>LR990950.1:7920854-9326780 GCA_905163415.1 Noctua fimbriata
AAACAGAAATGCTTTTGGACGATTTTGTTTAAGTTGTGTGCACACTACGCGATTATTTGTCGCTAAATACGAGTTTTCTGATAAAAAAGATATCTTGTATTGCTTCAAAATCAAGGTACGAAGTGTTAAATATCATGATAATTATACCCTTGTTAATTATCTTGAAAATAACAAAAATCTTAAATTATCATGGTCACTAACTATTATTTAGACTAGAAACGGGATATTTACCATGTTTACTGTTTTTATTGAGTTCCCGATATTTCGGCGCTGTTGCAAGCACCATGATCACGGATAAACTGAAGTTATTGCGGGTGGGTCCACGAGCCCCGTACTATTCAATCCATCCATCAGCACAATGCTTTGAGTGCTTTGCATCGAGTCCTACCGTAAAACGTGATATTTCTCCCCAAAAACAAAAGTCGATTCCCAGCAATAATTTTTGCGTAAAGTTACTTAGTTTGATATACAGAATGCTTGTTGACGGGTATGTGAAGGGTCTGTTTACATCCTGTATAGCCTATAGCTTTCCTCGATAAATGGACTATCTAACACTTAAAGAACGCCAATTTTCGCCAAATAAACCCTAAACCCCCGTTCAGGAAAAACTTCAAAACTATTACTACCAAATAAACTTACCTATATAATAGATAGGATACTGTTTACATTTCAACAAAAGAAAGAATGAAAGAAACAAAACAAAAAACCTGTCAAACACGTGGTTTAATTAAGATTGAGATAATGGTAAAAACGCTGGCAGGTAATATCTTGTGTTTGATAGAGGGGGTTCCGCACGTGATATTTTTTGTTAGCTAAAGCTTCTTCAGCTTTTTTCTTCTTCCTTCCGCATTGGACAAGCGTGATGGGTTATACGTCTAACCCCTTCCATAAACTGGGACCTTTTGAAGGAGTGGAGGGAGGCTTTTGCCCAGCAGTGGGACTATGTGGGCTAGCTATAATAATATAATAAAAGCTTCTTTAATAACTGCTTTTGAATGACCGTTTCATGAAATAGTTATTGAATGGGGTTAAATGAGCTTAGATGGTTGTATTTATGATTTTAATGATTTTATTTCTTGACCTGTATATAACGCAAGTTAAGCAGTTAGGTATAAAATTAACATAACATAACATCACGCCTGTAATCCCCGAGGGGTTAGGCAGAGTTGTACCTAATAGTACACCCACATCTCGCCGGTTATGTTTTAGTCCCATGTAATAGGGGGCGACCCTATTGCCATCAACCGGACAATCCAGACTAGACTAGCAGCCACAGCTGCTACTGAGATATTCCTGATGAACATAACCAATAACACTGTGTGGGACACGGAAAAAAAAAATAACAAAAAATAAATAGAATAATAAGTTTTTAATCATCAAAAGAATCATCATCATTCTCCTGCCTTTATCCCAATTCATTTGGGGTCGGCGCAGCATGTCTTCTTCTTCCATACTTCTCTATTACTCGTCATCTCATCAGACACCTCTTTTCTTGCCATATCATCCTTCACACAGTCCATGCATCGTTTCTTTGGTCTTCCTCTACTCATATACCCATCCACATTCATACTCAAAACTTTCCTCACAACATCTTCCTCATTGAAAGCTCAGAATAATCGGATGACATGACAAATGTTAAACAATTAACCGTTCCCCTCACACTTACACGGACCCCTAAATATTTGGGTCCCCAAAAAACAGGGTTCCACATACTGACATAATGAGTAGTGAGTCATCGCCTCGAGGGGCTAAATTGTTTCGTTTAAGAAGGGTTCACACTGACCGGATCACTTTTATACAACATTAGTTTTAGTATATGCGAAACCTGATACACGTGTCTAGTATTTTTATGTAAAGAATCTGTGTACAAAATTTCAAAACTGTATCATGAAAAATCTCAAAGTTATAAGCTTGTTCTGTTACCTAGTTGTCCGCACAAAAAGGCGGTCACCACGCAGCGCGCGCTTCCAGCATTGTCTGGAGCTCATTGATAATACAAAATTCAGTAGGTACCTAAATTATTGCGATAGGTACTCAAAGTCGCTCGGTATCCAACTTTTAACTTTTTTAAATATTTTTGGGAAAATATATAACATGGTTTAAATCATCATTCTCTTGCCCTTATCCCAATTCATTTGGGGTCGGCGCAGCATGTCTTCTTCTTCCATATAACATGGTTTAAAAATTATTGGAATTCATTCAGTTACTTATTCTCAACAAACTATATTCAGGTTTCGCATATACTAAAAATAATGTTGTATAACGATCTTAAAAGAATTTATAAATTGTTACACGTGCCGTTTACCTGGGTTGACTTTAGGATAAGCCGCGGTTGCCTAGGTTGGTCTGTGGATGGGACCCATTACATACCGAGTTTCCTCCGTGCCTCGGCCAAGGCCTCAATCGAAGAACTAGAAGTCACAGTACATTGACATTTTAAAATATATAAAAAATCGTTTCGCACAAGATACGCGCAAAACACATAACCCTTCCTTAGCAGTCGGGTAATAATAAAAAAAAAATTGCCGGTGCCGAAACGTGCATGGGACGCGACGGTGTTGGTCGGCGACGGAACGGTGTAGTGGGCATAATTTTCAATACAAATAAAGTTTTTTGCTTGATACGTTCATAGCACGGTCATAGTATGGTACGGTGTAGCGTGCAGAATCCTTAACAGTCTCCTTCAAAGTCAAATTAAAATGGAGCTACTGTAAGCCGTCTTAAATCTGCAATTTATTTATTAGAAGCAAGATTTCTTCAATTAATTACAACAAATAGTTGTTGATATTTAGATTTTAATCAATAACATCAAGAGATTATAATAAACTAGCTGCTGTTTCTTTATTTTATGTTACTTTAATAAAAATGTATTTTATACATGGGACCTCCGGAATACATTATACAGGGTGTAAACGGACCCTTCACGAAGCCGTCAACCAAGCATTCTGTACATCAAACTAAGTAACTTTACGCAAAAAATATTGCTGGGAAACGACTTTTTTTTTGGGGGTGAAAATTCACGTTTTACGGTAGGACTCAATGTAACGCACTCAAAACATTGTGCTGATGGATGGATTGAACAGTACGGGGGTCGTGGAGGTGTTTAAAAATCTTACATTAAATATTAATACATGTTGTATTAAAAAAAAAACTTGTGAAAAAGTAGAAACTTTGACACCCAATATCTCCGTAACTAGAAGGTTCTCAGGTATGGTCCAGAAGAAAAAAAAAATGATCGCAATGACGAGGAGAACAAATGCCTTTCGGCTTCGTTAAGGGTCTTGTTACACCCTGTATACTTTGACCGTGTAGGTATTGCAGTTTTTTTAGGAAACAGCTGTTATTTTTAATAACCGACGAAAAATTGGTTTGTGGGGGGGGAGGGTGGTTAAAAATAATGGTCTAGAACAAAACGCGTTCCTTCCTCGTACCAAGTCTTTGTCCTGATGAGAGACAGTTACAAGCTGGTATTATTAAGGTCCATTAAGACAAAGATTATTTAATATTACCAAATCTCCGCTACCGACAGATGTAAAGCTAATGTGACCAATCAAAATAATTGAGATGCAATTCTGCATCCGAATGATTGGCCAAACGAAATGATACCCAAATTCTAAAGTTCGGTCTACACAGTGCAAAATGGCGTATTCAGTTACATATTATCTACTACGAGAAAATACGTAGGGTCTTACTACGTATGTGCTTATGTATGCTACTTAAAGAAACAACAATATAATAGAATTGGCCGGGCATTATCTTCCTACTATGCATAAAATCACTTTGACGTAAAATATTGTATTACAGGACCATTAAATCGAATTGAAATTTAGAAAAAAGTTGGGCTATGTCCAACATCTCTTTAACTCATAACATACCTGTGTGACCAACCTCTTTCTAAAACCTCTTTTCGATTGTCTTGCAATTTTCCGGCAACACATAAAATTGCATTGACCATACCAAAAATATGTGGCTAATATTAAAATATTGCTACATTTAAAATATTGTCGTATATTGCATTAATAATATTGAGCTACATTTAAAATATTGTCGTATATTGCATTGAAAGGCTGTTATTGCTGCGACTGTTGAAGACAACTGATTGCAGCCATACATTGCAGTAGAAATATTGCCCTTTCATGTCAAACTATACTAACATTATAAAGCTGAAGAGTTTGTTTGTTTGAACGCGCTAATCTCAGGAACTACTGGTTCGAATTGAAATATTCTTTTAGTGTTGGATAGCCCATTTATCGAGGAAGGTTTTAGGCTATATAACATCACGATACGACCAATAGCAGCGGAGTATCAATGAAAAATGTAGACTTACTCTATCTCTTATTTATATATTTTTTTGTAGATAGAATATCATTTTGGGCCTTTGCATCTCGCACCGTGTAAACGAGGCATTAGAGACATCTCGCAGAATAACTAATTATGTAGTAATAATTGATTTTGAGATGTAACAGATAATTTTGATGAAGACAAGAAAGAGCATGACAATGTAATTGATCATAAGGACCAATTTGAGGAAATGTTTTTGATGAAATATGTATGGGAGGTCTTTGACGTATGACAGATAACATTTTGATTACATTTTGATGATTAATAAGTATTTTTAGAAGAAAATCTATACATCGTGTAAACAAACCCTTCACGAAGCCGTCAACCAAGCATTTTGTACATCAAACTGAGTAACTTTAAGCAAAAATAATTGCTGGGGAACGACTTTTTTTTTTGGGGTTAAAAAAAATCACGTTTTACTGTAGGACTCGATGTAACTTATTCAAAACATTGTGCTGATGGATGGATTGAATTTACGGGGGTCGTGGAGGTGTTTAAAATAAAGTTCTTACATTAAAAACTTGGATTAAAAAAAAAAAACTTGTGAAATTAGAGAACTTGTCTAGACCAAAAAAAATGATCACAATGACGGGGAGAACAAGTGTGTTTCGGCTTCGTTAGGGGTCTTTTTACACCCTTTATACAATTTAAGCCAAGAACGAGGAAAAGGCCCTCCCTGGGTGAAGAAACAGCTTTTTTTTAAGAATCATCATTTTTGGTCTCGACTGTCATTTATAGATGTTTGACAGTCGTTACATACCTGTAACGACTGTCAAACTACTCGACTACTGAAACTGTCGACTGATTGATGAGACTGGTTGTCAGATTTTCGAGGCACGTGGCTCGAAAATCTGACAACCAGTCTCATCAAAGGGGTATCGTATGACCCAGTACTAACTGGTTGTGAAGGTCAAATAGACAGTCGCTCCATGTAAATTACTAGTATTCAGCTGCATCCGGTTAGAATGGAAGCCGACCCTAATAGTTGGGAAAAGGCTAGGCAGATGATGATGACACAGACAAACTTTATCGGATCCGAATACGGTGCTCGGTTTCTCGCCGATTTCCGTCCGTCCAAGTCCGAATTTAAGAGATTGTTAATTCGGTCGGAAATCGGATCTAAGTATCGTAAAGCCGGATTTTCCGAATGATATAACTTTTAATGTTATACTCTCAATAACAACTTAAGGTGAACCGAACTATCAATATTTCGTAACTCAAGTAAGCAGTAGCGACACAATTTATAATTTTATTGAACCAACAGAATATAATTAGAGTTAAATTTACAACCAATTACACTGAGGTAGTCATAATAGAACTCATAATATTATGCCTTCAAGCTACATACAAATGTACTATTAAACTAGGTTACCTAAGCATTTTTATGCAGAGTAATAATTGTCAACAAGACAGTTACTGTAATACTTACAATAACTTAATTGGTAGTTATGTGTTTGAGCCGTTTGGGGTTGAACCACTAGGGTCATGGGACCTAGGATTTCGGGAAATCGCCAAGCTGTTGGTCGACTCTTCACGTGACTAGAGGGCTGGTCTATTTATTGGCCGGCAATGCTGTGTCAGCCTTTTGGCCACTTTTCCTATTCCTATTTCACTTAATCCCATTTAATGACTGTTTCATAAAAAGTCATCCAATGGGATTATATGGACTTAGGGTTGTATTGATGAGTTTAATGACTATAACTCTGTAAAGCCATATTTGTTACGGTAGCGAATCATATCTTAATCAACATACAACCTGACACTGATCTGTAAATTGCAAAAAACGGAAGAAAATTTAAATTTTTCGGGCTATCCTGGCGCTTCCATTTTATACCGATCTCTCCGGTGGTCATGGAGTTTTTTATTCCCCTGATCATGGGCTACTGGTACTATCACGATTTGGATCCATTGTTATTATGCTGTATGAGAGTTGGAGCATTACCATCCCTTTCTCGCAATATTTCACCAGCTCAAATAACTACACTACTAACCAAACAATTCTTTGTCCACAGACCAACCCACCAAAGAATGCCATAAGAACCAAAGATGGCGGCATCAAAAACAATCCTTCTCCTAATAATCACAAACTTCATAATCGCTCAAACACAAGACATATCATCAGAAGAAATAAAATCCGTTAAAGAGAGCGAAGAAGAAATCCAAGAAGATACTACAGCTTTAATAGACGAAGAAGGAGAATTAAGTACCACAACTGAATTTAATATTACTGATGAAGATGGGGACAACAGAAATGCAGAACCTGATACTATAGAAACTGCAACAGATGAAACGAACATTGATATTACAGGATCTAATGCAAACAATGTCGTGGATGACACAGAGAAGATTGTTCATTCAAATTTGAGCAATAATATTGACTTAGTATCAAAGGTAAATAGGACAGTAGCCAAACAAAAAGGGTCTGTTATAAAATCAGTCAATATTGGCTAGACTTAGATTCCTTTGTGGGGATCTATTGAGAATTTTCTCAGATGTGGTTCGCGTAGTGAAAACATAGATGCTGAATGATAATATTTTAGTTCGTGTTATGAGTTCTTTTGTCAATAATAGTGGGTTTATTAGTAGGCTATTAGAATAGTATTATTCAACTACGCTTTGTGAAGCCTTGTCTCTGTTCTAGTAATGAGATGCTTTAATTGTAGGATGATTTAAAATTAAACTATCTGCCCAATCCGTCATTGTGTCGACACAATCTGTCATTTTGTCGATTCTTCCGTCAAAGAAATCCTTGTCTACGGTGGTCATGCCACGGGGGCTGGATTCAGTGTCCAGACAGTGGACACCGAAACCAGAAACAACAAATACAGTCTCTTTAAACTATTTGAAGACCAGAGAGTTTGTATTCGGTCGAAATGTTTGGTTTCTACCTTCTTCTCATATATCGATTTCAAACATTCCGTATGTAGATAAATGATGTTTGAATGACAACTAAAAGTGATAGAGTAGCACCCAGGTATCAGAAGGCGCTTCGTTCAAAGGCATGCCACAAGAACTGATAGACTGGTCGACCTGGTGAAGGTTTCATGTGTGTGCTGGATGCGGGAAGCATAGGACCGGTCAGCGTGGCGACGATTAAGGGAGGCTCATCTCCAGCACTGGGAGGTCTTACAGCTGATATGATGAAAAGATAGATGGACTGTGTGAACGATGATATGGCTAGAAAGGAGGTGATACCGCTTAGATGACGACTAATAGAGATGTATGGAAGAAGAAGGCATGCAGCGCCCACCACAATAAATTGGGATAAGGCCAGGGGAATGATGATGAAGATAATGATTATAATCAATACAATTTCAGACTGAAACGGTGCCAATGCAAGCGACAACAAGAGCGATGGAGGAGGAGCCCTCACCAAAGATGCAGGAGTCGGAAGAAGACCTCGAAGTTCCAGGTCAGAGGAATCCTAAGGCTGAAACTGGTGAGTCTGTAGAAATTATTTCTTAATTAAGCGAGTGAACAGCCGCTCGGGTCGATCTTTAGGTTAAGCCGTGCTTGCCAAGGTTGGTCTGTGGATGGGTGACCACCCATTACAAACCGAGTTTCCTCCGTGCCTCGGAAAGCACGTTAAGCTGTTGGTCCCGGCTGTCATTTGTAGATCTTTGACAGCCGTAAAGTAATCAGTGGCTCAAAGAGTCTGACAACTAGTCTTACCAAGGTGTATCGTATTACCCAGTACTAACTGGGTTGTGGAGGTCAGATAGGCAGTCGCTCCATATAAAATACTGGTATTCAGGTGTATCCGGTTAGACTGGAAGCCGACCCCAACATAGTTGGGAAAACGCTCGGCAGATGATGATTTTTCGGCAACGTAAGTGGAAAAAGGATGGGCAGATGATGAAATTAGGGGATGAAGGTCTGCCGAAAGGAATTAAGCCGGGTAGACGGCGTGTACTATGATAATACCTAATCTTATTTATCAAGTGCATTTGCAATTGACGGCACGGTTGGCGCAGTGGCTTAGCGATTGACTGCTGCGCTTCGTGTCGTGGGTTAAATTCCCGCACGGAACAAATATTTGTATGGCCTACAGGTAGTTGTTCCGGGTCTGGCTGTTTGTATATGTGAATTTAATTTTTTTGTAAACGCACCCACGATACAGGAGAAATTTCTAGTGTTGTGGCAAAGGGTTTTACAAAAAAATAAAAAATTGATCTCCAAACAATTCAATCGTTTTAAGTTCATCTAGTTTCTTACTGAGAGCTGCAAGATGCAGTCTTGGCAGTTCTCTAACCAAAGCTAGTTCGTCACACGTAAATGGAAGTCATGTTTTACTAATAGCGTTGTTAATCTCGTATAAGTAGATGCAGACGCAAAAAAACTCTCTTGCACTTTCTACTTAGCTTTAAATTGCTAATCAAATACTATGTGGGTTATCTAGGCAACAAGTACTGAGATAATTCGGAGTCGTCATCATCTGCCTAGCCTTTTCCCGACTATATTGGAGTCAGCTTCCAGTCTTACCGTATGCAGCTGAATACCAGTATTTTACATGGAGCGATTGCCTATCTGACCACCACAACCCAGTTAGTACTGGGTTATACGATACCCCTTAGTAAGACTGGTTGCCAGAGTTTCGGGTCACTTGCTACCTGTAACGACTGTCAAAGATCTCCAATGACAGTCGAGAACAACGGCTTAACGTGCTTTCCGAGGCACAGAGGAGACTCGGTATGTGATGGGTGGTCACCCATCCACGAACCAAGGCAATCGCGGCTTAACCTGGAGATCGACGCTATGGACGAACAGGCTCAATTTGCTTTTCAGTTGGCTATCTCTAGCAAATTTCTAAGTTTCCTACTAATTTATCCAACCAATTTATATTTAATATGACCCTAATTCTTTCCAGATTCAAAGCCAGCCCTAGAGAAACGCAACTTCCCTCCCCCAAACCTCAAACCCCAGACCACTCGCTCAGTCGTCCGAGGCTGGCTACAAGACTGCTGGATCCGCCCCCCAGCTGGTATAATGGTGCCTTTAAGGGCACCTGCACTGGCGAGGGCATTGGCAGTATGGAGTGACCTGACTGTACCGGCGCTGAATCTGACGCAGGTTCTGCTCATGGGATACGACTCCAATGGTAAGTTATAGTATGTAGCTTGATGGGATAAGACTCCAAACCCAGTGTATTCCCTCCATAAATCCCCCCAAAAATTGTAACACAACCAAACATGTTATGTCACCTTAAAAAACCCCCAGATTTGGGGGGAGTCCCCCAAATCTGGCATCATTGGTTAAGACTATATGAATAGATAAAAAAGCCAAGTGCGAGTTGGACCGAGGATTCCATATAAACTTGTAGGTATTCCGTTATTAAACTACAATCTACGGTTTTCAGACTTTTTCCTTTACATGTGCTATAAGACATTACTTCTTGCCAAATTTCATGATTCTAGGTCAACGGGAAGTACCCTATAGGTTTTGATTCCCTTGTGAAATCGCAAAATATTCGACATAAACGGACATATCTTTTGATCGCGTTGACTTACAAGTTTGATTTTTTCACTGCTCCAAGGGGTAGCAGAACTACGTAGGGGTCCGCACGGGCCGATGCCTGCCAGGGCTGCGGAACTGTTCGAAAGAGATACCGCGGCCCAGGAACATAAAGGGCAAAGAAGGAACATGGATGGGTTTTAGTCAGTACAAGTCTGACACTCCCTTCCGCTCCGCCCAGAGCGGGGGGGTCATTTGATGATTTCCCATCCTAAAAAAAAAAGGGGTAACAGAACTAACCAACAATATCGCTTCTTTTTCACAGCTTGAGGTATTCTAGCTATGTGATTGGTTAGTTACACACACATCCCTCGCTAAGCATCTTCGCTCATCTCTGCTGGAAAAGCAGCCTCAAGAGATGAGGGTTTTTTATGACAAAAACAGGAATCCACTCATAAAGTCAAATCCGGTGTATAGAAAATAGTGTTTTTTATATCTCTCGATCATTCTAATTACATCCTTACATAAAGATATTTGACATCAATAATGTTTATTTACTCAGCTAATTGACACTTCAACGAAGGTTGTAAAAACATTCATATTTGTTGGGTATTTTCCAAGCTTGAGTGAAGTTTTCTGTAATTTTGAAGTCAAGTGCCAGTCCAGTTTGTATGTATAAGATTGAACCTTGACAGTTGATTTGTCTCTTGAAAGTTATTAAAACCCCGCAGTGATGGGTATTGATATCCTTGGTAAAACCGTAGCGATCAAAGTGACAAAAAGAATGCTAGCGACATCTATGATGCAAATTTAGAACTAAAATCCTGCATCGCGCAATCATATTTATCCACGTAAGCGTATACTGGTTGGCATCTTTTAGCGGGGCAGTAAGGAGAACTACCTTCCCGTTGCAGCTACCCGAAAATGGTCTTAGGAGACTACCCATAAATTTTCGAGAAATTTTGATCCCAATTTACAGATTTTCAAAAAAGTGTACAATTAGCAAGAAAATGGCCATGTTACACAAAACATTTTATTGATGCTAATTGATCCTGTTTCTAATACTGATCAAAAACTTCTAATCCAGGTTGGAGTACCAAAAAAGTCAGAAATCGCAAAAAATTGTTCTACTTACTGCCCCGCAAACTTTCTACCCTGTATACAACATACTGGCACAAACCCGTCTGCAGATCCCCCCTTTTTATTGGAATATGAGGAGCAAGGCAAGGCTGCTTATAAATAGCTGCTAAAATATCGTCAAAGACAAAATACCTGCATCAATAATAATCGTAAAACCTTGAAACTGACACTGTACTATGCCCTACTTTGTTACAAATAAACAAGTCTGACATCGAACCCGGAACCGTAAACGTAACTACAGGACATAATGACGTCCTTCACACGTAACACAACAAAGGTTTTATAGTTTTTGTCATAACTCTTAGTGTTATAATAATACCTAGTACTTATAGTTAGTGACAAATATATCTTTATGGCGATTTTACACTGTACAGTCAATAAAAGAGATAAATATGCAACTTCATCATAACGAAACGAAACGTAACCCTATAAGCATAATCAGCCTATAATGTTCCCACTGCTGGGACACAGGCTCTCTTATGAGAGGGATTGGGCTATAATCCACCACGCGGGCCTAGTGCGGTTTGGTAGATGTCACATGTCTACGATTTCTGGTTCTACGACATGCCGGTTTCCTCACGATATTTTCCTTCACCGTTTTGAGGCAGTGGTGATGAAATAAATTACACAAAGTAATGCGCCTTCCTGGGTTCGAACCCATGACTTACTGCTCGTAAGTCGGGGCCGCCATCACTAAGCCAGCGCTGCAAGCCTAAATAGAGTAAAAATACATCTTCCTAGGCTTTTCACAATCCAGTTACTGGATAAAAAGATATCCCTTGGCAAGTTTGGTGGCTGGTCTGCAGGCAACATACAGCTTTTATTTAAGGTCGATAATCGCTTAACGTGATGGATCATGTATGACCCTCTTCTTTTTAACAGAGAGTAAGCCAGTAGAAGGAACGTAATAGACCGGTTATGCTTATAGCTTAACGTCAGATAGTCATCATCAGTCTAGCTTTTTTTTTTGAGCCTGTACTCTCCCACTCTTGGGTATTCCTTCCACGCCCCTTGGTTTTGTGCCTCTTTGCGCTAATTTGTAAGGAAGTCATCCAACACGAACTTACCAATACAAATTTTGTGCATGATACTTTACTCGACTCGCTTTATAACTAAGCAAGAAAATGTGTCAGAATTGATTCATATTTCTTGTCTGCACACAAAACTCTTTTGTCGACTGTACACGGTGCAAATGAAATGAAATTCCGCACATATTACAGAAAAACATTGTATTTTTAAACTTTTGACCACCAGAGCATAATTTCACCTACCATTTTGTCACATATTTGAGTCGTTTGGCGTACAGGGCACACGCTTGTCACGTATATGTGACTATGGCGGTCAAAAGGTCAAATTTCACATTTTAACGTAAGTAAATAATTGTATTTCACTTACCTAACTTAAAAGTAGAAACAGCCAGTAAAAAAACATCAGAACTTACCTGTAACAAAAAATAATAAGAAAATTTAATAACAGAAACAATAGTGATTAACATAAAAACATTATAAATTAATTTAATTCATGCACAAAACGTATTTTTTTAAAAGTTGGTCTTTGTGAGTCAAACAAAAAAAAACAGTAAAAAGGCATGCAGTACTTTAATATAATAGGTAGCTACAATTTTATAGTAATTAAGTTTTGATTTTTTTTGGTCTATTAAGTACATAAAATTCACACAATTTGAATAAAAGCCAAACCAAGTTCTTTTTTTTTTTTGTTACAAACAACTGCATTTGTTGAGTACCTACTTCTACACTTAAAAAAAACCGTTAACCATGCAATGAGTTTATTCTAGTAGAATAAGATCTGAAGGTCTGAAAACGGTACGTATTTCCCCCTTTTTACCCGACTGAGGAGGGTAATGTGTTTATCAGCCTATACAAGGTGGACGGGACACGGACGCACAAACGATTACCACGTATTTAGTACATCATTCTGAGCCCCTGCACATAGAAAACTTTCATCGGTAATTTTAAAAAAAATCTGCTGTTCCATACTTTTTGACGTTTAGGTATTGCACTTTTTTAGGGAACAGCATTTTTTTTTTAATTACCGATAAATAAATTCTATGTGGGGGGGGGGCTCGGAATGGTATATTGTATACGTGGTACCCGTTTGTGCGTCGGTGTCCCGCCCACCCTGTATAGCATATACAGATACAGGGTGGGCGGGACGCTTGTTGTTTCTTTTTTAGAGCTAAATGACTAGAGTTCAATAAAATTCGGCAAAAAAAAGGCTTGGTAGTGAGAAAGACGTGCGCTTTTCAACCCAAATAATTAAATACACGTGGTACATGCGACTAGCCGATGAAAATGTATAGAAAACATGCAGCATGCAAAGTTAGGTACAAGGTGTAAACAAGTACTTAGGTAATAAATAAATGATTAATTAAATAGCGTAGTTACGGAAACAATGTCATAATTTATGACCACATGACGTATAAAGGGTGTAAATAGACCCTTAACTAAGCCGAAAGGCACTTGTTCTCCGTCTTTGTCCTAGACCATACGGGGACATTGGGGGTCAAAGTTCCAGCTTTTTCACATTTCGTTTTTAAATACATATTTTTAATGTCATAACTTTTAATTTACCGTAAATACCTCCACGACCCCCGTACTATTCAATCCATCCATCAGCACAATGCTTTGAGTGCGTTCCATTGAGTCTTACCGTAAAACGTGATTTTTCACCCCAAAAAAAGTCGTTTCCCAGCAACAATTTTTGCGTAGAGTTACTTAGTTTGATGTACAGAATGCTTGGTTGACGGCTTCGTGAAGGGTCTGTTTACACCCTGTATAGATTCTTTAAGAATTCTTTACATTTTAAACTTGCTTAAAATAATAAGAATTTTTGGTTATTGGAAACTAAGAAAAAATTCAAAAAAAGTAGGGTTTTGAAAGAAAAAAACAGTTCTGCTACATATCCATCATAAACAAAATGTTATCGACGTCATATTGGAATATTTACGTATAAAAATTTTCGGTTATTGAAAACTAAGAAAAAAATAAAAAAAATACCTAGTATTTTGGCAAAAAAAGAAACAGTCCTGCTACATATCGATCATAAACAAAATGTTTTAGCCGTAATATTGGAATATTTACGTACATTTCTGCATTTGTATGGTATTTTACAGAATACAAACAATTGGTCATGCACACTTGTCATGTAAATCACAAAAAGACGTATATGTACAGATAATGTGTTATTTTGCCTGCCATATTTCATTAAGGTGTAGTCACAAAAGACTAGGCTATTATAGCCGTTTCCTTATGAGAGTATTAAAAATATACAACATTAGTTTTAGTATATGCGAATCCTGATACACGTGTCTAGTATTTTTATGTAAAGAATCTATGTACAAAATTTCAAAACTGTATCATGAAAAAATCACAAAGTTATTAGCTTGTAGCTTTTTCTGTAACCTAGTTGTCAGCACAAAAAAGTGGTCACCACGCAGCGCGCGCCTCCAGCGTCATTTTGAGCTCATTGATAATAATAATTTGGCAGTAGGTACCTATATTATTGCTATAGGTACTCAAAGTCGCTCGGTATACAACTTTTAACTTTCTTAAATATTTTTGGGAAAAAATATAACATGGTTTAAAAATTATTGGAATCGATTCAGTTACTTTTCTACATCAAAAAAATGCTTATTCCGTAAAAGACAAGTAGAAGGTCATCAACTGCCTAGCCTTTTCCCAAAAAAAGTACTGTTCCTGAGGAAAACCACAAAAACTTTCTTATGATAATAGATGGCGTCACGTGTCTTTCGAATCACAATTGAATTATATTAATATAGAAACTTTAGTAAAAACTTCAAATTCTAAATTAACGCGAGCGAAGTCGCGGGCAAAAGCTAGTATGAATAACAAATAAAATCATAACTAAAATAATCTAAAATCAAATATAAAAGAGGAAAACTAAACAGATACTGCTAAGATCTTGGGAAAGGCATACAGCCGACCTTGTATATAATTATGTAATGTATCCGTCATGCCCCAGTTGGTACCCAAGCCCCGGCAGCAAAAACTTGGTGATTGCTAAGTGAAAAAACTATATTGGTAAGCGTGAGTCGATCGGTATTGAGATAAACAAATATCTTGGTATTATTTAAAGAATGAACGTCAGAATCTGTCCATCTATTGATCACATTATTATTTAGACTAGAAACGGGATATTTACCATGTTTACTGTTTTTGTTGAGTTCCCGATATTTCGGCGCTGTTGCAAGCACGACAGTGACAGTGTGAAATTGGTAGCGGTACTGAGTGCAAAAAACGAACAAGAAAGAGGGTAGACCGATTTGTCTGCTCATAAACACCCACCCGCAATAACTTTAGTTTATCCGTGATCACGGTGCTTGCAACAGCGCCGAAATATCGGGAACTCAACAAAAACAGTAAACATGGTAAATATCCCGTTTCTAGTCTAAATAATAATGTTAGTGACCATGATAGTTTAAAATCTTATATCTATTGATCGCAGAAGAACATACACTTGCTTTGGATTTTTAACGCTTGTTTTTTTGGAGTCCCAAGTTACAAAAGCATGCATGAATGATGATGCTTGAGTAAGGCTGCGTTTCCATCAGAGATGAGCGAGAAGGCGTAGCGAGGGATGCGTGTGGAACTAACCAATCACGTAGCTAGAATAGCTCAAGCTGTGAAAAAGCGATATTATTGGTCAGTTTCACACACTCCCCTCGTTACGCATCCTAGCTCATCTCTGGTGATGCAGCGTAAGGCTTGCGCCCCATCTATCGGCACGGAATTGCACTTTTCCGTGCTTCTATCCCTTTCTGCTCTGAACCGTCATTTGCTAGAGCGAGAAACAAAACAACAGAACCCGAACTTTTATAATATTTGTCTTTTTTATATGTGCCAATCTTGAAAAGCAAATAGGTTTGATTATTTTTCATAATTGATATTTTTTGTATGGATGAGAATAATGAAAATAGAATAGGATTTTTTTTTCTCTTTAAACATGATTATTTTGTCTGCAGGTGTAAACTGGCGATCAAGACATAATCTTCAGCCTACCAGCACAGCAAGTGGAGAAAAGACTGTAGCAGAGGCGTTGTCGAAGTTATTGCTGAAGTATCAGGTAAATTAAACATTCATCCTTTGCAAGAATTCCCAATCAACCTTGAATCTAATGCTTTAGCGATAAAGTTCAAATTCTATTAAATAAATTTGACAGATTGTCGTAGCTTGATGTGCATAGTGTTGCCATCTCTAAAATTTAGAAAGCCAGACTTACCCGCTAAAAAGCCAGGTGTTTGGGTCAAAAGGCTGGACGCAAAAAAAAAGGATTATGACGTTTCTCTGTCCTAAAATATTAATAGTTTCAGAAACTTCACTCCATTTTGAAAGATTTTTGAAGGTTTGGATGGCCTTAAAAACAACATTCAACATTCATTTATTTCCAGGCAACTTTGGCCCATAGATAAAAAATCTTCAAAATGTTTAGCATTTTTGTATCAGTTTTCGGTCCAAGATCGCAAATAAATGACTGACATTGTTATATTATTGCATGTTTTAACGTTTTCTTTGAAAGCTGTCACTCCATCAGGATCATCAACTTTTCGTAAATTTGAATTGACTTTTGAAAAAACGATGCACATACGGGTATATCAATGATCTATGCGGTCAAAATTATTTTGAGGTTAATATTGGTTCTAAACGGTTATAGTAAATGAAAAAAACGTTTTAATATTACATCGAGTTTTAATACTACATCGAGTTTTAATATTACTTCGAGTTTTAATATTACTTCGAGTTTTAATACTACATCGAGTTTTAATATTACATCGAGTTTTAATACTACATCGAGTTATAATACTACATCGAGTTTTAATATTACATCGAGTTTTAATATTACATCAAGTTTTAATATTACATCAAGTTTTAATATTACATCAAGTTTTAATATTACATCAAGTTTTAATATTACATCGTTATTCGAAATTAAAAAAAAAACCACACCAAAGTCGATCAAAATTTAAAGTCATGTTGTGTGTAAATAATAGATAATTACCTGCTGTATTAGTATCCATAATTTTTCCTTTCTAATAAACGCAAAATAATAAATATACACTGTTAAAGTCTTTGTTTGCAAACGAACGCCGAGAACAGGCACATACACCAAGCGGGACGATCTAATCCAGACTGCACGTGGAAACGCGTCATGCACGGGGGTAAGGTGGGAACCGAGGCTGGGTATTGTTCTCAAACTTGTCCCCTCGCTCAGATAGTCGTTCTTTTCTACCTGATTTGCATTTTGTAAATTTGAATGTAAAAATAACTGACCGGATAAGAAACACCAAACTGCGCTCCAGAACTCAAATTGCCGACGTAGCTTATAAAGCTGCGAGACTAAAATGGGACTGGGCAGGCCATGTCTGCCGGATGCGGCACAGCTGTGGGTCCGAATATCGCAAGACCGGGGTCGCGGCAGACCGAAGAGAAGATGGCGGGACGTCTTGGATGGCTTCCTCGCGAATTGGCGAGAAGAAGCACACCATCGTGAGAAGTGGAAGGAATGGGGCCTTTGCTCAGGAGTGTGACAATACGAGCTAAATAAAAACAAAAAATAAATTTAATTAAGGCCGCCTAAATCATTCCCAATACCCGTATGAACGATGTTAAGAAGTTAAAAGGCCCCTCGCCCACGGCGACTTATAATAGCGATGCTGTCGCGCGTTCTGAATTGGGCGAAGGTACACAGCCAGTGACTGCATCGCGGCCTATCGATACACATGTGCGACAGCATCGCTACAAAAAGTCGCCGTGGGCGGGGCCTCTAACAAAAGTAGAGCAGAAGCAGTAAAATTATGCTGGACAAAAGGCCAAAAAGCCTAACACTGTCCGGCTTTATCCAGACGAATGGCAACACTAATTGTACAGACAGTTGACTGGACAAAGTTTTTTGCCTTTAAACATAATCACTGGCGTTCGACAATGTTCTACAAGAACTTTCACAAGGGACAAAAACCATATAATTCATTAGTTAAGGCACTCAACCAAATGAAAACCACGTTAACTAATTTGTTACGGGTTGTCAATTACACCAAAATAGTTTTACTAATAAGATTAGCGTGACATCATCTTCCTGCCCTTATCCCATGTTACTTGGAGTCGGCGCAACACGTTATCTTCTACCATTCTCCCCTGTGAACCGCCACGCTATCATTTACACCTTTTTCTTTGATATCATTCCTCACACAATCCATCCATCGTTTCCTTGCGTCTTCTTCTCCCTCTCCTTTCATCAACATTTATATTCATCACTCTTTTAGTCACATGCGATTCGTCCCTCCTCATCACATGTCCATACCAAGACAGTCGATTCCCTTTCATCTTTTCTGTAACTGGCGCAACTTTCAAACTTCCTCTAATATACTCATTCCTTACTTGATCCATTCTTCATCACACACATCCACCACAACATTCTCATCTCCGCTGCATGCAATCTTTTCTCATCCATCTTCTTCACAGCCCAGCATGTACTGAAAAAAATCTTAATCACAAATTCCATTCTGACTTTTCCACAGGGAGTCAACACGGAATCCACCAACGACGGCACAATGCGGGCGCTAGCAAGAGCAGCCAAGCTGGTGCCGTACGACAGCGCGTTGTTCTTGATCACTGACAAGCGAGCTGGTGACCCTCAGAGGCTGCCGCTAGCGCTGAGGCCGCTGGTGGAGAAGAGGCTGAAGGTGAGGAGTATTTTGATTGTAAACACAGCCGCGTGAGACGCAAATTACGACAGCACTTAGCGCGGGTTAGCAACAGCGGCCAAGTAGGTTCCGTACGACAGCGCATTGTTCTTGATCACTGACAAGCGAATTAGTGATCTTCAGAGGCTACTGCTGGCACTGAGGCCGAGTCTTCAGTGCTCTAGCTGCGCTGGAAGCGCTACTGAGGTGACGGCTAGTAGTGTGAAGGGAAGAGAACACAAATAAATTGCGGTAAGACAAGTCAATGATGATGTTGGAGTCGCCTTCCAGTCTAACCGGATGCAGCTGGTATTATTAACTGCCAAAACCTAGTTTCTAAGTAACACGGTGACCATTGGTAAGACTGGTTGTCCGACAAAATACGGCAGCGAGTAGTGAAGCACGAAAGTTTGACTACTCGCTGCGGCTGTCAAAGAATGAACAGCTGGGACGATTTAACTTTCTTTCAACGGCTTTGCTTTCTGAAGTCGGTAAGTAATAGATGGTCACTCATCCAAGAAAAGGTCTCGGTAAGCGTTGCTTTACCTTGAAAAATTTTAGCAAACTTCTTCTTCTTAGCGTGTCGATGGCAAATTTTTAATTAAATATGTTTGGCCCAAAATTCAGCTATGCGAACTCTGCTCGCTGTAGCAGTCATAAGATCGTCAAGTGCGCAGGTGTTAGGGCATGCAGCGCAAGATGGAAGATGGGCCATTGTCTGTGGAGACACGCCGCATACACATTTGAGATCTGAGCCTTCCATGAACCCCCATCTGAAGAGATTATCTTTTAGCAAACTAAACTGATACTATTACCAATTCATCCCACCTTACCGAACAAGTAAAAACATCGCTAAAGCAACAGTCATGTCTTCACCAGGTCTACACAATTTGGACGGACCCGAACTATCCTTCAGAAGAATCCGAGGAAGCCCTGCAAGAGTTGAGGAACGTCTCCCAGCATACTGAAGGAGAAGTCATGCCTTATCCTTTACAAGTTATGGTAAGAACGATTTTTTTAAGCCGGTCCTCGCACCTGGAGATTGATCCGAGCGGCTGTTATTATTTAGCCACGAGCTTCTTTTATTCCTGTGAAATGACTGCCCAAATGCACGAAGGCAAACCCGCAGGCAAACGCTCGTATCTAAACTAATATTATAAAGCTGAAGAGTTTGTTTGTTTGGTTGAACGCGGAACAGGAACTACTGGTTCGAATTGAAATATTCTTTTAGTGTTGGATAGTCCATTTATCGAGGAAGGCTATAGGCTATATAACATCACGCTACGACCAATAGGAGCCGAGCAAAAATAAAACAAGTCAGAAGGGGCGGGTGAAACCGCGAGGCACTTCTAGTAATATATACTTTCAGGGCCACACGAAAGATACCGTTAAAAGTCCCATAAAAACACAATATTCTTGCAAATTAACCAATAATCCTGTCTAACGATGATCTTAAAACAATAAAACGACTAGATAATAACAGAAAATAGCTAGAAAGTTGCAACTACATAGAAACTAAATGCCTTCAAAGTGCTAGAATTTCTTTAACGTGTGAAACTGAAAGTCAAATAACAATAAAATAAATGAATTTATTGTATTTATCCTTTGTAAAATGAGCGGCGGTGGCCCAGTGGTGGCGGCCCCGACTTACGAACAGTAAGTCGTGGGTTCGAACCCAGGCAGGCGTATTCACCAGTGCTCTCAAAACGGTGAAGGAAAACATCGTGAGGAAACCGGCATGTCGTAGAACCAAAAATTCCAAGACATGTGACATCTACCAACCCGCACTGGGCCCGTGTGGTGGATTATAGCCCATTCCCTCTCATAGAGAGGAGGCCTGTGTCCCAGCAGTGGGAACATTATAGGCTGATTATGCTATTATTAACCTAAGTGAAATTCATCGCAAGGATGAAGTCTACAGAAATACAATAAGTTCAGTTACCAAAAGGCCTATTTATTCTGCTCATGTGCAGCTAAAGAACTGATTTGGAGCTAGTATTGTACAAGCATTCTAAATCATCATGTTCCTTCTCTAGCGCAACACGTTTTTTTCTTCATATCATTTCTCACACAATCCATCCATCTTTCTTTTGGCCTGTCTCTCTCTCTTTATCCATCACATTTATATTCATCACTCTTTTAGTCTCTTGTGTCTTGTTCGTTCCTCCTCCTCATCTTATCCCTCCCAAGACAGACGTCTGACTCCCTTTGAACTTTTCTGCAACAGGCGCCAATTTCAAACTTTCTTGCAAAAGCATTCTAAATCAAATCAATAATGTTGAGTCAAAACAGAAAGCTCTTTTAAAGCATCTAAAAGTATTTAATAAAAATTCTAAATCCAGACAATCCACAGTCTAATAAGCCTTTAAGTAAAAATTTGGCGCTCGCACATCCTCGAGCACGCGCGAGGAGACGATTTATATGCGTCGAATTTTATTTGTAAAGGCAATGCTGACACGGTTTTTATTTCCTCTATGATGTTTCCTCTTGATGGAAACGGACCCTAAACGGGGCGGCTAAAGGAGTTCTATAGGGCATACAAGTTTGTATGTATTCCGTCAATTCTGCTGATGGGGAAATCCCATCAAACGCACAGCTTGTTCTTTCTAAATTCAAAATACCAGCCCCCGTAGCATGACCACCGTAGACAAGGATTACTTTGACGGAAGAATCGACAAAATGACAGATTGTGTCGACATAATGACAGATTCCTTTGCACTATCTGTCATTTTGTCGATTCTTCCGTTAAAGAAATCCTTGTTTACGGTGGTCATGCTGCGGGGGCAGATAGCAAAGGAATGCCAATTAAGAATCGAATAACTTTTTAGTACCATTATCCTCGTTTAAGAACAATTTAGGATCGAGAGTAAATATTTAGCACCCATTCAAAACGCTATACACCAAGAATTAAGCTAATAAATATTTATTGCACTTGCACGAAAACTCGAAACCCAGTTCCCATAAGCAAGCTAGATTTTGTTAAAGACGATATAAATGCAGTCCAACCGTTTTAATTTTTTAATATCCAAAAAGTTCCACTCGAAACTTGTTCATGGTAAATGTTAAGTAATCTCGGCCTACGATTCTTCAAGCCCCGAACGATTACTCGTAAAGGTTAATTCTATGCATGAGTGACACAGGAACGTGGAGCTTGGCACAAGCAAAGAGAGGCCTATCCCAGCAGTGGATGATGCTGAAGCATGAGTGCTCCGTCTTCAATCTCATCATGGCTGACCATCTGGTGACATAGTATCAAGGGCAACAATATAAGTCATCATTCTCCTGCCCTTATACCAACTTATTTGGGCAGCATGTCTTGTTCTTCCATACTTCTCTATTACTCGTCATATCAGCAATCACCTCCTTTCTAGCCATATCATCCTTCACACAGTCCATCCATCGTTTCTTTGGTCTTCCTCTACTCTTATAGCCATCTACATTCATACTCAACGTTTTCGTCATTCCTCCTTATGTACCACACATCCCCTCACATGCAAATGCCTTTCATGCATCCCTTTTGTGGCCCTACATTCTGATCCGAACATACTGATGATCTGAGACGGGGCAAGACAGGGCGACAATATAAGTAATACAAAAAAAAACTTAAGACTTCGTTTGAATCCTACCGAAACGGCCGGTACTTACAAAAACGAACTGCGTGGACAAGGGAGACGACGGTTTTTCCAGCAGTGGAACAATATTAATTACCTAGATATTTCAGATGATAGCATGCTAGCAACAGTCCCTTTTCAAGGTGTATTATAAAGAACGACAATCTTGTTTCAGGATGTGGGCGGATCCAGCAATGTAGTAGCAGGAGAAGCTGAACTGGAACAGTGGAACCCCCTGGACCCTAAACAAGGCAGGAAAGGCAGACTCAACAATGATTTGGGAATGGAGAAGTTTGATGTGAGTAAAACCTATGTCATCATCTGCCTAGCCTTTTCCCAACTATGTTGGGATCGGTTTCCATCTAACCGGATTCAGCTGAATGCCAGCATTTTACATGGAGCGACTGCCTATCTGATCTCCACAACCCAGTTAGTACTGGGTAATACGATACCCCTTAGTAAGACTGCTTGTCAGAATTTCGGGCGACTGACTACCTGTAACGACTGTCAAGAACACGTGGTTCTCACGCTGTTCGCATCGCTATCCGTTGATTGGCTCGCCGGCCGTCGCGTGATCGCAGCGTAGCCAATTGCAGCGGTCGACTAGTGTAATCTGTTTAGCGCAGTGCAACGTTTGGTGCAGTGCGGTGACATTCTTCTCCTACTTCTTTAATGTTGAGATCTTTATTTCTTTCGCCATTATGACTTTCTGGCAAGTCGTTGGTATCAACCATTTTAGACCTCTTAGCTATACAACATTATTTTTAGTAAATGCGAAACCTGAATATAGTTTGTTTAGAATAAGTAACTGAATCGATTCCAATAATTTTTAAAAAAGTTAAAAGTGGGATACCGAGCGACTTTGAGTACCTATCGCAATAATTTAGGTAGCTACTGCCAAATTATTATTATCAATGAGCTCAAGACGACGCTGGAGGCGCGCGCTGCGTGGCGACCGTGTTTTTGTGCGGACAACTAGGTAACAGAACAAGCTTATAACTTTGTGATTTTTCATGATACAGTTTCGAAATTTTGTACATAGATTCTTTACATAAAAATACTAGACACGTGTATCAGGTTTCGCATATACTAAAACTAATGTATATTATTTACTTTCCTATCTCATCAATGATCATAGTCTTTTCTTTCAACAGTTGCTTCTAGTACGTCGCGGAGGAGGTCAAGCCATATCCCTGGGAATTCCAGTAGAGAATGGAATAACAGCATTGAGGGTATTCATCGAAGGTGCCGTGGAGCATGCTGTCCTGTACCCTCCTAATGATGGTCAGTATTTGTTTTCATTCTTTAGTCAATTCAAAATGTTTTATCTATTCAAATAAATAAAATTAAAATGTCTGTTTGTAATTTCAAAATCACAGCATTTTACTGAATGCATATGAAAGTGTATACGGGACATATAACAAAAACCAATTTTTAATTTTTTTGTGTGTCTGTCTGTTTGTTCCGGCTAATCTCCGAAACGGCTGGACCGATTCTGACGCAAGTTTTACTGACAAATAGCTGATGTATAACTAAGGCTACTTTTATTTTAGAAAAAGGATTAGGGTCTCGTACAAAAAAAAACTTAAAGCCTTGAAATTGTTAACAAAATCCGATTCAAGTAGGGAAGCAATATTTTTATAATAATTCCACGCGAACGAAGGTTGCGGGCAACAACTAGTATGAATGATAAATAAACAAACATACAACTAGTATGAATAATAAATAAACAAACATAACTAAAGACAATAATCGAAATAAATAACAATTAAAATCACACTAAACGGTAAAACTAAGCAGAATTACTAAGATCTTGGGAAAGGTATACATCCGACCGAAGACTGAAAGTCTGACAACCAGTCTTACCAAGGGGTGACAAATGCTTGCACTGTCTGGACAAGTCCACTCAAATCTGTCTGGTTATTTCTTCAAAATACCATCTCAGACATTAATCTACATGGTCCTCATATGACTTGAGCAATGTCTGGACTTTAAAAGAGACGGTGACCTCTGAGTTTGTTTCGGATGTTTCTTCTCAGAGTAGTCAGGTACGAAACACCAGTCCCATATAGTTTTAAAACAACATGTTGTGACATGTAAAAGAGTTTTGTAAACCAATTTACAGAAATAAATATGATTTATGATTTATGGGTATCGTATTACCCAGTACTCACTGAGTTGTGGAGGTCAGATAGGCACTCGCTCCATGTAAAATACTGGTATTCAGCTGCATCCAGTTAGACTGAAACCCTAGCATAGTTGAGAAAAGGCAGATGATGATGGCCTATTATGAAAAAAAAAAAAAATCAACATCAAAATTCCATAATCAGAACAAAATGCCTCTAACCTTCACATATACAGTTCTATGGAACTCATTATATACACAATACAAATTACAACGAAAATTACAACGTTCCAATGAAATGATGATGATGACTATTATGTCAAAATGACCGGGTTCCGGCTGTCATAAGTGTTTTATGTTTTGACACGAAGATTGCTCATGTATGTGGCTGTAAAATACCCTTAACGAAGCCGAAAGGAACTTGTTCTCCCCGTCATTGCGATCATTGTTTTGTTCAAGACCATACCTGGGAACCTTCTAGTTACGGAGATATTAGGGGTCAAAGTTCCAACCTTTTCACAAGTTTTTAATGTTATAACAAAACCCCGCACTAAACAATGCATCAGCACAATGTTTTGACTGGTTTACATTAAGCCCTACCACAAAGGTGATTTTCACCCCAAAAAAGTCGTTTCCCAGCAATAATTTCTGCCTAGAGTTACTTAGTTTGATGTATAAGATGCTTGGTTGACGGCTTCGTGAAGGGTCCGTTTACACCTTGCATATAACGGAGGCTCCGCAATATCTTTGAAATCCTTCCTAAAATGTGGTCAAAGGAAAAATTGCTGCTCCGGACACCGGACTAATAACGAAGTTTCTGACAGTGTACGCTGTTCGCAGCCAGCTCGCAATATGTCCTTACCGATTAGATCGAACTTTAAGACCATCAGAACACATTTCAGAGACAATACTACTTTAATTTTAATTGTAATCATCATCATCATCATTTCAGCCGAAAGACGTCCACTGCTGGACATAGGCCTCCCCCAAGTGTCGCCACATTGACCGGTCCCGTGCGACTCGCATCCAGCGGATCCCTGCAGCCGATCCTTTAATTGTAATCATTAACATAATAATGTTCTACCATCCTCTCTTTCTACCCAGCTCCTAAGATCGACCTGTACAACGCGACATCAGTGGCTTTGTTCTCTCCCACATCCAGAACCGAGGGTATGACTCCAAGAGACGTCTACCTCATGTTCCCTGGCGCTAAGTTCGATTTGAGTATGTAAGTAAAAGTTATTTGACTTGAATTTGCACATTTTTTTTTTGCACTAAAGCGGCCATAGACCTTCAAATAATGCAGGTAATTTGCAGGTCAGTTTCAGGCTGTATGTTAAGGGCTGCGGGACTGTTCGAAAGAGATACCGCGGCCCTGGAACACAAAGGGCTAAGAAGGAACGTGGATGGGTTTTAGTCAGTACAAGTCTGACACTCCCTTCCGCTCCGCCCAGAGCGGGGCGGGTCATTTGATGATTTCACATCATAAAAAAAAGCTGTATGTTAAACAAAATATGATTTGCGGCCGTACCGAGTATAATTACAGAATTTTAATTATTAAAATCAAAAATACAACCCTCTCAGTTCATTTACTCTCATTGAATGACTTTTAATGCCTTGTGACTGGGACTGTAGCTACATTATTGTTTGTCTTTGTTTCGACAATTCAAAACTGCCAGTAACTGGCCTATTTGAAATAAATGCTTTGATTTTTTTTTTCATGAATAGTCATTAAATAGACGATAATGAGATTAAGCAATATTTATTACGCGAATCATATTTTAATTGACATACAAGCCGACATTGAAAAAAAAAGGTAAAAAAAAAAATTCGCGGGCTACCTTGGCGCTTCCACCATAACGACTGAATAGAATTCGACAAAAGGCACACCGGTAAACCAAGGCATAGGATACTATCCCAGTAGTACTTTTGAGGAATGATTTCCGAAAAATACGCGGCCGAATCCGCGGGTAGCTGGTGGAGGCTGTCATTTTTTCCACTCCAGATGCTATCACACTCAAAAACCCTCAGTTCTACAGCCATTTTCTAATTCTCTTTCCCCTCCACAGGCTCTCAGTCCTCCCCGCCAGTCCGAACAGGCCAGAAGTCCAGGCCGCCTTCGTTGGGATGTGGCATCTGAGTGTGCGATGTGATACCTGCGACTATCGGCTCTGTGTATCTGCGAGAGCGCATATACACTTCGACGTGGAGACTCATACTACTGGTAAGTTTGTTGTTTACTTATACTTCAGTTTTTATGGGGCGCTCCCCAGATGGAGGGTAGTATCCATAAGGATTTTCATGGATCCGTCTGGAGAACATGGAAGGTTAAAACCCACACTGTTCCTACAACTATCATGACAGGAGGACCCGGGAGATACTTGTGGCTTCACTCGTATCAGCCCGCCAGGATCACAGTAGGCCTAGCTTTAGTCAGTATTAGGCGCCGTCCTATTGCCATCGTGCGATCATGCGATGCAACCAAATAGTCTAGTTTTCGTTGTGCGACCATCGACGCATCGTCCGATCAAACATACTGATCAGTACTGCAGACCAAGCGGTGAGGAGGGTTTCTGTTTTTATAGAGTATAATATAATATGGTCTACGATTTCTTTCTTTAATCCTATTTACGATTAACGAAATATTGCTCAGCAGCAGAAACAGTGCATCTCTGTTAAGAGCCATTTCGAGAGTGATCGCATCGCTCCTAAATAGGATACACGATTTCTTATCGCGCGAGCGATGACTATAAGCCGCATTCCAGTTGTCAATCTCAACGGAGACTGGAGAAAACCATCGACGCGCGAAATTATGCCACCAGTGTATGCGCATATTCTTCTTCTAAATCGTTCAATCTTGACAGAGTGGTATTGGTGAGTGGTCCCCCACAACTGCCTTCGCGATCTTTTTCCACTGGTCTCTATTAACCGCATGGCGAGCACATTCTGCCACAGGGGTCTTGGTGACAGATTTGATGGAGTAGGTCCTTTGGATTGGGTTGTGGGTTTGTGTGCACATATAAAGGTGCATTACCGCCTGACCTGTTCCCTAGCTTTTTCCCAACTATATTGGAGTCGGCTTCCAGTCTTACTGGATGCAGCTAAATTCTAGTATTTTATCTGACCTCCACAATCAAATTTACTGGGTAACACGATACCCTTTGTTAAAACTGGTGGTCAGACTTTCGAGCATACCCCTACGGGTAAGATCTACAAAATGCTACATATAAAATCTCTCACTACGAAAGCATCATACCGTACAAAGACAAGACTAACTTAATAATCAAAATGAGTCAAGCAGTTTTCGAGACAGCCTCTCAACACACACACATACGACCACCATGATTATTATTATCATTACGTAATGACCAAGCTGACATCAAACCCGTTCGTATATTGAACTCAGACCAGTTTTTTTGTCGGGTAGTCAACAAAAAAAAAGCTTATGCTTTTAGTAGCAAGCAACACCTGTATGAATGCCCAAATATTATTACACTGTTGGAAGTTCAACTCTCAGTGCTGAGCTGAGGGTTTAAAATCGAACAGAACAATAATATTTAAGCATCTATTTACGTATCGCTATGTGTCAGTGAAAAAGACTTAACTTTGCATTTCTTTTAATGAGGACTTCAAAAAAAGGTAATCCATTTATGAATACGGTTACTGCATGGCAAAAACTTTTGGAACCCGTTTTTCCGTACCATATTTTGACTTAACGTCACGCTCGTATTCTGTCGCCGTAGGAGCAGAATTCTCGTTCAAGAAAATACTATTTAAAAGCGAGAGAAAAGATAAACATTTACATTATTGGAACATTAGAATAAAGCCCGTCACAGACGTAGCTATAATATATCGAGATATATATTATAGTATAGCAAGCTACCACACACGGAAGCTATACTACAATATATATTTTGCCCTCACTCGGTATGCCAAAATATACCGAGATATATGCCAAATATACCGAAATATATTTGTCGACAAATTTTGGTGACGTCATAAAAATATATATTATAGCTGCGTGTGCGGTCACTCGAAAATTTATATAGAAATTGTCGTTATAAGCCTTGCTATTATTCATATTAATATATATTATAGCTACGTCTGTGGCGGGCTTAAGGCTAGTCACATGTCTTAAACAAAGTGATATTTTACCTACGACTAGCACTATGCCCGCGACTTCGTCCGCAAAAATTGTGATAGCTCGGCTAATATGCATGATATAAATATAATTTATAGCCTATAGCACTCACGAATAATGTAGCTTTCTGCCAGTGAAAGATTTTTTAGAATTGGATCATTAGTTCCAGTGATTACCCCCTAGATACAAACAAATATTACCTCTTTATAATATTATAGTATAATAGTTTAGAGATATAAATAAGTATGATGGAAAAGTTAAAAATGTATGGGACTAGCGCAGTTTCTGCCAATTCTGTTGAAAATCGTTGTAGACATACGTTACGCATCACCAGCCCTAATACGATATACGCACACAATCTGTCATTTTTTTTTATCGCTAAAGCATTAAGCGGTTCAAGGTATTCTTTTTTTTTGTTTTTTTTTTTAATTTTTTTTTAGGGGCTTTAACGCATAGCGTATGTCAAGGTTGATTGGGAAAATTTGAAAGCAAGAAAG
Organism: Noctua fimbriata; assembly: GCA_905163415.1. Classification (NCBI taxonomy): domain Eukaryota; kingdom Metazoa; phylum Arthropoda; class Insecta; order Lepidoptera; family Noctuidae; genus Noctua; species Noctua fimbriata. Next base: position 7,949,878 of record LR990950.1, read on the forward strand.
AAAATAAATTGATTTGCCGCAGGTACTTGACGTGCATCACACAAAATTACAAAAAAATAAACAAAACACAAATAAAACAATAAACTATAAATTCAACAGGACGGAACAAAAAAAGAAAAAAATTAACAGCTTGCACGTCGTGACTGCGACAAGCAGGTTACCACACAGCATGATGCTGTGCTATGGGGGGGCCACAACACAACGCTGGTTTTCAGTGGTCACCCGTGGAAAAACTTTGACAGTTTCGGGTAGCTTGATGTGCTAGCGTCTGTACATTCAAAGTTAAAACTATATTGTGATTGTAAACGTTGATTAGATTGATGATAAAATTACAGTAATTTAAATTCATACTTGTATCGCCAGAGGGTTTGACCGCAAAGAAATATTTTACAATATTTTTAATTTTTTACTGTCTCGTGGCTAAGTAATAACAGCCGCTTGGGTCGATCTTAAGGTTAAACCGCGCTTCCCTAGGTTGGTCCATGGATGGGTGACCGCCCATTACATACCGAGTTTCCTCAGTGCCTCGGAAAGTAAGTTAAGCCGTTGGTCCCAGCTGTCATTTGTAGATCTTTGACAGTCGTTACAGGTAGTCAGTGGCCCGAAAGTCTGACAACCAGTCTTATCAAGTGGTACCGTATTACAAAGTACGAACTGGGTTGTGGAAGTCAGATATGCAGCCGCTCCATGTAAAATACTGGTATTCAGCTGCATCCGGTAAGACGGGAAGCCGACCCCAACATAGTTGGCAAAAGGCTAGGCAGATGATGACTATCTCGTTGGTCTCCCAAATAAGACAGTGTGATTGGGTTTTTCTCAGTAAAATCAAGGACTCTGGATTTGTGCCCGGTCGATGACAACCAGCTCGCCCCCTTTCACATGAGGCTTCAACATTTTTTTTTAACAGCCTGTACTGTCCCACAGCTGGACAAAGGCCTCCCCCAATTCTTTCAATGTGCTCTTTTCCTGTACCTCTTCGAATCAGCTCTCGCGGTACGCCTCCAGATCGTCTCCCCCCTCTTTCTGGGCCAGTAAACATAACTGCCGAAATTAAAGAATCCTTCGGGACTTACAGGCGTCTTGTTGGGTTATATGTAAATTTTAGTTAGTAAGGTTTTTAGTATTTTGTTATGGAACCCTAGAAATTGAAGTACTTATACTTCACTATTCAGACTAGAAACCATGATATTTACCATGTTTACTGTTTTTGTTGAGTTCCCGATATTTAGACCACCATAGATATTTACCATGTTTACTGTTTTTGTTGAGTTACCGATATTTGGGCGCTGTTGCAAGCACCGTGATCACGGATATACTTCTTTATGAAAGCTTTTAGAGTAACTAATTGAATTAAGAATCATTTAATAAATTTAAAACGAACGATATGTATCGGTATTCATTGAAGAGTTTAATTTTGCTAAGGCTACTTTCACATTGACAAAAATTATATCTACTTAATTATTTTATTACGATTTTTTTTTATTGTGTCACCCTATGTGATATGTTTTCTTTTATGTAAATTGAAATTAGTATGATGTACATAATTAAGAATATTCTATCTATCTATTTTCTGAAACCAAAATGATTTGTAAGAGTTACACACGAATCGTCACTGTTTCAGTCATCATTCTCTTGTCCTTATCCCAATTTATTTGTGGTCGGCGCAGCATATCCTCTTCCATACTTCTCTATTACTCGTCATCTCATCAGACACCTCCTTCCTTAACTTATCATCCTTTCCACAGGCCATCCATCGTTTCTTTGGTCTTCTACTCCCATCCACATTCATACTCCAAACATTCCTCACGACATTTTCCTCATTCCTCCGCATCACATGCCCATACCACGATAACCGATTTCAACTTTTCAATCACGGGCGCCATTTTCAGACTTCGTCTTATGTACTCATTTCTTATTTTATCCATCGTCACTGTTTCAGTGATAGAAAAAAAAAGCTTTACATATTTTTGTTGTCTTATGTAATAAAAGTTTGAATGAGCCTTCTAAAATGACGCAGTAAGTTAAGTTCTTGTACATAGGTATTACATCAATATTACACATGCGTAAAGACTCAATCAAAAAAGTAAATAATATTTGTAAGACACTTAACAAAAGAAATATCGTCACAAAAAAAAAATATTAAGCGAGTTACACACTTAACTTCAAGTATTGGCAAACAAACTTGGAAGCTATTTTTAGTAGAAATGATTAACGACGATAGATATCCCTCAGAATTTAAATCGACACCAGGATTAAATATTGAATCAATTTTAGATTATATAAACTAGATACCTATCAATATCGCAAAAAAACTAAACACAAAAGACTAATAACTTTTTGCTATAAATGCTTAAGCGTTTATTTAGCATAAAAAAAAAACAAGAATTTACAAAAAAAAACGTTAGGTATTTTATTAATAACGTCCTATGATTGCTCACGTTCAATGAAAAATTGTAATCAAGTCAATCAAAATAATAACAAAGAATTAAGCTAGAATCTTAATAACTATTGTTGTACTAAAAGATTGATCTTCAAAGATCCTTTCAATAAAATCCTTTTGGATTTCCTGGTCAAGTCGTGTCTTGTTTTTTTTGGTCAATTGTAGTTGTAGCAGCCCAAAGTTTTGATATTATGTACATAGGTTTACGGCAAAGGCATATAAATCAAGAACCAGTTTCGTCTTAAATACAATTTCCACACTACAGAATTCTTCGTCACGTTCAGAATTCAATTTAATGCACGTGACGAAAAACACCTCTTTATCCCCTTGGTGAATAATCTTCTATTTTAAGACCAACAGCTTAGTTACAAATTGTACCTAGACGATCAAAAATTTAAACAAAATCCTGCACACAAACATAAAAACTAAAAAAAAAACTCATGGAAAAAAGATACAAAACAGAAATCATGCAATAATAACAATCACAAGGGTATACGCAGTAAACCAATTAAAAATACTTTAAAATTAACATTTTTAAAGCCTCCAATAATATTAAAAACTTGAATGTTATCTCTAGCCTGCATAAACCCTTGCGTAGTATAAAAAAAAAGTTTAACCTCTAAATGTCAAGTTGACAGCCCGCGTTCAAGATCCAAGATGGCGGCAACACCTTATGTGAGTCAAGGACAGTCTTGCATACAGCCAGATGCCAAATTTAAATGTCGTATACAGTCAAAGAGAGACTAACCAGTTTTTTTTTTTAAGTAACAAGTTATTACGAAAGGAATCGATTTATTCTGCCAAAATCATCGTTTCTAATTATGGTTGTTGTTTTTTTTTTTTATTGCACGCATCTTTCGATTTTTGCAACACGGTCTTTTATGGGATTTGGTTATCGGAAAAAGGAAACCTGATTTATTCTTTTGGAATGTCGTATTCCATTTTTGAATCAGCATTTTTGGCGTTTTTGCAATTGCATACGAAAATACCTTAAGAGCTTTATGTATTATTAAAAGAGTTATATAAAGTAACACAAGAGGTCAATGTATTAAGAGATTTATTAATCAACAGTTTATATTTATAAAGTCAAATATAATGGCTATTCATTAACGTGATCAATTGTCGACTTTGGAAAAAAGACCAAAAGATTTGAACTTTTTATCCTTGGTCTTCCATTTTTATTTTATTTGATTGGTAATTGATAAAAAAGAAGAAAAATATATTATGAAGACGATAATCAAGCATAGAAGACATTAAAAATGTTCAAGTTACATTTAAAAATATAAAATTAGTAGCCCACCGGTATCGGGAACAGGGTCCGAGCTACCGGTGGTCAGGGCTCTAGAGAGAGGAACCTCCTAACGATACGCGCCGTGTCCTGAAGCACTGCTTTCTGAATCAAGCCCTTGATCCAGCTGCCAAGCGAGAGCCTCCTCAGATATTGGTCGAGGCTATTGGCTATTAAGCCATTGGCCGACACGACTATCGGGACAATGACTGCTGTATTCACGTCCCACATGTCGACAACCTCGCGAGCCAGATCTAGATATTTGAATTGTTTATATTTTTTATTTTTTTAAGTTACATTATTCTTAAAAGTCTTGAGATTGTAAACCACTAAAATAAACAGAAAAATTGTAGACACAAAAAGAATGTCGCCCTAAAAAGTCGAATTGACGGATACGACGCATTAGCTAATCTGTGATACTGTTGTTTCTCTTCAATAATAAAAGAAATATACCGTTTTCTCAAATAAGCGACAAAAAAAAAACTGTTAAAATGAGCTATTCATATTTTTTTCACACAGTTACGTTGTTAGCAGTAAATCAACTACGTACAATGATGAATGGCAATTATATTTTTACCACTTCGTTCTTTTTTTGTTTTTTTTTTCTCTATTTTGTCTATATTAAAGTTTTTTGTACATACAACTTAAAATCAGATCTGTAATCCTCGAAGAGGTAGGCACAGGAGTTGAATAGTACACCCAGAAATAAAAACTCGAGATTGTTTTGGGGTTTTTCTGATTCTTTAGTTTGATCTTTCCTTATTATAATTACTAAAAAGCTACGTAATCCCTGTTTTATGCCAGGGATGTCCCTTACTAAGTTGTACACAGCTTTTAATCTTTGAAGGTCATATGTTGATGCGGTTTTATTTAACGTAAAAGTTGAACTTCCATTTTAACCGATTTCATTAACACATAACATAACATCAAGCCGGCAATCCCCAAAGAGTTAGACAGAGGTGTACCTATTAGTACACCCACATTTCGCCAGTTATATGGGGTGGAAGTGACACCGACGCGAAAACGGTTTCCACGTATTCAGTACATCATTCTGAGCTCCCCACATAGAAATTTTTCATCGGTTATTAAAAAAAACAGCTGTTCCATATCTTTTGACCGTGTAGGTGTTGCACTTTTGTAGGAAACAGCAGATTTTTTTTTAGAATGATGTACTGAATACGTGGTAATCGTTTTCGCGTCGGTGTCCCATCCACCCCGTATTGAAGTCCCATGTAATAAATAGGGGGCGATCCTATTGCTATCAACCGGTCGAAATTCCAGACTCCGTGGCTGTTACTAAGCTATATTCCTGATGCTAAAATCCAACAATATTCATTAACACAGCCGTTTAAAAATTAACAGTTTTACTGTTTAAATACCGTATTTATTTTGATCGTTTCGTACGTCATAGTAGTTAATAAAGAATTAGTTGAATTCAAGTTGTTTTGAACTGAAGTTCTAAGCTCGTTAACCGATTAACATGAATCGTAAAAAAAAACAATACGACCATTATATTAATTCGTCATTTTAGTATTTGTCGAGCATTTAGTAGTTCGTTCGCGCATTTCAGATCAAATTCAAACTGGTCACCTTTTAAACCGACTTACTCGTTAACAAAGAGGTTCTCAAATTTTTAAACGTTTGAAAAGTCCCTCCTGACAACGCTTGCTAAGGCAAAAGCAGCAGGCAAAAACACTTCACAGCAACATGCAGTTTTAAAATATTCGCTTATCATCATCTGCCTAGCCTTTTCCCAACTATGTTGGGGTCGGCTTCCAGTCTAACCGAATACAACTGAATACCAGTAAATATTCGCTTATAATAAGTGATTAAAAGTAGTCTATTCTTAGTACGCAACGTACGTCAGTTGGGACTGGTCATCTCTTAGCTGCCACAGTTTATTCTAATTACTTTATTTTTCCATTGTTGTTTTTATCTTTTACTCTGGACGCTCTTAATGTGCACGTCTTTCTACATCGTTCTCACATATATGTATAATCTCAACATGAACGATATAACCAAGATTTTGTAAGAATATTTTGATTTAAAAGAGTGTCCATGGAGTTTCTTGCCCATTCTTCTCCATAGAGATCTACGCTTTGGAATGTGCAACTACAGTACTTTCTCAAGTTATTATGTCTTGTGGCTGTGACTGTAGCTTCGCTGTTTTTTTTGTTTTATTTGATATTCAAAAGTGCCTGTGATGGTCTAATTGAAATAAATGCTTTGAGTTGAGTTTTCAAAAATAGGCAGAAACCTATGAATTCACCTAAATAATTATTAAGCTGTTGTGAAAATAGACTTGATAAATAATCTAAGAAATAAAACTATCAAAACTGATAGAATTTATAGCTCATAAATAGAGGCAATAAATTATATATTTCGGCCTTAGAATGTTCATTATCAACTAAATTATAGCATAGTTACAACATAACAATATGTTTTTTGTAAGCAAAGACGGGGCCGACATATACCAATGAATTAAGGGGTATAATCCTATGCTAAAATTGTAAAAGCAAAAGTCTGTTTTCTTTTCACGCCTTTACGGCTAAACGGACTTCGATTAATCGATAAGCTGGTTTAGGACATAGGCTATTTATTATCCCTGTGGGATAATATATATAATTATATAATTCCGAACTTAAAAAGTTGTCAAAAAACATCAGGTGATTAATGGACGACCCCCAAAACAGTATCCCGATAAAAACTATACTGTCGGTCTGGACTAGATAGCTACAGTTTCTCAAATCAATAAACAGCCCATACAATCCGAACCCTTTCTTTGTGTGTTTTCGGCATCCCATCTGACCTTTAGACCTGACCTAACCTAATGTCGGCGCCGCGATACTAACGCCCGTGAACTAGCACCCGGTTGTGATAAGATCTGCTATTTCCGTGATTTGTAATATTATATGCGTTTGATATAATCATTCTATATGCATTTCTTGTGTGATAAATAAAATGAATGAAGATCTCTAAGTACGAAGTTCGGATTTCTTTGCTATGTTTATCCTTCCTTAACACACACACACACACACACAAAATATGTCAGTAGTGTATACCCGAAGGACTTGGCAGATGTGTTATGTTAAAGGTGGAAGCACCAGCATAGCCCGCGAATGATTACTTCATGACAAATTAATTAACAAATAGATCCAGCCATGACTTAACCTACTATTAACTAGATACGAGCAAAGTCCATTTTGATGCAACATTTTTTTTATTTACCGCAAAATAATCATTGAAATTGCTCAGTAGCAGCTACGGAGTCTGGATTTGTGCCCGGTTGATGGCAATAGGCTCGCCCCCTATTACATGGGACTTAAACATAACTGGCGAAATGTGGGTGCACTATTAAGTACACCTATGCCTAACCCTTCGGGGATTACAGCTGAAATGTTATGTAATATTTGTATATAAGGATAAATTGATCTAGTTACGACTATCAAGCGGTCAGCCAGAATCGAACAAAGTTCATTTTGTTGCAACACTTTTTAATTAACACATAATCAACAGTTCCATGATTCACTCAAACACTACTTCTGCTGATGAAACGCAACGAAATATTTGCCAATATCGTTCTAATAAATAAAAAACACGTTTATATCTTAAGTGCAAGGTTCACATTCCTCTAATCAATCGCACAATAGAACCTTTGACAAGTACTCAAAGTCTAAAGTTCACTAAAAAAGAAACAAATAAAACATGTTCGACCTTGAGCAACCGGATCGATATGACAAAGCGTAGCTACTTTAATATGCTAAAAGCCTATCGATTGAACTGCGATGTTATATATTCACAACGTTGAAGGTTTTCATAGCAACCTGAGGTCATTTGGAACAGAAATATGACAGTTTCGTCTACAGCGTGTAAACAGACCCTTCACGAAGCCGTCAATCAAGCATTATGTACATCAAACTAAGTAACCCTACCAAAAATGATTGCTGGGACACGACTTTTTTTTGGGGTGAAAAATCAAGTTTTACGGTAAAACTCAATGTAACGCACTCAAAACATTGTGCTGATGGATGCTTTGAATAGTAAACAGGTCATTTAGGTAATTAAAGTCAATTTATAACCTTACAAACTAGTATTTAAAAAAAACTTTGACCTCAAATATCTCCGTAACTAGAAGGTTCCCAGGTATGGTCCAGAACAAAAAAAATACCACAATGACCGGGAGAATAAGTGCCTTTCGGCTTCGTTAAGGGTCTTTTTAAACCTTTTATAATATTCCCACTGCAGAGACTGGCTTCTTATTCCATCACCGCTGCTCTCAAAACGGTGAAGGAAAACATCGTGAGGAAACCGGCCAGTCCTAGAACCAGACATCGAAGACATGTGACATCTACCAACCCGCACTGGGCCCGCGTGGTGGATTATAGCCCGTTCCCGCTCCTAGGCCGTGTGTCCCAGCAGTGGGAACATTATAGGCTGATTGTCCTGGGACCTCGTGGTGGATTACGGGCTGTTTCCTCTCACAGAGTGGAGGTCTGTGTCCTTGCTATGGGAGTATTATAAGCTGATTATATTATGCTAAGTGACAACCGGCAGGAAATACTTTTTAAGTCGCCTATAGTCGGTCATATAAAACGCAGTTCTATTTAAAACTTTGATTCCTAGCAAACAACCGATTTGAAACGTAACAAAGGATCGATTTTATTTTTTTTTCTATTATATTATTTTTATTTTAAGGACGACGATAGTTGATTTACTGCATAACCGTAACGTACTGTGGCATAAAACACGAATTCATTTTTGAAATATTTTTTTTCGTCAATTTTATTTTTAGATATTTATCCTAATTTAACCTAACTAAAAACCTTTTTCTACGTCAAAATTCACTAAAACGCCACTTGTTGAAAACTTTAGAATTTCACTTGAACACACACTTTAATAAGTCTCGTAATAACTATTAATATATAAAATTAATAATTCACATTGACACGAGCGCACTCCACGGTATTATATTATCAACTAAATTATATAAAACAAATGATGTTCCTATCAGTGGCACATAAAGGCGTGTACTGATTAGAAACATTATTATTTATTTATTATTATTTTTTACAATGAATTTTAATAATTGGGTCATACTGATAGTGTTTTGCTTTTAGATTTTTTCATGTTAGTTAAATGATTTTTTTTTGTTCCGAGTTTTTTTATCGGTTGTCAAACTATATGTTTATTTTAAAACTAGCTGCTGCCCGCGAGCTTCATCCGCTTAAAATTATTATTATATTTGAATCGAATTTTGTTAAAAATTTCAAGGTTTTTTTTTTGTACGGCACCCTAAACTGATGACTGAACGGACTGTATAAAGAATGATATGGCAAGAAAGGAGGTGTCGGATGAGATGACGAGTAATAGAGAAGTATGGAAGAAGAAGACATGCTGCGCCGACCCCAAATGAATTGGGATAAGGGCAAGAGAATGATGATGATGATGACCCTAATACTTTTTCTAAACTTATTCCTTAAGACATCAGCTATCTGTCAGTAAAAATCCCGTCAAAATCGGTCAAGACGTTTCGGAGAATAGCCGGGACAAACTGACAGACAGTCAGAAACAAAAAAAAACAAAAAAAATATACTTTCATGTGCATTCAGTAGACAGCTGTTATTTTGAAATTACACACAGACACTTCAATTTCATTTATTTGTATAGATGTAAATAGATCATGTCAGATTATGAAATAAACAAACACAAAAATCGAGTTGAGTGCCCTCGAGTGAGCGTCACATAATTTTATCATTTGGCAACCAAATAAGTGACGTAAATTAAAATAAGGTCAAACGAATTAGAGTGCTACAAGGATGTTTTGGCGGTTACGTGACATTGACAGATCGGCGCTGTTAGTAAACAATTGTGAAGTTGTTTTGAAAGAACAAGATGGCGGTGTTAGTTCCGAATTTGAGCACGTACAAAAATGGACTTGTACAGTCACCAGCGCATCGTTTCAAATTTTCTCATTCGATTTTGAACTTAACCAACAACGTTTTATAGTTCAAAATCGTTTGGAGAAATTTGACAGTTTGTGGTAACTGACGACTCTACAGTTACTAGTAGTAGAAGAATCACGATAACATAACATCACGCCTGTAATCCCCGAAGGGTTAGCAGAGGTGTACCTATTAGTACACACACATTTCGTCAGTTATATTTTAGACTGCCTCATTGGTCTAGTGGTCGCAAGCGCGACTGCTGAGCATGAGGTCCTGAGTTCGATTCCCAAGTCGGGCAGTGTTTTTGGGTTTTCCATCAAGAATTTCTCAGTAGCAGCCACATTCTGGATTTGTGCCGGGTTGATGACAATAGGCTCGCCCCCTATTACAGATATGTTGTAGTTCCCACTACAACATATCTCGTGATATGTGGGTGTACTATTAGGTACCTACACCTTTGCTTAGCCCTTCGTGGATTACAGGCGTGATGTTATGTTTCATAAAATGTATGTGTACTACTGAATAAATAAATAATAATGAAAACGCAATCTAACAAAAGTTCCAAACTAAAATATTATACATTCATAAAAAATATAATAGTTTACATAAAGTACATAAAAAAATACCTAAACCGATTAGATAGGCTTCTAATCTGATTTATATTAGTAAGTTATGTTTTATATTTTGTAATGCTTTGAGTGACAAAGAGGTGAATGAACGGATTGAACGAATGAGTGTCGGGCGATCATGTCATACAGTGCACTCAATTTATTATCTATCACAAATATGTATCCTACTTCCTTGATATACAACATTAGTTTTAGTATATGCGAAACCTGATACACGTGTCTAGTATTTTTATGTAAAGAATCTATGTACAAAATTTCAAAACTGTATCATGAAAAATCACAAAGTTATAAGCTTGTTCTGTTACCTAGTTGTCCGCACAAAATCGTGGTCACCACGCAGCGCGCGCCTCCAGCGTCGTCTTGAGCTCATTGATAATAATAATTTGGCAGTAGGTACCTAAATTATTGCGATAGGTACTTAGTGTCCAACTTGTAACCTTTTTTAAATATTTTTGGGACAAAATATAACATGGTTTTAACATTATTGGAATCGATTCAGTTACTTATTCTGAACAAACTATATTCAGGTTTCGCATATACTAAAAATAATGTTGTATACAAGGAAACAGGGACCATATTTGTGATAGATATGTTATTAGCTCGTGGCTACATAACAGCCTAGGTTGGTCTGTGGATGGGTGACCGCCCATTACATACCGAGTTTCTTCCGTGCCTCGGAAAACACGTTAAGCCGTTGGTGCCGGGTTACATTTGTAGATCTTTGACAGTCGTTAGGTAGTTCAGTGGCCCAAAAAGTCTGACATCCAGTCTTACCAAGGGGTATCGTATTCTCAGTACTAATTGGGTGTGGAGGTCAGATAGGCAGTCGCTCCATGTAAAATACTGGTATTCAGCTGCATCCGGTTAGACTGGAAGCCGTCCCCAACATAGTTGGGAAAAGGCTAGGCAGATGATGATGATATGTTACGGGTAATGCTAGATGAAGTAAACCTAGGTTTACCCAGGTCAACTAATTGTTATTACCCAAGCTTTTTGAGTAAACTCCGAATAATTATTAAATTTGGAGGACTTTTTTTCTTTTTTTAGGATGGGAAATCATCAAATGACCTCCCCCGCTCTGGGCGGAGCGGAAGGGAGTGTCAGACTTGTACTGACTAAAACCCATCCATGTTACTTCTTTGCCCTTTGTGTTCCAGGGCCGCGGTATCTCTTTCGAACAGTCCCGCAGCAAATTTGGAGGTCTAGCTTTCTTTTTACTGGTAATTTCGTGCAACCAATTTGGATGTAGCGCTAGCCGGCTGCTGCCGCGGCACTGCCCGCTCGGTATCCTCACTAGGCTCGCCCGCGTGTGGTCACAGTTCTAACCTAACCGAACTTATTTGGTCGGTGTGTCCTAGCAATAAAAAGGATACACCTAAGTATAACAAACAGTTACCGGCCGCACCTAAGTTTAGCCGGCTAGAACTAGGTGTAACCTTACTTCGGCTTTTAGCCGTATCATAGGGGGGAGGGGGGGGGGGGGGGCGTTCAAGTATTAGGTAACGGAACTTGCGGGAGGAGGGGATCCAGCAACGCGTTACTTAACTTTGTTTTTTTTTTATTTAAATAAAAAAACTACTAGGTACTAAAATTAAAATCGCCCAAGTTGGCAACCCTTTTCGTTTACGCACAACGGGGAATCCCTCGATTGTATTGTACACGTAGCAGAAGCTAGCAGCGGCACGCGAGCGGATTAAAGCCATAACAAAGGTATTTTATTCTTTCCGGGGCTTTGCGCAACATTATTGTGAATTTATGGTCACTTTGGATGTTACGTAACGTTTTGGGAGGGGAGGGGGGGACCGAAAAACGTTACAGCGCGTTACATCGGGGGAGGAAAAGTCAAAATTCTTCAAAAATTGCGTTACGTAATACTGGAACGCTAGGAGTATCGGACCTCCACAACCCAGTTAGTACTGGGTAATACGATACCCCTTGGTAAGAATGGTTGTCAGATTTTCGGACCTGTAACGACTATCAAAGATCTACAAAATGACGACCGATCCAAGTAATTTAAAAATAACATGAACGACATGGATGTTTGGATATAAACATCCATAAAAGTCTGTACATTAGGACGAGCCCTAATCTAACGCATGCCGCCGGCTCGCCACATAAGTTTAAATAGGAAATATGACGTCAGCAAAGTGAATGGGTTATCGCGAGTCTAGCTGTCAGTGAATATCTATCTATCACCCTAGCAAATCAATAATAACGTTCAATTATTTGTAATTGCCTAGGAAATCACGCATTTAAATAAAATATTTTTTTTTTTCGGTTTTTACCTCAAAATAAAAAAAAAACGGAACCCTTATAGGATCACTCGCTTGTCTGTCTGTCTGTCATAGCCAATTTACTCCGAAACTACTGGACCGAATGAGTTGAAGTTTGGTACACATATATAAGTCGGTGACCCAAAGACGGACGTGTAACGTAAATTAATGAATTTTTAAACATGGGGGCCCCTTTTGGGGGTAAACTAGAAAATTTAAAAAAAAAGTTTTGCGAACTACATCGCGTTACATATCAAATGGGCTCATTGTGAGCGTCTCATTTTTTTTTTGTTATAGTTTTAAGATAAATAGTTTTTTTTAAGAAAATAGGCGAAAATTTACCCTTCCCCCCCCAAATATTATCAGCTGTCCCATACATTTGGGTCGAGTAGGTATTGAAATTTTATATAGGACAGCTGATATTTTTTTCGCATTTACGATATTGGACCCAAGGAGAAAGTTGTCCAGTTTGATGGTCTGCAGCATATCCTTTCATATGACCCTTTCTGTTACACCGTGTATAACACAAGTTTGGATTTTTATCTGTAATGTATAGTCTGATATTAAGTTATATTATAATAGATATTAGTCTCAAATAGTAAAGATAAATAATAAACACTAAAAAGATACCAACTGAAGTTTGGACTTTGACGGAGTATTGAGATTGACCTATGTGTGAATGGAAGGCCTCCCACTAGGTGGACCGATGACCTGCTGAAGGTTGCGGGTATCCGCTGGATGCGAGTCGCACGGGACCGGTCAATGTATCGACACTTTGGGGAGCCCTATGTCCAGCAGTGGACGTCTTTCGGCTGAAATGATGATGATGATGATGTGTGAATGACGATATAATCAATTTCTAAGATCAATAAATGGTTATAGTAAATATATATAGTACATAAAGACATAACATGCTGTGAATGTAATCTTTGAAAGGTTAATTGCAAATATTTACTTGGCCTCATTAAGTAAGATAATGAACACTTAAGAGCGTCATTCAGAGCGGTCATTTATACCAAACTAGATTAGATTTTTATTAAATTGGCAATACCTGTATATTCTATCAACTGTCAATGTCAAATAAATAAAATTAAAGTGTCTGTTAGTAATTTCAAAATAAAAGCATTTTAATGAACGCATTTGAAACTATAAAAAGAAAACATTTTTTTAAATTTGTGTTTCTGTCTGTTCCAGCTAATATCCGAAATGGCTGGTCCAATTTTGACAGGACTTTTACAGGCAGATAGCTGATAGATGTTATAAGGAGTAACTGAGGTTACTTATATTTTAGAAAAACATATTAGGGAACACCCCATTTCATAACTTTCCCGATTCGCCAACTAAACATACACAATACCATCACAAAAGGGCCGTTTTGTAACTATTTTGATCTTCATACATACATTGAGTCTCGTTTCGCCAACTATTGAGTATGTGTGTTATCATTCCCGCTAGGCTAATTTACTTTGTATATATTTCTCGGACCCGGTCATTAGTACGGACATAAAATGAATCGCAAGCGCGCCAGTGGTGACATCATGCGACCTGTTTACCAGTCTACCCACACCACAGCGTGCTTCTACAGAACCCTGATGTTTACAGCTCGAAGCGAGGGCGACAGTCAATGTCTGATCGCGGCGGAGTTGAGACATCTTGGAACTGTCCCCGATTCATTGTGCCCCGTATTATTGTGTTAAGTTGTAATTTCAAGTAATTTGTTAGTTTAATAGAAACAGTGTATCGCACCCAGTGTATTTTCATTGCACAAAACCCATCGTCTGCCCACATGATGTACGAGTGTAACGGAATAAATCCGACATATTTATTACTGTAATAGTAAAGATGTGTTTTACTTTTCAGATACCCTCAAGTTCCGAGTGACAGGTCCTGTAGCGAGTGTAAGGGAGTCACAACTGGTTGATGAATATGGAACTGAATTAGCCAAGCTGCCATTCAGGTGTGTATTTCATTTTATGGAACAATTCGCAAGCGCGACTGATGGGTACTAGGTCCTGGGTTCGATTCCCGGGTCGGGCAAAGTACTATTGGGTTTTTCCATCAGGAGTCTCTCAGTAGACAGCAAGGAGTCTGGATCTGTGACCGGTTGATGGCAATAGGTTCACCCCCAGGGGGTGCCCCCTATTGCATGTGACTTAAACATATCTGGCGGAATGTGGGTGTACTATTAGGTACACCTCTGCCTTACCCTTCGGGGATTACAGGCGTGATATTATGTTATGTGGAGCAAATTCGGGTTGAAACGCAACGATGTAGTTATCTCATTCTGTCATCCCATTTACAGTTATCAGCCAATGGCAGGAGACGGTCAGAACGAAGAAATGGACCCTATCGTGGAGCTAGTAGCTGATGTTGCTTTACCACCAGTCAAGGGATCCAAGGTCTACGCCAAGATTGTCGGAAGAGACTTGAGAGGTAAGTCATTATCAATATACAGGGTAGTCTGAATAGTGACGTCATAAAAAAAAAATTGGATTCCTCACGCCCAGGGGCATCCGAAAATACCCTATGTATGTTCCGCGATTCTTGATAGTTTACGAGATATAGCTTCTTGAAAATTTTATGACAACCGCTTTAAATAAATTCTATCTCTATTTTTACAAGGCTTTTTCACATTCTTTAACGTTAACTAAAGGCATTTTTTAATCTCATTAGCATCAAGAGTAACAATAACGTCCATTCCTGAAAAGTTAAATTTAAAAAACCCCCATCGCAACAAAGAAAACATTTGAAAAGTCAATAAAATGGTTGAGCCGGTTTTAATATAACATGTCTAATTGTAATATACACATCGTGCCCTTTAATTTGATACCCCACTTGGGTATATTTGAAAATATTCAATTTTTCATACCCCAAATCTAGTAAATGACTACACCGATTTTGATAAAACATGTCTAATTGTAATATACACATCATGCACTTTCATTTCATACCCCACTTGGGTATACTTTAAAATATTCGAATTTTTTCATACCCACTTTCATCCCCCGTAACTAGTAAACGGCAGCACCGATTTTGATAAAACTAGCTTTCAAACAAAAAAAACTGCATCCAAATCGATTCACTGGTTTAAGAGCTACGGTGCTAGAGACAGACACACACACACATTGCGGTCAAACTTATAACAGTACGCAAAAAGAGGGTTTTTTGCGTCGGGAGTTAAAAAAGCCCTATATAATAGGGCTATTATTATTATTATAGTTACTTAAGTACTCATTCATTATTTTATTTATTCACGTCACACCACACATAATTCCAATAACGTCTTTCATTTTCCAGGAGAACCTTTCATCCGCCTCTCTGGACCCCTGAACCAGCCCGAGATCCGCATGAGCAGATCAGCGAACATGGTTTTCTCTGATACTTCAAACGACTTGGAAAGGATGGAGGATACGGATTCCAGGATTTATAAAGCCCAGCAGCTATATAATAATAATGATGCCCAGCCCTATAGCAGATCAGTTTCGCAGGTATGAACATATCATTGTTTTAATATACAAGGTGTAAACGGACCCTTCACGAAGCCATCAACCAAGCATTCTGTACAGAGTAAGTAACACTACGCAAAAAAAAAAATGCTGAGAAATGACTTTTTTTTGGGGTGAAAATCATGTTTTACGGTAAGACTCAATATAACGCACTCAAAACATTGAGCTGATGGATGCATTGAATAGAACAGGGACTATGGAAAGCAGTAGCGACGGGTCTATTTTTGTAAGAGGTAAGCTGGAGTACAAATCTTCAATGTGATTATATTATTTGTCTATACATAGAATACTGACTGT
Source organism: Noctua fimbriata (assembly GCA_905163415.1). Classification (NCBI taxonomy): domain Eukaryota; kingdom Metazoa; phylum Arthropoda; class Insecta; order Lepidoptera; family Noctuidae; genus Noctua; species Noctua fimbriata. The sequence goes on from LR990950.1 coordinate 7,966,256, forward strand.
GACATTTTTCAAAGAGAAGCCGGTAGGAATCGAGTTCTATGGAACCTTCGCCACTGATGGGGAGCAATATTTTTATAATAATTTCACAGATCTTACTTTACTTTACTTGTTTTTATTTTTACAGGTGATCAACCAACAAGGGACAATACTGACAGCAGTACAGATTGGTCTGGCCAGCAGATTATACGGAGCTCCCGGCGAAAACCTACAGGTACAACCAGTTTATAGACATTTTAACATGGTAGGATTCGAGGCTATGTGTCATGGCGCATTGGTGTCTAGAAAAGTATCGTAACATATTACCACACCTGTATATCTCCGAAGGGTGAGGGAGAGCTGTAACTACCTAAAGTAGTTTATCCACATTTCGCCAGTTATGTTTTAGTCCCATGTAAAAGCGAATAAGGAAAATGTTGGGTATGAAAGTAGATGGCTATAAGAGTAGAGGAAGACGAAAGAAACGGTGGATGGATTGTGTGAAGGATGATATGGTTAGAAAGGAGGTGACTGCTGAGATGACGAGTAATAGAGAAGTATGGAAGCAGAGACATGCAGCGCCGACCCTAAATAAATTGGGATAAGGACAGGCGAGCCTATTGCCATCAACCGGTCTAGGATACAGACACCGGGTCGCACTTGTGAAATTCCTGGCAGAAAAAATTCCTTTCATTTAACCAGACCTGGGTATTGAAACCCAGACCCCAACAGCAGTTAAGAGTTATAGCGCTTTACATCCACTAGAATAACGAGGCATTTCTTTAAGTATATACAAATAAAATGGGAAATTTTTAAACGGGCGAATAATAATTTTAATGGCGACTTATATACTGAATGGGCGACTATTGTACCAAGTAAGCAACTATTTATCCGGTCATTGCAGCAAGGAGAATATAGGAAGCAAGAGCGAGCGAAGGCTGAGAGAGACTTGTGGCACCCCGACTCGGACAGGTTAGGTTCGAAGAGGATGACGGGGTCGGGGGAGACCCCGGAATCCCCTTCGTGTTAGGTTACTTTAAACCCTACAATCTCGTGGAGCTGCCAACCTATTATTTATGCTACCCATTTTAATTATTTTTAAAACCCTAAATTAGATTAGTTTGTCGCCGCGTTAAATACATGCCAAAGTAAAAATAAAAAAAAAAGTAGTAAAAAGAAAAAAGAAAAAAAGTAGTAAAAAGAAAAGTAGTTTAAATAATGTTTCTATGAATTACAGCTACACTTCGAAGTAACCAACTACAGGGAACAGCCGATAAGGTTCAATTTCGGAGCTAGGGGAGAACTGCGATTCCTCACTAGCATCAATCCTAACACGTAAGTTCTTTATTCTCGTAGCTTGTATTGTCCCATTGCTGGGCAAAGGCCTCTACCATAGCCTTCCATTCTTCTCTCTGTGAGGTTTTCTCCGGTCAATCTGTCACAAACGCTTCTAAGCCCTCACGCTAGCGTTTTCTAGGCCTCACACGGCGACGACGCCCGTCTTCTGGAGCCTACTGCGTCACGATACTGGCCCATCGGTCCTGATGCATTCTTCAGACATGGTCCGCCCAATCCCACTTCAACCTTGCAGTCTTATTCCCCACATCAGCGATTTCAGGTTTTGAGCGTATTGAGATATTTCGAATCCTGAAGCTGAGCTTACCTAATACGCTACGTTCCATCACTCTATGGAAAGTAAAGTAAGTTCTACTAAAGATCTTAGTTTCATTTCCGTAGACGTAGTGAATGAAAGGGTTATGGGCTAACGCTTACTATATCAGTTCATCATCTGCTTAGCTTATTCCCAACTATGCTGGAGTCTGCTTCCAGTCTAACCGGATGCAGCTGAATACTAGTATTTTACATAGAGCGACTGCCTTTGTAAGCTCCACAACCCAGATAGTGCTGGACAATGCCATACCCTTTCGTACTAACGAGTACCCATTCTTCGTCGGTAATTTAAAAGAAAAAACAGCTATTCCATACATTTTGACCAGTTTTGTAGGAAACAGCTGTCTTTTTTTTAACTGATGAAAGATTTCTATGTGCGGGGGGGTTCAGAATGATGTAATGAATACGTGGTAACCGTTTTACCGTTGTACCGTCGGTGTGCCTTCCACCTTGTATAAGCTGATTATGTATGGGACAATTTAGTAATGCTTTTCATCTTTTTTCAGACAAAACGTAGCATCAGGACAGACGGTCAACGTGATAGTCAGTCTGACCGTACCAGCTAATGCTCAGCCAGGGTTGAGAGAAACCATCGTTTTTACTGCCTACGGTAAGTCTTGGCTCCAATTAGAGTATATGAACTAATGTTTCGTTCGAATATTAACATTATTCCCAAAAAAAAGATCCACGTTCAAATGAAACTTACTTAACTCCAAAAATAAAGTCAAATCGGTTACGGATCTTACCCGAAGTGCTTTTCGATATTAAATAGGTCTTTACTTGAAAAAACTGCATTTGCGCTCTTTGGACTACCTACGTAAAAAGCCATTAAATGCTAAGCAATTTTAAGTAATATTTTTGTGCCCACATCACAAAATTCTCCTACATTAATTTCTAGTATATTTTGTATGACCCATAGCACAAGCGGGCCGCACCGCTTTTTTTTTGTTTTGGTGCGGCGTGCCGCTGAAATTTGCGCTTGACAGCAGAGGCCCTTCGGCTAAGTCTGATCATCTATTCAACATCCATTTCTCTTTCCTCAGGTAACGAGCAGGTCTCGCTATCCGCCTTCGTCTACGTGGCGAACTCAGCTGAACCTATCGACACCTGGGCTCCCGAGATCCGCCATACTTTCCAGGGCACCTGCCTGGGCAGAACGGGTGATGACTGTGCCCAGCATGCCTGGTCTACCACTATTGTGGCCAGGGATGGTTTATCAGGTAAGGAGGAGACTCCTTTCTTTACTCGTTTCGGTATGAACTAGTTCTTTACACAGGGTTAAATTAAATTTGGTAGTGAAACCTCACAGACGTGTAGTGTATACCAATGTAGTGTTTTTTGTGTGGTTAGTGCCTAATCTGGTGTCAGAGTTTTATACCACCCATGGGCCTCTGACTTAGCTTTACATGCCGTCGAGACCAATGTAGTTAAAATAATTATATTCGTTTGACGTCCAATGCGCTGTGTGGTCAAAATGGCTACCATGTAGAACGCTGACAAAGCCAGGTCTCGCTGCAGAACTTTTAGAAGATGGCGGAACGAGCTGGACACAACAAACGACCATAGGTCCACATTAACCCTGAATCGAAAGAATTGGAAGTCATTAGGAGAGGCCTTTGTCCAACCCTTGAGATTCTGAAGAAGCAACATATTGTGTCGCATTTTGTTAATCAATCTTTTTCTAAATTATCTGGTATTGAAAAGAGACCTTGACTCCCAGAGTTTGATTCGCCATTTCGCCAGGGTAGACAAATAGACAATTTCGACTCCATCTAGCTCGTGTTTGAAAGTTGATGTGTATAAGTAAGTGATCTCGACATCCTTTTCCCAGAATAAATAATTTCATTTCATATGCTGCTCTTTAGTCTTTCGAAGAAGCTTCCATTTAACAACAAACTGATTCTCTTCACCAGGTCTTCTCCGCCTAACCTCCTCACCAATCGGCGTGATGTACAGCGAGAACTTCACATCAGGCACCAGACAAGAGGTGGTAGCAATGTACAGGGCTACCTGCTGCGCACCGAGGGTCCTGCTGAATGCCGTGGACGCTTATGGCAATACCAACAGCTATACTATAGATATATCTAGTGAGTATACTGATGTTCTTTGTCATATTTTACGTGGAGTATGAGCTCAACCTTAGACTTTATCGATACAGATGTTCTTCAGGTAAAGATAGCTGATAAGTTTATAAAGTAAGACTCTCCCGATCCAGGTTTCTCTTAAGGCAAATGTGTATTTTAGGCCAACGATCTTGGGCTGCGGGACTGTGGGGCTGCGGGACTGTTAGGCCTGCGGGATTGTTGGGCTGCGGGACTGTTCGAAAGAGATACCGCGGCCCTGGAACACAAAGGGCAAAGAAGGAACATGGATGGGTTTTAGTCAGTACAAGTCTGACACTCCCTTCCGCTCCGCCCAGAGCGGGGGGGGGGGGGGGGGTCATTTGACGATTTCCCATCCGAAAACAACGATCTTATTATACCTACGTAAATCTTGATGGTGTCTCTCAGTGATTTTCTTGTACAGTCAGCCCCAAAAAGATGTAAACACGGACAAGGAACCATGAGTCTACAATCATTTTTCCATTGTTGTGTCTACAATGTAAAGCTACAAAACACAGACCGGAATCGGATACATAATAATATAAACACTCTATGTCCAAAACCCGATAATCTACATAAATCTCACAAATATGTAAACGACAATCGTTCAAAAACGAGGTAAACCAATCTAAAGCTTTGTTTCAGTGTTTACATCTTTTTGGGGCTGACTGTACGCCGCCTAATCATGTTTGAAAAATGTTGACTAGTCAAAACAATTTTGTTCCGCAATTACGCCGCAGTATGAAGTACCAAGGAGTAAAATTGAATGTACATAACATATTGTTATCATTATCGCATCTTGAAATCTATAGCGGCACTATAAAGAGTACTACAGCAACGTCCAATAAGTACTACAGCGCCATCTATGACACAAATAAAGAACTAACATCAACATTCTAATTCGCGCAGTAAAAGTTATCCGCGACTTAAAAATATAAAAGGTGTTAAAATACCCTTAACGAAGCCGAAAGACACTTGTTCTCCCCGTTATTGGGATAATTTTTTTGTTCTAGACCATACCTGGGAACCTTCTAGTTACGGAGATATTGGAGGTCAAAGTTCCAAAATGTTCCAAATTTTTGAAAAGATAACATACAAACGTACTTTCGTATTTATAATACCTACTAGTTTGAATAAACTAAGGTGTATACACCTCCAAAAATTACATTTTAATGCAGATAAAGACTTAAATTCACAATACAGTAACTTACAAAGATGCAAAGCATCATATTATTCACTTTCAAACGTTAACATAGATTGTACACCCACCTGCTCCCCAGTCGTAGTGACCTTACAATATGAAATGTCAAGCCGCATGCGTTTTGAGTGCAGCGTTATTGATTTATTGAGACCTAGACAGATGTAGCTATAGAAACTGTGTGTCGGATGCTGGACGGGGGAAGCGGTAACAGGTCGTAGAGTCGTTTGACGGTGTAACTATTTTGTTCTCAATTTCTTGTTGCTGTTTGTTTAATTGCGTTAATTGTATTATTTCGTTAGGAATTAATGTTTAGTTTCTACAATATAGGGATAGGATTTATTGATAAACATTAATATACAACATTATTTTTGGTATATGCGAAACCTGAATATAGTTTGTTCAGAATAAGTAACTGAATCGATTCCAATCATTTTTAAACCATGTTATATTTTTTCCCAAAAATATTTTAAAAAGTTTAAAGTTGGACACCGAGCGACTTTAAGTACCTATCGCAATAATTTAGGTACCTACTGCCAAATTATTATTATCAATGAGCTCAAGACGACGTTGGAGGCGCGCGCTGCGTGGTGACCACGATTTTGTGCGGACAACCAGGCAACAGAACAAGCTTATAACTTTGTGATTTTACATGATACAGTTTTGAAATTTTGTACATAGATTCTTTACATAAAAATACTAGACACGTGTATCAGGTTTCGTATATACTAAAACTAATGTTGTATACAAGGTGTAAACAGACCCTTCACGAAGCCGTCAACCAAGCACTCTAAACATCAAACTAAGTACTCGTAACTCAACACAAAAATTATTGCTGGGAAACGTAGCACTCAATGTAACGCACTTAAAACATTGTGCTGATGGATGCATTGAATAGTACGGGGGTCGTGGAGGTATTTAAAGTAATGTTACAACATTTAAAACATGTGAAAAAGTTGGAAATTTGACCCCCAATATCTCCGTAACTAGAAGTTTCCCAGGTATGGTCTAGAACAAAAAAATGTTCGCAATGAAAGAAAGAAAGAAAGAAAAAATATTTATTTGTCGCAGGGACATGACGTGCATCATAAAAAATGACAAAAAAATAAACAATAAAATATAAATTCAACGGGACGGACCAAAAAAAGAAAAACGTTAAAAGCTTGCACAACGACGCACAACGACGACAGGGAGAACAAGTGAGGGTCTTTTTACACCAGGGCTGCGGGACTGTCCCAGGGCTGCGGGACTGTTCCAGGGCTGCGGGACTGTTCGAAAGAGATACCGCGGCCCTGGAACACAAAGGGCAAGGAAGGAGCATGGATGGGTTTTAGTCAGTACAAGTCTGACACTCCCTTCCACTCCGCCCAGAGTGGAAGTGGAGTCATTTGATGATTTCCCATCATAAAAAAAGGGTTTTTTAACACCTTGTATTTGTTACGACCACAATTTCGAAATTTAACAAACACCCCTGTCTCTTAGGATAGAAGAACCTGTCTAGTTTTTAATCCATGTTCAACCAACTAAACATATTCTTTCTCTTACAGACTACTTCACCCCAGCAGCAATAGCAGCCATCGTCCTCGGAGTATTCCTAGCCCTAGCCCTGATCATCCTCATCGTATTCCTCATCGTCTGGTGCGTGAGGAAACGAAGAGCATCCAGGGAGCTACCCTCTTACAATACAAGAACTTCGTAGGAACTGGGTGCAAATGCTGTAGGGTTTTTTTCTGAAGGTTGTACAGTAGTTTACGTTTCACGGTTAAAAGAGCAAATACACTTATTGACGCGGGATCTGGTCAAGCCGATCAGGGAGAGCGGTTTTCCAAAGGTTCGGAGGACGTGTCTCGACACCGTGTCGGAATATTCGTTTTTACTGCCTGGACATAAAGCCCTATATGACCTATCCTGACCCACGACCCTACGACACCAGACATAATATGGTGTGCAGCAAGGGAGAAAAAGGATTTTCAAAAATTGAATGGTTTAAATGCAGCGCTAGGACCGCCATTTTGTTTGCGTCTAGCTTGTCCATTGACTAGTAGGCTTTAGACAATTAATATTGGTTCTACACCCAATTAAAGACAAAATGAGACTTCAACTTTGTGTCTGGAATGACATTTTAATGGGCGAACTGTCACAAAAATGGTGTTGTCACACTTAAAAATAAGAAAATTTAAACGACTGTACACCTTCATTTGAAAGTCAAATCGAACGTATTATTAAATCAAATGAAAGAATAACTGTATGTGATTGTAAGTTGACGTGATTAAGTTAAAGTTAAGTTACCTTTAGGCTAAGTTAAGTTATACTTTATGTAGATGATAGATATTGTGACGGGCATCTATAGATGCGAAGTTTTTGATGGGGATAAAGAAGAGCTTTTCATCACAATTTTGATGATGTCGCTTACGAATGAACTGTGAAGATTTGTCAAGACAAGGAGCTCGTGGCTAAATAATATCAACCGCTCGGGTCGATCTTTAGGTTAACCTGTGTTTACCTAGGTTGGTCTGTGGATGGTCGACCACCTATTACATAACGAGTTTCCTCCGTGCCTCGAAAGCACGTTAAGCCGTTGGTCCTGGTTGTCATTTGTAGATCTTTGACAGTCGTTACAAGTAGTCAGTGGCCCGAAAGTCTGACAACCAGTCTTATCAAGGAGTATTGTATTACCCAGTACTAACTGGGTTGTGGAGGTCAGATAGGCAGTCGCTCCATGTAAAATATTGGTACTCAGCTGCATCAGGCGAAGACCCCAACCTAGTTGGGAAAAGGCTAGCCAGATGATGATCTACCAAGACAAGTATTGCAAGGACCTTTTCGCGTTCCAATGACGTTGACGGTGGCGCTGTTAGGATAGGATAGGACGTGGTACTTTGTGCCGCGTCCTAGGCGAGCATAGGGGCCACCAATACAGCAAGCCCTTAAGGCAAGCACACTGTTCAGAAAACCGAACATCATGAAGAGTAAGTAGTAGGATGTAGGGGCAAGCCAAGCTTTTAAGCTTGTATGAAAGTACCTCCATTACTTTGAGGTAGCTTGGTAATGATGGCGAGGTGAGTTAGCGTGGTAAGTTGTGAAACTGTTTTGATGACGGGACGAGGAACGTGCCGAAAGATCCTTTTAGCGTTGGACTTAAGGTGGAAGCGCCAGGGTAGCCCGCGAAATTCAAATTTGGCAGTCAGTGTCAGGCTATATGCTGAACAGAATATGATTTGCGGCCGTAACACGCATGTATTTACAGATGTATAATCATTAAAATCATCAATACAACCCTCTAAGTTGATTTACTCCCATTGAAAGTTGTATTGATGATTTTAATGATTATAACTCTGTAAAGCCATATTTGTCACGATCGCGAATCATGTCTTATTCAACATAGAACCTGATTTGATGACATGAATTTCCGCAAAGTAACGCCTGATTCCATAACTTATCTTAAGATGGATACGATTTGGTTGTCACAACGAGTTCATAGACAATTAGTTTTGCCTTGCCAATTCGAGCATTTGCAAACTGTCAGTATATTCACTTTTAAAACAATTTTTCCTAACCAACAGCTTCAATAATTAAAGGACTAGAGATTCTCCTCTGCTATCAATTCTCCCCATTAATTAGCAAAAAAATCTGGCAGTATCGAGGAAATAAATAAAACGCAAAAATCTATCCTTTTGTAGTCGTCTAAAAAGAGTTGCGCAAAAAAATTACTCAACTTTATGAACAGGGTCACAAATTTTTATCCAATTGATTTCGATGAATCATCAAATGATTTGGTGCGGGTTTCAATATTTTAAATGGCGGATTTCCGCACTTGACAAGTCCCTTCTCAATCAATGCCAATGGAATTGGATTGCGAAGTCTATTGGCTGAATCGACAGTGACAGAACCCTGCGTCGATTGAAACTTTGAGAATAACTATCGTGTCAGTTTTCATTCCCTCTCAACGGCTCATCATTCTCATGCCCTTATCCCAATTCATTTGGGGTCGGCGCAGCATGTCTTCTTCTTCTACACTTCTCCATTACTCGTCTTCTCATCAGACACCTCCTTTCTTATCATTCTTTACACAGTCCATCCATCGTTTCTTTGGTCTTCCTCTACTCATATACCCATCCACATTCATACTCAAAACTTTCCTCACGACAGTTTCCTCATTCTTCCGCATCACATGCTCATACCACGACAACCGTATACCACTCAACTTTTCAGTCACCGGCGCCACTTTCAGACTTCCTCTTATATACTGATTTCTTATTTTATCCATTCGCGTAACACCACCTTAGCATTCTCATCTCAGTCACATGCCTTTCATTCATCCCTTTTGTGGGCCAACATTCCTCTCAACGGCTACCCGATTCAAAGTAAAACATTGAAATCATCATCATCTTCTGCCCTTATCAAAAATTAATGTAAGATCGGCGCAGTATGTCTTCTTCTTCCATACTTCTCTTTTACTCGTCATCTCAGAAGTCACCTCATATCTAGCTATTTAATCCTTCATAGGTCTCAAGTTCGAACCCAGGACACGCACCTCTGATTTTTAAGCTTCGGTTAAGGAAACCAGCATGCCTGAGAGATATTTCTCGACGGCCTATAAAGCCAAGCCAGAGGCCAATGGGCGGCATAAAAACTGTAACACCAGGTTAGGCACTAACCACACGATAAAGAAGAAGATCCTTCAGACAGTCCTCACAGACAGATACATTCACACTCAATACGTTCCTAAAGCAAAAAAGCATTCAAATTTGAGCTTCATATCTGTCAAGTACAGTCCCATTAAAAAAAAATAGGTGACTAATGGCTCATCACCAGTCCTGCTAAGCAGTACTGCGCTGCCAAGTAACTGGGTTGTGGAGTTCAGATAGGCAGTAGCTCCATGTAAAATACCGGAAGCCGAACACAACAAACTTGGGAAAAGGCTAGGCAGATGATGGCTTTGAGCCGAGTAGTTCTGTTGTGCGATGGATATTAGACGCAAGATGACAATTTTAAGCAACTTCGAAGAGACACTTCCAAAGGCAACGGCAGACCGAAATCCGCAGCGGCAAAGGCACCCCAATCGCTCTGACAAACAACAGCGAAACAATTGGTTTCTAAACATGTAACTCTTTTATATGCAGTTCAAAAGTACGTATCGATCGATTGGTGTGATAACAGCCTTAACCAGAAAAATATCGTATGCACCGAAATCATTGATGTAAATTATGGATATGCCTTTATGCTCGGGTCACCTGATTCCAGTACAGTAATCTAGCAAGTTAATCCAACACAGTCCTGAAACTGGAACATATTGTCTACATTACTCCAGTCATTATTAGTGAATTAGGCTGCTTTTCCACCAGAGATGAGCGAGGATGTGTAGAGATGTGTGTGAAACTAACCAATAATATCGCTTCATTTTCACAGCTTGAGGTATTCTAGCTATGCGATTGGTGTTTAGATAATCCGAGTTGCAATCCAGCGCTGGATTAGATCACTTTACTGCTGGGATAATTTGAAACGAGCACCACTGTACTTAGTTCGCGAAAATGTGTATACACTAAGATGAACGAAGTCGTACACCGCATGAAAGAACAGATACGAAGTGCAGTGTGAGTGAGCGAAACAAAACTTTTCAAATGTCACTGTCAAATGGAATTTTTTTTGGCGCGGTATGAAAAAGGTATGCTCAAAGCGATAATAAGTGTATAACCGTTAAGAAAGTGGACGTCTTACGAGGAGAAGACGAAGAGATAGGAGGAACAGACAGTACTTAAAATATATGCTAGAATTGCAGTTAGAACCAGTTTAAACTAGTTTTTTTAACTGTTTTCGCCATGTTTGTTTTATAATTTAATTTAAATATTTGACAAATATCGTGTTTTTATTTATTAGCGTTAGATTTAGATGTTAGAATAACATTTGGGGTGAAGGTCTTTTTAAAAATATAACTGAAATGAGTGCCAATTTTAAGTGAACCTGAAAGTATTTTTCTATTGATTTCAAAGACTTGTTACAAAAGAAGAACTTTTTTTCTGTATTATTTTACAGCTATAAGTATCAAAGAATAGTAAGTTACAACCTTTTATCTATATTTTTTTACAAAAAAAAAAACCATGTATGACAACTTGTACCTTCGCCCTACAATTAAAATAAGTATTTTAATTTAATTATTTACTAATACGGGTAGTACAATAATTTAATATTTAGTTTTTAAAAGAAAAGAGCCATATTTTGTAAAAAGAAAATCTACGATTTTTATGAAATAAAGATTGAATTGAAATATTATTTATCGTGTTTCTTTTATGACCACATAAAAAAAATTACAACACAAGTAATATGTTTTATTACCCGACTGATTTACTGAAATAAAATTGTACATTTAACATTACGCCGAAAACGCTTAAAAAACACAATTTCAGTTTTTGAGCTCGATGTGAAATAATAACAGCCGCTCGGGTCGATCTTTAGGTTAAGCCGTGCTTGCCTAGGTTGGTCCGTGGATGGGTGACCACCCATTACATACCGAGTTTCCTCCGTGCCTCGGAAAGCCGTTGGTCCCGGCTGTCATTTGTAGATCTTTGACAGTCGTTACAGGTAGTCAGTGGCCCGAAAGTCTGCCAACCAGTCTTACCAAGGGGCTCGTTTTACCCAGTACTAACTGGGTTGTGGCGGTCAGATAGGCAGTCGCTCCATGTAAATGCTGGTATTCAGCTGCATCCGGTTAGACGAGAAGCCGACCTCAACATAGTTGAGAAAAGGGTGGGCAGACGATGAGCAGGCTTCCTAACCGTTTTCAGTCAATGCAGCCATTTTCAGCGGATATTAGCCATCGACGCGGGAGATATGATAGTGCATGTGTGTGCGCAAACACAGATGCACGCTCTCTTCTCTCATTATCATAGTCCGATGGGAGTGGTGTGCCAAGGGACCAACAATACGGCATAAGGCAAGCAGACTGTTCGGAAACCAAAATCATGAAGAGTAAGGACAGGATAAGGACCAGCCAAGCTTATAGGCTGGTATGGAAGTACCGCCAGTGGCGTGCCTAGGGGCTAACAATACCTGCGGGCCTGTTCGAAAGAGATACCGCGGCCCTGGAACACAAAGGGCAAAGAAGGAACATGGATGGATTTTAGTCAGTGCAAATCGAAGTGTGTCACCCCACTCACTGGCGAGCGGTCTACGGAAAGACTAAAGCTATGGCGAGGTAGTGCCTCCTTACCTAACCCATTCGTTCTACCTGCTAAAAATCTACCACCTAGACATGAGTTGCCATGGCTGACCTGGAAGTCTTTAAATAAACTCCGGACCCAGGTTGGTCGCAGCAAGGAAAACCTGCTCAGGTGGAGATTCACTAATGACTCTGTCCTGGAGTGTAAATGTGGTGCTGCTCTACAAACGATGGGGCACTTAATATGTCCTGCGTGTCCTGTTCTTTATTCGCTACAGGAACTGATGGATGCTACCGAAAGCGCCAAACTAGTAGCTCAGTTCTGGGCTGACACAATTTAGATTGCCATCGACACGCTAAGAAGAAGTACAAATCTGACACTCTCTTCCGCTCCCCCCAGAGAGGGAGGGGTCAATTGATGATTTCCCATCTTAAAAAAGGGGCTAACAAGACGGCAAGCCCATAAGCCAAGCAGACTGTTCAGAAACCTGAACATCATGAAGAGTAGGCCAAGCCAAGCTTGTGGGCTTGTCTGAAAGCACCGCCACTCACGGGACGGCAGTCCGACAAGACCGGAGAGAGATCATCTGCAGGACCAACAACTTGACGTGCTTTCCGAGGCACGGGGGTGTCATAGATGGCATATCAAATAGCTATACCTCATCGTCATCATCAATTCAGCCGAAAGACGTCCACTGCTGGACATAGGCTTCCCCCAAGTGTCACCACATTGAAGGTTTCGCATCCAGCGGATCCCCGCAACCTTCACCAGATCATCGGTCCACCTAGTGGAAAGCATTCCAACGCGTACGCGGTCGCCACTCCAGAACTTTTCAGCCCCATCGGCCATCCGTTCTGCGAGCAATGTGCCCTGCCCACTGCCACTTAAGTTTGGCTATTAAAATATTGCTTATGGGTATTTATTATTATTGGTTATGCCTATTTAAATATATTACAGAAAAGTAGAAGATGTTTCGGCGCGGCAACAGAAGATGAAGACGTGATTCCAACAGAAGTATTTCTACCACTACTTATATCCGTGATTGACTGACTGACTGTCGTGGACTGAATCGTTGGTCTACTGGTCTACTGGTTTTAAAGTTTACACGGACGAAGTCGCGAGTAAAAACTAGAACCTACAAACCAACCGCTTTAATGAGTCCTCCGCCTTGCCCCATCAAAGGCACATTAAGCATCCACAAAATCCTAACAATATCCCAGAGATTATTTGCTTTAAAATAACTATAATCCACGTAGGTATTACGATACTAATTGAACCAATACATGATCAACCTTCAGAATATTCCATTTAAATTGATACCTTCGCGAGGACTCATTAAAGCGGTCGGTCTGTAATCAAATCTGGCTATTAAATTTCCTCTCATAGAGGGGAGGCCTGTGTCCCAGCAGTGGGGTCATCATAGGCTGCTTATGCTATAGGATCTTCTAGTTTTGACGCCATAATCTAAAATGTGGTGCAATCATTTTATCAGTGAAATAATTTATGCGAACAAGTTACTTAAACACTGATAAAGGAAATGCAAGTAATGGAGAAAAATGAAATTCATCCTGATATTGAATGACACACAAACAAAGACACAAACTATGAAACGCCACCTGCTACAATCCTTACATACTCCTTCCGCTTCGTTCACGTTCATACATCTGGTCATACACGTTGTTACACTAAGCACCCAACCTTTCTGAAGATGCACACTCATCATCTGCCTAGCCTTTTCCCAACTTTGTTAGGATCGGCTTCCAGTCTAACTGGATGCAGCTGAATACCAGTATTTCACATGGTGCGACTGCATATCTGACCTCGACAACCCAGTTAGTACTAGGTAATACAATACCCCTTGGACTACTACTAGTTATCAGACTTTTTGGGCCACTGACTTCCTGTAACAACAGTCAAAGATCTACAAATTACAGTCGGGACCAAAGCTTAACATGCTTTCCGAATCACGGAGAAAACTCGCTATGTAATGGGTGCCCCCCCCCCCCATCCACATACCAACCTAGGCAAGTGTGGCTTAACCTGAAGAGTAGGCCGCGCGGCTGTCATTATAGAGCCACAAGCTCCTGAATTAATGGAGAAAAATGATTCATCATGATATTGAAAGAAAGAAGTCGCCTTTTTCGACCGTAAGGCACAAACTATGAAACGCCACCTGCTACGATCCTTTTATACTCCTTTCGCTGTTTGGGAATTCTTGGCAAATGGCTTGGCAGATGACGAAGTTGTTCATGCTTATTTATCTAAACTACACCCTAAATGAAAGCATAATATTATTGCACTGTTTAAAATTCTACTCTTGGAAATTCAATGCGCTTTTAGGCATTAATTTGGATGTTGTGTAGTGTTAATACAAACTGCGAAGGGCGGGCTTTTTGAGGGCCTGTTTTGAGCAATTGACATTCAAAAAGTGCTGATCTAGCTCATTAAGAAAACAAAGACTAAATGATAGCATAACGGCTGACAGGAGAAAATGAAATATATAGGACAAGGGCAGGAAGTTGAGAGAACTTTAAAGGGCATTTTGAAATTAATATAAAATTCCAGCAGCTAAATGGTAGATACTAAATGGTTTGGTCTCCATTTTCACTTGAAACTTGAAGCATATAAATATGTATACCTAGTCTTAATAGCTCAGGTATTTTTATGACCAAAGCTTAGTTTGTGAAAAAAAAATTATGTAAACTTATAAGCTATATTGCATAACTGTCTAATACATAAAATTTATATGAAATTGATAAACACAGCATTTGAATACTATCAATAATCAAAAACTGGCACACTGTATTTAGTTTGTAATCAAAACTACTTGGTCAAACAACCAAAGACAATTTGGCATTATTTTTATTTATTTACTCACAAGTGTGGCATCATAAAAGTACTTTTCCATCCTTTTGAATTTGGAACGAAACGAAAATCGTAACTCCGGCGTAAACCCATATTCAAATGGTGCATTATTGTATGATTTGTAAAGAAACGACATCTTAAACACTTCAAGTTTTGTTGCAAAATATACACTTCTCACTCAATTAACACTATATATTTAGCAATAAATTGCACTCGCAATCCGTTAAACACTATAGTAAGCACTAAAAAACGTTTAATAGCCAAGAATTCGTATGAAAATCGTGAATTATGACATTGAGATCGCGAAAAACTATGTCGATTATTTTGGCTTCTTTCGCCGCCCAAACGTCATGAAAAACGTGCTTGATGCGTACAAATAGGATAAAAATAAATAATAGTACTCACCTGATCTCGTGATCAGTCCCTGGGTAGCCGCAACGGGCACCAATACAGCGTTATGCGTCAAATCCTCAATGGAAAGCCCAGTCACAGCGGTGGACAAAAGCGGGTTTTTAACAATGTTCCTGCTCGGGCAGTCGCCGAAACTTTTATCTGACATGTTGTGTACTATATTATTGACCGGTTGTAGAGAAAATTTTCACGTTTTCACACATTTGGAGGTCATAAATAGGTAATTTAATTATATAAAGTTACGTGTCACTTGCATATTTTGACAATTTGACAGATGACAACACGTTGATCGTGTGATTGTTTGACAGAGAATTTGCAATTTTGCATTATTTTTTTTTACAATGAAATTCTATCAATAGTCAAAGGCAATGCAATTTTTGAATAAACAAAAGTCTATTGGACAAGTTTCATAAAAAATAAAAGTTTTTTTCAAGATAAACGTAAAAAGCTGAATTTAACAATTTTTCAGAAAAAATGTGGGTATAACTATTACGTAAGTAGTCGTTTAAAGTGCATCATGAACATATCTTACTAAACTCTTTGATCATAAACAAAAAAACTTTGTAAACAAAGCAAGTAGTTCGATCGCTGATCGCTAATTTCCATAAGACACACTTAACTCGCAAAATTAATTATGTAAATCGTCATCTCATATTTTGTATTTCTCTTTTCGAATACAAATGGAATGTAAAAGAACAGTAACAATACATACATTTCCCCCTTGAGACTTTTTGTTTTTAAATACAACGTACCACGGAACGTATTTAAAAAAAATTAAGACAATTCTGTCAAATTAATATTTTGTCTGTGGTAAATATTTACCAATTTCGTTGTTGTTCTCAATAAAATTATTAAATTCTTTTAAATTAACCACTATTAACAACAATGGAAGATAAAAAAGACAATCCACCGCCTGTAAAGCGTTATAGACGCGAAGAAAACTCTTCAGCATCGGAAGAAGACGTCGATAACTATGAACCGTACGTTCCAGTGAAAGAACGTAAAAAACAGCAACTGATGAAGCTGGGAAGGATTGGACAGCTCGCTGCTGAAGCTGCTGCAGAACCCAAGAGTTCTAGTGACAATGATCCTGATGATGAAAGTGAGTAACATGATTTTTTGAGGTTATCTTAAACTATTTTTTTTTATGTTTGTTTTTGTTTTGATCAAGGCTAGAATAAACAGCCTTGGGGTGACTGATTTTCAAATACTGATCAAGGATTAGAGATAAAAATTGCAATGATTCACTACTATGCTGGAAAGTTAGTTATCACAATATTCTTGAAATTTTCAAAGTTACTTATTTTTTTTTGTCTGTTATGTCCCTGTCCTGGACAAATTTGGACACCAGCTTGATATGCATTATGCAACCGACATTTATCTTTTACAGCCTCTCAAGAAGAATGGGGTCGCCGCTACAATGTCTCCTTGCTAGACCAGCACAGTGAACTGAAGCGAATTGCAGAAGCAAGGGCACTGTCAGCTGCAGAACGGCAAGCTAGAGAGGAGCAGCATATCCTGGAAAGTGTGGCCCAGAGCAAGGCACTGATGGGAGTTGCTGAGCTGGCAAAAGGTATGGCTACTGAATCTTACGCCATCTGCAAGAAAAATATGTTCTAGTTTTACATAGAAAACATTTATTCAAAGTGTTTCTTGTGCGAAACATTATGATTTTGGGTTAGGCAGAGGTGTATCCATTAGTACTCCCACATTTTACCAGTTATGTTTTAAGTCCCATGTAATAGGGGGCGAGCCTATTGCCATCAACTGTCACAAATCCAGACTCCGTGGCCGCTACTGAAAAATTCTTCATGGAAAAACCCAATAAAACTTTGGTCAACCTGGGAATCAATCCCAGGACCTCCTGCTCAGTAGTCGCTCTTGCGGCCACTAGACCAACTAGGCAATTACTGTTTGACTCATGAAATGTCCATCCTTGCATAGCGCCATGCTTGTGCTCTTATCAGGTCTAGTATCTTATGGTTGATAATGATAAAAATAATTTTAATTTATTATTCTTTTTTTTTTCTTCGAGAAAGACCATGTCACGTTGTACTGGGATCGGTCTATCATTACTGACAGGACTATTGTCGCCAATAAGCCTGACATAGTAGTGATAGACCGATCAGCGCGCCGCGTAATGATAGACGATGATACCATCCCGCATGACGAGAACCTCGTGAAAGCTGAGAAAGAGAAACAAATAAAATATCTCGACTTGGCACACGAGGTTGTCGACATGTGGAATGTGAACTCGGCTATCATTGTGCCGATCGTCGTGACGGCCAATGGCCTTATAGCCAAGAGCCTCGACGACCATCTCTCGAGGCTCTCCTTAGGCGGTTGGATCAAGGGCCTGATTCAGAAGGCAGTACTCCTCGATACGGCTCGTATTGTGAGGAGGTTCCTGTCTCTGGAGCCCTAACCACCGGTAGCTTGGTCCCTGCTCCTAATACCGGCGGACCACTATTTTTTATATTTTTAAATGTTTTATTATATGGTTTTTTTTTAAGAAACATTTAAAAATATGTAAAATAAGTTTATAAAATGAATAAAGAAAATATGATGTTAATTTTGTTGGTTTTTACAAACACTTTTACACATATTTTTTTCACTAAGCCTCTGCTGTCCGTCCTTCCATATGTCTGTCAGCGGGCTGTATCTCATCATCAGTAATAGGTAGACAGTTGAAATTTTCACGGAATGTGTATTTCTGTTGCCGCTATAACAACAAATAATAAAAATAATAAAAAGAAAACATCGATCTACATACCATTCGATCACGCCGATCCGAACTATAGCATGCTACACTCCAACCGCGCAACATGCCTTAAGGTGCTAACATAAAGAAACAGGTTTCCGGTACTGACAATTCTGTGCGAGTCGGTACCGATCGGTGCAGGGTTAACTTGCATATAGAAATCTGTTTCTTTATAAGTGAGCGCATAAGATAGCCCGAAGAATAGCCAAACTGAAATGGCAGTGGGCAGGGCACATTGCTCGCAGAACGGATGGCCGATGGGGCCGAAAAGTTCTGGAGTGGCGACCGCGAACCGGAAGACGCTGCGTTGGAAGGCCTCCCACTAGGTGAAGGTTGCAGGGTTCCGCTGGATGCGAGTCGCACGGGACCGGTCAATGTGGCGACACTTGGGGGAGGCCTATGTCCAGCAGTGGATGTCTTTCGGCTGAAATGATGAGCGCATAAGATAACATAGAAATTAATACCTGTACCGATCGGTACCGACCCGCCCCGTACCGGTAACCTGTTTGTTTATGTAAGCATCCTTACGCAATATCCTTTCCTAAAATAACACAATACATTTTTCTACCCCAGGAATCCAGTACGAAGACCCAATAAAAACATCTTGGCGTCCACCGCGTTGTATCCTGGAACTGTCAGAGGAACGCCACGACAGGGTCCGGAGTCAACTGAGGATATTAGTGGAAGGGGAGAATGTACCGCCGCCTATAAAAACGTTCCAGCATATGAAGTTTCCTAAAGGTAAGAAAGAGACAGAAATATTTGGACAGACTTGTTGAGTGTTTGAAAAAGTCATGATAATCTCGACATGAATGTTGTAACCAAGATTTTGTAGCAATATCTTGATTTAAAAGAGTGTCCATGGAGTTTCTTGCACATTCTTCTCCATAGAGATCTACGCTTTGGAATGTGCAACTACAGTAGTTTCACAAGTTATTATGCAATTTGTTTTTGTTTTTTTTTTCGTATGGGAAGTTATCGAATGATTCCCCCCGCTCTGGGCGGAGCGGAAGGGAGTGTCAGACTTGTACTGACTAAAACCCATCCATGTTCCTTCTTTGCCCTTTGTGTTCCAGGGCCGCGGTGTCTCTTTCGAACAGTCCCGCAAAATTATTATGCCTTGTGACTGTGACATTCAAAAGTGCCTGTAATGGTCTAATTGAAATAAATGAAATATAAATGAGTTTGAGTTTCATGATATGTGTAGTTTATTTCATCACCACTGCTCACAAAACGGTGAAGGAAAACATTGTGAGGAAACCGACATGTCCTAATACCCAAAACCCTAAGACATGTGATATCTACAAATCTGCACTGGGTCTGCATGATGGATTATGGAGTGCTCCCTCTCATAGAGAGGAGGCATGTGTCCCAGCAGTGGGAACATTATAGGCTGATTATACAAGGTGGAAGGGGCACCGATGCACCAACAGTTACCACATACTCAGTACATCATTCTAAACCCCCCCACATGGAAATATTTCATTGGAAATTAAAAAAATAACGATATAACTTATATTTTGACTGTAAGAGTGATATTCACTAGTCCTTTCCCATTTTTGCAGGAATTCTCAAAGGCCTGGAAGCCAAAGGCATAAAAAGCCCCACACCCATCCAGGTGCAGGGCATCCCCGCAGTGCTGAGCGGCCGGGACATGATAGGCATCGCGTTCACCGGCTCCGGCAAGACGCTGGTCTTCACTCTGCCCCTCATCATGATGTGTGTAGAGCAGGAACTGAAGATGCCATTCATCAAGTAAGCAAAGTGTTTTTTGACAAGGCATCCATCTTGTTCTATAGCTTGGAGAGTGTTGCTTAACTTTTCTAAGACAGGTCACCCATCTTGTTCTATACCTTGGGGCGTGTTGCTTAACTTTTCTAAGACAGGTCACCCATCTTGTTCTATACCTTGGGGCGTGTTGCTTAACTTTTCTAAGTCAGGTCACCCATCTTGTTCTATACCTTGGGGCGTGTTGCTTAACTTTTCTAAGACAGGTCACCCATCTTGTTCTATACCTTGGGGCGCGTTGCTTAACTTTTCTGAGAGAGGTTACCCATCTTGTTCTATACCTTGGGGCGTGTTGCTTAACTTTTCTAAGACAAGTCACCCATCTTGTTCTATACCTTGGGGCGTGTTGCTTAACTTTTCTGAGAGAGGTTACCCATCCTGTTCTATACCTTGGGATTTGTTGCTTAACTTTTGTTAGACAGGTCACCCATCTTGTTGTATACCTTGGGATTTGTTGCTTAACTGTTCTAAGACAGGTCACCCATCTTCTTCTGTACCATGGGAAGTGGTGTTTAATTTTCTTAGACAGGTCACCCATCTTGTTAACTTACCTTAACTTTAACTTTTAACTTTTTCCAGCTTATTAAAGTTATCTAATACTTGATATTTTATTTTATTATAAAATACTCAATCAATCCATTACTTTTTCAGAAATGAAGGCCCCTACGGCCTAATTATATGTCCATCACGAGAATTGGCGAAACAAACACATGACATCATACAGCATTTCGTGAAGCAGTTAAAAATGACTGGCAGTCCTGAGATAAGAAGCTGTCTAGCTATTGGAGGTAAGCTACACCCATTACATACCGAATTTCCTCCATGCCTCGGAAAGCACGTTCAGCCGTTGGTCCCGGCTGTCATTTTTAGATCTTTGGCAGATGTTACAGGTAGTCAGTGGCCCGAAAGTCTGACAACCAGTCTGACTAAGGGATATCGTATTACCCAGTACTAACTGGGTTGTGGAGGTCAGATAGGCAGTCGCTCCATGTAAAATACTGGTATTCAGCTGCATCCGGTTAGACTAGAAGTTGACCCCAACATAGTTGGGACAAGGCTAGGCAGATGATGATGGTGTAATAGGGGAAACTAAGGCCGCTATAGTCTCATAATATGTCCGTCTCGATAATTTGGCGAAACAGACACATGACATCATATAGCACTTTGTGAAGCAGCTCAAAATGACTGGCAACCCTGAGATAAGAAGCTGTCTGGCTATTGGAGGTAAGCTAAAGTAATTCCTCTTCAGATACAACTATTTTGAGATCAGCTTCCAGTTGACTTGAACATTTGTATTTTAAACTGGGTAACACGATACC
Source organism: Noctua fimbriata (assembly GCA_905163415.1). Classification (NCBI taxonomy): domain Eukaryota; kingdom Metazoa; phylum Arthropoda; class Insecta; order Lepidoptera; family Noctuidae; genus Noctua; species Noctua fimbriata. The sequence goes on from LR990950.1 coordinate 7,987,504, forward strand.
TTAGACTAGACTTGTTGTCAGACTTGCACAGGTTGCTGCTACATTTTAATGGGCGATTATATCGCTGATAAAACATGCTTGGCTCAATGCCGGTCCTGCTCCACAAGGACAGGGGCGCATAAATGGATAGCATTAAACAGTATGTTGGAGCTGCTGAAGATTGTACAACTATCTTTGCATTGTATAAATTCAATCTCTTTAGTATTATATAACCGCATAGCCCATATTGTGTGAGTACTATGTACTAGAAAGCTGTCATTCGCTGGAAACCTACGTCTTTTCTTGACTTGAATGTGCCCTGGCGGTTAAGAGTATGTCATGCTCACTCAAATGTCTCGCTGATGGTGGCGCGTGTGTCGGATCATTTAGTCCCTTCAAAATGGTTGAGTTGAATGGTGCCGATACATGCGTCATGTTCGTGAACGGGCGCTGTCAGTTGTGACTGGTCATCTCTTGGTTGCCACGGTTTATTTGAATTAATTATTTTATTTTTGAATTGTTTTTACTATGGACACTTTTAACGTACACTGCTTGCTACATCGTTCTCAAATAATGTACCATCTCAATATGAATGATGTAACCAAGGTTATGTAAAAGTATTCTGATTTAAAAGAGTGTCCATGGAGTTTCTTGCCCGTTCTTCTCCATAGAGATCTACGTTAGGGAATGTGCAACTACAGTACATTCACAGTTTGTATGCCTTGTGACTGGGACTGTAGCTACTTTTCATTGATGTCTTTGTTTCGACAATTCAAAAGTGCCTGTAACTGGCCTACTTGAAATAAATGCTTTGATTTAAATTTTTTCATTTTGATTTTGATCGGCGAGTACTCCTATACACAATGATTTTTTATTCGCCAGGTGTGGCTGTATCAGAATGTATGGAGGTGGTACAACGAGGGGTGCACATCATGGTGGCCACTCCCGGACGGTTGATGGATATGCTTGATAAGAAGATGGTGAGTAAAATAAAATAAAAGGGAACCTTGGAACATCGCGTTACGAAATTTTATTCTTTTACTTCATCGGTCCCTCATTGACATGATCCTCATGAGGATCGTGGTCATGTCACTGGACCCCTTTAAATCTACAATCTGCCTCCATCGACTCCGGTCCAAAGATGAAATTACCACCTGCTGAAATTAGCTTGAGGACATAGCCTCTTTTACTTGGTCGGACCATCGTGTTGGCGACCAGCCTCGTGCTCTCTTGCCTTCGGTATTGCCAACAATGATCAGCTTTTCAAGGCTGCTATCTCCCCTTCGCATTATGTGGCCGAAATAGCTCAAAATACACTGTAGACAATCGAGTCTTGATATCAAGTTGGGAAAGGATAGACACATTTGTGCGTTTGACTGTCCATGGAATTTGGAGCTTGCGCCTCCAGCACCACATTTCAAATGCGTCTGTCCTCTGCCTGTTTCTTGCTCGAGTATTACTGCCCCTGAATTTTCATATTCGACCCTAGTGAGGTGGACTTAATTTATGCTAATGACCTCTAGTAAAACCTCTTCCAAGGAATAGGTCTAGTTTCTCTGTCATCCTGTAAATCTGCCTCTTTTACTCTGATCTGTTGCTGGGCAGTTTATTGGGCCACATATTCTTTCCAGCTAAAATAATAGGAAGTGATGTAGGGCCCGCGTTTTAAGGATGCATCATTTGACGATAAACAGTGCTGATTCTCAACCGTATTTCAATAAATGACTTGATTTTGATCGCTAGTTTGTTCCTGGGGGATTTTTAATGAAAGATTTTTTGCACTACAGCTTTTTAAGACTAGCTTTTGTACTGTGTATAGAAACGGACATAGGTTACCTTTCATCCCGAAAAGCAGTACTGTTCACGCGAAAAACAACAATAACGTTCTAATGATAATAGATGGCGCCACGTGTCTTTTGAATCATGAATGAATTACGTACGTACTGCGGGTTATCACCCATACCTTGTCGATGTTCCACACATTCGCACGAAGCGCTTTGCTACATCATTTATTATGCGCACAACCAAGGAGTGGAATTCCCTGCCTGCGTCGGTGTTTCCAAGTTTATATGACCCCAATCTATTTAAATCGCGAGTTAATAGGCTTCTTTTGGGTTAGCTCGTTCCATCGTCGACCTCATCTCTGTCCTCAGGACTAGATTGAGGTCAAGAGTAAGCCCATACAGAATAAAAAAAAAAAAAAAAAAAGAATTATACTATTGCATCCTAAATTAACGCGATCGAAGCTGCGGGGGCTTCGATCGCGTTAATTTAGGATTTGACAATCAATTCGGGTTGTACGCTGCTTGTAATAATATAATTCAATCATGATTTTAAAGACACGTGGCGCGACCTTTAGAACTTTAGTGTTGTTTTCCTCGGGAACAGTACTTTTATTCGCGATGATAGGTACCCTATGTCCGTTTCTGTACACCTGACAACGTATATGCAAAATTTTAGGATGATCGGTTCAGTGGTTTAGGCGTGAAAAGGTAACAAACAAACTTACTTTCGCATTTATGTATAACATTAGTTAGGATAGGATTTTTTACACATTTTAAACTATGTACTATCTAAGTTTGCTTCTATTTCCTCAAGGTTCGCCTGAACGTATGCCGCTACCTCTGCATGGATGAAGCGGATCGCATGATAGACATGGGCTTCGAGGAGGACGTGCGCACCATATTCTCTTACTTCGCTGGGCAGAGGCAGACGCTGCTGTTCAGTGCCACCATGCCGAGGAAGATACAGAACTTTGCCAGGTAACAACAGCACCGTAGCAGTAGGAACAGCGAGGTTTTAGCCTGTAGGAGTCCGACATATCCCTCTGTTCTTACAAAAAAAAAATATATATATCTATACTAATATTATAAAGCTGAAGAGTTTGTTTGTTTGCTTGAACGCGCTAATATCAGGAACTGCTAGTCCGAATTGAAAAAATCTTTTAGTGTTTGATAGCCCATTTATCGAGGAAGGCTATAGGCTACATAACATCACGCTACGACCAATAGGAGCGGAGCATTTATGAAAAAGATTGCAAAAACGGGGAAAATCCAAACGCAAATGAAGTTGCGCGGGTCAGCTAGTATATAATAAAATTTAAAAAAAACATAAAAAAACACACAACAACAACAACAAACAACAACATAATAACAACAACAACAACAACATAATATAACAACACAATAACAACATAATATATAAAAATATTCTATTCTATTCTAAAAGAAGGGTTATCCATAAGGAAAGATCATCATTGGTCCCCAGTAGTTACGGCCCCGACTAAATATTTGTAGCTTCGAAGACAGACAAGCACTTTGTGTAATTTATTTCATCACTGCTCTCAAAACGGTGAAGCAAAACATCATGAAGAAACCGGCATGTCTTGCAACCAAAACTCAGTTTTTCTTTGGGTGACCATTTACCTCCAAATGGACAACTTGCATAAACGGATTTTAAATCCTAAGACGTGAGTTATTGGTTCACCTAGCTATCGATATTCATCACGTGTGTAAAGTTTTGACAGAAAAAAATATGAGATTTCTGATTACAAGAACTGATCACTGTCATTTTTTTTTTCGATATCGACATACATTCATTCATTTCGTCATAGTTGCATAAGTATTTATTATTAGTTTATTTATTGTATTTACAGTATTGTTATGTTTTGTCTTTGTATTTATAAGTATGTTAGTATATTCTTATATTATTATGTTTAAATAGTTCTGCTTTGTGTTTTATGTATTCCATTTTCTCTTCTTCTTTTACACACTATGTCTACATCTCTTTTTTTAGTATCTCCTTTCGCAGGTATGCTGGAAGAGATTTCTTTAGAAATAAGCATCACCTTTGTACTATTTTCTGTTCCTTTCTTCTTTTCTGTATTTAGTGCGTACATAAACTGTTAAATAAATAAATTTAATAGTTTTTTGTTTCTAACAAATATAATCAAATTCTATTTTTGGAAAAAAAATCTACCAATTCTCACTTGTTTTCGACTTCATCGCGCGATTTGAATAAAGAAAACTTTTAATTAAGCACTAAATCACTTGTAATAATGCTCTCTGCGGCTCAATTACAACTAAACTTCATGCGACCGCAATGTAATAAATAAATAAATAAATACATTTCGTCTGTGAAGTTGACACAGTAAACATAGCGTAACAGTTATCCACGAAGGGTTAGGCAGAGGTGTACATAATAGTACACCCACATTTCGCCAGTTATGTTTAAGTCCCATGTCCAAGGAATAGGGTACGAGCCTATTGCCATCAACCGGACACAAATCCAGACTCCGTGGCTGCTACTGAGAAACTCCTGATGGAAAAACCAAAAAACACTTTGCCCTACCCGTGAATCAAACCCAGGAGCTCATGCTCAGCAGTCCGTGCAAGTCAGTCAGTGCGACCACTGGACCAAGGAGATTGATATTTCAGGTTACTACAATAACTGAGGTTGTTAGCTTGCAAAAACTTCATCAAAACGTATTTTCTTGTTTTTTCGTGTTTTAACATTAGTACCCAGCACGTCTGCGGAGTTAGCGTATCATTATGAGCCTGACGTGTCCCACTGCAGGGATAAGAGTCCAGCTCGTCATCGCATCTCCTTCTGGGCCTATCGCGTCGCCGAGTTCTGTAGTTCGGAACCCAATCTGTTGCCACTTTGGCCCAATTATGACGCGATATGTGGCCTGCCCATTGTAATTTAGCGGCTGTGTTGCAAACATCTGCGATTTGGGTCCTGGATCGAAGTATACTGTTCCTACCTAATTAAATTACCCCCTAATTAAAGCTACCTAATAATTAAAGTTTCCCTAGCTAATTAAATTTGACCCTGTATATTTCCATTACTCACCAGGTCAGCCCTAGTAAAACCGGTGACAGTGAACGTAGGCCGCGCGGGCGCCGCGTCGCTGAACGTTCGCCAGGAGTTGGAGCCTGTCAAAGCTGAAGCGAGGACAGTGCATCTGCTGCAGTGTCTTCAGAAGACACCTCCTCCAGTCCTGGTCTTCGCTGAGAGGAAGCAGGATGTTGATGCTATACATGAGTATCTGCTGCTAAAAGGTGAGTTGATAATCGCCGAGAAAGTAAGTACAGTATATTTGATACCCCACTTGGGTATAATTGAAAATATTCGATTTTTCATACCCACTTTCATCCCCCATAACTAGTAAATGGCTCCACCGATTTTGTTAAAACGTATCTAAGAACCATCGTCAAGAAACTAGCTTTCAAATAAAAAAAACTGCATCCAAATCGGTTAACTCATTTAAGAGCTACGGTGCCAGAGACAGACACACACACACACATTGCGGTCAAACTTATAACACGTACCATGACCACCGTAGACAAGGATTTCTTTGACGGAAGAATCGACAATATGACAGATTGTGTCGACACAATGACAGATTTCTTTGCACTGTCTGTCATTTTGTCGATTCTTCCGTCAAAGAAATCCTTGTCTACGGTGGTCATGCTACGGGAGCTAGACGCGCATCATTGAGACAGATTAGAGTTGCAACAGGAGAAGAGTACCTGGAAGGATATGGGGAGGTCTTTGTCCAACAGTGGGGCAAGGCTATTAAAAAAAAGATGATTGCTCAAAAGACGAACTGTGGAACAAAAAGCACAAAAAAGATTTTATATCTTGTGTCTATGTCTTATGTTTCGCGTCTTATTTGTGCTGAATAAACAGATATTTACATACTTCCTATGTATTTGTTTTGTATAACTTCACCAACATGCATCGGAGGCAAAATGTTTTTATTTAGATATAAACAATTACTTTGTATCTCATTGTAAGTGAACCTATGTATTGTTCTTCATCATCATCATCATCATTTCAGCCGAAAGACGTCTACTGCTGGACATAGGCCTCACCCAAGTGTCGCCACATTGACCGGTCCCGTGAATTGTTCTTATGAGAATAAAATTCTTTAAACCGATATTCTTTAAAACAAATAGGTTCAATAAATGTAAAAAATCAGTACTTCACCTATACTATCATTAACTACTAAAAACGGAATATTGACCATGTTCACTGATTGCTTTGAGTTCCCGATATTTCGGCGCTGTTGCAAGCACTCATCATCACGGATAAACTGCAAAGCAATCAGTAAACATGGTAAATATCCCGTTTCTAGTGTTTTTGATAATGTTAGTGACCATGATAGTTCAAAAACTTATTTCACATAAACTATTCATAATTACAGGCGTAGAAGCAGTAGCCATCCATGGTGGTAAGGACCAGGAGGAGAGATCTCGCGCCGTGGAGGCGTTCAGGAGAGGAGAGAAAGATGTGCTCGTCGCTACTGATGTAGCTAGCAAAGGTATGGACAGAAAGATACAAAATTTGGTACTTAATTTGTTATTTCTTTTTATAACTAGTGACCCGCGCGGCGTCGCAATCTGCTGACATGGTCACAAGCAAAAAAAATGTCAGCAACCACGTAGGGGTCCGCATGGGCTGATGCCTGCCAGGGCTGCGGGACTGTTCGAAAGAGATACCGCGGCCCTGGAACACAAAGGGCAAAGAAGGAACATGGATGGGTTTTAGTCAGTACAAGTCTGACACTGCCTTCCGCTCCGCCCAGAGCGGGGGGGGGGGGTCATTTGATGATCATCAGCTTTACAATAGTTATGAAAAGCTTTTTTATACTTTTTAACCGACTTTCTTCAAAAAGGAGGAGGTTCTCAATTCGGTTGTATTATTTTTCAAGTGCGTTACCACATAACTCCGTCATTTCTAAACAGATTTGAAAAATTCTTCTTTTATATCAAAGGAGAATACCTACCTTTCATCATCATCATCTGCCTAGCCTTTTCCCAACTATGTTAGAGTCGGCTTCCAGTCTAACCGGATGCAGCTGAATACCAGTATTTTACATGGAGCGACTGCCTATCTGACCTCCACAACCCAGTTAGTACTAGGTCATACGTCATACCTTTCATATAAAAGAAAAAAAATCGTCCTATAGAAATTTCATCAAAATCGGTTCAGTAATTTGTTTTTTTTTTCTTTAAGTTAATTGCCGTCGCGTGATATTACTTTTGGAAGTCGGTGGACTCCAAAAAGTCAATGAAACAAAAAAAGTCACCGACTTTCGAAATTAAAGTTATTTTAGACTTTTTTATTGATTTTTTTTGGCAGTCGGTTTTTTTCGCAGAATATTTTTTTGTCATAGAATAATACAGTACACATAACTTAGATGTAACGACAATGAAAAATAAAGAATCACAATAGATTGCTCGCAGAACGGATGGCCGATTTGGCCGAAAAGTTCTGGAGTGGCGACCGCGAACCGGAAGACGCTGCGTTGGAAGGCCTCCCACTAGGTGAAGGTTGCAGGGATCCGCTGGATGCGAGTCGCACGGGACCGGCCAATGTGGCGACACTTGGGGGAGGCCTATGATGATGATGATGATAGATTCTTTAAACACTGTGTTCCTAACATGATTCCATTTTTGGCCAAAATCTTATTTATTATTTTACCATTAATTATAGCAACATTACAGACCAAGTCCAATACGTTGCCACAACACAAAATAAAATAATATATATATTTTTTTAAAGATTAAAAATTATAATAGCTATAGTTAAAACATCAATACTTAAACATGACCAAGCTCATAGTTGGACACATCTTTCAATTATCATTTGTGCCCTTTGAACAAAAGATATCTTGATATTATATTATCATTTTCCAGGTCTCGACTTCGCGAACATCCAGCACGTCATAAACTACGACATGCCAGAAGACATAGAGAACTACGTGCATCGCATAGGACGTACCGGTCGAGCTGGTGGCGAAGGAGTTGCCACCACGCTCTTGGGGAGAGCCGCTGATGACAGCGTGTTGAGAGACCTGGCGCATCTCCTGAGAGAGGCACAGCAGAAGGTAGGAAATAACATCACGCTTGTAGACGCTGAAGGGTGAGGTAGAGGTGTGTGAGTTATGGTTAGATCCCATATATGGGGCGAGCCTAATGCCACCAATCGGATTCAGACTCCGGGCGTGCTACTGAGAAATTCCTGATGGAACAAGTCAATACCACTTTACACAACCCTAGGGGTATCGTATCGCACCGTGAGGTCAGATGGGCAGTCGCTCCATGTAAAATACTGGTATTCAGCTGCATCCGGTAAGACTATGGAAGCCGACCACACATCTACAATTGACAGCCAGGACCAACGGCTTAACGTGCTTTCCGAGGCACAGAGGAAACTCGGTATGTAATGGGCGGTCACTCATCCACGGAGCAACCTAGGCAAGCGCGGCTTAACCTTAAGATCGACCCGAGCGGCTGGTATTATTTAGCCACGTGCTCTTCTTGTGTAGTCTCAAAACCGCGTTAAAATAAGCGTTGGAGTAGACGCCAGTACTTAAGTGCGAATCACACAGAAAGCGGGCACGGGTCGGGTCTTGTCCGTCGCGTGAGACGCGATCATTGCCTTCACACAACGCGGGCGCGTGTAGGTCGCGGGTAGGGCGCGTGTCGGCAGCGGGTCGGGCGCGTGTCGGCAGCGGGTCGGGCGCGTGCCGGCAGCGGGTCGTGCGCGTGTAGGCCGCGGGTAGGGCGCGTGCCGGCAGCGGGTCATGCGCGTGTAGGCCGCGGGTAGGGCGCGTGCCGGCAGCGGGTCGTGCGCGTGTAGGCCGCGGGTAGGGCGCGTGCCGGCAGCGGGTCATGCGCGTGTAGGCCGCGGGTAGGGCGCGTGTCGGCAGCGGGTCGGGCGCGTGTAGGCCGCGGGTAGGGCGCGGGTAGGGCGCGTGTCGGCAGCGGGTCGGGCGCGTGTAGGCCGCGGGTAGGGCGCGGGTAGGGCGCGTGTCGGCAGCGGGTCGGGCGCGTGTAGGCCGCGGGTAGGGCGCGGGTAGGGCGCGTGTCGGCAGCGGGTCGGGCGCGTGTAGGCCGCGGGTAGGGCGCGGGTAGGGCGCGTGTCGGCAGCGGGTCGGGCGCGTGTAGGCCGCGGGTAGGGCGCGGGTAGGGCGCGTGTCGGCAGCGGGTCGGGCGCGTGTAGGCCGCGGGTAGGGCGCGTGTCTGCAGCGGGTCTGGCGCAGCCGACTTGATATCGGCAGGAGTTGTGACGATGAATCTGCATTTTGCGACTGTCTAGCGGTTAATGCCCATCGGGGAATACGTGTATTACGATGCTACGCCCGCACCCGACCCGCTCGCCCGCCTGCTGTGTGGCGGCAGGCGAAGGGCTCGACTCTTACGCATCATACGACCCGATAAACGGGGCTGTTTTTAAATAAATAATTATTAATATTTACACGTTAAAAGAGTAGTACAATAATACATAATTTTCTTTCAGGTACCGTCATTCCTGCTAGACATGATCGGAGAACCGGATGTACCCGTCGCGGATGGACAAGGCTGTTCGTATTGTGGTGGTTTGGGCCACAGGATTACAGGTAAACACATTCTATTTAATAGATTTTTACTACTTAGGGGTCGTCCCTTAGCCTTTTGAACGTCATTGTCACATATACGTGACGTGCGATTATGCTCTGTCGGTCAAAAGGTTAATAGACAATACCACTTAGCTACAGTAGGCATTTTGAAATGCCGTTAGAACATTGATTTGCAATGGTTGTTCGGCTCAGCTCCAAAAGTGGCGCCGGTGATGCGGAAAATGTTGAGCATGAATGTGGATGGGTATAAGAGTAGAGGAAGACTAAAGAAACGATGGATGGACTGTGTGAAGGAAGATATGGCTAGTAAGAAGGTGTCTGATGAGATGACGAGTAATAGAGAAGTATGGAAGAAGAAGACATGCTGCGCCGACCACAAATGAATTTTGATAAAGGCAAGAGAATGATGATGAACTCATCAACTAAAGTTCACGGTAGTTATCAATCAATCATTTTATTGTCAGACAACTGAGGCCAATAGATAAAAATACACAAAATAATCTTATAAAATAATAAACTAATACAGATATACACCACTATTTTTTAATTCGTACAAAAAAAATGGAGCTCTATCCGTACCCGTTACTGATCATATTTGTGTAATCAAAAAACAAAAAAAAACTAAATCCCAAAATTGTCCACGAACATTTGTCATAACTGGTAAATTCATAATTGAATCAATCATTCATAACAATTACCACTAGAAAATACTACGCGCAGTGCTTTTCCATTCCTGTCGCCATTCATAGGTCCCGGCAAACTATATTTCCATAAATTGAGTGACATTTTGGGATATAAACAAACGCTTATAACTTTGCTGTTTATGAATATTATTTATTGAGACTTTACATATATTTTAACAAGACCTTCTCTAATAAGCCCTTTAAGTATTTGTATTAATTAAAAAATAGTGGTGTATTTAATGTTCTCCATGATTTGGGCAATTTATTAAAAATGGTCGGAGCCATGCAAAAGATGCTCTTACGCATAAGAGTTGTTTTAGCGCCATGAACACAGAGTTTGAAATTATCACTTGCCAACAAAATATTCATATTATAATTTTCTTTTTACAGAATGTCCAAAACTGGAAGCCGTCCAGAACAAGCAAGCTTCCAACATCGGAAGGAGAGACTATTTGGCTAACACCGCTGCCGATTATTAGGAACATCATTCACGCTCGCAATCCCAAAAGGGTTAGGCAGAGGTGTATATGTTACGGCTAAAGATCAAACTTAATATTAGCCTAACCTAAGTTTAGTCGGCTAATCTTAGTTTATGTTCACACCCATCTTTAGTTGTAACATATATACATATAACATAACATATATACTAAAAATAATGTTGTATAAACATTATTTTTAGTATATGCAAAACCTGAATATAGTTTGTTCAGAATATGTAACTGAATCGATTCCAATCATTTTTAAACCATGTTATATTTTGTCCCTAAAATATTTTAAAAAAGTTACAAGTTGGACACCAAGCGACATTAAGTACCTATCGCAATAATTTAGGTACCTACTGCCAAATTATTATTATCAATGGGCTCAAGACGACTCTGGAGGCGCGTGGGCGGGCGCGCCGAGTGGTGACATTGTTTTTGTGCGTACAATCAGCATAAACTTTGTGATTTTTCATGATACAGTTTTGAAATTTTGTACATAGATTCTTTACATAAAAATACTAGACACGTGTATCAGGTTTCGCATATACTAAAACTAATGTTGTATATTACGCCCATATTCTGCCATTCATGTTTAAGTTGAATGTAGGGGCGATCCTGTTGACATCAACTGGGCACAATTACATTATAAGTTGACATGACGATATTGATGACCTTACCAAGTTAAATACTTGTTATCGTTTTAAAATACAAGGAATCTGTAAGTATTTTTAAGATTATGTTTAAGATGTAAATAAATCTATTTTAAGAAAAGTGAATTTTATTAAACTAAAGTAGAATATTATATCATCATCTGCCTAGCCTTTTCCCAACTATGTTGCAGTCGGCTTTCAGTCTAACTGGATGCAGCTGAATACCAGTATTTTACATGAAGCGACTGCCTATCTGACCTCCACACCCTAGTTAGTACTACGATACCCCTAATGATTGTCAGTTTTTCGGGCCACTGACTACCTGTAACGACTGTCAAAGATCTACAAATGACAGCTGGGACCAACGGCTTAACGTGCTTTCCCAGGCCCGGATAAAACTCGGTATGTAACGGGTGGTCATCCATCCATAGACCAACCTAGGCAAGTGCGGCTTAAACTAAATAAAACTATTATTTAGCCACGAGCACCTCAATGTAGAAATAGAATGAAGAATATTATAATGAGTGCAGAAAATGAGATAAATTATCAACTTGTGGAACATTCAAATTCGATTTCATACAATATGATAAACTTAAATTCCATTGCAAGCTATTTTTTCAGCCCTCTTTTCTATCGGTTACTGCAAATAGGCTTGGAATACACGACACCACAGATAACCAACGACCACACAGAAGGATGACGAAAAAAACAGATTTTAAATTATTATAGTTACTACTAGCCTATGCCCGCGGCTTGGCCTGCCTGGAGTTCGATAATTGACCCACGGGATCAGGCTACCGGAAAAAAAGTATCCTATGTTTTAATCCAGGTTATAAACTACCTATGTGCCAAATTTCATCCAAATCCGTTTAGTAGTTTTCGCGTGAAAGAGTAACAAACATCCATCCATCCTTAGAAACTTTCGCAATTATAAAATTAGTAGGATTAGTTTAGTATTAGTAAGAACGGATGCAGCTGCAGTTCTTCAAAGAATCTAAAATGCAAGAGCGACCACAATAATGTAAGCACCTCATATTTATACTACTATTTACTGACTATTCGAGAAATCTGAGAATCAAAGTAGGTACCTACGCTGCAAGAGCGAGCTCGTAAAGGAGATGGACAAAATATGCCCCAAAGTATACAATAATCGGGTCTGTGGACGGTGAGTTATGGGCTAGCTCGCCGTCCGGCCGTCTTATGACGACAGGCCGTGTCGACAGCACGTTCGTGTTCCACGCGCGCCTCAAAGAGTAGGCAGCAACAAGGAAGGGGTCCGCAAGAGCCGATGCCTGCCAGGGCTGCGGGACTGTTCGAAAGAGATACCGTGGCCCTGGAACACAAAGGGCTAAGAAGGAACATGGATAGGTATTAGTCAGTACAAGTCTGACACTCCCTTCCGCTCCGCCCAGAGCGGGACTCATTTGATGATTTCCCATCCTAAAACAACAAGTGAACAAAAATAAATGTATTACAAATAATTATACTAACAAATTTTAAGAATTTTAACACCAAAGCATCGGTGTCCCCTCCTCAGTATACTCTAGCGAGCCCCTCCCGCGCTAAGCCACAAATTCAGCGCAAATAGGTACCTACAAACAATACTTCAACATCATATCGATAAATCATTGGTTTTCGTCCCACATTATAAAAGAAATCGGTGACTGTTTGTTTTATTGTCTTTTTTGCTACCGACTTACGAATGTAAAGTTATTTTTTAGACTTTTTATTTTAGTTTTTTTTTTGGAAGTCGTTTTTATGCAAAAAAAGTTTCTTAGTTGTTTTCTCTCTTAGGAGCCGTCTCTACGAGCGAAAGAATGGCGGCGATATTCTCGTATTGAAATACGTGCACGATGATTATATCGCCACGATTCTCTCGCTCGTGAAGACGGCCGGCCCCTTAGGCTGCGTTTCCATCAGAGATGTGCGAAGATGCGTAGCTAAGGATGTGTTTGTTAAGAACCAATAGAATCACTTAATTTACCTAGCCTCGTTCAGCACAGTTCTACAGGGCCGAACGCGAGAGGAAAAAATGGCAGTCAGTCTGAAAGGAGCCCGCTACACATCCTCGCACCGCTCAGTGGCCTATCACATCTCTGGTGTAAACGCTCACACCGTTCCACAACCTTAATACACAGTCATCCTTGCACCGCCCAGCTACCTTGCCATTAATGTTCTGTGTACTTCGCAAATCCTATTTACGCTAGGTATCTTTACAAATGGTTGTCAGTTTGAGCACAAAATAAAAGATTAAAGTAGGTAGGTACTTACTAAGTGCCTACTGATCTGATATTATTAAGTTAGTTAATTAAGGTAGGTACTTAATTAACATTGTGGCATCAACCGCCAGGGTGCGGCCGTGGGGTTAATACCTAATTAGAAAGCAATGCAATGTTATGACTTATCTAAACTACATTATAGAGATTGCTAGATTTAAGTGCATAGTTACCTATATAGGCTGAATGGAAGCTTAAAAGAACCTCCTTCTTTTATAAGCCTGATATACCTACTTAGATAGTTCTCAGTCTGATACAAAGTCATCATCATCTGCCTAGCCTTTTCCCAACTATATTGGGGTCGGCTCCCAGTCCACCTGGATGCAGCTGAATAATAATAATAATAATAATATTCCACAACTATCACACAACGCCGTCTAGTCTCAAGCTAAGCAGAGCTTGTGTTATGAGTACTAGACAACTGATAAACATACTTATATATTTCTAAATACATACATATATAGATAAATTACACCCAGACACAGAACAAATGATCATGCTCATCACACAAACATTTGTCCTGGGTGGGAATCGAACCCACGACCTCCGGCATAGCAGTCAGAGTCACTGACCACTAGACCAACAGGCCAGTCAAAATACCAGTATTTTACATGGAACGACTGCCTATCTGACCTCCACAACCCAGTTATTACTGGGTAATACGATACCGCTTGGTAAGACTGGTTGTCAGATTTTTTGTACCACTGATTACCTAACGACTGTCAAAGATCTACAAATGACACCCGGGACCAACGGCTTAACGTGCTTTCCGAGGCACGGAGGAAACGGTATGTAATGGGTGGTCACCCATCCACGGACCAACCTAGGCAAGCACGGCTTAACCTAAAGATGGCTGTAATTATTTAACCACGAGCTGCTCGTTACTTCTAAGTCTGATACAAAGTATCAAATTGTTAATAAATTCTTACAAAAATAAAAGTATCGCCGCTGCTATTCAAATAATTCTATATTTAGAAAGAATTGAGCAACATTTGTGAAAGATGTGTGCACATCAAAGCTAACTCGGTATTCGGCATTGTTTTGACTTCGAAATGTCTTCGATCAATGACAGAAAAAGTCAAATAAAGTGACAAAATTATGTCACTGATGACGGCATTGACATGTGACACGCGTAATCAGTGTCATTTTGACAAAATTACATGATAAGACTTTCATTTCCTACAATCTTGTTAAGAATAACAATAACTGAAAACCCTGAAAGAGAAGCAATCAATATGCAGACGATCAATGAACTAGAAGTTACGTAACATCCGGTAGCTGGCAAAAATTGTCGATGGTGACCTAATTTTCTGTTTTAACGGCTAAATTTATATTTGATCACTTGGATATTCACAAATATTATTTTTGTGTCTCCCGTTACTAATTTTATTAAATAAAATAATGCTGATTTCATTAATTTTCTGTTTTTCCTCTTTCAACATAGCCTCCCATAGACCAGATCGGAACGAAGGGTAAATCATGTTGTTTATGGTAAATAATTTTAACAGGTAACATTTAAAATTTTAACTCGATTTAAAGATTTTAGAATCGATTGGAATTTAAAAAAATAATTTTATTTTCATTTCTTTAAGTACAAAAGAAGTAGAAATAAAGCCTTTCAGATTTTTTTCTAAATATACATAAAACAAAAATATTTTCATTTCTTTTTTTCCGGGACCGGAAAAGTCTCTTTCTTTATTGTTTTTAAAAATTATAGCGTAATTTTACAAATTTCTACCTTTCGGCTGTACGATAATTGATTTTGATTTATTTTATCCTCACAAAATCTGTTTTGGAGATATTTTATTTCTTAAATTTGACTACGTTATCCTTGGTTTTAACATATACTTCAAGAAACCGTCACGATTGCTGTTAGTTATCCATTTCAGTAATATTACTGTAAAAATGTTAAACAATTGGTTATTCAAAATATTTAATAAAAATCCGATTAAATATCTTAACATTTCAACTGCAATAATTCACTTCCGAATCGATTAATCGATGCTAAAACCAGTGTTGCCATTCAATTTGCCGCGCAATTACATCACCATTTCATGGCACGCGTTTGACGCATTTGTTAAAATTTTCGACTTTTCGTGACAGGACGTCAATTTCGACATTTGATTGATAATTTCCTAAAGATCCATCAAATTAGTTTGTTTGAAAGTTGGTTTGGGCGCTAAATGTTATTATTTCGCTGTTTTAACTTTATTACTATGATGTGAACGTGAGGTGTCCATTTTTGGTTGCGCGCTTCCATACCATAATGAGTGCTCTAAAGTGTGTTGTCGAAGGCTGCGATTTAGAGTACGATGTAGTCTGCAGCTTCTCCTTCTACAAGTGAGTTTGTTTTGATGATATTATTTCTCGAATATAAGATTTATTTTTATCTCTTGTGCCACCAACATAATGTCTATGGTCTATTCGAGTGACCTCGAAAAAATTCTAGTGTTAAAATGATTGTAAACATAATTAGCTTTATGTAGTTTTGGTACAGTATTTTTCCATAATAATACTTATTTTGCCCTCAAAAAGTTCACAGAACTCATATTTAACCTTATGAGAGGTCAAAACCCTAAAAATATTGATTAACAACATTAATATTGATACCTAAAGATCACTAATTTTCAATCAGTTAGCATGGTTATTTCCCTTTGGTGGGGATAAGTCATGCAAGAAATCATGTATAATAACATACTGTACTATACATAGGCTTCTTTGTTATCACAATCTCCACTAAAAATTCAAAAACACTTCATTTGATAACAATTTTAACCTTAAAAATCACTGAAACAAGGAATATCATGTCTTTAACTAGTTCTACCAAGGGATATTAATTATCCATTAACTGGGTTGTGGAGTTTGGATAGGCAGTCGTTCCATGTAAAGTACTGGTGCTCAGTTGCATCTGGTTAGACTGAAAATGGACCCCAACATAGCTGGGAAAAGGTTAGGCAGATGAGTGCATGTTATTTTTCCCTATTCAATTCACTGAAACTATGTCTGGCAGTTGGCAGTATGCCTATCAGCTTAATTTCGTTTTTTTTATCAGTAAAATGTTATGATTAGAACTTTAATGTTTTAATATCTGCATGAACCAAAATTACTTCAACACAGGTTATTATGTATTATCCCTGATCAAAATTGCCAA
The DNA here is from genome assembly GCA_905163415.1 of Noctua fimbriata. NCBI lineage: Eukaryota > Metazoa > Arthropoda > Insecta > Lepidoptera > Noctuidae > Noctua > Noctua fimbriata. The sequence continues at coordinate 8,004,137 of LR990950.1, forward strand.
AAATTACAAAAAGCAAATTCAATTTTTTTTTCTAAATTTAAAAATAACCAAGCAGAAGAGTACAGTCTCCTTTTCAGCTACTATATAGTTTACTGAAAAAATTTTCACCCAAAAAATATTGCTAAGTCAAACAGCTCATTACATAAATACTATATGTTGGAAGAGACAAGATTCTAAACCCCACAGAGATGAAATTCTGAAATGTCTAAACAAAGACAACAATAAAATGAAGCTCAAAGTCTCCAGTCTCAAGGCATAGTAACAGAAAGTAGTCAAACTCAAAGCATTTATTTTAAATAGACCTGTGACAGGCACTTTTGCTTAGTCAAAAATAAGCTGCCTACAGTGTAGCCACAAGCATAATAACTAAAAGTACTGTAGTTGCACATTTCAAAGCGTAGATCTCTATGGAGAAGAATGTGCAAGAAACTCCATGGAAATTCTTTTAAATCAGAACATTGTTACCAAACCTTGGTTACAACATCCATATTGAGGTGGTACATTATGTGAGAATGATGCAACAAAACATGCACCAGCTGAAGACCAGGTATAACATGGAGCAATAGAAAAACTTGTATAGTAGCTATTTAGTAGTCTTTAAAATCTGCTAAGTCATCCTAAGCTAAATTTGGCAGCCATACTTAAATTTAAAATCATAGCATTGGCACTGGTACAGCATATTGCAATCTACCTGAGGTTTTGATATGGCAAGCATTTGAGGTGCTAGGTTAAATACTTTTGTTGGGTACATTTTCGTAAAATACGCGCCTCGACGTGGAGTTGCGGACACCAGCCCGTCATACAATACAATAATACATTTTCGTAAGAAAACTTCAAGTGTAGAATATTTTACAGTACCGAGAGGAAATAAATTCACTGTCTATTTATAGTATGGATTAATATTCAAAATCATCATCTTCCTGCCCTTGTCCCATTCTATTTGGGGTTGGCCCAACACATTTTCTTCTACCATTCTCCCCTGTCAGACGTCACGGCATCATTTACTCCTTTCTCTTTCATATCAGTCTTCACACAATCCATCCATGTTTTGTTTGGCCTTCCTTTCCATCCATCAACATTCATGTCAATTACTCTTTTAGTCACATGCATTTCATCCCTCCTCATTACATGTCCATACCAAGACAAATGACTTCCTTTCAATTTTATATAACAGGTGCCACTTTTAAACTTCCTCTAATATGCTCATTCCTTACTTTATCCATTCTTGTCACTCCACACATCCATCTCAACATTCTCATCTCCTCTACATGCAATCGTTTTTCATCTTTAATATTCAAAATCACAACATTTTATTTCACATAGGCCTACATGGGCACTATATAACGTCGAAAAAAGGTTCATGGTTCAGGTTGTTCATTCCTATGGAGAAGAACCAGCAAGAAACTCCATGGTTATTCTTTTCAAATCATTTGGTTTCAGCGTAGGCCCGACAATAAGTTGTCGCTTACTAAACAAAAAACGTAAAATCGGATAACAAGTATCTATATTGAAATTGGTTATGAACATTGGTAAATTAAACCTTACATAAATACATACTACCTTTTTCCCATGAGGGTAGGCAGAGACCACAGAGCGCAACCTGCTACGATCCTTGCATACTTACTCCCTTTGCCAATTTTTTTTTTTTAATTCAACCTTGATGTAAAACAACTGATTTCTAATTAAATTCAATTCAAATAGCCTTTATTCAGATAGCAAAAACATTAATAGAATAATTACATGCAATTTAACGTAGCTAAATAATAATTTAATTTAATATAATACAATAATAATCATATCTTAACTTTTGATATTAATAATATAAATATTTTATTTTATTTACAATTATAATTATTATAAATCTTTTTGACACCTAGCTATGTTGGCAAAGGCTTCCCCAACAGTCCCCAATTCCGTCTATCATTGGCTATTGTTGTCCATCCACCACCTGCTATAACTTTTATTTCGTCCACCCATCTTCTTGGTGGCCTACATCCATTATTATTTTAAGAACCGCTATAATTAAATGTGAATGTATGTTACCCGCTTTCACTTACACAGGTGAACAGATTTTGGGAAAACTTGGCACACATAATATAGGGTCCTCCTCATCAAAATATATTGTTTGTGAAATAAACTATATCTGAACCTGGAATACAAAACATAAATATTTTGAAATGTGACTAGATTTTGACTTATAGCAAGATGAAATAAAATTAGCTGCCTCGTTGGTCTAGTAGTCGCGAATAGAACTGCTGTGCAAGAGGTCATGGGTTCGATTCCCAGATCAGGCAAAGTGTTATTGGATTTCTCTATCAGTAATTTCTCAGTAGCACCCACGGAGTCTGGATCTGTGCCTGGTTGATGGCAATAGGCTCGCCCCGTATTACCTGGGACTTTAATTAACGTAACTGGCGAAATGTGGATGTACTATTAGGTACACCTCTGCCTAACCCTTCGGGGATTACAGGCGTGATGTAATGAAAAAAAATCAGCTGATGAACCTCGATGGGTAGATAGATACAATAAAGGGTGTAAATAGACCCTTAACGAAGCCGAAAGGCACTTGTTGAACCCGTCTGCGATCATTTTTTGTTCTAGACCATACCTGGGAACTTTCTAGTCACGGAGATATTGGGGGTCAAAGTTCCAACTTTTTCTTTTAAATACATGTTTTTAATGTAAGATTTTTACTTTAAACATCTCCATGACCCCCGTACTATTCAATCCATCCATCAGCACAATGCTTTGAGTGCATTCCATCAAGCAATATTTTTTGTGTAGAGTTAGAAAGAAAGAAAGAAAATACATTTATTTGGCACATGCCACAAGTGCACACAGTATAAAAAAAAATAACAAATAAAAAACAAAAAAATTAAAAAACTTAAATCAAAAACAAAAATATATATAGAATAGTGCGACACTGTGTGCCTCACGGCTGCGCCAAATAGGCCCAGTTCAGCAAAATGCCGGACAACTAGTGCCCGACGCTGGTTTTCAACTGGACCTGAAATTAGTGAGGTTACGGATGTGAACCAGTTTTATATTTTGTGTCAAAGGTGGTGGTGAATAGATATTTAAATATGAGAAATAGAGAAACGGATCTGCATACAAAAAAATAACATAAACTAGAGCAACCAAACGAAAGTGCAAAACAATAAAAAATAAGAAATAAAAAAGAGGTAAGCCCGTGTCAACAACATTGGTTGAGCATAAAAATGTCCTTGGTTATTTATTAATTGTATTGTTTTTAAGTACATTGTTACTAATTTTCGACATTTTTCGACCCAGAAACTGTGTCATGCTCAAGTTGAATTAGGTAGGAAGGTAGGAACGTACATCATATTAGGGATTCATTTAGGGCAACCATATCCAGCTTACGTTGCGCTTCTATGAGAAACTGCCGCAAACGACTTCTGAAAGTGCCTATCGTCTTGATTATTAGTTACTTAGTTTGATGTACACAGAATGCTTGGTTGACAGCTTCGTGAAGGGTCTGTTAACACCCTGTATATTTTAATATACACCAAAATTGATACATGATATGATGGGTGAGCTTGAATGAGAAAGTTATGCAACGATACTTGCTGCTCTCATCAACAAGGGCTTAGAAACAATTGAACAACGGCTTCACCCGACCTAGGTACATAGGTGGTATGTGATAAGGTATCATTATTACATAAATTGTTATAAATTACTAGCAGCACAATATGTTAAACATTGATTACTGTATTTATTTAAAGTGTCCTATTGTTAGTTGGTGTTTCTTATTGATTGACAATACTTATAATTATTAAATTGGTAACTTGCTTCATTGTCGCTTTTATATTTATAATTGTAATTTAGTCCTTGTAATTAAATAAATAAATTCAAAATGTTGTTTGTGCTAGGAGCAGTCAGCAGAATCATTCTCCTACTCTTATCCCAATTTATTTGGCGTCGGTGACGTCATGTCTTCTTCTTCCATACTTCTCTAACACTCATCATCTCAGCTGTCACCTCCTTTCTAGCCAAACACCAGAATATATATAATTAACTAGCTGTTGCCCGCGACCTTCGCCTGCGTGAAGTTTTATAGTCTATAACCTTCCTCGCTAAATGGACTATCCAACACTAAAAGAATTTTTCAAATCGAACCAGTAGTTCCTGAGATAAGCGCGTTCAACCAAACAAACAAACTCTTCAGCTTTATAATATTAGTATAGATTATGGCCACACTATTGAATTAGAAAATACCTGTTATGATAGTGATAATGAGTTAATAAATAATTAGTATGACAGTATCTACTAAATAAGTTAAAATCAAAAAATCAAAATCAAAATATTTTATTTTACATAGGCCTAAATGGGCACTTATAAAACGTCGAAAAAAAGGTGCACGGTTCGGGTTGGTCGTTTCCTATGGAGAAGAACCGGCAAGAAACTCCATGGTTACTCTTTTCAATTATGAGGCACTTGTCTGTAGATGGTCCACAAACATCAGAATAGATCATTTGCATGAAATTATCTACCAACTAGAACTGCGCCCGCGACTTCGTCCGCAAAAATTGTGAAAGCTCGGCTAATATGTGTGATATAAATATAATTTATAGCCTATAGCACCCACAAATAATGTAGCTTTCTAACAGTTTAAAAATTTTTAGAATTGGACTATTAGTTTCGTAGTTTACCCCTATATACAAACTTACATATTTTAAAAGAAAGAAGAAAGAAAGAAAGAAAACATATTTATTTGGCACCTGCCACAAGTACACACAAACACAATTACCTCTTTATAATATTAGACGGCACGGTTGGCGCAGTGGCTGAGCGATTGGCTGCTGCGCTGCGTGTCGCGGGTTTGATCCCCGCACGGAACAAATATTTGTATCTGGGTCTGGCTGTTTGTGTATGTGAGTTTAAATGTTAAAACGCACAGGAGACATTCCTAGTGTGGGGCACGTTTTTTTAAAAAAGAAAAATAAAAAGAGTATAGACATATAATTATGTTATCTGGGACTTGTCTGTAGATTGTCCACAAGCACCAGAATAGAAAATTTGTATGAAATTATCTACCAAAAAAATATCTGGTGCTTGTCTAGTCCAGCAGACCCTACACCATCAACTAAGATATATAAAAACTAAACCAAACAAAACCTTAATAATCAGTCCGACTATCTACCCTCTGCGATCTTCTTAATATATAAAAATCACGTATCACTATAATATGTACTACTGATATCACTGACGGTCGACCACTTTACACCCTTATTCCTTGAGTAGTAACGTTGAAAATTGGCCGACTGTCAATGAGCGCGATAGTACAGACGCCAGCACATCAAGCTACCCAAAACTGTCAAATTTTTCCCAATCAACCTTGAACCTAATGCTTTGGCGATAAAGTTGAAAATCAATTACGAACAGATTGTCTAATCTACGAAACCACTTAACCAATTTCAATAAAATTTTGTGAATGCGTATATTTTGTTCCCGCTTGAAAGATAGGATAGTTTTGGACCCGATAGGTGGCGCTATGCAACGCAGTGGCCGATCCCTAGAATATTAAAAAAATAGAGAAAAAAGGGGACCGATGACGAAGCAAAGATGGTGGGAATTCCCTTTGACGATGTTTGGGCGAAGCCTATGTTCAATAATCGACGACATATGTTGACTACCTCGTTGGTCTAGTGGTTGCAAGCGCGACTGTTAAGCATGAGGTCCTGGATTCGATTCTCAGGTCGGGCAAAATGTTATTGGGTTTTTCCATCAAGAATTTCTTAGTAGCAGCCACGGAGTTTGGGTGTGCGCCCGGTTGATGGCAATAGGCTCGCCTCTTATTACATGGGACTTAAACATAACTGGCGAAATGTGGGTGTACTATTAGATACCTACGCCTTTGCTTAGCCCTTCGGGGATTACAGGCGTGATGTTATATATTCATATTTTTTTTTAAGATTGATGTAATTAAATGTGTATTTCTTGTCCACAGTGCAAATATATCGACCGACAATGAAACTAAACGCCAGGATTGGATCGAGGGCGCTATGCATGAGGAGAGCGAGTGCCTCTGGCGACATGTCAGTCTTCAGTTGTGCGGGTAAGGAGTTCTCCAACCTTATAGTCCTCCTCAGCAGAGATGAGCCATCTACGCGGAACTACCCAAACTGTGTCATGCACTCATCTAACTAACTTAGGATACAGACATATGGGCCCAGAAACTCCATATACAAGTTGGGACACGGGTGCTAATACGGTTACCACATATTCTGAACCCCCCCCCACATAGAATTTTTTCATCGGTAACTTTTTTTAAATCAGCTGTTCCATACATTTAGACCGTGTAGGTATTACAGTTTTGTATGAAACAGCTGGCGTAATATTCAAAAACTTGTTAAAATAAATGTAACATTTTGTCTACCAGTTACCACTTCGAGCTGGACAACCAAGGGTTGTGGATCGACTCTCCGATGCTGCCAGAACTCCTCACTCACCAGGAGAAACCGGCGCCCATCATACAATCGCCTAACGATAAGAAAAGTAAGTACTTTTACTATTCTACTTCAGATCTACCGCTTAACTGATACAGCGCGTACGACACCTGCCCACCGAGGAAACGACTAGCTGACAAAAAAATCTCAACATGAACTCTCATTTAACAAGAACCCTCACTCAACAAGAACTCCCACTCAATAAGAACTCCCACTCAACAAGAACTCTCACTCAACAAGAACTCCCACTCAACAAGAACTCCCACTCACAAGAACTCTCACTCAACAAGAACTCTCACTCAACAAGAACTCTCACTCAACAAGAACTCTCCCTTAACAAGAACTCTCACTCAACAAGAACTCCCACTCAACAAGAACTCTCACTCAACAAGAACTCTCCCTTAACAAGAACTCCCACTCAACAAGAATTCTCACTCAACAAGAACTCCCACTCAACAAGAACCCTCACTCAACAAGTACTCTCACTCAACAAGAACTCTCATTCATCAAGAAACATGTAAAACATAGTAGGTCCCGTGTCAGTACTTTAAGGCAGTAAGGGCAACTACCAGTGGCGAAGGTTCCATACAACTCGCTTCCTACCGGCTTCCCTTTGAAAAATGGCAGTCAGCATTCTATAGACAAATAATATAATCAGATTAAAGACATGTGCTCCGGCTTACCTCCTACAAAAATTGACCCTTCGCTACTGGCAACGACCCTAGGGGCCATCCTTAAGTTACATACCTTTTGAACCTCCCCCGATCTTGTCACAGCTGGTCACATTTGTGAGACCCCCCCCCTTCCTAGTATGACGTCACATATTTTGCAATTTTACATGTTCATACAGATAGTTTTCGTTAATAGTTAAATTTTCGGGTTTTAATACTTAATGTATTAGACTAGCTTCTGCTCGCGGCTTCGCTCGCGTTAATTTTGAATTTGACAATAAATTGGGGTTGTACTCTGCTTGTAATAATATAATTCAATCATAATTTGAAAGACACATGGCGCCATCTGTTATCATAAGAACGTTATTGTAGTTTTATTCGGGAACAGTATTTTTTTTCGATGAAAGGCACCAACCACCGGGTTAATGTCCGTTTCTGTAGACCTGACAACGTACATGCAAAATTTCAGGATGATCGGTTCAATGGTTTAGGCGTGAAAAGGTAACAAACAAACAATCTACATTAGCATTTATAATATTAGTTAGGATTAGGATTTTGAAATGTGACGTCACAAAATTTAGGACCCCTCCCACTCTTGTCACACTCCCCCCCTCTCTTACCGTGTGACGTAATTTATGGATGGAGTGAAGGCTCCTAATTAATGGTAGCTAGAGGAAAACGACGCAGGAGACTCCTTATCTCCTTTATTCAGGAAAAAAATTACAGGCAGCAAAATCACCTATTCCAAAAGTATTTTAAGAAATTAGGTATAATTTTTAAGAATATTTAGCATGTAGGTGAATCTATGATGACAAGATAGATAGGAATTGATCGAATAAGCAAATCAGCACTAAAATTATAATTAAAAAGATAGAAGAAATCGAGCACTGAAATTGCATGCAAAAACTATCGATATATTATGTAGTTTAAATTCGTGTTCACGACAAGGCAAGCGATACTAAACATTCAGCGGGCCGCATGCGGCCCAACTATATTTCCCTGCGGCCTGGTAAGCCTTTTTAAGCCTCCAGTTCTCTTAACACGCTTTTATTAGCTCCACCTGTAACTATGTAAAAAAATCTTAGAAGTTAAATTTGACCCACTTCCCGCTTTCCGATAGAGCTGAAATTTTGCTAGTTTGGATGATAATGCATGGTTTGCTTAGCTGACATTATTCTAAATCCAATATGGCGGACTCCCAAAGATGGCCGGAGTAGTTATTTTTTAATGATATCGGTATCAAATGAAAAGGTCTTCTGAGAAGAATATAAGAAATAAAATGACGTCACTCTAAAGCGTGTTTTTTAAACTATAATATTATTTAAGTAGGTAAGTAAAACATTTAAACGTGTAGTATGGTAAACGAAGCCTATAGTGTCCCCACTTTGTTGTTATGAGATATGGGGTAAAAAATATCAGGCCTGTATTTCAATTCTGATTAAAAAAAAACAATTAGTTATTACATAATACCAACAAAAATATCAATAGCTGAAATCATTTTCCAACAAAAAAATCCGTAATAACTATTCACAGTATTTGTTCTAAGAACCAAAATAATGTACGATCTAACGGCTGAAATATATTAAAAAAAAACTATCAAGTCCTTCATAAAATAAACCCATGCGGCCCGTCCCAAAGTTTGAGTATCGCTGCCCCCCTCTGTTAGTTAGTTTGTGACATTTCTGCCTTATTGCAGGCGCTGTCAGGGGACCATCCTATCAGAGTCTATTCGAAAAGTTCGTAGGAGGAGTCCCCAAAGGTACTGCCATTTGTTCACAGACAGAAATATCGATTAATATTTAGTTTGAAAGATTCACGTTAAGCCGTTGGTCCCGGCTGTCATTTGTAGATCGTTGACCATCGTTGCGAGTAGTTACATACGAAAGTTTGACAACCAGCAGTAACAGGGTTGTGGGGGTCAGATAGGCAGTCGCTCCAAGTGAAATACTGGTATTCAGCTGCATCCGGTTAGACTGGAAGTCGACCCCAAAATAGTTGGGGAAAGATTTGGCAGATGATGATGATGATCGTCTTCTTAGCGTGTCGATGACAATCTGAATTGTGTCAGCCCAGAACTGAGCTACTAGTTTGGCGCTTTCGGTGGCGTCCATCAGTTCCTGTAGTGAATAAACAACAGGACACGCAGGACACGATATTAAGTGCCTAAAATTAAATGATGATGGCTAAAAAGTTGAAATTTTGTAAGTTGGTAGAAGCGTACAGTCGAATTGGCCAGCTATACTCAGTAAAGACCCGTAGCTACTAAAGTACAGCTAGCACAGTAGTAATGGCCACGAAAAACAGGTTCGAACCAAGACAGGCACTACAATGGGGGCTATCGCGCATAAATTCGCCGCTAGAGGCGTTCGTGTAGTGTAAGGTCTTCAGAAGACATATGTCACAGAGTGTATTTTTACTAATATTCACGATTGTGGTCAAGATTGAGCCATTTCTGGTTAATTATGACTTGAAGTTTTTGAATTAGGATCTAATTTGTTAGTAATTGGAGGAAGAATTATTTTTAAATGCTGCTTTAAGCTTTCATGGATCAAAACTAAATTTATACAGTCACATACGGGATTTCTTCCGTGATTATTAATTATTTTGAGATCCCGATATTTTTACGCTGTTGCAATTGCGCTTGCAACAGCGTCGAAATATCGGGAGCTTAAAATAATTGATTAATCACGGAAGATATTCCGTAAGTGACAGTGTAAGTTTTGATTTTTAAATGTTTTACGCTTGCTAATATCAGAGACAATATTGTAAATATGTATCTGAAGTTTACACTATGTTGTTTACGTACGCGTAATAAAATAAACTTTTTATAAAGTTATTATTACTTTAAAATATAAAATAGAATTAATGACAGGACCTTACTTGTTAGTGGCGCCATCTGGTGAGCTCAAAAACGATAGCCCTCATTACTTTCTGAGCCTGACTCAAACAAGACAGGGATTTATTTTGTGCTCACAAATCGGTGATGGAAAACATCGTGACAAAACCAAGTTCTAGAAAAAAATATTTGAACACATGACATGTACAAAGTCGTACTTAGGCCAGCATGGTCGTTTACGGCCTACTGTGGGGGGCACAGAGAGGCCTGCCCCAGCCGTGGGAACTATGCAGAGAGGAGCTGGTTAAATAACAACAGCCGCTCGGGTCGGTCTTCAGGTTAAGCCGTGCTTGCCTAAGTTGGTCTGTGGATGGCTGACCACCCATTACATACCAAGTTTCCTCCGTGCATCGGAAAGCACGTTATGCTGTTGGTCCCGGCTGTCATTTATAGATCTTTAACAGTCTTACTAAGGGGTATCGTCTCAGTCTTACTAAGGGGTATCGTACTACCCAGTACTAAATGGGTTGTGGAGATCATATAGGCAGTCCCTTCATATAAAATACTGGTATTCAGCTGAATCCGGTTAGACTGGAAGCCGACCCCAACATAGTTAGGTAAAGGCTAGGCAGATGATGAGCCTTAATCGATGCGGCCCGTCTACTTATAAATGCGGCCTGTCTATCATGTCTTCGCGGTTCGTTGAGCTATTTTATGCGACTAATCACACAGGACGGGATTAACTCATCGTTAGGTTTCTTCAATAAAATCATATTTGTAATAAAATAAGTAAACATATGCGGCCATATAAATAAATTAATTGAGCATCGCTTGGACTAAAATAATTTAATTTTCGAAAATTGTATTTTGTAGTGTCAAAATGTGGGTGTACTATTAGGTACACCTCTGCCTAACCCTTCGGGTATTACAAGCGTTATGTTATGTTAGTGTCAAATCAAAGAGATTATAGGTATTATAGGGAGAGTGTCATACCAATTAGCTCTTTCTAGTGTAGATTGATATCGATTTAGTTCGCGTTTGTGTATATAAATGATTTCTTTGTCAAATTTTATTTAAAAAAATACAGTAGAGTTTTGTGTAGCTGTAAAATAAATAAAGTTATCCTTTTGAACACCAGAACATAAAGACACGCGCGTGCCTTCCACGCCAAGCCACAATTTCACCGTAAATACCTACAAAAAGAATAGGGATTCTAAAACTATTTAATTGTTTATTTCGTGTTATAGTGCACCGAATTTTTGTGTCACATATTTGTGTCGGCGTACAGGACACCCGCTTGCTTGTCACGTATATGTGACAATGCCGTTCACAAGGTTAAACGTGAATAGGTGTGATGTTTATGCTATTTACTTCAATTTTTTACCTTTCCAAATAAGTGAAATCTATCTTTTATACAACAACACCTATCTTTTTGTTCACAGTGGCTGAAATAATTCGCATGGAGCACAACTACAGCGTGGAGCCGCTAAAAGAGACACAGGAGAGTGTGTCCAGACTCAACGTGAGACAACTGGTGGATACTCTGGGATATTTGTAAGTACTCAGTTCTTCAGTTAGATAAATGCGACTGGTCTGGGATTCGCATCATCAAAATATTTTATTTCACATAGGCCTAGATGGGCACTTATAAAACGTCGACAAAAAGGTGCACGGTTCGGGTTGGTCGTTTCCTATGGAGAAGAACCGGCAAGAAACTCCATGGTTCTTCATGGTACATCTCACTTAAAACCACCTTGGTGGTGCAACGCCTCTTAGTGCTTATCTCTGTGTATCACTTATGACACAATAGCAGTGATACCCTGGTGACGTGACCGTCGGACTTCAGTCATAAGTCTCAAGTTGGAATCCAAGGCACTCACGTCTGATTTTTCGGATTCATGTGCGTATTGTATAATTATCGCTTGCTTCAGTGAAGGAAGTCATCGGGAAACCAGCATGCCTGTGAGATATTTCTCGACGGCATGTAAAGCCAAGTCAGAGGCCCATGGGCGCTATAAAAACTCTGACACCAGTTTAGGCACTAACCACACGATAAGAATAAGACTTATTGTATTGTATAACGGGCTGGTGTCCGCAACTCCACGTCAAAGCGCGTATTTTGCGTACGGGTGGGAAATTTATTCGATCCACCCTAACTCCCCGAGAAAGGCCAGCAGCGCCTTGATGTTGCTGACAATCTCGCGGAGAGTACCTGGGTTACCGAAGTACTTTGCCCTGTATGTTGCAACCTCTGGACAATACAGAAGCACATGGACTGCTGTCTCGTCCTCCTCCATGCAGGCTCGGCATAGGGGGCTGTCTGTGACTCCTATGACAAAGAGGTGTTTATTAAAAGAGCCGTGTCCAGTGATGGCGGCTGTTAGTGTGCGCAGCTGTAGTTTGGTCAGCCGAAGCACCTTGAATAAGACTTATCACACACATTAATAAATTTAATATTACCACAGATCCATGAAGAATCTCCAGCGCAAGCAGCTGTGGGTGGTCAAGGTTGAGACTGACAAAGCTGAGGCCTCCATCACGCAGTCGGAGCAGGTCATCACCAAGATGCCTGATCCGAGGCAGATTATTGAGGTACAACTACATTACTTCATGACCTGACTCATTATTACAAGCATGTTTGACCGTAATATACATATATTTTTTTATTGTTCACAAACATACATATTTTTTGATATACAATTTACTCGCCAAACTTGGAATGTGGAAACATGGAATATGGAAACATGGAATGTGGAAACATGGAATGTGGAAACATGAAATGTGGAAACATGGAATGTGGAAACATGAAATGTGGAAACATAAAATGTGGAAACATGGAATGTGGAAACATGGAATGTGGAAACATGAAATGTGGAAACATGAAATATGGAAACATGAAATGTGGAAACATGAAATGTGGAAACATGGAATGTGGAAACATGAAATGTGGAATGTGGAAACATTACGGTCAAAAATGCGTGAAATAATGAGTAGTAGTATGGAGTGTTGGAATCAGGTCTAGCTGCTTTTGGTGCTCTTAGTTTTATTACTAGGCCAAGTTTTTTGAAAACAGTATGTCCTGTTCATTCGTGAGAACGACATGACACCATGAGCTAGCCAAGATGTAAGATAGGTAAAAATTACTCACAAATTAAACATAACTGCCTTGCTGGTCTAGTGGTCGCAAGCGCGACTGCTGAGCCTGAGGTCCTAGGTTCGATTCCCAGGTCGGGCAAAGTGATATTGGGTTTTTCCATCAGGAATTTCTCAGTAGCAGCCACGGAGTCTGCATTTGCACCTGGTTGATGGCAATAGGCTCGCCCCCTGTCACATGGGACTTAAACATAACTGGCGAAATGTGGGTGTACTATTAGGTACACCTCTGCTGATGTTATGTTATATTAAATGAAACATAAGTCTAACATCAAACTACCCTCCTCCACAGATAATCCCACAAACATCGTCATCAACATCAGCAGCCGAGCCTCAAAGCACGGAGGTACTACAAATCATGGACGACAACACCATCTCAGACAATTTCATCTACGAAATCGCAGAAGAACAAGAAATAACTATGGAAGAGGTGAAGGAAATCCCTGCAACTACGACTACCACTACAGAAAATCCTGAATGGACTGTGAATATCTTACCGGATGACACCAAGCCTAAATATGCTTATATAAAACACTGCTCCTCAGGCAAAAAAAAGAGGCATTTCACCGCAGACATGAATGAAATTACTCTACAAGGTGACTTTGAAAATTACTACATCCTACCCGATGTGGATCCTTCAGTCGGAGTCGAAATTACCACAAGTTATGAACCAGAAAACTATATTGTTGAGGAATATCAGCATTTGGTTCTAGATGAACGACCAAAGAAGCGGTCGAAAGATGAGTCTAGCAGGAAGAAGAAGAAGCGGTTGTCCGCTAGCCAACCGGTTAAGGAGGAACCCGGAGATTGGGTTATCGAAAACAATATTGTCTATGAGCAAGATGAGGATTATGATGATCCCAAAAAGGTGGCTTCCCGTGTTAGAAGAAAAAATAAGAAATATTTAGGCTATGATTTTGTTACTTAAGAATTTTTATTTGAATCGGCATTTGATTTTGGGGTCAAGCTTTTTTTGTAAAGGTAGGTTGGATTTTAAGCTAAAACATAGGCTTTCTTTATTGGTAGAAAAATTTTGTTGGTGATTAAATTAAATTTTGTAATGAAATTAATATAAATTTTCTCAAAAAAAAAATCGTGAAATGTCGCAACACCATATAAAGTTCTTCTACTATTTTAACATGATCATTATCTGTCTAGTCTATGGGCTTCCAGTCTAACCGGATACAGCTGAATACCAGTATTTTACATGGAGCAATTGTCTATCTGACCTCCACAACTCAGCTACGGGCTAAAACGATACCCTTTGGTAAGACTGGTTGACAGACTTTTGGGCCACTGACTACCTGTAACGACTCAAAGATCTATAAATGACATTCTTATGATGGTTAAATCAGCGAATTGTTAATTAAAGCAATTTGAGAGATTTTTTAACGTTTTTAACGCCATTGTCACATATAAATGACAAGCAAGCGCGTGCCCTGAACGCTTACGACACAAATGTGTGACAAAAATTGCGGTGCACTATAACACGAAATAAGTAATTAGTGCGAAGTTAAATAAAATATCAACGTCATGAGTAGTGTTTATTCGTAAATTACAGACAAAAATTTTAAAATAATATTGTTTATCAATAAAGTTTTGGAATCCTATTCTTTTTGTAAGTATTTGCGGTGAAATTGTGGCTTGGCGTTAAGGGCACGCGCGTGCGTTAGGCTCTGGCGTTCAAAATATTAAAGAATATTAGCTTTTAACTGTCCCGTTGCAGGAGTAAGTCCTCTTCTGATGCAGAGAAGGCTCGAACATTGATCATCACCACGCTTGCTTATTAAATGTATTACTATAACTTAAAATCCTACCTACCCTTACATTAAAAAGCTTGATAATACTAAAGGCGAGTTGGTTTTTTTTTGTAAGTCTTTCCAATGTATAAAAATATATTATTAATTAAACATGTTTTTTTGGCATTAAAACACATTTTAATTTAGTTATTATAGTTTTTACGCGATCTCGAAGGTTTATTCTCACTTCAAAATGACTGGTTAAACGTTACAGTTAATTTTAACTTTACAGACTAGATATTAACTTAACTGTTCGGCTACTTTCTGTATTATAAATTTGGTTCAAAACTTTGCCCAGCCCAGTGGCTGGGCAAAGATTTGAATCAAATTTTTCAGACCACGAAAAAATTTCTTTGACCATCACTGTCTGTCTACAAAACATAGTATTTTCTTGCCCTAAAGTTACAATCAATAACTAAAATATACCTTAAAACTGAACACCCGACTTGACATAAATTTGGTTACAGTCCATCCGAAACTATTTTGCCTCTGATAACTGTCAAAATGAAAGTTGTCTTTAAAATCTTTACTTTAGGGTTGATACTTGGGTTCCTGATAGAGGTAAAATAATCGTGAACAGAATCAGTATTCAAAACAGTGAAGTTTATAATATACTGGTCATAAGTTATTAAATATCTCATTACTATGCACAAACGTTCATCAATAAAGCATTCATTATATTTAAAAAAAAAAACACATTGTTGATAAATTATATTTTATGTATGAAACAATATGGAAGCTATGAATGAAAATATCTATTTTACAATCATGAAAACACTACATAATTTGTAAACGATAAATTAATATTTCGATTCGTCTTAAGATGGCCAAGATGCCCTGCGAATGCAAATTTTCTTCATGGTGAACTTTTCAAGTATGGCCAAAACCGAAACTATGAGGAATTGCGAAAAATACTCAAAGGAAGCCCGATTTTAATGAAAACTAAAACAGCATCATTTGTTTTTTGAAAAATCAATATTCCTAGCCAGCGATCGAACCCGTTGAGTTTGATAAAAAAAAACACACATGTATATTATACCAATCAATAGTATCGCTAATAGGTATCAAATTTTGAAAAGTAATGACACTAGAATCTTAAAATCGTAATCAATTGAATTTGCATTAAATGGGCGAACGACTGTGACACATATAAATAATTTTAATATAATTAGGTAACTAGGTCCCGATATAATTCCTATTTATAATGTGTATACAGGGTGACTGGTAATTAGTGACCGATACTTAAACACGTGATTGTACTCATGATAACAAACAACTTTCACAAAGAATTTTTTTTATACACAGGCTTTTAACACAATGAACTACGTACGCGCGCGTCTGTGACCTATCAGCTGTTAGCTGTTTAAAAAAAAATGTTTCTTTGGGAAAGTTGTTTGTTATCATGAGTACAATCACGTGTTTAAGTATCGGTCACTAATTACCAGTCACCCTATAGAATTCAAAATCAAATGCCGACTGTTATCATTAAGATTTTGTTTAAATTTTATGCATTAATGTGCTTTGTTTTTTTGGTTCAACAGTTTTAGAGTTAAATATTTGACTGCTGGTTTTGTCTGAGGTTTTTAATTAACCGAAAAATTACTGAAAAATGTCTCTTTGTATCTTCTATATCTTATATAAAGTTTTTTTTTTCGAAATGAGATTGTTGCACGGATGACAAAAAAATGGGGCTTCAGGGTGTTTGATACACCCAGTTTCGCCAACGAAGTAGGAAAAAGGGTTCTCAGTTCTGACAGACGGACGCCAGTGTTGCTATAAGGAAGTAGCTACTGACGAGGAATCTTTATGGCAATGAAACCGAAAAGTCCGACGCGTTGTCCAAACCTATACGAGCCAAAACAGAGTAGCAGCCACGGTGTCTGGATTTGTGCCTGATAAACATAACTGGCAAAATGTGGATGTAGTATTAGGAACACCTCTGCCTTACCTCTTGGGGATTACAGGCGTGATGTTATGCCTTAAATCTCCTTCTGACCGACTCATGCCGATTTTACGGCTTCTGGACCGCCTTTAATTTTCAATTGGTTTTTATTATTTGTTGTTATAGCGGCAACAGTACATATTCTGTGAAAATTTCAACTGCCTACTTATTACGGATCATGAGATACAGCCCGCTGACAGACAGACAGACGGACGGATAGCGGAGGCTTAGTAATAGGGTCCCGTAGACCGTTACCCTTCCAAGAATGAAATATAAACACTCGTTTTTTTCTAGAAGCTTGCAGTCAAATATCAAACAAGAGTTGAGTGCCTACCTACCTAATACGGTGTTTTTTTTGTCATGTATTATAAGAAAATTTAGCAAAATAAATCGGATATCCACCACTGTCATGTATATTTGTTTGACCATTCATTTTGATGTGTTGGGTTAAAGAAATATTATATTAAAATTAACAGTAAATAACTCTTGCTTAATTCTTATACTTATTTGGTGATATGTGGATATGATGTACGCCTCTGAGTACCGGCGCCGGCGTTAGGGCCACTGACGCCCACTTAAGGAAATCATAATCAAGTGTTAATTCTTTGCTGAACCAATGAGAACGTATAATGTAACGTTTGCCGTGTCAGCCCAGACCTTGGATTATAAAGCGGCCATTTTAGACCCCCTGAGGTCTAAAATGGCCGCTTCAGCAGGATCATAATAGGATTATAATATGAATCACGTTAAAATTCTTAAAACGGTCACAGACGTAGTTAATATTATGAATTGTTGCTTTGTGGCCATTTTAAGGTACTGTTGTCTCATAGTCGGATGCTCGCGGTGCGAGAACGCCACACAACTAAAAGTTTCAACCTTAGAGTTTTGTCTTAAGTAGTAAATCAATTTAGAGGTAAATATACGATAAGTCCTCATCTATCTTAGGGGAATTAAATGCGTAGAAGAAAATCTTACTTTTCTGAATGATTGAGAAATAAATTATTTTGTCAAATATTTTTTTAACCCAACACAAATTCAAATCATAGATTTAGTCATAGTACATCATGGTGTATATTGTTGTATAATTTAAGAACCATGAATAAAAACATGTTTTAAAAATAAATACTTTTCTTTTTATTTGATGGGTTTTACTTATGAACCTTAGCATAATCAGCCTATAATGTGACTGCTGGGACACAGGCCTCCTCTCTATAAGAGAGAATGGGCTATAATCCACCACGCGGGCCCAGTGCCGGCTGGTAGCAGATACGATAGCTTTGGTTAGGACGCCGTTGCTGTTACTGTTAAGAGGGAACAGGGGCTGCAATTCCCCATACAATTTTTTTTTCCATAAATTCAAGGTCTACTGTAGACGTCCTTATCATTTCCTTTTTTTCAGTAACTATATAATAAGTAAAGAAGAAAATATGGTCCTCAAAAATGCCCCATTTTTACTAGAGGACTAACAGACAAATTCGAAAATTTTAACATAAAAGAAATTAATAAACCTAGACATAATGTTTCTTAAAAATGTTATGTCAAAAATTACTGAATCGACTCAGTTTTCGAGGAGAAAAAGGGGAATACGAAACATCGATCTCGTCAAAATTGTTGTCTGAGCTGCAGCTGTCCTTATCGCACTCTCCGGGAGCAGGCTTGACGCAGCAGAACGGCAATAGTTTCTTCAAATAACTACCTCCCAGGCCCTGTTCCCTCTTAACCTGAATCAATCTATAGCTGGGCAAAAGTGTCTTCCTCTTCTCATCGACTTACAGTTCTGATCCGGTGCTAATGTCGACCACATTTCGTTTATTCAGTCCAGCTCGCTCTGCCATCTTCTGCGAGGACTGCCGCAACGCTTACAGGCTATCAGGGCTCAACGTAATGGTAATTTTGGTCAACCCATTGCTACTTTATCACAGACATTCAAATTTTACGGGATAATACGAAGAAAATCGTAATCCAATACTTGTTACTACTTATAACAAGTTGGTCTGTCTAGTGCCATACGCCCGCTTGTCAGGCAAAATTCGTGTGTCAAAAACGAATATATTCGGGATTAAAATTTTTGTATAACAATATTTCCAATGTCTGCTCTGTAAGTCTTTTAACTGTCTTTGTACTTTATTTAGCTTAGCGGCGTCAGAGTAAGGGTAAGAAAATAAAAATCCCAGGTTGTGGTTTTATTATTAATTTATTTACTTCAAATATAATATGTATATTTAACTTACAGCCTTACTTACCGCGTCTCGCAACCAGACAGTGTTAGCTAAAATGCAATTTCTTTTAAAAATCGTGAATCAATCAATACATACAACTGTCAAAGTCACTCGACGAAGCAAATCTTAAAAAAAACAATTTTTACTTAATTTCTGAACTAACCCTACCTACATTGACTAATTTTTTTTTTGAAACATCTACGCAATTATTTTTTTTTTTAATATTATTTTACAACAACCAAAGTTCTTCCGAAAAAAAAATTGATAACAAAAAATTGAATGCACAGGAGAATATCGAAGCTACATTATGGTTAACCTGCACTATGGTAGATAGACAATAGAGTTTTAATGTTTTTAAGTATCAAAATGTCTTGTTTATTTACCATTTTGCAGTTTTCAATAATTATTACCAAGCCTTAGTTTATTAGCAAGATATTTTTTTTATATTTTTCATTTATACAGTAAACCTAAGTGCTTTTCACACTTGTCTTCGACACCTTTGGCGCGCTTACATTAAGAAAAAAAATTGCAACGAATGAACTTAAAAAAACAACTTAACGAATATCCCGCCATAAGAATTTCATGAACTTATATTTATACGCGGTGATGTTTACGGAAAAAAAACTTGAGAATAATTCCGAATATTTACCAAGAGCTGGCTACCTCGTATACACCAAAGATATCACTCTAGCTAGGCCATTACTACATTCTATCACAAAACATCACTCCTATGGGTGCTGCCTGAAGGTATAGGCAGAGGTGTAACTTTCACACGCCACCAGTTAAGTCCCATGTAATATGGGGCCCATCTTGACTATTATTACAGACTACACAGTCCACGTCTTTCCTACAAACCTTTTACCCCCTTTCTTTACAAGCTTATAAAACTGTCTAGATAACTAGACAATTATTTAAGTTGTCTATCAAACCAAATTCCATCATTCAGCTCTTAATGAGAATTTTGACAGTTGACAGCGCCATTTTTTAAACAATATTGAGCGGTGATTGATGGAACTAATCAAGAAGTCAAAATAATTTTTCGTTATGCATTTTATTACTTAGCTATCAATAACGAATACAGATTAGTTTATTTAATAGCCGTTTAATATTGGTAGAAAATGGCGCTAGTGTCGCTGCCAAAAATATTCAACGTTTTCGGAATTATTCTCAGGAATCCGCAATGGACTATAAGGTCTTCCGCTTCGACCAGAAAAAAAAATAAACATTAAATCAGCCAACAGAAACTACATTCAATCTTGAATCATATGAGAATTTCACAAATTATAACATGATTAATTTAAAAGAATTTTATTGTTTAGTAATCCAAATGTTCTTTTGCGGAAAAATTTCATTTCAAAATCTAATATTTTAGAGCCAAAAAGACCTTAGTTTTTCACCGCGTATAAATATAAAGCCTCAGCTCTTGATCGCTTCTTATACTAATTTGTCTCGATACAATGAAATACAAATTTATTAACCGTAAAACATTACTTGTAATGTTTTCTACTTTATAAGGACGGGAGAAAAGAAATGGATCCATATTGACACGAAAACCATGAAAACTTGACTTCATACCTAGTATTTTTTAATCAAATATATATAAAAAAAAAAACAAAAAGAAGCAGAAATCAGAATCAGAAAGATCAGAGGGGGTCATCAGGTTTTTTTCAGTCAGAATGTCTTACATAGAGGTGAGAAATATATACACCTATCATTTGGCTAAATCATTACACTTCTTTTAGGCGCAGTCGAGTTCAAAAGCCATTATTCGTTGCCTAATGAAAATGAGTGTCATAAATAATACTTTCAGACAAGTAAAAGTTACAATAAAAAATATTGAAAAAAAAAAAATACGTCGTATTTTTTTGCTGCCGTTCCTTGCATTACATACGTACATAAATAATGGCAGAAACTTAAGACCTACTCGTTACGTTCCTTGCAATATTGTCCCGAAGTTTTGATGAGATAATTATTATAATCAAAGTTTTCGTGTCAGCATATTTTTTTTTTAGTAAAACCTTAAAAAAAAACATTAATTAATAAATCGATATAGGAACTATTTCGTCGGGTTTTCGAAGCGATCTAAGCGAACTACATGTATTTTTTTTTATTTTATTATCAATAATCCTAATGTAGTTTTTATATATATTATTAAAACAGAACAGCATTGAGTGCACGGTATGCCTTATAAAAATATTTATAATAAAATAACACAAGCATTGTTTCAGTCGAGATGTTCAAAAAAGCTGGTTTTTAGGTATTTTTGAAGAAAAACTGTCAAAGCTGAAGTACTATCGACGTAATCGATGAGAAGCAGCCATTTTTTTTTCTATTTTTTTATAGTTTTTTTGAAGACATACCGCAGACACATTGCACAACAAAAAATAAAAATAAAAAGCACACTTAAACACTAGAAACAAATTAAAAGAGCCATATTTTCGCACACCACATGAATCCTATACAGTTATTTAAATATATATACTTTAATAGTTATTGGCTAGGTATTATATCCGAATTGAATGCACATATACAGCCAATCATTCTTCTATACAAAAGATAAATGACCATGGGTTTATAGAGCCGTCAGAATGAAATGGTTTCCAACATTTTTTACTTGACAAATCAGTAGAAATCATTGTTAGAATGTAAAGTAACAAGGCCTATTTGCACAACCGATTACTAAAACTACAATTTAAGCTAAATTATTTCGGACGAAATATGTTTCAAAAATTTAAACGTGGTAAAATATGATTACGTCATATTTTATCACATTTACATTTTTGAAACATATTTAGCTTGACTTATTTGTCAGTAGAAGATCGTACAAAAAGGCCTCACTAAAAAAAATATATTCTGGCAAGAATTCTAAAGCATACATAATAGGCGATGTTGTTTTGGGCAATTTATTAGTTCAGTTTTCTACCGCTAGGGGCACTGTCTGTTGGTACTATAACTTCTGAATTTCACCGCTAGGGGCGGTCTGTCAATAATATTAGTTCGTTTAACCACCGCTTAGGGAGCTGTCTGCGGCAATTCAATTCGGATTAACAACTTTGAAACATACCACATATACACATTCATACATAACGAAAAACTTGAGCAAGTTAGTGATTAATTTATCGATTTGGCTTTTTATGGGACGATTTTCAATCGATTCTGTATTAAAATATTATTAATTTTCAAGCGTATTGTGAGTCCAGAAGCCGAAGGGCAGTGTCTAGTACAAGCTGCCTACGAAAGCCTGTCAACCATTGGTCCCGGCCGTCATTTGTAGATCTTTGACAGTCATTACCGGTAGTACTCACAGTAACTGTATATTGGAGGTCAGATAGGCAGTCCCTTCATGTGCAATACAGGTATTCAGCTGCATCTGGTTAGATTGGAAGGCGACCTCACTCACTAAAGAAATATTACACTTTCTCAAGTAACAAAAATAACACTAATCAATTGAAAATCGTCCCATAACCATTGGAATGGGCATAAAACGGTTGTCGTTTTTTTTTTTTATTAAAATAGCACCAAAATGATGTTTCAAAAAGGTTCCCTGACATTATTGCTAATCATTTGACAAAAACTGAAATTTGAAATATCGTAAGGGATGTTGAGCATTTTGTCTGATTTTCAACTTTCCGCGCTAAGCACGAACGCTGCATCTCCAACAGCAAGCTCAATGTCACTTACAGCATTTGAACTTTCCATCGTTAAAATGTAAGGCAGTCGCAGCTTATTCTATAATTAGTAAGGCCTTGAACAAGTATGATTTTTAATGTATTTTTACGATACATCTATGAAACACTGAAATTCAGCCATTATTCCTCATTTATTCTTCTCATTCTTCCGCAATGATTTTTATGATACTGTAAACACTAATTTGTACGTTATAATGATCAATATGTCCGTCGCTCAGGCAGTCGCTCCATGAGAAACACTGCCATCCGGTTGTAGTTCGGGCAGACCCTAACATAGTTGGGAAAAGGCTAGGCAGATCATGAAGGTTATCTTGAAAAGTTCGCGAGATTGTGTCACCCTATAAGAAATGTTATTTGTCTACTGTACATAATAATGAATATTCTATTTTTTTTTTCTTTCTATTTTCTGTAGATAATTTGGCATAAAATAGATAGACATTCTTTAAAAGAATAGATTCGATAGTCCACTGAAGAAAGAAAGGTGTCTGATGAGTGGACGAGTAATAGAGAAGTTTTGAACAAGAAGATGTGCTGCGCTGACCCCAAAAAAATTGGGATAAGGGCAGAAGATTTATGTTTCGATAGTCTACTGCTATGTAGAATATGCACGGAAAGAGCGTAATTCATTTAACATCAGGCCTGTAATCCCCGAAGGGTGAGGCAGAGGTGTGTCTGTAGTAGGAACACCCAAATTTCGCCAGTTATGTTTAAGTCCCTAAGGAGGCGAGCCTATTGCTATCAACCGGGCACAGATCCTGAGAAATCACTAGCTTTAATATTGAACAATTTATGAGGTATTTTCTAACTGTGATAAAATACTATTACATTACAAGTGTGTTATGCAGAATAGGACCTATAAACACCCACACTTCGCCAGTTATGTTTTAAGTCTCATGTAATGAGGTGAGCTTACCGTTCGACTGACATATTGATCATTATATAATGAACTTAGTATATAGGGTGACTGGTAATTAATGACCTATACTTAAACACATGATTATACTCATGATAACAAACAAATTTCCCAAAGAAACATTTTGTTTTATACCTAGTCGTTGACTTTTATAGCTAACAGCTGATAGGTCATAGGCGCGCGAGCGCGAATTTCATACAGCTGTTTTGTTATTGGGATAAAAGTGAACGAGTAGGTATAAAAATAAATGTTTCTTTGGGAAAGTTGTTTGTTATTATAAGTTATCACGTGTTTAAGTATTGGTCACTAATTACCAGTCAACCTAAATTAACAACCGTTTTATTCTCATGCCTGTGTATCGATTATGTTATGTACTAAATTAACTGTGTGCTCAGTTTAAATATTATATAAATACAAGTGGCAGTATCTTGCTAACCGTAAGTCGAAGATTTTCTTTGAAATTGACGATTTAAGATTTTCTTTTAGTTCAATTTTTGGTAAATAGAATTTTTTTTTACTGTCAAATTTCATATCTTAACAGCACACATAAGATTTGATGGTTCAACTTTCAAAAAACCGAGTGGTCATTTTTAACTAGATGTTTATTATGTAAAAAAACAAAGATTTTAATCGTTCAATTCGCATTAAATGACCACATTACTGATTTATACTGAAAATCGTATGATTAGGAATTCTATCTACCAAAAACATGTTTAAAAAAATTCTTAAATACAAATTTATCGTCAAAATTACAACGGTCCGCACAAAATAAAATAAAAAGAGAGTACACTAAAACAAAAACATCATTAAGTATTTTCGAACATCGAGTTAGCATCACCCATCTCTTTCCCACATTTTGTTATTTTTTCTCGCAAATTCAGAATTAAATTCCAGTCTTCTGTCAATTATTTTTTTTTAAACTATGTTTATACATGACACTACTGTCGGCTGTACATATTACATTACATACAAAAACTTTTTTTTATGATTGTAGCACATCTTAGTACATATTTTAATTTTCTAGAGATCCAAAAAAAACTATTGAATTATCGGGGAAACTCGAATGTGTGAGTCGAGTGTGAGTATAAGTCACTTTTGACTCGAAGTTACAATTATTGACTCAAAGTTACAATTATTCTCGAGTCTGAGTCAAAAAGTAACTCTTTTGAATAAAAACTTGAATGAGTAGTTTTATAATGAGTAATTAACTTATTACATTAAATTCAACCCGACTTATACATACAAAATTCTATATTCAACACCCAATGGGGGAGGATTGTCAAAGTTTATTGCAGATGGCGTTACCATAGCTAGTTCCAAATCCGACCAATGAGGACAAAGTATTTTCAAATATAAAATGACGTTAGCATATTTTCCACCAATCACGACGCTTAAAACTAGTTATGCTGACGCCATTAGTTTTACAGTTACCTACCCCATTCAACTCATCAATTTACCCATCCAAGTTTTTTTTAAAGAAATTATTGCTAAAAATCCTCGAGACACATCACTCGAGTAATTCCAAGATGGCGGATGAAAAAAAAATGCGAGGATTATCGATGTCGCAGCACCATAGTCGCCACAGATAAAAAATACTTAACCTACCAAAGACTACCGACAAAATACAGTCTTGCCACAGTTATTTTAACTAAGACTTTGCATCACCGTCAAAATCTTTGTGATATTTATTCCTTCAAGGTTCTTGTCTCTGTCAAAATTACAGTGATCTTTAATCATAACATCACGCCTGTAATCCCTGAAGTGTGAGGCAGAGGTGTTACTAATAATACATCCGCATTTCGCCGTTTAAGTCCCAAGTAATAAGGGGCGAGTCCATGTAATAAGGTTGCTAGTCAATTGCTTCTGTCAAAGCTAAAATAACTGCGAAAAGACTATAGTTTTCTTTTTTTTTATGTCATTTTGAATTTTCTCAAGATGAATGTCGTTTTAATTTTTATACAATGTCAAAAATATATAAATATATATCGTTTATATGGTAGTACATACTTACGCTAGCTAAATAGATGTCAAACTTGATAACGCGTGAACATTAGAGCGTAGCGTTGCTTATTGTCGATGCATACAAGCTGGGGACAAAAGAAAATAAGTATTAGATAGCTGTCCAGAGCATTTATACTGTCATAATTGTTCTTTGGGTAAACATAAAAAAGGAAAAAAAAATTGGAAATTTCTTTTTAACACTTTTTGTCAAAGCCTCATAAATGAAGATTCATAGATTATGTCATCATCATCATCTGCCGAGCCTTTTCCCAACTATATTGGGGTCGGCTTCCAGTCTAACTGGATGCAGCTGAATACCAATATTTTACATGGAGCGACTGCCTATCTGACCTCCACAACCCAGTTAGTATTGGGTAATACGATACGTTGTCAGGCTTAGATTATATCATACTAGCTTATAATCGCAGCTTCGCCGGTGTGAATTGAAGTTCCAATGCGCGGTATAGGGTGGGGGGAGGGGGTGGGGGAGGGGGGGGGTGAGGGTAATAATACAAATAAAACCCAACTCACCTAGGCTCCATAAACAACCACAAATAACGCCAAACGCGAACCACAAAAGTGTCTCAGCACTCACTATCATATATCATTAATAAAAGTTTTTTTTACTTTAATTTATATAGAAAAAGAAAATGCATCAGAATAAACAATGTAACTCTACACTTGGATGGTTAAGCACAACGCACTATATATGTCTAGTCTTGTTTGTTTATGTTATATGTACATCATTGCTTCGCTGACAGCTGCTTGTGTTCTGCTTCGGGCTTCGTTTTTGGCGTTGCTGCGGACAAAATTAGGTTTTAGTACTTCAGCTTGAATGGAATAGAATAGAATAGGTTTATTTGCTAAGAATGTAGGTATTTCAGATCAGCCCCCGTAGCATGACCACCGTAGACAAGGATTTCTTTGACGGAAAAATCCACAAAATGACAGATTGTGTCGACACAATGACAGATTTCTTTGCACTATCTGTCATTTTGTAGATTCTTCCGTCAAAGAAATCCTTGTCTACGGTGGTCATGCTACGGGGGCTGGTGTTTAAAAGACTTAGAAATTCCATGTACATTCTGTTGCAGCTTGCAAAATTAATGTAAACATTATTTTAATTTTAAGTATTATTCAATGTAAACCAAATATGTAATCTTAGTTTAATTTTATTTATTTATCTGTTATTTAATTTTATTGAAAGTCAATAAATACATACATAAATTTAATTTAAATCGATTATCTTAATTTGTTTGTAAATTTTTTAGATTTATGCTTTGTTTTACACCAATTTTATTATTCAGAGTTCACAATTAATTGCAATAATGTAAATTTATAATGTAATATAAATAAAATAGTGCATGTGGTGTTAGCCTGTAAATAATTGTTGCACTTATAAATGTATATTGTGTACTTTTAAATGAATTGTAACATGTAAACAATTGTAGGCTAACCTAAATAAAAAAAAAATACATTAAAAATAATATAAAAATTAACTAAATATAAAGAAACACGCAAACTAAACACCTAGCAGACATTTGTATAAAGTTGTTACTTTAAATAATTCATATACAATTTTATAAGTTTATTTTAGAAATCACCGATATTCATCCATGAAGTTTCTAGCCCATTCATCTTCATAGAGATCTACGCTTTGGAATAGACAACTACAGTACTTACACAATTACTATGACTGGGACTGTAGCTTCATTGTATTGGTCTTTGTTTTGAAAATTCAAAAGTGCCTGTAATCGGCCTACTTGAAATAAATTACATCGTAAGAATCCTCATTTCAGCTGCATGCAGTAGACTTTCATTCATGCTTTTCGTGGCCAAACATTCTGGTCTATTTGTATACAGGGTGAAAAAAGGGATACAGGGTGTAGCAGATCATCAAACTGAACAACTTCCTCCATGGGTCCAATTTCGTAAATGCGAAAAAAATATCAGCTGTCCCATACATTTGGGTCGAGTAGGTATTGAAATTTAGTATGGGACAGCTGGTAATTTTTTCGTATTTTCGATATTGGACCCATGGAGGTAGTTGTTCAGTTTGATGGTCTCCTTTCATATGACTATACCCTTTCTGTTACACCCTGTATATTATGTTGAGTTATTAAATCCCACTTACGTCTAGGCCTAGCGTTGGCGACGACGCTCTGCGCGCCGCAGGAGCCGGCGCGGCCGCGGTTGTTGTTGGTGTTGCTGCTGGTCGACGGCCGGTTGCCGGAGGACACGAACTTACTGTTAGGAGATACCGTGATATTGAGTGGTAGGTACAAGTGACATGAGACATGTTTGTGCAAGTATATGGACATAACATTACGATAATGAACATTTTGGGACATTGAGTGTACTGCTAGTCTATAAAATTTGTTTATATGCATGGGGTAATCTTCAGAACTAATAATCCAATTCTAAAAATTCTTTTAAATTATATTTATATCATGCATATTAGTCGAGCTTTCACAATTTTTGCGGACGCAGTCGCGGTCGATGTGCTAGTATTGTATAATTGTATAGCACATGTGTGTGTGAATGTCATGCTTACTCAAACGTCTCGCTGATGGTGCCGAGTTTGTCGTGTTGAATAATTTAGTTTAAAAAAATCCATGTGTTATGTTCGTGAACGGGCGCTGTCAGTTGGGACTGGTCATCTCTTAGCTGCCACGGTTTATTTCATTATTTTATTTTTGAACTGTTGATTTAATCTTTTTACTCTGCACGCTCTTTCTCAACATGAATGATGTAACCAAGATCTTGTAAAAACATTATGTAAGAGTGTCTATGGAGTTCCTTGCTAATTATTCTCCATAGAGATCTACGCTTTAGAATGTGAAATTGGCAACTACAGGACTTTCACAAGTTATTATAGATTACCTGTGCGAGTACTTTAATGGTGTCTAAATTAGTATATGGACGTTAGATTGAATCTTTATGAAGAGAGAGAGGGGGGGAGAGGAAGAGGGGGGAGAGTGCGTGTGAGTGTTGTGTTTGTATGTGTGTTGTGTTTGTATGTGTGTTGTGTGTTAGTGTACCTGTTGTTCCTACTGGCGGCGGCGGCTCTGTCGCTCTCGGACACGGAGCGCGTGCGGTCGTAGGGCCGCGCGTGCGGGCCGCGCCCCGGGGCCGCAGCGCCTTGCGCCGCCAGTAGCTCGTTCAGTTGCGGCTGGGAATCACAAATTATTGTTACTTAAATATATATGGTGATCCCACAGATATAGATAGACGTATTACGATCTGTATGAAAACCAAGCGTGCCATTTTTTGACTACCTATTATGACGTCACAAGCACTATTTAGTGATGGGAAAATCAAATCGATTCAAAGACGCCGCCGCGGACGGCGCCCCCCTCGTCCTACCCCCCGCCATGACGCCCACTGACGTCCGACTAGCGATATGCTCCGATGCAGACTGAGTTCGAAATTGGCCACTTACGATTTTTGTACGTAAGCTACATAATAATATGGCACGCGAAGTAGTTGCTCTCGCGTTATCTAGGTCTATCTATATCTGTGGGTGATCCTGACCGTTTTCGGTCACGGCGGCCAATCTCAGCAGAGATTAGCTATCGGCGCGGGAGATATCAGTGGCGAAGGTTCCATAGAACCCGATTCCTACCGACTTCCCTTTGAAAAATGGCACACATACACATCTGTAGGTACAGCCATTTAATACATCATAGGATTGAAAACATTTAAATAATGACAAAAAATTTCATGTCAACAAATAAAGCAATAGGTGGCGCCAAATAAGCCGGTGCTCGGGTGTCAGAATTCAGAACTAAAATCGTATGGACGCGCACACGTGACTGCGCGGCTGGCAGTACCGTTTTGTAGGGAGCCCGGTAAGTCGAAGATTATCGAGTTACGACAAGGACAGAAAAAGAAAGAATGTAAAAACTAAGGAAAGTATGTGTGAGAACGACATAGAATGAGTCGACATCGTATTTGGTACCAACTAGTTTTTTTTATTTTGTTAAGATAAAATAACTTTAATTTTTTTTATTATACTTTCTCTGCATTTTATGCTTTACTTTCTTTCAGTTTTGTTGTCATGGGTGTCATTTTCGTGGTTTTTTGGGGTCGCTTATAACGAAAATGAAAGTCCAAGATGGCGCCGACGAAAATTTTCGTTTTTTTCGTCATGGGTGTCATTTTCAACGTTTTCGGGGTCGCTGATAACGAAAATGAGGTCAAAATAAACAGAAAAAATCGGCTTCCCCTGACTTAATTTTCACCCTTTGCCACTGTGATGTACTGAATACGTGGTAACCGTTTTCGCGTTGGTGTCCCTTCCACGCCGTATGTATGAATTTTTCAAGTGGGCGTGGATGGTCAAATCCGAAATTATGAGGAATAGCGAAAAATACTCACAAGGAGTCTCTGGCTGTGTGTCATTACTTCTCAGAATTTGATCCTTATTATTAACACTATCGAATGGTGTTAATACAGTATGTGTTTTTTCCAAAAGAAACGGGTTCAATTTCTGGCCAGGAATGTTGATTTGAAATCAGTTTAGTAGAAAATTTATGTACATATGTTAGTATTAAAATCTTGTCGCGTCAACAATGCACCCGCTCTGCCTAGGCCGACAACACGGAACGCCTAGCCGACTCAGTTCATGTAGCACTTACATTCGCAGTGACTGAGTACAACATCGTTATTGTATACAGTGGACATTCAGTGCAATGTTCCTAGATATTGTGAATTTTACGGGCACACTAAAATATATAATAATTATCATCATCAATAATTGTCTTCGGTGTATTTTAAGTAACAGTGGCGTTAGATTGGTGCGGCAAGACGCCTATATCGGCTATATCTGTATTAATGATAAGAGAATATTGAATCTATTCGGGATCAAATATATATTTATATTTTTATATTCTAGCTCGCTTTACAACTAAAGTGTCTTATTTATTCCATAACTTTATGGCATAAGGCATTAAAGAAAGTTAAATATGATTTGTAATAGTGACAAAAAAAAATCTAACTGAGACGGAGTGCTAAAATAGACGAGCTCGCTTCGCTCAGTTACAGAGATATTGGAGGTCAAAGTTCCAACTTTTTCACAAGTTTTTTTTATTACATTGTTTTAATGTAAGATTTTTACTTTAAACACCTCCACGACCCCCGTACTATTCAATCCATTCATCAGCACAATGCTTTGCGTGCTATCCATCGAGTCCTACCGAAAAACGTGATTTTTCACCCCAAAAAAAAAGTCGATTCCCAGCAATATTTTTTCCGTAAAGTTACTTAGTTTGATGTACAGAATGCTTGGTTGACGGCTATGTGAAGGGTCTGTTTACACCCTGTATAATTCAATTTGAATATTTAAAAGTTTAAAAGTAATTTATCCGAGTTGCTAAATATTTGTGAGCTCGCTCCGCTCTCTCTTTTTCTTAATTTCCGGAGCGGAAAACCTATATTGGCAATCGAACTTAAAATGAATGCATACTGACATTGAAAATTGTACAAAAATTTTGCTTGAAAGAAACACGAAGAGTATTTTTTATTTATAATAAATTACGAATAAAACAGCTTTATATTTTGAGTTCTTGCTGCCTTTCTTGACTTACAATGAAAAATCAGGGGGCGGCAAATTTCCGGTTGACCCTGGGCGGCAAAAACCCAAGCTACGCCGCTGAGTATAAACCTGTAGTATTCATTATTAACACATTGAACTTACCTCAAGAACTCTGAAGTCCTCGATGCTCTGAAAGTTTTCAAGGTAGCCCTGTAGCTTGGGGTCCACTTGTAGGGCGCCGGTGTGCTTATAGTACTTCAGGAACGCCCAGAACTTCTCCAGACCGTATAGTTGACCTGCGGAACAATTTATATGTTAGTAAATCATCACATAACACTGATGAGGTGAGAGATTATTTCTGTTCATACACAGAACCAAACTGCTGTCTTGTATGGAACAGAATGTTAACACGCGTGGGCTGATTTTGATGATACTTACGTCAATCGATTGGTTTTAATCTTGTTCCTGCCAATTATAAAGGAAGAAATTGTGGTTCATTTAGTGTCTACATGCTGGGGGCCTAAAATGGACGCTTTAGCAGATACATTATAATATTTATTATTTATTTATTTATTTATTATTCCTTAACACATACATTTGTAATTACTGGTAAGACCCAAGCTAACAAAGTAGTCATAAGTTACAAATTATAGGGTAGAAGCATAAGTTATACAGTAGACAACATACCAAGTAAAAGTAAGTATATGAATCCCGTTAAAGCTCTTAAAATGGTCACAAACGCCGTTAATATTATGAATTGTCACTTTGTGACCATTTTACTAAATAGTAGTTGACAAACCAATCAATTGACAAACTTTTTAAGAGCTGTCAAAACGTGATTCCTCCTTAAATTTTGAATATATGGCGTCACTATTTAATCAACTCAAAGACTCAACTATTTATTGATTACAATTACAACTAAAAACCTAATTTTGCAATTAATTGATAATCGGGTTTTCAGGTCTAAAATGAAGTATTTTTTAGAGAAGTTGTGTTTTAGAATTATTGTTTAATGGTGTCAACTACCCAATAGTAATATTTATTTTTTCCTTAATCTTGTATGTCCCACTGCTGGGCACAGCCCTCCTCCATATCCTTCCAGGTACTTAAAGAGTACCTTTTTTTTGATGTGAAATCATCAAAAGATCCCCCCCGCTCTGGGCGGAGCGGAAGGGAGTGTCAGACTTGTACTGACTAAAACCCATCCATGTTCCTTCTTTGCCCTTTGTGTTCCAGGGCCACGGTATCTCTTTCGAACAGTCCCGTAGCCACTTAAAGAGTACCTGAGACGAGTAGTAACGTAATTCAAATTAACGTAATACGGTGGCGTTATACGGTGTGCGCCACTTGTTACACGGAACCTTTTCGAGGTGCTTGAGCTGTTTAAGCCCCCTGACGGTTTCATCGAGCCGTCTGAAAGTCTTCCACCTGGGCATGATTTGCCGTGGCCGACTTGGAAATCTCTGAATAGACTCCGAACCCAAGTCGGCCGTAGCAAAGATAATCTCTTCAGACGGGGTTTCATGGACGGCTCAGATCTCAAATTTGTATACGGCGTGTCTCCACAGACAATGGCCCATCTTCCATCTTGCGCTGCATGCCCTAACACCTGCGCACTTGACGATCTTATGACTGCTACAGCGAGCGGAGTTCGCATAGCTGAATTTTGGGCCAAACATATTTAACTAAAAATTTGCCATCGACACGCTAAGAAGAAGAAGGTGCCCTTTCCATTAGAACTAGGGGTATTTTAGAAGATAAAGGTTAAATAGGCCTTTTTTAGACTAAATCAGCGAAACTGCCGAATATAGGTTGGCACCGCCCACTTGATTCTATAATGATTCCGCTAAAACGGTAATTTTAGGCCCCCTGCCTTAGAAGCATGGTCGAGTGGAAGCTGTATATCCAGCGGTGGACGTTTTCCAGCTAAATGATGATGATACTTCTTACCTTTTTCATAGTCAGCCATGGTCTCGATCTGGAAGTGCTGGTACAGCTCGGGGCGGAACTTCCGTTCCAGCCCGTACGAGTAGAAGCGGAACAAGCACTCCAGGCCGTAGCGGAAGCCGGCGGAAGCGTCCTCGTTGGCCAGTGTTCTGTAAGAGACAGGTATGGTTATAGCGTGAAAGTATGATGATAAAATTAAATGCTGCATGCGGTTAGACTGGAAGCCGACCCGTACATAGTTGGGAAAAGGCTAAAGGTCTTCCTTGAGAATTGGAAAGAAGTAGCACAGAAGCCTGACCTTTGGAAGGAGTGGAGGGAGGCCTTTGCCCAACAGTGGGACAACGTGGGCCAGCTATAATATAATAAGTGATAGCTTACCTGAACTCGTCATACATGGTGCGATTAAAATGATCTCGCAGGAAGAACGACCAGAATCTGAACAGGGTGTTCATCTCTTGCGACTGGCCGATACCAAGCTTCTTGCGCTCTGCAACAGAATACGGAAAATTTGAATCTCGGATAGGTTAGATTTTCTCTTTACCATTAAAAACCGTTATGGATAGTGGCCACAACAGGGTGGAGGAATATAATGCTCGTGGCTATAGACCGACCGCTTTAATGAGTCCTGCGCCTTGTCCCATCAAAGGCACATTAAGCGTCCACAAAGTCCTAACAATATCTCACAGGTTATTTGCCTTAAAATAACCATAATCCACGTAGGTATTACGATACTAATTGAACCAATACGTGATCAACCTTCAGAGTATTCCATTTAAATTGATACCTTCGCGAGGACTCATTAAAGCGGTCGGTCTATAGAAAATACATAGCAGCAGACCCGAAAGTACATGAGGCTTGTATGAAAAAGGGCAGCTTGTTGATGTCCTGCCCAGAGCTACGAGCAGTGTTACATAGCATAGTTACCTTTGAGACAGCGCGAGTGGTACTTGTGGTAGGCGAGCTGCGTGAAGTGGTTCTCCCTCAGCAGGCCGTGCGACGGGTGGTGGAACGTGGGCAGCGAGCCCGGCACCGAGCCGCACGACGAGCCCAGCGTGGGCGACGTGCCGAGGGATGAGCTACGGGCAACGAAACACGACGTTACTAATTATAAATATCTATTAAAATCAGCCTTATAACATCAGCTATCTGCCAGTAAAGTCCCGTCAAAATCGGTCCAGGCGTTTCGGAGATTGGCCAGAACACACAGACAGATATTTTTTTTTACCACGTATTCAGTACATCAGTCTGAGCCTCCCCATTTAGAAATTATTAATTGTTTATTTTTTTTCTAAATCAGCAGTTTCATACATACTGCCTTTTGTAGGTAACAGCAGTTTTTTTTTTACGATGAATAATTTTCAGGGCTCAGAATGATGTATTGAATACGTGGTAATCGTTTTCGCGTCGGTGTCTATTTCACCCTGTATACTTTCATATGCATTCAGTAAAAAGCTGTTATTTTGATATCACAAACAAACACTTTGATTTTATTTTATTTTTTTAAAAAGTTGCCCCACATTAGGAATTTCTCCTGTATCGTGTGTGCGTTTACAATCACTTAAATACACATACACAAACAGCCAGACCCGGAACACCTACCTGTAGGTCATACCTGTAGGTCTACTTACCTATTTTAATTATGTTATTATTATTTTTCTTGTTTTTGTTATGGAAGAGCGGAGTCTTCTAATACAGGCATTGTTTGCTTAAAAGAAGGCTCCAATCACAAACTAATTGTTCTAATTTTGTGAAGAAATAAACAATTTTGAATTTGAATTTTTTTTTTTTATACAAATATTTGTTCCGTGCGGGAATCGAACCCGCGACACGAAGCGCAGCAGTCGAACCCGCGACACGAAGCGCAGCAGTCGAATCCGCGACACGAAGCGCAGCAGTATTTGTATAGATGTTATGTATGACTTACCCAGTACTGTGTGTCCTCGCTCTGTGCTCGCGCACGTCCATGACCCAGCCCACGTGATGCTCCACGGGCGGGTTGAGACTATGCCTAGTCTTGTGCTTTCGGCTGCTACTGCAAATTTAAATTTAGAAAAAAAAAAACATTAATTATTGATATTGTACAGTTTAAAACAAATGTAATAGGGGGCGAACCTATTGCCAGACTCAGTCACTGCTACTGAGAAAAAACCCAATTACACTTTGTCCGACCCGGGAATCGAACCCAGGACCTGATGCTCAGCAGTCGCGCTTGCAACTACCCATCTTAAAGGGCCGCGTGTTGCCAAAAAAAAAAAAAAATGTTTAAAACTCACATGACATCAGTAGCGTGTGGGTCTTTGTTGGCTGCGTAGAATCGCGCCGTGCGTCGCGGCCGCTGATATTTGCTCACCGCGTCCGGTTGGTGATCAACCTGTGTTAAAGAATGAGAGAATTTTGTTACTGAAACGTGAATAGATCATATCGTATACGTAGGCACCTCAAATGTGCTCTTAAATGATCGCATAGGATGTCCGAATGTGTATATATACAACATTATTTTTAGTATATGCGAAACCTGAATATAGTTTGTTCAGAATAAGTAACTGAATCGATTATATTCGATAATAATTTTTAAACCATGTTATATTTATCCCAAAAATGTTAAAAGTTGGATACCGAGCGACTTTGAGTACCTATCGCACCTACCTACCTAGTAGCAGTAGGTACCTATTTAGGTACCTACTGCCAAATTATCATTATCAATGAGCTCAAGACGAAGCTGGAGGCGCGCGCTGCGTGGTGACCGCGTTTTTGTGCGGACAACTACGTAACAGAACAAGCAACTTTGTGATTTTTCATGATACAGTTTTGAAATTTTGTGAGATTCTTTACATAAAAATACTAGACACGTGTATCAGTTTTCGCATATACTAAAACTAATGTTGTATAATGTGAAATTTAATTTTCTGATAATAAATTAATCTTGTCGCGTCAACAATGCACCCGTTCTGCCTAGGCCGACAACACGGAACGCCTAGCCGACTCTGTTCATGTAGCACTTACATTCGCAGTGACTGAGTACAACATCGTTATTGTATACAGTGGACATTCAGTGCAATATAGTTACTTTTTTATTTCCTTACCAATGGCATCTAATTTTAGCCATTTTAGCTAATTAATTTTCTTACAGAATGAATTTACTATGTGTAATGAAAATTGTGTATTCTCGTTGGCCAGTAGGAATTGATCAACATCATTAAAAATTGCTCCCGTTGGCCCCACTATATTTTTGAGTAATAAAATATTACTCAAAAACATTGCATGGGATCGAGTAATGTTAGTACGGTAGTGCGTTATGGGCAGTAACCTTACCAACAGTACTAGGCGGGCATGAATCCGATGAAGTATTTATTACTAGAAGACCGTACCCATACTCAGACATATTCAAATGCATACCACCTTGAGCTCATGCCAGCCTGGTACTTTTTGGGGAATATTTGTGTCATATTATATGCCTCACTTGCAACAAACGGGAACTTTTTACCCGTTTGTCGCCAGGGAAAATATATAAGACCGTGATCAGATCTGTCGTACTGTATGGATCGGAATGTCTATTAATTCTGACTGACATCATTAACATTTGTTTTTATATTCATTTTTCTGATCTCAGGGTAGTGGGGCCAACGAAACGACGGATTTGGTCTTTCCCATTGTCCCCACCATTGCAGTGGGGCCAACGGGAATACACCAATAAATAAATTCTTTTAATTCTGATAACACCTAATATTTTTCCAAAAAATTTAGGATTTTCCTTTTTGACATAATAAAAATCAAGGTGTAGCACTCACCGCGGCGGGGCGGGGCGGCGGCGGCGGCGGCTCGGCGGGGTTGTTGTGCTTCTCGCTGGGCACGGCGGCCTCGAACTGCGAGCGGCTGATCAGCGACACTGTGCGGTAGTTCGTGGGGCCGCTGGCGTACGACTGCCGGGGGAAACACATTATATACTTATTGTATTGTACAACGGGCTGGTGTCCGCAACTCCACGTCAAAGCGCGTATATTGCGTGCGAGTGGGAAATTTATTCGATCCACCCTAACTCCCCGAGAAAGGCCAGCAGCGCCTTGATGTTGCTGACAATCTCGCGGAGAGTACCTGGGTTACCGAAGTACTTTGCCCTGTATGTTGCAACCACTGGGCAATGCAGAAACACGTGGGCTGCATTATACTAGTTAACTAGTCCGTAAAAATTGCTCGGCTAATTTGCATGATATAAAAGCAAAAATTATTGCTGGGAAACAACCATTTTTTACAAGTTTCTGTATGAAAGACACTAGCTATTGGTCGTAGCGTAATGTTATATAGCCTATAGCCTTCCTCGATAATTGGATTATCCAACACTAAAAGATTTTTTTTTTTTTTCAATTCGAACCAGTAGTTTCAGAGATAGCGCGTTCAACCAAACAAACAAACTCTTTAGCTTTATATATTTGTAAATGAAACAAATCAAAGTAACTCACCGCTGGGTAATCCGTGTCACACCATAAGTCCTCCTCATATCGTCTCAGACCATCTGTTATAACCTGAAAATAATAACAAGTCAATATCATTTACAGTTCCCGGAAAGAAATATTATTTTATTTTTTTTACTGTTTGACATTTTTTATTTTTATTAATTATTGTTCGATTTAGTTGACATTATTTACTTTTTCAAGTACCTGTGGTATTATTATTATTATTTTTTTTTCTTGACTTTATTTTACTTTTTCAAGTGTCGTATTATATATATATATTTTTGTTTGTTTATTACTGTGAATATGAGGACTACGTGGGTCATACTATTATTATTATTTTAATTTTTTAGTTAAGTTAGTTTCACGATTGTCTGGCAGTTTGAGTACTTTATGCGGCCTACCCAAATGTCCTTTCTTTGGTATTGTTCGTCGTGTCGTTGAGCTCCTTGGATTACGAGTCGAGCTACACGATTACTGACAAATGCTTGCACTGTCTGGACAGGTCCACTCAAATCTGTGTGGTTATTTCTACAAAATACCATCTCGCACATTAATCTACATGGTCCTCATATGACTTGAGCAATGTCTGGACTTTAAAAGAGACTGTGACCTCTGAGTTTGTTTCGGATGTCTCTTCTCAGAGTAGTCAGGTACGAAACACCGGCCCCATCTAGTTTTAAAAAAACAACATGTTGTGACATGTAAAAGAGTTTTGTAAACCAATTTACAGAAATAAATATGATTTGATTTGATTTGATTTATTAGTAGTAACTACATCAAGTCAGCCCAACATAGGTCTTTCATCCGGCCCGTGAGCTATTGCTTAAAAAGTATCCCTAAGTCAGTGATTCCCGCGCCATATTTACCTATCCGCGAATGCATACCACATTAAGTTAAGCCGTTGGTCTCGGCTGTCATTTGTAGATCTTTGACAGTCGTTACAGGTAGTCAGTGGCCCGAAAGTCTGACAACCAGTCTTACTAAAGGGTATCGTACTAACTGGGTTGTGGAGGTCAGATAGGCAGTCGCTCCATGTAAAATACTGGTATTCAGCTGCTTCCGGTGAGACTGGAAGCCGACCCCAACATAGTTGGGAAAAGGCTAGGCAGATGATGAATGCAGACCACATCATCGCAGTCTAGTCCGGCGAAGCTTGTTTTAGTTCAATTTAGAGGACACTGCATTCCTTTTAGCCCGCTGCGCTTACAAAAATACTAAACTTGGAGCTCCATTAAATTATGTTGAACACTCCTGAACTACATAAGACGATGAAAACAACATCATCATCATCATTTCAGCCGAAAAGTCCACTGCTGGACATAGGCCTCCCCCAAGAAGGGGGGTTTTGCCATAATCGCCACGCTTGGCAGGCGGGTTGGCGATCGCAGTATGGTTGTTGTAGAATCAGAGAACGCTGCTGCCCATTCTCTGGTAAGTCCCTTAGTCGCCTCTTACGACACCCACGGGAAGTTATGGGATGGTGCTATTCTTTACGTCCGGACACCATACAGAACACAACATGTTGGAACCAATATGTTACCAATATGTTAGGGGCGCCTCGAAAATGGCTCCTTTAGCAGAATCGTATTAGAATAATAATGTAAATCACGTTAAAATTCTGTCAGATTCTACTGAAGCGACCATTTTAAGTCCCCAGAACAGAAAATTGAAGAAAGTGACATCCGCCAACTCGTACATTACCCGAGTGGTGAATTACGCCCCACTCTCTCTTCTCCCACGGAGAGAGTGAGAGACAGTGTCCCTGAGGTGGAGACTGATAATCAGCAAGCGTAAGGTGGGACACCCTCAGGCGAGCGTGGAGCGACGATCTTCGCTGGGTGGCTGGTAGCAACTGGATGAGAGGCCTTATCCAGCAGTGGACCGCTATAGGCTGATGATGACTTATAGTAAGAGTCCAATACCTGTTCTAGATCCTGTGTGATCTTCGTGCGAGTGTTCCAATCGCCCTGTCGGTCGTGTCCGTCGTGTTTGGGCTGGCGCGCAGGCGTCTGCGTCACGATCAGCAGGCGCCCGACGTCCTTGTCCGTAAATTCCGCGTCGGATTCTTCGTCAGACCTGTTAAGACAAGGAGGAAGAAATTATTAAAAATATTCGGTGAAACCATGAACGAAATACATATATTTATACAACATTAGTTTTAGTATATGCGAAACCTGATACACGTGTCTAGTATTTTTATGTAAAGAATCTATGTACAAAATTTCATAACTGTATCATGAAAAATCACAAAGTTATAAGCTTGTTCTGTTACCTAGTTGTCCGCACAAAAACGAGGTCACCACGCAGCGCGCGCCTTCAGCTTCGTCTTGAGCTCATTGGTAATAATAATTTGGCAGTAGGTACCTAAATTATTGCGATAGGTATTCAAAGACGCTCGGTGTCCAACTTTTACCTTTTTTAAATATTTTTGGAAAAAAATATAACATGGTTTGAAAATTATTGGAATCGAATCAGTTACCTATTCTGAACAAACTATATTCAGGTTTCGCATATACTAAAAATAATGTTGTATATGATAAAATCTTGTGGCGTCAACAATGCACCCGCTCTGCCTAGGCCGACAACACGGAACGCCTAGCCGACTCTGTTCATGTAGCACTTACATTCGCAGTGACTGAGTACAACATCGTTATTGTATACAGTGGACATTCAGTGCAAAATTGTTTTTTGTCCTTTACTAAAAATGAGATGGCAAGAACCCGTTACTAAGGCTATATCATGTTGTAATTAAAGGATTTATTATAGGATTTATCCATATTAAGAATAGCCAAGGATAAAATTAAATGTAGAACGATTAGAGATACTTATGTCTAGCTTTGAATGTCAAACTGGTTTCACATTTTTTGACCCATTTTTAGTAAAACATACAGGGTGTAAAGGACAGCCCTCCACAAACTGATAGGGTGAATGCAGTATATTATACTAAGATGACCGGTACAAGAAATTATTCCAGGAATGTTGTGGGAATCCAATAAATTTGATTTGTTTTATTTCCTCATACGCAATGTATCGTTACCGTAGTAAAACGCACGTAGCTAACGGCAAGTGCGACGACGAGTTCGATGAACTCTGTAGTTAGGCAGGAAGTGAACAGCTGATTACACGCGACGTTCGTTAGAGTATTTCAACATCCATTGTTGGATTTTTGATTTTAGCCGTATTATTTACATAAATGGAGTGCTGCGTACAGGGAATGTAATTTTACATTGAAATAAAAGAACAGTAACTGAAAAAAAAAAATGAAATTTTCCGGTTATAAAATCTGAATGCAGGATGTCAGTTTGTGGAGGGCTGTCCCTTACACCCTGTACACTTTAGTTATTCAGCTGCATCCGATTAGACTGGAAGCCGACCCAAAAATAGTTGGGAAAAGGCTAAGCAGATGACGATGATACTTTAGTTACTCACCAAGCGTCAGTGAAGGTGTTAAGCCTGGGCGGCGGCAGTTCCAGTTCCTCATCGAGTTGGAAGTGTAGCTCCTCGCGTTGTTCTTCATCTGTGACTGCGGGAGTACCTCTCTCGCGGGAACCGGCTTTTGTACGGCGTTTAACCTGAGGATAGGAGATCTTTTTGTGAGATGAGATCTAATATAGAGCGGTTACAACCATAGTAGTGTTAGTGTGTGTGTGTGTTGTGAAGTGTTAGTGTTGTTGTGTGTGTTGTTGTTGTGTTGTGTGTGTGTGTGTTGTTGTTGTGTTGTGTGTGTGTGTGTTGTTCAGTCGAAACTGTTAATCGGTCAAAATCACTTTTGACTGGTGTCAGTCATAATCCTTATTATGTTAAAATGCGTTTTCTCCATTTAAAATATGTTCTTTCAGGACGTTGTCATTACTTAGTCCTAGAATTACTACAACATAAAACTAACAACCTGATTAGTTTCCAAACAAATGTTAGTTATTGATAAAATAGTTTTCACCGGTCAAAATTAGTTTTGACTGATTAACAGTTTCGACTGTGACAGACGTACTAAACTATAATGTATTAAGTACTGTGGTTACAAGTCTTTAGAACATTACCGAAGGGCATCTATTTTCTGTTTTTCCTTATTATACTTTTTCGGACAAACAAATAGTTTTTAAAATTGAACCTGTAATCTTGTCGCGTCAACAATGCACCCGTTCTGCCTAGGCCGACAACACGGAACGCCTAGCCGACTCTGTTCATGTAGCACTTACATTCGCAGTGACTGAGTACAACATCGTTATTGTATACAGTGGACATTCAGTGCAAAATAATATTATTTTTCTGATAATGGTGAGACGGTAACCACATGTAGCTTATAAAATACTTTTTCCCAAGATAAGGCAGATGTCCTTAGAGAAGATTGCCATTTAGAAGGCAGAGATTGGGTTCCGGACAACAGAACCCGGCGACGCGGTAGGACCAGAAGGAAATGGCGTGACGAGCTGGATTCTTGTCAAAAGGATTGGACCCAAATAGACAAAGACAGAGATATGTGGAAAGAGGGAAGGGAGGCTTTTGCCTTGCAGTGGGACACTTTATTCTCATAAATATCTTACCTCAGTCCAAACTTGTTCCGAGTTGGGACTGGCGTTGCCTGAGCGAGGTCTGTCGTCTTGATTGTCCGATTTGTCGTTCAATTCTTCTGTAACATACCAACAAAATAACATTAAACAGTCGGTTAAATTGTAAGAGCAGTATGTGGCTAAAACAATCAATAATGTGCCACTTTTTTGATACATTTTGAGGTTAAGTTGCGTGACTTGTGGTAAAAGGTGCTAAATAATATAGTCTAACGATGAATGAAAGTGTAAAAGTACCCTTAGCGAAGCCGAAAGGCACTTGTCTTCCCCGTCATTGCGATCATTTTTTTTGTACTAGATCATACATAGGAACCCTCTAGTTACGGAGATATTGAACATCAAGGTTCCAATTTTTTAACAAGTATTTTTTTTTTAAACAAGTTTTCTATGTTTTAAGTTTACTGTAAATTTCTCTACGACCCTCGTACTATTCAATGCATTCATCAGTACAATGTTTTGGAGTACTACCGTAAAGCGTGATTTTTCACTCCAAAAAAAAGTAGTTTCGAAGCAAAAATTTTTGTGTAGGTTTACTTAGTTTGATGTACAGAATGCTTGGTTGACGGCTTCGTGAAGGGTCCGTTTACACCATGTATTAGAATACGGATAGAGCGTGGACACGAAAAGATG
This sequence comes from Noctua fimbriata, assembly GCA_905163415.1. Classification (NCBI taxonomy): domain Eukaryota; kingdom Metazoa; phylum Arthropoda; class Insecta; order Lepidoptera; family Noctuidae; genus Noctua; species Noctua fimbriata. The sequence continues at coordinate 8,046,956 of LR990950.1, forward strand.
GAGACGAACTTACAGTACGGATCTCAGAGAAAAATATAATTTAAACATGTAATTTAAAACACGATTGACTGCTGCGCGGCGTGTCGCGGGTTCGATTCCCGCACGGAACAAATATTTGTATGGCCTACAGATAGTTGTGCCGGGTCTGGCTGTTTGTGTATGTGAGTTTAAATGTTTGTAAACGCATCCACGATACAGGAGAAATTCCTAGTGTGGGCCAACGTTTAAAAAAAAAAAACTAGCTTTTACTAAAATGAAAAAAAACAGCAAATTAGGTTTTTTCTATCAACATTGAACGCGTATAAACAGACCAACCGTGCTTGCCTAGGTTGGTCTGTGGATGGGTGACCACACATTACATACCGAGTTTCCTCCGAGCCTCGGAAAGCACGTCAAGCCGTTAGTCCCGGCGGTCATTAGTAGATCTTTGACAGTCGTTAGGTAGTCAGTGGCTCAAAAACTCTGACAACCAGTCTTACCAGGCGGTATCGTATTACCCAGTACTAACTGGGTTCAGATAGGCAGTCGCTCCATGTAAAATCCTGGTATTCAGCTGCATCCGGTGAGACTGGAAGCCGACCTCAACATAGTTGGGAAAAAGCTAGGCAGATGATGATTGAACGCGTATAAGCAGTGTAGTGGAGTACTCACCGTGTCGGTTAGCGAGCGGCACGAACTCGGGCACGTCGGGGTTGAGCGGGTCGTGAGGCGTGGCGCCGCTCGCCAGCGGGCCGCGCGACGTGCGGAACATTCTGGAACGGACACAACATTCTTATTAAACATAACAGCTGAGATTTACTGCTGGAAATAGCAAAGCATCCATCAACTTCTGGAATAGAGCAAGAGATATATTTTTTGTGCTCCGATAAGTCGGGATAACATCATTCAGCACAGGCCTCGAAAAATCGTGAAAACGGTTTTGTGCGGCATAGTTAGTAAATATTTTTTTATGAAGTTTATTTTGATAAATGATACAAAACAATGTGCCATCGACACGCTAAGATAAAGAACTAAATGATGATAATAATAGAGGACAAAATCGAATCAGAATGATTCTATTTATGTATGGAAAATTTCTCAACAGTATGCAATTTAAAACACTCATAATATGAAAACACGATGAGTACCCATTAAAATTGCCTAGCTATTATCGCTTGCATAGACATTTCGACCTCTCAAAAAGGAAGAAAGTGCTCGTAGAATGAATAAATATTGCATTTCGGTTTCGAAATTACATATCATCACGCCTGTAATCCCCGAAGGGTCAGGCATAGGTGTATCTAATGGTACACACACATTTTCCCAGGAATGTTTAAGTCCCATGTAATAGGAGGCGAGCTTATTGCCATCAACCGGGCACAGATCCAGACTCCGTGGCTGCTAATGAGAAATTCCTGCTGGAAAAACCCAATAACACTTTCCTCGACCTGGGAATCAAACCCAGGAACTTATGCTACTAGGCAGTCACGGTACATAAGACTAAAAGAATAATATTAGTTGTAGCGTACCTGGGCAACGGTGGCGGAGGTACGGCTCTCAGCAGGGAAGACACTGGAGCTACCAGTGGACCACCCATCGTCGGCAGCGGGAAGATACCCACCATCTGCTTCTTGCGGCTGTAACAAATTGCACAAACTATTAATATAATGTTATCATTGATCTTCGAGAAAGATTGAAAGGATGTCGTTTGGCTTGATATGGACCTTTAATGAGGAGGCATGAACCGCGTGTGACTAAAAGAGTGATGGACATGAATGTTGATGGATGGGGAGGGAGGGGGAGGCCAAAGAAAAGATGGATGGATTGTGTGAAGATTGATATGAAAGAGTAAGCAGTAAATGATGCCGTGACGTCTGACAGGGGAGAATGGAACAAGAAAACGTGTTGTGCCGATCCGGAGTAGAATGGGACAAGGACAGGAAGATGATGATGTTGATTGATCGAGGAGTTCGACTGCCGAATGAAAAACAACTATTGTAAATTAACCTTACTGAACTGATGACGAGGAAGAAAAAGCGATATCAATGGTAGCTTCTAAGCTGGTAAGAAACATTACTAAGGATAAATTTTAAAGCCGAGGCCGAAAAATCTAGACCGAAATTGGCTGATCCTGATATTGCCAAAAGCGGACGCCGGATTTGTGGTAACCGGACGCTGGTATTACGAACAGAGGAAGTCGAATTTACCAACGCCGAGGGCCGAAATACCAGTGGCGATAGTCGATTCCACCAGTAGCGAAGGCCGACATTCCTCCTCTCGCAGCTCGAATATCCCTCGAATGTCCTTCGAGAAGAAGTTAAAATTCATTGACTAAAGTTCCTCACCGTTGCTCTCCATTCTTATCACCGCCCCCCTCAGACTGTAGCGAAATTGCGCCTGGCGGAGTTCGAAATTGCTACAGACGGTGGCCGAAATTACCAGTGGCGAAGGCCGAAATTGCAAGTAACGGCAGCCGAAATTACCAGAGGTAGAGGCCGAAATTACCCGAGGCGGTTGCCGAAATTACAAGTGGCGAAGGACGAAACTACCAGTGGCGAAGGACGAAATTACTAGTCGCGAAGGCCGAAATTGTTCCTCTCGCAGCTCGAATGTCCTTCAAGGTGGAATTTAACATTAATTGACTAAAGTTCCTTACCGTTTCTCTCCAGGCTTATCATCGCCCCCCTCAGACTGTAGCGGCGGATCGTCAGCGGGATCGACGGCCTTATCAGCAACAGCCTCGCCTTCTGCCTTCTCGTCTGTCACTTCTGTTATTTCCACCCCCCTGTGTTCCTCTTCTGGCATGGGTACAGGCTGCGGAGTAGATGAGAGATTAGCGAGGATTCTGTAGAATGCGGTGGTGTAACATTGAGAGTGATTTTGCTAGAAGCGGTGTTGGTTAGTACAGTGAGCGTTAGTTCTTTAGTATTGGGCTCTAAAGTCCGATTCACACTAGTGTGAGCTGTCGCGTTGTGATTCAGAAATGGCCAATCAAACGAATCTGAAGTAATTAAATAAAACCCCTGTGAACAATTGGGTGAAGTGAGTGTGGAAAGAGAATTCAGCATGGAATTGACAGCTCCAGTCACCCAAATTTTTAAGGGTGAAAGCGCCAGGTTAGCAGGGTGGATAATTTGTATTTCGGGGGCTACCTTGGAGTTCCCCCCTTAACAGAATAGCACGGCTGGTTAGGAAACAATCCTTACACACAGAGTTTTGACCGTCGATGTCATTTTAAATTGAGTCAGCCCAAAATTTGGCGACGAGATTGGCATTTAAATTGAGTCAGCCCAAAATTTGGCGACGAGATTGGCATTTAAATTGAGTCAGCCCAAAATTTGGCGACGAGATAGGCATTTAAATTTAGTCAGCCCAAAATTTGGCGATGAGATTGACACTTCGAGCAATGGCAATGTGTATCGGGCTCAAAGTTTATTTGAAATCAATTAGTAAGTAATATGGTATTATGGTTATTTTCTTTTTGAATTAAATAAAATTATAAATACGACAGGAGCTCTGTCCGTTTATTGTTTTGTTGGGTGTTTACATCTGAACCGCAAAAACAATTTTAATGAGATTTAGCATTGAGATAGATTGAATCTTAAAGAGATCAATTTTTTTTGTTGAAATAAAATTCTTAGTAAGTGAAATGGTTCAGAGCTATAAAGCAATTAACTAAACGATTACCACATTAGTGTGACGACTACGAAAATGATTTTATAGTTCTAAAGAACTGGCGCTTTCGGTACTAAACGCAAAAGCAAGTAATGAAACATGCTCTAACTAAACAAAAGTGTATTCTATCTTATCGAAACGTCTATCTACTCGTTATAGGCGTCCGCGACTTTAAGAAAACTTGTTGTGCCCTGTCGTAGTGACCCTCCTCAGTATTATACTGAAGTGGTAAGAATACAGGGTGTTAAGCGTTTGGGCTATGTTCACATAATATTATACAGGGTGGACGGGACACCGCCGCATAAATGGTCACCACGAATCAGTAGCGAAAGGTCAATTTTTGTACGAGGTAAGCCGGAGTACATATCTTTAACGTGATTATATTATTTGTCTGTAAAATACTGATTGTGCCATTTTTCAAAGGGAAGCCGACAGAAATCGAGTTCTAAGAAACCTTCGCCACTGCCACGTATTCAGTACATCATTCTAAACTGCACATCGAAAATTTTTCAGCGGTCATTTAAAAAAACAAACAGCTGTTCCGTACATTTTGACCGTGAAGTTATTGTAGGAAACAGGGGGGGGGGGGTCAGAATGATGTACTTGTGGTCGTGGTTACCGTTTGCACGTAGGTGTACTATCACACCCTGTATACGTTACAGTCAAAACTGCTAATCGGTCGACTGGTGTCAGTCAAAACGTGTTTTTTCTATTAAAAACATATTGATTTAGAACGCCTCAGTTCAGTTGTAATTACCTAGAATATTTACAACACGATTTTTTTCACTGGGTCACAAAAAAAACCTAACAAGTTTCAAAACAAATGTTAGTTATTGTTAAAATAGTTATAACCGGTCAAAAGTAGTTTTGACTGATTAACAGTTTGGACTGTGATATATACAAGGTGTAACATAAAAAAAAACGCAAGACATCCCGTGTAGTCTCTCGGACCATGAAACTGTACAACTTTTGTTTTACGAGTTCCTAAAATTCGCAAAAACAATTAGACTTACTATAGGAATTGACGCGATCAGTTGATCAACGTGTATGGTAAAACAAAAAAAAAAGCTATGCATTTTCGATACTCACAGAACAAAAGTGGTTCAGTTTCAAAGTCTGAGAGACTACATGACAGGTGTTGCGTTTATTATTTTTCACCTTGTATAAGCCATAAGCAAAATGTGCGCATCTGAAGAAAAACTTAAAACAAAAAGGGCCATCTTTTAAGCTAATTTTTGCTTTTCCTCTGATGCGCCCCATTTACTAAGGGCTGGAGACATTTGACGCTTATTAGGGGCCAATAGTTGATTTTTAATTTTATTTATACCCTAAAATGTACCGTTATAAATTTTGTGATTTAAAAAAAATATGCCAATGTTTTATGATTTTTTGCCTAAAGAGTTTCGTTAAGTTCTATTTCATACATAACGATGAATATTTTTTCACATATGAACATAGCCTATGGGTTGATTTTTTCAATATCAGTTATCTTATATTATTTGTGGACTAAAATTGATGCCCCACAGTTATTGAAATAAACTTATACTGTCACTTACGGGATATCATCCGTGATTATTCATTATTTTGTTTGGGGAGCTCAAAATTATGAATAAACACGGAAGATATCCTGATAGTGATAGTATACTGCAGAAGCTAAGGGTCAATTTTTGTAAGAAGTAAGCCGGAGTACAAATGTTTAGTGTGATTATATTATTTGTCTATAGAATATTGACTGTGCCGTTATTCAAAGGGAATCCGGTAGGAATCGAGTTGTATGGAACCTTCGCCACTGGTATACTGTCACTTACAGTACAGGATATCTTAGTTTAGTTTTAAACCGTGAAAGGTTAAAACAGTGTTAGTAATTGAATTTTCTCGGATCAAGATATTTGAAAAAATCAACCCTAAATAAAACAGTGACTAAATACAAATATTAAAAAAAAAATATAGCTAAAAAAAAAAATATTTTCACAAAAGCATCTTACCAAAAACGAATCGACATAAATAAAATAAAAAAATGTATGCCACTGAAAGGAATTAATATTTTTTCAGTAGAAAAGACAGTTTCTATTAGATAATATTTATGCCTAGTTCCCACTGTGTCGTGACGACAGATGATCGTCCATTTGACTGTGCAGCAGCTTAAATTTATTAACACGACACGGTTAATTGTCGTCCGCGATAACTATCATCTGCAATACATCTACACTGATTTTATCAAGAGGAAAGATTTGTATTTTTGTAACGAATAAACTCAAAAACTACTGGACCGATTTCTTTCACTAGTAGAATGCTACATTATCCGTGAGTAACATAGGCAATATTAAAAAAAAATGTCCACCCATGCGAAGCCAGGACCAGCTAGTAATAGAATGTAGTCATCATCGGCCTAGCCTTTCCCAACTATGTTGGTGTCGGCATAATAGAACATAGTATTGATTTGATTTTAGGGATGAGTATCCAATTTTATATATAACGTCTATCTTTTCATACACGAAATATTTTAAGAGTTACTTCTATAAGTCGTAAAGTCGCCATAGCGAAAAAAAAATTTTATCAGAGTGTTTTTGTTTTACGAAATTATTATAATTCTAAAATTTATTTAGACTTTTTGCATAAAACCTTTACTCCCAATTCTAACAATGACAGTAGGTAAATACGACGTAGTAATCTAGCGTAATGGATGTTGAAAACAAGGGAGCCAGTATTTATTTTGTGAGTAAAGTAATTTTTTTTTTTTTTTTAATTTAGTTGGATAAAAAAAAATCCATTGAAATGGCTTCGTTACAGCCGTTAGATGATTCTCTGAAAATATTTCGTGTATGAATAGTTAGACCTTATATTTTATATTTTTCTTTATTTTGTATGTAAAACTGAGGACGAAGCTAGTAATACTTAGCACTTACTTTGAATAAGCATGAGATGGATAGAATATGTTTTAATGTATACCAGAAATAATATTGCAATTTCTATGGGTGTTATGGCGGTCATAACGCTGATAACGACATTTTACAGACATTCCTTGGATGGACTGAACGATCTTAATTATCCATTATTACTGTCAATGCAAGGCAACTGTAAAAATATAACTGGAAGATATAGAGACCGGAGCATTTGTAATTCATAAGGAAGTGCAACGGACGTGTTAATTAATTAAATAGATTCCTGTAATTACGATATTTTCACAATTTGACCCCCAAATCTGTAAATCAATACTTTCTATTTTTTTTAATTAGCATTGATTAATTATTCAAATTTCATAGTTTGCTGTGTAGACTCAAATTTTTAATTTTTTTTTTGGTTTATTCTAAGCCAAAAATATGTTATTTTGGACGCCATAAATGGCAAAACTTGTAGATCTACTTGTTATTTTTAAAACCTTACACATATTAACATATTATTTGATGTATACTCATGTATTACAATAAAATATATTCTATTTTATTCGTAAGTTATGTTTATATCCAACGAATTACTCTGCCAGTATGTCATATAATTTGAGAGGTTGCATTCTAAAACTTGGCCACGTCGTAAATATCTGTCAAATATATCGCTGTTATGATGAATTTATTTAGTATTCCTAAATGAAAATGGAATATCGCTGTGTTGCACTAAAATATTGATTATAAATTGCAATAACTAAACTCCACACTGAATATTTCGATTTGAGTCCAACAAAAAAATCTTCAAATTTTTTTAAAATCTAGAACTGTTACAACATCTTATCCAGTATTATTATTGCAATACTTAGTATATTCATAACACCACAACCCGTAATCCCCGAAGGGTTAGGCAGAGGTGTACTTAATAGTAGACCCACATTTCGCCAGTTATGTCTCATGTACCTAATAGGTGGCGAGGCTATTGCGCCATCAATCAGGCACGAATACCAGACTCTGTGGCTGCTACTGAGAAATCCCTGATGGAAAAACCCAATAACACTTTGCCCGACCTTGGAATCAAATCCAGGACCTCGTGCTCAGCAGTCGTGCTTTCGATCACTAGACCAACGACGCAGTTATGATTAAATAGTCAATACAGCTAAATTTTTGACAACAATTTGCGATGTAGCTAACATTCAGAACGCACCATCTTAATGTCATCACGACCTAGTAGGAACAGCTAAAAAACGTCAGTCCTTCTCTAACGACTCTTAGATTTGTCTGTTCGTCTGTCAGCATGCGAACTAACAGGACATGCGACATATCTATATCACACAAATAGATGATTTTGTTTAAGGTCGGATCAGAGCAAACGAACATAGAACAGATAAAAGAAGAGCATTGTTTTATGATATTTTAGTGGGTCTAATTAAATTAGCTAGCGAAAATTCACAAACGTGATGGGTAAAGACGATAAACACCTTATTTTTTGATTATATATATATTTTTTTAATCGGTTCCAGTACCATGCTGAAATACCCCGCTTTCTGGCCCCGTACAGGACCAATGTAGTTTAATGTAAGTCTTATTTTTAAGTTTTTCTTATGTTTACTTATTATATAATTTTGTTATATTGTTAATTTTAATAATTTTGTTTTGCCCTGAGCGAGACAAATAAATACTTTTCTTTCTTTATGAAAAAAAAAAACAAACTAAAGCCATAATCAGCTGTACTTACTTGAAATGAGGAGCTAGCACTGTTTTTGTACTACATAGCTATTACAACCTAACATAACACTACATACAATCGGAAATATGAGGTGTGACGGTGAGTATTAATAATGTAATTTACTTTACTAAGGAAATATGAAGTAGACCGGTAAGTATTAATAATGTAATTTACTTCACTAAGAAAATATTAAGTGGTCCGGTAAGAATTAATAATGTAATAATGTAATTTACTTTACTAAGAAAATACGAAGTGAACCGGTAAGTATTAATAATGTAATTTACTTTACTAAGAAAATATGAAGTGGACCGGTAAGTATTAATAATGTTATTTAGTTTACTAAGGAAATATGAAGTAGACCGGTAAGTATTAATAATGTAATTTACTTTACTAAGAAAATATTAAGTGGACCGGTAAGAATTAATAATGTAATTTACTTTACTAAGAAAATACGAAGTGGACCGGTAAGTATTAATAATGTAATTTACTTTACTAAGAAAATACGAAGTGGACCGGTAAGTATTAATAATGTAATTTACTTTACTAAGAAAATACGAAGTGGACCGGTAAGTATTAATAATGTAATTTACTTTACTAAGAAAATACGAAGTGGACCGGTAAGTATTAATAATGTAATTTACTTTACTAAGAAAATACGAAGTGGACCGGTAAGAATTAATAATGTAATTTACTTTACTAAGAAAATACGAAGTGGACCGGTAAGTATTAATAATGTAATTTACTTTACTAAGAAAATACGAAGTGGACCGGTAAGTATTAATAATGTAATTTACTTTACTAAGAAAATACGAAGTGGACCGGTAAGAATTAATAATGTAATTTAATTTACTAAGAAAATACGAAGTGGACCGGTAAGTATTAATAATGTAATTTACTTTACTAAGAAAATACGAAGTGGACCGGTAAGTATTAATAATGTAATTTACTTTAGAAAGGAAATATGAAGTGGACCGTTAAGTATTATTAATGTAATTTACTTTATTAAAGAAATATTAAGTAGCCCGGTAATAATTTTTTATTTGACTGCTGGTAGGTCAATACAGAAGCTTGGCAGCCATTGCGGTACAAACGAACTAACGCCAGTGCTGCTATACTTAAATAATGTGTGGTATTAACCTAACACCTAACAGTTTAGTGGTAATTAACTAATTCGATCTGTGAAATTTCGTTAGCTTAATTGAGTCTAAACGAAGAGTAAAAATGCTCTGTCTATTTACACAAAAAAATTAGCATAGTGGGGCAGAAAGTATCAAGACTTAGTCGTTCGTTCGTTTGGTCTACCCCAATCTTTATAAAAATGACTAGCAAACATACAGCATCCCAATAGTTCACATATAACTGGATACAATCCGCAGTATGTTGCCACATGATCCGCGATGATGGCGTGTCGCACGAATATTGCACCGTGCGTCTTTGTCTTTGCAGCAGGCAGTGGGCAACACCGCACACGTTGTCACGGTGACTAGCCGGGTTTACATTGCGATTTCCATATTGCTATACCGGACGATGATGGAAAAATAACAAATATAACATGACATCACGCCTGTGACCCTCGAAGGGTTAGGCAGAGGTGTACCGCAGTAGCTTCAGCCACACCCTACGATTTCCATATTTCTAGTGAACCGTTTTCGGCTAAATTAGAAGGCGGTAACTACGGAAAGCTCCAAGCTACATTCCTTACTTATTTCTTCAGCCATGTGATCATCTCACCTGGTGATATGATCAAACCATATAATAATAAAATAAAATAACTTTTAATTCTATGCTAGTTACAACTTATTTAGATACAAGCTTGTTGTTCGTGAGGCATCTACGAACAAGAGCCCCAAAAATCGGGGGCTCGAACCACCCTGCTATAGTCTTCAAGATGGAGTTGGAGCTGGTCCGTACTCTGCAGAGTAACGACGCAGACTTCTTCCTTACGATCGCGTAAAAGTCCTCGACGTGTGCCTGCGCGAGCATACCAGATGCACTGCAGAAACGGGACAGCCCCATCAACATCCTGAATCCATTATTATACTGGACCCGTAGGGCGCTGATGGTCCGCTGAGTATAATTGGTCCACAGGCTGCACGTGTAGAAGACTTTGCAATAAGCTTTGAAAAGCGTTATTTTAACTTGCTTACTACAACGTGCAAACCTGCGGGCCAACATGTTACAACCGACCGCCAACGCAAAGCCCGACGTTCCCTATCCATATCCGGCTGGTCATTAAGGTCGTCGGTTACGTAGTGCCCCAGATACTTGAACTGGTAGACCCGTTTTAGTTCCTGGCCGGTTAACTTAATCACAGCTACAGTCACTGGGCACTTACCGCCGACGGCCTTAAAGACCAAGAACTCGCTCTTTTTAACATTATAGGACAAGCCGTGCGCCAGCCCAAATTCCTCGCACATAATGAGCTCTAAGCGCTCTGACCGTTGGGCTCAGCAGCACCATGTCATCTGCGTAGCTAATACTGTTACGCAGAACACAGCAGTATTCTCAGGTGGATGCGGCTCCCATACTGAATTTTAATTGTATGTGTCTGTGACCTACTAAACTAGAAGTTACGTAAAATTGTTACTAATATCGACTCCGGTCTGAAATATTTTTTTTCTATTCTATTCTAATACTGACGTCATCAATACGACACCCGATTCGCTTATTGCTGAGCTCAACGATCAGATCGTTGATGTAGAGGTTAAAAAGCTTTGGCGAGATTATCCCCCCTTGCCTGACCCCGCACTTTAAACCATACCATACGGAGATCTTATCGGCCCATTTCACACTGTTAAACTGGTTGTTGTACCAGTACTGTAAGATACTCAACAGTTCTGCCGGCACCTTTCTCTTCCGCAGTTTATTCCACAAAACGTCATATGAAACCATGTCAAACGCACGGGACAGATCCAGGAAACGAGCATACACAGGAGTCTGACGTTCTGTATAATATTGCACCGTGATTTTAAGAGCGAGAATCGCACTCAGTACCCAGATCATTACAAAATCCAAACTGTGCATCATGTAGGTCCAATAAGCCATCTAACTGTGCATCCAACAGACTGTCAAGTACCTTTGCGACAATAGTAGCCAGGGAAATGGGTCGATAGTTACACTTAACGGCTACGTCACGTCACCAGTTTTGTTCTTAATAATAAGCACGATAATGGTCTTCATAAGATCACAAGGGAGGTACGAGTGACAAATATACAATGAGTAGAACATAGCAAGCACTCTAGATATGTGAGTACTAGCATGATGTAAGTGCTCGATGCTTAAACCGTCATGACCCGGAGAATTTTCTTCTAGTCATTCTGCTAATAACATTTGATACTTGCATGACTGAGAAACAAATTAGATCAGAATCACGACAATCTCCGCAATTAAGCGCCGCCATTGATGAGTCTACAGATGACTCCATTTTAAAATTTTCCATGAACATGTTGGCAATGTCCCCCGGTTCACCAGCATCCCCGACACCCACAGGAAGGCCAGGCTTATCATCAAATGACCCTCCCCGCTCTGGGCGGAGCGGAAGGGAGTGTCAGACTTGTACTGACTAAAACCCATCTATGTTCCTTCTTTGTTCTTTGTGTTCCAGGGCCACGGTATCTCTTTCGAACAGTCCCACAGCTCTGGCAGGCATCGACCCATGCGAACCCCTACGTGGTTGCTGACATCTCTTTGAGGCGCGCGTGGAACACGAACGCACCGTCAACACGGCCTGTCGTCATAAGACGGCCGGACGACGAGCTAGCCCATAACTCGCCGTCCACAGGCCCGCCAGCAGGTGGCCGGGGACCACCACGGACACCCGACGCCCAGGACGTCTCCCGCGGCGGCTGGGACGTGAGGCTCTTTCCCTCTCACGTCCCGCCACCTCCTTGACTAGCATGACTGCTTCGCAGAAGGAGGTGACGGCTTAAAGTAGTGAACCTTTTTGCAGCTAAATGCAGGCGCAAATTACAGAAACCCCCAAAAACTACAATTTTACTTATCCTCCATCCATTTTTACACATCTCGTTACATAACCACACCATATAAGCAGCTTTCGATATCTTAGTTATTAAAAATTTAATTCTAAATCTTTAACACAATGAATTCTGGCGTCGTTTAGGCTGCGTTTCCACCTGACATGAGCGAGAATGATAGCGAGGGATGTGTGTGAAACTAACCAATAATATCGATTCTTTTTCACAGCTTGCGGTATTCTAGCTATGTGATTGGTTAGTTCCACACACGTTCCTCGCTCATCGCTGGTGGAAACGCAGCCTTAAGGCCCGCTTGCACGATGGATCAATCTGCGTTTAGTGGTAACCGTCGTTCTGTTTTTGTCGTTATAAGAATACAGAGACGGAATTATGTTAAGCGTTAAAACATTTTTGCTTGCGTTTGGCAGTACCTCGCCTGATCTTCTTTATCTTATGGTTAGTGCCTTACAAGAATTTTTATGCCACCCATGGGTCTCTGACTTGGCTTTACATTCCGTCAAGAAATATCCCTCAGGCTCGTCTGATATGAAGCGATGCCGTGGCCTAGCGTGGAGCACGCACTCCTAGCAGAAACCGATTCACTCGAGCTTTGAAGAGATCCAGATCATAATGATCGGAGAATTTAGTAAATTTTCGTGCAAGCGGGTCTTAGCAAAGATTTTGTTTTCATTAGTCGATATTAGTGTTCTGTAACTATAATAAATCTATGTTAGTCAATACGAGCAACGCCTAGCTAGTCAAAAAGAAATTCTTCACGTACCTCGATCTTATCCACAACAGAAGCAGTAATAGCACCACCTCCTAGCACAACTTCTTTCTTCTCCACCACAACACTTGCTGCCTCAACTTGAAAAGGTTTTGCTTCATCATTCTTCTCCGTTTTCACCGTTTCTATACTCGGCGCTTCCTCTTTCACGACCGTCGTTTCTTTTTCTTGGATTTCCTCTTCGGAAGACTTCGGTTTATCTTCGGGAGATTTCGGCTGGTCTTCGGGGGATTTCGGTTTGTCTTCGGGGGCGGTCGGTTTGTCGGATTTCTCTTCTTCGGTGTTGGTGCCTGATGTTATGTCTAGGATGGGCCATTTTGTTGGTTCGAAAGCGGTTCGTACCTGTTTGAGAAAATTTTGTGTGATTAGGGGAGATTTTACGTACTACTCAAGTAGCATAAAAAGGCAGATTTAAGAGTGGCATATAGAGTAGTCATGTAGGTCGAAGTTGACATGGTGTAAAGTTCTTCATCCCCCACAGAAAAAGGGAGGATCCTAAGACCAGACGGGTGTTGTGTCTGGTGGGGTACTGCCCAGGGTTGATTAAAATCATGTTTTTTTTTTTTTAATAAATATATCTGATTTATTTGATTTAAATCGGATTATTTTGTTTTTTTTTACATTCTGATCTTTTTTAATTTGGAAGTCAGTTTCAAATTAAATAAAAACACAACATAATTTTTTTTTTTTAATAAAATCGCTTTTTAAAAAACACAAATTTTAATGAACAAGGAAAATAATTAGTTTAGTTTTTTCAAAAGTAAGACTAATTTGGCTGCCTTCTCGGTGCCTAATCTATTTCTTATTTTGCTGTGCATCAAATTGAATGCCAAAAATATTTTCTCGACCCCAGCGGAAGAAGCAACTGTACATAGCAGTTGCTTGATTATATCCAATTCCATTTTGGCTGATTCCATTCTGCTGAGTCGCAGTAAAAAAGTATTGATTTAAATCATTGATTTTTATAAAAAAAACACTTGATTTTAATCACTGATTTAAATCAAGTGATTTAAATCATATCAACCCTGGTACTGCCCGACAGTTGTTGTCGGGTTTTTCTATAAGGTCTTAAGTCGCGGAGAACTTTAATATTGCCATTTAAAAAAAGTGATATTAGTTCTTCGTTTGTGCCATAGATGGCGCTGTAGTACTTTTTGTAGAGCCATTACCTTGAACCCTCCAATGAGCTGCAACTTGTCAGAGTCCCGGATTGCGTCGAGCACGAGCTGCACGTCGGCCGTGAGCGCGCGCACGCGGTGGAATGACGCGATCAGCGTGACGGGGATGGTGCCGTCTGCCGCCATCTTGCGGCGCAGGAAGAAGTCGCGGGCTAGGTTGTCGGGACTGAAGTAGTATTCGCTGTGGAATAAAGGGGAGATACAATTAATAAGGTTAATATGGTTTCTGGGCAAAAACACTACATGAGAATACAATAATATCTCATTTTTCTTATTTGCAAAATATTTATGGTGAATCTAAAATCGAAATCGGAAGATTCATTTTTTTTTTCTCAGCTTCTTGGACTCAAAATTAATCAAAAGTGAACGTGCAAAGTAAGCAAAACTGGCCAAGTGCGAGTCAGACTCGGGCATGAAGGGTACCATCATAGGAGGCCCCCTATAATTTAAAAAAATAAAAAACCAACATCTATGATAAAATACTCCAATGAACGACGCGTGAAATCATCTGTTCATTTCCCGCCTAGTTACAGAGAGTTCATCGAACTCGTCGTCGCGCTTGCCGTTCACTATGTTCGTTTTGTCACGGTAACGATACTTTGCTTATGAGGAAATAAAACTTAAAATTTATTGGATTCTCACAACATTCCTGAAATAATTTCTTGTACCGGTCATCTTAGTATGATATACTGAATTCACCCCATCAGTTTGTGGAGGGCTGTTCCAAGTTGAAGTAAGTAATAAAGGAATGATACTCACATCTGTTTCTTAATCAAATCCTTGAGCGTGGCGTGATCCAGGCCCATCCCGTAGGGCGTGGCGTTAGCGGCGGCAGCGCCGTAGTAGAAGGCCTGCGCCAGCGGCGGCGCCAGCGGAGCGCCCAGCGCGGCCAGCCCGCCGAACGGGACCACCACCTGCGCCATGCCGCCCGGGGTCACGCGGAGCTGCGCGGGGGAGGGAGGGGGGATATTGTGACTGTGGGTGACGGTTGGGTGAAACTTTTCAAGTTTTTTTTTTTTTTTTTGCTTAAAATCTTTTGATATTTTCCTTTTGTTGTTCATCTGTTTTGTTAATCTGTTAGAGAATATTTTTTATACAACAGATAACAGCCTGTTTCTCTAACTAAGCAAATATGTTTAAAATATAATAATTATGATAAAACATCAATTGTTTTTAGCAACCCGTAACACAATTATATTGTTTGTATTTTAGGTTCAGTATCTCAAGAATGTATACTCATGACATGACTTCGATGACTTTCGCACCATATTTTTTGAACAGGTATTTTTTTAAATTTGTTCATTTGTCTATTCTGTCTCACTGCTGGACCAAGGCCTCCCCCATTCCTTTCAAACTCTCCCGGTGCTTTTTTTCATAAGATTTTTAATAATATATTCAAGATAATATTACTTTTTAAATCTCAAATAAAGACTGCATTAAAACGATTATTTCAACGATTTTGTTTCACAACCAAACTCACATGAAATAATATTAAATAATAATAAAAATGAAAACAATGAAAATGAACACCAATAACATACACACCACTATTAGTAATAATAATATGCATTCATTAATATTTAAAAATATAAAACATTCACATATAAAAACACCTATAAAATTTATAACAACTATATGTGTAAACATCGAAACATGCTTTATTTCTTAGCGCTGATTTTTCAATAGTCAGACAATTTTATTTAAGGAATAATTATATAATAACACGCCTGTGTGTGGAATAAAGTGTGTAAAAGTACCCTTAACGAAGCCGAAAGGCACTTGTTCTCCCCGTCATTGCGATATTTTTTTTGTTCTAGACCATACCTGGGAACCTTCTAGTTACGGAGATATTGGGGGTCAAAGAACTTTTTCACAAGTCTTTTTTTTTTAAACATGTTTTTAAAGTAATAACTTTAATTTAAACACCTACACGACCCCCGTACTATTCAATCCTCCATCAGCACAATGTTTTAAGGACGTTATATCGAGTCAACTACAGTACTTTCTCAAGTTGTTAGGCCTTGTGACTGTGACTGAAACTTCGCTTTTTTTTTTGTTTTTTTGACATTCAAAAGTGCCTGTGATGGTAAGTGAAATAAATGCTTTGAGTTTGAGGTTGACTCCAACCGTAAAACGTGATTTTTCACCCCAAAAATAAAAAGTCGTTTTCCAGCTATAATGCTTGGTTGACGGCTTCGTAAAGGGTCCGTTTACACCCTGTATATCTATGGGCCAAAGTAGCCTGAAAATAAATGGACGTTTTTGTTGTTATAATACCCGAAGGGTTAAGCAGAGGTGTACCTAATAGTACACCCACATTTCACCAGTTATATTTAAGTCCCATGTAATAGGAGGCGAGCCTATTGTCATCAACCGGGCACAAATCGTAACTCCGGGACCTCATACTCAGCAGTTGCACTTGCGGCCACTTTTTTTTATGAATGGCAACTCGTAGGTCAACCTATGAAGCTGGCTTCTGCTTAACCGGACTATCCTGTGGATTCCTTTAGAGTAAGTCCTCCAGTCAGGGGCCTTGAGGCCACTTGACCAACGTCATCATGGTCATAATATTTATTTTAGACAAAAAATCTATCAGACTGTTGAAAAATCAGCTTGTTTTGTAAAAATATTCGTTTCAGACAGCAAGTAGATACACTTACTTATTGTGTACTCATTATCAGTAAAAAATGTGAATCTATTAATATAATAACGTCAACACAAGTACATTTATATGCACCTGATATCACAACAAAACTAATGTACAAATATGGCATTATAAAGTCGCCTTTGTACATTTGCTTGAAATATTAAATAAATAAGTAAATAAATATACAACATTCAATATAAAATAGTTAGTATATTAGTAAATACATAAATAAATATATTGTCCCATGAATATCGAACACCAAAACACATGACATGAAATGTTATTTTGAGTACCATGTGCCGTTTTATAGGTTATGTTTTAGCCCAGCATGGTGATGAACTGAAATCGTTATATGATTATATCTCATTATGAATTGATTATGTTATGTACAGGCGACTTAGTATTGCGTTTTTGAAGCAAGACGCAAAGCCTGACATTTTTTTTTTAACCTATTTAAAAAAAAAAAGAGGTTATGTTTTCTCTTTGAGAAATCTTGTATTTAGCTCAATGGAGTTATTAGCTAAATGTGCAGGCGGCCAAATTAATGTATTAAATAATATCACGCTTGTATACCCCAAAGGAGTAGTGCAGTCATATAATTCCTGTTCACTGTAATGTTTGTGATGAGAATAAAAATATATTATTTATTTACAATTAGCCATTAGATCAAAATAATCCTACAAAGCCTCCAACCTACAATATTGGCTAAGCTGCAATCTATAAGCATCCTTAGTATTCCTCTATTCTTTTAGCTTGATATGAGGTTTAGATTATATCTGCCAGCCAATCCACAACAGTAAATATAAGGCGTGTCAATTACAGATTTACTGAACCGATTTTTGGAAACCGACTCAAGCTCATATGTTTAAGTTCATATGCAAAAAAAAACATTACGTAGAATATAATGTCTTGTCATTTTATAAGCAAATAAAAGAAAGATAACCAAATCAGGTCAGTAGTTCTTTTAAAAATGTATTGGATACGAGTAAAAGATAAACATTGCTGATTTGGGTAATTACTTTTTAACTATTATTACGTAAAATGATAATTAGAATAAGCAAAATAACAAATTCATTTAACTACCTACTCATACTATATACTCAACTCAATTCCTTTTTAACGCAGATCTAAATCTAATCTGATCCCTAGATCAGTGCGGTGGAAGTCACATGTTTTCGAATTATTGATGTAGGACACTTCTGACTCCTCACGATGTTTCCTTTCACCGTTTTGAGGGGCTTGTATGTGTCGGTAAAATTTTTTTTCGGGTAAGTATTACTATACCTACACTACACCAGTAGCGAAGGGTTAATTTTTGGAAGAGGTAAGCCGGAGTACATTATCTTTAATGTGATTTTATTATTTGTCTATAGAATACTGACTATGCCAATTTTCAAAGGGAAGAAGGCAAGAATCGAGTTCTAAGGAACCTTCGCCACTGCCGTATGTACGTACGGCTACGTGTTCAGTACACGATTATAAACTCCACATCGAAATTTTTCACCGGTAATTTAAAAAAACAAACTGCTGTTCCGCACATTTTGACCGTGAAGGTGTAGGAAACAGCTATATTTTTTTTTTTAATATTCTTTGAAAAATTTCTATTTTTAATGTGATTACATTTTTTGGCTATAGAATACTGACTGTGTCATTTTTCAAAGGGAAGCCGGTAGGAATCGAGTTGTACGGAACCTTCGCCACTGCACTACACAACTACACTATATTACAAGCACAGTGTGAAAGCTAAGCTTCCATAAGCTAATATTAAAATAATACCCACGAAGTAACGGCTTAACACACTAATCAATCACTTCCGTTTTGACAGTTCAACAACATCCATTGCGTTATTTACGTCGGCGAGCAGAACTTTTCTCACATTTAAGACGCATTGGATTGAGAATTAACTTCAAAATCGTACGAATTGTGACTGAAAGTGTGTTATGCAATTAAAGGTCAGTACATGTAGTATTGATGTGACTTGCACCTCTGATTTTTCGGATTAATCTGCGTATTGTATAATTATCACTTGCTTCGGTTAAGGAAAACATCGTGAGGAAACCAGCATGCCTGAGAGATATTTCTCGACGGCATGTAAAGCCAAGTCAGAGGCCCATGGGCGGCATAAAAACTCTGACACCAGGTTAGGCACTAACCAAACGATAAAGAAAGAAGATGTGACTTGTTCAGGCTTCCAGGAACCGGTGTTAAATCTAATAAAGATGATCTACGAAACCTGACAGTCACGGTCATAAAACGTGCGAGTGAGAAAGAATTATAGCACGGGAATTTCTGACAACTCTATACTGAGTCTCATGCCGTCTCGCTCTAACATTCTATGACCGCAACTGCCAGGAAAGGTGGAGTATACTGAAATGACTGGAGGTGAGCGTATACTATAATGACTTACATCTACCGAATAAGCAATGAAGCAGCCACTAATAAAATGAAAATGGTACTCAAAATGAAAATCAAATGAAATAATTTGGGTTTTTGGGATCGGGACTTGATTCTGGTATACATATCTATACATTTAAATGTCATCATTATCTGCCTAGCCTTTCCCAACTATGTGTAGGCTTCCAGTCTAACCGGATGCAGATGAATACATTGAAATATATAATATGAATACCAAGGACAAGACGTGAGCAGCTTACACGTCTTGCCCGAACACGTAGAAAAATACATATCTTGGCAATGGTTAAACACACAAGATTAAAATAATAGGTTTTACTTCAATTATAAGTTGTGAGTTTACACAAATAGATTATTCACACAAAGAAAAGAATATCTGTGGATCATTCAAATATAAATGCAGTAAGGGATTCGAACCCGTGCCTTATAAGCATAACTGTTGTAGTGCTTTCTGGGTTCTTGCACTCATTTCTCGAGTATTATATACTAATATTGCGTTCTTTTTTAATTGTAACTTAAAACTGTGCATTTTCACAGTTGGCGATGGTGCAAATATCTGAAACTTATCAACTTTCAGACCCGCTAAAGTCGAACTTTTCGATTGTTCATTCCGAATAGAGCTTGAATCGTTATGTATAACTTTATTCCAGAATATTTCTTTATACAACATTATTTTTAGTATTTGCGAAACCTGAATATAGTTTGTTCAGAATAATATGTATATTTTTTCCCAAAAATATTTAAAAAAGTTAAAAGTTGGACACCGAACGACTTTAAGTACCTATCGCAATAATTTAGGTACCTACTGTCAAATTATTATTATCAATGAGCTCAAGACGACGCTGGAAGCGCGCGCTGCGTGGTGACCACGATTTTGTGCGGACGTGTAATCACAAAGTTATAAGCTTGTTCTGTTGTCTACAGAACAAGCTTATAACTTTGTGATTTTTCATGATACAGTTTTGAAATTTTGTACATAGATATACAATATAATTTTGTACTTTACATAAAAATACTAGACACGTGTATCAGGTTTCGCATATACTAAAACTAATGTTGTATATTTACACATTATCATTAACACTAGAAACGGGATATTTACCATGTTACTGATTGTTATGAGTTTCCGATATTTCGGCGCTGTTGCAAGCACCATGAACGGGAACTTAAAACAATCAGTAAACATGGTAAATATCCCGTTTCTAGTGTTAATAATAATGTTACTGACCATGATAGTTTAAAAACTTATATCTTTACACATCCCTTTTAAAAAATCTTTTTGTATCTTTTGATCGAAACACAACACAAAGAACTCTTCAGAGGTGATCTTTTGTTGATAAGAACTGAGTTATATTGGTAAGATCCTCTGGATAGATGAGCACAGTGTCAGCTGCCTTACCTGTGCCAGGTCGGGGTGGTGCGGGAAGTCGTGCGCGTGGTGGTACAGCGCGTGGTGGTGCGGCGCCGGCAGGGAGGGCAGCGCCGAGGCCGGCCGCGGGGCCGAGCGCCGCCCGCCGCGCGCCCCGCCGCGCCCGCGCGACCCGCGGCCCCCACGGGAGCGGGACTCCTCGCCGTTTAGGGATACTGTGTCTGGAGAGAGACGAGATTGATTAACACACATACACTGCTGTTTTTATAGCATACCAGGACTTGGGAACCTTTCTTAAAATTATCAGCTTTCTTTTTTATATCAGCCTTCTCAGTCCCACTGCTGGTCAAAGGCCTCCCCCATAGCTTTCCAGTCCTGTTTACAATTGGACCTATCCGTTCAGAATGAGTCCAGATCGTCACGTCAGCGTTTCTTGAACCTGCCTCGGTTACGACGGCCGTCTTCAGGCACCCACTGTGTGTCAGCTGTTCAGCCGTACCATTCATTTTGACCGTCATGCTCCTTTGTATGACATAACATTTTTTTGTTTTAAACTGACAAAATTTTTATATAAACAAGCATAATCAGCCTATAAAGTCCACACAGGCCTCCTCTCTATGAGAGAGAATGGGCTGCAATCCACGCGGGCCCAGTGCGGGTTGGCAGAAGTCATATGTCTTCGAATTTTTGGTTCTAGTACATGCCGGTTTCCTTTACCGTTTTGAGAGCAGTGGTGATGAAATAAATTACACAAAGTAATGCGCCTGCCTCTATTCGAACCCACGACTCACTACTTGTAAGTCGGGGCCGCCAGCACTGAGCCCCGCTGCGTCACTACATAGTATAAAACAAAGTCGCTTCCCGCTGTCTGTCCCTATGTATGCTTAGATCTTTAAAACTATGCAACGGATTTTGATGCTTTTTTTTAATAGATAGAGTGGTTCAAGAGGAAGGTTTATATGTATATACTGCACCCGTGCGAAGCCGGGGCGGGTCACTAGTATTGTATAAAATGGGGGTCTAAAATGATCTGCTAACTTCATAATAACAGTTAACGCGTCATGTCCCTGCAACCTCAATATCTTGGTATGTTTTTTTACAATAAGTAATCAAGAACATCGCCATAACGTTCTCAATAAAACCTACTTACTGTTAAATATTTACTATACCCGTATTGCGTAACCCAGCATCTCTATTGGTGAAGAGATATGAGGCCTAAATTACGGGATAATCCATAGCCTTTCCCAACTATGTTGGGGTCGGCTTCCAGTCTAACCGGAGGCAGCTGAATACCAGTATTTTACATGGAGCGACTGCCTATCTGACGTCCACAACCCAGTTAGTACTAGATAATACGATACTCCTTAGTAAGACTTTCGGACCACTGACTACCTGTAACGACTGTCAAAGATCTACAAATGACAGCCGGGACCAACGGCTTAACGTGCTTTCCAAGGCACGGAGGGTCTCGATATGTTATCGATGATCATGGTCACCTATCCTCGGACTGACCTCGGCTAGTGTTGCTTTAATAGTGACCCATTGGCAGTTTTGATGAAATATTTTTTTTTCAAAGATTTTTACACTGAGACTCAAACCCAACTTCCATCAAAGTATCTGAAATTAAATTTAAGTCTAAGTAGAGTGAGTTCTCAGATTATCGCAAATACATACCGTTTTCAGGTAGATCAGATAGGCAGTCGCTCCATGTAAAATACTGGTATTCAGCTGCATCCGGTTAGACTAGAAGCCGACCCTAATATAGTTGGGAAAAGGCCAGGCAGATGATGATGATGATGACATACCGTTTTCAGGTCTCGTCGAATGCTGCGGCCCGTGCTTGCCGGGTCGCGCTGCTTTGACGTCGATGTCCAGGGGCACCCATTTGTGCTTGCCCGACTTGCTACCGCCTTTGCCAGCACCTGAAAAGAAGGTATAGAATAATATTAAAAGGAGGCAACAAAAGTAAATGACATAACTGGTGAACCTCTCCCTATCAGTTCGAAGAACACAGGCTTAATGTACACATCAGGCTACCCGAAGCTGTCAAATTTTCCCATTCAACCTTGAACTTAATGCTTTAGCGATAAAGTTGAAAATCTATTAAATAAATTTGAGAGATTGTAGCTTGATGTGTTAACGTCTGTACCACTAGCTGTTGCCAGCGATCTTCGTCCGCGTTAAATTATTATAAAAATATTACTTCCATATTTGAATCGGATTTTGATAACAATTTCAAGGATTTTAATTCAAGTTACTCCTTATAACATCAGCTATATGCCAGTAAAAGTCCCATCAAAATTGGTCCAGCCGTTTCGGAGATTAGCCGTAACGAACAGAGACAGACAGAGTACAACTCTTGTTCGGTTTTTAGTCTATCTTGCAACAAACAGTTAACAAATTCGTTGCTCCAACTGACCATCCATTTCATCGTCCCAGATGCTGTTTTAAGCTTTCACGGTTTACAACTAAACTTATACTGATCATCATCGTCATTTCAGCCGAAAGACGTCCACTGCTGGACATAGGCCTCCCCCAAGTGTCGCCACATTGACCGGTCCCGTGCGACTCGCATCCAGCTGATCCCAGCAACCTTCACCAGGTCATCGAAAAAATAAATTTATACTGATCGGGAGCTCAAAATGATGAACAATCACGGAAGATATCCCGTAAGTGACAGTATAAGATCAATCAGACGGTACCCACCTGAACTCTTTGCTTTGTCACCATGCTTATCATGTGCATGATGCCTGTCGTTGTGCTGATGATGGTTGTGCGTGGGCTCTACCCTCTCTGGCTTCGAGGGCTGGTGATGGTGAGGTTCCTCTGGGGGCTTGCGGTCTTGGTCCTGTAATGTGAGGAGGAATAAGTCAGTTATGAGTCATAAATAAGGAAGATAAAATTAGGTACGTATACGATGGGTTATAAATTTTATCAGTCTAGGGTATGGTTAATAGCAGTAGGCTGACCTCCTACTACAAGGAGAGTAGAGGCAGAGAAATACGAAAGAAAACGGCCAAGTGCGAGTCTGACACCATCGTAGTAGAACAGTCCCCTTTAATTATTTTCTTTGTTATTGGCTAAACAGCAGCCACCTGTGAAAATTTCAACTGTCTACCTATTACGAATCATGAGATACAGCCCGCTGACAGACAGACGGACGGACGGACAGCGGAGGCGTAGTAATAGGATCCCGTTGGTAAATTACATATGATAAATTACAAATATATTAAGCAAAATTCAAGAGTAAATACTCTGATTTTATGTAGGCATGTTTTTTTCAATAAGTAATCAAGAACATCGCTATAACGTTCCCAATAAAACCTACTTACTGTCAAATATTTACTATACCCGTATTGCGTAACCCAGCATCTCTATTGGTGAAGAGATATGAGGCCTAAAATACGGGATAACCTTCAAATTCATAGAAAAAACTTCGCGAAAAATAAAATGATGATGCCTTCCTGCTTTTGGACTTCGCCAGCCAAGCCAGAATCAACAGTGGCGACCACCAGAAAAGCGCCGAGACAATGAAGCTCGACGAAGTCCCAGAGAAACAATTTAACTGTCTTGGATCCCGCCAGGAAGTTAATCTATACTAATATTATAAAGCTGAAGAGTTTGTTTGTTTGTTTGTTTGCTTGAACGCGCTTATCTCAGAAAATAGGTGTCCGAATTGAAAAATTCTTTTAGTGTTGGATAGCCCATTTATCGAGGAAGGCTATAGGCTATATAACATCACGCTACGACCAACACGAGCGGAGCATTCATGAAAAATGTTGCAAAAACGGGTAAAAATCCAAACGCAGGCGAAGTTGCGCGGGTCAGCTAGTCAGACAAGAAAAGCGGAGGAGTAGGAAAAACATAATGTCCACTTCCCTCCATATCAGCAGGAGACAGAACAAAACAAGGTCAATAGACAAAGGGACGTTTATAACTAGGATAAGCCCAGGGCTTTGCTGCAGATTTTTATATTAATTTGTTTAATATTAATGATGGACTGTGTAAAGAATGATATGAAATGATATGATGAGAAGACGAGTAATAGAGAAGTATGGAAGAAGAAGACATACTGCGCCGACCACAAATGAACTAGGATAAGGGCAAGAAAATGATGATGATTAAGGAAACCTTCCTGAAATAACATATATCAACAACGTCATTCTTCTGCCCTGATACCAATTTACGTGGGGTTGGTTATTTATTCTCAAAATAATAATATTTAGCAACATGTATGTAAATCACATCAAAATCTATCACAGACACACAATCAGCCACGAAAAGGGACATAGTTTTATCCTATCTACATAACATAACATCTCGCTTGTAATCCCCGGAGGGTTAGGCAGAGGTTCACCCAATAATACATCCACTTTTCGTCAGTAATGTTACATATTGTTTTATAATACACATACATTCATAAAATCACACCTTTTTCGTATGGGGGTAAGCAAAAAATACAATACGCCTCGTGCTTCGATCCTTACATACACCTTCCGCCTCATTCACGTTCATACATCTGGTTATGACCAGCCCCCGTAGCATGACCACCGTAGAGAAGGATTTCTTTGACGGAAGAATCGACAAAATGACAGATAGTGCAAAGAAATCTGTCAATGTGTCGATACAATCTGTCATTTTGTCAAATCTTCCGTCAAAGAAATCCTTGTCTACGGTGGTCATGCTACGGGGGCAGATGTATGAACGTGAACGAGGCGAAACGGCACGGCACGCCCGTTGCGAGTACACCGCATCTGAACTTCCAGAAAAACCTCACCAACAAGGTTATACCATTTTTAGGTATAGAAATGCACCCACAGTTAAATCAAACTTATGTTAGGTTAATTTTTCTGTAGTTTAAAAATCGACTAAAACTCAAACTGACATATCGATTATTTTTATGTGGCAACACCAATCGGTGACAGTTGGTGGTAGAAGGAGGTTAGCGCCGGCAATCGATTCGTTCACTTGGTTTTGAGGCGAGCTACGGGTCGGACTAACGAAAGTGATCCGGTCGATACCTAGGAATAATTATACAACATTAGTTTTAGTATATGCGAAACCTGATACACGTGTCTAGTATTTTTATGTAAAGAATCTATGTACAAAATTTCAAAACTGTATCATGAAAAATCACAAAGTTATAAGCTTGTTCTGTTACCTGGTTGTCCGCACAAAAACGCGGTCACCACGCAGCGCGTGCCTCCAGCGTCGTCTTGAGCTCATTGATAATAATAATTTGGCAGAAAAATATAAGATGGTTTAAAAATTATTAGAATCGATTCAGTTACTTATTCCGAGCAAACTATATTCAGGTTTCGCGTATACTAAAAATAATGTTGTATTGTAGCTGTTTGATTATTTATAGTTCATGATTTTAGTAGACTGCTGAAAAAGGAATAATTAAGTAATATTGTCATATACCCAAGGAGTTTTATTACGCTTACATATCCTTTTATTCAACGCAACTTACCATATTGTACAAAAAAAAAAACTGCATCTAAAACTCAAATAACAAACATCTCGGCACACACTCGCGCGCAATCTGTTAACCTACCCAAGGTCATCTCTATGCGATTTGCGAACGCGTAATGTAAACAATGAAACAGCCTCGTTATCTCGCTTTCTGATTACTATTGGCTGTGGCATGTTGAATTGGTAATAGAATTCTTGGCTGCGTTGTGTTTTTGATATTTTGTAGTGTTTATGCATCATCACACTGCGCTCCAAAACACAGCTGACGTTGCTCAAAAAGCCGCTAAGCTGAAGTGGGACTGGACTGGCCACGTCTTCCGCATGTCCAATGAGTTGTGGGTCAAAATAACCAATTTCTGGAGCCCTGACACAGCCAGAAGGCGTCGTGGCAGACCTCGTAGAAGATGGCGGGATGAGTTGGACAAAACCAACGACCAGTGGTCTACATTAGCCCTGGATCGAAACAACTGGAAGTCATGGGGAGAGGCCTTTGCCCAACAGTAGGATGACGCAGGCTAACCGTATCAGTATCAGTCACATGCATCATCATCTTCATCCTCCTGCACTTATCCCAATTCATTTGTGGTCGCCGCAGCATGACTTCTTCCATACTTCTCTATTACTCGTCATCTCATCAGACACCTGCTTTCTTACCATGTCATCCTTCACACATTACACGTCTTCGATTCTTCTAGCTATCCACATTCAGACTCAATAATAATCGTCCAGGGAAACTCTAAAACGCGCGCCTCAAAGACATGTCAACAACAAGGAAAGGGTCCGGGGCTGCGGGACTGTTCGAAAGAGATACCGCGGCCCTGGAACCCAAAGGGAAAAGAAGGAACATGGATGGATTTTAGTCAGTACAAGTCTGACACTCTCTTCTTATAATCATAATAGGATAATAATTTGAATTACGGTACAATTCGTAAAGTGGTCACGAAGACAATTCGTACTGTTAACTGCGTCTATGACCATTTTAAGAATTTTAACGCGATTCATATTATTGTCCTACTGTGATTCTGCTAAAGCGCCCATTTTTAATTGTGTGTCGTACTAGGGAGGATTTTATAATGTATAAAATAAGTAAGAATCTTACCGCAGTCCCATTATGGTGCGCCGGATCAGCGTCATGTGGAGGTGGTGTGGAATGACACCTGGCTCCGCCGGAGACGGCAGCGCCGAGGGTCGGCCAGTCACCTATGTCGGTGAAGTCTGATGCCTGGAGACAAAGGAAAGTAGATGGTTAGTCAAGGTAGTAAAGTTATTATAATTCTTACATAATAGTGCTTTTGACCAGATTTCAGCAATGGCGGCCAATTTCAACGTAGACTAGTATATCTAGCCAACGAAGCGGGAGATATTATAACAGTAGATCATAAGTGTGTACGCAAACACAGGTGATTCGCTTTGCTTACTGTCTTAAAACTATGGGCCGTCAATTGGACAACAACGGCAACCAGGAAGATCGGAGAAAGACCAGACCAAAGAACTTGGCAGATGCCTTTATCAGTCAGTTCATTACCAAGTTTAGCTAGTACTGAGGAGTCAAATTCTTCTGTATGTATTCTTAAGTACATCAGAAGGTTTACAACGAGATCTGGCCAAAATTCAATTGGCTCAAATATTCTCACTAGTTTTAGCCACACCTGAGCCGGTAAAGCCTAATTTATTAAGCGCTATAATCTGATGTCTAAACATCGTGAGGAAACCAGTATGCCTGAGAGATAGCCGAATCAGAGGCCCGTGGGCGGCATTAAAACTCTGACATCAGGTTAGCCACTAAGCACACGATAAAGAAGAAGAGATCTGATGTCCAGAGCCCTAGACTATGCCTAGGGCTCTGGATTTTTAAACCTTCTGTGTCTACTCTAGGCTCTAGATGTCAGACATGATGAGGTCTACTTTAAGTCTCTAGGCTCCATAATTGTTATAAAACTAACCTATAAAAACACACACAAACTAAAATCAACACCCATTCACCATAATATTTTCCTTATTCCCTCGTCAATACCTGGCCATCCTGCTCCACCTTCGCCCAGCTTCTCCTAGGCCTGGACTTGCGCCTCGCTGCCACACCGGCCGTCATATCGTTCGACACTCTGCCTCTTACTGTATCATCTTGTGTGATCAACAGTTTGGTAGTTTTTTGTGTCTTTGGCAGTTGGTTTAGTCCTTTACGAATTGGCGCTGGCACTTGGTGCTTTTCAACTTGTACTTGGTCTATTATTTCTTTTTAATTAAGATTAAGGTCATTTGCACTTATTTCTTCTTCTTTTTAACTAAGGTCACTTGGTGTTTTTCAATTTATACGAAGTCTACTTTTCACTTAGTCTAGTGCTTTTGAAGTTTTTGACACTTTTGGAATTGTTACTTTTGGATATTTCACATGGAATGTTTGTAATTGTTGAGTTTCTTAATTTACAATTAAATCTGTTACGGTTAGATTAATTTAGTTATGGTTGCATTGAGGTTTGGTTTTCGCTTAATGTTCTGGTGATACATAGGTTTTATTTAGATATGCTGTACAGTTGCTACAAGAAGCTTGTAACCACGGTGCAGTTAAATATACAGTTTTAATGACTACAATATTTGTAGTTTTTCCGCTAATTATGATCCTATCCTTTTCCCAATTAATTGAGGGTTGGCGCATCGTGTCTTCGTCTTTTATACTTCTCTATTACTCGTCATCTCAGTAGTCATCCCCCGTCTAGCAATATCATCTTGCACACAGTCCATCGTCACTACATTCATACACAAAACTTTCGTCACCTCACGGCATTATTTTCTTGTAGTTATTCGTTTTAGACATCCTAATACTAATACGTAACTTGAAAGATATTTTCGATGTGATTAAGCTTAATGTTAGACCTTTAAGCTTGTGTTAACATGATGTATTGTCTTAAGTTAATTAAATGCGAATTTTTACTGCAACAATCGCGTATATCCTAGAAGACTGAATATTTTTTAGCTTCCATTTCGCCTTTTTCTAGTCTAGTCGTAATAATACTAAGATTCTGTCATAATCAAATAACCATATAAATAGATCAAATCACTAGAACGTTTAAGACGTAGTGTGATCTGACATTTCTCAATCAAGGAAACGCATTAAAAGGAAACCAGTTCTGTGACATTTTAATGTTACGAGTTAAATATAAATTTGAGGTCAGTTGGCCCTACCGATGGTGGCAAATATACATATTTTTGAAATGCTTTTGTATATTTAGTTTAGTAAGTTTGTTTGCAATTAAAGTGTTTGATTGATTCGGTAATATAAATAAAGGCCGAGATTTAATTACATGTCGCTAACGGCATCGAGATCAAGAAACAGTTATCGAAAGGTGGTGTGTCCCCGAACTGGGTGTGCTCGGCAGCTTACTTATCTTGGTAACAAGAAATAAGGGGTCTATGACTTTTTGTACGTATAATTTCCTACGGATTTCCTAATATTTTCCTTACCATATATTACAAAATTTGCTAAAATAAGGTTGCTGTAAAAACTTCGTCCACCTTTCAAAGAAAAGGTGATCTATTAGTTCATTAATTTCACGTTCAACTAATTACAGACTCAACTAATCATCAACTAATCACAAACTCAATTGATCAACAAAATTACTATGTCAAATCCACATCTGAGCCGATCTAAGAGATTTCTTCACAGCTTATCTAGCAAGCTGCAAGTGGTGCAACTAGTTATTTTAAGCTTATTTTAATGACTTACTAGTCTGTCAAAGTAGTAATGCAATATTTGAATACCAATATAATAATTATATGTGGCTCAAGAGTTGTAACACTCCTGTTTTCTATTGCATTAACACCTGTTTTTACTACGGTTGGTCTTTCTTAATCCCATGTACTTAAATAAAAGCGCACTTTTGGATTTTCAATCCTTGGCGCTAAGCTTAGCGTTGAAAATGTAAATTAGATTTTATTAAGGCATTTGATGTAGTTGTCGCCTAGTGTTTGTTAAGGCAGGCATACCTTACCTTAATGGGGTTATCATTTATAAGAACTGCGAAAGACTAGATATTGATAACTTAAATGCAACTTCTAACTATTAAGTAGACAGAATTTTAATATGAACTTCCTGCTTATTATTCAAGAGTACCATAGGGAAGCGTTTTGGGACAACTTCCGTTTAGATTTTTCGAGTCATCTTTATTGAACGTAAAAACATCACGCCTATTTTCCATTGCATTTTGCGCATTACATTTTTAATGATCTACCGAATTTAGATAAATAACCATTTTTTGTTCATTTCCAGCACAATGTTGATTAGCTTAAAAGCTACAACTGGCAACAAATACATATTGACAAGTAGGATACTTGGTAGATTATGGTCTCTCGATCCGCCTTTCCGACAGTCCTAAAATATTACTTTTCAAGAGGATTTTTGTTTAAAATTCACCTACGTCTTTTCTAACAAACTAAAAAAACGAACGCAGCGCTAAATAGGACAATAGGAAAACATGGCATCTATAAACAGCTGTTGGCCTGGCTCAAGACTGTTTGGTCAATAGCGAGAACCCCTTCCGTATTTTCCATACCGCATACAAATAGTGAATTATGCCCGTTACCACTGACACTACTGAAATGTATGTTTTGTATATAATTGGGTGTATGAACAGATGTATTAACGTGGTGGAGGCGAAAGGAGTATAAAGGGTAGAAGGGACATCGAACTTAAAACTACCGATAAAAAAAATCTATGGGGGTTCGTGTCCTACCGCCGACCAAAGTGCACCTCAAGTGAACTTTGATTAAACCATTAGATTCATCGTCATCATCATCATCACCAGGAACGGCAGCTAGAAGGTCAACGAGTGCAGGTCACAGTCTAAGGTACGTACGCTGCACATATCTTTACTGCTTTCTGCACAGAACTATTGTGAACCTCATCTTAACGTTTTTCGTAAGACCTTTAACGGGTAGCAGGTAGCCATGACACCCATTTCGGCTGATGCGCATGCTACATTTTTTTACCTGAATAAGAGGTAACCGTTTTAGGCTCGGCTACCCTTCCAACTTGTATAAAGATCATAGCTGGTGACGTTCTATAGTTTTTGCTTTCAGAAGAAGCGCGTGAATTTATGTATGTATTATTCAATGAAATACACTTGTCACTGTCCACTAGCATAATTGATAGTTTCAAGTTACAGCCAATGTCAGCAATGATTGAATAAGTATTGTTTAACATAATAGTGCTAATTCAAATACAAAATATTTTATTTCGCATAACCTACATGGGCATTTATAAAACGTCAGAAGCTAGGTACAGGGTCCCATTTTGTTGTTTTCTATAGAGGAGAAACGGCAAAAACTTCTAACCTTTTTTTTTACAATGGGTGTAACAAGACCCTTAAGGCGCGATTTATACAGAAACGGCGTAAGGTGAAGGCGCAGCGCAGGCATGATGCCGCTTCAAAACGTTTTCATACAAAATTTATGTAGGCGACGTGTAGTAAATTACACTCGAGTGGCGCGGCGCAGGCACGCCGTTCTTTCGTTTCGTTTTAATTCCACGCCTGCGCCTGCGCCGCGCCTTCACCTTACGCCGTTTCTGTATAAATCGCGCCTTACGAAGCCGAAAGGCACTTGTTCTCCCCGTCATTGCGTTCATTTTTTTGTTCTAGACCATACCTGGGAACCTTCTAGTTACGGTGATATTGGGGGTCAAAGTTACAAATTTTTCAAATATTTTTTTTTTTAATACTAATTTTTATTTTAAGATTTTACTTTAAACACCTCCGTACTATTCAATCCATTCATCAGCACAATGTTTCGAATGCGTTACATAGAGTCCTACCGTAAAACGTGATTTTTCACCTGCGTAGAGTTACGTAGTTTGATGTACAGAATGCTTGGTTGACGGCTTCGTGATGGGTCCGTTTACACCCTGTATTTGTCATTACTGTGATGTCAAATTACAATAACATCATGCCTGTAATCCCCGAAGGATTGGGCAGAGATCACATTAAAATTCACTATACAGTTCTTAATTCCTATTTCTTTGTATATTTTTGTTAAGTCTCTAGCAACGCGCATTGGGTTTCGTTCGTTGAGTATAAAAAAAAAATACATTGTACTCACTCAGAGTACAATGCATTTTTTGTTATATTGGCACCCCTGCTATACAGCTGTGTTAGTTGTGTGTGTGTGTGTGTCAGCTGTGTGTGCTGTGCTATTCAACGAATATATTTGCTATAAAAAAACCCTAAGCTACTTCTCTCTCCTAGTGATAGTTTCATCACTAGGAGAGTTAATAATAGTAATAGTTCTTAATAGTTTCATAATTAATAAGTTACATCTAACCCTGAATATTATTGTACTGTTAGAATTTCAAGTTCAGGTAGTGAGTCGATCATTGACAACTAAACAATGCGTTTTAATTTAGGCAGTCACTGATATATCGAATAGTACTAGTGGAAATCAGCATAAATAATAGGTAACACTACATAATACACAAATCATTGAAACGTAATAAGGGACATAGAGGACACGTAATAATACCAAAACAGGAAAAAACATAGTCATAGTTATCAATGACCAAGCACTATAAAACTTAGTCCAAACAGTAACGTAGCACCTACTTAGTCCACACAATGACTCTACCAGCAAAAGAAAAAAAAAAAAGCTAAAAACAATTATTGAAACATCGTGCTTACCCCTCTTCGGGCACCTGTCACCCAAACATCCATACATACACACTTTTAGACAAACTTTTAGACAACCACTTAAAACATCACTCACATTTAAAAGTCTACCTATCACCAAGGAGACAAACAAATCTACTCCCGCGCTAACAAAACTATCAGAAACACTAAAAACAGCCAAAAAGACGAACAAACAACGTGCTCCGACCGCTAGAACCCGTCAAATGGCGTTCTCCCACCATAAACAAAAAAAAAACATAGAATCACGTGTCAAAAATGAGGTTATAAATAAAAATGTCCTCGAAAATCGTCACAACCATAGAGAAATTTACAGTTTTAGAAGAAAAAATGCAATGGAACACTCTGGTTTTAAAAATAGAACTGTAATAAAGCACATGACATAACCTAGAAAGAAGCGAAGTATAACCTAACTTGGCCGCGTGGCGAACACGCTGTTCGCACCGGTATCGCTATCTCTGCCTAACTTAAGAGAACATGTTGTTGTCTCGTTCACTCGCTGCAGGGGTCCGCTCTCGTTGATTATGCCAAGGTTAACGAAACGGCACAATGAGAGCTCTACGTAATTCTGGTTTATTTAACACATTACATTATCTATAGACAGTATGAGCAAAGTTGCTTTTCGTATCTGTCTGTGTGATCATTTCTTCTGAACTCCTCATTTAATTTTGATGTGGTTTTCATTATAATTTTAGAGATAATTTAGTCTTAAAAGTTTGTGTTTACCGTTATAGTGTTACCATGCTCTGACACGGAGCAAAGACCTCTTGTCTATAGAGTGTGCCATAATCGACCGCCCTGGTACAGAAGTCTCGATGTTTTGACACGTCATTTGCACCCATATGAAGCAGGGGCGAGGCACTAGTGTTGTTAAAAAATAATACGCAATAGGCGGAAGCGATTTTATTTTTGTTTGTCTTGAGGAGCGTCATCATTCATGCTCCAGTTAGAGTGAGGTAAATAAACAACGTTATTTTTAGTGGGCATAGAGATATGGGTAAATAATGATGATTGTTATCATTATTACATAAATAGCTATTCTTCTAACCTCATAATTCTCTTGCCCTTGTCCCAATTCTGTCGTCTTCTTCCATACTTGTCATCTCATAACCTTTCTTGTCATATCATCCTTTACACAGTCCCTCCATCGTTTCTTTGGTATTCTATTACATAATATTATATTAGGTATTCTTCAAATCTAACAGCCAATATTTATGTGTTGCTAGGGAGTTTGTTCCGCTACTTCGTCTTCCCAGCAAAAACACTAGAAAGTGGCGAAGGGCAGGCGATTTGGGGACCGTCGTGCGTAATTGACGTTCAAATTTTTTTTGTTTTTTTTTTTTAATTTGAATAAATGGCTTTTGATTGTGTATAGAGCTGACCTGAAAGATGTTCGTTCAGAATAAGCGACAACTATCAGAAACTTCTAGTCCCCTATTGCAAGGGACTAAATTAAAGACAACTAACGTTATTCTAAGAACTAGCGTTGCTATTGTCTGTTTTTACTTTTTCCTCCTACCTCATGCAGTATTACCTACTACTAACTGAAAAGGAGCTCGTGGGTTAAAAATAACAGCCGCTCGAGTCGATCTTTAGGTTGATCTTTAGGCCGTGTCTGCCTAGGGTGGGCACCCATTACATACCGCATGTCCTCCGAGCCTCGGAAAGCACGCAAAGCCGTTGGTCCCGGCGGTCAATTGTAGATCTTTGACAGTCGTTACAGGTAGTCAGTGGCCTGAAAGTCTGACAACCACACTTAGCAAAGGGAGGTCAGATAGGCAGTCGCTCCATGTATAATACTAGTATTCAGCTGCATCCGGTTAGACTCGAAGCCGACCCCAACATACATAGTTGGGAAAAGGCTAGGCAGATGATGACTTACTATTAACTGAAGCTATTTCCTCATCAATATCATTTTACACTCTTTTAAATGCGTATCAGCGTATGTCTACGCCGACTAAAAATAACTTTATATGCCTAATTAAATTGTTTGTTATTTTTCGGGGTTTTTTGACAGTCCTACTAAATTACACGATTAATACTTTATCAGTCAAAGTGATAATCTTTGGAAATATTTCTAGTTACAAAAACATTTTCGCTAATTCAATTGTTTACTCATTATAATCAGAAGTTTGTCATACTGCAGAAGAAACGTATTGTCCCAAACAGAAGGAAGGATCCTGTATCTATCATCAGCCAATATACAAGGTGTAAACGGACCCTTCACGAAGCCGTCAACCAAACATTCGGTACATCAAACTAAGTAACTACACAAAAATTATTGCTGGGAAACGACTTTAATTTTAGGGTGAAAAATCACGTTTTACGGTAAAACTCAGTTTTAAGTAACGCAGTCACATTGTGCTGATGGATGCATTGAATAATGCATCGAATAGTACGGGATTCGTGGAAGTATTTAAAGTAAAGTTATAACATTTAAAACATTTATTAAAAAAAAAAAAAATGTGTAAAATCTCTAACTTTGACCCCCAATATCTCCGTAACTAGATGGTTCCTAGGTATGTTGCAGAACAAAAAACTGATCGCTATGACGGGGAGAACCAATGCTTTCGGCTTCGTTAAGGGTCTATTTACACCCTTTATGAAAAGCAGTTCTGTGATTGACGCATAACCACCATTGAAGACAGGGACGCAATTCTGAAGAATTTTTGATACATAACCTAACCTATGATCGACCCCTGACAAACGCCAGTCATGATATAACACTGTTACAGAAACGGTTACAAACATTACTCAATAGAAAAGGTCGGACATCGCCCGAAGCGAAGTAAACTAAGACATATCAGTTACACAGTTTTTATAAATGAGAAATGATAATGCCTTAGGCTAGCACGTTATAAATGCCATTGCACTATTGCAGTTGGCTGATGTTTTAATTGATAACGGTGAATAAAGGCTATAAAAATAAGTAACTGTAGTTTTCATATCAGACTGTGAATACCGTTACAGGACAAAAGAATCTACGAGTGTAGAGAAGGAACCTGTTGTGATCAACGCGCATGTTTCAGCAGAGGTGAGAGGTTGAAGAAATGGTAATGCAAGATGCCCAGGCCTGATGTAATCACATCATCATTCCCCTGCCCTTATCCCAATTTATTTGGGGTCAGCGCATCATGTTGTCTTTTTCTTCATTCCATACTTCTAATACATCAGACACCTCCTTTCTTGCCATATCATCGTTTACATAGTCCATCCATCGTTTCTTTGGTCTCTACTCTAGAACCCACACATTCATACTCAACATTTTTTCCTTCCTCAGATCCATATTTAGAGGATACTGTGGGATGATGCTTTGAATGAGATAAAAAAATATCTAAACTTATAACCTTCCCCTGTAAACCTACACGTGGTGCAGATACGCGCACTTTACGTATGGTTGATTCACGGATTTCCCCGACGATATCACGACAACCGACTACCACACAAGACAAGCCAAGAACGACAAAGCTAATATTTTTGAACAGACCAAGATTACAGGAATTAGAACTACAACAGTAGAATTTTACAAAGACTTAGTAAACTAAGCTTAAATGTCAGAGTAGTCTTACTAATAGTCGTTGCAGTCTAACAGAATGCGGTATTAAGACGTAAATCCTGGGGGTTTTAGGGTACCGTCGAGAAAATAGCCATCTGTATAAGTTTTTAAGCTATCATTGTCACTAACATTATCATTAACACTAGAAACGGGATATTTACCATGTTTACAGAAACAGTAAACATAAAAACAGCAAACATGGTAAATATACCGTTTCCATTGTTAATGATAATAGCCATCTAGTTTAAAAAACTAATATTATTGGAAAACCTGATATGTATGGACTATTTCACCTACACGCGCAAAATGAACTAGACCAAAATAATCTAGACGAATGTATGATCGATTCGTAAAGAAGAAGTGAGCACCGAGCACCAAGAGTGTTAGGTGATCAATACTCGTTTTTATCTACATGATAAATCACCTTTGGCCCGCAATGAGACTATCCGTAGTAGTATAATAAATATGGAGAAGAGCAGCGGTGGCTCAGTGGGAGAGAAGCGGTGGCTCAGTGTTGCCGGCCCCGACTTACGAACAGTAAGTCGAGAGTTCGAACCCAGAGAGGCGCGTTACTTTGAGTAATTTATTTCATCACCACTGCTCTCAAAACGGTGAAGGAAAACATCGTGAGCAAACCTAAAACCTAACATTCGAAGACATGTGATATCTACCAACCCGCAGTGAGCCCGCGTGGTGGATTATAGCCCACTTCCTCTCATAGAGAGGAGGCCTGTGTCCCAGCAGTGGGAACATTATAGGCTGATTATGCATAATAAGTATTCTTTGCCGGACTAACCTAACGATGAAAAAAAAAACGTTTCAGTCACCAGTCCACCGTGAGTAGTATTCGCAACTGGCGCGGCGTGCGTGTATGACCAGAAGTATGAACGCGACCGAAGGTTAAGAAGTATGGTATGGGTCGCAGCAGGTGGAATTGCTGTATTTTTTGCTTATAGCTAGCAACTATATGAGTTTAGTTTTGATTCATGAAACTGGTCAAATCAAAGCAATTTACCGTTAACAGTTGACGTCAGTATGGAAAAGTAATTAAATCGCATACGACGTCAACAATTTATTGTTTTGATGATAACACAAATTGTGTGATAGCTGACCAAAGAAATAGGTAAGAAAATTTAACGTGGCAAGGGGATGCCCTAGACGGACATACACCGACCTTATTGGCTATGATCTTAAGATAGATCAGGGGCGTAGTACTCGCAACCGTCGTGCGTGTATGACCAGAAGTATGAACATGGACGAGGCGAAGAGTATGTCGTAGGTGGCGTTCTGTAGTTGTTTTTGTAAGTCTGACGTAGATATTGATACTGAAGCACAATCAGTAACATAGTTGGGACAAGACTAGCGAGTCTCGAAATTGTAGAGAACCAAGCGCGGCGATAGGTGGTCTACCTACAGACGATCGCAGGAAGAACCTGGATGAGACACGCGCAGACTAGGAAAGCATGGCACAGAAGGGTAAGGGCCAGTGCCGTCATAAGGCGAAAGAGCAGAACTGCGAAAATAATGTTAAGAATCATAAGTTTAAAAAAAAAACTTAAAAACACACTTTCTCGTTTTCTTATCAGCAAACCCTTTCATTTCATACCCATATCATGGGAATGCATAAAATTTAACTAGTACGCCATCTTTAGGAGTCCACCATATTGGACTTAGAATGACTTCACTTAGCTAGCAAGGCATTGTCATCCAAACTAAACATGTATGCAAAATATCAGCACAATCGGAAACCAGAAAGTGGGTCAAATTTAACTTCTAAGATTTTTTCACATAGTTGCAGGTGAAGCTAATAAAAGCGTGTTAAAAAAGGTGTACCTAGTAAGGTAATGCAGAGAGCATTACGTGTTCTCAGATGCGCCATTTTATCTTATGACGGCAGTATATTCCGCAGTGGATGGAACAAGGCTCCCAATGATGACGATAATGAAGAATCGCGTCGAGCAAGTGCTAAGTAACAAGAACTCCAGAATATCAAGACGAATAACCGAAAGGCTTGCAAAGACCCGTTTAATACTAAACAGGTTTAACAAGACCCCGACCGACAGACCCGGCTCACGCTTGACATTATTTTTTTGCTCGACAGCGCAGCGACTGGCAGAATGCCAGACAGCAAGACCAGGTCGATGCAATTCAATAAAATGCCAAATTGAATTGTTATACTTGACAAGTTTAAATTATTATTTTGGTGCTATGGAATTTGGTGTTGAACGAATAAAAACCTCATTCTCTTAGTTGTATCGTC
Organism: Noctua fimbriata; assembly: GCA_905163415.1. Taxonomy (NCBI): domain Eukaryota; kingdom Metazoa; phylum Arthropoda; class Insecta; order Lepidoptera; family Noctuidae; genus Noctua; species Noctua fimbriata. Next base: position 8,085,550 of record LR990950.1, read on the forward strand.
TACGTAGTACCAATTACAAACTAGTTAATAATGTGTTAAAAAGTCTCATCGCGTACGGACCACCATTGAAATATAATTGCTATGATATTCTGGGTACTCAATGGGAATTTGAGTTTGTAACATTATTGACGTCGTATGTCGTGGACTAAAAGAAAGAAAAGGTATTTATTTGACTCGCACAGGGCAAGACAAAATTATTAAATTAACAATGAAACAAAATTTTATAAAAGTAAACATAAAAAATATATACAACATTATTTTCAGTATATGCGAAACCTAAATATAGTTTGTTCAGAAAATAACTGAATCGATTCCAATTATTTTTAAACCATGTTATATTTGGACACCGAGCGATATTAAGTACCTATCGCAATCATTTAGGTACCTACTGCCTAATAATTATTTTCAATAACAACAAGGGCGCGCTGCGTGGTGACCACGCTTTTGTGCGGACAACCAAGTAACAGAACAAGCTTATAACTTCGTGATTTTTCATGATACAGTTTTGAAATTTTGTACATAGATTCTTTACATAAAAATACTAGACACGTGTTTCAGGTGTCGCATATACTAAAACTAATGTTGTATAAGACATCCATAAAATAAATTGATCCTGTATGAGGCCAAGAGGTAACATTTAAAAAAAAAAGGTCACAGCGCAGATACTCTCATAGGTCTCAAAATGATGCCACGTTCAGATACGACCAGAAACACACAGTTTTTATACTGTCATGGACACTAACATTATCATTAACAATAGAAACGGGATGAACGAAACTCTGTAGCTAATCGATGGTAACCCATCCACGAACCGACCTAGACAAGCGCGGCTTAACCATAAAGGTTGACTTACGCGGCTATTATCGTACTTGCACGACTATAAATACATTAACATGTTTACAGATGAAATAACCAAGCATTAGTTAATCGTCCCAAGGACCAGGGACATAGAAAATTAAAAACAAATAACATTGTTTTGTCGACAACTAAAACTCTTCTAATTTAGTGTAAGAATGTGTTTTTCATAGTATTTATAGAAAATGGAACGGCTGTCTCACTGTTTATACCTCGTTGGCATAATATGAATTGGTTTGGACTGAACTCTTAATAATTAAGAAGATATTTTATGGGAACTGCCTGGTTCGTCTAGTTGTCGGAAGCGAATGCGAAAGTATGCAAGGATGGATGGATGGATGTTTGTAACTCTTTCACGTAAAAACTACTGGCCGGATTTCGAAGAAATTTGGCACACAGATAGTTTATAACCTGGATTAACACATAGGATACTTTTTATCACGGTAGTACGATCCCTTACGACATCACTGAAGTCCACGCGTAGCAGTAGCATTAGTAGCGAAGCTAGTAGCGTTTAGTTTTCACCAAGGCGCCAGCATTCTGTCTAACATCCTGCTAAGTTGCCAATTCAAGACCATTTTGCCGCAAAATCTTATAATTCTCCTCAAGAAATTTCCTCTAGCAACAGACTAGCGGATCCGACTCAACCAAATGACCGTAAAAACCGGTCCCCGCTTATCAGGTGACATATTAACATATAATACATACAATTATATAAGTTAGGTATATAGGTGGACAGCGATAGATAGACCTTGACCCGTGGGTGCGGTAGAGATTTTAGCTATCTATTTGAATATTATGTAGTTGTGGATTTTATAATGGATGTAAAAAGATCCAACGAAGCTGAAAGGCACTTGTTCTCCACGTCATCATTGCAATATTTTTTTGTTCTGGACCATACCTGGGAACCTTCTACTTACGTAGATATGGGAGGATTATGAATTTTCTTCTTTCTTTATCATGTGGTTAGCGCCTAATCTGGTGTCAGAGTTTTTATGCGGCTTATGGGCCTCTGACTTGGCTTTACATGCCGTCGAGAAATATCTCTCAAGCATGCTGGTTTCCTCACGATGTTTTCCTTCACCGAAGCAAGTGATAATCATACAATAAGCACATGAATCCGAAAAATCAGAGGTGTGAGTCTTGGGTTCGAACTCGAGACCTGTGACTTGGCTTTATGAATCAGACGCAATCATCATCATAATTTCAGCCGAAAGACGTCCACTGCTGGACATAGGCCTCCTCCAAGTGCCGCCACATTGACCGGTCCCGTACGAATCGCATCCAGTGGATCCCTGCAACCTTCAACAGGTCATCGGTCCACGCTATCAAAACAATATTTTTCTACGCCAGTTTCGTCAATCCACAAGAATCAATGTTTCTTCAGGATGTCGCCTATAACAATGTTTCTTCACGAGTTCATGACGCGACATTGTTTATCATAAAGAAGACCGCATTGTTAATGGAACAATGGTAAATATTTTAATAACTGTGTCTTATTAGTACAAACCGTTTCCGATTGATTTTGTACAAGTCCCGTGTTCGGTGCGATTTCCCATCGGAGAAAAATGACGAGCTTCCATGCAAACTTTCATACATTAAACACAATTTTCGAATTCCTTTTTAAAACTGAATTGAGACGCTTAATTCTCCGTTTATTTTTGTCTTTCATTTGGTATCTTTCACTCCAACTGAACACAAACACTGTTTTAAGCTTTCGCGGTGTCCTAGTGATACTGTGAGTGTGTTTTGCCGTGACTTTGTGTCGAGTTCCAGTGGTGCAAAAGACAAAGAAAGAGCCTGGGTTCGAACACACAGCTTACTAGTCTGGGCCGCCACCACTAGGCCACCGCTGTTTCCTTCTGACCTAACCCCAATTAGTCAAGTTCGATGAAATAACTTTTTTTTTCTTAAATAATAATGTGTGGGTGTGTTTCGTGTTTGTGTGAGTGTGTGTGTATGATGTGTGAGTGTGTTCATGCGGGTGTGTGAGTGTTCGTGCGTGTGTGTGCATCTGTGGGAGTAATTAGTGAATGTTGTAATTCGTTAGATAAATTTCGGTTTCGTTTTCGAAATGAAAGGACAGACTTTTTACAATTGAAAAGGGATGAGCCTAGCCTGGTAAATGTGAGTTGATTTTGTTATACAAAGATGGACCAAGGTAGATGTTGATTTTTTTATGAAAGGGGTGTGTGCAGGTGGAATAGTAAAGATTAGGTCTTTGCGACGTTTCGTCATTTCTACATATGAAGTTTTACGATGTTGAAGTAACACAGTGTGAAGAATAAATTGTTGCCAAATAACATTTCTTCCACCTCTATCACTTTGAAATCAAATTATGAAACATCAGTCATATTGGTAACTTCCTCCTACCTTAATTAGGAAGAGCCACTACCTATGACCCTAGAACCGTATTGTTTGTCTAGCCCCACTTCAGGGTATCCCTCAGAGCGCAACTATTTCCCCCCATACTTAAGTACAACTGCTGTATCCATGTTAATATTGTAAGACCAAATGATTTGAAAAGAGTAACCATGGAGTTTCTTGCCGGTTCTTCTCCATAGGAAACGACCAACCCGAACCGTGCACCTTTTTGTCGACGTTTTATAAGTGCCCATCTAGGCCTATGTGAAATAAAATATTTTGATTTTTAAGCGCAACGCTCACAAGCGATATCATTAATGAATCCATCATACCCCCTCTCTATTTTTCATCATGGTTGCGCTTTGAGGAATAAACATATAATATTTTTAATTTTAATTTGTGAGCGCAACTAATGGTTGCGCTACAAGGAATATTTTTTTTTTTGCAACAATTTCAATTTAGTTGCGCTTTGAAGAATACCCCCTTAAATACAGTAAACTCTAACAACAAACGTATTATGTAAATACGAAACAGGACCGAGCCCTACAACCACATTTGTACGCATTTTCATGTGACGCGTATACTGTGTTTGCGATTTAGTTTCCAAACATGTAAACAAATATTTTTGGAAAAACAACATAACAATAACACAAAGTACAGTTAGCAGTAGTGCCAACTGAACGTTGTGTGGGTTTTTATATTTAAATATCTTTAACCCATGACAAATTTCTATGTGCCCCCCCCCCCCCCCCCCCCATATAAAAAAAAACAGCTGTTCCATACATTTTGACCGTAGTTATTGCACTTTTATAGGAAATTACGTGTTTTTTTTTTTAATAACCGATGAAAAATTTCTTTGTACATCAGTCTGAGGCCACCGTACAGAATGATGTACTGAATATGAGGTAAGCGTTTTCGCGCCGGTGTCCCTGTCACCCCGTATGATGTAGGTATACTGACACAGACAAAAAAAAAGTTTGCACGAAATCACGCGACAAAATATTTCACGTCTGGCCAGTTTTTAAATGGTTCTGACGGACACAAATGTCACCGGATTCGATTGGCGAAGGCCGATTGACATAACTGGATGGAATTTATTAAAAAAGGCGTTTTTATTGCAACATATTTTATAGTGAAAGGGTAGGTAGAAATGTATATGGTTTTATACGTCTTCCTATATCTGTGGCTTGGCGAATGCAATCATTTATACAGTCGAATAGAGAAAATTCAAGCGGACAGTCACCAACGCCTCACTAGGCCGCGTGGTGGATAACTGTATGCTCCCTTTCCAGAAGGTTCAGGACTTCAAACGGTTCTTTCTTTTTCGTGTGGTAAGTCTGCGAGGTTAAAAGGGACTGGGTGGGTCACATTTCCAGGATGGGTCAGGACAGATGGGCCAGAATTTTCACACAGTGGGTGCCTGAAGACGGTCGTCGTCACCGAGGCAGGCTCCAGAAACGCTGGCGTGACGATTTAGACTCGTTCCTGATTGATTGGCCAGAGGAGGCAACACACCGGGAGAGTTGGAAAGGAATGGGGGAGGCCTTTGACCAGCAGTGGGACAGAAAGGCTAATTAAAAAAAAAAAAAAGTGCCTAATTTGGTGTCAGAGTTTTTATGCCGCCCATGTGCCTCTGACTTGGCTTTACATGCCGTCGAGAAATATCTCTCAGGCATGCTGGTTTCCTCACGATGTTTTCCTTCACCGAAGCAAGTGATAATTATACAATACGCACATGAATCCGAAAAATCAGAGGTGCGTGCTTTGGGTACGAACTCGAGACCTAGGACTTGGCAGTCCGACGGCCACACCAATAGGCCATCACTGCTTTAAAACTGTTGAAATAGGCCTACCTGAATTGAGCTAAGGAGGCGATTAATTCACCTTTCCAAACTCATTTTAAAACACCAAAATTATCGTTTCAAAAGCCCTCACCTCAGTTCGATAAGTTTTTTCTTAAAAAAAAATATACATAATCTCCAATCACACCGTTACACTTCGATAGATAAAGATATTTATATCGCTTATTGGGTAGTAACAACTGCAGTATAACCGTCCCGCTCTAACTTAGAACCTGCATGTACTGCTGTCTCGTTCGCACGGACCACGCGAACGTGCTGCATCGAATCGTGCGCAATTTTTATTTAGTTATTTTTATAACGTGCCAGTGATGAAAAATCTCGTTTTTTTATTAAAGTAATATCTTTGGCGGAGGTGTGTTAAGATTTGCAAATCAGAAGACAGGTTTTGTTAGTTAATTGGTGACCTTCATGATCTTAATGCTAAATTATTCGAATTGAATGGATGTGTTGCTAAGAGACTTATTGACCGACAATTACCCTCAAGTTTGGCCTCTCAACGCCAACAGGAGTGCTAAAACCAAACTTCACACCGCATTCTCCAGTCAACCCGCGATCATGGCGACTTGCAACAGCGCCGAAATATCGGAAGCTCAAAATAATGAACAATCACGGAAGATATCCCGTAAGTGACAGTATAAGTTTAGTTGTAAACCGTGAAAGCTTAAAACAGTGTTTGCTAAAACCAAATCAAATCAAATATCTTTATTGGACCAAAAACACATTACACAAAGTAAATGCGTGAGTAAATAGCTGCATTAGTAAAAAAAACTGTTTCGCAGCAATTAAGGCCCAACTCCAAGAGGGAGACAACAGCGTTCCAGATACAAAAATTAAAATAGTCAAAAATAAAATAGTCAAAAATTAAAATAGTAAAAAAAAAATGTAAAGAAATAAAATAGCAAAAACTTAATTATGTAAGTACTTGATGTTGTGCATGTGAGTGAGGGTGTTGAGTAGAGTGGGAGTGTTGTATGTGAGTGTAATGCGTGTCAGTGGGGTGTAAGAAAAAAAAGGCATACTGGTTATGAAGGCAACGTACCTTATTATAGTTAAGCTTATGATAAAGGACACAACTAAATTGGCGAACACCAGCCCTCGTAGCATGACCACCGTAGACAAGGATGTCTTTGACGGAAGAATCGACAAAATGACAGACAGTGCAAAGAAATCTGTCATTGTGTCGACACAAACTATCATTTTGTTGATTCTTCCGTCAAAGAAATCCTCGTCTACGGTGGTCATGCTACGGGAGCAGGAGAAAAATACATAAAGAAGTAAAGAGAATTTTTCAATTTTATTCGAATCAATAAAACATTTGAAAGTGATGGCCTCGTAAAGATCCTTTGAACTCGTTTCTGGGTTGGCTAGGTATATTTAAGTCTGAAGTATGACAATTGACAACACAGTAGACCGAATGGTCTGCAACCAGTCTTACCAAGGGCATATTACCAAGAACTAACTGTCAGATAGATAGTCGCTCCATGTAAAATACTGGTATTCAGCTGCATCCGATTAGACAGGTAGCCAACCCCAACATAGTTGGGATGATGACTACTCATCATCTACCGAGCCTTTCGATGGAATCGGAATCGAATGGAAGAAAATCATTTTTTGCTAAGGTTAATTGAACACCGGTAGAGTCAATGATATTACAAAGAAGATACGCTACGTTCATGTTCAAATATCTTTGCGTTGTTACGACTGCGATAGATAATACGGAACGTATGATACAGAAAGAGATAGCTATTGCGCTTAAAGTACGACAATTGTCTGAATTTGTCTGCAACAATTTACGCGCGCTAGTGCCATATCTAACTCTTTTTAATTATAACATCATTGGGTAGAGTTTACAAAAGATATTCCAAAATGAATCAAAGAACACAATATACAACACTGTGTCCCTCATCAAGACGACAATGAACCGATGACTTCCGATCTTGTACGAATCAAAAGTACACAACCATACTACACTATCGGGTTAAATCAACAAGAAAATCCATTCGAGACAGGTGTAAATATTTGCCAGTTTAGGTATTTGCACGATTTGCGCTACGGAAGCTGCCTATAAACTAATTAATTGGCGGATATTAGTTTCTACATACTTAGTTTTTGCAACATACTTTAGCTTAGTAAATTGAATTCAGATTGTATCCTCAATTCCAGCTGTTGCCCATGACTGGAGAACATCACTCTACAAGACGAGGTTGGGGACCTGGCTTCGATCCCTTTTGATGGTGTACTGTCTCAGGTGTAAACGGACCCTTCACGAAGCCGTCAACCAAGCATTCTGTACATCAAACTGTGCGCAAAAATTATTGCTGGGAAACGATTTATTTTTTTTGGGGATGAAAAGCCACGTTTTACAGTACGATTCAATGTACTCAAAACATTATGCTGATGGATGCATTGAATAGTACGAGAATCAAGGAAGTATTTAAAGTATTCCTAAAAAAAAAACTTGTTGCCTCCAATATCTCCGTAACTAGAAGGTTCCCAGGTATGGTCTAGAACAAAAAAAAATGGCCGCAATGACGGGGAGAACAAGTGCCTTTCGGCTTCGTTAAGGGTATTGCTACACCCTTTATTTATTATATACACTTCTTTGTTTTTAAATGATAAAATCGGTTCTGACGACAGTATAAGGCGATTACTTAAAGGGGATTACAAACTCAAGCAAAAATCGACCTAAATATACATCCACTTGGGACCCACAAATAGTTTTCAACTATATTTCGAGCGAAAGGTACTTGTTCTCCCCATCATATCGAATATTTTTTTTGTTCTGGACCCTGCCTGGAAACCTTCTAGTTACGGATATATTTGAAGTCATGGTTCCTATTATGTCTATTTTCGGGGACCACAGGCGCATTGGGGCCTCCTATCCTCTAAAGAAAAATCACAAAAAGGTCAAGGCATTTTCGTCCAGACAGTTTCTTATACAGGGAATATAACTAAAAAAATAAATATTTTTAAATAAATTAAAAATATTATCTGTTTATTCCTCAAAGCGCAACCATGATTGAAAAAAGAATAATGAATCCATCAGGGGTCTCTATTTTTAATATAATTCTCTATTTTTAAATTAATAAACATATAGCATAAGCATAATCAGCCTATAATGTTAACACTGCTGGGACACAGGCCTCCTCTCTATGACGGAATGGGCTATAATCCAACACGCGGGCCCAGTGCGGGTTGGTAGATGTCACATGTCTTCGAATTTTTGGTTCTACAACATGCCGATTTCCTCACGATGTTTTCCTTCACCGTTTTTTCAATAAACATATAATATTTTTAATTTAATTTGTGAGCACAACTAACGATTGCGCTTCGAGAAATAATATAGTTGCGCTTAAAAATAGTTGCGCTTTGAGGAACACCCCTTATACAGCTACAGTGCCTTCATATTTAGTTTACTTCTGACTGTCGAAATGACAATGATCTTTATCGTAGTTACAATAAGGTTCCAGTTAGCTTGTTGCCACAGCCAACTCTGTCAAATAACAGTGTTTTTATTCTCATAGAGATAAGGATGTTTTTGAGTTTCTACTGCAAGAAAACTAACTGTGGAAGAACTGTACGATTATGTATTGTTTTCGCAACGTCAAGTCTTGTTCTAGTAATTACACGTGGATTGCGAGTTTATTGCCGTCTCTTTCACACGTATAGGGTCAGTATGTCCGTCTATGTCTACGGCCTTTAGCGTCTTGATTAGATATATCGCTTTACTGTTTCTTAGATGGAGTTAATGTAATTTGGTTAGTTTGGTTCTGTTGAAACTGACGTTTATAGCTAGACGTTATGCAAAGAGGCAGGTGGCCCAAATGTTGCTAAGTGTTCACCGTTGCAGTTTGCCACTGTCTGACACTCCCTGCCCCCCCCCGCTCTGCGCGGAGCGGAAGGGAGTGTCAGACTTGTACTGACTAAAACCCATCCATGTTCCTTCTTAGCCCTTTGTGTCCCAGGGCCGCGGTATCTCTTTCGAACAGTTCCGCAGCCCATTCATGTTCAAATGGTACATTATGTAAGAGTGCAAAGTTTTCAGGTAAGTAGCTCAAGACAGCTACTAAAGGTGTGACAGACGTACTTAACACAGTACTGGTTGAGACTTCTAACGTACTCTGATGACCCCAAACGTCCACTACGGAGCACAGACAGTTATAATGAGCCGTCGGAAAGGAAACTCAATGGTTTCCTTCAATCTAATAAAGCTCAAATATCAGTTGCTTCATGTTATTACTGAAATATACACTCACACTCATCACATCGTACTGGTTTTATGTCCAATTCTTACGCTGTCTCAACTATAAAACTCTGGAACGCGCTACCCCTTGGCATTAAAAAAGCTGAAAGCAAAATGGCTTTCAAAAGAACAGTTCGGAAGTACTATTTGAAATCAGACTAAATTGCTCACAAGCTAGATATTAGTTAGTAGTCATAGTAATTATTATAGGTTTCTCGTATTTGGACTATTTGTATGTATTATAATATATATTAGTTTATTTCATTTTACTGTATATATGTGTATTGGTATGTACCTATTTATGTATATCAATCTATGTTAACAAATTGGTTTTTTTTTCTTATTTATTTTTTTGTACTCTATCACAATGCTATCCTATTTGACCCAAAGGTTGACTGGCAGAGAATGCCTTGTGGCATTAAGTCCGCCTATGTACCACTCTTGTACATGAAGTTTAAATAAATAAATATGTTTATGAAATAGCATTTACGTTGAGCAGTTGTCTGTCTTGGTATGGACATGTGATGAGGGACGAATCGCATGTGACTAAAAGTCATCATCTGCCTAGCCTTTTCCCAACTATGCCGGGGTCGGCTTCCAGTCTAACCGGATGCAGCTGAATACCAGTATTTTACTTGGAGCGACCCCCCGTTCTGGGCGGAGCGGGAGTGTCAGACTTGTACTGACTAATCCAATCCATCCATGTTCCAAAAACATAAATTATGTAACAAGGTTTTGTAATTATCATTATCTTGTCTTTATTCAGGGGTCGGCGCAGCATGCCATCTTTTTCCAGATTTCTCTTGTTTTTTTTTTTTTTTTTTATAACCGATGAAAAATTCTTATGGGGGGCTCAGAATGATGTACAGACCGCTTTCGCGTCGGTGTCCCTTCCACCCTGTATTTTACGTGCTTATAATGTTGGGTTCTACACAAAATATCTAGTTGTGTTGTTATTCAAGAAAACAAGGTCGAAATGACCACCGACCGAACTATTTGCATTACAATCACAAATTCCTTGAAACTCTGTAGTAATTTTCACCTTATTTAAAACTATAAAGATCACGGTAGTTCACTAACCCAACGGCCTTTTAAAACTGATCTCAATATTAAAATTCCATAATTTAATGTTAATTAAAGGTATGCTGTCACTGAGGCGTTTTGGTAAAGCGCGATTTGGCAACATACAATTTTAATTTATATCATTAATATAAAATGGCTGACACTTTATGGCAATCGAATTTTAAACAAAGAACGCCAGCAGACAGTTTTTTTTTATATTGGCCACAAAACACCCCAAGCCAGTTTCTTCAGCAAAGAGTATTGATGATGCAGTAAAATAGACCCTAGGCACTAACTTTAGTAAGAAATTATCATGAAAGAGATCAATATCTTCAGTGTATTTAAATGTACGCTTCATCTGCCAAGCCATTTCCCAACTTTGTTGGGCTCGGCTTCCAGTCTAACCGGATGCAGCTGGATACCAGTACTTCACATGGAGCGACTGCCTGTCTACCTCCACAACCCAGTTAGTACTGGGTAATACGATACCCCTTAGTAAGACTTTCAGGCCACTGACTACCTGTAACGACTGTCAAAGATCTACAAATGACAGCCGGGACCAATGGCTTAACGTGCTTTCCGAGGTACGGAGGAAACTCAGTATGTAGATAATGGGTCACCCATCCACGGATCAACCTAGGCAAGCACGGCTTAAGCTAAAGATGCACCTGAGCGGCTGGTATTATTTAGCCACGATGTATTTAAATTTACGCGTCTATAACAAAAAGGCGACATTGCACGCAAAACGATAAACCTTACGTTTAGCCTTCTCAAAGTTACTTTTATCATAATTTAATCCAACAATTACCATACAAACTACTAAATAACCTATTCCGTTAGCAATAAAGTCTATTTTAAGGACGAATGATAAAGCAAGGGTTAACAACCTTTAAATAGTACTATCGAGGCTTCAATTGATAAATTGCACTTGTAGTGATTGTATCGCTTTCTTTGAACGACGGTTCTTTTTTGAATTGTTATGTGATTTGCTACTGATAATATAACATCACGCTGGTAATCCCTGAAGGGTTAGGTAGAGGTATTATAGTACACCCACATTTCGCCAGTTATGTTTAAGTCCCATGTAATAGGGCGAGCCTACTGCCATCAACCGGGCATAGATCCATGGCTGCTACTGAGAGATTCCTGATGGAAAAACCCAATAACACTTTACCCGACCCGGGAATCGAACCCAGGACCTCATGCTCAGCAGTCGCGCTTGCGACCACTAAATCAACGAGGCAGTCTACTATCACTACTATTTGTAAGACTACCCTTGGTAAGACTGGTTGTCAGATTTTCAGGCCACTGACTACCTGTAACGACTGTCAAAGATCTACAAATGACAGCCGGGAACAACGGTTTAACGTGCTTTCCGAGATAATATGAACACAGAAAAAAAAATTGCGATTTAAATTCTATTCGCCTCCATTCAGGCAATCGCACGTTACGATACAGTTCGCGGCAAGCCTTACTTCTGTCTCTCTCTCATATCCACTTATGGCCAATCTCCATATAAAATCCACGATTGCATCAACCAAGTTAGTTATAAAACAAAATCAACTCGAGACAAAACTTACACAATACGTAGAGTTGCGAAAACTTTTAAAAACTTGATGAACTTGGGTATATTGAACTTTTAAGTTATGAAAGTAGAATAAAAATCAGCTGGTTTCATTAATAATTATGGAGATAGAAGGACGGTGGCTATGAAGCTTGTATATAAAAGTAGATATGTGCTAACTTCTTAATTTACTCCAAAAAGTTCATTTAGGTATAATTTCGACGACTCGTTGGGTCGACTATACAACATTAGTTTTAGTATATGCGAAACCTGAATATGGTTTGTTTCCAATCATTTCTAAACCATGTCATATTTTGTCCCAAAAATATTTAAAAAAGTTACAAGTTGGACACCGAGCGACACTAAGTACCTATCGCAATCATTTAGGTACCTACTGCCAAATTATTATTATCAATGAGCTCAAGACGACGCTGGAGGCGCACGCGCGGCGACGCCGCGTGTTGACCACGTTTTTGTGCGGACAACCAGGTAACAGAACAAGCTTATAAATTTGTGATTTTTCATGATACAGTTTTGAAATTTTGTACATACTTGACATGTTTTTCAGATTTCGCATATACTAAAACTAATGTTGTATAATGGACGCATATGACCAGGAGCAAGTGGACACCTATAGCCAGCAGTGGGTGATTTCGAAGAATAAGAAAAAAGCGGCAAAGCTGAACAAATAATAGACCAACCTAAAATATGGTCAAAGTAAATCTATACTTATCTATACTAATATTATAAAGCTGAAGAGTTTGTTTGTTTGAACGCGCTAATCTCAGAAACTATTGGTCCGAATTGAAAAATTCTTTTAGTGTTTGATAGCCCATTTATCGAGGAAGGCTATAGGCTACATAACATCACGCTACGACCAATAGGAGCGGAGCATTTATGTAAAAGATTGCAAAAACGGGGAAAATCCAAACGCAGACGAAGTTGCGCGGGTCAGCTAGTAATATTATAAAGCTGAAGAGTTTATTTGGTTGAACGCGCTAATCTCAGGAACTACTGATTCGATTTGAAAAAATCTTTTAGTGTTGGATAGCCCATTTATCGAGGAAGGTTATAGGCTATAAAATTCCACGCGGACGAAGGTCGCTGGCAACAGCTAGTGATATAATAAGCATAATCAGACTACCATGTACCTTTCAGACTTCCGACGGAATTTTCAGTGTATCATGAAATATTGGAAAATAAATGTAAAACGTTAGACACAAAGTACTCAAAACCAATTAACGAACAAATAAATTCAAATTCTAACGAAAATAAATTTAGTGTAAATTGACACAAAAATATACCCACTTTGTAACACAAACATTTGATACAACAGTAGCTAGCTACATAAATAGTAAATACACTATCTGTAATGTATACAAACACATATATTTACCGTCTTCTATAAGTGACAATAACAATTATAGTCAGCTTGGTAGATTGCCAGTTCTAAATGTGTTTATCGTCTAGACTACAGTTGTCATGGACACAGCGATCTTTTTCTAGTCAATTCTGAAGCTGGGGTTGATAGAATTCAAATGAACTTAACTGTGATGAAGGTGCGAAATTTAAAATCTGGATTTAAAGTTTAAGCTGGGACCAAAGTTAGTAATTATTATTTATTTATTCGATCATCAATAATATCGAGAGCAGTGATGGCTCAGTGGGGGCAGCCCCGACTTACAAACAATAAGTCGTGGGTTCGAACCCAGGCAGGCGCATTACTTTGTGTAATTTATTTCATCACCACTGCTCTCAAAACGGTGAAGGAAAACATCGTGAGGAAACCGGCATGTCCTAGAACCAAAAATTCGAAGACATGTGACATCTACCAACCCGCACTGGGCCCGCGTGGTGGATTATAGCCCATTCACTCTCATAGAGAGGAGGCCTGTGTCCCAGCAGTGGGAACATTATAGGCTGATTATGCTTATTATCTTCCTCTGTATATATAAAATGGTAAACTGACTGACTGGGTGATAAATCAACACACAGCACAAACCGCTGGTCCTAGAGACATGAAACTTGGAGGGTGTGTTCTTTGTGAAGAGTAAGAAAGGATTTTTGGGAATTCCACCCCTAAAGGGGTAAAATAGGGGATGGAAGTTCATATGAAAGTCCGTTACTTTTGAAGTTAGGATCTTCAAATCTTGTGTTTAGGCTGAGGATTGAAAATTAAAGTTTACGTGTCTCAGCGTTTTTGATAATTCTACTCCCGAATGGTTAAAAAGGGGGGAGAAGGTATCTACGTTTGTTAGGTATGTCCCCGTCAGATATTTTTCTTCATTCACGCGGGCGAAGTCGCGGGCAAAAGTTAGTTTATTATATTTAGTACAACATAACCCATGAATACTAAAATAAATAATCCTTTTACTCGGTTTATTCACAGAACCAGAAACATTCTAACATTCTCGTCTGCCATTCATTAGCAAACATGTCCAATTCAGGGTTAGTCTCCACGAGCGCTCTACGCGGTATAGGGGAGGTGTATCGAGCTACAGTGCGACAAAATGGAACATTAAACAATTTAGCCACATAATGTACCGACATAACGTTGTCAATCAATCATCACGGAACTGATTTATATGCATCACAGGTTATTATATACCTGACTTCATTCATCATCATCTGCCTAGCCTTTTCAGTTGAGGTTCCTAATACATAGTCAGATATATTAGATGACATGCAAAATTTTACAATATTTTAATGTAAGAGCAAGCAATACGTAATAATGTGTTTTTTCCCAACTATGTTGGTGTAGGCTTCCAGTCGGACCGGATACAGCTGGATACCAGTATTTTACATGAAGCGACTGCCTTTCTGACCTCCACAACCCAGTTAGTACTTGGTAATACGGTGCCCATTGGTAAATCTGGTTGTTAGACTTTCGGGCCACTGATTGTCTGTAACAACTGTCAAAGATCTATAATTGACAGCCGGGTCAACGACTTAACGTACTTTCCGAGGCACTGAGGAAACTCGGTATGTAATGGGCAGTTCACACCTCCACGGAGCAACCCAGGCAAGCGCAGCTCAACCTAAAGATCGACCCGAGCGGCTGTTATTATTTAGCCACGAGCTCGCTTCACTGTGCCACTTCGGTATGCCTGACTTCATTCAAGACTGAGTAAATAATAAATGCGAGGAATCGATCGATCTCAAATTAACTTTGCACCAGTTACGGTAGACTTTTCAGTGTATGCTTTACAGTATAAAGTTTACTTCATCTATCGTCGTATAGCCCTATCCAGTACGCGTAGCATGACCACCGTCGAAAAGGGTTTTGTCGATGGAAGAATCGACAAAATGACAGATGTCTTTTGATGATCTGTAATTTTGTCGATTCTTTCGTCGACAAAACCCGTTTCTACGGTGGTCATGCTACGCGTGCAGAAGAGGAAGACAGCTAAAAGGAACACTTTAAGCTTCTTCAATAACTTCTATGTTAAATCCAAAGGAATTTAAGATACTATACATGGTGGAAGGGACATCGACAAACAAACAATATCATGTCTTCAGTAAATCATGTCGAACCCTGTATGGGAGACACGGAAATTTATGATCGGTATTTACCGACAAAAGTGCGATGCTTACATGATGAAAATGTATGGAAAAGCTGTTCTTTTTTAATTTTAAGAATATAATAAGATTCCCGATTGATTATTTTATGAACATTATTTTGTCAATATAAAGATAATTTTATTTTGTATTTTAATTCAAAGTAGAAGTTTTCGTTCGTTTGCTTTTTTTTTTGTCATTAACCAAAAGTATCAGGGGAGACACTGGCTCCTGCAACACAGTTTCAACTATCGCAGGAGTCAGAGAATTTAATATACCTTGTACAATGTTATTATGTCAATAAATATATTTTGATTTATTTTTTGATTTTGAACGAAAAAGCTCATTTTCATACAGCACTTTACTTTTCCTAGTATCTTGGGTCTATCCCGGGATCCCGGGATTTTGTATAGACAATCCCGAAATCTCGGGATCAGAAAAAAAAACCGGGATCCAATTCTCTAGCCACAACCCATCACACGGGCCCAGTATCATGCTAGATAACAATCGTACAAGATATATGTAAACGTGTTCTACCCATATATTATTCAATACTAAGACAATATAATCAGAATCACACAGCACATACCTACATATGACGTATATACTCAAGGCCGTTGCCTACATTAGTCTGACGGCACATATCTATGGAAGATAATGTTATCATTATCTTTGGCGCATAATCACCTTATTATTATGATAAATCAGTTTAAGGCGCCTATTTTGTACGGTCAGGAAAATAAGCTGCAGTTAGGGAAAACCAAAAGAAAGAAAGAAAGAAAAAGTATGTATTAGACTCCCACAGGACAAAACAAAAAAAAAATGCTTGAGATTACAATAAAACAAAAATTATATAAAAAGTAAACATCCTGATCCTGTACGAGGCCAAAGTAAGTAAGTAAGTAATCAATTTATTTGTCAGAATATTGTTGTTACAAAGGTGTTACATATAATATGATGTCCATAATATTCTGCTGTTTCCAGCGTACAAATATTTAAAACAAAAAAAAAAAAAAAAAAGGAAAAAAAAAAAAAGAAAAAAAAAAAGAAAAGAAAAAAAAAAGGTCCCTATCTCAGCAAGGTGCTGCAACATTAAAAGAAAAAAAGTCACAGCGCTGGTATTCTGATAGGGCCCAAAGTGCTGCTAACTTGGTCGCCTTAAAAGTTGTGGCTATTTGAGTGTTTTTTTTTTAAGAAAAATTTGTTATAAATAGGCAATTACAAAAGTGCTTTTGTGATAGTAGGTACCATGGTTTATGAGTACTGGCACTTTTTTCAATATCTTTTAAGTCTCACGAAAAATTATTTGTTTCTTTAATTTAAGTAATGTTCTAAACATTACTGTAAAGAAAATGTACTATCAATAAATTTGTCTGATAACCCCAACTATCACTCTGTTTCGTTTGATCCACGATTTTTTACCCACCCTGTATATATTACAGGGGGGGGGGGGAAGGTTTATTATTTTTTGAAATTGTTACTAACCCTATGGACTCCGGTCTGAAATAAAAATATTCTATTCTATTACATTCATACTCAAATCATTTTTCATTCAACGAACATTCAGTTATCAATGCACTTTGATACTCAGCCGCCAAGGACGTAAGTACTTTTAATAGTGAATATTAAAAACACGCAAGCGACGCCGCTTCAACAGTTAAATAATTGGTTGTATAAAGGTACCAGGTCACATGTAACAACAGATTGAACAATAGTAGATTATACAACAATAGAAAAAAAATAGAATGTAGTTCGAGGGACTAAGTTGAATCCCGAGAGCAGCGAGGGACTCGTTATTCTATTCTCGGGATATAAGAACCGGGATATTTTTTTTTTTTTTTCACGATTTGTGTACTCCACCTTTTACCTTGAAATTACAGGCTTGATGTTTTCTTATGTTTAAAATTGAAAACAGTATGCTTAGATGGTTTGATCATGTGCAGAGGATGAGTGAAAGGCGACACAACAAAAAGTATATGCGGGTAGCAACACCGGTAAGGAACGACCTAGAGGGACATACACTGACCTTAAATTGGTGAGGGTTTTCAGAAAGATCAGATGTGTAGTACTTGCCAACCGGCGTGCGTGTATGACCAGATGTATGAGCGTGGACCAGGCAAAAGGAGTATGTAAGGCTTTTAGCAGCTAGCGTTCTGTAGTTTCTGCCTACCCCCGTGTGAGTTTATGTCAGTGGGACATTAACAGTGTAATGATATGTTTTTATATCATCAGTCAAGTACATCTCCTTACACGTGACAACAAAAACTATTTTTATCTTTCCTCCAACTCGATGTTTGCTAATCATTACGTAATACATTTCGTAATGTTTACTCTTATCATACCATTATCATAAAAGATTGCACGTTTTATATCAAGTTGACAGACTGACTTACTTTTAAGCGCAGTCCTTTTTTTCTTAATATCTTTTTTGCATTATAAACTTGGTTTTGAAAAATCAAGGAATCGTTTAGAGGTCCTAGCAAGAACGCATGCGTGACTTGACTTATACTAAAAGAAAAAACGAACGATTTTTAAATCCTACTAATATTATAAATGCGAAAGTTTGTGTGGATGGATGGATGGATATTTGTTACTCTTTCACGCAAAAACTACTGAACTGGTTTGCATATTAGCACACATACAGGGTGTAAGCAGACCCTTCACATAGCCGTCAACAAAGCATTCTGTACATCAAACTAAGTAACTTTACGCAAAAATTATTGCTGGGAATCGACTTTTTTTTTTGGGGTTAAAAATCACGTTTTACGGTAAGGCTCGATGGAAAGCACTCAAAGCATTGTGCTGATGGATAGATTGAATAGTGCGGGGGTCGTGGAGGTGAGTAAAGTAAAAATCTTACATTAAAAACATGTATTTAAAAAAATAATTGTGAAAATGTTGTAACTTTGTCCTCCAATATCTCCGTAACTAGAAGGTTCCCAGGTATTGTCTAGAACAAAATAATGATCGCAAAGACGGAGACAACAAGTGCCTTTCGGTTATGTTAAGGATCTATTTACCCTTTACAGTTTATAACCTGGCTTAACGCATAGGATTATTATCCCGGTAGTATGATCCCGTGGAACAATTATCGAACTCCACGCACGACATAAGCTAGTTTTTTTTTTTTTATAAAATCGCGTTTCCTCGGCACCGGAACTTCCCCTTCTCTCGTTCAAACTACTAAACTATCTGTAATCAACTCAGGTCTGGGTAGAAATATTTGCTACATGGTGGGACGGTCAACCCAAAAAGAATTTGAACTAAAGCGGATCATCCTCTGCCTAGCGTTTTAGTCTAACCGGATGCATCTGAATACCAGTATTTTACATGGAGCGACTGCCTATCTGACCTCTACAACCCAGTTAGTACTGGGTAACACGATACCCCTTGGTAAGACTGGTTGTCAGACTTTTTGAGCTACTGACTACCTGTAACGACAGTCAAAGATCTACAAATGGCAGTCGGGACCAACGGCTTAACGTGCTTTCCGAGGCACGGAGGAAACTCGTCATGTAATGGGTCACCCATCCACAGACCAACCTAGGCAAGCACGGCTTAACCTAAAGATCGATCCGAGCGGCTGTTATTATTTTGCCACGAGCTCCTCCTAGGATACCAAAATTAATTAAAGCTAATAAATTGTCGCGTCAACAATGCACCCGCTCTGCCTAGGCCGACAACACGGAACGCCTAGCCGACTCTGTTCATGTAGCACTTACATTCGCAGTGACTGAGTACAACATCGTTATTGTATACAGTGGACATTCAGTGCCAATTTTATTTAATGGAGTTCAAAGATCCCTTGACAGCGTTTGAGCTCTTCTACAGTAGACATTAATATGAATATTTGCTCAGCAAAGTTATTAATTTTGAGTAAATTTATGATTGAATATTATTTTTTGGGGACCATCATTATCTGCCTAACCATTTCCCAACTTTGTTGGAATCGTCAAAATCAAAATCAAAATCAAAGCATTTATTTCAAATAGGCCAGTTACAAGTACTTTTGAATTGTCGAAACAAAGACAACAATGAAAAGTAGCTACAGTCCCAGTCACAAGGCATTAAAACTGTGAAAGTACTGTAGTTGTCTTTACGTCAGTACGTCTTCTCAACTCAAGTATTTTACATGGAACAACGGCCTATCTGAAGTCCACAACCCGCAGACCAATTTTAGATACTGATACAAATGCTGGGTAAAGGCCCCATGACTTCCAGTTGTTTCTATCCAGGACTAATGTGGACCACTACTCGTTGGTTTTGTCCAGCACGTCCCGCCATCAATTTTAGAAAATAATAAAAACGGTGTGCATTTAAATGGCTTCCACTACACGAGAGATAATTATTAATTTAATTCCAGCTCACCCAGAACTGTAAACCCAATTACCACATTGCTGACTGTCTAATACAAGGTGTAAACGGACCCTTCACGAAGCCGTCAACCAAGCATTCTGTAAATCAAACTAAGTAACTCTACGCAAAAATTATTGCTGGGAAACGACTATAATTTTAGGGTGAAAAATCACGTTTTAGGGTAAAACTCAGTTTTAAGTAACGCAGTCACATTGTGCTGATGGATGCATTGAATAATGCATCGCTGGGAAACGACTTTTTTTTACGTTAAGGGTCTATTTACACCCTTTATAATAACCACAGTATGAGCAATTCTCTTATAGATCGTGCCGATACGAAATAACTTAAGAACCCTCGCCAAACAGAAGACTATGACAATCCAAACTATTGATTCAACTGACCCAAATCGTGAACAGACGGAGACCTAAAAAAATTCCCCAGACAGATAAGTATTACATCCTAACCCCGTGGCCACGACTTACACGATCAAGCGACACGCGTCTGGCTACGGCGTAGAAAACATTATGAAGAAGTGGTTATCACTGACACGGCGAGACTCACGCAAAGGAAGTATATGCATAGCCCGAAATAGTGAACAGGGTCTTCATTGAATTACTTTTTTATGAAATACTCATTAAATGATGTAACCAAATTATTGTAAAAGTATTCTGATTTAAAAGATTGTCCATGGAGTTTCTTGCCCGTTCTTCTCCATAGAGATCTACGTTAGGGAATGAGCAACTACAGTACTTTCACAGTTTTTATGCCTTGTGACTGGGACTGTAGCTATTTTTCATTGTGGTCTTTGTTTCGATAATTCAAAAGTGCCTGTAACTGGCCTATTTGAAATTGATTGATTAGATTTGATTCATTCACTGGGATTAAATGAACTTAGAGGGTTGTATAGATGATTTTAATGATTATAACTCTGTAAAGCCATATTCCTTACGGTCGCGAATCATATTTTAATCAACATACAACCTGACACTGACCTGTAAATTGCAAAAAACGTAAGAAAACTTGAATTTCGTGGGCTACCCTGGTGCTTCCACCTTAAGGGTGAAATTTGCAGATCAGTATCAAGTTTCGTTTTCGTCTTTAGACTGAAACCTTGACCTACAAATGTAAGCCTCTTTATTGAGAGGAAATTCGATTATGGCTAGATAATATCTTGGATGGAAATTGAATTTATGCCCGGTAAGTGGCATTAGACTGGGGTTCTATTACAGGAGATTTTTTTTCAGTTTAGAACTCTGTAAATGTAGTGGAATACTTAGCAAGGAATGATTAAGATTTTAAACTATCATGGTCACTAACATTATTATATGGACTAGAAACGGGATATTTACCATGGGAACTCAAAAGAAACAGTAAACAAGGTAAATATTCGGTTTCTAGTCTATATAATAAGGAATGATTAGCTGATACCTGAAGAAGTCAAGGTCAATACTGGTACTAGCTGGAGCTAGCTGCATCTGGTTAGACTGGAAGCAGACCCCAACATAGTTGGGCAAAGGCTAGGCAGATGATGACCTGAAGAAGGTCAAGGTGTGTGTTACAGATAGAAAGCTAAAAAGCGATGACTACTTTAATAGAGAAGTATGGAAGAAGAAGACATGCTGCACTGATCCCAAGTAACATAAAACAAAGACAGGTGTCGATGGCAAATTTTCATTAGTTATATTTGCCCCAAAATTCGGATATACGAACTCCGCTCGCTGATACAATGATAAGGTCAAGTGCGTAGGTGTCAGGGCATGCAGCATAAGTTGGAAGATGGACCATTGTCTGTGAAGACACTTGAGATCTGAGTCGTCCATGAACCCCCGGAAATAGGCAATAAGTTTACACTAGCCGGCCACTAGCTAGGTGTTACCACAACAATCGATCGATCGATAGTAGAAGCGATTAGTCGACGTCGATCGATAGTTTCTCTCTTTTCTCCATCTATCTATCCATTCTACCACACCACACCAATCGATCGTCGATCGGTGTGGTAACACCACTAATATAGATAGACCTAGATAACGCGAGAGCAACTACTTCGCGTGCCATATTATTATGTAGCTTACGTACAAAAATCATAAGTGGCCAATTTCGAACTCAGTCTGCATCGGAGCATAGCGCTAGTCGGACGTCAGTGGGCGTCATGGCGGGGGGTAGGACGAGGGGGGCGCCGTCCGCGGCGGCGTCTTTGAATCGATTTGATTTTCCCATCACTAAATAGTGCTTGTGACGTCATAAAAGGTAGTCAAAAAATGGCACGCTTGGTTTTCATACAGATCGTGATACTTGCGTTATCTAGGTCTATCTATATCTGTGGGTAACACCCTTAGACAGAAAAAGCCGGAAGGCAGGGTGGGGAGCCTTTTGCCAGCAGTGGAATGACGCAGGTTCACCGTAACCAGTTACAAAAAGTGCTTATCAAGACAAGAAAATCAACAACTTTGTATTTAGGTAGCTGGCGCCACCTTTTTGTATCCAATTCGCCAAAAAAAGAAGTTCAACCACTATAAGTATTAGAGTCAAAACCTGTATTTTTAACTGCAAAAAATAACGAAACTTACATAACAAATTATTAATTTTATTTATTCTCATGTTGATGTGAGACCCTAACACGAGCGCGCGATGTAAAAGTAACATAAAAACGTCGATTTTTGAATCGAAAATACAATATTATCCTATAGCATTACAATTATATTGTCTGCAACAAACACAATCAGTGTCATCCATAGATAAGAATATGTTTTTATAATTATGAAAATATTATACGGCATGGACGGGACACCGACGCGAAAACGGTCACCACGTATTCAGTACATCATTCTGAGCCCCCCCACATAGAAATTATTCATCGGTTATTTAAAAAAAATCAGCTGTTCCATACATTTTGACCGTGAAGGTATTGAACTTTTGTAGGAAACAGCTGTTTTTTTTTAATAAGCGATGAAAAATTTATATGTCGTATCACGCTTCCACGTATTCTACAACATTATTTTTAGTATATGCGAAACCTGAATATAGTTTGTTCAGAATAATAATAACTGAATCGGTTCCAATAATTTTTAAACCATGTTATATTTTTTCCCAAAAATATAAAAAAAAGTTAAAAGTTGGATACCGAGCGACTTTGAGTACCTATCGCAATAATTTTGGTACCTACTGCCAAATTATTATTATCAATGAGCTCAAGACGAAGCTGGAGGCGCGCGCTGCGTGTTGACCGCATTTTTATGCGGACAACTAGGTAACAGAACAAGCTTATAACTTTGTGATTTTTCATGATACAGTTTTGAAATTTTGTACATAGATTCTTTATTTAAAACTATTAGACACGTGTATCAGGTTTCGCATATACTAAAACTAATGTTGTAGAATACGTGTCAGCGTTTTCGCGTCGATGTCCCTTCCAGCCTGTATGTGAAACGAGTATGTCTAATTTAACAATCGATACGTTTACACCGCGCGCTCGTATACAATACTGGGGCCTGTTTTCTGTAACTTGTTTATTGTTAAGATAATTCTCATAAGGAAAATGAGTACAAACATTACTATCATATTCCTAGTAACGACACATTATAACTTATAAGTCTTTATATCAATAAGCTTATCTGGAGTAGGTACAGTTCCAAGCACACAATAGTATGCACTAGTAGCGAAGGGTCTATTTTTGTAATTATATTATTTGTCTATAGAATACTGACTGTGCCATTTTTCAAAGGGAAGCCGGTAGGAATCGAGTTCTATGGAACCTTCGCCACTGGTATGCACTTCAAAACGTTTTAAAGTGACTTTCTACTATTACATTGATTGCAATTTCATGTTGTATCGTCGAAAAAATATTTTTCATATTTTAGCGATGTTTTAAAAACTTGAAAAAAAATAATTGCTGTTTCCCACAAAAGTGCAATACCTACACGGTGTGTGTTTTTTTTTGTGTGTGTGATGTGTGTCTGTGATGTACCGAATACGTGGTAACCGTTTTCGCGTCGCTCTTCTACTCCGTATACATATTGGTGCTCGCGACTGTACACTAATAAGGAAAACAGTAGAAATAATTGCACAACGTATTAGGTCTTTTAACATAGCAAGAGCCCGCATTTTCAAACCTCACTACCTGCTTTTAAAATGGTTTTTACCTGGACCGAAATCGAATAATTTATTGATATTTTTTCCTTAACGAGTATAACTTTTAAGATTAAAGGCAAAGCTAATAAAAAAATCTTTGTAAATCTCCTTGAAGAATCGATAAATTGACATTTCACAGACCATCATCATACTTAGTTTTAGTCTTAGTTTGTATTGCATTGTGTTACTACCAAAGCTCATTTAAACTGTGTTTATATAAAACATGTTAAATCTGTATTTTTGTGAAATAAAGTTATTTATTATTCTCCTGCCCTTATCCCAATTCATTTGGGGTCGGCGCAGCATGTCTTCTTCTTCCATACTTCTCTATTACTCGTCATCTCAGCAGACACCTCCTTTCTAGCCATATAATCCTTTACACAGTCCATCCATCGTTTCTTTGGTCTTCCTCTACTCATATACCCATCCACATTCATACTCAAAACTTTCCTCACGACATTTTCCCCATTCCTCCACATTATACAAAGACCACGACCACGTAATCCCCGAAGGGTTAGGCAGAGGTGTACCTAATAGTACACCCACATTTCGCCAGTTATGTTTTAAGTCGCATGTAATAGGGGGCGAGCCTAGTGCCATCAACCGGGTATGCCCGGTTGATGGCATTCCTGATGGAAAAATCCAATAAAACTTGACTCGACTTTGTAATCGAACCCAGTCGCGCTTGCACTCCACCAACGAGGCAGATTAAATATTTTTTCACTTTATCGAGATTTCTAATCTAATATCAATATGACATTAGGATTAGAATATTTTTGATAAAGTAATAACACTGTTATCTACAATTTATTTAATCTATTTACTTATTAGTAGGTATCAGTGGCGAAGGTACCATAGAACTCGATTCCTATTATTATATACTTCCTATTATATATTCCTGGCTGCCCTTTGAAAAATGGCACAGTCAGTATTTTAAAGACAAATAATATAATCACATTAAAGATATCTACTCCGATTTACCTCTTACAAAAAATTGACCCTTCGCTACTGGTAGGTATTATATTTTTATAGCACTTTTAGTATCTAAATTTAAAAGGCACCCCCTAAAAACGTCCCCTTTACTGCTTCCTAGTATTTTTATAAAGTGGGGAAATATCATATGACCCTTTCTGCATGGAAATACCACAATATTGTTTATTTTTCACAGACAAGTTTGCCTCTTAGCGTACATAATTTATGGAGGGACTTCAATCTACATAAAGGGTGTAAATAGACCTTTAACATATCCGAAAGGCATTTGTTCTCCCCGTCTTTGCGATAATTTTTTTGTTCTAGACCATACCTGGGAACCTTCTAGTTACGGAGATATTGGGGGTCAAAGTTACAACTTTTTCACAAGTTTTTTTTTTTTAAATACATCTTTTTAATGTAAGATTTTTACTTTACACACCTCCACGACCCCCGTACTATTCAATCCATCCATCAGCACAATGCTTTGAGTGCTTTCCATCGAGTCCTACCGTAAAACGTGATGTTTCACCCCAAAAAAAAAGTGGATACCCAGCAATAATTTTTGCGTAAAGTTACTTAGTTTGATGTACAGAATGCTTGGTTGACGGCTATGTGAAGGGTCTGTTTACACCCTGTATACTAGTATTATGTGTGTACGTTTGTATGTAGGGTGTAATCTTCGGAACTAGTGATCCGATTTCATAAATTCTTTCAGAAACGGGAAGCTACATTATCCCCGAGTGTCATAGGCTACATTTAAATCGTTCCCGTGGGTTAATTTCCGTACATAACGCGAGAGAAGCCGCGCAAAAGCTAGTGCATGTAATATTGATGTTTCTACAATATATGGACAAACTTCATACCTCATAAAGTAATATTATCATTATGTTATTTTTGTTCAGTGCAGCATTCTTCCATCCAGTCATCTAAACGTCTCCATTAGAAGTCATCTTTGAATTTCCCTCTAGGTATGATCAAGCCAAGTCTAAACTAATCTACACACCATAACTAAGTTCGTCAAACGCCTTGTGAACTCTTTGCTATAATACCTCAACTAAAGTTACTAAACTTATTTCTATAATAGCTTACTGAACGCCTACCCCAGTGCTCCGACCTTGGCCGTAACCCGTCATCATGGCATCCTTATTCCTATTACAGGCATCAAATGTAACCACTATCACAGCAGCACTATTCAAGTTCACTTGGAGCCTCACTCAAGTGAGCACACACGATTCGAAAGCGAACTCATTTGTTTTTAAAACTAAATAATCGCAGACTCACAACGAGACACCGTTCGAATCCAAATTCAAAATATTTTATTCCACATAAAACCTACATGGGCCATAGAGCACACAATTCAAAAGCGAGCTCATTTGTTTTTAAAACTAAATCATCGCGGACTCACAACGAGACACCGTTCGAATCCAAATTCAAAATATTTTATTCCACATAAAACCTACATGGGCCATAGAGCACACAATTCAAAAGCCAACTCATTTGTTTTTAAAACTAAATCACCGCGGACTCACAACGAGACACCTTTCGAATCCAAATTCATAATATTTTATTCCACATAAAACCTACATCGGCATTTATGAACAAAAGATAGGTGCACAGTTCGTGTTTATAATAGTCGTTTCCTATGGTTCGAATTTCCAAGTTCAAACTTGGAACGTGGAATGTTGTAGCATGTCTGCTCACACCAGAATCGCGCATGCGTGAATATACGCCGTAAAACCACGAGTATCCAATGCGCAATACGAAATTATAATGTTAAACACAACTCTTATCGAAATTTCAATTAAACACACCGGTCGGAAAACGAAGCATTGTACAAATATTCGCGAGAAACTAAAGTAATAACAATTAAAAACTCGATATGTGTCACCAGAACGAATTTAAGCAATAAAAACCTCGTATATTGTTTATTTATTTAAGTTTTTTTTCACACTTTCAACACTTAGGAAACAAACTTTAATCCACACAGAAGAGAAATATCACTGGATGTCAAATTAAAAGAGTTCTTTAAAGAATGTCTATAGAAAATATAAATATAGATTGTTCTTTATTTGAATATTTTGAAATAATTCGCGCCGAGAGCGCGACCGCTCAAGCCGACGATTGCCGAACAACTAGTAGTGAGGCGACTTGTTGTTACGGGACGGGAATCGGATCATATCGATTCTTCTCGGTTGGGTGGTCGGCATTCATTTTAGCTGGATTGAATTGATTCTGTAGTGATATTTAGTAATGCTATAATTGCTAGTAAATGTTGTTAACCTAACATCACGCTTGCAATACCCGAAAGGTTATGCACAGGTGTATCTAATAGTACACCCACATTTCGGCAGCTTTGTTTAAAGTCCTATGTAATAAGAGGGAGTCCAATAAGCCCCAGAAGAGCTAGCGTCCGCTAGACTAACAAGACAATAAATGATTGATGCAATAATTGAGACATTTCTTCAATTAGATTCGATTCAAAAACTGATTTAAAATCGATAACATCTAAAGATATCCATGAAGTAAAGATGAATATTCGATTTCAATAACAGACGTATCGTTCTGCATTCATCTTCAAGGCAGATATGCATATGATTAAAATGTAGCTAACTATAGCCTGGCCTCATGAACTAGATCTTGAGCGAATCCAATTTAATATATTCGTTACATAAGCTAGTATATAAAGGGTATTGTTTGTTTCTGAGAGACACCTTTCACTGTATTTATGATTAGGGTTGGACATTTTCTTATGTCTTTCAGTCTTTCAGAAAAAGCTAGTTTTTAGGGTTCCATAAAAAAACAGAACTGCTATAGGATCACTCGCGTGTCTGTCTGTCCGTCTGTCACAGTCAATTTACTCGGAAACTACTGGACCGATTGAGTTGAAATTTGGTACACATATGTAAGTCGGTGACCCAAAGACGGACGTGTAACGTAAATTAGTGAATTTTAAACAAGGGGGCCACTTTTGGGGGGTAAATTAGAAAATGAAAAAATAAAAAGTTTTGCAAACTATATCGTGTTAACATATCAAATGAAAGGGCTCATTGTGAGCATGTTTTTTTTTTTATAATTTTTAAATTTTGTCGTCACTTCTGGTTGTTGAGAATTATAGAGATTTACAGCATAAAATGATTTATTTTGTAACATTGGAGTAACCCCACTTTACCCTCACCCTAGCTTTTAAAACCACAATAAGCCAATAAAAAATAACATTCTTACTATTCAATGCACAACAAACAAAGGAAAAGTATTTAAACCACTCAATTACAAGTCCAGTACATAAGCTCTCATAAAAAAACTAGTCTGCCCGGTTACATAATTCTCCTGCCCTTACACCAAATTTATTTGGGGTCGGCGCAGCATGTCTTCTTCTTCCATACTTCTCTATTACTCGTCATCTCAGCAGCCACCTCCTTTCTAGCCATATCGTCCTTCACACAGTCCATGTGTTTGTCCTGGTCTGCCCACAAGTAGCGTATTTTTAGTATATGCGAAACCTGAATATAGTTTGTTCAGAATAAGTAACTGAATCGATTCCAATTATTTTTAAACCATGTTATATTCTTTCCCAAAAATATTTTAAAAAAAGTTAAAAGTTGGATACCGAGCGACTTTCGAGTCGACTTTGAGAAATATTATTATCAATGAGCTCAAGGCGACGCTGGAGGCGCGCGCTGCGTGGTGACCGTGTTTTTGTGCGGACAACTAGGTAACAGAACAAGCTTATAACTTTGTAATTTTTCATGACACAGTTTTGAAATTTTGTACATAGATTCTTTACATAAAAATACTGGACACGTGTATCAGGTTTCGCATATAATAAAACTAATGTTGTAGAATACAGACTGTGCCAATTTTCAAAGCGAATCCGGTAGGAATCGACTTGTATGGAACCTTCGCCACTGCTGCCCAATATGTTTTATTAAAAAGAAATTACTCTTGAATGGCGAAAGAGAGATTTTTTTTTACCATTTACCCTTCAAAGACACCTAAAAACGTCGAATAACCAACCTCCATCAACTCTCGTTACCGAGAGGCCGCTGACCAACCAACAAGTATCGATTACCTCAACCATCGACCCCGCCACAATCGATACATCACATCACTACTTAACAACAACATAAACGACACGTAGCTAAATTGAAACCTGTTTTTGCGCAGCAAACCGAGCTATGGCCTTGATTCTTGGTAATTGAGAGACAGTCTTTAGCGTTTTATCCTGAAGAATTTTATAACACATAACATCACGCCTGTAAGCCCCCGAAGGGTTAGGCAGAGGTGTACCTTATTATGTTAAAGTCCCATGTAATAGGGAACGAGCTTATTGTCATAAACCAGGCACAAATCCAGACTCCGTGGCTCCTACTGAGACATTCCTGATGAAAAAACTCAATAACGCTTTGCCCGACCCGAGAATCGAACCCAGGACCTCATGCTCAGCAGTCGCGCTTCCGACCACTAGACCAACGAATTAATTAAGTAGAACTCCTTATCATTTCAGCCGAAAGACTTCCACCAAGTGTCGCCACATTGACCGGTTAGTAGAACTAAATTTAAAAAATGACATAATATACACATTATTGGACGTTTTTTCTTTAAATCCGTCATATGTTAGTGCTGAAATAAAAGGAGTTTAACTTTCCAAATAAGTACCAACTTATCTACCTTCTCTAGGGTTTGTTTCGTTGGCCACACATCAAGAATACGCACATCCCCATATTACATGAAACTTCAACAAAACTAGCGAAACTACCGAGTGTACTCGAAAACGGTTACCACGTATTCAGTACATCATTCTGAGCCCCCCACATTTAAATTTTTGCGGTTTAAGGACACCGACGGTCCCTTCCACGCCGTATTTATACAAGGTGGGATAATTCAAAAAAAAAAATCTGCTGTTCCCTACAAAAATGCAATACACGGTCAAAATGTATGGAATAGCACTTTTTTTTAAAATTACCCATGAAAAATTTCGATGTTTAAAATAATGTACTGAGTAATTGGTAACCGTTTTCGCGTCGGTGTCCCTTCCACCTCGTCTACAAGGTGTAATATAATTCGTATTTAAAGACTTTATTTTGACCGGAGGCACATATCATCATCATTCTCTTGCCCTTATCCCAATTCATTTGGGGTCGGCGCAGCATGTCTTCTTCTTCTTCCGGAGGCACATATAGGGTTAGTAATATCATCATCATCATCCATAGCCCGAACTCACCCACTGCTGGGTATAGGCCTCTCTTTTCTCGTGCCAATCCCCACGGTCCTGTGCCAGCCTCATCCAGGTTTTTCCCCCGATGGCAACTATGTCGTCTGCCCATCTCGCCGCCGGACGACCCGGCCGCCGGTCGTTAGTAATATACTCCTTAAAAACTAAGTGTTAATAAACAACACGATACAGTGACACATGTAACTGACAGCAGACTGACATAATACACAAGACCTCTGGTGTGGTCTCTCGGACCGGACGAGTTCTTAAAATTCGCAAAAAAATTATAGACTTTGTATAGGAATTGTCGCAATCTGATGATCAACATGTATGGTAAAACTAAAAAAAAAAGTTATGAATTTCCAAAAGTATCAGAACAACAGTTGTACACTTTCATGGTCCCAGAGACCACACGAGAGGTCTTGCGTTTATTATGTTACACCTTGTATATCATCTTTCTTACCCTTCAGTGAAACACAGGCGTGATGTTATATACGACGTGCCTACCAGTAGTGAAGGGTCAATTTTTGTAAGAGGTAAGCCGGAGTACATATCTTTAAGAGCATTACATGGCTCAAATCCCAAAAACAGCGTATGTTCAAAGAAATTTGCTGATGAATCCCTTCGTGCGTTTTCCGTGTAAAAAAAGTATGTTATAGTTAAGTTCATCACAAATAAATTGTATTGTTTAAAATTTGGATAAACCTTCCTAATTTTTTTTTGGTTAATCGTAGAAAATAGGTCCTTTTCCAACCTTAATTGTAAATTATCTCTGTAACGGCTGAATAGATCGGCATGAATTTTGCAACAACAAATACATAATGATATACTTAACAATCTGTATTGTTTTTTTTCTGTTATTTCTTTTAATATTTTTAAATAATAAATAAAAACCGAAATTTTGCGAAATGTGCGGGGCAAGTCAACAAAAACCAGTACAGGGATCAAATCATCAGGGTCATCGAGCAATGTAATGCCCTTAATGTGATTATTATTATTTGTCTATGGAATACTGACTGTGTCATTTTTCAAAGGGAATCCGATAGGAATCGAGTTGTATGGAACCTTCGCCACTGGTGCCTACTCAATTATGATGGGAAGCCAATTGCTCATGAATTTACAGTTGTCAGCCATAATTCTGATTGCATGGTCATTATCATTAATAGAAAAATTTATGACGGCCTACAGATGAATAAATTGCTTATTTATTGAAGTAAAGATGTCTTAGATACGAAAATAGACTCTATTGCTATAGAACTTAAGTTTATTATCAAATCCTCATTCATTTTCATACTTAAGTATATGCATGGAAGTTGAAAATGTATTGGTAAATACTTTATTTTTGCTTAGTAACGTGTTGATTTTAATTTCTTACTATAATGCTCGTAATTTCTTACACATCAATTCGAAAAGCACTTTACTTTTCGTAAACTGTTGTTCAACTTGCCTTGTTAGTTATTTAGTATGTATTGGTCGAATCTTGCAACTGAATTTTAAACCAGTTCCTCCCAACCGATTGAGCTGAAATTTTGCATACACCTGTGGTTCTGGTGACAATACATATTTATGACAGACATGACTTGATCCTGCAGCCAGGATCGTCTCCTCATGAGAGAACTCCTCAATGGTTAATAGCACGGATACGAAACTTTGTATACGCGTTCAATGTTGACAGATAAATGTACTTTTCTTCCTTTCATTTTAATAAAAGCTTTTTTAAATAAATAAAAAAGGTTTGATTCATCAACATTGCTTTCACCGCAAAGAAAACTATAAATCTTGAGGACACCGACATTTTCTAGAAACAATACATCGAACACATGTTCGCGTGTGACCCACACCCTCTCACAGACAGGAAGCCTGTGTCCCAGCTGTGGGAGAACCTCATAGGCTGTTTATAGAATTATTTCGTCAAATTATTCCTATCAAGCTGGCTGGTGGCAACTGGATGAGAGTTTTTAAGTGCCGTGCGATTGAGGAGGCCTATGTCCAGCAGTAGACTGCTGTAGGCTGATGATGATGATTCCTATCACACTTATGTGCCTCGCCTTTTCCCACCATTGGTGGGATCGGCTTCCAGTCTAACCAATTGCAGAATACCAGTATTGTCATCAACCGGGCACAGAGCCAGAGTCTAAGAAATGTCTGATGGACAAACCTAGTAATACTGCCCCGACCTGGGAATCGAACATGAGTTCTCATGCTCACCAATAGCGTTTGCGACTACTAGAACAACGGGGAAACCTGCATTAAAATAAAAGAAAATGCTATGCGTATGCAACACACAAATTCGTAAAATTGCATGGTTAGATCGTTATGGTGTAAATCTATTAAAATAAATAAAATTGAAGTGTCTGTTTGTAATATCAAAATAACACCTTTTTTACTGAATGAATTTGAAAATATATACGGCACTTATAACAAAAACACGTTTTTTTTTTTGTTTGTTTCGGCTAATATCCGAAACGGCTGGACCGACTTTGACGGGACTTTTACTGGCAGATAGCTTTTTTATCAGCTGCCAGCAAAAGTTGGGCGAGTCACCTGGAAGCGCGGGTGCAATTATCTTTCCGACAAAATCGACGCTATGCGACATAACTATTAGGTTCATTTTAGGTTTCTTTGATTATTCGCCACAGCCACACGCCCTCGCACGTCTCTCCTGTATAAACCGCTCCTTAGGCTACCCCTACACCCTCACAGCATCGCCTCATATTTTTATTAAGGTCAGATACTTTAAGAATAATTTATTTAAAAAAAAAAGTTTAAATATTGTTATTTTAAAAAAAAATTCTTTTGCTCGTGCAAGTAGACCAAAAAATTGCTTGCTCGGGTTTTTTTTTATACAGGGTGTAAGGGACGCCCTCCACAAACTGAGGGGGTGAATTCAGTATATCTTACCAAGATGACCGGTACAAGAAATTATTTCAGGAATGTCATGGGAATCCAATAAATTTGATTTCTTTTATTTCCTCATACGCAATGTATCGTTACCGTGGCAAAACGCACGTACCGAAAGGTAAGCGCGACGACGAGTTCGATGAACTCTGTAGCTAGGCAGGAAGTGAACAGCTGATTTCAAGAGTCGTTCGTTAAAGTATTCCAACATCCGTTTTTGATTTTAGCCGTATTATTTACATAGTGAGAGCGAACAGGAAATGAAATTTTACATTGAAATAAAAGAAAAGAAACTGAAAAAAAAATCCGGAGAAAAATTCCGGTGGAATATGATTCAAAATAAGGAGCTGAATGCACCCTGTTAGTTTGTGGAGGGCTGTCCCTTACACCCTGTATACTATTGGTAAAAATATTTTACAAGAAGTCATACTTAAACCCATTTTATGTTTCCAAAGGTGTTCATAAGCAGTGATAGTAGTAGTTCTTTTTTTATCACTACATAGTATAAAACAAAGTCGTAAACAAAGTCTCTGTCCCTATGTCCCTTTGTATGCTTAAATCTTTGAAACTACGCAACGGATTTTGATGCGGTTTTTTTTAATAGATAGAGTGATTCAAGAGGAAGGTTTATATGTATATATTGCACCTGTGCGAAGCCGGGGCGGGTCGCTAGTATTATCACAAAATAATAGGTAACAATGTAATTGCAAATAAAATATAAATAAATAAAATATAAATAAATAAAATAATGAAATAACGCATGAAATCAATTCAACATACGTTTAAATTATGGTGGAAAAAATTACAATTTTTCAATTGAAAACACCTATTATTTATCACTTATTTTGCGAAAAATGTAAGTACATAACCACAATATATTTCATTATATATTGTTACTACCTTTGAATACATTGATTTATATTTTCCAAAGTATCCAACATCGGTAAAAAAAAACTTATAACCCGTCCTACAACTTCCAAAAAAAATTGTTAAAAACATTACACTCCTTTCAGACCCCGACAAAGTCGGTAAAAAAAATTCATCACCGTTAAATTCCGCGTAAAAATTATAATTTCCGTACTTTCTGTTAATTACATATATATTAACGGCATTTCTTCCGGCCTCGAGATTAAAAAGTAACGCAAGGTTTTTTTTTCAACAAAAATACGTATTGGGTTTTTCAACTTATTGGTTGCAATCAAGTAGACTCCCTCTCAGTAGTGAAGGGTCAATTCTTGTAAGAGATAAGCCGGAGTACATAAAGTTTATTGTGATATGTGAACTAATGAATCCTAGTTTAATAAGTAGAGTTAATGTAATTATATTATTTGTCTATGGAATATTGACTGTGCCATTTTTCAAAGGGAATCCAGTAGGAATCGAGTTGTATGGATTCTTCGCCACTGCCCTCTACGAACGGATAAAAAACACCGAAATATGGAAACGAACGAGATTAATGGACATAGCAAAAAGAAGGTGGAAGCGGGCGGGCCATATATGCCGTAGACTGGATGGAAGATGGTGGAAGAAAGTGCTGGAGGGGAGACCACGGACGGGACGGAAGAATGTGAGAACTCAACTGACTAGGTGGACAGACGATCACATAAAGTGGCCGGAAGAAACTGGATAGCCATGACACAAAACCGCCAAGAGTGGAGAGATTTGAAAGAGACCTACACTCGGCATTGCCTGCCCAAAGGTTGAAGAAGAAGTAGACCTAATAAATAGAGCCTAAGAAATCTGGAATATCAGAGGCATCGCAGGAGCGTTGCTGTTCCAAAGTCAAAAGCTTGAATGTCTCAAGTGGCTGTGGCATCGGGATCCATCCATACCCTTCAGTTGAAATTCTTCGTCAGGCACCAGTAGTCTGGCATTTTTTGGCGTAATCCTGAGGCGCACATTATTGTATTTTTGCCTATGTCTCTTGTGTGCTGCAGATTTTGTGGTGTGCATGCTAAATAAATATATTTTCTTCCTTGTCTTTCTTCAATTAAAAACGCAGCAACGCTTGCCGGCACTAACATGTGTGGTGGACGAACTCTTCCGAAAGAGCTTCATCACAGTGATCCATACTAGGTCTACAAAGATGGAGTCTTATAAAAAAGCTTACCTTCTGATTAATTTTCGCATTCTTCGGGGCCTTCACTATAGCTGGCTTCGGTGGTGGAGGTACTGTCACAACCGGAAGTTCTGTGAAGAAAAACAAAGATTTAGTGACTTGAAGGGATCAGCGTTGCTAAGGTTGGCAGTGGTTGTCGTAATAGGTGACTGGATAGGGTGAGGCAATCGTCCAACTATGTCTATGTTGAGGACGACCTTCAGTTTAAAAGGATGCAGCTGAATACCAGTATTTTACATGGAGCGACTGCCTATCCGACCTCTACAATCCAGTTAGAACTGGGTAATACGATACCCTTTCATGAGACTGGTTCTCAGACTTACGAGCTACTGACTACCTGTTACGACTGTCAAAGATGTACAAATGACAGCCCGGACGAACAGCTTAACGTGTACGGTTTCCGAGGTACGGAGGAAACTCGTTATATAATGGATGGCCACCCATCCACGGACTAACCTAGCCAAGCGCGGCTTAACCTTAACATCGACCAGTGCGGCTGTATTTATTTAGCCACGAGCCACAACTTCTGAATGAATGGTTAATAGAAAACCTGATCAATCTGAGGCGGGGTTTAAAAAATGTTCAAGCTCATTTCGCTCGTATCCTACATTCTTCAACTTTCCTGCATAAGGACGTGACTACGTGAGGGCCTCATTTAGGTATGCAGCCCCGGCTGTCTGAAAGACTTAGACCGCCACTGGTGTTTGTCTAAAAATCACCTAAACACAATTTGAATGAAAGCATGAATGATTCATCACAGCGAAAATTTACAAAAATATCGTAGCGACATGTATGTCGTAAGTGAAGAACTAAAGTCCTGCATCGCGCAATCTAAATTATCTGCTAGATAAGGATATTTACCACCACCCGAATACAACCGCCAGGCCTTAGACCACCAGACAACACCCGACTGATCGGAGGATCCTTCATTTACAACGGAGTATGAGAACTATTTTTAGAAACTGGATGGAAGATGGGGGAAGGAAGTACTGGAGTGGAGACCACGGACGGGACGGAGGTATGTAGGAAGACAACCATCCAGATGGACAGACGATCTGATTAAAGTGGCCGGAAGAAACTGGATGGCCATGACACAAAACCGCCAAAAGTGGAGAGATTTGGAAGACACCTACACTCCAGGATTGGGTGACCAGAGGTTGAAGAAGAAGATGAGGAACTTCTCACCCTGATCCCCATTCCTCTAAAACCACAATAAATCGTAGAGCCAACAATGCACCCGTTTTATCTAGAATAGAGACTAGTATAGACAAATCCGTCCGTCTAGCCGACTTCTTTTATACAGCACTTACATTCGCAATAACTGAGCACAATATTGTTATTGTATACAGCGCAATTTTCCTCTACGATGCATAACTACGCAAGGTTTAGTCAGCCATATAATAGTAGTATTGTATTTTCTATTTATCAGCCGCACGGGGTCAATCTTCAAGGTTAAGCAACGGTTGCCGAGGATGGTCCGCGGGTTGATAAAGTTTATTTTATAAAAAGACCCGTCCGAGCCTGTGAAAGAACGGTCCCAGCTGCTGTTATAAGTCGTTACGGATGATGAAAAGCCCGAGAGTCTGACAACCTCCAGTCTTTCTCAGGGGTATCGTGTCACCAATAACTTGAGGTCATACAGGCGCTCTTAACAGCCCGACAACAAACGTTGGGCAGTAGTTCACCAGACGCAACACTCGTCTAATCCAAAGACCGTCCTCCCTTTACAGGTGGATGTGGAACTTTCCTAGCCTATTCCTCATGTCTTAAATGCTGTAACCAAGTATTGGGTAGTATATCTGCGTTTTCGAGTGCTAGCTGTCCAGGGTGAGCCGGGCGTACTGGAATCGCAATACGATATTAATCAACGCCGCACGGAGTTTCTTGCTCAGTCTTCTCAACATCACCTGACTAGCCTTTTCGCTTGGTGAAGAGATATGAGGCCTAAAATACGGGATAATCCATACATCTACCGAGCCTGTCCCAACTATGTTGGGGTCGGCTTCCAGTCTCATCTCAGCTGAATGCCAGTATTTTAAATGGAGTGGCTGCCTGTCTGACCTCCACAACCCAGTTAGTACTCGGTTCTATACCCCTTGGTAAGACTGGTTGTAAGACTTTCGGGCCACTAGCTACCTGCTAAAGATCTATAAATGACAGCCGGAGCCAACGGTTAAACGTGCTCTCCGATGCACGAAGAAAACTCGGTTTGTAATGGGTGGTCATCCATCCACGGACCGACCCAGGCAAGCGCGGCTTAACCTGAAGATCGAACCCAGCGGCTCGAAGGTGGTTGTTATTTAGCCGCGAGCTCTTCCTCCTGCCCAGTTTTCTCCATACGAAGATATTGCATTGAAAGGGTTTTTCTAAATTGCCTAATTGAAATAAATTGTTTAACATTGACTTTGATTTCCAGGTCATCTTGCACAACGACCTGCTCCTTTCAGGATTTAAAGGAAGCCAATGATAGAGCTGCCCAGGTGGTTAAATACAGGTTGGAGTACAAACGACACTTGAAGAAGAAAGGAAATATGTTTACCTGGCTGCACCCTACCCTGCTGCTGAGGCTGTAGTGGAGACCTCTTCTCCTGCTCAATCATGGCTGGAGCCGCCGGGGGCGGAGCGCCTGTGCTGCCACCTCGAACCTGGTAACAAGAGAGATTTGATTAGTTTTATTTCTTCGTAAAACTTCGTTGTTAGATGTCTTTTGGTCCTCAAGATCGCAGTTTTCAAGTACTGCATATTGTAAACACTTTTTCGCGTAAAAGATTTACATCGTAGCGGTATTACAAAAAGTACTACAGCGCCATCTAGGACACAAGTAAAGAACTAACATCAAATTTATAAATGACGATAATAAAGTTTTCCGCGACTTAAGACCATATAGAAAAACCCGACAACAACTGTCGGGCAGTAGCCCACCAGACACAACACCCGTCTGGTCGGAGGATCCTCCCTTTTCACCCGACTACGGCGAGGTCAAAAGGAAGGCTATGATTTTAGTTATGCATGTGTGTTTGTATTTACGTATGTGCCTCCGTAGCGCCTAAACGTTTCATCCGATTTTGATGAATAAGGTGTCAATCGATTCGTTATTATAGCCCGGGTAACATAGGCTACATTTTAACCGACTTCAACAATAGGAGTTAATTTTACCTTGTAAGCCCCGATTTTAATTAGAGCGTGATTTTTCAGTAGGCTGGTTTTTTAGTTGTAATATAGTAGTGTCCACACAAATTCTTGTTTATAAAGAACTTTACACCCTGTTCTTATAAACTATCCATCAAGACATTTTGCTTTAGTGAACTATTAAGGACTGCAAAGGTTGGGTAGACAGACCTATCTCATAAGTATAAGAATTTATGACAATCTTGATGATGTTGTCAAGACAGGACTTGTGCGTGTATGACTAGAAGTACATATAAAGGTACTCCAGGTTAGCCTGCGAAATTCAAATTTTCTTACGTTTTTTTGCAATTTGCAGCTCAGTTCTGGCTGTATGTTGAATAAAATATGATTCACGACCGTAAAATGTATGTTTTTACAGAATTAAAATCATCAATACACCTTCAGTTCATTTAATCTCAATGAATGATTATTATTTCTTTAAAAAGATATTCACATTTTTGGTTTTTGATGCATAAAATGTTGTAACATTAGTACCAAAGACGGGTGAAGACACTGACTCCTGTAACACAGGTCTCACCTAGCACAGGAGTCAGGGTTTCAAATGGAAATGTTACATAACTTTTTTCTTCTTTGTGTCAATATTTTTTTTTTTGCTTATTAACATTTAAAGTAAGGAACGTGGCAGGTGGAGATGCCCTTCTGTAGTGTCTGCCTACCCCCACGGGAAAAAGGTATAAGTTTTATGTAATAAAGACTAATAATGCCAATTAACTACTTACTCAGAAGACATTATATGCACGTGGACTGAGCAAGCATTGGTATCGGTAATTCCCAAGTAGCAAACAAACAGTATTAACTTTTCATTATTTTTCCTTGAAGCTATAGCATAAAGCGCAGGCCACACCGCCGCCAGCGACCCGGACGGGCATCGTTCCACCTCTTTTCATACTTTGGTTCACACCGCGAACTACCGAGCTAAGCTACGTCGGCGATGCGAACGAAATATCGGACGATGCCAGCGATGCTATTCGTTCCTCGCCTGCCGCCCGTTGCGAGACGGAATGAGATGGAACGCTCCCCTCGCTCTCCCGCAAGCCCCCTCGCTTGCTTATCCGTCCGTAGTTTTCGGTGTTAACCCACATAGTTTAGCTTGCCATATCTTCGCGTAGTTTATACTGGGTGTAAACGGACCCTTCACGAAGCCGTCAACCAAGCATTCTGTACATCAAACTAAGTAACTTTACGCAAAAATTATTGCTGGAAAACGACTTTTTTTTGGGGGTGAAAAATCACGTTTTACGGTAAGACTCAATGTAACGCACTCAAAACATTGTGCTGGTGGATGGATTGAATAGTAAGGGGGTCGTAGCGGTGTTTAAAGTAAAAATCTTGCATTAAAAACATGTTTAAAAAAAAATACTTGTGTAAAAAGTTGGAACTTTGACCTCAAATATCTCCGTAACTATAAAGTTCCCAGGTATGGTCCAGAACGAAAAAAATATCACAATGACGGGGAGAACAAGTGCCTTTCGGCTTCGTTAAGGGTCTTTTTACACCCTTTATAGCTTCCATCGCCTCGCTTCGTCCGCCAGCACGCTCACTAGCTAGCGGTGTGGCCTGCGCTTTACAATCATTAAGACTCAATATTTTCTTATTGTTTTATTTTATTTATTATGTACTCGGGGTATAACTTGGTATTACACGGTCGACGAGTGTTTTTTTTTTATTTTGGTAACACGCTTTTATTAGCTTCACCTTCACCTTCAACCATGTAACAAAATCTTAGAAGTTAAATTTGACCCACTTCCCGCTTTCCGATTGAGCTGAAATTTTGCATACGAGTTTAGTTTGGATGACAATGCATGATTAGTTAAAGGGTACACTACATAAATACGAAAAACTTTATTCCGATAGTCACAAATCCGAATTTTAAAATACCGATTTTCATAATTCCGAATGGTTCAAAATTCCGAATATAACAACTCCGATTTATCATTTATTATATTTATAAAATTCCACAATTTCAATATTCGTAATGTTCATAATTAGGTACTATTCTCAAAATACCGAGTTACAATAGATCGAATAATAATAGACATTATAATTCTTAGGTATTATGAAATTCGGACTTGTGAAAATCGGAACATCGAAATTCGGAATAAAATATTTCGGAGTATTTGGGTGTTCCCTCAGTTAAGTGACTGAGAAAGATTGTAGAGGTAAGCTACCGAGAAATTCCTGATGGAAAAATCCAATAGCATATATAATATATTGATATATATTTATAGTATTTTGATATATCGTTATAGTATTTTATATATCCTTGTAGTTTAGCTAAATAATAAATTAAATTTTTGCAGATATATTTACACCTACCACTGTTTGTCTCTGCATCACCCAAAGGTTGACTGGTAGAAAATGCCTATGGCATTAAGTCCGCCTCTGTACTATGTCCTTGAAGTGTTAAATAAATAAATAAATAAATAAATAAATAAATAGCACTTTGCCCGAGCCGGAAATCGAACTCAGGACCTCATGCTCAGCAGTTGCGCTTGCGACCACTAGACCAACGAGGCACTGATATCTAGGTAAAATATAACAGTCAGCAAGTAAGTAGTGCGGTTAAGTATCTAAGATGGCCCTCGTATAGGCAACGACACGACAGTGTTAAGATGCCCACTTAGAACAGCCCTTGTGTATGACACAGCAAAACACACGCTGTCCCAGTTTTTTATTACCACTCATTTGCGGTTGGAGGAGTGGTGCGGAGGATATCGTGGCTAGTCAGGGGCCCGAAAGTCTGGCAACCAGTCTTACCAAAGGGTATCGTATTACCCAGTTAAACTGGATCATGAAGGTCAGAAAAGCAGTCGTTCCATGTAAAATAGTGGTATTCAGCTGCATTCGTTTAGACTGGAAACCGACCCCAACATAGTTGCGAAAAGGTTATGCAGATGATGATGTGCGATTGACTGTGCGAAGTAGCACCAGTCATCATCGTCCGCCTAGTTTTTCGCAAGCATGTTGGAGTCAGATTCCAGAAAAACCACATGCAGATGAATATATACGGTGTAAACGGACCCTTCACGAAGCCTTCAACTAAGCATTCTGTAGATCAAACTAAGTAACTTTACGTAAAAAATATTGCTATGAAATGAATTTTTATTGGGGTTAAAAATCACGTTTTTTGGTATTACTCAATGTAACGCACTCAAAACATTGTGCTGATGAATGCACTGAATAGTACAGGGATCATGGAGGTTTTTAAAGTAAAGTTATAACATAAAAAACTTGTGACAAAAAAAATACTTATGAAAAAGTCGCAATGACGGGGAGAACAGGTGTCTTTCGGCTTCGTTAAGGGGCCTTTTGCCGGGGCTGCGGGACTGTTTGAAAGAGATACTGCGGCCTTGGAACACAAAGGGCAAAGAAGGAACATGGATGGGTTTTAGTCAGTACAAGTCTGACACTCCCTGCCACTCCCCCCAGAGCAGGACGGGTCATTTTAAGATTACCCATCCGAAAAAAAGGGGCCTTTTTCACCTATTATAACATGAAGTCGCTAGACGTCTTGTCGAAACTAATTTTCTTTTCGTTCGGTTTTAAGCTTCTTTCCAATTATCAGAAGGTTGCAAATAAATTGTAGTTTAACGCCAAACAATAATAATTAGCAGCATGACATATTAAACTTGATAAAACAGAGACAAGTACAATGTAATATTCTCCTGCCTACCATAATACCAGTCGGTGGAACAATTATTTTTTTAAATACCGCTACCAATTCAAGTTCTGATATCAAAACTAGTTTACTGTATCGAAAAACGTGTTTAGGTGGTACAAGTGACAGGGTTTCGCGATTGGAAATTGTTATACAGTGGAGCTTTTTGAAAGAAAGAAAATACATTTATTTGGCACATGCCACAAGCGCACACAAAAACAAAAGCGAGCGAGCGTTTTTTGAGCTCATAAATATCAGACCCTTAGCAACAGTCAGCTTTCAGAAGAGGGAACGTCGAAATCTCCGGCAAAATATACCACTTCTGATTTTTGGCTTTCTTGACAATAAAAATATTAAATTGTTTTGTTGTCACGGAAACATAAATGCTTCTTGAGCATATTTTCTAGCAAAGGTTTAATCATGAACATCTTACAAAACGGGATTTAGACAGGTATCTTTAGAATGGGTTCAAACCATCAAGCCATTTTAAAGTATTTCGCAACTTATTCCGACTTGGGTATCTGCCTAGACTTTTTCCCAACTATGTTCCGGTCGGCTTCCAGTCTAACCGGATGCAGCTGAATACCAATATTTTACATGGAGCGACAGCCTATCTGACCTCCACAATCCAGTTATTACTAGGTAATACCTCTGGTAAGACTGGTTGTCAGACTTTTGGGCCACTGACTACTAAAAAAAAACAAATAAAAAAAAAAAAATCAAATCGCAAACCCAAAAAATCAATCAAAATCAAAAAAAAAAAATCAATAACAAATCGCTCCGCGCTTCCATTACTACCACACCCATCCGACCAATATGTCAACACTTAACCACAAGCGTCCACGGTAAAGCTCTCTACAGCTAAAGCAATAGAGTTCTAAATTCCATAGCAACTACCAAATGAAAATGTAATCAACCGGTTTTTAGCATATGCCTGGAAATGTCAACGGGAGTAATATTAAGCAATTTCTTGTTTTATTGGCTTTTCATCGATCATGGTTATTTATTGCTACATACTTGGTGCTGTTAAGGTTTAAAACCCAGACTTGGAAGATCTTATTAAGGCTTATCAGTCCGTCCGTCTTACGACGACAAGCCGTGTCGACAGCGCGTGTTCCACC
This sequence comes from Noctua fimbriata, assembly GCA_905163415.1. Taxonomy (NCBI): domain Eukaryota; kingdom Metazoa; phylum Arthropoda; class Insecta; order Lepidoptera; family Noctuidae; genus Noctua; species Noctua fimbriata. The sequence goes on from LR990950.1 coordinate 8,128,711, forward strand.
ACGCGCGCCTTAAAGAGATGTCAGCAAACAGGGGTCCGCAAGGGCCGATGCCTGCCGGGGCTGCGGGATTGTTCGAAAGAGATACCACGACCCTACAACACAAAAGGCTAAGAAGGAACATGGATGGGATTTAGTCAGTACAAGTCTGACACTCCCTTCCGCTCCGCCCAGAGCGGGGTCATCACTGATCCCAACAAATATGATATACAGATTATGGTGGTACTGCTTCAGGTTTAAAACCTAGACTTGGAAGATGTAATGAAGGCTTACGTAAGGGTATCTGGATGTGGAAGTCAGATAGACACCAGCTATTTGATAAATACTGGTAATCAGCAGCTTCGAAGAAAAAACGGGATAAATACATCGAAATTTTCTCAGTTACATGGCCTGTTATAAGTAGAAAACATGACCCTCACACTGGGGCAGTCGGTTTAATAAAAACAAACCTGAGGCAGTCGAGATACCTCATGACGTCTACGCAACGAAACTGTTTACTAAATCATACAACTGCTTGTAAACAAAACGGTAATTACTGTGCAAAAATCCACGCTATGTTGCCAGCGAAGTGTCAGATTCTTGTTAGTCAGCGCCTCAATGACTGATAGTAGTTCGAAGATCTGGAGTAACCAAGTATCTCATGCGCTACGGCTGCTTCTCGAATTGACCAGAGGAAGTTTAGATTTCTACAAAAAAAACTGGCCTAAATCGGCCTGAGTGGAGACGTCGTGTGCATCGGCACGTCAACGCCTTCGAAGAGAGAAGAAGGTCGCAGCTAGACTTAAAGCGTGATAACCTTAAAACTAGGCCACCTGCAGCTATACCCTACAATTTCGCCAATGGTGTTCCGAGATGTCCGCTTTGTGCTCGGAGTTTTTCGGCCAAAGTTGGGTATGCTAGCCACTTGAGAGCACATGATAGAGCAGCATACCAAAGCTCTCGACAACCTCCCTAAAAAGCCATCGAATGCCGTCGCTGTGGCCGAAATCGGCTAGATGGCATCATCATCATCAATATTGCTCCGCAGATAGACAACGTACCTGAGACCACATGAAACAGACCTTGTACACTACGGGTGGTCAGGTAAAGAGGGATAACTCTAGCTAGGGTACAGTTCAGAGTATCGTAATATTAGTCTTGCTATGTTCGTGCTGCTGGGACATTGATTGCTCTGTGTGAGAGTCAGTGAGCCGAGAGTGCCGGATTTAGGGCAGGGCAACAGGGGCTCTATCTAGCCCAGGGCTTTCACAAGGACGGGGGCCTCCACAATTGGTTTTTTTTTTATTTGAGGAAACTTTCGACTTTGTGTCCATCAAAAAGAAAAGAGTTCCTATTCACAAGGAACATCGTCTATTTATTCATCTTTCATGTTCTTATCAAGTTCGATCGCAGTGACGGAAACAATTCCCATGAGGCTTCGTTAACGGTGTGTTTAAACCCGTCATATAAATTTTATGAAAATTTTTGATTCGTTTGTTCCAAAGAAAAAATCGGGGCCTCCACACCTTTAAATCCGCCCCTGTGGTCCGTCATATAACACGCCGCGTGGGCCCAGTGATGTTCGATGGAAGTAACGTCTTTGAATTTTCGCAATATGCAGATTTAGTCGTACAAGCTCTGTCTAATATCGCCAATCTGCACTTGACAAGCGTGGTGATCAATGCTTATGCCTTCTTTGTAAAGTAGCGGCCTTTGCTCTGCTGTGTGCTAAATAATAATAACAGGCAGATACAGCTCACGAGTTCCCCAATCAAGTATGGAGCTAAAAAAACCATTCATCAATTGACATCCGAAATACAGCATTTCCATAACCAATTACAATACTAAACGATGCTCAATCGCGTGTAGAAACTGAAATAATCAACTTCACGGAACATGGAATCGCTGAATAATCGTACACGACCGAGATGGCAATAATAAAAAAGTAAGAAACAAGCGAGATAGCAGTAAATATGAATAAAAGAACATTTTTCAGGGTACCGTGCTTAAATTGCAACGGGACTCGATTACTAAGCGTACGGTGAGTGTTTGTCTGTCAGTGGGCTCTTTCTTTAGAACCGTTATAGCTCGGTAGCCAGTTGAAATTTTCAGTTTACGATGTATGTCCATCACTGGGATGTATGTTTAGAAATCGTAATTGCTAGCTAATCTTCAGATCAGTGAAACTATGATTGTCTTCATAGCTAATAACATTTGTCTTGTATTGCGGACCCGTTAGGTTTCCAACGGGGTCGCATTTTCTTTTTTCAATCGTTTTTTATTTCACAAAACTATAAGACACAGGCGTCAAAATTCTACGGATCTATGTCTGCTGAAGTCGCCATAGAAGAAACCTCCGTTTTTCCTTTTCTATTTAGAAAATTATAAAACACAAAGATTAAACACAACAACACTTCGGATTCTAGTTCATATTGTGCATACTCTATTTACGGAACCCTCAGTGTCCGAGTCTTTCTTAGCCCGTTCGCACTTAGCCAAGATTTTTTACAGGACAACGTTCGGCGTTACCATAAAAAGCCGATGCGCACTTCGGTTTTTGTCGGGTGTCGTCGGGGGCCATGAAGTGGGAGTCGACACCTGCGCCGGTGACGGTTAGCGGTTCAATTAAGAAAACTGTATTAACGTATACTGTTTAAAGAAATTAAAGGTTAACGGTTTAATGTAGGTCTAATGGTAGTATTTATATGCAGTTTGATCGAGGATTATGATTTTCTTATTGCGAATTCTCATTGGTTTCATTAGCTTTGTTATTGAAGACCATGACTTGTAAGCTCGTTTTCTGCACACATAAGATCACGTCGGTTTCCCCGAACAGGTAGGCAGTGGTGTTTCAAGCGATGGTGTACCATGTACGCTTCAACTAATAAATGCCATCGATTTAGAGCGAAGCCACACTGCTCCGTTGCGTTGCGTCGTCGCAGCGTTGACGGCTGCGTCATTTTACGTATAAATTTTAAAACATGACACACTTCTCCGTTCCGTTGTCGAACGAAAATCTTGCGCTGCGACGTCGCAACGCAACGCAACGGAGCAGTGCGGCTTCACTCTATACATGTCTTGTGCTTACAGCTGAGGAGTGCAAATCGATGCCAGTCTGTATTCCTCAAAAGAAATAACCTCGAAATCTCAAGAAAAAACTATACCTCTTAGCGTATCAATGGCCAAAAACGTGAAATATGCTTTGTTCAAAATTCAGCAACGTGAAACCTAGCAAATAGTGTACTTCTCCAAAAACACTTTGCCCGACCCGGGACCTCATGATCAGCAGTCGCGCTTGCGACCATTAGACCAACGAGACAAAAAAAAGAAATGCTGATTAAATAAAAAGGGGGTAATTAACCCGCAAAGACACGCAGTCTGACAAAATTATACAACATTATTTTTAGTATATGCGAAACTTAAATATAGTTTGTTCAGAATAAGTAACTGAATCGATTCCAATCATTTTTAAACCATGTTATATTTTTTCCCAAAAATATTTAAAAAAGTTAAAAGTTGGACACCGAGCGACTTTGAGTACCTATCGCAATAATTTAGGTACCTACTGCCAAATTATTATTATCAATGAGCTCAAGACGACGCTGGAGGCGCGCGCTGCGTGGTGACCACGTTTTTAAGCGGACAACTAGGTAACAGAACAAGCTTATAACTTTATGATTATTTATTATACAGTTTTGAAATTTTGTACATAGATTCTTTACATAAAAATACTAGACACGTGTATCACGTTTCGCATATACTAAAACTTATGTTGTAAATGACTTTGATGCCCTTACACGCTTGGATGAGTGCCCAAAACAGTGAATAAAACAATCAACGAATTGTTTTGTCGATCAGAGATTGACCCCGTACGATTGAAAAATGAGCAATTAATTCCATCCAAGCTGTCTAGCTGGGAGTAGACTAAAATATGCTTTAACAGTTTAATGAAAATGCAGCTTCTTTATCGTGTGGTTAGTGCCTAACCTGGTGTCAGAGTTTTTGTGCCGCTATGGGCCTCTGACTTGGCTTTACATGCCGTCGAGAAATATCTCTCAGGCATGCTGGTTTCCTTCACCGAAGCAAGTGATAATTATACAATACGCACATGGATCCGAAAAATCAGAGGTGCGTGTCTTGGGTTCGAATTCGAGACCTATGACTTGGCAGTCCGACGGTCACACCACTAGATTGCAACTAAAAGCTTATAAAATATCAGCACGCGTTTCAAAGATATTTATCTAAACTCGAAATAATTTCAAATCTAGACGTAACAACGGCCAAAACGGACCCTAACGTTTTGCAATACGAGTCCACCTTCCGTTTTTAATAATAATTAATCCCCCTTTAACAAAAGGGGAGGGGTAGCGACCCTAGCATAGCCGCAGGGGCCAAAGTGACCTACCCCATGCGATTCGATTATTATTGCGAATGTTTGAAAGGATGTGCAATTCGTTAACGGTTTTAAATTTTGGGCTAACTGGATTTTATTTGTTACATTTTTGGTTGTTGATCGATGAGAAAGAATCTATACAAATAAATCAAATTGAAGTGTCTGTTTGTAATATCAATATGTATTTCTGCTTTTTTTTTTGTAAAAGACGAGATAGGGAGAAAGATAAGTAATAAAACAATACTAACTTAATGTACTATAAACGCACCTACTAAATTAATCAACTGAAAAGTTGCAACTTAAAAGACAAAATAAATTGTATTGAAAATAATAATTAATAATTAATTAATAATTTAATTGTATTGTATTGAACGAGGAAATTTATTCATTTGATTGTTTTAGTCACGAGGGCGTTTTTAGGGACAGTTTTATTTGAACGCATGATCCCATGCTCCATGTAAAATACTAGTATTCAGCTGCATCCGGTTAGACTGGAAGCCGACCCTAACATAGTTAGCAAAAGGCTACGCAGATGATGATGATGTGATCCCATCATATTCCTGCCCTTGTTCCATTCTACTCGGGGTCGGCGCAACACGTTTTCTTCTTCCATTCTCCCCTGTCAGACGTCACGGCATCATTTACTCCTTTCTCTTTCATATCATTCCTCAATGCATCGCATCTTTTCTTTGACCTTTCCTCTCCCTCTCCATCCATCAACATTCATGTCCATTACTGTTTTAGGCACACGCGTTTCATCCCTCCTCATTACATGTCCATACCAAGGGCACGTCATGAGGAGGGATGGGACAGAGAGGGATTTGAACGCATGGTCCCGCGGTTACTAAATTATGCAAAGTACTATGAGCTTAGTTTCGACGTGAAGTGTCATCATCTGCCTAGCATTTTCCCAACTATATTGGGGTCGGCTTCCAGTCTAACCGGATGCAGCTGAATACCAGTATTTCACATGAAGCGACTGCCTATCTGACCTCCACAACCCAGTTAGTACTGGGTAATACGATACCCCTTGGTAAGACTGGTTGTCAGACTTTGGGCCTCTGACTACCTAACGACTGTCAAAGATCTACATAAGACAGCTGGGACCAATGGCTTAAAGTGCTTTCCGAGGCACGGAAGAAACTCGGTATGTAATGGGCGGTCACCCATCCACAGACCAACCTAGGCAAGCACGGCTTAACCTAAAGATCGACCCGAGCGACTGTTATTATTTAGCCACGAGCTCCTCTTACAGTATGTAAGATGTCCGCTTCAAAATTTGCAAACCATTTTTCGACCATTTATTTGTATCCTACTATGATTTAACTTGCCTTGTTAGTTATTTAGTATGTATTGGTCGAATCTTGCAACTGAATTTCAAACCAGTTCCTCTAAACCGATTGAGCTGAAATTTTGCACACATCTTTGAGTCTGGTGACAATACATTTTTATGGCAGACATGACTTGATCCTGCAGCCAGGAACGCCTCATCACGAGAGAACTCCTCAACGGTTAATAGCACGGACACGAAACTTTGTATACGCGTTCAATGTTGATGGATAACCTTAATTTTTAACCTTACATTTTAAGAAAAGCTTATTTTTTTTACTAATACAAGATTTTGTAATCAGATATTAGATCTAGCTTCAAAAACGCTAAATAGAAATAAACTAAAACCCGTCAAACGCTACAATTCAATAACCCTATATTTCTTTAATCCAAAATTCATGAATATTTTTCACACGCATGCGAGTGGCCACTAGCCACGCACCTGATTCTTGAAGGACATCCTCAATTTGGACATTGACCTCATTGGTGTATGTCCTTCAGTAAAGTCAAGTGTAAAGGCTATATGATGGGATCGGACTGGTTAGAGCCGGTTACGAAAGGGTAGCGAATTCATTTCTAAAGTATAAAGGCACAAACCCACCGCGGCGCATGCTGTACACGGGCACCCAGCGTATTACGGTTCATTTGTTTGACAACGTTGGTCTACGTTTCCACTGCAGTACACACTACACACCCACAACTATGTACAACTGTAGCGTGCGTGGCCAAACGCGGTATAGTCGTGGGTTAATATTCATGTATAGTGTGTACCGCATGCACAGCGTGCATGGCGTTGACAGCATTGAGCTTTATGAGCGCCTTATTCGACCAAACCACGCATGTACAAATGACGTCAATTGATGCATAGCGTTTCCGTGGTTTGCAGTGGACACAATCACATACATTTTCATGCAAAGCGAAGTTAACACACGTGCGTGCCTATCCGTGCGCCGTGGTGGGTATGCGCCTTTATTTTGGTAATAAGATCGTCTTTGGAGATATTTTATTGAGACACCCTTCTTGTAAGTGACGGTAATGTTCATTCTCCTGCCCTTAACCCAATTGATTTTATATTTAGTTTTATACGTAGTTGTCATCTCAGAAGTCAGTCCCTTATTTTTTTGTTGGTGGAGATGACCAATGATGAGTTGGTTAGTCAGTTTTTTTTTTTAAATCCTTCTATTTTTTTAAATGAAAAGAAGAAAATTAAGTTTATCTATCATCCTTGTACGTGTATACAAAGTTTCGTGTCCGTGCTATTAACCGTTGAGGAGTTCTCTCGTGAGGAGGTGATCCAGGCTGCAGGATCAAGTCATGTCTCTCATGAAAATGTATTGTCACCAGAACCAAAGGTGTGTGCAAAGTTTCGGCTTAATCGGATGGGGAGAATTGGTTTGAAATTCAGTTGCAAAATTTGACCGACGCATATCAACTAACAAAGCTAAATAAAAGCTTATAAAAAAGGCTTTACGTCCAACATGGGAAATCATCAAAGGACCCCCGCCCCCGCTCTGGGCGGAGCGGAAGGGAGTGTCAGACTTCTACTGACTAAAACCCATCCATGTTCCTTCTTTGCCCTTTGTGTTCCAGGGTCACGGTATCTTTTTCGAACAGTCCCTCATGCGGACCCCTACATGGTTGCTGACATCTCTTTGAGGCGCGCGTGGAACACGAACGCGCCGACGACACGGCCTGTCGTCATAAGATGGCCGGACGGCGAGCTAGCCCATAACTCGCCGTCCACAGGCCCGCGCCTACGGCCCTGACCCCAAGCAACATGAGACACCGTTAGGAAGGTGATGAGGACGTCTTATGGCTGAATAAGAACTGGGTGAGACTCGCAAAAGTTGCACAAAAGAGAGGTAAGTTTAAGCGCAGCCACACACCGCGATCTATCGAAAATGCCGAACCGAATTATGAAAAGAGGAGAATCGATGCTCGCCCAGCTCGCTCCTTTCGCCCAGTGGGTGGAGCAACGCTGCCAATGACTCAGATATCAATAAAAAACTTAACTAGCTCATTTCTTATCGCATATTCTGAGGCCCAACAAGATAATCTAAAATGGTCTTGTCAAATAAAGATGGCGGATATTTTTTGCCGCCAAATATCGCGATAGGTTATTGACTTGTGTTTGTTAAGTAATATTCAGTAATAGTGGTTATGATATAGGTTTTTATATTAAATATCACATCCTGGTGACATTGGAAGTTGATGCAAGAGGGGTTTAAACTTGTTTTTGATATATACGTCACCTGCTTAGGGGAGAAATTCAACAGAAATTATTCACCCGTGAAGTCCTTTTAATTGTGGTTTGTTTAAGACAAAAGCTTGTTGAGGAATGTTGAGGTGGATATATGGTGTGAGAATGGATATTTTAGAGGGAGTTTGAAAGTTGCGCCTGTTACAGAAAAGTTGAAAGGGAATCGACTGTCTTGGTATGGGGACATGTGAAGAGGAAGGACAAATCGCATGTGACTAAAAGAGTGATGAAAAGATGGAGAGGGAGAGGAAGACCAAGGAAACGATGGGTGGATTGTGTGAGGAATCATATACTTGAAAGAAAAAGGTGTAAATGATAGCGTGACGGTTGACAGGGGAGAATGGAAGAAAAAAAGTATTGCGCTGACCCCAAATAGAATAGGAAGGGCAGGAAAATGATGACTAACGACAGATTCAAGGAGTCATCATAATGGAAGAATGGAAGACATACTGCGCCGAAATAAGGACAGGTGAATCGTGAGGACTCGACCCCAAATAAATCGGGATGAAGCAGGAGGATGCTCACAATTCTCTAGCAAGAACCGTTATGGACTATCGTGTTTCCGAAGACAGCATTGATTACTACTATTTTATAAATGCGAAACCTTCGAGGATGGATGAATGTTTGTTACTCTTTTACGCAAAAACTACACGACGGATTTGGATGATATTTGGCACACAGCTAGTTTATAACCTGGATTAACACATAGGATATATTTTACCCCGGTAGTACGACCCCGTGGGACAATTACCGAACACCATACAGCGAAGCCACGAACATAAGCTAGTTCTAAATATGAATGCTGGTATTTTACATGGGATGACTACCTATCTGATTCCCAAAACACATAAATTATATTCAGACTTCCGAAGACAGCATAAAATCTTAAGATAATGAACTAAAATATCACCATAATAAATCAAAAGCGAGCAAAGATAATACTACTAACACAGAATAGTGACTTTGACCCGTCATCTCTCAGATAACTCGGTGGGAAGTGTGCTGACATACTTTATCTAAGTAAAACAACGCACTACTGACATATTTAACACTAACTATACGAAAATTGTTAGGTTACTAACGATTACGAGAAGCAGAAAAAAATAAAACGTTTTGGTGACGTCACTTTTAATACATATCATCACCAGTCTATAGGAGAACACAGCTGGACATTAGCCTCCGGTGGCGATTGTTCCATACAACTCGATTCCTACTGGCTTCCCTTTGAAAAATGGCAATCAGTATTCTATAGACGGCTGCGGGACTGTTCGAAAAAGATACCGCGGTCCTGGAACACAAAGGGCAAAGAAGGAACATGGATGGGTTTTAATCAGTAGAAGTCAGAGACTCTCTTCCGCTCCGCCCAGAGCGCGGGGAGGGTCATTTGTTGATTTCCCATCAGAAAAAAACAAAAATGTATTCTATAGACAAATAATATCTCTTACAAAAATTGGCCCTTCGCTACTGTTAGCCTCTCCATCATCATTCTCCTGTCCTTATCTCAATTTATTCAAATAATCTAATCTTCTCTATTACTCGTCATCTCAGCAGTCACCTCCTTTATAGCCATATAATCCTTCACACAGTCTATCCATCGTTTCTTTGGTCTTCCTCTACTCTTATAGCCATCTACATTCATACTCAACATTTTTCTCAAATGTAGTGAGGAAAATGTTTATGTGTTCCTCATTCCTCCGCATCACATGTCCATACCACGACAACCGATTACCACACAACTTTTCAGTCACCGGCGCCACTTTCAAACTTCCTCTTATGTACTCATTTCTTACTTTATCCAATCGCGTTACACCACACATCCCCCGTAGCATTCTCATCTCAGCCACATGCAGTTGCCTTTCATTCATCCCTTTTTGTAGCCCAACATTAGGATCCATACAAGACAGCAGGTCTAACCATGGTTTTATAAATCTTCCCCTTGAGTTTAAGGGGAATGCGGGAGTCGCATATTGTTCCCGTGACCTGCCGCCATTTCATCCATCCAGAGTTAAGACATTAGCCTCTCGAATCGCACGAAATTCACTTAGATTCTCGGTAACTCTTGTCCAGCTGCTACCAACCTCCGATCAAAGATCGTTGTTCCACCTAATCTGATGGCGTGCTTGTATTTTGATTCGTGATTACAACTCAAGTACGCGTCTGTCCCAATAGTTAGTTTGTTCAGAATAAGTAACTGAATCGATTGCAATAATTTTTAAACCATGTTATATTTTTCCCAAAAATATTTAAAAAAGTTAAAAGTTGGACACCGACCAACTTTGAGTACCTATCGCAAACATTTAGGTACCTACTGCCAAATTATTATTATCAATGAGCTCAAGACGACGCTGGAGGCGCGCGCTGCGTGGTGGCCACGTTTTAGTGTGGACAACTAGGTAACAGAAAAAGCTTATAACTTTGTCATTTTTCATGATACTGTTTTGAAATTTTGTACATAGATTCTTTACATAAAAATACTAGACACGTGTATCAGGTTTCGCATATACTAAAACTAGTGTTGTATAAATTCTGTGGCTGTGTAAACGAGGTTTAAGCCCACAATCTTAAGTTTAGCAACGTCTGTGATCGATGACTCGCACTTATCACTATTCTCTATATCAGCCAAGGACTTTCTAATCAGTAAAGTTATGTACTAGCAATTTATTGATAAAAGAAATACTTATATATTTTTTTAATGGCCGTCGATATTTCGTTATTAGTACGTTTCTAGGCTTTATTGGCTTTTGCTCGCGTTAATTTAGAATTTGACAATCAATTCAATCATGATTCGAAAGACACGTGGCGCCATCTATTATCATAAGAACGTTATTGTTGTTTTCCTCGGGAACAGCACTTTTTTTCGGGATGAAAGATACCCTATGTCCGTTTCTGTACATCTGACAACATGTATGCAAAATTTCAGGATGATCAGTTCAGTGGTTTATTCGTGAAAAGGTAACAAACAAACAAACAAACAAAATTAATTTGTAATATTAATTTATAATATTAGAATGGATATGGATATTAGTATGGATTCAATGCTATATCGGCGCTAGGTCTCGTGCCGATCTTCAAGGTTAAGCTACGCGAGCCAAGTCCTCTCCGTGGATGGATGGCAATTAACTACAAAACGAGCCTCTCCGTACTTCATTGACAACGTTAAGCCGCTGGTACCGACTGTCATTTGTACATTTTTGACAGTCGCTTGTAAGACTGACAATTAGTCTCACAAATGGATATGGTATTACCCAGTTGTGGAGGTAGGATAGTCAGTCCCTCCATGTAAAATACAGGTATTAGCTGCATTCAGTTAGACTTGAAGCCGACCCCAACATAGATGGGCGAAGGCTGGGTAGATGATGCTTAATAAGACTGAGAGAAATATCTATAAAATGGAGGATTTTTCTTCTCTTGTTCACGTTTTTTCTTCATAATTGAATTATGAAACTTAATAATAAAAGAATGGAAACATCTCCTAGCCTTTTCCCAACTATGTTAGGGTCGGCATCCAATCTAACCGGATGCAGCTGAATACCAGTATTTTACCTCCAGAATCCAGTTAGTACTAGGAAATACAATACCCCTTGGTAAGACTGGTCAGACTTTTTAGGCCACTGACTACCTGTAACGACTGTCAAAGATCTACAAATGACAGCCGGGACCAACGGATTAACATGCTTTTCGGGGCACAGAGGAAACTTGGTATGTAATGGGTGTTCACCCATCCACAGACCAACCGAGTCAAGCAAGGCTTAACCTAAAGATCGATCGATCCATATAAAAGTGCAAATGTAAATTAATGTGTGTGTAAATGCTTTCTTACACATAAAGATTGAGATAGGGAATGTCAGCCACCCTGGAATCCATCGCATGAGTACCCACCTTCAATCTCTAATGAACTCTGTTCATTAAATAAATAATAATTAAAAACACTAACGTTCATTTTAATAACTTGAGTGCAACCAAGCGAGGCATGCTAAATTAGTGAGCAAGTATGTTAATATGCAAAGTGCATTAAGATTTTTTTTTAATTACACCATCTCCTGCAGCTAGGAATGCTAGGAGGTTGTGCTAAGGAGAATGACTCACACCAATGATATTTGTTATCAGCATGTCTAAAAAATAGGTTACGAGAACAAGCGGATATCGGGAGCTCAAAATAATGAACAATCACGGTAGATATCCCGTAAGTGACAGTATAAGTTTAGTTGTAAACCGTGAAAGCTTAAAACAGTGATAACAAGAACAGGGACTTAGTAAGGACTCTACAAAATCTGGTGATACTGTGAGTGTGTTTTGCCGTGTCTTAGTGTCGAGTTCCTGTAGTGCGCGTAGCAAAAGACAAAGAAAGAGTGTAGATAGATTTGTCTGCTCTTAACAATTTATTTTCCATCCACCCGCATTCTCCAATCAACCCGCGATCTTGGCGCTTGCAACAGCGTCGAAATATCGGGAGCTCAAAATAATGAACAATCACGGAAGATATCCCGTAAGTGACAGTATAAGTTTAGCATAAAAAATCAATGAGTAAAGGATGATTTCCACCAAACGGCTCGCATCGCATCGGATATGAGAGAATACGAACGGATACGGCGACAGCCGATCGCCTCCCGCAAGACGTCGACGCATACGATCGGCTCCGTACCGTCGTTTGCGAATGTATGTGTTTCTGCGCCCAGTCAAATAGTTTCATTCCAACCGTGTTGACGTGTTTTAATACCGATCGGAAACGACGACAAGCGAACGGAGCCGATCGCACGTCGCAGAAGACGCCCGCAGCCTAGCTGCTGTGCGCGGCTTGGTAATATAGACTTTAAATACTGTGTACACGATTTAATATCGTTTAAAGATTGTAAAATCCGTTCCGATCCGATGCGAGTCATTTGGTGGAAGTCGTCCTTAAAAGTACAATTCCACAGACGGCTACATGCAGTAATTTCGACATCTATCTACAGAAGCGGGTCCGAAGAGTTTCATATTGGTTGTAAATAGACCTTTAACGAAGCGTAGTACCCAGTCATTGTGATTTTTTTTTGTTCCGGACCTGGTTACCTGAGAACCTTCTAGTTATGGAGATATTGGAGACAAAAGTTCCAACTTTTTTTTATTGCATTTTTTTTATTATAAGTTTTCGTTAAATACCTCCACACACCCTGTGTTAGCCTTATTCCACAATTTCACCTCCAATTTTAAACTTTAGTTGGTACATCATAATCTTCCTGCTCTTGACCCAAGTGACTTTGGGTCGCCGCAGACATTAAAATATTTACGAGCGATAGACGGAACAAGACGAGGAGCTCGTGGCTAAATAATAACAGCCGCTCGGTCGATCTTTAGTTTAAGCCGTGCTTGCCTAGGTTGGTTGACCACCCATTAAATACCGAGTTTCCTCCGTGCCTCGAAAAGCACGTCAAGCCGTTGGTCCCGGCTGTCATTTGTAGATCTTTGACAGTCGTTACAGGTAGTCAGTGGCACCAAAAGTCTGACAACCAGTCTTACCAAGGGGTATTGTATTACCCAGTACTAACTGAGTTGTGGAGGTCAGATAGGCAGTCGCTTCATGTAAAATACTGGTATTCAGCTGCATCCAGTTAGACTGGAAGCCGACCCCAACATAGTTGGAAAAAGGCTAGGCAGATGATGACGGAACAAGACGAAGAACTTCGTAATCCAATACATGTTACTTTAGTAACAAGTCGGTCTGTCTAGTTGCACACGCCCGCTTGTCAGGCAGCATTCGTGTGCCAAAATTGAAAATGTTCAGGATCAAAATTTTTGTTTGGAAATATTCCTAATGTCCGCTGCATTCGGTTTCAAAGTCCTGTTTGTGCCACACGGCGACGCAAAATGAGTTGTACAACCAGGACTTTAGTATGAAACCGAATGCAGCGTAAATTATGCGAATCACAGCTCAAAAAATTACGCTCGTTTGGCCTCAGCCTGAGTAAGTCTTTTAAATCTCTTTGTGTCGGCGTAATGCGTTCTTTCTTTCATGGTTCCCTATCCACCGGACACGCTATCATTTTCTAAAAACAGCAAATCCTTACTAATATTATAAATGTGAAAGTAAGTTTGTTTGTTACTTTTTCACGCCTAAACCACTGAACCGATCATTCTGAAATTTTGCACATACGTTGTCAGGCGCACAGAAACGGACATTGCGTACCTTTCATCCCAAAAAAAAGTACTGTTCCCGAGGAAAACAACACTAACTTTCTTACGATAATAGATGGCGCCACGTATCTTCCGAATCATGATTGAATTATATTATGCAACAAAGGTGCAACCCGAATTCATGGTTCAATTCTAAATTAAAGCGAGCGAAGTAGTGGGCAAAAACAAGTAATCTACTAAAAATACTCACATTCACGCAGCAAACAAGAAATTTAGTACTACACCATAATGCCGGAAGTGCAAGCCCTTATCAGATGTTATCATAACGAGCGATTGTTAATCGGCTGTAAGGAAGTAGTGCGTACGCGAATCAGTTAGGCTGGTAACACAGCTCTGGAATGTTTCCATAGCAGTTACAAATTCTTTTAGTAAATAACTATGCTAGTATTGCCCGTAGAAATTCAAAGAATTCTAGCAGTGTAGTTAAGAATTCTAGGGACGCAAAACAGTTTGGAAAACCAAGTTGAAATATACCATTTTTTGTCATTTGCCGCATCATTAGAGTGAGTCTCTAGACTCACTCTAATGATGCGGCAAATGGCCTGAAGAAAGCGGTGGAGGAAGCCTGGATACGACGGGACGAGAACCAAAAAGCCTAGACAAAGTGACGATGACAACTATGGAAAAGTAAAACATGTTGTTGACGGCACGGTTGGCGCAGTGGCTGAGCGACTGGCTGCTGCGTTGCATGTCTCGGATTCGATCACCGCACGGAACTTATATCATATGGCCTACAGGTAGTGTACCGGGTCTGGCTGTTTGTGTATTTGAGTTTAAATCTTTGTAAACGCACCCACGATACAGGAGAAATTCCTAGTGTGGGGCAACGTTTAAAAGTAAAACTAACAGACCAACGATCGAAGCCCCAGAACATCGTTAATGATCTACAGTTCTATAGTTTACGCATGTATCGTGTGAATTCACGTGTAGCTAATTTCTTAACAACAAGATTCAAGGCCTCTGTCACATGCCTCAGATATTTTATTTAGCATGTTAAACCAATAGTTTTTCAGGCATATTATTTGCGTATTTGCGTAAATTAATATTCTGTTTTAGGGAAAAATAGCATATTGTGAAAGTGTATTCTACTCTTCACGAGTTGATAAAAGCTGTAAAAAATGGCTCATGGCGTTGGTGAAGGCTGCAGGAATCCGATGGATGCCAGGCAGCGAGAAGCACAGAAGCAGGGGAGGCTGATATGGTGATGATGATGCTAGCGCTGACTAACCCAGCAGCTAGGCTCAGCGGAATTGAGCTTTTTTTTCGGCATTTTATCTCGCTGGTCAAACTATGAGGCTGGCTTCTGCTTAACCGGACTATCCTGTGGATGCCTTGGAGAATAAGGCCTCCAGCTAGGGGTTGGGATTGACCTAAAAACCGGGCCAGTATAGATGATGGTAATGCAAAAAAAGGTTTCAGGCATTATATCTTCCGGGTTCAACCAACGTCGAGTTTTTTAGACTCATCTTTAACATTCTAAGCTTTTACTTAGAACTTTATGAGATTATCAAGAACAGTACATAGAAATCGCCAATCAATATTGCTGTTTCCCTAATAACTCTCACTTCAGGACAAAGTGAAACACACAGGCTATGGTTGTATACATTGTGCATCATCATCTGCCTAGTATGTTGGGGTCGGCTTCCAGTCTAACCGAATGCAGCTGAATCCACAACCTACTTCACACTGGGTAATAAGATAAAACTTGGTAAGACCGTTTGTCAGACTTTCGGGCCACTGACTACCTGTAACGACTGTCAAAGATCTACAAATGACAGCCGGGACACTAACGGCTTAACATGCTTTCCGAGCCACGGAGGAAACTCGGTATGTAATGGGCGGTCACCCATTCACGGACCAACCTACGCAAGCGCGGATTAACCTTAAGATCGACCTGAGCGGCTGTTATTATTTAGCCACGAACTAGTACATTGTGCATCCTAACTAATATTATAAATGCTTTTCACCTAAACCACTGAACCGATCATCCAGAAATTTTTTCAATACATTGTCATGTCTGGTGTACAGAAACGGACATAGGGTACCTTCGTTCTCACATAAATGTGTCTCCACATGAATGATGTAACTTGAAAAGAGTGTCTATGGAGTTTCTTGCCCATTCTTCTCCATTGAGATCTACGCCTTGGAATAGGCAACTACAGTACTTTCTCAGGTTATTATGCCTTGTGTCTGTGACTGTAGCTTCGCTTTCTTTGTTTTTCTGACATTCAAAAGTGCCTGTAATGGTCTAATTGAAATAAATGCTATGAGTTTGAGTTTCATCCCAAAAAAAGAACAACAAACGTTTTTATGATAATAGATGGCGCCACGTGTTTCGAATCATTATTGAATTATATTACTATAGAAACTTTAGTAGTGTGTTAAGAGTTTAATAGTCCATTTCTAAGTTAATGCGAGCGAAGCCACGAGCAAAAGCTAGTTAATAAATATAAATGGTCTAACAACACATTCAGTTCAAACACAAAACCGTAATTAGGTAGATACAAACGCCGCATTTTAGTAAAAATATCAAACAAATACAAAAGTTTCAGAGGCGCGTTCGTTTCAGATATTTCTTTGCCACAACTGGCTTTCAGCCAAGAGGGGTTACGTTGTAGACTGAGAAACGTAAGTGATGTAATATTAACGATTTTGACGTAATATAAACATCCTGCTTGTTTTTTTTTTCTTTTTAATTTCGTTTAACTTCGTATTTTGTATTGAATTTTGATGTCATGTCTCCATCGAGATTTTCTGTATGATGTTGGCATGGTAAACTTTTTATATAAATGTCGGATCCGGTCATTAGTACGGACATAAAAATAATCGCAAGCGTGCACGTGGTGACATCACGCGACTTGTTTACCAGTCTACCCACACCACAGCGTGCTTCTACAGAGCCCTGATTTTTACAGCTCGAGGCGGGGACGTCAGTCAATGTCTGATAGCAGCGGAATTGTGACGTCCTGAAACTGTACCCGATTCATTGTACCTCGTGTTATTGTGATAAGTTGTAATCTCAAGTAATTTGTTAGTTTAACAGAAACAGTGTATCGCACCCAGTGTATTTTTATTGCACGAAACCCATCGTCTGCCCACATGATGTACGAGCCTAACGGAATAAATCCTGACATATCCGACACTCATTATAGAAAACTTTTATAGGATGTAATGGGTAAGACACAATGATTATATCATCATTATTATGAATCATGAATTGACAGGCACGTGGTACCTAATAATTTTATTTTTATTGACATTTTTTATTAGTATTTTTTATATTTGTAATTTTAATTGGCTATTTGTATTTTAATTTGTGTGTCAGTAATGACAACACGTAGCAAGAACCTTCACTATTTATAAGATTGTTAATGTTGATACCTATGTTTAACAAATAAATGATTCTGTGGCCAAGTGACCGTTCGCTAGGTTAAGCCACGTTTTCAGTAGGCATTTCCTCAGATGGGTGACTAATGTCACTAATGTCAGATGCTATGGGTATTGAGGAATCGGATTGTTTAGTCATCGATCTCATGATCATGTTCCTGCCCTTATTCCATGTTACTGGGGGTCGGCGCAAGACGTTTTTTTCATCGATTTATCTCTTGAAATTCTGAACAGTTTCAAGTAGTATGGAGGATCTCTGAAGGATCTTAAAATATTGGAATCGCAATTGAGTTTCTTTATTCTATAGAAGATTAATTAGCATAAACAGCTCATAATGTTCGCACTGCTGGGATACAGGCTTCCTCTTTATAAAACAGAGAGAGAAAAAGTCATAATCCACCTTATAATCATTACTAGACACATCCAACCCGTGAGAGTAGGCATAGTTCCATTTTTTTCTCATTTATAAACGTTCTCATCGAACGCTTCGACAATGTTATGTCATACAGTCGTGCCCATTATAGTGTTTGTAGGACATTCTTTACATATTTTAGCACGTCATTTCCGTGACAGATACATAAATAACTTAGTATGATTAACTTGTAGGTGCAAATTAATTTACGGAAGTTATTCAAGAGTTCCAATATCAATATTTACACAGTTGGTAAAAATTGGACAGCGAAAAGGGCAAATTTTACGCTAACAGCACATCTGAACAGTGTTCAAGACGATGTAACTGTCAATATTCCATAGCAATTATGACACGAACAGTTCTTAAGAGCGTTAACGTTTTACGGCATTTAATATAAACCTTTAAGTGATTTTTTTTCGAGATGATTGAACAGATTTTAATGAAACTTTGTACGCATAAGCAGGATACATAAGTCTAAAAACTTGACAGAGAAATTTTCGAAATGTCTTATAAATAAAAAAGATGGTTGGAAATTTGTTTATATAGAAAATCTAAAATCGGTCTAATTTAGTTCTAACAATATTTTTCGAAAATGTTTTCTGTCAAAGTTTTAGACTTATGTATCCTGCTTATGCGTAGGAAGTTTCATTATATTCGGTTTTGTTATTTCGAAAAGAAATCACTTGAAAGTTTGTATGACGTTAACGCTCTTAACACGGTTGCCATATGCTTATCGTTTTTAGTTTCATTGATGTAATCAGCTGAAAAGACGATAGTTCAACATGACGTCGTCTGCATATAACAGCACAATCAAGATTTATGAACGATGAGAATAGCAGCGGTGGCGGCCCCGACTTACCGAGCCGTAAGTCGTGGGTTCGATCCCAAGCAGGCGCATTACTTTGTGTAATTTATTTCATCACCACTGCTCTCAAAACGGTGAAAAAAAAACATCGTGAGGAAACCGGCATGTCCAAGAACCTAAAAATCGAAGACGTGAAATCTATCAACCCGCACTGGGCTCGCGTGGTGGATTATAGCCCATTCCTTCATAGAGTGGAGGCCTGTGTCCCAGCAGTGGGTACATTATAGGCTGATTATGCTTATACAACATATTATTATGTTCTCACACTGCTGGAATTCAGGCCTCCCCCATTTAAGGGAGTGGGTTATTTACCACGCGGGCCCAGAGCGGTAGTTATCACATGTTTTCAAATATTTGTGGTTTCAAGGTCGTCCGCATATTTACTCACATTTTCTTTCTTTGTCTCTCACGTGTCACGACATACTAGCGTGAAAAAAACGAATTAGCGAGCTTCGAAATATTGCAATCGTATCATCTACATAGCTGAAAGTATTTACAAGGCAGATGTGAGCTCGTGGCTAAATAATAACAGCCGCTCGGGTAGATCTTTAGGTTAATCCGTGCTTGCCAAGGTCGGTTTGTGATGGGTGGTCATCCATTACGCACTGAGTTTCCTCCGTGATTCGGAAAGCACGTGAAGCCGTTGGTCCCGGCTGCATTTGTAGATCTTTGATGGTCCTAACAGGCAGTTAGTACCCCGAAAGTCTTGACGGTTGTCGGCTTCCAGTCTAACCGGATGCAGCTGAATTTTAATATTTTACATGGAGCGACTGCCTATCTGACCTCCACAACCCAGTTAGTACTGGGTAATACGGCACCCCTGAGTAAGACTGGTTGTCGGAGTTTCGGGCCACTGACTACCTGTAACGACTGTCAAAGATCTACAAATGACAGCCGAGACCAACGGCTTTACATACTTTCCGAATCAAGGAGGAAACTCGGTGCGTAATGAATGACCACCCATCCACAGACCAACCTTGACAAGCATGGTATACCCTATATCGACCCGTGCGGCTGTTATGATTAAGCCACAAGCTACTACTAACAAACATTGCAAGCTAAACAAAAGCTTGCAATAAAAAGACGATAACCAAATACTCATTAGTCAATACATCCACATAGCCGCTACATATTTGGTTACATTTATGTACATGGCTTACTCTAAATTGTCTGTATGACTCACTTTTATGTACAGACACGGTTATATATAGCATGGATAGTATATTGTTATATAATACGCTATTACGCTAATGTCAAGGATGTTTTCGCTCGCAGTTTGTAGTATCAGCAAAGAGATTTTACTGGGTAATAGAAAATTTAGCCGTGCCTCCCAACACGATGGTATACAACATTAGTTTAAGTATATGCGAAACCTGATACATGTGTCTAGTATTTTTATGTAAAGAATCTATGTACAAAATTTCAAAACTGTATCATGAAAAATCACAAAGTTATAAGCTTGTTCTGTTACCTAGTTGTCCGCACAAAAAACGCGGTCACCACGCAGCGCGCGCCTCCAGCTTCGTCTTGAGCTCATTGATAATAATAATTTGGCAGTAGGTACCTAAATTATTGCGATAGCTACTCAAAGTCGCTCGGTATCCATCTTTTAACTTTTTTTAATATTTTTGGCCCATGCCATACCATGTCGAATGTTTTTCACATTCGACATGGTTTAAAAATGATTGGAATCGATTCAGTTACTTATTCTGAACAAACTATATTCAGGTTTCGCATATACTACAAATAATGTTGTATACGAATATTATAAAGTTGAAGAGCTTGTTCGGTTGAACGCACTAATCTCAGGAACTACTGGTTCGATTCAAAAAATTCTTTTAGTGTTGGATAGCCCATTTATCGAGAAAGGCTATGGTGTAACAAGCCGAAAGGCACTTGTTCTCCCCGTAATTGCGATATATTTTTTTGTTTTAAACCATACCCCGGAACCTTCTAGTTACGGAGATATTGGTGGTCATGTATCCAGCTTTTTCGTTAGTGTTAAATACATGTTTTTAATGTAAGAACTTCACTTTAAACACCTCCACGAGTTCCACGACCCCGTACTATTCAATCTATCCGTCAGTATAATACTGTATAACATCACGATCATCATCAACAACAGAGAAATGTTGCCAAAACGGGGAAAATAGTATTTTTATAATCATTTCACGCGGACGAAAGTCGCAGTTAACAGGTAGTCTTTGTATAATCCAAGAATTCACGACTTTTAAAGTAAGATGTCGACGCATACGATCGGCTAAGTACCGTCGCTTGCGTTCTTTGAGTTTCTGCGCCTAGTCAAATAGTTTCATTCCTACCGTATTGACAGCCGAAAGGATCCATCGGATACGACGACAGGTGAACGGAGCCGATCGCGCGTCGCAGCATACTTTCCGCTACGATAGCGTGTCGCGGAAGACGCCCGCGGTCAAGCTGCTGTGCGCGGCTTGGCCGGGCTTGGTGATATAGACTTTAAATACTATGTACACGATTTAATAGCGTTTAAAGATTGTAAGATCCGATGCGGTGGGAGCCGGTTGGTGGAAATCATCCTTGAACAAGCTGAAGAGGCAGTGGGCTGGCCAGGTCTATCGAAGGACCGATGGCCGGAGTAGCAGAAATGCACCAGTTCAAATGGAAACCGCGCATTGACGAGCATAGCGTGGTACGCCACTTAGGTGGATCGTAAGGAGATCGCTGGAAAAGATTGGATGCGAGACATGGAAAACGTGTGCTGAAGTGTAACTTGGAAAAGTCCTATTGCCAGCTGCAGTGGTCATATATATTGTTCAGATATTTTGAAAAAGGAGCACATCTAGATTTTGTCTCTATTATTTTTCAGGGGTATTTAGTCTGAACGGCCCAAAGCGAACGGACCGCGGGCCATTCGACCGTAAAAAAGGCTTTCAAAATTCCGGGAAGACCTGAAAACCTGGCATTATAACAGGTTAAAATCGCAAACATGCAACATCAAGCGCCGAGATCAAACCTCGTACTTTCTCTGTATGAAAAAAGGCTGTAGGCCCAGCGATAGTACACTACAAAAGTCTGGTTACATATTTACCATCAATTCTATCGTAAAAAATCTCATGAAAAAGACCTTACTCTTGGCCCGGCAGTGAAGCAGAACGCCGTATACTGTCATGGCCACATAATATTATTAAAGTCATATATTTAGCTGGGCGGTCTATTTTCATATACCGGCCGTATTCTGGCATGATATTAGAAGACATGTTGGCAGATTAGATTTTGTTTGTGAAAAAAAAACCTGTTTTTGTAAGACACTCTATGACAGAAGTTACACAGCTTAAGGGCCGGCGCTCACAGCAGGCACGGCATGGCGTGTCATGGCAAAGGATTTTATTACTAATCAAGTTATTTTTAATCTTATTTCAATGATTTAGAATTCATGTTACGTCAGACCGCGAAATGACGCGACGTGCCGCGGGATGCTGCGGCATGACGTGTCATGCCGTTTCATTCCACGGGTTGCCACGGCGCGCGATTGCATCCCGCGAGACATTTGGGTCACTTTGTGTCGAGGAATTATGATTGCTAAGCTAATTGAAAAAAGGTTCAAACTTCGAACCTCTCTGAGTTTTGCTCCGCGCGAATCCGAAGTTGGAAGAACTTCGAATCCGCGCGGAGCAAAACTGATTGATGCCAGAGTGGCTGGGGTTTCAGCAGGATGCCACGGGATGCCGCAGCACAACCTGCCGTTCCATGCCGTGCCGTGTCAGTGAGTGCCGGCCCTAAAAGTTCAATTCCAGAGACGGCAACATGCAGTAATTTCGACATATATCTACAGAAGCGTTACCAAAGAGTTTCATATTGGTTGCAAATAGACCCTTAACGAAGCGTTTTACACCCCGTCATTGTGATAATTTTTTTTGTTCCGGTCCTGGTTACCTGGGAACCTTCTAGTTACGGAGATATTGGAGACAAAAGTTCCAACTTTTTTTTAATATAACTTTACTTTAACTACCTCTATGAGCATTCAATGCATCCAACAGCATAATGTCTTGGGTGCGAAACGTGAAGTCCGACGGTAAACCAAAATTTTAACCCAAAAAAAAAACAAGTAGTTTGCCAGCAAAATTCTTTGCGTAGAGTAACTTAGTTTGATGTACAGAATGCTTGAAGGGTCCGTTTACACTTTGTAGAATCCAATCGTGTCGCTGAGGTCTGTTATAGTGATTAGCGTCTTTGTCAGTTGCATTTGTATGTTAGAAATTGAATGTTATGTTTCTTGAACGATGACGAGATAAATGTATACTGTCACTTACGAAATACCTTCCGTGATTGTTCATTATTTTGAGCTCCCGATATTTCGGCGCTGTTGCAAGCGCCATGATCGCGGGTTGACTGGAGAATGCGGGTGGATGGAAAATAAATTGTTAAGAGCAGACGAATCTGTCTCAACAACAATCATGGAAGATATCCCGTAAGTGACAGTATAAGCAATGATATTATAAATAAAAAGAGGCAGATATCGCACTAGCGCACGCAAATTGTTGCAGACAAATTCAGACAATTGTCGTACTTTAAGCGCAATAGCTATCTCTTTCTGTATCATACGTTCCGTATTACCTATCGCAGTCGTAACAACGCAACGATATTTGAACGCCGCTCAATATGAACGTAGCGTATCTTTCTTTATAATATCATTGAGTATAAGTTTAGTTGTAAACCGTGAAAGCTTAAAACAGTGTTTGTTAAAGAGATAATTTTCCATAAACCCTTAGAGAGATTTGTAATTTATTTGCGAACATACATGCATAGTTAACATAGGCTGTCTACCCCGCTACCATCTTATAGGCTAGCTATTATTTTTAACACGGCATGCGCTATAGCCATTTAGTATGTTAGTTATTTATTATTAATATTGTGTATCCTGGCCAAAAATTTTGAAAAATATTAAAAATTAAGAAAACCACCGAAATTGAGGGTAGAAATAAAACATACCTGCAATGGAGTCTCTGAGGTCTGAAACAAATGAATTACTTGGTTTAGATTCAGGCTAAATTTGTATTTGGTTGTAATATTGGAAAGGATTGCGTTTGTCCATCAATCTGATGGTAAGCGATGATATGGTCGACGACGGTGCATGCTGGGTTAGTTCGCGATAACCTATTCAGTTTTAGGTTAAATATTCTTATTTAAAGATTCAGCTATTATTTTTTAGTCTAGCATTATTCTACGTATTTTTTTCAAATAATCCAAAGGAGATAAATGTTAATAATGAAGGAATAGATGGTTGTAAGCTACTGAACGGTTTATGAAATACTGGTTTACGACAGCCGAGAGAAGGGAAAGGCTCCCTCTTGTCCAGCAGTGAGACACCATTGGTTGATTAACCCTCCTAAAGATCAACCCGGGCGGCTGTATTATTTAGCCACGAGCTCCTTCACGATGAGACTGAGACAGATGAGATTTGCACTGACCAAGGGGTCTAACATCGCCGCTTTAGGCTGCTTGTCTGTGTGGCTGTGGAGCGGAGCAGAGATTTTATTAAACCCTATTGGTTAACCTATTGACCGCCACGGACGTCTATGGACGACAAATCAAAAAGTGCTCACGACGCCTTGGACGGCATGGCACGTCGAAAATAACACTTTTTTTAAAGCGCTAACGATTCGACGTCCATAGACGTCCGTGGCGGTCAATAGGTTAATATATCTCCGTGTCTCCGCTCCTCAGCCTCGCTCCGCTTCAATGGACAGACAGCCTTACAGTTCGTAACATTTAAGAATGTTAACGTGATTCATATTATTATCCTATTATGATTCAAGTAAAGCGGTCATTTTAGACCCCCAGAAAAGCATAGCACAGGAGAGAACAGGCAGCAGTAAGCAGTGAGTGGAATAAGACGAATGATGATTAAAAGACATAGGATGATACAAAATCGCAATGACATCGCAACGATATAGTTAAAACGTTTCAGAATATTACTTCTAAACGCACGCCTTCAGTTACAGCGAAGGCTAAAAACCAGAATGTCGGCGTTTGTTTGTATAATAAACTATTTACTGTCCACGTAATTATTTGGGCGGCTAACTAAGAACTAGCTAGACGAATAACACTGTTATTATGTAGTCAAAAAGGTAAGATCGATGATTAAAATCGTTAGATGTGCCGTCACCGTCATGTCACTTAGGTCGAAAAAAGTGCTAACACAGAAAAGTGAGGGAGAGAGAGTGAGGGGGAGGGAGGGTCAAAGAAAAGATTGATGGATTGTGTGAGGAATGATATGAAATAGAAGGGAACAAATGACGCCGTGATGACTGACAGGGGAGAGAGGAAGAACAAAACGTGTTGCGCCGACCCCAAGTAGAATTGGAAAAGGGCAGGAAGATGATCATATGATGATGACAGAAAAGTGAGCTCGCACATGGAACTACGTGTACGATTTTTAGTACGAGTGAGCGAGACCTTTTTGTTCAAGTGTCACTGTTAAAGAACCAGAAACGTGATCATTTAATGACGCGGTAGGGGGAATCTAAGGATTTAAATCTTTAGGTCGGATCGTCTAATTAGCTGTGAGCCAAAATAACCTGTAAAGCTCTGAAACAGCTAGAGAATAAAATATAATACACGCCTATCGGCTTTAATATCACGGTTAGTTTTAGTAGGTTCATACATTAAACTATAATAACTAAAGAGGTTTAAGCGTGTGTATGATAGTCTACGAAGAATTTGGCGGTCAAATCAAATCAACAAGCAATGGCCACTAGCCCAAGCACGAGTGCGCGGTGCAGACATAACGTAAGTAAATAAATGGGTATATGATGAGGAGGGATGAATCGCTTGTGACTATGGATCGCGGGAGAGAGGAAGACCCAAAGAAAACATGGATGGATGGTGTGAGGAATGATATGAAGGAAAAAGGAGCAAATGATAGCGTGACGATTGACAGGGGAGAATGGAAGAAAAAAACGTTTGTCTGCTCATAAACACCCACCCGCAATAACTTCAGTTTATCCGTGATCATGGTGCTTGCGCAACAGCGCCGAAATATCGGGAACTCAACAAAAACAGTAAACATGGTAAATATCTCGTTTCTAGTCTAAATAATAGAAAAAAAACGTGTTCCGCCGACCCCAAATAACATACGACAAGGGCAGAGAGATGATGAATAGGTATGGCAAAAACGCTTGACCCCACATCAGTTTCATTTAGCTATTGCCAAAACAGCAGAAGTCTGCGGCAAAATTTACTCAGGCTCGACAATATGCTAAATATACACCTTTCAGGCTATTTTCGATACACCGGATATCATTATCGACAAAATATAGGAAGCCACTCCAATATTCAACCCTTTCTTCAGTTCAAAGGCGTGACCGCCATCTACCTTCGTAAATAAAGCCACCGGCATATTAAGTTTGATGTAGGTAGCACCTGGGTGACCGTTGTTCCTTTCAATAGAACCCTACTTTATCCTAAAGAATTCTGAAGTCTAGAAAATCGATCGATGCCTTGGTCTGAAACGCAAAACGTCTTATATTGAATCTGTAATCGCATTGTTTTTTAGAGTTTACTGTTCCTATTTTAATAGCAAGTTTGCGTCAATATGTTGAGATATTTGCAAATGGGGCTAGGTTTGATTTACAAGCCTGCAAAGCTAGGAAATCTTGTATTGTTTATTGTTCTAAGGAAGATGATCATGTGTTGTCAGTGATTACATACGGGACCGAAACGTGGTCGCTCACAATGGGCCTTATCAGAATGCTTAAAGTCACCCAAAGGGCAATGGAGAGGGCTATGCTCGGAATTTCCTTGCGTGATCAAATCAGAAATGAGGACATTCGCAAGAGAACCAAGGTTACCGACGTAGCCCGATGAATAGCCAAACTTAAGTGGCAGTGGGCAGGGCACATTGCTCGCAGAACAGATGGCCGATGGGGCCGAAAAGTTCTGGAGTGGCGACCGCAAACCGGAAGACGCTGCGTTGGAAGGCCTCTCACTAGGTGGGCCGATGACCTGGAGAAGGTTGCAGGGATCCGCTGGATGCGAGTCGCACGGGACCGGTCAATGTGGCGACACTTGGGGGAGGCCTATGTCCAGCAGTGGACGTCTTTCGGCTGAAATGATGATGATGATGAAGATGATCATTGCTTGTATAATTGTAAGGAATCGGAGTTACATTTTAATATGAGTGTCCGGCTTTAGGCTTGGCGTACACCGAGGTTCCGTTTTAATGATCCTTTTGCAATTCAGCATCGGTTTTGTTATCGATCGTCGATCGGTCGTTGTTTCTTCAGAAAATATTCGCTGATATAAAGGAACCGGTCGTTAATGTGCGCTTGCGACCTATTTATGAATGTTATGGAAATTGGAGTAAGGAAGTGTGTATGTGGTGGAATGATTTTTTGAAGTCTGTTGGTTTAAAACGGAAACAGTTGTACGCTCTACAAATGACAGCCGGGATCAACGGCTTAACGTGCTTTCCGAGGCACGGAGGAAGCTCGATATGTAATGGGTGGTCACCCCATCCACAGACGAATCTAGGCAAGCGCGGCTTAACCTAAAGATCGATCCGAGCATCTGTTATTATTTAGCCACCAGTTCTTCTTGTCACGACTATGTCTCTATATCGATCCGATCCGACAGCCTCTGGCACACGATACCCTGTTTGTCTTAACGTGTTTTTGAGGCAAGGAAGTGCCGTTTGCACTGCAGATGGAAGGAACAATTACAGGTTCATCGTAAAGCAAGCACTATGACAGAATACGACGCAGTACCGTGTTGGCAGTTTGGACCGTGTCCAATGTGATTAAGAATCGCCGAATTGCTTTTTAAACTACGGGCAAACAGCGTAGGACGATGGAAACCAGGAGTTTGTTACTGGTTACCTTCATGGGTAATAGAAAATGTATGGGGAGTATTAAAATAACTGCAACGCCTGGTGATTCCTAAGACCACTTGCATTCCTAATCACTACAAAGAGTATAGAAAACATAATTGAGTGCCTCATCATTCTCTTGCCCTTATCCCAATTCATTTAAGGTCGGCGCAGCATTTTTTCTTCTTCCATACTTCTCTATTACTCGTCATCTCATCAGACACCTTTTATCTTGCCATATCATTCTTTACACCATCCACACCATAATCGAGAGCCTATCACATAAAAATATCAGTATTTCTTGAAGAAGTGTTCCTTATACTAAAAATGAGCACTGAGGGAGGATTTTTGAAAATTTGTTCCCTAGAGTGGAAGTAGGTGAAATTCGTAATTTTATTTTTTCACAATTTTTCTTGATATTCTCGCTCTCGGATTACCCAGTACTAACTGGGTTGTGGATGTCAGATAGGCAGTCACTCCATGTACAATACTGGTATTCAGCTGTATCCGGTTAGACTAGAAGCCGACCCCAAGATATTTGGGAAAAGGCAAGGCTGATGATTCTCACTAGGATTACGAGCACAAACTTTATCTGCCGTAAGGTAAAGAGAACGCGAAGGTGAAAAACTATTTCTGGCAAAGGGACGCTTGCTGTGGTCACAGAAACTGACCAAAAATACTTCCAATGGCAATCAGGGTTTCAACGTCAGAGAGGCGTTGACACCAAATGACGTAAATCTGGACGAGTGCCAACCTACAGGTAGATATTATCGAAATGAAATAATTTAGCCGTAAAGTTTTTTATGATGGCATTACTGTTTTATTGGATGAGTTTCGTTGTGCGTTTGTGTGTGAATGAATTTCTGGGATATTTGATTGAGCGTGGATGGAAACGCGGTTAGTTTACGATGGTTCTTCTCCGCTTCGCTAGCACGACAATAATTATATTTTATCTACCACGGCTTCTTCATCTTTTCGTGTGGTTAGTGCCTAAACTGGTGTCAGAGTTTTAACGCCACCCATGGGCCTCTGACTTGGCTTTACATGCCGTCGGGAAATATCTCTCAGGCATGCTGGTTTGGTTTCCTCACGATGTTTTCCTTCACCGAAGCAAGTGATAATTATAAAATACGCACATGAATTTCGGGCGTCGAACTCGAGACCTATGACTTGGCAGTCTGGCGGTCACACCACTAGGCTATCAGTGCTGCTGACTGCGATGATTAAATGCTTTTGAAAGTACGATTCTCAATTACTTAGGACCATTAATAGATTCAGTTCCTAGATCTGTGCATTTACGGGGAGAACTAGCTTACATTTTAGCAGTATCTATGAAATACAAGGAAGAATATAAGTGTACATTATGGATATAGCAACAAACGATTTGATTTGATTTGAATAGGCCGAGCGTTTCGTGGGAATCGACAGACTAGGATTCGATTGGAGCTGTAGTTACCAGGGCCGGCCATATTTGGTTTTCGAACATTCTGTTTCGCTATTTTCATTCAAATCTTATTTTCACAAGAGATTCCTTTATCCCATTGAATTCAATGACTATCATAATCAAAGATGGCATGGAAAGACCTACATTCTCATCGATATCCAGCCGAGAAAACAAGACTTTACAATTTTCTTTATACCAACTCTTGTTGTTACCGATGTGTCGTATGGATATGACTATAGACCGACCGCTTTAATGAGTCCTCCGCCTTGCCCCATCAAAGGCACATTAAGCGTCCACAAAGTCCTAACAATATCAAATCCACGTAGGTATTACGATACTAATTGAACCAATACGTGATCAACATTTAGAATATTCCATTTAACCTGATACCTTCGCGAGGACTCATTAAAGCGGTCGGTCTATAACAACAATGTCATAAGTGACTAATATCTGAGTAAACCAGAGGTCAAAACGTAGGTTGAGGTGGACGAACTGACGTCTTCGAAAAGTGGGTAGTAGTGACTGGACTCAAATTCCTTCTGGAATTATTGGACTGGATATTTCTGCTAAGTAATGTTACGTGTATTTCCTGGCACAGTTTCTGCTGTTCGCTCTCTAGCTGAAAACTAGAAGAGGGAAGAGTTTAACAATATATTGCAAGAAAAGTGGAGGATGCATAATAGGACATGATACTTTGTATGCCAGCAGTTCGTCCCGTAGGACCATTTTTGATCTCGACGCGGGGAAAAGCTTGCAATAAAATAAACGAAGGTTGCTGTATACAACAACCTGAATTTAGTTTGTTCAGATTAAGTAACTGAATCGATTCCAATCATTTATAACCATGTTATATTTTGTCCCAAAAAATATTTAAAAAAGGTTACAAGTTGGACGCTGAGCAACACTAAGTACCTATCGCAATAATTTAGGTAACTACTGCCAAATTATTATAATCAATGAGCTCAAGACGACGCTAGAGGCGCGGACGCGCTGCGTGGTGACCATGTTTTTGAGCGGACAACCAGGTGACAGAACAAGCTTATAACTTTGTGATTTTTCATGATACAGTTATGAATTTTTTTTCATAGATTCTTTACATTTAAAAATATTAGACACGTGTTTCAGGTTTCGCATATACTAAAACTAATGTTGTATAACTATAGGTTTTTTTATAGGCTCGCCCACCAACCGACAAAGACGGAGAGGAGGTCTGTTTTCAACAATGATGCAGTCGACGAAAAAGCAAGCTTGCCTAGTAGAAATAACCTGGAATAGGTCATCTTATACTATACAACTATAGAATCTATCTAGGCTCGTTCGAGATGAAGATTTACTACAGTTTCAATACACTGAAGCTATAGTTCATAACTCTGTAGATATATCAAAGTAAAGTATTGACACTGAATGCCGCATTGGCCTCTGTATAAGGTCATCTCCGCCTCTAAAAGTTTCATAAATCTTGCGAATATTAGTTCCGAGACCGACTAGTTCTGCCACTCGGATTTCTCCTGAATTCATCAAAATTTTCAGCGAATTTAGTAGCCGCGAGTCTTTCTTAAAAAGTCCCTTGATTGCTAGACTTTTCCCAACTACATTAGAATCGGCTTCCAGTCTAACTGGATGCAGCTGAAGTCGCATATTTTAGATAGAACGACTGCCTTTTGCTTTAGGATAAGCCCCTACGCTATTCCTAACCACTGCAACTCCTGCCCCCGTAGACAAGAATTTCTTTGACGGAAGAATCGACAAAATGACAGATAATGCAAAGAAATCTGTCATTGTGTCGACACAATCTGTCATTTTGTCGATTCTTCCGTCTAAAAAACCCGTTTCTACGGTGGTCATGCTACGGGGGCTGAAAGAGCAGCGACTGCTTATCTGACCTACAGTGACTAGATAACACGATACTCCTTGGTAAGACTGGCTGAAGATATCGTGCATATCGCGAAAACAAATGCGCAAACCTAAATTCGCTCGTCTTTTGACCTCGTCCGCTTTTCTCCCAGACACTAATTTATTAATTTATAATCTACTTATTACACCAAACATTGTTTACCGTTAGGAAAATTACAAATTACCATATTTAACGTCAGGATGTTTATAGGAAGTGACGGTTTCCTTGAGAAGTTTGGGTTGGGCGTAATCCAGTGACGTAACCCTGGATTTAGGCATTGTGGAACCGACCTAGATATTACATCAGATTTGGGATTATGACGACAATGGTGTCATTTTAATTAGTGACGCTAAGTTTTCGCTAGGACAGACAATTCATCCACTGCGTAGTCTTCGGTCGGCTTCGATTCTGAGGATACAGCTGAATATACACACAGACAATTCATCATCATCATCATTTAAGCCGAAAGACGTCCACTGCTGGATATAGGCCTCCGCCAAGTGTCGCCACATTGACCGGTCCCGCGAGTCTCGCATGCAGTGGATCCCCGCAACCTTCACCAGGTCATCGCTCCACAGACAAAGGTTGCAATTACGTAAAAATATACCTTCTCGTGTTATGATGAGCAAAATGCATTAAAATACTCATTTTACATTTAACGTTGTCGAATTCATATTTGCATGATTAGATGGTTTGGTCATTCTGAGAGACTGAATCAAAGGCGACTATCAAAATTTTACAAGCCAGATTTCAGTGGAATCACCGGAAGGTGCCGTCCTATCATAAATCATATTTATTTC
Source organism: Noctua fimbriata (assembly GCA_905163415.1). Taxonomy (NCBI): domain Eukaryota; kingdom Metazoa; phylum Arthropoda; class Insecta; order Lepidoptera; family Noctuidae; genus Noctua; species Noctua fimbriata. Next base: position 8,160,487 of record LR990950.1, read on the forward strand.
TGTAAATTGGTTTTACAAAACACTTTTACATGTCACATAATGTTATGTTTTAAAGCTAGATGGGACTGGTGTTTCGTACCTGACTACTCTGAGAAGAAACATCCGAAACAAACTCAGAGGTCACCGTCTCTTTTAAAGTCCAGACATTGCTCAAGTCATATGAGGATCATGCAGATTAATGTCTGAGATGGTCTTTTGAAGAAATAACCACACAGATTTGAGTGGACCTGTCCAGTCAGTGCAAGCATTTGTCAGTGATCGTGTAGCTCGACTCATAATCCAAGGAGCTCAACGACACGACGAACAATACCAAAGAAAGATCAGTTGCCACCGGCGTGTGAGTATTTTTCAGATTTATGACCGTGGACGAGCAGCGGTGAGAGCAGCGGTGGCCCAGTGGTGGCGGTCCCGACTTACGAGCAGTAAGTCGTGGGTTCGAATCCATGCAGGCGCATTACTTTATGTAATTTATTTCATCGCCACTGCTCTCAAAACGGTGAAGGAAAACATCGTGAGGAAACCGGCATGTCCTAGAACCAAAAATTCGAAGACATGTGACATCTACCAACCCGCACTGGGCCCGCGTGGTGGATTTTAGCCCATTCCCTCTCATAGAGAGGAGGCCTGTGTCCCAGCAGTGGGAACATTATAGGCTGATTATGTTATGTTATGACCGTGGACGAGGCAAGAGTAGTATGTAAAGATCGCATCAGGTGGCGTTGTCATTTCTGTCTACGCCCATATAAAAAGGCATGTGTATGTATAAAACATAAAATAGTGGTATTGTAAAACATCTAACTTAACTAGATGCACAAACGGTGTGAAAGTAGAACTGCAACATATCGAGTAAAGAATTTGACAGAATAAGAGCACAGTTGCATAACAGACAATCACATAACGATTGTTTTATTTTCTGAACTGGTTGTTGCGTTTCCGGAGCATATTTTGCCTATACCAGTAAACTGCATTTTAGGGTTCCGCACCCGTAGGATAACCAACGGGGAGGTGTGTAAAGTAAAAATCTTAAATTAATAACAAGTATTTAAAAAAAAAATTGTGAAAAAGTTGGAACTTTGACCCCCAATATCTTCGTAACTAGAAGGTTCCCAGGTATGGACTAAAACAAAAAAATGATCGCAAAGATGGGGAGAACAAGTGCCTTTCGGCTATGTTAAGCGTCTATTTACACCCTTTAGTTAGGTAGGTTTAGGTAATGTACAGTGCAGCAAGTCCGTCACCGACTGTATTATTGAATTTTAAAGTGATTACCACACCTTCTCTCCTGCTCGTCCTGCACAACTAATTGCACCATCCAAGACTTGAATGAGGCAAACGACAGAGCTGTCCAGGTGGCCTACCATGATGTCTTAAAGCAGAAGTAATTCCAGTGCGGGAAAGAGATGGCGCTAGACGACCTGTATAGCTCTGTCTCTTTCACACACTGGAATTACTCCTGCTTTAAGACGTCATAGTAACCGCCCTGGTTGCTGATTCGAGAAATTGTAACTTTATGAAGACATTTCCGAAAATAGCGACATTGCCGTTTGTTATGTGAGTATGCAGAGTTCCATAGTAACATATCATGACCTTTACTGCATTCAAAGCTACCATCAATATACGTTTGCCAGTCAGGATTGGCTCATCATTCTCTTGCCCTTATCCCAATTCATTTGTGGTCGGCGCAGCATGTCTTCTTCTTCCATACTTCTCTATTACTCGTCATCTCATCAGACACCTCCTTTCTTGCCATATCATTCTTTATACAGTCCATCCATCGTTTCTTTGGTCTTCCTCTACTCATATACCCATCCATCCACATTCATACTCAAAACTTTTCTCATTCCTCCGCATCACATGCCCATACCACGACAACCGATTACCAAAATTTTTCAGTCACCGGCGCCACTTTTGCCAGGCTTGACTACGGAGTAATATAACAATACAGATAATTTATGAAACTTACTTTGATAAAACAAATACGTGTGCCATGATAGATTATCATCAAGGATTTTCGATTAAGTAGGATTTTCCGTTCTTCAATCTATCGCTTTAAATTAATATCTTATCGAAACAGTATTTCACTTACAACACAGGAAGCTACTTGATAATTAATTAATTATTTAAATTCTTTATCTTTTATTATCCATACTACTATTATAATACGAAAGTGTGTCTGTCTGTTGAAGGGGTTTGAATTAAATAGCCTCTCAATCTTCGGCTATTTTCTTTTTTTTTAAAGATTCGCCCACGAGTATTTCCTGTATTAATTGATAGCTGCCCCCGTAGCATGACCACCGTAGACAAGGATTGTGTCGACACAATGACAGATTTCTTTGCACTATCTGTCATTTTGTCGATTCTTCCGTCAAAGAAATCCTTGTCTACGGTGGTCATGCTACGGGGGCTGTTCTCTTATACTCATCCACACTCATACTCAATACTTTCCTCACGACATTTTCTATTCATGAATGCCACATGGAGGGAAATTCTTTAAACATTGTTAAATGGTTTGATAAGGAACGGACTTTGCACAGACGAACTAATTAGCTTGGCTTGCTGTATATTTAACCAACAGACGGATAATGTGAACAGCGAAAGCGAGATCTTTTGTCTATGAAATTTTCAGAGAGAGAGAGAGAGACAGGAGATTAATGAGAAGGAGATTTAAGACTTCTACTTTTCCCTGAATCATTCTAAGCATCCAATTCCCATTAGTCTATGTATTCCGACATAGACAAGCGTAACTTAACCTTCATCTTTCTTTGAGGCTGTTCTTCAGCCACGAGCTCCACGTGGTTCCGACATGAAAAATATGTCATTGACGTGTAAGCACGCGATTCTTACCAATACTTCACCAATCACATGTAAGATACGATATCTTGTAGCAATTTGATAAATTGTATTGAAAGATTGCAACAATGAATCAAACAGCTGGGTTGTTCACCCATCCATTCAACATACCTATTGTTCTACTTTATAAATTGATAAAAAAACGTTTTCCAGCAAGATCATGAAGGCACGAGTGTATTGGTTACTTCTGGGCAAGTCTGCATCTTCTAACCCGCAATGGGCCTGCGTGGTGGAAAGTAGCTCACGCCTCTCAGAGAGGCCCAGTATATCCCAGCATTGGCAACATTATAAGCTCATTATGTGCTCTGTCGACCGCATCCTTCTTGTCAAGTGCGTTGTATATGGCCTGATATTCGAAACAGGACAAAAAAAATACTAAATGCATTTTATTTTTATCTGGCTTATTTGAGACCTTATATTGCAGTATCTACTTTCTGCAACTCTGCAGCTTCGCTCTGATTTAGACACAAACTATAGTACAGAGCATCCCAAAACTAGACAGCAAGGAGGTAGGAGGGTGCGCCGCGCCGGGGGACTAGCATATCGTCATTCGAGGAGGCTATTTTACAAAACAGCTAAAACGAAGGGTATGCAATTACTTTTTTATTCAAAACAGAATTCAACTAGTTTATTTTTGTTACCCGTCCACCAGTTGATAGGTCTAGTCTACCAGGCCTAGCCGAAGGTATGTATATAAAACAGTATTTATGGCTTGTAACGAGTTATTATAAGTAATGCAGATTGTACTAATAGGATAAAGATATGCAAATTAATGATAATATTAATCCTTCAATGGAACAAGTAACGCCATCTACCTGAAGTAACGTGAACTAAAATGTTTTAGACACGCGTTAAATTCAAGCAACACAGAATTTTAATTGGGAAAGATTGATATAAACAGAAGGAAAGGAAGGCCTCCCACTAGGTGGACCGATGACCTGGTGAAGGTTGCAGGGATCCGCTGGATGCGAGTCGCACGGGACCGGTCAAAGTGGCGACACGTGGGGGAGGCCTATGTCCAGCAGTGGACGTCTTTCGGCTGAAATGATGATGATATAAACACGATACGGTTTTGCCAATGATTCTTTTAGAAGCCCCGCTAGCAAAGTGAAAAAAGTATATCACAAGTATCTTTGGACCAAGAAAAGTTTAATAAATTATCCAGCAACGCTTTAAATGAAGGAGGATTAACTTACGAGGGGACGATAAAAACTTACTTGAATGGGATAATTCGTTTCAGGCTATTTCTATATTACATCGTCAAAGATTAAATCAATTTTTGTATTTGCGTCCAAAAAGGTATTATGTTAGTTGGAAATCAGTGAGAACGACATAAGATAATAACTTACGACAATTTCTTCCTTTTAACATTTAAAACTATTACATTACAATCTTTTCGAGGAATTAAGCATTATTTACTAATAGTTACACAAAAAAAAATGCACTTCAAATTGCACCTTCAAAAATTCGCGCCATCTTGAAAACACAAACGTCAAAATTCCCGCGAGAATTCTAAAAATAAAAAAGTGCTACCGTAGTCTATGTACTAAATCGAGATTACGGAATACGAAACGTTGCTGATAAGGACACATAACCTCAAAATAGTCACATGTTATGTCATGCTGTTATGACGCAAATATACGTATGGGCATAATATATTAAACAGTAGCTTTTTTATGTGTGAGTGACTTCGTTGCGTCGGTTTTTAATTTACATATCCATTATAATTTGGCAATGAAGGAATTTTGATCAGCTGGTTATAGTTAACGACTGTGCTAGTTTACTTTTTAACTGAGTTCAGTATTCTAGAGCACTAGGCCATATTATGTACTATTTTACAGATAATTTTCTGACAGATGAATATAATGTAAGACTGAGGGTCTAGACCTAGGTTTTTGGATAGCTTCTTCTTAGCGTGTCGATGGCAATTTTTTATTAGATATGTTTGGGCCAAAATTCCGCTACGTAAATTCCGCTCGCTGATGCAATCATAAGATCGTCAAGTGTGCAGGTGTTAGGGCATGGACAGTCTTATACATTTTTGACTTTTTCATGCCCCTAGTTTCTTTTTTTTTTATTCATTTAGCTTGCTTTGTTAGTTACTATGTATTGGTGAAATCTTGCAACTGAATTTCAAACCAGTTCCTCTCAAGCAATTGAGCTGAAATTTTGCACACACCTTTGGTGTTGGTGACAATACATTTTTATGACAGACTTGACTTGATCCTGCAGCCAGGATCGCCCTCCTCACGAGAGAACTCCTCAACGGTTAATAGCACGGACACGAAACTTTGTAATACGCGTTCAATGTTGATAGAACCAAATTTTGTTCTCATTAAAATTAATAAAAGCTTGTTTTCAGCTACGCTTTTAGCAAAATTTCAAATCTTTAATCAGTAAATCTGTAGTCAAATCTTTTGTCAGCTGTTGTTACAAGAACCGTTCTTATAATCTATGTTGACATGACTTTTGACATCATAATTTTTATAAGATTTGATTAAATTAGGTAATTGTGCATAACAACAATATGCCAGCACTCCCTGACAGGCTAGGCAGAGGTGTTGTTAGTTCACCCAAATATTTCGCCAGTTATGGTCAAGTCCCATGTAATAGGGGGCGAGCCTAATAGACATTAAAGTAGTCAAGTATTTATATCTACGAATGACGTAAAAACATGTGTTCCTGTAATTAGCATAAATCAACATATGACACATATAATTTACCCACTTTACGCGTCATGATTTTTTTGCTAAAAACTTGGGAGGACCGTGAAAACGATGGATTGACTGTGTGAAAGATAACTTGACTAGAATGTGAGGTGACTACTGAGACAACGACGACTACAGGATAAGTGTAGCGGAACTACAGCGACATAAACGTATACTGTCACTTACGGGATATCTTCCGTGATTGTTCATAATTATAAGCTCCCCATATTGATGTTGCAAGCGCCATGATCGCGGGTTGACCGGAGAATGGGGGTGGATGGAAAATAAATTTTTAGGAGCAGACCAATCTGTCTACTCTCTTTCTTTGTCTTTTGCTACGCGCACTACTGAAACTCTACACTAAGTTACGGCAAGACACACTCACAGTATAACCATATAACATAGTACAAAAAGTACTACAGCGCCATCTATGACACAAAAGAAGAACTAACATCAAAATTCTGAATCGTGTTATTAAAGTTACCAGCAACTAAGAACATAATCAATCGACACATTCACGATAATTCACATAAGACTATAATAGAAGAACCCGGCAACAACTGTCGGGCAGTAGCCCACCAGACACAACACCCGTCTGGTCGGAGGATCCCCCCTTTTCTATGGGGGATGAAGAACTTTACACCCTGTTCTCCTTACCCTGTAGAAGTTTGGAAGAAAAAGACATGGCATAAAGGTAGGAGAATGATGAGTAGGAGAGGACCGAAGACACGATGGATGGATTGTGTTTAAGAAGACATGGCTAGAAAGCCTACCACTAAAATTAAAAGAACATGCTGCGCCGACCCCAATAAATTTGAGATAAAGGCAAGAGAATGATGAATAAGACATTATTTTTTTATTAGTTTACGCGAACGAATGTTCGTCGCGTAACTCAAGCTTGCGCTACGAATGTTTGCAACAGAAAATTCGCGAAGCGAATGCTCGCGGCAAGTAGCGTTCATTGAATACCTGAATAAGGAAGGAATATAACAATCCATAATGAATTAAAATTATTATCGTGAATGTGTCGATTGATTAATTATTAATTTATAATAATTATATTATTTACCAATTGCCTGTACTAATACTTATGTGTACTTTGAATTCCTGCTAGTTACAGGAAAAGTGCGTTGGGTTTTTTTTTACTCAGAAAGGGCATTGCACTTAGCACTTCCACCTGCATTTTGTCAGCCATACATACATAAACTCACGCCTTATTCCCATTGAGGTAGGCAGAGACCACAGAACGCCACCTTCTGCGATCCGTTCATACTCCTTTCCCCTCGTCCACGTTCATACATCTGGTCATACACGCACGCCGGCTGCGGGTACTACGCACATGACCTTTCTGAAGAACCTCACCAATAAGGTCAGTGTATGTCCTTCTAGGACGTCCCCTCCCGGCGTTGCCACTCACATCTGCCTTGTAAATACAGTCAGCCAATACACGCAATTTTTTGCTGGTCAGCTGAGCTTGCTCCATTTTGACTACAACTACCTTTTAAAGTCATTCGGCAACTTGATGGCTCTTCTTACATCACGCCTGTAATCCCCGAAGGGTTAGGCAGAGGTGTACCTAACAGTACACCCACATTTCAGACTACGTCGAACATGAGTGTTCGAGAGTAAAGTGTAATGAGGTTTTTCCATCAGGAATTTCTCAGCAGCAGCCACGGAGTCTAGATTTATGCCCAGTTGATGGCCATAGGCTCGCCCCCTATTAAACGTGACTTAAAACATAACTACTTCAGTAGTAGAGAGAATATCGTCAACTTTGCGGTCAATTGCTTTTTCTTGTTTCTGACGCTGTTTGGTGGATCACAGCCCACTCTCTTATAAAGATGAGGTCTGTGTCCCAGCAGTGGGAACCTTAAAGCCAGTGTCTTATTTCTCTGTACGTGCAGTGGAAAGTTACAGTCAAACTTATTTTAGTATGGATTCAGACCCCCGATTCACAAACGCTTCGATTCGATTTCGATTTGGAAAGTTGTCTATCTCGCTCGCTTTTGTAATGCCACAAAAAGATAGACATACGACTTGTAGAATCGAAATTAAATCAAAGCGTTTGTTAATACAGGGGCAGGTAGTCAATGGACCTGAATTCTGCCAACCAGTCTTACCAAGGGGTATCGTATTACCCAGTACTAACTGGGTTGTGGAAGTCAGATAGGCAGTCACTCCATGTTAAATACTGGTATTCAGCTGCATCCGGTTCGACTGGAAGCCGACCCCGAAAAATGATGATGGCTGGTAGCGCCAAATTCCGAGAGACAAAATAGTTTGAAAAAGGCAGATGCGAACATTGCATGGGCCTGACAAGTCGAAATATATGAGTATAATTAAAAAGCAATTTCTACTAAACTTTGTTTAATCAAGTGTTTACAAAAATCATTAAAATACCTTTGATAAGGATAATTATAGATTTATTTTTCTTATGAAAACAAACATTTTACAAAAAGGCTACAAAAAGTAGCTATATATATTTCTGCTTAATTTCTTTGTGATAGTGTTAGTGAACATGTCTATCTACAAACAGAATCCTTACTTAAGTACGTCGCCTAACTACTTACATATTCCTAATCACACACAACACACCCATACACACACACACTCACACAAACACACACACACGCAAACACACACATCACGTATGAAATATATACCTAAATTAGCTATTTCCTTAAAAAAAAAAAAAAAACGTTGCCCCACATTAGGAATTTCTCCTGTATCGTGGGCGCGTTTACAAACATTCAAATTCACATACACAAACAGCTAGACCCTGAACAAGTACCTGTAGGCCATACAAATATTTGTTCCGTGCGGGAATCGGACCCGCGACACGAAGCGCAGCAGTCAATCGCTCAGCCACTGCGCCAACCGTGCCGTCAAATAACGTTATTATCTTCAATCGATCTGATAGATCGACACAGTCTACTATTATACTCCTAGCATCATATTTTAAGCTGAATCACTGTCTGTCAAGATTCAGGTTACCTAGTTTGAGATGCTGGGTTTTCCATATTGTGTTGAGATTTCAGTTTGTATTGCATTGTGTTACTACCAAAGCTCATTTAAACTGTCTTTATATAAAACATTTTTAAATCTTTATTTATTTAACCTTTATTTATTTTCTTTACACATAATTTACATTTTTAAATATTTCAATCACAAAAAAATAAATATTTCAATCACAAAAAACAAAAAAAATAGTAGCCCACCGTCATCGAGCTACCGGTGGTCAGGGCACTAGAGAGAGGAACCTCCTAACGATACGGGCCGTGTCCAGAAGAACTGCTTTCTGAATCAAGCCCTTTTGATCCAACGAGAGCCTCCTCAGGTATTGATCGAGCCTATTGGCAATTAAGCCATGGTCTGATACGACTATCGGCACAATGATCGCCGAGTCCACATCCCACATGTCGACAACCTCGCGAGCCAAGTCAAGATACTTGTAAAATCCGTATTTTATTATCATGTCAGTTTACAAACTTAAATGTTGCTCATGCTTAGCAGTAGCAATTGCAACCACTAGATCCAGAAGACAGGTCATTATAATACTGCAGAGCAGTAGCGAAGGTTCCATAGAACTCGATTCCTACCGGCTTCCCTTTGAAAAGTGGCACAGTCAGTATTCTATAAACAAATAATACAGGGTGTAAACAGACCCGTCACATAGCCGTCAACCAAGTATTCTGTACATCAAACTAAATAACTTCACGCAAAAATTATTGCTGGGAATCGACTTTTTTTTTGGGGTGAAAAATCACGTTTTACGGTAGTACTCGATGGAAAGCACTAGAAAGCATTGGGCTGATGGATGGATTGAATAGTATATATATAGGTCGTGGAGGTGTGTAAAGTAAAAATCTTACTTTAAAAACATGTATTTAAAAACAAACTTGTGAAAAAGTTGGAACTTTGACCCCTAATATCTCCATAACTAGAAGGTTCCCAGGTATGGTCTAGAACAAAAAAATGATCGCAAAGACGGGCAGAACAAGTCCTTTCGTTTATGTTAAGGGTCTATTTACACCCTTTATAATCACATTAAAGCTATGTACTCCGGCTTACCTCTTACAAAAATTGACCCTTCGCTACTGCTGCAGAGGTTTATTATGTATTCCAATTCAACAGTTTAATGTTTAAAAATGCAATAATACCTCATCAGAACCAACTCAGGAATGTCAATAAGCTGAACCAAATACATAACAAAGGTATAATAACCATTGGAAATTATTGCAGTTTTCATGAAGTACTTTTCCATAAGTTTTATTCAACACATAACATGACGACTGTAATCCTGAAGGGTTAGGCAGATGTGTACCTAATAATACATCCACATTTCGCCAGTTATGTTTAAGTCCCATGTAATATGGGGCGAGCCTATTGCCATCAACCAGGCTCAAATGCACTCTGTGTCTGGTACTGAGAAATTCCTGATGCCTTCCTTGCGACCACGCAACAAGGCAGTCAAATTGGTGAAGGAGTCGAGGTGTATACAAATTCTAAAGTATAGGACAAGACAAGTCATGCAACGGAGCTAAAAGGACCACAACACCATCAGTAAGTGTTTGACAGACCCCTGCACCCATTCCAAATGGTGAAAGACATCCTTGAGGATTTCCACACATAAAAATGGATCCTCTCGCAAAGGGTGCCTCTAGGTGAAGGCAGGCCTTGGATATGGTGATGTGACAACTTGGTTTTTCTACAGATTAGTCAAAGAGGGTAGCAGAAAAAGAGGTGTCATTTAAAATTCCAAACCGAAAGATCAAATATTTTTTATTTTTTTATTTATTTATTTTTATAAGAACATTGATATATCTGTATTAATATTATAAAGGAGGAGGAATGGTAAAAAATTACCACTCATTGGATACCAAATAGCAGGAAATGACAATGTGGTAGGCCCAGAAGGAGATGGCCGGATGAGCCGGACTCGTTCGCAAAGGATTGGCCTACGATCGCACTAGACCGCGAAATGTGGAAGGAGGGAAGGGAGGCCTTTGCCCTGCAGTGGGACAGTATAGGCTTATAATAATAATAATATTAAACCGGATATAGAGGTGGTGGATCGATCAGAGCGGCGCGCAATGATTGTTGACATAACGGTCCCGCATAATAAGAACCTCGTGAATGCCGAGAAAGATAAGAAAATCAAGTATCTTGACTTGGCTCGCGAGGTTGTCGACATGTTGGATGTGGACTCAGCGATCATTGCGCCGATAGTCGTCTCAGCCCATTGCTTAATTGCCAAGAGCCTCGACCAATACCTGAGGAGGCTCTCGTTAGGCAGCTGGATCAAGGGCTTGTTTCAGAAAGCGGTACTCCTAGACACGGCTCGTATTGTTAGGAGGTTCCTCTTTCTGGAGCCCTGACCGCCGGTAGCTTGGACCCTGTTCCCGATACTGGTGAGTTACAATTTTTTATATTTTAAATGTTTTTTAATATTGTTTTTTAAGGAATATTTAAAAATGTAAATAATTTGTAAAAATATAAATAAAGGAAAATATTATAAAGAGAACTTTGTTTGTAAGTTTGTATGTACAGGTAATCTTTGGAACTACTGGCCCAATTCCGAAAATTCTTTCAATAATGGGAAGCTAAATTATGCCTGAGTGTCATAGGCTTTATTTACATAATCATTATCTATATAAAGCCAATGAAGCCGTGGACAAAAGCTAGTAAACCAACAATATGGCCTATTCTTACTTGAAGATAACCAAATCATTCTTTAAGCTGACACAATTGAGCTGAATCACTGCCTAGACTTTTCCTAACTATGTTGGGGTTGACTTCCAGTCTCACTGAATGTAGCTGATTACCAGTATACTGCTTAACCAAACTACAATACCTAGTTACCCACTCAATACCCCTAAAAGAAAATGGAAACATCATAGTTTAACCAACCCATCTCGGATACAATGCGAGTGTGGAGCCCCAAAGCAGGGTATGCCACATCTTCTATCCTGCCCGTTGTGCACAACTAATTGCACCCTCCAGGACTTGAATGAGGCAAACAACAGTGCTGTCCATGTTGCTACATACTCGGACAGTTGGACAAAATCTGAGTTTCAAATTCAAGAAGTGACAGAATTGAATTTTTAGCAAAACTCTATTGAATCAATTTTTAGATATGCCAGACAATAGTAAAATATTATAACATTATTGTTATTTATGAGCAACAGACATCATAAATATCATTGTCTCTAGTAAGAGTTATATTTATTATCTAAATTGGATATCAAAAAATTGGGCCAAGTATACAACCTTGAAAAATATAATACAATATCTAATATATATTATGAATTTGTTTATGTTTCAAGGGTTGAATTACTCAGAGGCTAGGCTTTCTGAAAACCTCGTCAGGGAGACTTAAATAGGTGCCAAAGATATATTTAATAAAAATGGGTAGTTTTGAAGCTAGTTAAAAAAAAAAATATTATTACTTTAGAGCATTTTAAATTATTAGGGATTATATATAAAAGTGTTCTAATAGGATAAGTATTATCTATACCAAAATAAACTTATATAATTTCTTAATAAATAAATTCAGAAAAATAACTTTGTATCCATAAGGAAGTACTGTTGAAAAACTTGAAATTAAAATTGTATGATAACAATGTTTGCACCTTTTATATAGCATAAAAGATTGTTTAACAAGTACTTTATAGAAAATGTAGTGATGTACACAGCACATCAAGCTGCTAAAATTTGGCAAATTTTGTTACTTGATTTTCAACTTTACCGCTAAAACCTTAGGCCTTTAGCCAGCAGTGGGATTACACTAACAGTAATAGTATCGCTAAATCATTAGGTTCAAGATTGCTTGGGAATATTTGACAGTTTCTGGTAGCTTGATGTGCAGGCATCTGAACCTACATACATGTGCAAATTACATTATAACTTCTGCGAATTAAAAAAATCAGACAATTAACTTACCTATTGCAGAATAACTTGAAACGTGAGACAGTGATTTTCAACAGTCACTTTTCATATTACCTTGTGATACTACCTACCTTATTGCTTTGTTAATTACAAAGTTAAGGTAGGTAGGGAAAGAAAAAATATTGTTTTCAGAACTTGTGTGGTTAAAAGTCCAAGTTCTGTTTTCTTAAGTAATTTAAGATAATCAGTATGTTGTTACTGCCCTATGTCAAGTCCACAGAAATTGTGGTGCAATAGGGGTGTAATATGTTGTCAGAGGGAGGAAGAGGGTGATTTCTATTGCTCAATAACACCCTACAAAGCTTTGAATACCCATTTAAATAATATAGCTCTATATTCTAGTACTAGATACCTTGTGTATAAAAACTAATACCGATAAGCAAGCAAAAGTATGAGTACAGTAAATTTGGTTTAATAGAAAAGAAATTATAGAATATTTCTTACATCCATCAAGCTGCACTGGGCCCCCATGGTGGATTACTGCTCGCTCAGAGACGAGGCCTGTGTCCCAGCAGTGGGAACACTCAAGGCTGATTATTTTATGCTGTTTTGTTATTATAGAATAACTTGAACTGAAGGCAAGATACCGGCTTATAGACAACTTCTAAATGTAGATTTAGATTAAGTTACAACAGAAATCACGTGCGGTTAGCAAAAATGAGAAGCTGTTACCACATTAAATGTTTCCGTAAATAAGTTAAATTGTAAGTTAGATATTCAAATTGTATCAAACACATCTTACTTGCAAACGCTAATAAGATATTGAAAAACAATAACAACATCAATAGGCATAACATGCGATTGCCGCAGTCAAGTCAATGTAACCTGAAAAAAAGTAATATGAACCATAGACCAACGCACACAAGGCAAAGTTGGAAAAAGTGAGTAGAACACAATACATAAACAGTTTCTAACTCTCATGATTTAACTTTAAGAACAAAATTGCATCATTTAATGTTATGACATTGTATTGTTTACATAATACCACTCACCTGCCAAGGGTTCACTTTTGGTATTGGCGCTTCTACAAACTTCTTCGGTTGGCTCTCAGATGACTGCTGCTGCTGCTCTGGCGTTGGCTGGGGCTCCGTGTGCGGTGTGGGGGCCTTGTGAGGGCGAGGCGGAGCCCTACGCTCAGGGTGCCTTCGCCCCTTCCCAGGACGGCGTGCGTGCGATATGACAGGCACGAACCCTTCCTCCTCCTCCCCGTCATCCTGCTTCGTCGGAGGCGCGTCAGACACTTCGCCCGGCGCGGCCTCAATGTTCTCCTTGTTGCTGTCACCCCCTCTAAAGTTCAATACTGACGCGTAAGAGGGCCCTGCGCCCTCGGCGGACACGCGGGCGGCCATGCCGCCGCTGCCCTCGTTATGTAAGCCCGGGCGCGCGCTCCGCGCCGACAGACGATCACGAGCGCGCCTCCATGCCCCTCAACACGACGGCATGATGGGGTTAACCCACTAATCGCGAACGAACTTTCCCGATGAAAACGGCCCGATCGAACAGTACGAAGGTCGAATTATTCACGAGTAACTCACACGTCCCAGTGGCGCGCACACACGGCCTGTCGCTGGGAAATATGCGCGAACCGCTCGTACCACACCGGACTGACCCTGGTTGGACCGTATTTACATCCAAAAAAATGCACTTCCGTCGTCTTGTTCCAACTTTTCTGGCACACTGAACGATCCGTACGCACTTTATCTATCGAAGTCGTGTACCGATCACTATGAAATACGCTTCTATTAACATAAAATCATAATAGAACCATATTTTGTTCACTATTCACACATGTGGTCGGACGCCCAAAAAGGGATTTTTCCGCAACACACACGGAACTTACGGAAGGCTGTGACTTCTAATTTTACACAGGACATTTTGACGCTAGAGGGCGCTGAAACATCATTGACAGTGAAAACGTTCAAAATTAACGATAAATAAATGCAATTTTTAAACCAAAGCTTAAAGTTTCAGCTTTCGGAACACATCCATATAAATAAACAAATAATTCTTCGTCTTTGCAAGCATAAATATATGTGTTTTCAAGTCAGTTGATCAATAGATTTCAATCCTCGACAACTAATAAATGTGAACGCATCCATATTTAAATCACATTTTGGATCTTTGCAAAATGTTTGTAAATCATTATTGTTAAGTGCAACACCAGAAAAAAATATCAAATAAATTTAAACAATGAAATAATAATAAATTGCACTGTGCAATAAAACTTCATATGTTATTTTAAAAATCAAATAAAATCTGCAGAATAAAAACAGAAATCAATTCGAAAGTATTTATTGTCTATGGATGATCATTTGATTTCGTTTTGAAATCGATTGTGAAACAAACATTAATCTTGTAAGAAAACTAAAAACTTCATTAAAGTTACACTTACTATAAAAAAAAACGTGTTAAAAATATAATTATGTTAAAATAAAACTAATAACAATGAAGGGTTCACTATTATTAGTTTTATCATTACGCTAAACGTTCGGATAAGCAGCCTCGGGGTTAGTTGGACAATACATACCCAAGAAAGTCCTACAGTTTCTACAATAATGATAAACGTCCTTACATGAACTTAAAATATACGGCAATGGGGCACATATCCAACAGCAGAGTAAACATAAAGTGATTGCACATAGATGAGTGCAAATGGTGACACGACTTTTTGTTAGTGTCATGCCCGTGAATCCACATTCTGAGCAAACTACGGCCATTGACGTGAACCCAAAATTGTACACTCTCGCAGGAGGTGGAGGAAGGGAAGGTTCTATGTAAACATCAAAAGCACCCGTATAGGTTGGGGGAGGAGCGTGTTGAACGAAAGAGGGCGACGGAAAGAACGTCCCCATGAACCTCGGTCTTCTTCTAATAGCCATTTGCCTCAAAACGAACGAATAAGTTGGTGGGGCACTGGTCAAGGAGTCAGGAGGTGTTATATCCCCAGATACCACATTGCAGATTTTACTCAAATTAGGTGAAGATTGTAGTCTAAAAGGAAGAACTGCTAGAGCTAAAGAACTCTCGTTTAGTTTTGATAAAGCTTGTAAGAATAAACTTAGCGGTTGGCTTGGTGTGCCAATTGGTGGGAAGGTTAGGGTCTCTGACGCCGGCATCTGAGAATAAGACTTATTTATTGTAGGACTTTGGGTAGAAGAAGTGATTTTTAAAGGCGCGTTGGTACTTATAAAATGATCCTTATTTATATTACTAGAAAGGGCTGCTGCAGCCGTAGAATGTTTTGTAAAAATTAACGTTTTCTGTTCTTTTGTCAAAGATGATTCGTCTTCACTTTTATCAATTTGAATTTTAGGTTCAACTATGAATTCGCTTGATGTAGCCGATTCGTCTTTCGTTAAATCAATGTATATTTTCGTTAAACTTGCTGTCAACGCCGGTTCATCTACCGTTTGGGTTTTCGAAAAAGTCGGTTGAGCTATATCCGGTTGGTCTTTTGAATGAGACGGCTGGTCTTCCGAAAAAGCCGGTTGGTTCTTCGAAAAAGCCGGTTGGTCTCCAGAAAAGCCTGGTTGGTCTTTTGAAAATTCATTTTGCTCCATCAAATAAAAGGGCTGGTCTATAGTGAAAGTAGGTTGAGTTTTTTTGACTTCTGAAGAAGTCGGAAGCTCTTTTAATAATACAGTTTGTGTTTTTGCTGCTGGAGTCAGCTCTTCTGGCAGAATCAGTAGAGTTTTTACAGCTGGAGTCAGCTCTTCTGGCAGAATCAGTAGAGTTTTTGCAGCTGGAGTCGGCTCTTCTGGCAGAATCAGTAAAGTTTGTGTTTTTGCAGCTGGAGTCAGCTCTTCTGGCAGAATCAGTAGAGTTTTTGCAGCTGGAGTCGGCTCGTCTGGCAGAATCAGTAGAGTTTTTGCAGCTGGAGTCGGCTCTTCTGGCAGAATCAGTAGAGTTTGTGTTTTTGTAGCTGATGTCAGCTCTTCTGGCAGAATCCGTAGGTCTTTACTTTTACTTTCTGATTGATCCTTCTCCGTTGGCTGCTGTTTTATTGGCGCTATATCTACCGTATGACTGCATTTTGGTTTTTCATCCATTGAAGCTGTGGAAATACGATTATTTTACACATTTCCATCAGCATAACAGAAACTAAATTTGAAAAGAAATGTCACAAAATTCTAATATTATAAAGCTAAGCAGTAGCAATAGTTTTAACAAGCATAATAAAATTATGGAAAGAATAACACCACGACAAGACAAAAAAAAATATTGCTGCTGCAAAAAATAATATTTGTAAGGGCCTACTGCGTTCCAAAGAAATCAGACCAGTCAGTACCACAGCACAGAACTTATATACCTGGGTGTGCCCAGGTCGTTGCTATCTGTTTATGTCGGTAAGGGACAGATGCCCACTCAAACTTCAGTCATTTGAGCAGCTACTCAGCAATTCAATGGCAGTGACAACGTGATAAGGCGTAGATATGGGGCCACAAATATTATAAACTTGATTAAGCAAGTTGCAGAAACTGTGACCCAAACAAAATCCCGAAACACTTGTGAGTAGCATTGTGATGGGTATTTGATGTTATTAAAAAAGCATTTTTTGGTATGTACAGCTACCTGTTCAACGGAATTTCGCAGGCTTAATGTTTATTACAAACGTTTCAATCGCACTTTTTGTATATTGTGTGTGCACTTTACGGGTTTTAATACAAAAACGAGTTCAGTACTGTCACAAGATTTCTTTTGTTGTATTTTATAATAAATTAACCTCTAAAACACTTTTTCAAAATACTTATAATTAGCACAAAATAATTCATGCGTTTTGTAACGTCATTTAGTATCTGTCAGTATTCGACTAATCTGGCTTTTCCACAAATTCTCTTGCCCCAATTGCAAACACTACTACTTTTTGTTTATCGTTGCATTGTTTTGCTGAATACGCATTAAATAAATCAAACAAATATTTTAGTATGATTTTTGCACAATAAATTTTTAATAATACTGCGGGCTTGTAATTTCAGTAAGCAGTCAAATCCAGTCTTTTATCAAAACATACAATTTTTTGGGCTGGTCACTGCCTTTTCATACTGTCAAAAAACTATTCTAATTTCCGGTCTTTTTACTCCTCCGTGGCATGGTGGATGGTCTATACCGCCGCCTATAGTGTTATTTGGAGGAATTACTTCGCTTAAAAAGCGAAATGGTAAGTTTAATCGAAACTGATGTGATTTTCTAACGTTTAATATTGTAAAGTGAATCAATCCGACGAAGTGAAAGTGTGTCGTTGAAAGTATTTTGTTGCCGTGGTACAAACACGTGTTTGCTTTTACATTTCGCGAAATAACAAGATTATCATGGTGTTTCGTAAGTTCTGTGTGTAATTCATCATTTATATGGGATATACTGTCTTTTCATAGCTGTATTATAACATTTTGTGGTGTTAAAAAGGAATTTTCAATCGATGAAAACCACACGCCGTGGAAGCATCCCTTGTTTATTTTTCATAAATTTTTCAGAACATTGTTAGAAACCAATTCTAAACTCTATTTACCTATCTTTTACCATAAAATATCACAAGAAAATGGCATTTTACAATCATTTTATTGTTATGAAAATGCGTGAGAATTTTGAGGTTATGATTGATCCTACGCCAAGTGATTGCCAGAATCCATGACTTTTACATGGAAAGCAACCTCTTAATTTGTTAATGTGGCTTTATAACCTTTCAATAGCACTTCACATCATCATTTAACTCGTAATAAGCGAAAAAATATGTGACTTCCGCTACTTATTTGATACTATTTCACAATTTTTCTTATTATAGTTTTAAGTTCTATAATCCCCTATACTCTTCCTAGCTGAACTACGATAGTCTTCTAGGTACAATTTTAAGGGGTAAATTAAACAGTTCCCGTAGGAAACATGGCCAGTATGTATTGGTTGTGTGTCGACTTGTGGAACACAAACATTTCTCCATCTACCGAATTTCAGAATTGAGAATTTAAAGTAAAATATATGCCAGACTCAACTTTAATCAGGCGATTTTAAATTTTACGCCTTCTCGGGCTTCATTGTAGGAATCACCAACCTACCCACTGAAATCATAAAGTTGTTTGTGAAGTTTTAACTTGAAATTCCTATTCAGAAACTTAGTCAGTCATATTGCAGTCAAATAATAGGTTAATTGGTACCTGTAAAGTAATCTAGTATTTATTGAAATTGTTACTAAAGTGGCCATTGTAACAGATGAGTCAAAGTTTCACTAAGTTAGATAGACTGTCTAAACTCCTAACTCAACACCTAAATACTGATGTTGGACTTCATAGTTCAGCTATTTATTTGCTCTCATGCACATCACACATTTAACAATATTACTGTTGGTTTTTGTACATGAACTCTGTGAGGGTACTGCAAAGCATGATACTGGTTTGCTGTTGAGTTTATGAACATTATATTAACATCGTAAATTGAGTCAAAACTTATCAGAACACAGTACTATACCGCTATGATGTCCAGTTAACAGTAATATACAATAACACATAAAGTCAGATTTTATTAGTGGGTAGGTAGTAAAGAGTAGAACAACATAACAACAATAATAAGGAATAGGTATATAAGTACAATCATATGTCAATACTAACTGACCCGCGCAACTTCGTCTGCGTTTGGATTTTCCCCGTTTTTGCAATCTTTTTTCATAAATGCTCCGCTCCTATTGGTTGTAGCGTGATGTTATGTAGCCTATAGCCTTCCTCGATAAATGGGCTATCAAACACTAAAATATTTTTTCAATTCGGACCAGTAGTTTCTCAGATTAGCGCGTTCAAGCAAACAATCAAACTCTTCAGCTTTATAATATTAGTATAGATTGTGATTAAAATGAATTATGGCATGTCATTTTACAAAACAAAATAAAAATATATTTGTTTCTGTGTTTAAGGTTCCATGATTCAATACCCACTTCATATTTAAAGCATTTATTTCAATTAGACCATAACAGGCACTTGAATGTCAGAAAAACAAAGAAAGCGAAGCTATAGTCCCACTCACAGGCATAATAACTTGTGAAAGTACTGTATGTAGTTACTCATTCCAAAGCGTAGATCTCTATGGAGAAGAATGGGCAAGATACTCCATGGACACTCATTTAAATCAAAATATTGTTACTAAATCTTGGTTACATCATTCATGTTGAGATTATACATATATGTGAGAATGGTGTATAAGAACATGCAAGTAAAGAGCGGCCAAACTTCAAGCAATTATATATGATATAAATAGTGTTGATAAATAAATAATAACATTTTATGAACACAGTCAGTTGGTATGGTGTCAATGTAATCTGAAAGGAGTTGACCTTGAACTTGACATTATAAGTGATTCAAGGTCAACCATCATAACAATGTCCTATTTAGGAGGGCACATTCCACATTTTCTAACACATTAATACTAGAAAGAAAGACATGCTTCACATTCATTTGTTACCACATCTGCTGAGTTAACACTCTCCATGAGATAACCAGTACAGAGGCAACAAGGTATAGCTGGCCTTTCTTGAATAGTTGAGGCATCAGATGTGGAGATAAACACATATAGCCTATTATTCAATACTATCTGAACCTATGGATCAATACTAAGTGTCCCCTTTATTTCAGAGTCTATCAATTGCCCGACCTCTCGTGTCGGTGTACACGGAGAAGAGCGAGGCAGTCGCTGGCGCCTCCCTCCCTCTCCCGTTCGTCTTCAAGGCCCCCATCCGGCCTGACCTCGTCAACGATGTGCACGTGTCCATGTCTAAGAATGGCAGGCAGCCATACTCTGTCAGCAAGGAGGCTGGTGAGTAATCTCAATTTTTAAGCTGAAACATCCACATCAACTCTTTTTGGAACATTTTTTTATTTATTCAGTATACAAGAAAACATTGTTTTGTATCACAATTTTAAGGCTGCTTTAAATTTGCATTAGTAAGTAAGTAGTGATAGTTTTTAGCAAGAGTTCTGCCATAATGTCATGAGTGTTCATTTAAATTCTGACAGTCGGTAGCAAAAATTTGAAGGGAATATTTTCCAAGTAGAGGTGCTTCCTTGATTTAATGTAGCAGGGAAACCTAACTCGCTATAGCATTAACATAATGAAATCTAGATTACTACAGAACATAGCTTTGGCACTAAATGTCCACACTCTCGGATAATATTGCCGTGGAGCGTTACTGCGGATTAGTGCTACATCAACGTAGAGACATGGCGTTCTGGACCCACTCTGTAGTGGGGACGGGTGCAGAGTTTTTACTACATATATAATGATAAAGAGAGATAGCCTTGAAGTAGGATGTGTATTATTCCTTGGATAAATTGAATCATCGCGAAATGTAGCATAACAGCATAGTAAAGTTATGTAATGTGTTTATTAATCAGTTTATAAAAATGTTTATTTAAGAATGAAGGCAATAGGTCTAGTGATAGTTGACCTTGGCTCTTCAAGGTCAAGTTCATAAATAAAATTATTGCGAATTAATTAAATTACCGTTTTTGTTTTGATTCCTTCAGATTTTTTTCTGTAATTGACGGTAATCTAATTCACCTTAGGCCACTCCAAGGTTACAAATACAAACCTTTTAATTTGTCTAGCTTTAATTCATTTTCTGTCAATCATATCTCTGCCATACTTGATGATATTTCTTCTTAATTCAATCCAAGGTCAAGGTCATCAATTAAACTTTTTCTCTTCTATTAGGTCACCAGACCAGTGCCGAGTCCTGGGGTACCGGTCGTGCTGTAGCGCGTATCCCCCGTGTCCGTGGTGGTGGTACCCACAGGTAAGAACGCGTCTATTTTGTTTTCTAGAATCTATTTTTATTCAGGTTTCTTTAGATGAAAGACCATAGCCTTTCAAAAAGGAGGTTCTATTTTCGGTATGTTCACCAATTTCTTCGTGATTACGTGTCCGATTTACGTGATTATTTTTTCATTTGGTAGAGGAAGGTCACGCGGTGGTCCCATATAAATTTTATTCACATTGCTTTGCTTTGATATGAGTTATCTACTTTAATACATTTTTTTTTCTTTTATGTCATGTGGATGATCTGCTAATAACTTGTAGTAACAATAGACAATGTAATACTCTACAAGAATTTCTGTGAGATATCACAACTAAAAATGTTGAAATAATTTTTTACAAAAACGACTTCAAAAAAAAAATTAAGTTGAGGAAGTTAAGTTATTTTCCACTTTATAGTGTTTTTTTTTTAAGTCTATTATGTCCTCTATAAAGTGAAGACCATGTTGAAGGTCAAGGTCAACCAATGACGTCTGGATGGCAGAAAAAAAGCTTTTACGAAATTTGGTCACGTTTAGACGATCTTGATCACTTGTGTGATAGTGTAGGTGCTGTCCTCAGATATAGATGTACCTAGATAACGCAAGTATCAAGATCCGTATGAAAATGAAACGTTTTTAAGTTCTTGAGTTGTAACGTAGTTGTTTTAAACAAATTAGCTTGCTGCGACAGTAGCCACGTTAAGCATAAAATAAAATAAAAGATCTTGTGTATAAAAGTGAGTTTCTGAGTAAGCTTAAGCGGTTCTTGTTGAATAAATGTCTATATTCTATTGATGAATTATAATTTAATAGAAATGGTTTTTGTTTTGGTTGTTGTTTTATATATCATTCTTATTATTATTGATATTCTGATTGTAATTTAATATGGATAATTTAGATTTTTTAAATATGGATTGACATTTAATTTGGATAATTTAGATTTTTTAAATATGGATGGACATTTAATTTGGATAAATTATTTTTTTAAAATATGGATTGACATTTAATTTGGATAATTGTGATGATTTAAATACAGATTGCATGTATACTTTTAGGATATATTTAGCTGTAGAAATTCAGACACAATGTGAAAATTGTTATTGAATAAATGAATTGAATTGAATTGAAATGCTTAAGGGCATTACATGGCTCAAATCCCAAAAACAGCGTATGTTTAAAGAAATTTGTTGATGAATCCCTTCGTGCATTTTCCGTATAAAAAAGTATGTTATAGTTAAGTTCATCACAAATAAATTGTATTGTTTAAAATTTTTATAAACCTTCTCAATTTTTTTTGGTTAATCGTAGAAAATAGGTCCTTTTCCAACCTTAATTGTAAATTATCTCTGTAACGGCTGAATAGATCGGCATGAATTTTGTAACAACAAATACGTAATGATATACTTAACAATCTGTATTGTTTTTTTTCTGTTATTTCTTTTAATATTTTTAAATAATAAATAAAAACCGAAATTTTGCGAAATGTGCGGGGCAAGTCAACAAAAACCAGTACAGGGATCAAATCATCAAGGTCATCGAGCAATGTAATGCCCTTAAGCCGGGCACGCGAAGTAGGTGTTCTTTAAGCAGCTCACTTTCTTTTGTTTTTACTTTACTTCCAAATATCCCCGTTTAAACACTGTTACAGTACAATAATTACTGTGATGAGTGACAATGGCGGGGTACATCAAAGTTCTAATAGCGCGGACGTCTCCTCCCTGTGGGTAGACGCATTCGATATGTTAGAATACATCTATTTAATCTTGACTGATATTGGACAAAAAGCAGCATAAAATCAGTGATATTATAAACAAAGATACGCTACGTTCATACCGAGCGGCGTTCAAATATCGTTGCGTTGTTACGACTGCGATAGATAATACGGAACGTATGACACAGAAAGAGATAGCTTGAAGTACTTAAATTACGACAATTGGCTGAATTTGTCTGCAATAATTTGCGGGCTAGTGCGATATCTACCTCTTTTTAAATGACAGAAAAGATCTGTTTGTCCTGTGTTAGGGCTGAATCAACAAAGCGTGCTATAGTATTGTGCTGCTCTGTTTCTCGTTCTAGCAAATGACGGTTCTGAGTGACAGAAAAGGATAGCAGAGTGAAAAAAAAATAACGACTTCCAAAAAAACACTAAAAAAATTAAAAATAACATTGTTCGGAATTCGTTGGCAATAAAGTCAATGAAACAAACAAAGTCACCGACTTCCGAAAGTAACAGTTAAAAAAGTCACAGCTAAAAAGTGTAAAATAAAAACTACAAAAAAAGACTAAAAATTTAAAAAATAACTTCTTGCGGAAGTCGTTGGCAATGAAGTCAATGAAAAAAAAAACAAAATTGCCGCCTTAAGTTAAAAAAGTAGCAAAAAAAAAGTGTAAATTAAAAAACTTTTCTAGAACTCCAAAAAAAAAAACACCTATCCGTTTTTAGTTCTGATATTCCATTCCAATTCTTGCCATGCATAAATTTGTCAATATAATTGATCACCATAACTACTACACATCACTTAGACCTTCGAAACATGGATATTGTGAACTCACACCTCTACCTAACTCTTCAAGTAATACAGACAAAATATTATGGAATTTCTTATACACACGGCGGCACATGAAGCTGTACATTTCCAGTATAACTTGGCCTGGCTTTTTAAAGATTTCCTATACAATGAGAGATCCGCATGAACTGGTTTTGTAAAGCTTGATTGATCGTCGTGCGTACAACAATCTTGAGTCCAAGACAGACTATTATTATTATAAGCCTATATTGTCCCACTGCAGGGCAAAGGCCTCCCTTCCCTCCTTCCACATTTCGCGGTCTAGTGCGATTGTAGGCCAATCAATAGTCCAGCTCATCCCGCCATCTCCTTCTGGGCCTGCCACGTTGTCGTTTGGTATCCACTGAGTGGTAATTTTTGCCCATTGCTCCTCCGACATGCGGCAGACGTGACCAGCCTAGTTCCACTTCAACCTAGCAGCAGGCAAGACAGACTATTACACCTCATTGCTTCCCTCATCCAGGTCCGGACAGGGTGCGTTTGGAAACATGTGTCGCGGTGGTCGCATGTTCGCGCCCACCAAGCCGTGGCGCCGTTGGCACCGTCGCGTGAATCTACGTCAGAGGCGCGCTGCTGTCGCCGCTGCTATCGCCGCAAGCGGAGTGCCCGCGCTCGTACAGGCTAGAGGTATGTACTGATTTGTATGTTGGTTGGGGGGGATGTGCTGCATACACTAATTGAAGAACATGGAAATCAGACTAGCGACATGAGTGGTTTCTATGTAACTCGACGCTTTCATGAAGCTCTAGTCGAGCGGAATTCCGGGGGCCTAAAATGGCCGCTTAAGCAGACTCATAATCTTATTATATATAAAAATCTCGTGTCACGGTGTTTGTGGTCGTACTCCTCCGAAATGGCTCGACCGAAATTTATGAAATTTTTAATGTCTATTTAGTAGGTATGAGAATAGGCCCTAAAGTATATTTCACGCCGCTAGGTGATTAGAGAGTAGGTAGGGTAGGGTAGAAAAAGGTGCATTGCAACGTATGCCGGACACAGCTAGTAGGATATAAACAAGAATTTCGTTACAATTCGTAAAATGGTCACAAAGTAACAACTCATAATATAACTGTGTGTCTGGCCATTTTCTTCATTCTTCAAAATACCATCTCAGACATTAATCTACATGGTCCTCATATGACTTGAGCAATGTCTGGACTTTTAAAGAGACGGTGACCTCTGAGTTTGTTTTGGATGTTTCTTCTCAGAGTAGTCAGGTACGAAACACCGGCCCCATCTAGTTTTAAAACAACATGTTGAGACATGTAAAAAGATTTTGTAAACCAATTTACAGATATAAATAGATTTATTTATGATTTAAGAATTTTAACGTGATTCATATTATTATCCTATTTAGATTCTGCTAAAACGTCCATTTTAGGCCCCCCAGAGTGCAAGCAAAAGGTTACAATGACTAACAGAGCGACAAGACGTATTTTGATTTTCGCGAAACTGAAAAAGAGGTGACGCTGCCGTCAAAATTGTGACGTCGCTATTGGAAAAGTGTTTTTGCTTAAAAATAAATTTCAGTTTCTTTTGGATGATTTTGATTTAGGTATTGTTACAAGTTATAGGCCAAAAAATCCACGTACTATCAGCACTGTAACCAAAACACCATTGTAGAACTATCAAATTGCTAATAGATTACTAGATTAAGGCCTAAGGTAAAAAGTTCTCCTTAAAAGCTAATTACAGATCTATATATCTGTAGTTGTGTCTATGGAGAGACATTAAACTTCCAAGCCAACCATCCGGCTGAATAGTATTGTTCAATGCGGACGTAAACTGTGGAAAACATTCATTCTTCTATCTATCATTAAATTGCCTTGGAAAGCTGTCTTCTACCGTTAAGTTATTTTAAAATAACTGCATGTGGCAACATACAAACCAAAAATAAAATCAAAATATTTTATTTCACATAGACCTAGATGGGCACTTATAAAACATAAAAAGGAGCACGGTTCGGGTTGGTCGTTTTCTATGGAGAAGAACCGGCAAGAAACTTCATGGTTACTCTTTTCAAATCATTTGGTGTTACAATATTATCATGGATACAGTATTTGTACTTAAGTATCGGGGGGACAGCGTAGGCCCGACAATAAGTCGTTGCTTACTACACAAAAAATGTAGAACTAAATAAAAAGTTAACAAGCAGCTGGGAATGCACAAAGCCTACAATGTTCACACATTCACAAACAATAGAAAAAAAAGAAACTATAAAAAGGTAAAAAAAAAAAAATTGTTAAGTGCTAAATTAAACAAGTGACACAAATATTATTATCAGTGCTGTAACTATTCTGAGCAAAAGATGTATAAATGATTTGAAAACTATTGTAAAACCAGTTGCTGGGTGACGCGATATTCCTTGAAAACCCCATGTCAGCACAAGCGATTATATTCAGCGATGAGTTACAATCGGGCACTGAAATTTCAACGCATGGCTTATGACCAAAGATTAGAAATCTTAGTGTGCTTTTTTTGCAGCGCTTGAATATTCTCTGTTAAACTAGATATACGATAAAATAACACCTATCACTTTTCTTCATGAGTTAGAGAAATAAAAATATGCTTTTCTGTACAGGTCACATCATTGAGAAAGTACCTGAGCTGCCTCTGGTTGTGTCCGACAAGATCCAAGAGATCAACAAGACCAAACAGGCTGTCATCTTCCTGAGACGCATCAAGGCCTGGTCTGATGTCCTCAAGGTTAGTTGAAAGCATACAGATGGTCTACAGAAAGTATGCGCTTCGGCCATCGTCGTCTACCTTCGGAAATATGATCGCGTGATGAATTGATGATGAGACCTATGTATTTGTATGAATGTTACAACCATGGAATTGCCATGTTTTACGTATTTTGTAACAAGAGTGTTAACGTCTTACGGTATTTCGTACAAACTTTCAAGTGATTTTTTTTTTCGAAATGACTGAACCGATTTTAATGAAACTTCGTACGCATAAGCAGGATACATAAGTCTAAAAACTTGACTGAGAACTTTTGGCGCGCCGGTCGTACTAATTCGGAAATACGACTATTACCGAAGTCCATACTTTGCTGGTTTAACATTACAATAAAAAATCCATAAGAAATGTATTGTATGTATGTGCTTGTCCATATTTCTCCTTAAAAGCTAATTACAGATCTATATATCTGTAGTTGTGTCTATGGAGAGACTGTAAACTTCCAAGCCAACCATCCGGCTGAATAGTATTGTTCAACGCGGACGTAAACTGTGGAAAACATTTGCATTATGTCATAAATAAATAGTTTTTTGTGTGGTATGGCAGTCGCAAGTACGGATGCAGAACTGTGGGTCCGTTAGTTTATTATTTAAACTACTATAGAATGGCATTGTCTTAGCTTATTGCGTATCATTACAGTGTTGAAGTAGTGATCGTAAGAGCGACTGCTGAGCCTGGCGTATTGGGTTCGAATCCCAGCCGATTATTGGAATACTTAAAGAAAGAGAGAAAAACTGTGTTTGCGCGTGCGCATATACTTGCACACTAACATTTGGTTTGACTTATACTTTACGTAGTACACAACAAGTCTTTCTAAATGTGTTGGTAACCATACAAATAGAAATAAAAATGCTGCCACCTGACCAATTTGACTGTGTAACAAAGAAACTTTAATAAAACCTCATTTCTCCTTCCCCAGGTATACAAATCCCAGCGCCTGCGGGCCGGTAAGGGTAAGATGCGCAACCGTCGCCGCGTGCAGCGCAAGGGACCCCTCATCATCTACCACAAGGATCAGGTAAGGATTGAGAGCATATACAAAACCCGATGTGCCGTATGATAAACTAATAAGCCACGTCGAGATCAGAACGAGGCTGTCAGATACTAACTATCTATGTTTCATAGTCATAAATGATTTTACATTAAAACCTGAAGCTTACTAACTATTAGGGTCTAACAAGGGTGTCCGACATAATTTTATGGAGGGCCAAGTTTAGTATTTTTGTAACCGTAGCGGGCTAAAAGAAATGCAAAGTGAGCTCTAAATTTAAATAAAACAAGCCGGACTAGACTAGGGAAAGTTGTTTGTTATCATGAGTACAATCACGTGTTTAAGTATTGGTCACTAATTACCAGTCACCCTATACAACATTAGTTTTAGTATATGCAAAACCTGAAACACGTGTCGAGTATTTTTATGTAAAGAATCGATGTACAAAATTTCAAAACTGTATCATGAAAAATCACAAAGGTATAAGCTTATTCTGTTACCTGGTTGTCCGCACAAAAGCGCAACGCGCCCGCGCGCCTCCGGCGTCGTCTTGAGCTCATTGATAAACATAATTTGGCAGTAGGTACTTAAAATATTGCGATAAATAATGTCACTCGGTGTCCAACTTGTAACTTTTTAAAAATATTTTTGGGACAAAATATAACATGGTTTAAAAATTATTGCAATCGATTCAGTTACTTATTCTGAACAATCTATATTCAGGTTTCGCATATACTAAAAATAATGTTGTATAATCACCCCAGCACCGATCAGCTGAAGCGTTTCAAAGCGTCAGCTTCGTCTAGGGGTAATATCGACGCGGCACAACCGAACTGCGCGCGTTTGTACGCATAGCGGATCATAAGTGTCGCTACAAGTTTACTAACAAACCTAACTTCCGGTTTCTGTCAGTTCTATAACTGTTGTGATTAGCAAAATCAGACTATCAAGGTCCAATTGCTTTGAGGAGCTCGTGGCTAAATAATAACAGCCGCTCGGGTCAATTTTCCGGCTAAGCCGCGCTTGCCTAGGTTGGCCTTCTTCTTCCTAGCGTGTCGATGGCAAATTTTTAATTAAATATATTTGGCCCAAAATTCAGCTATGCGAACTCCGCTCGCTGTAGCAGTCATAAGATCGTCAAGTGAGCAGGTGTTAGGGCATGCAGCGCAAGATGGAAGATGGGCCATTGTCTGTGGAGACACGCCGCATACACATAATTCTGGAAAACTAAACACCGTGATAAAAATATCAAGGTCACGCACCGCTTTTCGATTTAGCAAATCGCGCGTTCAAAGAAAAAATAAATACCACGTGATATCTCACTACACCCCGGCCTCCCCCCTAGTATAGATATTTCATGATTTTTACCAAACCACATTCCCCCCTCGAGCCTCTCGTTTATAATGGACGACCCCCAAAGTGTTTCTTTACCTGATTTTGATCAAAGCCGTTGTATTCTTGTTTTAAACGTCATGTTTCTTCCTCAGGGTCTGACCCGCGCCTTCCGTAACATTCCTGGCGTCGAGATGCTGAATGTGGACAAGCTCAACCTTCTGAAGCTGGCACCCGGTGGTCACCTCGGACGCTTCTGCATCTGGACCCAGTCCTCTTTTGACAGGCTTGGTGAGTACAGCACTTGTATGATAAATAAATATTCCTATAACGCTGATAGAAGTTTAAGCAACGTTAGCCAAGGTCGGACAGTGGATGTTACATTATAGATTCAGCCTCGTGACATCTCACTCTCGCTTTTGATCACAGACACGTTTCTCTAGATTGTTCCCAACTACATTGGGGTCAGCTTCATGTCTAACTGTTGAATACCAGTGTTTTATATGGAGTGAGTGACTGCCTATCTGACCTCCACAACCCGGGAACTGAGTAAAACAATACTCTTTGGCAAGAGTGTTTGATAGTTTTTCGGGTTCTTGGCATAAATAGACAATGATGGTAACCTATTACCGTGCTTTCAGAGTCTCGGGAGAATCTTGATATATGTATGATGGTGATCCATTCATGTACCGACCTTGGCAAACGTCGCTTAACCTTCAATCGAGCCATGCGTCTGTTATAACTACTACCATGAAGTAGAATAGTTCTAAAACATGTAAAAACAATATTTTTTTTTCCCCTATAAGCCTTACTCGTTTTGTTCCATACAAAATGAAGTTACGAATATCGAGGGGTATATCAGAGTTCCCTTAGGAAACATTGGCGCGGACGACTAGTCTGTCAGTGTGTCGATCTGTGGAATACATTTATTTATTAAATACTTCGTTAGGTCCTATCATTTATTTATTCAACTTGTTGCGACAAAAGAGGTAGGAAGGCGGACTTACAAGCCTGCTAGCTAGCGAGCCGGGCGAGAATCGTTTTACTTCTTTTCATACCTCAGTTCACACTGCAAGCTACCCAAAGGGACGCACAGAAGTATTTTTTATTACAAAATGGGTCTGCTCTTTACCTCGATCACGCCTGATGGAAAGCGATAGATGAGGTCTATGATGAAACGAGCGTGCCCAGAAGATGCCTGTTCACTCTTGATTTGTAGGCAGACGGGTTAAATGTGAGAGGGAACACCAATGCTGGCAGAGAGTTCCACACTTTGGCTGTGCGCATTATAAACGCGGAGAAGCGCTGAGTGCCTTTCGTCGGGATATCAACCAAGTGCGTCTGCTAGTAAGAAATGAGGAGAAACTGACTCGCTCGCTGGCGGTGTGGCCTGCGCTTAAAGCTTTTTCGTTTTAAAATAGCCCGGAATACGGGACGAAATACTATTTTATTCCCATAATCGAATGTTGTTCCGGATTCTGGGCCAGGATTCGCCGCCCACACATGGAATAGCCATAAGGATTTAGGCTAAACATAGATAGACTGGTTAACACAGTTACTATGGTCCACTGTTTATAATTATATTCCTGTGGTATAATTTAAACATTCTTTTTGTTATTTTCCTACCTCTACATAACCAAAGCCGTGGGCAAACTCCAGCAAATAAATTAGTTTCCAATAACCATTTTCTCCCATACCTATCTACTTCATAATTGACAAATTAACTTTTGCCTACAGACTCCCTGTTCGGCTCATGGAAGACTCCTTCAAAGGAGAAGAAGAACTTCAACCTGCCCCAGCCTAAGATGGCCAACACCGACCTCAGCCGTCTGCTGAAATCTGATGAGATCAGGAAGGTTCTGCGCGCGCCCAAGTACGTATCTTTGAGTGTACATATCTGCTTGTCTTTATGTGATCCTGGCATCTTGTTCATTTAGAGTAAGAAGCATAAAAACCGGTCGTGTAAAAAAACATGCCTATGTGTAGATATTGAAAGTACCGACCTCATCGGCAAAACCACCCTATCGCCTTGAAGAAACGCTGCGACATCTATGTAAGACTATGGAATCGCTTCTGTACATGGAAATATAGTCGCGTGTCGTCGTTTACCTAGTTACGTAGACACCAGGCGTGTAGCTGCAGTCCGCATGGCGATTCTGTGTCTAAAAATGTGATCTTGAAATCCAGACACGCCAAGTCTTTCAAATGATGATACTCTCTTTTCAGAGCATTGGGTTATGAGAACCATGATTACTCACACGTTGACACTTTCTGACTATACCCCACCCTCATCACCCCACACCCCGCTTCTAGCCCCATCTAACCACCCCCCCTCTTGTTACAGCAAGCGTGTAGTCCGTGCAACCAGGAAACTGAACCCCTTGACCAACACCAAGGCTATGCTGAGGCTGAACCCGTTCTCGGCTGTGCTCAGAAGGAAGGCAGTGCTCGATCAAGACAGGAGGACCAATGTCAAGGCCTTAGCTTTGGCTGAGAAGCGTGGAGTGAGTATTGACATAGATTATTTAGTTTTTTGTTTCTAGGGTTTTACTTTTAACACCTCCACGACCTTACTATTCAATCCATCCATCAGCACAATGCTTGGAGTGAGTTCCATCGAGTCCGACCGTAAAACGTAATTTTTCATCCCAAAAACAGTCATTTCCCAGCAATAATTTTTGCGTAAAGTTACTTAGTTTGATGAACAGAATGCTTGGTTGACGGCTTCGTGAAGGGTCTTTTTACACCCTTTAGGTATTCATTATGGGCTGCCTCGTTGGTCTTAGTGGTCGCAAGCGTGACTGCTGAGCAAGAGATTCTGGGTTCGATTCCCGGGTCGGGCAAAGTGTTATTGGGTCATTCCATCAGAAATTTCTCAGTAGCAGCCACGGAGTCTGGATCTGTGCCCGGTTGATGGCAATAGGCCCGCCCTCTATTACATGAGACTTGTAACATAACTAGCGATGTGTAACAGGCGTAATATTTAGTAAAAACTTCCAAAATGATGATACTACTCTTTCAGAGCATTGGGTTATGATAACCATGATTACTCACACGTTGACACTTTCTGAACTAACCACCTATCTTCACCGCAGACCCATTTACCTACCCACCACTGACATAAACCCTTTTTTCTCAGATCAAGCTCTCAGAGACCGACCCGGCCTTGAAAGCCGAGAAGCTGCGCCAGCGCAGGATCAAGGCTGCTAAAGCCGCTGCTGCCAAGAAACCCAAGAAGCCGGTAGCCAAGAAAACCCCTCCTCCACCTAAAAAGTCAAAAGGTATCAGGAAACCTCCTGGTTCGAAGAAAACCAAGAAGCCCAAACCTGAAAAGCCTGAAGCTAAGTGAAGGCGTTAATAAATTTATATATTGACACAAATGTGGGTTTTATTTATTGAAGTAAAAATATCCTGTCTTCTTATTCATACAATCTTGTAACGGACAGTACAAAAAGTACTATAGCAGCATAGTATAAGTACTTGAGTGAGTTAGCTGCGATACAGGTTTATTCCTAGTCCAGCCCCCGTAGCATGACCACTGTAGACAAGGATTTGTTTCACGGAAGAATCGACAAAATGACAGCTTGTGTCGACACAATGACAGATTTTTTTGCACTTACTGTCATTTTGTCGATTCTTTCGTCAAAGAAATCCTTGTCATGCTACGCGGGCAGGTAGAATTCAATAAAAAGAATCGATAGTTTTTAAGACCATGTAAATATTTTTGTATTGTTGTTTGTTTGTATTGTCAATGATTTTAATAAACAATACATTTTAAAAAGTACTACAGTGCCATCTATGACACAAATGAACAACTAACATCAAAATTCTAAATAGCGCAGTTAGGCCTTTCTCCCATTATGAAACACGTAGGATACAATACTCAAGTCGCATACTAGCTGAATACTTGTTGGCTCTCTAACTCTACGTTCGCACATTACGCTACTGAAAAATATCAGCATCATTTGTTTTGTGGTTTTTTAATGAACGGACGTTATGTCGAGCGTTATTTGTTTTATGACCATCCCTTCCTTGAGAAGAAACATAAGTTGCAGAGCCTTGTTGCAGCACGAGAACTACAACATTATGATAAAAATTTCCTAGCTTTTTATGACTAAAGAAACCTATTTGCATCTTGTTACTTTATTACAACCTGCTTAGATCATCGAAACATCATCATCCGCCGCCATTTTCTCGAGATGCGTAGGAGACGCGACGCGCGGGCGACCAGCACGGGGTGGGTCGCGCGCAACTTGTCGCGGACGCGCACGTTACCGATACAAATGTATGTGCGATACTCCGCGGCGATTAGTCTCTGGGACTCGCAAGATTAGGAGTCTGGTCAAAGGATCCTCTATTTTCTATGGAGTACCTATTAGGAACACTACATCCTGTTCCTCATAACCCTTTAATCTAATAATGGAGCCACTATCTATCTGACTTTCTCACCTCTGCACCCCAGTTATAAAACTACACTCCTTGTAAGATTTAGAGCGTACGCTTAAACTAGCGTGGGTGCACGGAGCAGGAAAGAAATATCCATTTTTTTTGCTTGTAGACCATCTCCTCGTTACTTCTGGCTGGGGGACACAACTGCATTCTCCACAATCACCCCAGCAGTTGTTAGCAAATCCTTAGAAAACCAGCAGCACGCGCCCGCGCATCCTAGCGCTGCTCTTACTATTTTTCAATGCAGGCACGCGAGCGTGCACCCGCGCGTTTTTTATTGGACGCCCTCCCTTAGTATTCATAATACTATTTCTACCCAATGTGGACGCGTGTTATGCCGCCTGTCCATTGAAGCGAACTGGAGCTGAGCGGAGATTTTATGCAACCTTATTGGTTAATATTTCTCGATTTCTCCGCTCCTCGGCCTCACTCCGCTTCAGTGGACAGGCAGACTTAGTCTTGCTCGATAATATCACGGTAGACAAAGTTCGTTAGTGTTAGCATTGGCAGGAGCAAACTGCTCGAACACTTGCAAAATTAGCATCGTAGTGCTGGGACAATGATCCTCTCATCTATACAAATAAATATAAGGTCTAACTATTCATACACGAAATATTTTAAGAGTAACTTCTTTATGTCGTAAAGTCGCCATAGCAACGAAAAAAAAAAAAATCTGAGTGTTTTTTTTTTACGAAATTATTATAATTCATAAATTTTGAGACTTTTTGCATAAAATCTTTACTCCCATATTCTAAAAATGACACTAGGTAAATACGACGTAGTAAACTAGCGTAATGGATGTTCAAAAATAAGGAGCTAGTATTTATTTTGTGGGTCAAGTAATTTTAAATTATTTATTTTTTATAAAAATATACTCAGATAAAAAAATATTCCCTTGAAATGGCTTCGTTATAGCCGTTAGACGATTCCCTGAAAATATTTCGTGTATGAATAGTTAGACCTTATATAATTAAAGTGTCTGTTTGTAATTAAAACATAACAGCTTATTACTGAATGCATATGAAAGTATATACGGTACTTAGCAAAAAACATTTTGTTAAATTATTATCTGTCCGTCTGTTTGTACTGGCTAATCTCCGAAACGGCTGGACCGATTTTGACGGGACTATTGCTGGCAGATAGCTGACGTTATAAGGAGTTACATGGCTACTTTTATTTAAAAAAAAAATAGGGCTCCTTGCAAAAAAATTAAAACCCCCTGAAAGTGTTAACAAAATCCGATTCAAAAGAGAATTTAGCGAACGACCCCTTCGTTCGCTAAACGCTTCGCGGGCAACAGCTAGTAGGCTGACCAAAACCAAAACCTAGCAAGAGCATCTGAGCAAATTTCATAGGAGCACGAAAGAGAAATTTTCTTTGACCATTAAGAACACAACATCTTATTTGTACTGTTATCATTTTGATTTTGATAAATACAACTTAGTTTACAATAAAAGCTAGTTTGACCCTTAAGTCTAATCGTACAACTTTGATTTGGGAAATCAAACTTTGTTATATCGGACTAAGACGTGAGCTTGATAGGTTTCGCATTTTCATAATTCTACTTCTTATTACGATATAGAAATATGGTTGTTTTTACATTAGATGCTGCACGATTGATTGATATTAAAAATGCGTACTTGGCCTAAAATTTCCCTTGCTAGGTTCTGATTTTGGACAGCCTTACCGGAATCAATGGTTTAACGTGGTTTCCGAGCCACTGAGGAAACTCTGTATGTGATAGTCGGTCACCTAACCATAGATCGACCTGAGCTTGCATTTTTTAAATTTTTGTGACGAAATAAAACAAGAATATCTAAGTGAAACTGAATTACCTAAAAGAATTATGTTTTTATTTGCACCAATAAACGTTTCACAATAAATAAACTCATAAAATTCAAATTGCAATTCAAATCCTTTCCGCTCTGGAGCAAGTTAGAGATTGGGCGATGTTGAAATATTTTAAGATTTTGTTATTATTTAGTTGTTTTTTTATAAAATGCTTTGCTGCACAAGATTCTCCATCGAAACCAAAAAGTAAGTATAGTTTTCTATGTTTTTCCATGTGACGATCAAGGGATTTAAAATACGAATATACAGGGTGTAAACAGACCCTTCACATAGCCGTCAACCAAGCATTCTGTACATCAAACTAAGTACCTAACTTACGCGAAAATTATTGCTGGGCGTCGACTTTTTTTTTTTGGGTGAAAAATCACGTTTTACGGTAGGACTCGACGGAAAGCACTCAAAGCATTGTGCTGATGGATGGATTGAATAGTACGGGGGTCGTGGAGGTGTGTAAAGTAAAAAATATTTCATGTAAAACGATATTTAACCCATTCTTGACCACTGTACCAATTTGGGAACACTTAATAAATGAAGGTAGATAAAAAAGGTTTTGACAATAGTTAATATTATGTCACTGTGTTGTGCAGTCGAGAGTGTGTTCAATAAGTAATAACAACGGATTATACAAATTTGTTCAAAAATCTTACTTTTTGGCGTCACTGATGTTCGTTATCCGGAGGAAAGTACAGGTAAGCGTGCTTTTGTTATTATTATTTATTACAGATGATGAATATCGTGAATATTGTTTATATTTTCATAAAATAAGTAACTTACCTAACATCCAAAGCTATTTTATTGCAGTTATTTTACATGTATGTAAAAATATAGTGACATAAATATTGGTGTGCCAATTTGGGTACAATGGCTACAAGTGTACTAAAAATAACCATTTTATTTACAGAATCAATATGAATAGCAAGCAATATTTTAGTGGCACTAATGACTTCAGGGGCTTAGAAACTATCAGCAGAATAGCAGAGGATAGTGACGACGACTTGGACTATGATTTAGCCATCATTCCACCAGAGCTAAGCATCGTGACTGACGAAGAAGGTGATGATGATGTGGCACCTAGTGTCCTACCAAACGATGTCCCTGGTAGTATCGAGGTATTTTTTAGCAACGTGGGTAATCGTTCGGAATCCGAGAATAGCAAACCCTAAACCTTGGCCAATCTTGGCTTGAACCTTTGGCGGCTAAAAGGTCACGATCTTCCTTTAGATCGGCTCAACCAGAGCAGCCCACTGTCTCTGTGCGCCGATAGTCATCGAGTCTCCCGCTTTGGCGAAAGTGTTCACCGAATTACTCGACAACCTTCGAACAAACTGACTATATATTAGTTCTCTAAAATCGCGTCAAGCAGGAACTACTAGATTTGACACCCGTTTCAATATTTGAGAAGCTTTTTCACGAAGAAGTTTTTACAATGATTGCTGAGCTTAGCAAGTTGTATGCCACTCAAAATAATCGTCACAATTTCAATGTCATTGCTACAGAGCTGAAAACTTGTCGGGCTATCACAAACAACCTCGAGAACATATGTATTAGTTTTTAGATGAGGATATTGGTGTCGCAGTGGTGTCAAAATCTATGTCCAGAAACAGATTTAGAGAAGTAAAACGAAATTTGCACAATGGCGAGCAATCACGATTGGTACGAGCCAGTAGAATCCACAAAAAGAAAGTGCATTGAAAGAAAAGAAAAGGCTGTTGTGAACATTCCTCATCTGTTCCAAAATAAAATACAGGTATGGGTGGAGTGGATGAACTTACATGATTGATATGACCATGTCAAACACATGGCGATTGCACGAAATTGCTAAAGAAGAACCAATAAAGCAGTTACTATTCCGCTGAAGTGTCGCCAGACACTACCTCAAATTATTATCCCAAAGTCCTGGTCGCCGCATCAAGCAATATTGAAAGATTACAGTTGGATGGGGTTGATCACGTCCCTAAAAAGCTTCCAAAACGAGTGCGATGTGCTGTATGCCATATGAGAGGCCGCTGGGCTTGCAAGAAGTGCAAGAAAACCCTGTGTATTGAAAAATCGTGTTTCGCTAATTTTCACTCATAAGGGGCCATTGTGCCAATTTGGGTACACCACTGTAAATTCATGAAAAAAAAGTTTTTTTTTTTTTTTTGTTTTACTATTTACTGTTGTAGCTACTAAATTTCAATTAATAAAATATTTTGAAAATCCGCTCAGTAGTTTTGATTTGGCCACGAATGGGTTAAAAAAAAAATGTGAAAAAGATGGAACTTTGACCCCCAATATCTCCGTAACTAGAAGGTTTCCAGTTGTGGTCTAGAACAAAAAAATGATCGCAAAGACGGGGCGAACAAGTGCCTTTCGGATATGTTAAGGTTCTATTTACACCCTTTATACAAACTCAGTCACACACACCCTTGCGCACACTACACCCCCTAATACACACGCTCGTGGATGTGTATCAAAAGTCTTTTTAAAAAAAAGATAATTGGAAATTTCTGTTTCTATAGAAAATCTAAAACCGGTCTAATTTAGCTGTAACACTATTTTTCGGAAATGTACTCTGTCAAGTTTTTAGACTTATGTTTCCTGCTTATGCGTTCGAAGTTTCATTAAAATCGTTTCAGTAATTTCGAAAAAAAATCACTTGAAAGATTGTAAGAAATGCCGTAAGACTTATAAGTCTTTTCTAAAACTATCTGATCTTTTCAATATAAAAAGAAAAATACACGTGATGCGGGGATGGGGGGAGGGGTAGAAAAACCTCACGACTTATCAGCAAGGGGGTATAAAATGGCCTAAGACCTCACGTGATTAGTATAAAATGGCCTAAGACCTCACGTGATTAAAGGATATCTGTTTTTTTTTTGTTGTGTTTGGGTGGCTTACAGCTAACAATACAAAAATTAATAGCGAGGCAAACAACGACAAGCCATGTACAAGCCTCCACAGTTAGCATTAAACTATTGTTGCACAAACTAATAACTAAGCATAAAAAGATATTAAATTATATACCTGCACAAGGAGGCACGCAGGCGCAACCACTACTAAGATTCATCATCAACAACACAGCTTTTAGACAAGGCAGTACTAATTGTCTCGACACTGCTTGCAAACAAATTGATTGATGGGTGTTCGTTCTAAATGATGATTCGTAAATGATTAGCGACTCTTTCTGGTTGCCTTCGTTGTTCAACTATAACTACATAAGCCTACAATGTTCCAGTGTTCAATGGACATGTGTTTTCACGATGTGTTCCTTCACAGTTTTGAGAGCAGCGGTGATGGAATAAATAACACAAAGTAATGGAAGGACTTTGCGGGATTTGTAGCAATAATAGAAATATTTTCTGATACAACTTGTTATTTTACTGTAACCAATACTAACCAATCAAAACACACAGATTATGAAATAACAAGAAACGTTGGCAGCGCCACCCGCCACAAAATACAAACTAAAATGGTTGGGTTCCAATTCTAACAGTAATGCGCTTGGCAAATAGGATTGGGCAGGTCACGTGAGCCGCATGCATAACGCCCCTGGGCAAAGGTCTCAACACGATGGGTGCCCGAGGACGAACGTCGCCAGCGAGGCCGCCCTAGAAAGAGGGGGCGAGGTGATCTGGACGCGCATCACGAAGGCTGGTTCGAGGTGGCGCAGAAGAAGAGTATCTTCAAGGATATGGGGAAGGCCTTTGCTCAGTAGTGGGATATACAAAGCTATTAAACAAAAAAAAAATGCGCCTGGCTGGGTTCGAACCCATGACTACCTACATCTCTTTGGTCGGGGCCGGTACCACAGCTACATAGACTAAAAAGCTTATTAGTCTATGCTGGGCCATCACTGCTCAATAAATAATGGCGAATTGTTTTTTTATGGGTTGGGGGCGTGGAGCTCATGGCTAATCGCGGGTCAATCTTCACGTTAAGCCACGCTTGCCTAGGTTGGTCCGTGGATGGGTGACCGTCCATTACACACCGAGTTTCCTCCCTGCCTCGGAAAGCACGTTAAGCTGTTGGTCCCGGCTGTCATTTGTAGATCTTTGACAGTCGTTACAGGTAGTCAGTAGCCCGAAATCCTGACAATCAGTCTTACTATGAGTTATCGTACTACCCAGTACTAACTAGGTTGTGGAGACCAGATAGGCAGTCGCTCCATCTTGTCTTAGCTCCACTGGCTAGGCAGAGATATACCTAAGACTACACCAGTGGCGAAGGTTCCATACAACTCGATTCCTACCGGCTTCACTTTGAAAAATGGAACAGTCAGTATTCTATAGACAAATAATATAATCACATTAAAGATTATGTACTCCGGCTTACCTCTTGCAAAAATTGACCCTTCGCTACTGGAGTACACCCATTTCGCCAGTTATGTATGAAACCAAAA
Source organism: Noctua fimbriata (assembly GCA_905163415.1). Lineage (NCBI taxonomy): Eukaryota > Metazoa > Arthropoda > Insecta > Lepidoptera > Noctuidae > Noctua > Noctua fimbriata. The sequence goes on from LR990950.1 coordinate 8,200,077, forward strand.
TAAATCCTTTCTTTATTTCATTTCAGTTATCTCAACGAAAACGTTTATATTTTGGCCAAACGCTACTGTGCCTTTTTACATAAATCCTGACCATTTCGGTAAGTATTCATTGTTGTTTTTTTACCCGACTTCGGCGAAGCCAAAAGGAAGGGTTATGATTTTAGCCGTCTATGTATGTTTGTATTTATGCATGTTCCTCCGTACCGCCTAAACTATTCATCCGATTTTGATGAATAAGGTGTCAATCGATTCGTTATTATGGCCCGAGTAACATAGGCTACATTTTAACCGACTTCAACAATAGGAGTTAATTTTACCTTGTAAACCCCGATTTCAATTAGAGCGTGATTTTTCAGTAGTCGGTTTTTTTAGTTGTTGTATACCACACAAATTCTTGTTTATCTATACTAATATTATAAAGCTGAAGAGTTTGTTTGTTTGCTTGAACGCGCTAATCTCAGGAACTACTGGTTCGATTTGAAAAATTATTTTAGTGTTGAATAGCCCATTTATCGAGGAAGGTTATAGGCTAAAACATTTTACGCGGACGAAGGTCGCGGGCAACAGCTAGTTGTTTATATTTACGCTTTATTCTTCAAAGGTTTGACAAAGGTGTGCCAAAAGAACACCCACATTTCGCAGCTATATTTAAATGCCAAAGCACTAAGCTTCCACATGTATTGTGCGGAGCGCCAGTCTGTGGATCTCACTGCCGGTTTCTCTGTGCCCCGATCATTAGAATCTGGATCTCTCCAAAGTTGGAGTGAATCGGTGTCTTCTAAACAAGCGTGGTCCACGCTAGACCGCATCATCGCTTCACATCAGGCGAGTAACGATCAAACGCAAGCCTATTAAGTGTAATATAAATAAATTATAAAACGGGCACAAATCTAGATCCGTCTTATGACGACAGGCCGTGTCGACGGCGCGTTCGTGTTTCACGCGCGCCTCAAAGAGATGTCAGCAACCACATAGGTGTCCGCACGGGCCGATGCCTGCCAGGGTTGCGGGACTGTTCGAAAGAGATACCGCGGCCCTGGAACACAGAGGGCAAAGAAGGAACATGGATGGGTTTTAGTCAGTACAAGTCTGACACTCCCTTCCGCTCCGCCCAGAGCGGAGGGGGTCATTTGATGATTTCCCATCCTAAAAAAAAAGGGCTATTTTAAATCTAGTTTCCAGGCTCCTATTGAAAAATACCTGATGGAAAGTCACTGCAACGCTTTGCTCGACCATTAGAATCCAGTAGGTACCTCATGCTTAACAGCAGCGATTGAGACCACTTGACGAACGAGGCCAGTCAAATAGGCACGTCCGTCCTCTGGATCGTGATACACGGGTCCTTAATATAACAGGCAAAATGTAACACCTTTGTCTATGCCTCACCAAATCAAAAGTCATTTTGATTTGCTACAATAATGACATAACTCAAAAATAAGAAATACAGGAAATACAGCATTTCATTAAGTACCTAAGACTAAAAATATTGTGTGCGTTACGGTTGCTCCGCCAAGTTATCAAAACAGAAAAAAACTTCGCTTAAAAATTTGTCGAAATTTGTCAAAATTGAAGGGTACAAACCAAAAATTTGTCAAAGTAGAAATAAAGAAGTTATAAGGGTTTTAAGTTGGCCGCGCGGACGTAACGTGGAGGATTGCGCGGCCATAGAGATCTCAGCAACTACTTGGGTTAGAGATCTAATTCTTTTTGTCAATTGAAGACTGAATTTGTCAAAAATTGTCGAATAAAGAATTATAAGCTCTGGATCAATATTTTACGAAATATTCACCTTGGAAGTTATGGGCGCGCTATCCTCCACTTCTTGTTTCTTTATTGTTGATTATTTCTTTAAACCTAAGACTTCATACATCAAAACTGTTACAATAAGAAAGGTCTTATTTGTCAAAACTAACGAAAGCTTTAAATACTACTAAAGTTTAGTTCTGTATGGTGTCCGGACATAAAGAATAGCACCATCCCATATCTTCCCGAGGGAGTCGTAAGAGGCGACTAAGGGACTTACCAGAGAATGGGCAGCAGCGTTCTCTGTGTTTTATAACAACCATACTGCGATCGCCAACCCGCCTGCCAAGCGTGGCGATTATGGCAAAACCCCCCTTCTTGGGGGAGGCCTATGTCCAGCAATGGACGTCTTTCGGCTGAAATGATGATGATGAATGATGAAAGTTTAGTTAAGAGCCCTCTTACATTTCGGCGCTACGCGAATTTAGGTATTTTACGCACCGAGTGGTCGGCGAGCGACGCAACCGATTCTTTCTTTAATATCTGTTCACTCGCTCGAACCATGATATTGTGAGTATGGCAACTAAACGATCTTGATCCAACGTAACACAAGTATTCTTAGGATAGAGTTACGGTGGTACTTCGGTGGACGGAAAAACTTTTGATGTGACATTTTAATGTTATTTAATTCGTTTTAAGATTTATTTTAATTCGTTTCAATATATTTTTCATTATTTAAGAATCTTAAAGTGTTAAATTAAGTAGATATACATAAACATTTAAAATGTTACGCAGTAACCGATCGTTGATAATCGACATCCGTGCCATAGTGGTCTTTATCGTGCTCCATACTCATAGAATCGAAATAATTATAGTACTATCGAAACTATGAAAGTACTTTTGCAAGATATTTTAAAGGACAATATTATAGTACGCGCGATTCGTATTATTTAAACGTGTCAATTGCTGTTACATTTTTAAATTCATTCAGGTAATTTTTGACATTAATTTCCTTACGCGGTCAAAGCCGAACGCACGTATTTTACAAGCGATTAAGTATTACAATAGGTAAAAGGATAATTTGCATCAGAACTTTCTGCTAGCTGCGCGCAAACCATAGATGTTTACGAACTATAAATTAGCGTTAATTGTTCACTTTAGCAATTTTGGTTCCAGGTGTAAGTCTCAATTGTAAAACAATGTATACCAGCGCATTTACTAAAGATGCATCATTAGAAAGTAAAAGCCGACCACAATACTCGTAAACACATAGGTTTCTGGTCAACAGATTTATTTGAAAAATAAACAATATCTTTAGACCATCGAATTCTATATCGATATTAGACAGACAAATATGTCTGTTTAATATCTTTTATGTGTGCGTAAATAAATAAATAGTACGGTTGCAACATGTTTAAATAAATAAAACACACCAATGTAAGTTCTTTTATTTGGTACAGTCAATTACCATATTTTTTATTAGAAAAATATTTTTATTTTTATTTACAACGATTTAAAACTGCGGTCGTAGTTTACGAAGTTCTAACACGCACACAAAAGCAGAGTCTATACGGCATTCGACGCACATCACGATAGTATCGACAGGACGAAGCGTGCGATATTATCTGACATAGATCCGTCCTAGTCAAGCGCTCGCGCCATTCTGAGCGCAGATCACCGGCAGTGAAATATATAGCACTTTTAATTAATTAATTAAAAAATAACAGTAGCTATTTAAATAATAAAAATAATAGTATAGCTCAAGCAAATATTGAAGAATATTTTGGTATAAATATTATGTCAAAATGATGCACAACTTCAGAGATATCGCGGCATGTTTCGAAGCCTTTTGAATTAGGTTCAGTTTTTTTTTCTTTATATGTAAGGCATATAACGATAATGTATTCTAATAATATTAAAGTATAGGATATAAGTGAGACGAAAAAACATTTTTTGATGATCTAAATTCAATAGAATATACACATTAGAGCCCCCAAATCAGGTCTCCGTGAGTTTTTGTCTAAACATGCATCGGGAGAATGATGATTACTAAATAAATAAAAAAGTTATCTAAAATTCTCTCTGATATAATTGTAGTAGAGATAATGACCTATTTTTAACAAATAATTGTTATTTCAAGCAACGAACGAAAAACATACAATTTCAACGAGGAAACCTTGCAATTTCGGCTTTTTTTTATAACACCCGTCTTAACTACAAACAACATCGAAAAAACTAAATTTTTGAGTTATTGACATAACTCGCTCGCTTGCTCGCTCGCTTGCTCGTTTGATGACTCAAACGAGCAATTTATTCGAATTAGGCTGATCAATCAGCACTTTTTGAACGTCACACTTTTACAATAGGTAGTCCCCCAAAACGCCCCTCTTCGACACTTGCTAGCGTTTTAGCTGGGAAGATGAAGTGGGGGAACAAACTCCCCAGCAACACATCTGTCTGTTAGGTTAGAATCACCAGATTATAAACAAAAGAAAGGTAAGTCAATATGAACAAAGAATCCATTAATTTAAATTACCGTCACATGTCAGCTACCACACACAAAGAATCAAAAAACCGACTGCAAATTGATAGTGTTTATATTTTTGTAATTTCCTTCATTTTGATGCCCTACTTCATTGGTTTGGTTGAAAAAAAATTAACGACTTACAATTTAGCGCCAAGAATCCACCATTTTGTTTTTTTTTCACACCTGTCTAAGGACACTTGGGTTTTAGAGACGAATCTTATGATACCTTAATCGTCGAAATCCATTCGACAGCCATTTGGAACATACGAGGTAATAAAGAAATTTACAAATTACAAAGAAATATACAAGTTACGCGCGAAAAACATAACCTTACCTTGACAGTCGTGTTATAACAATAAAACACAAAAAATATACTCAATCCAAGCATAAATAAAGCCTTCAGGCATAAAGTGCCCGCTTACACGTGCAGTGTTGGATTATACATAACTGGCGACCCGCCCCGGCTTCGCAAGGATGCAATATAGATAATATAAACCTAAAACCTAAACCTAAACCTATCCTCAACCAAAAACCCAACCAAAAACCAAAAAAAAAACAAACCAAAAAAAAACAAAACCAAAAAAAAAAAAAAAAAACCTAAACAAAAAACCTATCCTCTTAATCTATCCTAAACCTTTGTTTAATATTATGTTTTATACTATGTCAAGATGTAAAGAAGATTATGCCATGATTATGTGATTTTTCTTTTTTTCAGACCTCGAGCAATCAACAATTATATTGAAGTGCTTATCAATGATAGCGTTCAGGACTTGCATCAAATTCGCGCCAGTAATGACCGCCCCCCAAGAGGGTCAGCATGTCATGACGTTCATCAACCCTCAAGGGATCAAACGATGCAATATTGAACTAAAGGGGCACTCGAATTTTGATCCTCATGTGAGTTGTTTTTTTTGGGGGACTAGTAGCTACATAAGTGCGTTCATCCAAAAAGTTGGCAACGTCGCAAATAGCTGTCAAATATTTACCTGTTTTAATTAATTTGGCAATATAACTGTATGGAAATAAGAAATATGGCTAACTGGTGAACTAGAATATTATTAATGAATTCCAATTAAAACACTGAATTTGATGTTGTGAATGTTTTAGGTGTAAAAAAGGCATTTTTTTTTACATCTAAAACTAAATATTCGGTGTTACGATATTAATTATTGTATTTCATAATCAACATTTTAGTTTACGGGTTAGCCATATTTCTTATTTCCATTAATCAAAACAGAAAAATATTTGACAGCTATTTGCGACGTTGCCCACTTTCTGTATTTAAATAATCTTAAGACTCCTTTCACGGCTTCTGTCATCATCACCATCGTTCGCAGTTATGTTTTACCCATTGTTGAGTATAATGGTTGGGAAGAAACCCTTCACGAAGGCGACAGACACTTGTTTTCCCCGTGAATGCGAATTTTTTTTCGTTCTGCACCATACCTGGAATTCTCCTTGTTTCGGAGATGTTGGAGGTTATAATTCTGACAATATCACAGGTTTTTTTTTTTAATACAAGTTTTTAATGGAGGAGCTCGTGGCCAAATAATAACAGCCGCTCGGATCGATCTTTAGGTTATGCCGTGCTTGCCTAGGTTGGTCTGTGGACCACCCATTACATACCGAGTTTTCTCCGTGCCTCGGAAAGCACTTTAAGCCGTTGGTCCCGGCTGTCATTTGTAGAACTTTGACAGTCGTTAGGTAGTCAGAGGCCCAAAAAGTCTGACAACCAGTCTTACCAAGGGGTATCGTGTTACCCAGTACTAACTGGGTTGTGGTGGTCAGATAGGCAGTCGCTCCATGTAAAATACTGGTATTCTGCTGCATCCGGTTAGACTGGAAGCCGACCCCAATATAGTTGGGGAAAGGCTAGGCAGATGATGATGATGCTCTAAAGCGGGACTATTGCCAAGAAAACTTAACTAAATTCTTTGATTCTCTTCATAATCTTACTTTTAACGAAGTCTATCTACACGACAATCCTGAGGAAGCATTTAACTGCTTCTACGATCTATTTATGCTTTTTTATGACCTGTTTCCCTTTAGGAAAGTAAGAATAATTTTGCGTAAAAAATCAAACTGGATTTCCAAGGGAATTAGGCTCAGTAGTAAGCGTAAAAGAGAAATGTTATGGCAATACAGGCGAGCCCCTACTTTCAAAAATAAACTTCTATTAAAGCAATATACTGTACGTTTAAAGAAAATAACACTGACCCAAAAATCTCAGAATGACTTTCACATAAATACGGCCAGGAATAAATCTAAAGCGGCTTGGACCGTTATCAATAAACAAAAGAGACCTACCCTAGAGAAAATATACCTGAAAATGTAACAATAAATGACAATAAAATACATGAACCTCGACAATTATACAAGCTCTTAATGACTATGTTATAGACGAAATTCAATCGAATTAGTCTACTCCTTGCTATACAAATATCGAGACTAATTGTAACTCCATATTTAATCCTTCTACAGTACCAGCAGATATAGTGGCTATAATTCGCTCTTTAAATAATACCAATAGCCATGGATATGATGGCATCATTACAAAAGTGGTCAAGCATGTAGCGCCATTAATAGGACCTGCTATGAGTTATGTAATCAATATTTGCATTGAATATGGCCATTTCCCCGAAAAATTAAAAAATGACTGTTATTAAACCTATTTATAAAAAAGATGATAAAAGTTTCATGGATAATTATAGACCGATAGCACTAATTCCTATTTTTTTCAAAAAATATAGAAAAGGTGAATAGCCTTACGTCGTTTTTTGAAAAGCATGATCTCATAGAAAGAGAATAATTTGGATTCAGGAAAGGTAAATCCATTAATATGGCGACTTATGACGTGATCAAGAAAATTATTTCAAGTGTTGATGCTAGAATTGCAGTGGCGGCCTTGTTTATGGATATATCTAAAGCATTCGACCATGTCGATCATGGTATACTGCTAAACAAATTAGAGCGTAACAATCTTATCTTTCAAATCGCACTCAAATCACAGCGCTTGATAGGCTATGTGCGAGCTCGAAAGTTGAAAGAACATACATGTCACGTCCTAGGAAAACTACTTATGGTGTACCCCAAGGTAACATTCTTGGCCCTCCATTATTTAACATTTACATAAATGATATGCGAAAGGTCGGTAAACATCAGATGGTATTTATGTATGATGGATTATATGCTGATGACAGCACTATTTTATTATCTAGTAATGACATTAATATTCTTGAAAATGACATAAATAATGATCTTAAAAATATAATAAATTGATTAGTTAATAACAATCAAAAAATAAATCTTGTCAAAACTAAAATAATGACATTTAATCGAAGAACAAATAAACCGAAACTGAATATAAAATATGGTAATGAAGCTATCTTTGCAACTGACATCACAAAATTTTTGGACCTTTACATAGATAGTCATCTGACTTGGAAACATCATATCGACGCTTTGTCAAAGAAGCTTAGTCAATTGGTGTATGCTCTGTACAAACTATCAAAAACAGTTAACCGCATACAAATATCTTATAATGCTTATGTGGCTTCTAGCATTAGGTACGGAATCATTTTCTGGGGCAACTCCACTGACATAGACATTGCTTTTAGAGCTCATAAGAAATGCTTGCGATCGTTTACCAAATTACAAGCGATTGATAGTTGTAAACCATTGTTTAAGGAACTTTGTTTGCTCACTCTACCATCTATGTACAATAAGGTCTATCTTATCATACACGAAATATTTTAAGAGTAACTTCTATAAGTCGTAAAGTCACCAAAGCAACGAAAAAAAAAATTATCAAATTTTTTTTTTACGAAATTATTATAATTCCAAAAATTTTTGTGACTTTTTTTTTTTCTCCCATATTCTAACAATGATAGTAGGTAAATACGACTTAGTAAACTAGCGCAATGGATGTTCAAAAATAAGGAGCTAGTATTTATTTTGTGGGTCAAGTAATTTTAAATTCCAGCCGTGATGAAGTGCGTTTATTGAGAGAGGCCATGGTAGAGCGAACGATTTCAACCTTAAGTCTCGTCTCCAAGTGGGGTGATGAGAATCTGGTTGTTTTTAACGCCACCAAAACACAAGTGTGCCTGTTCACCGCCAAAAGGAGTCCGTTCAATCTGGCTCCTACTTTCCGGGGTGCATCTGTACCAGTCACCGACAGCCTCGAGCTTCTTGGTGCGAAGTTGAGTGCGAATCTGAACTTCGGTGCCTACATTGAGTCGAAAGCCCAAACTGTGGCAAAAAAGCTGGGTATCCTAAACAAGGTTAAGCGTTACTTCAAGCCTGGACAGCTTTTAATCTTATATAAAGCTCAAGTTCGGTCCGGCATGGAGTATTGCTGTCACCTTTGGGATGGCTCAGCCAAATACCAATTAGCCACACTCGATTCTGTTGAGCGCAGAGCCAAGAGGCTCATTGGTGACGATAAGCTGGTTGGTACCAGGCTTCATAGCCTGGCTCATCGGCGCAAAGTTGCATGTTTGTCGGTCTTTTACAGATTGTACTTTGGTGAGTGTGCTCAAGAGCTCCACGAACTCATTCCACCATCTCCTTTCTTCCATCGGGAGTCCAGACGTACTGCAGGTTATCACCCATACCTTGTCGATGTTCCACACATTCGCACGAAGCGCTTTGCTACATCATTTATTATGCGCACAGCCAAGGAGTGGAATTCCCTGCCTGCGTCGGTGTTTCCAAGTTCATATGACCCCAATCTATTTAAATCGCGAGTTAATAGGCTTCTTTTGGGTTAGCTCGTCCATCGTCGACCTCATCTCTGTCCTCAGGACTAGATTGAGGTCAAGAGTAAACCCATAAAGAATAAAAAAAAAAAATATTTTTATAAAAATACACTCAAATAAAAAAAAAAATCCCTTGAAATGGCTTCGTTATTGATGATTCCCTGACAATATCTCGTGTATGAATAGGAATGTTTGTTCGCTGTAACCTGCATTTATTTGAAAAACTACGCTCTCGCCGTTATCAGAATACCATTCATGTTACTTCTCATAAAACCGCATTTTTAGGCAAAAGTCTGCTAGGTATGGTCCCAAAAATATATAATAGTATACCAGAAGCTATTAGAAATAAAGAATGTCTGCCATCCTATAAGAGGTCTTTGTTTAAATTCCTTATAGATAGATGTTACTACTCCATTGTTGAATTTGCTACTGATAAACAGAGATACTATGACGATTCCGACTTGCCAATTAAACATTTATGATTTTATTTATTGATTGTATATAACGGTGTTTATTTATTTAAAATTGTATTGACATGTTTACCTAACTGACATATTTTAAATTGCATGTTTTTAGTTTTTTTTGCCTAATGTAATCTATTGACATGCCACCTTATTTGTAACTAATTGTTTATGCTTGTTTATGTTAATTTTGTACGCCATAAATTGGCAAAACAGACAATATACTATCTTTAACCATACTTATGTGTAACAAAATCAATGATTGATTGATTGATTGAAAATAAATACTGGCCCCTTATTTTTCAACATCCATTACGATAGTTTACTACATCGTAATTACCTACTGTCTTTGTTAGAATAAGGAGTAAAGGTTTTATGCAAAAAGTCTCAAGAAAATTTAGAAATATAATAATATCGTAAAAACATTTTTTTTTCGATTCTATGTAGACTTTATGACTTATAGAAGTTACTCTTAAAATACTTCGTGTATGAAAAGATAGTCATTATATAGGCCTCCTTTGTCCCCGAAGACGCTGTCGGTCGCAGCCTCTGTGGCTGCTACTAAGAAATTCCTTTTAAAAAACTTCAATAACACTAAATTTATACTGTCACTGACGGGATATCTTCCGTGATTGTTCATTATTTTGAGTTCCCGATATTTCGACGCTGTTGCAAGCGCCATGATCACTGGTTGACTGGAGAATGCGGGTGAATGGAAAATAAATTGTTAAGAGCAGACAAATGTATCTACCTTCTTTCTTTGACTTTTGCTACGCGCACTACTGGAACTCGACACTAAGTCACGGCAAATCAGACTCACAGTATCACCAGGTTTTGTGGAGTCCTTATCGGATGCCGGCTGCTACTTTTGAGCATACTCAAAACTGGATTCCACGTACTTGACCGCGATCATGGCGCTTGCAACAGAGTCGCAATAACGAGAGCTCAAAATAATGAACAATCACGGAAGATATCCCGTAAGTGACAGTATAAGTTTAGTTGTAAATCGTGAAAGCTTAAAACAGTGTCTCAATAACACTTTGCCCGACCCGGGAATCGAACCCAGGACCGCTCAGCAGTCGACCAACGTTGATGGTTGTTATTTTTCTTTCCACAGTTAGTTTTGGTTGGATACGAGTGTCTAAAGTCGCCTGAAATTGACATGATGGTCATGAGGGCTCTCGGTCTACCGTTCGAGCATAACAGGATGAACAGGGATATCTACATCGAGGTATTGATCGAGAATATTGAACCTAGTAAGTGCTTTAAATTCATAAATTTTACGATTCTGTAAAGTTAAACAATAGAAAAAAAAAATACAAAAATATTTATTTTATCTCAAAATATTGTGTCATATACAACATTTGTTTTAGTATATGCGAAACCTGATACACGTGTCTAGTATTTTTATGTAAAGAATCTATAAAAATCATAAGAAAATGGAAAATTATAAGTTAAACAAAGTTATAAGCTTGTTCTGTTACCTAGTTGTCCGCACAAAAACGCGGTCACCACGCAGCGCGCGCCTCCAGCGTCGCCTTGAGCTCATTGATAATAATAATTTGGCAGTAGATACCTAAATTATTGCGATAGCTACTCAAAGTCGCTCGGTATCCATCTTTTAACTTTTTAAATTTTTTGGGACAAAATATAACATGGTTTAAAAATTATTGGAATCGATTCAGTTACTTATTCTGAACAAACTATATTCAGGTTTCGCATATACTAAAATAATGTTGTATAAACTGAGGCAGCCCCATTAAGTAACAATAGTACTTGTGTCGGGGCTGTCCCACTCTTCCCCTAGGTGGTATCTTTGCAATGATATTATAGTGTTACGAGCTGGGTATGGGATAAATTAAATACTACCGATTAAACAACAAATAAATTTAATAATCACAAAACAATTAAAACTTAATCACAAAACACTACTGATCACTATTCACTTAGATATCGCACTTCTATTTCGCTTCGATTCGCTTCGTTGTGTAGCCAAAATCAGACTGACTGTTCCCACAAACACGACGGCTATTTATATGCCGACCGATCCTTCTAGAAGGTTCCACAACTTTCTCGAATCTTCTAGAAAGCTCCATAGTAGAACATTGTTCTTCGGGAAAGTTCCACAACTTTCTCGAATCTTCTAGACAGTTCTATATTAGAACATTCTAGATTCTAATCGTCTAGACAGGTCCTTATAGGAACATTCGAGACTCGCACGTAATCTAGAATGTTCTCGTAAATCAACCGACGTAACAATAGTAATTATGATGAAGCTACTGAACAGAAAAAAATACAAATGAAACTTTAATTAAAAAATAATTAATAAAGCAGCTCTCGCTACCTGAGTATGTATTGTCTGTATGAGCATGTATTTTATGTGTGGGCATGTTAACTTACTCTGACCAGAATGTTTTCTATTGTTTTTTTTTTACATTTGTATAACAAGTAAAGTTCTAGGAGGGACCAAAAAGTAATGAGAACGACATACTCCATGGTAAGAAAAAAAAATAAAGACTGGCAAGCATAGCTTAGATACATATTTGTAATAATAATAAAGAAAAAAATCTTCGATTCTCTTTTGTTTTTTTCTGAATGTAGTCATTTGTTTGCTTCGTGTCAGAACGTGTTCTCGAAAATGGAGACAAACGAAGTGCGAGCCGTTACCTCTGTTTAAAAAAGTTAACGACGCAAGAGATTCATTGCGATTTGGAGGCAACATTAGGAGAGTCTGCTCCGCCGTATTCCAATGTCGCAAGCTGGCTTCGAATTGGTTGACCACCCTCCTTATTCACCAGATCTGGCGGCTAGCGATTTTTATCTGTTCCCCAAATTGAAAAAATACTTTAGGGGAAACAGGTACGAAGACGATAACGAGGTGATGGATGCCGTGGAGAGTTTTTTGCAGGACCAAGACAAAACTTTTTTGTGAAAGGGATTGAAGCCTTGGAAAAGCGCTGGACTCGGTGTGTAGAGAGACTCGGAAACTATGTAGAAAAATAAATTATTAAGTTATCAATAGTCATTATATTCTATCTCATTCTCACTACTTTTTGATCCCTCCTCGTAGCAGTAAGTTAAACGCATTTGTTTCTAAAGATACGCCACGGTTCCTGAATGGAGAATTTGAAGTTGAAGTCTTGTAAAACTCTACTCTAGCATTCGATTAAATGTCTTGAAATATCTCGAGGACAATGGCATGACCTAGAAACAAAAAAACATCGGCCAAGTGCGACCCGTATTCACACGCACACAGGGTTCCGTAGCACCAAACAACATAATAAAAATATTTTGAAGGTTCCGCACGTATAGGTTTGATGAATTTTTTTTTTTAGTTTCATTTCCATGTATGGGGAGCCGTTAATCTTTTTTGTATAAAAATCGTAAAGCGGTTCACAAAATACATCTAGCTACCTACAGACAGACAGACATGTCGAATCTATAAGGCTTCCGTTTTCTGCCATTTGGCTACAGAACCCTAAAAAATTGAAGACATGCGACATCCACCAACTTGAACTATGCTGGCATGGTGGCGAGGAGGAGGAGCCAGTCCCTCAGCAATTGGCAGATTATGCTAGACATTACAAAACAAAATTCAATAAAGAAATATAATTTAAATTCAGAACACAATACGTACATCACAAACACTGATAAGACACACAATATCTTCATAAATTACGCCGATGATAACTTCACACAAGATAAACATAACATTTTACACTCCGATAAGTTATTCCAACAGTATTGTTTCAACTAAACTTCAAACAACATGTCTGCCACTGAATTAAAGTTATACGATAACGTATTCATCGAAACGAATATACAATCAATTGACTACGATGCTGTGATACTCATCCTGTACCCTGAAGACCAAAAAGTGCCATTACCAAGACATATTGGTAGCTTTATAGATAAAATTGGGAAAGTTGATAAGCATGTGCACAAAGCGGCAACAGTGTGGAATTGTGATTATGTGTCTGGAGGAAGATTAGTGCTGTCTCCAACTGGAAAGATTTCGCCGTACCATGATGCAAGAGTGATCAAAGATGCAGCGTATAAAGGTATGGTTAGAGCTTTAGAAGCTGGAGCGAAAAAACCTTTGCTCGTCGTTCAAAATGTTGTGAACTTCCCAGATGGACAGCTAGTGGGTATCCTTGGCGCCCTAGAAGCGTTATACATACCTTTACAAATCAGAGAAAGGGACAACACCAAGAATTTCCTTAAAATAGGATTCCATTCTGAAGAAAAACTGAGTGAGAAGTTTGAGAAAACAGTTCGCAACGCCATCGCTTTGGAAAAGTCTAGAGTTTTTGCCAGAGACATCGCAGGAAGCGACCCTGAAAGGATGACTCCAGCAAATATAGCGAAATACGTTCAATCTGAATTCGCTGAAGACAGTAACATCTTTATCAAAATTATTGACGATTCAGCCATAATTTTAGAAGATTATCCGTTGCTAGCAGCTGTGTCGAGAGCTGCGAATCAAGTTGACAGACACAAGCCTAGAATTGTTGAGATTGAATACAGACCATCAGACGTTTCAAGAGTAACCCAGACCCTGTTACTCGTCGGTAAAGGAGTGACCTATGACACCGGCGGCGCAGATTTGAAAATCTCCGGCAAAATGGCTGGTATGTGCCGAGACAAAAGCGGCGCTGCAGCTGTAGCTGGCTTTCTAAAAGCCTGTTCTTTACTAAAACCTCCTCATCTAAAGGTAATTGGAGTACTCTGCCTCTGCAGAAACTCCATAGGAGAAGATTCATATGTTCCTGATGAACTACTCGTCTCAAAAAGTGGTAAAACTGTCAGAGTTACTAACACAGATGCAGAAGGAAGATTCGCAATGGCTGATTCGTTATTCAAAATGGGAGAAATTGCTGAAAAGGAACTCGACCCTCATTTGTACACTATAGCGACTTTGACAGGACATGCTAGAATGTGCTACGGGGATTATACAGCCGCTTTAGACAACTACAGCGCTAGAGGTGCAAATCATGCAAGCGCTTTGCAATTCAGCGGTGCAAGAGTTGGCGAAGGTTTCGAAGTGTCTTTTCTCCGTCCTGAAGATTTTTCAGTCAACAATGGCAAATGCAAGGGCGATGACTTAATCCAAGTCGATACGGACGCGAAAGCCCGCCATCATCAGTTAGCAGGAGGTTTTCTAATCAAAGTTGGTGGCCTAGAAGAGAAGAATGTGAAATACACTCATCTAGATATAGCAGGTGGAGCTGGAGCACCGCCCTGTGAGCCTACAGCCACGCCAATTTTGACTTTATGTCATGTACATAAGGTTCTGATGTAAACGACCAAGAAGAAGAAGTAATGAAGTGTTGGCAGACCAACAGCCAGATGGGTGTAGGTATGACGTTCAGAAGACCGCGGGCAAGCCCTGGTTGAGACTCCCGCAGACCAGGGAATTACGGTTACGGCACAAGAGAGTAAGCATACACTCAGCTCAGATGGTGAAACAAGACTGCCGATGGTGGAAAAGACTGCCAAGAAGAAAAAAAGCCATGATGAGTGGAAAATATTAGGTTTCGGGGATTAATTTGGTATCAATATTAAAAAGATATTATGATTATGATTAGCTGATAATGGTGTTTGTTACTAGATTGTATTGATTTTAATTCAAAACCAAAGTATTAATGACTTTCCCATTATTTTATTATTAGCTACATAAATCGTTAATTTAATTTTTTTGGAGAGCATTTTTGACGTTCTGTTGATTTATAACTATGTATGTAACCTAAACTAGTATTGCAATTTTTTCTCATGTAAAGTTTGACAATAAAGAAATTGTGTTAGATCCGTTTTCAATTCTTATTTTATTTTAACTTCCAATGAATGTAAATAAACCACAAGTAATATATTTATCGGTATCGCGTCTGTATCCGGCAGAGGTAGTAATAAAAAAACTTTTAGAAAAATAAAGAATAACACATTTATAATACATCGTCATCATCTTACAAGCGATATATCGATAGACGAATTATCAGACAGCTTTATTACCATAAACAAATGCAATCTACTTTGTTTTCGTTATACATGAACCCTAAAAAAATAACACTCTTTTTTGTACAGTCGTGTAAAAAATTGGACTAAAACATAACTGACAAAATAGTGGGTGTACTATTAGTTACATCACCCTTCATGGATTACAGGTGTGATGTTATGTCATGTAGAACAGTAAATCATAATATTGTGCAAGGTTTGCATACCAACAATGCTATCGATAGAAGGTTAATTACTGAAAAGATAAAAAAATATTATCGTTAGTAATCTGTACTGGGGGCTTAGACAAAGTAACAATTTAAAAACGATAACGAAGTTAGAAAGGACTAAAATGTATGGAATTGACATAAGCCGCGTTAAGTCACGTGGTCAATCGACATCGTTATCGCAAGTTGGTAGACAATGTTATAAATTCGTAAAGAAACCATAAAATAACGAATTGCTATCGTGTTTATCCCATACAAATGCGTAGACAAGCAGCGCTTTCAGTGTTCGCCTTCGCATCGATCGTGATCGCTAAAAAAGATAACGAAATGAATGCTAAAACGTTGTAGTTATTGAAACAATATGGCCGGATTTCATTCAACAGCTGATTTTTGACACTGAGTGGGTACTTACCATGGACTTAGTATACAAACAGGACTGAGTTCTGCGAAATTCGTAACACACAAAAATGGACCTTAAATGTCACACTGTAGGTTTACTTTTGTTAAGCTATCATAACCGAGGCGAGAGAGATAGCAATAAGGGAGCCCTTTGTCCCTTTCTCTCAATTGCCAACAGATAAAAATGTTAAAGATGGTAGAATATATTAAACCGGCAGTCACCTCACACTACAAGTAAAATAAATTACGTGTATCTGTTTTTAGCTTTAAGATAAATTTTAATTATTTTCTTTTACAGGTTTACAGTCTGTACATAATACTAATTTATTTATTTTAAGTCAAATTAAATATTAGTAACATTATTAACCTAACCAAACATCAATTTTGCAGAGCAAACGGAAAAGAGCATGGAAAGGAAACGAAATTCTTTTCTTTTCCAATGAAATGCTTATTTTTTTTTCTCATAAATTATTATTTCACTATTTTATGTAACCGTTGATGTCTTATCCGGAAACAAAATATCTGTCAAAACGATGTTTCTTATTTGTTATAAAAATGGCTGGGCACCCTATTAGAAAGAGACAAAGGGCTCTGTTATAAATATCTCTCTCGTCACGTTTTTCTGGTAGAGTGCTCAGTCCAGTTTATTATACTAAGTCCATGGTACATACTCTTAGGTATTTATTCTGTGCTAGAGACATAAATAATGAATTCTTTGCGTTTATTGTGGGCTGCACACAATGAGAACACCTGGGAGAGGCGCCAAAATGTTAATGCAAAATTTGGTGGAGCTACACATGACTCCCACATATGGTCCGCGAGTCACGTGGGCACATACATGCAAGGGCTTCACGAAATTGGTGAACACGTTTGGTTATTAAATGCTGACTCAGGATCCCAGGAAGAGGTGTACACAGGACGTCATGTCCAAGCCAGGTCTCGCATTGACCGCTGTTTCGGATTAGTTAAGGCTCGTTGGAGGTGTATGCTTCGACACAATTCTTCACTATCACCCTTACATAGCTAGCAAAATCACTAATGCATGTTGTGTACTGCACAACATTGCATTAGATGCTATAATACCACCTCCAAGTGATACGACAGCCGGGGGTATAGAAGGTAGTGAAGATCATGCTGTACAACATAGCACCTCCACCAATGATAACCAAAACGAGTTAATCTGAGGCAGGGCTATGCGCAATCGCTTAGTTAGTAGGATGTAATATAGGTACATAAATAAAATTACTATTAAATATTTTTAATATTTTTATTAATTCACTTTATAAACTCCATAAAATTTTAACCTTATATAATTTGTATCTCTACTAAACATAATAATTATATTAATCAGCCTTTACACGTCTACTGCTGGGCACAAGACAAGCCTCACCTCAATAGGCCATAATCCAACATGCAAGCTGGATCTAATGGTTAATAAATCTCTTTTAACTTTTATTGAGATAAAACACTGTCTTTATACAGATGAACCAGGGGTACAGAAAGTTAGCCGTGAAACACCTAGGAACTACTTTGGTGTTCCACGGGTCAGAAATGCTTCTCTTTACTATTACCTTATGTAAATATTAACAAAACTTAAAAACGCAAAATCGAGAATCAATCTCACAGTTACAGTTGAATAAGATTGTCATACAGTCTTTTGTTGCAGTCTTAAAATTGAGCAGTAAAAGAGGCAACATATTAGGTAATTTAACGAAGTCACTTCTTTCGCTCAAAGGGTTCACATTATGTTAAAACAAACTTGGGATGCTCGCAAAAGTCTGAGATGCAGAATGCCTAAGGCTTCACACATAAATACTAAAAAACCTCTGATTACTATAGCAATAGGGACAACACAATCGCTGAACTACTCAATGTTCAGCGGTTCTGTGTTGTCCCTACTGCGATAATAATCAAGCCAAGCTTGAGCGACGTCTACTAATGACCTAAAAACTTGGTTCCGTTCGTGCTCAACCTCCAAAGCTCGCAAGTCGCGATCGTGGTGTAGTCTAGTCTGGGTTTCCTCCAGGTCCAGGCTTCGTAATTTCACGGCCATAAATTCGCTTGCCGCTCTCTCGAAGGGGGTCGGTGCCTGTCTACGGCGGGCTCGCAAACGAGGGCGGTTGGGAGAGGCAGCAGACTGCGGTGTCGCTGGCGACCTCAACCGCGGACGCCGCCTGGCAGATGGAGAAGTAGCAGACGCTTGGGGGGCAGGTGGCCGCCTTCGCCTCGGAGTAGTGGGCGCTGCAGGGGCTGGCGGGGATGGTCCTTGAGCCGAAGGCGGTGTGAGTACGAGCGGGAAGGGTGGTGGTGTTTGCATCTGGGATGAGGAAGACAGAAACCAATTATTTGATGGCTGTGAAGTGGAAGGTTGTGGTGAAGATGTCAGCTTTGGAGTATCATCTTGGGCGACGGGATCATCTTGTGCAGAATATTGAGGTCTCTGGAAAAGAATGGTAGATTTATTAATATTTATATAGTAATGAAATGATGTATTACTGAAAAAAATGTATTATTTTTAGGATGTAGTTATGTAAAAATTATGACAATATTTTATGAAACATCTACTACCTACCTACTAGAGAAAATTTGCTCATTATTGAGCATGAGCCTTGAAGATGTAAAATACTTACATTAAATCCTAGCTCTTCTACAGAGACTTGTCATTCCACTGCTAAAGCACCCATTATAGCCAGCACTCTTTCATCACTTGCTGACAAGGTTTGCCTGCTTGCTGGCCCACCTCCAGTCCCTCTTGCATGATGCCTTATGGTTAATGCCTTTTTTTTGTCTTGGATTTCCAATCTGCCCACACCTTTATTGAATAAAGATCATAAGTATGTTATAAGTGTAAATGAGATTAAAAAGCGAAAAATTTGGTAAGTACTTTTGAAATTAATTGAAAAATAAATAAACATCCGGGGCATGTTCTCATATGGCCATCAGGCCCCAAAGCATAGCTTGTACTATTGGTGTCAGAGACTGATCATCATCATCATGTCGAAAATCCCCAGTCAAGTGATAACAGAGAAGCGATTACAAGCCAACCTTCATAACCGCAAGGGTGTGTCCACTTGTCCAAAACCCTTGAAAACATAGCTAGGATTGCTAGCCACTCTTCCATCGCACCAGTCTTTCCAAAAATGTTCATTAGGTCCTTACTTTTTTCCACTTATTTATAGTCTTGCTGACACCACCACCAACAGCATTCAAAAGGTTGGTAAGTTCAGACCATAGTCGGTCTGATCTTACCCGACCTTGTGATCCAGCAAGAGGCCTCGCCAGGTCACCATGACTGTAACATAAACAAACAAAGATTCAATATAAGTATTTCATTCATAAGATCGTTTACATTACATGCTGATGAATAAAACTTGGATTTACTTACGTTTCCATATACTCAAGCAGCGTTGATAATTGTTCGGGACTTGCTCGCACTCTTGATTCCATTTTATAAATCAATAATTATTAACAAATTAAAAGTTCGCGGGTTTGATCCAATTTGGCACTTCTTGACTGACACTGAAAGCAAAATTTTCGCTACCATAACCAATTTTTTTGTTTCTTAATGAATAAACAATTCGACACAACGATCGCGACAATACTGTTACATTGGCTAGGAAATGTTTATCGTTATCTCAGAGACGATGACGAATTTAGATTTCGTTTCGCTACGAAGCGATGTTACTTTGTCTAAGCCCCCTGGCGTGTTCAATGAGGCAATGACCCTGCAGCAACAGTTTTATTAATTTGTGATATCTAAGCAGTACCTACGAAAGAAACGATAAATGGACTGTATGAGGAATGATACGGCAAGAAAGGGGAGGTATCTAACGAACGCGAATGGATAAAATAAGGAATGTGTATACTCATTCCTTATTTTATCCATTCACGTTCGCGTCGAAAGTGGCGCCGGTGACTGAAAAGTTGTGTGGTAATCGGTTGTCGTAGTATGGGCATGTGATGCGGAGGAATGAGGAAAATGTTGAGTATTAATGTACATAGATGGCTATAAGAGTAGATGAAGACCTAAGAAACGATGGATGGACTGTGTAAAGAATGAGATGACGAGTAATAGAGAAGTATGGAAGAAGAAGACATGCTGTGCCGACTTCAAATAAATATTGATAAGGGCAGGAGAATGATGACATAGTATCACTATCAATGCTCAGTGTTGGCCTTGCCTTGCCACTTGTGGCAACAGGCAAGATTAAGGAATTATAAGTCGCAGCTTCGAACACAGACAAGCTCTTAACGATGTGTAAATTATTTCATCACCATTGCTTCCTATAGTGGAGCTCGTGGCTACAAAATAAAATCCGCTGGGGTCGATCTTATATATCGAGTTTCCTCCGTGCCTTCGGGAAGTACGTTAAGCCGTTGGTCTAGACTGTCATTTGTAGATTTTTGACAGTCGTTACAGGTAGTCAGTGGCCCGAAAGTCTGACAACCAGTCTTATCAAGGGCTATCCAATTCCCCAGTACTAACAGGGTTGTGGAGGTCAGATAGGCAGTCGCTCCATGTAAAATACTGGTATTGAGCTGCATCCGGTTAGGTTGGGAAAAGGCTAGGCAGATGATGATGATGAAACCCTAGTAACAAACTCATTGTTTGTATGAACAGGCCTTTAGATTACAAATGGTACTGATAATTTTATTTGTTTTAATAAAATTGTTATCACTAACATGGAGGACACAAGTATCTGGTCGTTGGACTCTAAGTATTTAAATAAACAAGAGATGATAAAACGAGGAGCTCGTGGCTAAATAATAACATCCGCAGCAGCACGCTTACCAAGGTCGGTCTGTGAATGGGCGACGACCAACCAATTCATATCGAGTTTCTTCCGTGCCTCGGAAAAGCACGTTAAGTGCTGCCAAAATGACAGATTGTGTCGACACAATGACAGATTTCTTTGTACTATCTGTCATTTTGTCGATTCTTCCGTCGAAGAAATCCTTGTCTACGATGGTCTTGCTACGGGGGCAGACTGTCGTTACAGGTGGTCAGTGCCCCGAAGTCTGACAACCAGTCCTATCAAGGAGTATCGTATTACCAAAGAAGAATAGACTTTTTAACGCAACGTGACCATGTTAAAATCTCGAGATTGTTTAAACCACAGTCTGACGTCTCCCAGTGGGAGCAGCGGTGGCCCAGTGGTGGCGGCCCCGACTTACGAGCAGTAAGTCGTGGGTTCGAACCCAGGCAGGCGCATTACTTTGTGTAATTTATTTCATTACCACTGCTCTCAAAACGGTGAAGGAAAACATCGTTAGGAAACCAGTATGTCCTAGAACCAAAAATTCGAAGACATGTCACATCTACCAACCAGCACCGGGCCCGCGTGGTGAATTATAGCCCATTCCCTCTCAGAGAGAGGAGGCGTGTGTCCCAGCAGTGGGAACATTATAATTAGGTATACAATGTCGGTGAGATCCAAAAATCATTTAGTCGTAAGTCAGCTGGGCCTCCAATTCTCTTGGTTTTTCTGAATGACAATGTAGGTGGGCTAATTCCATCAAGGGCCGACATCTCCACCAGTTCTTTCCATCCGTTCGTGAGCGGCTGGCCAGGACATGGCTGGAGATGGACCTGTGTTGCCCAATTTATCACAGGTCATGGTAACTTTGAAAGTAAACTATGTATTTATCATGAAGCTTGTTGCCTTGCATCATATTTTATGGGAGTGTAGTCTTTGACAGCATTAACTCAATACAACATTAGTTTTAGTATATGCGAAACCTGATATGTAAAGAATCTATGTACAAAATATCAAAACTGTATCATGAAATATCACAAAGTTATAAGGTTGTTCTGTTACCTAGTTGTCCGCACAAAAACGCGGTCACCACGCAGCGCGCGCCTCCTGCTTCGTCTTGAGCTCATTGATAATAATAATTTGGCAGTAGGTACCTAAATTATTGCAATAGCTACTCAAAGTCGCTCGGTATTCAACTTTTAACTTTATTAAATATTTTTGGGAAAAAATATAACATGGTTTAAAAATTATTGGAATCGATTCAGTTACTTATTCTGAACAAACTATATTCAGGTTTCGCATATACTAAAAATAATGTTGTATAAAAGACATTCTTCCTCCGTCTATCTCTGTTTAAAATACTGCTAATTTTCTTCCACCAGGCTTCGTAGAACTGTTCACAAAGGACAGCATACTACCACCAGTGTTACGAAATCTACCGTATGACCCGAACAGCGTGATGCACTTCGGAGAACGGGAGTACAGCAAGAATGGTCACAGGACCATCATATTCAAGGTAATTATGGATCTTTCCTCGTTGGTTTAGTCATGTAGTGGTCTGAAGCGCTAGGCTACTACTGAACGTAAAGTCCCGGCAACCCGTACGAACTTATTAAAGTTTGCACCAGTATTTCGTGCATTAAAAATACTAAATAGTGTCTCTCGGCGATTGGACATATTTTCTTGCTCTTTGGCGGAATTCCAGAGGTATGTTGTCTACTGTATAACTTATGCTTCTACCCTTACTTGGGACTGGATAATTTGTAACTTATGACTACTTTGTTAGCTTGGGTCTTACCTGTAAAAACAAATGTATGCGTTAAGGAATAATAAATAAAATAAAATAAACATGAGGTCCTAGGTTCAATTCGCTGGTTGGGCGGCAAATGGGATGTTGGGTTTATCCATCAGGAATACCAAAATCATTATTTTCGGTGATCCGGGACCGAAATTCGAAAAAAAGGCACTTGTGAACTAGACTCTGAAAGAATATTCGGAATCGGATCACTAGATCCGAACATTACCCCTGACATACAAACATGGAAACAAATTTTACCCCTTTATAGTAATATATACAACATTAGTTTTAGTATATGCGAAACCTGATACATGTGTCTAGTATTTTTATGTAAAGAATCTATGTACAAAATTTCAAAAGTGTATCATGAAAAATCACAAGCTTTTTCTGTTACCTAGTTGTCCGCACAAAAACGTTGTCACCACGCAGCGCGCGCCTCCAGCGTCGTCTTGAGCTTATTGATAATAATAATTTGGCAGTAGGTACCTACATTATTGCGATAGGTACTCAAAGTCGCTCGGTATTCAACTTTTAACTTTTTTTAATATTTTTGGAAAACATGGTTTAAAAATTATTGGAATCGATTCAGTTACTTATTCTGAACAAACTATATTCAGGTTTCGCATATACTAAAAATAATGTTGTAGATACAATATTAGACTACTCCGAGACACCCGCTCTGTGTCTTGAAAACCAAAGAACGATCAAGGCGTAGGTCCCGGATGTCATTTTTAGTATATTGTAGAACTTTGACAGTCGTTACGGGTTGTCACTGTCAGATGCCTGAAATATTTATGATCGGTTGGCGCCATTAGTGTAGTGTGGCGCCATGTTTGCACAATGGCCGTGACTTTTGACAGTTCTTGAGTTTTCGTTCTGTAACCAGACTGAAAACCGACTTATATATGGTGTAAACGGACCCTTCACGAAGCCGTCAACCAAGCACTGTACACCCAACTAAGTAACTACACAAAAAAAAAAAAATCTGGGAAACGATTTTTTTTTGGGATGAAGAGTCACGTTTTACGGTACGATTTAATTAAACGCATCCAAAATATTGTGCTGATGGATGCATTGAATAGTACGGGGGTCGTGGAGGTATTAAAAGTAAAGTTTCTTGTACCATTAAAATCTAAAACACTTGCGAAAAAGTTGGAACTTTGACCTCCAATATCTCCGTAACTAGACAGGTAGAACAAGTGCCTTTCGGTTTCGAGAAGGGTCTTTTTACACCCATTATAAATCCGCAAACTATCCAAAAAATATTCTCGACCTTACTCGGCAGTACAAGAATTCGCTTATCTTGTCTTTACATTACAAATTAACACAAAAAAATGACAACAATAGAAATCCAAAAACACTTAAAAAAAGTCACAAAAAAAATGTGAACAATAACGTCCGGACCTCTTTTGTCAAAGGCTCTGGATGCAAATACAATGCCCTAAACATAGAACAGACAGAAAGCATACGGGCACTCCAACTTTTTTTTTTCTATTCCGCCTACAATGTGTTTGTGACGAGATTATTCTAGGCGCGTCGTAAGTACTACTTACGATTTCAACGGTACAAAATAAACTATTATAGTTTGCACTTTCCCGAATATTTTACTACTAGCTGAACCGCGCAACTTCATCTGCGTTTGGATATTTCCCCGTTTTTGTAATTTTTTTCATAAATACTCCGGTCCTATTGGTCGTAGCGTGATGTTATAGCCTATAGCCTTCTTCGATAAATAGGCTATCCAACACTAAAATATTTCTTCAATTCGGACCAGTAGTTTCTGAGATTAGCGCGTTCAACCAAACAAACAAACTCTTCAGCTTTATAATTTTAAGTATAGATTGTTGTCATTATGGTTTTGAGTAAGGAAGTTAGTTGTTTCTCCCAGTTTTTGAATCCCAAAGGAATCAATTACTTAACGTTATTAATAACCGATAATTCCTCTTTCAGAATTACAATTTTGCGCAAAAAAGATACGGGTTATCACCAATAGATGTGAAAAAAATGGAATTCATTTACGGGCCCGAATGTACAAAGAGAGATCGTGCGGAAAAAGTGGTACTGTGCCAGTCTTACCCTGGTATCTCCAGACGGAAGCGAGAGATTCTTGAACCTCCTGTATACAGAAGCTTAAGAGTCAACCCTTATATAACTCCACCCCCTCACATACTAGCTGGAGTTTCTGACACCGCTGAAATACTTCAAACAACAATGACGAACACAAAACAGGAATGTAGTTTAAAAACTCTAGGTGTTTTTATAGAAGCAGACAAAATAATACATTTAGTTTATAAACTTTCTAATCTAGCGCTCAAGAACGCTAGGCAGAAATATTGCAATATATCTAGTAATTCGTCTTCAGACTTTGATTTCCAGTATGAGAATGCTCAAAGCAATAGCAGTACTTCCGATGTGCTCGGAATTCTTAATATCTTAGCAGATTTTGCTAAATCTATAATTAATGATGCTGTAAGAGATACGACGGAGTTCTGTCTAAATTCAGAGACTATAGAAGCTTTCCAAAGTCAATGTAAATTTGACAACGATGCTAGATGCCCTAAGAATTATAGAGCTTCTAAATCTGAATCTACTAATGATAGTGAACAAGTAAATAAAAGCCAAGAAATTGATGATAGCACTACTCCTACAAGTTTAAAATCAAACAGAAGAAAACGAGAAGCAACTACAGCTCAATCTCCAGAAGAAATAAATGTAAAAGTAGTACAGAAAGATAACATAAAAGAAAAAGTAGTACAAAAAGAAAAAATAAAGGAAAAAGTAGCTGAGAAAGAAAAAATAAAAGAGAAAGTAACACAGAAAGATAACTTCAAGGAGAAAAAAGCACAGAGTGAAAATGAAATAAAGAATGAAATAGTGACTGAGATAAGTCTAAAACATAAACTGAAAGCTATAAGGAGAGAAAGATTAAAAGAGATTCAAAATCAAAATAGTACCACTAAGAAATTGAATATGGTAACGCCCACCCATACCACTACTTTTAAAGAAAACGAAGATAAAAAAGAAATCATGAGAAAGTTCAATGAGAAGCGATATAAGTAAGTTGATTTTTTGGTTAATTTATTACCTAAGTTATTAACGCCTCCCATGTTACATCACTCAAAAAACGCTCAAAAACGCGCCCATAGACACTGTCATACACACTCACTACCAAACTGCACACCAAACATAATAAAGGGTGTAATACACCCTTTATACATCTTTTTTTTTTGTTCTGGACCATTTCTACGAATGTAACGCACTGAAAACATTGTGCTGTTGTATGCATTGAATAGCACGGGGGTCATGGAGGTATTTAAGGTAAAGTTATAACATAAAAAACTTGTACTAACGCAAAACTTTTGAAAAAAAAAAATTTGGCCCCCAATATTTCTGTAACTAGGAGGTTCATAACTAAAAAATATCGCAATGACGGGGAGAACAAATGCCTTTCGGCTTGGTTACGGGTCTTTTTACATCCACTATACAAAAGACAATTAATTTATTGGTCCCCAGAATACAGGAGCGGGAAGACTCAGGCGACGAGTCCGACATTACTTTAGAAAAAACCAGCATTATAGAACCAGAAAAAACAATAGTAAATACCGATGATTCACTCAAAGATTTACTAGTGCAAGGTCTGGATTCAGTTATGAAAGTTGCTAAGGTAGAGGAAATAGCAGAATCAGTTCAAACCAAAGAAGAAGCTAAAATTAAGAAAGCAGCCAACGAAAACAAAAGTATCGAAGAAGTTTCAGAAGAGGAAATACATAAAAAAGCAGACCAATCTACAAGTGAAGTAGAAATTGAAACTGAAGAAATGAAAGAAGAAGACGAAGAAGAGTAAGTAATACCAAGAGAATTGGAGGCCCAGCTGACTTACGACATTGTATACTTATAATGTTCCCACTGCTGGGACACAGGCTCCTCTCTATGAGAGGGAGTGGGCCGTTTTCCACCACAAAGTATCAGTATGAGTTAGTAGTAGGGTTGTAACGGAGGCCTATTTAGAAGAGGCGGATGCGGAGGAGGTGTATGATTTATTAAAGTAATAGATAGTAAAATCTTTATTTCAAATAATATACAACGCATGTATATAATGTCTACCAGTAGCGAAGGGTCTATTTTTGTAAGAGGTAAGCCGGAGTACATATCTTTAATGTGATTAAATTATTTGTCTATAGAAAACTGAATGTGCCAATTTTCAAAGGGAATCCGGTTTGATTTGATTTGATTTGCAAATTATATTTCACAAACAACAGATTTGCAGCTTTGTCATCTTCCAAACGATTTCTTAGGGGTTCATAAATTAAACCAACTGAACTAAATAATTGTTCTCTTGACACTGAACTTGCCGGCGTCGATAAGTATAAAGTAAGTGCGGACGTTGGGAGCAAAAATGTTATATTTAATGTTATATATCCACCATAATAAACTAAACACAACGACGTAAATATACCTCCGCTACAACTCCGTCATTTTTTTGCGGATGGATGCGGATGTACGATTTCTTGCGAAAGTTCCGCATTGCGGAGTCTGAAGCGGAGCTCCGCTACCACCCTGGTTAGCACAAATCAGCGAATGTTTTGATTTTCTCACTTTATTTTCTCTCACCGTTTTGAAAGAAAGAAAGAAAGAAAACATATTTATTTGGCACATGCCACAAGTACACACAACAAACAAATAAAAATAATTTAAATTTACACAATAAAAAAGTTAAAACTAAACAAAAATAAAAAAAAATAAAAAGAGATAATATTGTGCGTCTCACGGCTGCGCCAAATAGGCCCAGTTCAGCAAACTGCCGAGCAGCTAGTGCCCGACGCTGGTTTTGAGAACAGTGGCGACGAAACGTGCTTTTCTGAGTTCGAGACCCACGTCTTTAATTGTAAGTCTATAATGTAAGGAGGTTTTGGATTCATTCATGGTACAGCCTCGAATTAATATTTTTTTAAAGAGTTACTGGTTTTTTCTATCTGCATTACTCAGTAGCCGCCCGGACATAGTCTTTTCCCAACCATGTAGGGGTCGGCTTCCAGTCTAACCGGATGCAGCTGAATACCAGTATGTTACGTGGAGCGACTGGCCTATCACACCTCGACAACCCTGTACCAGAAATTTCTCCAGTATCGTGGGTGCGTTTTCAAACATTTAAACTCACAAATACAAACAGCCAGACCCGGAACAACTGCCTGTAGTACTAGCCACGTACACTACGTAGCCACTGCGCAATCCGTGCCGTCTAAATGTTTATATTTTTCTTTCAAAGGCCACAATACAAGCAGAACTCCAAGAAGTCTAAACGCAAGATACCAGAAACTGTGGAACTTTCTAAGCAGAATATAGAGTTCTATACGGAAAGAAAATGGCCAGATGGTGAAATTATATACGCTATTGAGAAGTTGCCGAATTGTGAGTACTGTCTCTTTCATCATCTGCCTGTCCTTGTCCCATTCTACTTCCCATACTACACGCACACACCCACATACAACATTATTTTTAGTATATGCGAAACCTGAATATAGTTTGTTCAGAATAAGTAACTGAATCGATTCCAATCATTTTTAAACCATGTTATATTTTTTCCCAAAAATATTTAACAAAGTTGGATACCGAGCGACTTTGAGTACCTATCGCAATAATTTAGGTACCTACTGCCAAATTATTATTATCAATGAGGTCATGACGAAGCTGGAGGCGCACGCTGCGAGGTGACCACGTTTTTGTGCGGACAACTAGGTAACAGAACAAGCTTATAACTTTGTGATTTTTCATGATACACTTTTGAAATTTTGTACATAGATTCTTTACATAAAAATAGTAGACACGTCTATCAGGTTTCGCATATACTAAAACTAATGTTGTATACACACTCGCATGGACACACACACACAAACACCCACACATGCACACACACACACGCTCACACACACACTATTTTAGGATATATCTTTAATTTAATTTTACTTTATTTTTTTATTGTTCAAGTCTTTTCTTGTTTAGTTTTAACTTTTACTTCTGATTTTTATTCGAATACTATTTTCTATTAGTACACCACTTTTACTGTCACAAAATTTGTCATTGAAGAGCGGGATCTCCTAGCACAGGTATATCTAAAAGTTGTAAAAGTTTCTGCAATATATCTTTTATTTTATTTTTTTACTTGAGGTCGTCGCAACAGGTTTTCTTCTTCCATTCTCCCCTGTCAGACGTCACGGCATCGTTTACTCCTTTCTCTTTCTTATCATTCCTCACACAATCCGCCATTCATCTTTTCTTTGGCCTTCCTCTTCTTTGTCAGTACTGTCTCTTTACAGGCCAAATGTAATAAGACACAATACCGGTCAATGTGGCAACACCTGGATATCGTGGATGGCCGCCATTTTGAAAAAACATTAAAATGGCGGAGGTTAGGCAGGCCATTATTTTTTTTTTTGCTATTTTCCAGTCAGTGTCAGGCTGTATGTTGACTATTTCATGAAAACGTCATTTAATGGGATTAAATGAACTTTTACTCAGTAAATCCATATTTGTTAAGGTGGCGAATCATATTTTAATCAACATACAACCTGACACTGACCTGCAAATTGCAAAAAATGTAAGAAAAAGTGAATTTCGCGGGCCTTTTTTTCGGGCGCTTTCCCTTTTTTTTCAGATGGGAAATCCCCCCTAAACACAAGCTTAAATATTTTTAATGATTTACGCTGCAATATAATCCAAATCTCCTATATTATCTACTATCATCCCCAGACGACCTCGGCGATCTTCGCAGCAGGTTAGAGGAAGTGAACATCATATTGAAGAAGAAGACATGTGCCAAACTACGAGAGGTACACTTGAAAGAAGCGCCTGGATTCGATGATTATTTGATCGTGGATAATAGTCCTGATTATGTGACCGGCAGAGTGGGGAGACGGCAGGTAAGACTGCAGAATTATAGGTAGTGTCCGGACTTCCGGACGAACCTTCGGAAACTGACAGAGAACGCCGCACAGCCTAAACTGCTGGGCCTACCTAGAACTAGAAGCATGGAAGGTTTCTTAACTTTTTGAACTCCAGAGCACGCACGCGCCAAGCCACAATTTCACCTACCATTTTCACATATTTGTGTCGTTTGGCGTACAGGCCACGCGCTTGCTTGTCACGTATATGTGACAATGTCACGTATATGTGACAAAGGCGTTCAAAAGGGATTGAGGTTTGTATGGAATAGGGCACACCGCTTAAGTCCGGAGAGGCGGTTGGGGAACCCATTTTAAATCTATCATGGTATATTTCACAAGAAGTTTTCTAAAGTTTAATTTTATAATTTCTTGCCTAAATTAAATATATTTAAATACTCCGCCACGCCGCCATGCGAGTTTGATTTGATACGTATTCCGCTTTTATTGCTTACAAAACACACAAATGATATATGTAAACCGTGATTTTAATTATGTAAAATGGAAGATAGAAGATTACCTACACCGAAATTTTATTGATCTAATTTTGGTCATCGCTGTTTACAATTTTATTTGATGAAAATATCCGATTCATCGTTCTATATTTTAATTCAATCTCACGCAAAAACAAACAACGATTTATATTCCAAGACATGCATAAAAAAACTCAAATACCTAGTCAAATAATAGCCTCTTTATTTCAATAATTAACTCGAAAACGCGGTCGTGATTGACGTAAACATAAGAAAGAGATAGCACTGTGAACTACTCCGAAGGGGAATGAAGGACAACAATATAAACATTGAAAGGGATAGCAATACTGTTTATGGTACGACCTCGATCGAGTGTGTGAAGGAC
This sequence comes from Noctua fimbriata, assembly GCA_905163415.1. NCBI lineage: Eukaryota > Metazoa > Arthropoda > Insecta > Lepidoptera > Noctuidae > Noctua > Noctua fimbriata. The sequence goes on from LR990950.1 coordinate 8,230,536, forward strand.
GGAGAAATGGCGAGACAGTGACGTCTGCGGAGATTTTTTAAATAGGGTGACCAGGGGAACAGAATTTGCCTTTTTTAGGGGTAAATACCCTAACGGGTAGTACGTATAAATCAATTGTAGTTTATTCGTTTTATGGCTCGTTGATACCGCAATTGCCGCATGATGGTTGGGGAGCAACGTTTACCACATTGCTACTTTTTGTAAAGTTACTTACTTTACGCATAAATTATTGCTGGGAATCGACTTCTTTTTTGGGGTGATAAATCGCGTTTTACGGTAGGACTCGATGGAAAGCACTCAAAACATTGTGCTGATAGATGGATTGAATAGTACGGGGGTCGTGGAGGTGTGTAAAGTAAAAATCTTACATTAAAAACATGTAAAAAAAACTTGTGAAAAAGTTGGAACTTTGACCCCCAATATCTCCGTAACTAGAAGGTTCCCAGGTATGGTCCAGAACAAAAAAATCATCGCAAAGACGGGGAGAAAAAGTGCCTTTCGGCTATGTTAAGGGTCTATTTACACCCTTCAGATTGTTTTTTCTTGATAAATCCGGCTTTACAGAGTACTTAGCAGGTCTCATTATTTTATCGAAATTCTGAGTCCAAATAAATTTTATATTAAAACGAATCTAATGAAGTCTATCTAACATTGTACATACCTATTGCAATAAGCTAAATTAAAACGAATTAGAAAAGGTAAGGTTAAGAAAAAAAAAATCCCTTCTCATTTCAGTTTAAAATTTATTTTTCTGTCCATTAAGGCCATCAGCGTTTAGTTGTAGAATTGGTTCTGAAGGTAAGATTCTTATTTATAACCCCAAATTAAGAAAATAATACATCATAGTAGTTAAAAACGAAACTATTATCAATTCAAGATATCCGTTATAATTATAGCAAAATGGGGTCATCTAATTTTAAACACTAGCCACCCCATTCCGGAACATTCTCCCGCTTTCACGCTCTGATTGGTTGGTGGCATCGAAAATTCTGGACACCCATTGGCCGAGCGTATAAATACAACGACAGCGCGGCAAAGGTAGTATTTTCAAAGTTTGTGAGCAAGAGTGAGTTTTGTTTGTTATTTTCAAAGTGTGGCTTTCAAAATGGTTGCTATCGGGATTGATTTGGGTACAACGTATTCTTGTGTAGCAGTGTGGCGACAAGGAAGTGTAGAAGTGATATCAAATGATCAAGGTAATCGGACAACGCCATCTTTCGTTGCGTTCACAGCCACAGAACGTCTTATTGGCGAAGAGGCGCGAAACCAAGCCGCATTCAATCCCTGGAACACAATTTTTGGCGCGAAACGATTAATCGGCCGACGATACGACGACATTGGCGTCCAAATGGATTTACGTCATTGGCCATTTCAAGTGTCAAATCAAAGTGGTAAGCCAATGATTTTAGTTGATTACAAAGGTGAGAAAAAGTTTTTCGCGCCTGAAGAAATTAGTAGTATGGTGCTTTTTAGGTTAAAGGAGATAGCTGAAAGTTACCTTGGTGCTAAAGTGAATAAGGCTGTGATTACCGTTCCTGCTTACTTTAATGATTCTCAACGGCAAGCTACAAGGACTGCTGGTTCTATAGCTGGGCTCGAAGTTCTTCGTATCACGAATGAGCCTACAGCAGCCGCTCTAGCATATGGTCTAGATCGAAAAGGGGACAAGAACGTCCTAATTTACGATCTAGGGGGCGGTACTTTTGACGTTTCAGTTCTCTCCATCAATGGTTCAGTTTATGAAGTGAAGGCTACTGCAGGGAATACAAGATTAGGCGGTGAGGACTTCGACAACCGACTCGTGGCGTATTTTGCCGAAGATTTCCGTAAGAAGTATCATACGAATATCTTGGGTAATGCTAAAGCGTTAAGGAGGTTGAAAATCGCTGCTGAAAGAGCAAAGAGGTTTCTCACTTCATATTCCGAAGCTACAGTCGAAGTTGAAACTCTTTGCGATGGTATAGACTACATAGGAAGAATCTCAAGAGCGCTTTTCGAAGAGTTATGCTCAGATTTATTCAGGGACACCCTAGGGCCAGTCGAAAAAGCTTTAGCTGATGCAAAGCTTAAAAAGACAGATATTCAAAAGATTATCTTAGTCGGTGGAAGTACTAGAATACCAAAAATACAGAATATGATACGGGAATTCTTTGGAGGAAAGAAGTTGACGACTAGCTTAAATCCAAATGAGGCTGTGGCGTGCGGTGCAGCTATACAAGCAGCCATATTGAGCGGGCAACGCCATGAAAAAATCAAAGACTTACTACTAGTCGACGTTGTACCCTTATCTCTAGGAGTGGAGACTGCGAGAGGGATGATGTTCAAAGTCATTGAAAGAAACACTCCAATCCCTTGCCAGAGGACCAAAGAGATCACTACTTTAGACGACTACCAAAACAGAATGACTATTGAAATATTTGAAGGTGAAAGAAGTTTGACTAAAGACAATAACTTGCTTGGAGTTATTGAGCTAACAGGTATACCCCCAGCTCCAAGAGGCGTTGCGAAAATCGATGTCACTTTTAACGTAGATGCTAACGGTATTTTGAGCGTGTCAGCTAAAGACAGAAGTACAGGAAATACAGAAAGTGTTACCATAAGAAATGAGCACAGACTCAACCAACTACAAATAGGACAAATGATAGCCGATGCAACCACATACCGCGAAGATGACATAGAAAGCAGAAGACGTTTGGAAGTAAGGAACCAACTAGAAACTTACGTTTTTGAAGTAAAAACAAAAGTCGCAGAGAAAAGCGATGTTCTCACTGCAAAAGAAAATAAATTTATGAAAGACGAATACGAGAAAGCGATAGAATGGTTGGATTCTAACATGGATTGTTTGAGAGAAGAATTTGAAAGACAGATGACAGAACTAATGAGAAGATGGTCAGGGGTGATGAAGAAGATTTATTATCAGCCGTGGATGCATAAAGCTAAGCGCCAAAGAAGTGAAAACTATCAAGATTTACAAGAACATGAACCAACTACTATAGAAGAGGTCCACGACAATGATGAGTGAAAAGGAGAATAGTGCAGGAATCCCGAAGCATTCCTTTAGAAGAATTTCCCGAATATTTTAGTCGTCCATTTTTAAATGTGAAGATTTTAAATGAGCATGTTATTTTTAATGTTGTATGAGTTTCCAAATAGAACGTGTGGAATAAACTGTGATCATAAACTGTCAGTTGAATAATGAATTTAGACTACTTGAAATACAACATTATTTTTAGTACATGCGAAACCTGAATACAGTTTGTTCAGAATAAGTAACTGAATCGATTCCAATAATTTTTAAACCATGTTATATTTTTTCCCAAAAATATTTAAAATACTTAAAAGTTGGATACCGAGCGACTTTGAGTACCTATCGCAATAATTTAGGTACCTACTGCCAAATTATTATTATCAATGAGCTCAAGACGAAGCTGGAGGCGCGCGCTGCGTGGTGACCGCGTTTTTGTGCGGACAACTAGGTAACAGAACAAGCTTATAACTTTGTGATTTTTCATGATACAGTTTTGAAATTTTGTACATAGATTCTTTACATAAAAATACTAGACACGTGTATCAGGTTTCGCATATACTAAAACTAATGTTGTATAAATTACTTTGAAAGTAGACGTCTTTGTCGCTCAAATGATCTTGAAAATGTTGGTAAAACTTTGTGAGGTGTTGTGAAAAGACTAGATTTGATGCTTTCGATTTTGGCCAAGCGACTAAAGAATTTTGTATAGCCATAGCTAAAAACGGACCCCCAGTTTGTTCCTTACTCATTCTATCTGGACAATAAAATCATCTCTATCTCTGTTTATTTTGCTGATTTAAGTAGCAGAGTAGATTTTTGTAATTATCAATTTGTCACAACATAAATTGTTTGATTGAGCCATTCGGTTGCCATTTTAATGACATTGTTGTTCCATTATTGTTATATTTTCAAATAAATGGAGAACAATTTTTTGAAAAGACTCTTTCATTGTCAGTGACATATGTCTCTGACGTCTTCTAGGACTTCTGAAGTCCTTTCGCTGTTCCAGTTTACTTCAGATTTTGCATCACTTTCAAAATCACAGTGATTTATTATTCTCATTGGGGCTGGACTCCACCAAAACGGAGACGAACGGAAATGTGCGAAGCGGAGAGGGGATGCGTAAGAGCATAATTATACGTTAAAATCCGTTAATATTATAAATGCGAAAATAACTGAATTTGTGTCGCCTTCAACGGCATATAGGCCGTAAGCAGTAGCAGTAATAAATAAAAGTGTTTGGAATGTGTTTTTGAGGTATTCATGAGGTTAACCTTTTGAACACCACTGTCACATATATGTGACAAGCAAGCACGTGCCCTGTACACCAAACGACACAAATCTATACTAATATAGATATATTGCTCTACGCCTAGGCGCCCCTTGTTTTTCTCCTCATCGCTGTCACTGTGGTGAAGCTGTCAACAGCCTTGGACACCACGGCCTTTCATGCAGCCGAAGTGCGGGCCGCTTTGCACGGCACGCGAACTTAAATGATATCATCCGTCGAGCTCTTGTCACCGTCGGCGTTCCAGCTTTATTAGAACCAAATGGCTTGGCACGCGACGATGGCAAGAGACCGGACGGCATGTCTTTGTTTCCATGGAAGATGGGTAGGCCTTTAGTGTGGGATGCAACTTGTGTCGATACTCTTGCGCCATCCCATCTTCCTAGCTCATCGTGCTGTGCTGGGGCTGCGGCTGCGGCTGCTGAGAACCTCAAGCGGCGTAAATATAGTAACCTTATTGGTAACTATATTTTCGAGCCGTTTGGGGTTGTTCCGTGGGGTCCGAGTGCTCACAGCCTTTTCAAGGACATTTCTAAACGTTTAGTTGACTCTTCCCGTGACCCAAGGGCTGGCTTTTACCTTGGCCAAAGGCTTAGCGTTGCCATACAGCGTGGCAACGCCGCCAGTCTTTTGGGTACATTACCGGTTGACTACGTTGAGGAGGAGTTTTTTGACGCCATTTTTTAAGTTTATTTTTAAGTTAGTTAGTTAATATAGGTTATTTTAATTTATTAATGTATATAGTCAAATTCGATGTTTATATTATATTTTTTTAATGTACGTATGTTCGGGCATAACTCCGTCATTTATATACGGATTTGCTATTGATAAATTGATTTTTTTAATTAAAAAAAAATTGATTGATTTTTTTTTTAATTTTTTTTTTGTTTTTTTTTATTTAATTGTTTTTTTTTTATTTAATTGTTTTTTTTTTTTTCATTTTTTGTTTCTTTTTCATTTTTTTTTAAATTTTGATTGGTTATTTTATAATTGTTAATGATTATTTTTTTTTTATTGATATATTGATTGATATTTTTTTATATATAGATATATTGTTTGTTTGTTTGTTTGCTTGAACGCGCTAATCTCAGGAACTACTGGTCCGAATTGAAAATTCTTTTAGTGTTTGATAACCCATTTATCGTGGAAGGCTATAGGCTACGACTAATAGGAACGGAGCATTAAATTAATCATTACGGAAAATCCAAACGCAGACGTTGCGCGGGTCAGCTAGTATGAAAATAAAATGGTAGGTGAAATTGTGGCTTGGCGTGGAGGGCAAGCGCGTGTGTTAATACTCTGGCGTTTAAAAGGTTAAGCGTGAAGCACACAGAGAACGGGTGTGAGTCGGGTCGGGAGTACGGCTGGTTGTAGCAAACCAGAGACCTACGAGTCGACCAATAAGAGCGTCCCGCGGTCGCGCACCGCTACGATACACAGAATAAGATATATCGCCATCTCTTTCCCGCGTGCCGGTTGCAAGCGTGTAGAGGAGCTCGTGGCTAAATAATAACAGCCGCTCGGGTCGATCTTTAGGTTAAGCCGTGCTTGCCTAGGTTGGTCTGTGGATGGGTGACCACCCATTACATAACGAGTTTCCTCCGTACCTCGGAAATCACGTTAAGCCGTTGGTCCCGGGTGTCATTTGTAGATCCTTGACAGTCGTTAGGTAGTCAGTGGCCCAAAAAGTCTGACAACTAGTCTTACCAAGGTGTATCGTAATACCCAGTACTAACTGGGTTGTGGAGGTCAGATAGGCAGTCGCTCCATGTAAAATACTGGTATTCAGCTGCATCCGGTTAGACTGGAAGCCGACCCCAACATAGTTGGCAAAAGGCTAGGCAGATGATGGTTGCAAGCATGTGAAAGACGCGTGCGGGCGCGCGGCTTCGCCGTACGCTGCTTACACGCCATGCACTTGTACGTGCATTTTTCAACTCCCCGCGCAAGTCGGTCCGTGACGCCACGCGCCAATATTGGCCGCGAATACTGTACCGAACTATTTTAATTTAATCCTGTGTTATGTTCCAATAAACAGTTGAACTTATCTAAGATCAGAGACTTGTTTCCGTCTTAAACCTCCTCTCATAAGGTGTAATTCTGTGTTTTTATACGGATGACAACACACGGGCGCGAGTCGGGTGAAGCAAGGCATAGCACACTTTTATCGGGATCCTTTTTCGCGTGGGATAATTTCAGACTAGGAAATTCTCCCACGGGAGTTATTGGAGGCGAAAAGGACTATTTAAGGATCGTAGTAGGTGTTCTGATATTCTGCCTAACCTAATGATAAAAGGCATGAATGTATCCGTGTATAAGTCGCAGGCAGACGCTATAGACCGAACGCTAATGAGTCCTCCGCCTTGCCCCATCAAAGGCACATTAAGGCCTTTGCCACACTTGGCGGAAATTCCGTCGCGGATCTTCCGTGTCGGAACGCCAATACATGTTATTGCATATAAATGACTAATAACGGGCAAACTACGCGGATAATCGGTCGTTCGGTCGCGGACAGCTCGCCCTCTGCGTCTGCTCCGGATTTAACGCAACGGAAGTTCGGCGTCGGAATTTCCGTCAAGTGTGTCTAAGGCCTAAGCGTCCACAAAGTCCTAACAATATCCCACAGGTTATAAGCTTTAAAATAACCATAATCCACGCAGGTATTACGATACTAATAGAACCAATACGTGATCAACCTTCAGAATATTCCATTTAAATTGATACCTTCGCAAGTACTCATTAAAGAGCTCGGTCTTTCATCATTTCAGCCGAAAGACGTCCACTGCTGGACATAGGCCTCCCCCAAGTGTCGCCGCATTGACCGGTCCCGTGCGACTCGCATCCAGCGGATCCCTGCAGCCTTCACCAGGTCATAGGCCCACCTAGTGGGAGGCCTTACAACGCAGCGTCTTCCGGTTCGCGGTCACCACTCCAGAACTTTTCGGGCGGTCTATAGACTTTATGAAATGTTTACTTCTCCAGAACTTCGGCGCCATAGAACTTTTCGAAGGAGGTCAACACAGACAGCATACGGCTATGATGGTCATGGCAATGCTGGGGTTCTACTTTGAGGTCGCCCGTCATGACAGGGACAAGTACATCCGGGTGCATAATCGGCATATTAGACCAGGTAAGATACTGTAATAAACTCATTTTGAGAAAGTTAAACCATTTACAGGCATCCGTTTTACCAGACTACGGCGAAGCCAAAAGGAAGGGTTATGATTTTAGCAGTGTATGTATGTGTGTTTGTATTTACGTATGTTCCTCCGTAGCGCCTAAACTATTCATCCAATTTTGATGAATAAGGTGTCAATCGATTCGTTATTATGGCCCGGGTAACATAGGCTACATTTTAACCGACTTCAAAAATAGGAGGAGTCGATTTTACCTTGTAAACCCCGAATTTAATTAGAGCGCGATTTTTCAGTAGTCGGGTTTTTTAGTTGTTATATACCACATACATTCTTGTTGATTTGTCTTTTTGTACTGCCTCATTTTTTTCAGCTGCCGATTCGCAGGTCGGCCAGTGTTATTGGGTTTTTCCATGAGGAATTTCTCAGTAGCAGCCACGCACTCTGGATTGTGCCCTGTTGATGGCAATAAGCTCGCCCCCTATTACATGGGACTTAAATATAACTGGCGAAATGTGCGTGTACTATTATGCACACCTCTGCCTAAACGCCTCACGTTATTAATGGACCATATACGATGGGCTATTGTGCAGGCCACTACTCCAGATTATGTTTTCTTAAATAGTTTAAGAAGGGGAGGGGGTCGCGCTGCACGCGTAGCATGACCACCGTAGCAACGGGTTTTGTCGATTCTTCCGTCGACAAAAGCCGTTTCTACGGTGGTTATGCTACGCGTGCTGAATCTCACCCAATCTCACGAGGGAGTGGCGGGTCTCGGCAAATAACACGTAATTATTTTTTCCTAAAAGTGGATTTCACTAAGTAAACATGTTCCTCCAGTAAAATATGGTTAAATCCGATAAAATAATATCAAAATTCAATGAAAAATTTAGCTTTTACAGTCTGTTTGTTTTAAGTATAATCAATGCGATGTGATTGATGTCTGTGAACAATCATAAATAATAATCTACAACCTTAGTTTTAGTATATGCGAAACCTGAAACACGTGTCTAGTATTGTCTAATCTGTTTAAGTAATAGGGTAGTTGACACCATTAAACAATAATTCCAAGACACAACTTCTCTAAAAAATACTTCATTTTAGACCTGAAAACCCGATTAATTTTCAATAAATTGCAAAATTGGATTTTTAGTTGCTTTGAAATCCATAGTTTTTGAGTCTTTGAGTTGATTAAATAGTGACGTCATAGCGTGCTATTGCCATTCAAAATTTAAGGGGGAATCACGTTTTGACAGCTCTTAAAAAGTATGTCAATTGATTGGTTTGTCAACTACCCTATTATCTTCAAAAATCACCAGTCATTAGTTTAGTATCGCTATCCGATAACAGATGGCGTTGTGCAGTGACATCACGTTTGTACATCGCGGTGTTGAGATTTTCTTGCAAGTTATGACCTCCGCCGTACACTATGTATTAAAGTTTAGTCTTACTCTGGACACCCTCGTTTAATTTCTCTGCGAGATACTTTCGGGACATTGTACAAGTAATTTTATGTAATGAATCTGTGAAAATGTACAAAATTTCAAAACTGTAACATGAAAAATCACAAAGTTATAAGCTTGTTCTGTTACCTGGTTGTTCGCACAAAAACGTGGTCACTACGCTGTGCAGCCGCGCGCACGCCTCCAGCGTCGTCTTGAGCCATTGGTAACAATAATTTGGCAGTAGGTACCTAAATAATTGCGATAGGTACTTATTGTCGCCCGGTGTCCAACTTGTAACCTTTTTTAAATATTTTTGGGACAAAATATAACATGGTTTACAAATTATTGCAATCGATTCAGTTACTTATTCTGAACTATATTCAGGTTTCGCATATACTAAAAATAATGTTGTACATTCTTTCTCCCCAGATAAGCTCCACCATTTCGAAAAGATAGCGCCCGAGGCAACATTTAATATAACTTACGACTACAAGAGCGCGACGCATCCACCTTATCAGTTTTGGAGAAAGATCGGCAAAACGAGCTTAGCGACCATCGCCACTTATAAGACTCGGGTGAATATAGTTTTGTTTTAGACCCTGGCTGGAGGCCACCCACAGGATAGTTCGGTTACAGATTCAGTTGGTGTGTAATTAAAAAGATATTAAATAATTCCAGTTCCCCATACAGTGGTACAAGCAAGTACAAAATACTTTAAGTAGTTTCTAGAAACTACTGATTTAAATTGAATTCTTTAATATCTTTTTAATTACACGCCGACTGAATCTGTAACTTGGCGACGCATCGCGACTAAATTTGGAACAAAACAGATCTTTGCTAGGTGCCCTAGTTTTTGAGATATAAATTTGACCAAGCTGGGGAGACTCTCTCCAGATCGGCCACCTATAAACCCTTATATCTTTTGAACCAGTGCCCGACAAATTCTGATATTTGGCGACAAATTTCGACTAATTAGCGACAATTTTTTTGTGTTATCAAAATTAGCCATTTAGCCATTAGGCCAAGCCAGTGTCAGTTACACCTATTTGCCCCTGGGTGGAGACCTTACTCTCAAGGCATCCACAGGATAGTCCGGTTAAGTAGAAGCCAGTCTCATAGGATGACCAGCGAGACGCCATTAAAAAAAAAAATAATCTAGCTAACTAGAGAACAGTAGATTGTAGTAGGCTGATTGATTGAAATTAAGAGAAATATACAACTAGCAAGTCTACTGCTACTTTTATAGCTTAACCTTTGGTATTCAGAGACCGTGGATCTGCGAATTAAAATAAAGGTATCTGAAAAAGAAAAATTGCGTGATGTCGTTTTTTCGTGTGGATCCGTGTTCATACAAACTAAGCGATTAGAATGCTGTAGAAATGCTTCAAGCGGGAAGAAATCAGTCCCAGGTATCTCGGCATTTTGGTTTCAATAGGAGCGTGCGGCAGTATAACGGGATTGCGCGGATTAACTTTGAAACCAAAAGTAGTGATGATGAATGATGATTTGCACCCAACTGCAGCGGCAGTAGGGTGACCGTCCCGTATTTCAAGCACGAATTTATCATTGTCCCGTAATTTGGCGAAACCAATACGGGATTAATCCACATTTTCTATCCAAATAATTAACGAATTGTGATTGTTTTGTTCCCGTATTTTAACCTCGAATCCCGTATTTTCACTGCAGTTGTCCCGTAAAACCGGAAATCAGATCTGATCACCATAAGTGGAAGCCAAAAGGAGGCTTATGATTTTATATGTCCTCCTTTTTTTTCAGGACCCCGACGGCTCTATAATGCACGCTATAGGCGAGAATGAAGACCTCCTCTCAAAATACGACATCCTCAAAATAAACAGTGTTTATGGCGTCGACTGCTTTCAATCAAATCGTGCAAGAAAACAGAAGGAGAGCGAACTGCGGCTCCTGGAAGAGGAGGACGTGGTTATACAATAAATTATGATTATTAATAATTAAAGAGATGTGTTGTTTTTTTTTTTGTTTTTGTCAATCAAAGTCTTTGAAGGTTCGACCTTAGGCAGTTCGTTTGAGGGAAAGAGCCTCACGTCCCGGCCACCTGCGGGCGGGCCTGTGGACGGCGAGTTATGGGCTAGCTCGCCGTCCGGCCGTCTTATGACGACAGGCCGTGTCGACGGCGCGTTCGTATTCCACGCGCGCCTCAAAAAGACGTCAGCAACCACGTAGGGGTCCGCATGGGCCGATGCCTGCCAGAGCTGCGGGACTGTTCGAAAGAGATACCGCGGCCCTGGAACACAAAGGGCAAAGAAGGAACATGGATGGGTTTTAGTCAGTACAAGTCTGACACTCCCTTCCCCTCCGCCCAGAGCGGGGGGGCGGTCATTTGATGATTTCCCATGCTAAAAAAAAAAAAAAGGCAGTTCGTTTTCTTAATCTTTTGAACGCCAGAGCATAAACGAACGCGCGTGCCCTCCACACCAAGGCACAGTTTAACCGCAAATACCTACAAAAATAATCGGGATTCCTTAACTATTCTGTTTTGTTTTGTGTACAGGGGACGCGCTTGTTTGTCAAGTATATGTGGCAAAGAAGAAGGTAATTAAGGGCATTACATTGCTCGATGACCTTGATGATTTGATCCCTGTACTGGACTTTGTTGACTTGCGCCGCACATTTCGCAAAATTTCGGTTTTTATTTATTATTTTAAAATATTAAAAGAAATAACAGAAAAAAAACAATACTTATTGTTAAGTATATCATTACGTATTTGTTGTTACAAAATTCATGCCGATCTATTCAGCCGTTACAGAGATAATTTACAATTAAGGTTGAAAAAGGACCTATTTTCTACGATTAACCAAAAAAAATTTAAAAGGTTTATTAAAATTTTAAACAATACAATTTATTTGTGATGAACTTAACTATAACATACTTTTTTTACACGGAAAACGCACGAAGGGATTCATCAACAAATTTCTTTGAACATACGCTGTTTTTGGGATTTGAGCCATGTAATGTCCTTAACTGCGAAACCATAGCTAGTTACAAACTTCCATCATTGGTTGAAAATCACTTAATACCAATCTCTATTTCAAAATAGCTTGACCTCATTGGTCAGATTGGGATCTAGCTCTACAACATTAGTTTCAGTATATGCGAAACCTGAAACACGTGTCGAGTAATTTTATGTAAAGAATCTATGTAGAAAATTTCAAAACTGTATCATGAAAAATCACAAAGTTATAAGCTTATTCTGTTACCTAGTTGTCCGCACAAAAGCGTGATCACCATGCAAGGCTCGCGCGCGCGCCTCCAGCGTCGTCTTGAGCTCTTTGATAAACATAATTTGGCAGTAAGTACCTAAATTATTGCGATAGGTACTTAATGTCGCTCGGTGTCCCAACTTGTAATTTATTTTAAAAAAAATTGGGACAAAATATAACATGGTTTAAAAATTATTACAATCGATTCAGTTACTTATTCTGAACAAACTTTATTCTGGTTTCGCATATACTAAAAATAATGTTGTAGACACGCCATCTACAGTGAGCTTTGTGCGACGGGCTTAAGGCGCGATCATTTGTGAAGAATAAGTGCATACAAAATGTAGGAGGTATAATAACAGCCGCTCGGGTCGATCTTCAGGTTAAGGCCGCGCTTGCCTCGGTTGGTGCGTGAATGGGTGATCAACCATTACATACAGAGTTTCCTCCGTGTCTCGAAACGTGCCGTTAAGTCGTTGGTCTCGACTGTCATTTGTAGATCTTTGACAGTCGTTACAGGTAATCTGTGGCCCGAAAGTCTGACAACTAGTCCTACCCAGTACTAACTGGGTTGTGCTTCTGGAGGTCAGATAGGCAGTCACTGGTATTCAGCTGCATCCACTTAGACTGGAAACCGACCCCAACATACGCCGGCGAGAAATCTGACAAAAATCACTTTTTTTTAAAGTTATTAGCTCTACTCGGTAATTCCCCTGCGATAGGACAGGTATTTATATATAAAACGCAATTTTTTTCGACGAAAATGTATTATTTATTTGAAACAAACACATCTTTTATAATATTTTACGGATTAAACAGTTAACTACATTATACATATACAGCCAGAGATACAGTAAAACACAGAAATGTCATATTTTTAACAAGATATTTCAGAAATACAGCATTTATGATATCGGTACACATCTTTCACATTAAAGATGCAGCATGGTGCTTTTGGAGCCTGCCCATAGTTGGAACTAACGTCGCCATCTTGTTTTTCGATACAATTTCGCAAATATGAACACCAAATAGTTTCTTCCTGCCAATGCCATCCAAGCGCCAAAAGAATCATGCAGGACTTTACTACACATAGAAAGGCTATCAGAACTTCAGAACTAATTATATGGACAAAAAATTGAGAGCTTAGGTCTTTAGTGACGAAGTGAGAATACTCTTATTACATTAAGTGGTCGGCGTCAGTGTAGCCTGCGAAATTCGAATTTTCTTTACAGCCTGACACAGACCTGTAACAATTTACAGATCTGTGTCAAAAACATTAGAAAATTTTATTTCGCGGGCCATCCTGGCGCTTCCCCTTAAACTAAAATGGCCTATTTTACAGTCCTTTAAGGCTACGTACGCACTGACAGGCCCGCCTAGATCTTTACGTCTCGCTTTGAGAGAAGCGAAGTGAAACGAACGTTCTAGAATTTTCACATCCGGCCGCACTGCTCGCTTGGCGCCTTCGCTAGTTGGCCACCATGTACCCCAGCCAGTAACCAGAGGACGCCCAAGGACATACACTCGACTTATTGTCTTGACGAGGTTCTTCAGAAAGGTCAGGATCGTAGTACTCGCAAATGGCGTGCGTGTATGACCAGATGTATGAACGTGGACGAGGCAAAAGGAGTATGTAAGGATCGTAGTAGGTTTCGTTCTGTGGTTTCTGCCTAACCCCCCCCCCCCCCCCACATGGGCAAAAAGCCGTGAGTTTAACACCAGAAAGGGGATATTTACCATGTTTACTGATTGATTTGAGTTCCCGATGATATTTCGGCGCTGTTGCAAGCACCATGATCACGGATAAACTGAAGTTATTGCGGGTGGGTGTGTATGAGCCGACAAATCGGTCTACCCTCTTTCTTGTTCGTTTTCGCACTCAGTACCCCTACCACTGTCACTCGCAACTCGATTTTGTTCTTTGCAACAGCGCCGAAATATCGGGAACCCAAAGAAATCAGTAAACACGGTAAATATCCGGTTTCTAGTGTTAATGATAATGTTAGTGACCATGATAACGTGAGTTTAAGTATTAGACCAGATATTAAGTCTCTAGGAGCTTAGCAAATGCACCGGACAATGCGTACGTATTCCGAGTTATTATAAGCATTTATTTATTTAACTTTCTACTTTGAATCAGTGTCAAAACACGGTGAGCTTTATTTCCTTCAAAATAAGATTGCTCTTGAGTTGGTACTGCTGAGGAACCTGTCAAAAGCGCATTGATCTTTATTCTTGATACTATAAGGTAGATGTTAGATTCCAGTAAAAAAATAACTGCATAAAGGACTGTAATTTGCCAATTTTGTCTTACACTTGGACCAACAGAAACCTTGGATTTAGCAATTACTAGATTACTTTAAAAGGTAATGATTGAATAAAATTACATGTACTTTCTATAGTAAGTATATTTTAAATGTGTTAGTATTTGAATAAGTGGGACCAATTCTGATTAACCAAACAAAATGCTTCTCCATACTTTTTGTAGAGTTATAAGAATATAAATGTATGGAGCTGGCTTCAGAGTTAGTCCCATAGTAAACGTTTTTCTTAATTACACACGTTTTACAGGTTAAATTTATATTTATATTTAATAAGGAAACTCATAGGTTTAAATTTTATAATAATTTTATCCATAAATGTATAGTTTTATAGAATTAAGGTGGGATAGTTAATAAGTGCCAGAAAAATATATCGCTTTTTCTTGCTATTATACAACGTGTAAACGGACCCTTCACGAAGCCGTCAACCAAGCATCTTATCATCAAACTAAGTAACTTTACGCAAAAATTATTGCTGGAAAACGACTTTTTTTTGGGGGGGAAAAATCACATTTTACGGTAGGACTCGATATAACGACCTTAAAACATTCTGCTGATGGAAGATTGAATAGTACGGGGGTCGTGGAGGTGTTTAAATTAAAGTTCTTAATTAGAAAGCATGTATTTAAAAAAAAAAACTTGTGAAAAAGTTGGAACTTTGACCCCCAATATCTCCGTAACTAGAAGGTTCCCAGGTATGGTCTAGAACAAAAAAATGATCGCAAAGACGTGGAGAACAAGTCCCTTTCGGCTTCGTTGAGGGTCTTTTTACAATTTACACCGATTACACAAAAAGTAATGATAAGTTGAATATATATTTAATTAGAAAACCAGAGGTTTACAATTTATTACAATTTTATCCATAAATGTATAGTTTTATAGAAAATCATTGCCAGAAAAAAAAATCACCACTCCTTTCTTGCCATGTGCAAAAAAGAAAATTATTCGCAGGCGTTAACATACACATAGTATAATACTATCCTAATAGTTTTTAAGTTTCATGTAATAAGGACCGAGCATAAAGTCATACAAATAAACAAGCAAATATCTATAACTTAAGGTGGAAGCGCCAGGAAAGCCCGCGAAATTTATATTTTCTAACGGTTTTTGCAATTTACAGGTTATATGTTGATTAAGACATAATTCGCGACCATAAAAAATATGGCTTTACAGAGTTATAGTCATTAAACTCATCAATACAACCCTCTAAGTTCATTTAACCCCATAGAATGACTATTTTATGAAAATGTGTACGCATATAGACTGAAACTGACCTGCAAATTGCAAAAACCTAAGAAAATTTGAATATCGCGGGCTGCCCTGACGTTTCCACCTTACAGTCATGTCAAAATCAAAATTATTTATTTCAATTAGACCATTACAGGCACTTTTGAATGTCAAAAAAAAAAAACAAAGAAAGCGAAGCTACAGTCACAAAGCTTGTGAAAGTATTGTAGACCTAGAGATGTACTGAGAATTTTCCCAATGAATAAACTCATTTATACCCAGCAACTGTTGTGGAGGTCAGATAGGCAGTCACTCCATGTAAAATACTGGTATTCAGCTGCATCCAGTTAGACTGGAAACCGACCCCAACATAGTTGGGAAAAGGCTTGGCAGATTATAATAGAATACAATAACTGTCCTACCAAGCTATCGAATCTGCAATACACAATCTGGAGCACTAGTAAGTAAATAAGCTTCTTATAATCATACATAGATCTAACTATTCATACACGAAATATTTTCAGAGAATCATCTAATGGCTATAACGAAGGCATTTCAAGGGAACAAAAAAATCGAAGTATATTTTTATAAAAAATATTTTTTTTAACCCACAAAATAAATACCGGCGCCTTATTTTTCAACATCCATTACGCTAGTTTACTACGCCGTATTTACCTACCTGTCATTGTTAGAATAGGGAGTAAAGGTTTTATGCAAAGTCTCAAGAAATTTTAGAATTATAATAGTTTTGTAAAAAAAAAACACATGTTAATTTTTTTTTTTGTTCGTATTTTGATTTTACGACTTATAGAAGAAGAGAGTATAAGAGCGAGAGAGAGAAGAGAGAGGGAGAGAGAGAGTTATAAGATTTTAAACTATCATGGTCACTAACATTACACACTAGAACCGGGATATTTACCATGTTTACTGTTTTCTTTGAGTTCCCGATATTTCGGCGCTGTTGCAACCCAACCGTAAATCATTATAGAAGTTACTCTTAAAATATTTCGTGTATGAAAAGAAAGACCTAATATGCCTTAATATATATCATAACGACTATTGTACCCTAAAGGTTAAGCAGAGGAGTAGTATGGCAGCCCGCATGCCAGTGACACCTTGATAATAGACCAGCTTATTCTGGTGTTGTTAACACTGGCGTGTGGTCTACTCTACACCAGTTTTATTTCTAGAGGTACCTAATAGTACACCCACATGTCGCCAGTTATGTTGAAGACCCATGTAAAAGTGGGCGAGCTTATTGCCATCAACTGGGCACAATTTCATTCTTTCATTTGATTTTCATGCATTTATACAATATAAAAATAAGACATTACATGGTCAAAAAAATATTATGCATATAGAAGGTATTTAATTTAAAAAGCAGACTTATATGAAAACATAAGGCGGGACTTAAGAGGGAACAGGGCCTGCAAGGTATTTGAAGAAACTATTGCCGTCTCACTGCGTCAATCCTGTCCCCGTAGAGAGCGATAGGGACAGTTGCAGCTCAGTCCGATTATATCACAAAAATTTTGACGAGATCAACGTTTCGTATTCCCTATTTTTCTCCTCGAAAACTGAGCTGATTCATTTATTATTGACATATTTTTTTTAAGAAAGTGTATGTCTATTTTCCTATCAATTTCTTTTATGTTAAAAACTTTTCGTATTTGTCTGGTAGTCTTCTAATCACGGTTGTAAAAAAGGGGCATTATTTTTCATTTTTGGAGGGTCATATTTTCTTTACTTATTTGTTGCTTAAAATATGGAAATAAAAGGGACGTGTCTACATCTACCATGTATATTATCTACACATGTTTTTGCAAATTAATAAATTGAATTGAATTGAATACAGGGGACCTTGAATTTATGAAAAAAAAAGATTACTCTAGAGGCATTCCGGAAGAAAAAATGGGAATACATTTGTATGGAGAATCGCAGCCCCTGTTCACTCTTAAGTCAAGAGTTCAAAAAAAAACAACAACGCGCTTTTATCTACGCATTACATTAAGGTGTCACCAACTATTCATGAAAATAGGTATTAAACCTAAAAATAGAAAGCTAAAAATACTTAAAACAAACTAAAAACTAAAGTAAACAATAAGACATGCGTTTATGTATATTAAACCTACAGATCATTATCACGCCTGTAATCCCCGAAGGGTTAGGCAGAGGTATACCTAATAGTACACCCACATGTTGCCCATTATCTTTAAGTCCCAGTACCTAGGCGACCAAGCTCTGCCCGGGTTTTTGCTAGGCAGTACCGCAAGTACCGAAATTCCCGCTTCGGACCAGTACCGCAAAAAAAAATCCCGGTTCTGTTGAAGGTACTGGTACTGCTTGCCCTAATCAGAATCAAAGACAACCAAAGTCTCCGATATACCGACTTTGATAGTCGTCGCATCACTCAAAAACTTATCTACATTAACCGCTTTATTACTAGCTTTTTTGACACTTAGAACAGACACCTCCATTAAATGATTGTTCCTAGCATGAGCGCGGACATCGGAAAATTTTCGGAAAGATTCGTGGCATATCGGACAGTCGGCTTTTTGCTTCCGTTCCTTGTGGACACTCCACATATGGTCCCATTTCGCCTTTAAGGTGTTGAATCGTTGTCCGCAGTTAATGCAGCGGAATCCGTGGGTGGTCTTTTCATGATAGTATCGTATATGTCGCCGATATGAAGTGTCGAAATAGAAGACTTTGTTGCAAAGCTCGCAAGTGATCGGCGCTGTGGTTTTATGTTTCTGTAAAGAAAATTGGTGTTTTAGGACGAAATCACATTTGGCAGCATCGATTCGCATTTCATCTATTGAAAATGGATTATTTTGTATGAAGATCGTACAGATTAATTCACCTTTCGGCTTTCCCATTTTTATTTGTATTTTAAATGCGTTTAAGAGTAGCCGATGCCACTTTGTAAAAATAAAAAATAAATAAAAAAAATGTTTATTTCAATTACATAAGGCTTAAAAAGCATGATTTGAAGACCACCTTTTAAGCAAGAAGATGCTTGTGTTAGGTGACTGGAAACATGGAATAAATATTTTTATTTAATATAAATTTATAAAAAAGAAAAAAAAACATAGGGACATAAACGTAGGGATGGATATTATACAGGATGGAAAGGACACCAAGGTATTCAATGCATCATCCAGAACCCCCAGCATCGAAATTTTTCATCGATAGGTATAGCCGTCTATGGCAGCCACCATGCGAAGTCTGGCCGAAAGCACCCATCAAATGCGAATCTATGCTGACAAATGTTGTTTCACCCTAAGTATTGCCAATACCACCACCAGCTAAATGCAAATTCATGCTGACAAAATGTCATTTCACCATTAGTAAAGCTTAATTTTTTTTATTAGATGCGATTTGTGGACGAAAGAAAAACCAGGCCTGTCTAACAGTTCTTTATTGTGTGGTTAGTTTCTAACCTGGTGTCAGAGTTTTTATGCCGCCCATGGGCCTCTGACTTGGCTTTACATGCCGTCGAGAAATATCTGTCAGGCATGCTTGAGGAAACCCCCACGATGTTTTCCTTCACCGAAGCAAGTGATCATTATACAATACGCACATGAATCTGAAAAATCAGAGGTGCGTTTCTTGGGTTCGAATTCGAGACCTATGATTTGGCTATCCGACGGTCACACCACTAGGCTATCACTGATTATGTTCAGTAATGTTGACAAATTAATCAAAACAGCGAAGGATGTGACAGATTTTGCGACGAAGCAAACTTTACGGTCACCGTCTTAAAATGTATGGGGGTCAGTGAAGTTACCTCTATAGAACATTTCGGCTTTGTCTATGAACTGACAAATATAAGGTCTAACTATTCATACACGAAATATTTTCAGAGAATCATCTAACGGCTATAACGAAGCCATTTCCAGGGATTTTTTTTTTATCCAAGTATATTTTTTTATAAAAAATAAAGAATTTAAAATTACTTGACCTACAAAATAAATACTGGCTCCTTATTTTTAAACATCCATTAGGCTAGTTTACTACGTCGTATTTACCTAATGTCATTGTTAGAATATAGGAGTAAAGGTTATATGCAAAAAAATTTAGAATTATAATAATTTCGTAAAAAAAAAACACTCAGATATTTTTTTTTCGTTGCTATGGCGACTTTACGACTTACAGAAGTTACTGTTAAAATATTTCGTGTATGAAAAGATAGACCTTATATAGTATAGACTAAATAGTGGGCCATGACAAAAATTGTTTGCAATCCTATTTCATTATCATAACCAGGGTTCGATTTTAATTTTTTTTTGATAATTTTCAATGCTGATTCAAAACTTGATCTTTCTTTCTTTTTTTTTTCCTTTTTTTGTTTTTTCTTTCTTTTTTTCCTTTTTTTGTTTTTTCTTTTTTTTTTTTTTTTTTTCGTTAATGTATTGATAATGGATAAGTTTTATTTAATTGTGTATTGCATTTCAATCGAGTTGAATTTTAAAAATTTAATTGTATTTGAATCAATTCTAATTATATGTATTGTAATTTATTTTATTTTTAACTAAATTGTGCTGTTTTTGTTTTTTTTGTGTTTGTAGTGCGATTATAGTCTGACTGTATTGTATTAATTGGCAATGGGTGTAAATTACCTAAATAAATGAATTTATATATTTATATACATTTAATTTTTGACTTACATATGAATACTTTAATAAGGGTGAAGCGGCCGGGTAGCCCGCTAAATTGATATTTTCTTACGTTTTTTGCAATTTGCAGGTCAGTGTCAGGTTGTATGTTGATTAAAATATGAATCGCGACCGTAACACATATGTAGTTACAGAATTATAATCATTAAAATCATCAATACAACCCCTTAAGTTCATTTCATCCCATTCAATAACCATTGAGCTTAGAGCTAATGAACTTAGAGGTTTTTATTGATAATATAATAATTCTGTAACATACAACCTGAAACTGACCTGCAAATTGCAAAAAATGAAAAAAAAAAAAAAAATTCGCATGCTACCCTGACGCTTCCACCTTAATAAACTATTATGTAAAGAAAAACATTTATATTTACTAATTATTTTTGTTCTTTGAAACGAGCATTCAAAATTACACAATTTTAATTTATTTACTAATTTAAATTAAAAAACCTGTACGTTGATTAAACGCCGTGTTTCTGAAAATTTTTTTTTTTAATTCGCACTTTTTGAATTTGGATACGCGCGGAAACGACAAATCACGTTTGGATACGAGAAGTGGTATTTGTTTTTTTTTTATCAACAAAATTACTTCGAACCCTGATTATAACTAGCCTGTACTGTTCACAGCTGACCATACGGTCCCTCTACATTCGGTCCATCGATTCTTAAAGAATTAAACATCCAAGTCGTCCCATCATCACTTTCAAAGTCTGCTTCGGCAACAAAGCTGTTCTTAACGAATCTTAACGTTTCAAAAATACAATGAGAGCAACGTACCTCAATATGCTTCTCCAAAGACATCTTAGACTGGAACTTCTTGCCGCATAAATCACAAATAATAACTCTCAAATTATGCACTTTTTTATGCTTGGTAAAATTACTTGAATCACTGAATGTCCTATCACATAATTCACACTTATAGACAGGTAAAGACGCATGATCTCGCATGTGTTGCTTATATTTCTCCGGCACAGGAAATCCGGTTTCACATATTTGGCATTTGAGCTCGTGGAATATGTGTTTCTGGTTGTAAGCGTCCACTAGGAGGTGTTCAATGATGTGTCTCTTGCATTCGTTGACGCGCTTGAACCAACGGTGGCAGTGGTTGCATTCTTTTGGAGTTTTGTGGAGACGGGCTGCGGAAGATAGACATTATACATTAATACAGAAATTGAAACGAGGATGTTTTGATGATTTTATCATTCTTCTTTATAGTGTGGTTAGTGTGCCTAAAAGCCTAACCTGCCCTTGCAGCATGACCACCGTAGACAAGGATTTCTTTGACGGAAGAATCGACAAAATGACAGATTGTGTCGACACGATGACGGGTTTCTCTTCACTATCTGTCATTTTGACGATTCTTCGAAAGAAATCCTTGTCTACGGTGGTCATGCTACGGGGGGGGGGCTGGTATCAGAGTTTTTATGCCCCCCGCCCATGAAAGCCTCTGACTTGGCTTTACATGCCGTCTAGAAATAGCTCTCAGGCATGCTGGTTTCCTCACGATGTTTTATTTCACTGAAGCAAGTGATAATTATAGAATACGCAAAATCAAAGGTGCGTGTGTCTTGGGTTCGAACTTGAGACCTATGACTTGGCAGTCCGACGCTCACGCCACTACGCTATCACTGCTAATTTTCGTTTAGTTGTAATACGATACCCCTTGGCAATCTGTCTACCTGTAACGACTGTCAAAGATCTACAATTGACAGCCGGGACCAACGGCTTAACGTGCTCTCCGAGACACGGAGAAAACTCAATATGTATTGGGAGGTCTTCCATCCCTGGACCAACCTAGGCAAGCGTGGCTTAACCTGAAGATCGACCCATGCGGCTGTTATTTAGCCACGAGCTCCTCTGGTAAAATTCCTCTCCCCACATTCTACTGAAAAAACCCAAATAACACTTTTGGCGACCTGGGAATCGAACCCAGTAACAAAAGGTCCAACCACCGGTAGTAACAGCTTCAGAGGTAGGACTCTCCTCAGAATGCGAGCAGTATCGAGGAGTACTGCCTCCTGGATCCAGACCCTTGATCCAACCGCCAATTAAGAGCCTAGGAGATGTTTGTTTCATTGTAAAAAACCAGCCAAGTGCGAGTTAGACTTGCAAACGAGGGTTCCATATAAACTTGTAGATATTTTGTTATTAAACTACATATTTTTTCCCTGTACATGTGTAGAAAGACGTTGCTTCTTGCCAAATTTCATGATTCTAGGTCATTGGGAAGTACCCTATAGGTGTTGATTCTCCTGTGAAATCACAATATATGCAACACAAACGGTGATATTTTTTTATTTTTTCACCTCTGAGAGAAACCATAGACCGAGTATTTGATATTAATTTCAAAACTTGATACCTCTACGCGTTCCTGACAAAAATGGTCTTGAATCAAATCAAATCAAATCATATTTATTTCTGTAAATTGGTTTACAAAACTCTTTTACATGTCACAACATGTTGTTTTTTAAAACTAGATGGGGCCGGTGTTTCGTACCTGACTACTCTGAGAAGAAACATCCGAAACAAACTCAGAGGTCACAGTCTCTTTTAAAGTCCAGACATTGCTCAAGTCATATGAGGACCATGTAGATTAATGTCCGAGATGGTATTTTGAAGAAATAACCACACAGATTTGAGTGGACCTGTCCAGACAGTGCAAGCATTTGTCAGTGATCGTGTAGCTCGACTCGTAATCCAAGGAGCTCAACGACACGACGAACAATACCAAAGAAAGGACTTTTGGGTAGGCCGCATAAAGTACTCAAACTGCCAGACAATCGTGAAACTAACTTAACTAAAAAATTAAAATAATAATAATAGTATGACCCACGTAGTCCTCATATTCACAGTAATAAACAAAAAAAATATATATATATATAATACGACACTTGAAAAAGTAAAATAAAGTCAAGAAAAAAAAAATAATAATAATAATACCACAGGTACTTGAAAAAGTAAATAATGTCAACTAAATCGAACAATAATTAATAAAAATAAAAAATGTCAAACAGTAATAAAAATAAAATAAAATGGGTACAATTCAGTTTAATATCGATTTCAATTGGAGCAGTTCAATCCCAAGCCTTTTTGTCCTCGATATAATCCTTAACAGAATAGAAGGCTTTCTGGCAAAGTTTACGTTTTATAAAAAATTTGAATTTATTAAGGCTTAGTTCATGTATGTGGCCTGGAAGTTTATTATAAAAGCGTATACATTGGCATCTAAATGATCCACCTATTTTCTTGAGCCTTGTTGTGGGTACAATAAATTGATTTTTATTCCTTGTATTTATATTGTGAATCTCAGAATATTTCTTAAACCGCTTTATATTTTTGTGAGCATACAAAAGGTTTTCATATATGTATTGAGAAGGAACAGTCATAACATTAATCTCCTTAAACTCTTCTCTGAGAGAGTGTCTCGGACTCAACTTATAAATTGATCGAACGGCCCTTTTCTGCAAAACAAAGATGGTCTGAATATCGGCGGCATTCCCCCATAACAGAATGCCGTACGACATTACGCTATGAAAATAGCTGAAGTAAACTAATCGAGCAGTCTCTACATCGGTTAAATTACGAATTTTTCTAACTGCGTATGCTGCGGAGCTCAGTTTCTTAGACAATTTATCTATATGTGGGCCCCAGACTATAGTGGCATACAGACAGACAACAAAATGATCCTATAAGGGTTCCTTTTTCCTTTGAGGAACCCTAAAAATGAAAACAAAACCAACACTTACCAATGCACTCCTTTATAATAGTTTCATGTAGTTCTCCCCGTTTCAGCGGAGGCCTAGATGTCACCTTTATAGGGTGCGTAGGCTGGGCGTTGATGTGTAGCTCCCAGTGTTCAAAGAATTGGTTCAATGAAATCGTTTCGGTGCATTTCTTGCATTGAAAGTCCGGTTTTGTCATCGCTTTACCTGGAATGAAGATAGAAATTTTATTTACTCAAATATAACATTATTTTTAGTATATGCCAAACCTGAATATAGTTTGCTCAGAATAAGTAACTGAATCGATTCCAATCATTTTTAAACCATGTTATATGTTGCCCCAAAAATATTTAAAAAAGGTTACAAGTTGGACACCGCACGACACTAAGTACCTATCGCAATCATTTAGGTACCTACTGCCAAATTATTATTATCAATGAGCTCAAATCGACGCTGGAGGCGCGCGCGCGGCGACCACGTTTTATTGCGGACGACCAGGTAACAGAACATTTTATTTTTTATTTATTTTATTACCATGTTTGAGTGTCCCACTGCTGGGCAAAGGCCTCCCCATTCTCCTTTTTTTATTTTAAATCGCCGTCGAGGTAGACCGCGGCGAACGTGGTGTGACGATCTGATCTCGTTTGCGGGGCGAACATGGCCAGATATGACACAGAACATATCTTTAATGTGATTATATTATTTGTCTATTGAAAACTGACTGTGCCAATTTTCAAAGGGAATCCGGTAGGAATCGAGTTGTATGGAACCTCCGCCACTGGTACGTACGGAATATGACGGTCTTAATATAATGTAAAAAATGCGAGCTCCCTCATAGGCGGAAACTAGTTTTTAAATAAAATAAACAATAACAGTACCTGCATGCGTAATCATCTTCACCCGCACAAAATTCTGTTTAATATGCGACTGCACATGTGAAGCTAGAACCGAATAGTTATCTAATTTATTCAGACACTCCGGGCACGATTTATGTTGATACCCGTGCTTTTCAAAATGAGACAAATATTTTTTCATGGTACTAAATGTGCAATTGCACTTTGTACAGAAGTAGTCTCTATGTCTGATCGGGTTCTTCAGACAGTCAAACTCGATATGAGCTCTGTATTGTTTATGGTTTGCTGTAAAACCGCATTTTGTGCATCGGTATTTGTTTTCCTTTTTTTTACCACTTCTTTGGATGATAACTTCTGGTTCTAACACAGATTCTTCTTCCTTCATTGGTCGAGGAAAATCTTGTGAATCTTCGTCATCTTCTGTTTGATCCTGAGAACATTCTTCACCTTCCTCTATAATAGATTCTTGCTTGACCAACAAGTCTTCAATGTTAAAGTTGAGTTTTATTATATCTCCATCATATTCGTCGTCTATGTCTATATCTTCTTCTTGTTCAATAAATTCTTCTTTCACGGTTATTTGGTGTTCAAAGTTGTCTGTGTCATTTTCTTCGTCTTGCATTTGGCTTTCTGCTTCGTCTACAGGTTCTTCTTTGATTATAAGTCTTGGGCTGTCTTCGTAGTCCTCTGGTTCTTCTGAAAATGTTAAATAATATGAGTTATGTCGGGTTCTAAGCCATAAAAATTTGCCTGTATTTGTCTCCAGTCAATGGGTGCCTACATGTGGATGGACGGCGCCGCAGAAGTGGCGTGACGACCTGCACGCGTAACATGACCACTGTAGAAACGGGTTTTGTCGACGGAAGAATCGATAAAATGACAGATAAACAAAAGAAATCTGTCATTTGTCTGTTTCTGCGGTGGTCATGCTAAGCGTGTTGGACGCCTGAAGATCGACCCGAACGGCTGTCATTATTTAGCCACGAGCTCACGATCTCCAAGATCAATAAATTAATGTTATTCTTCTCCAAAATCTCACCGCTTAGCAAATTGATTTGCGAACATGATTCTATCACTATTTTAGTGAAGGTAAAAGAAAGTTTCTTACAAGATTTCATTCAATGCAACATAGCCGCCTGCGTCTCGATTTTGATTTATTAATTATTATTAATATTATCTTGTTACTATACCGAAGACGTACAAAGGTTTTCAATACTGGAAATCGCGTTACAGAACTCGAGAGTTATGGCAGGACATCTAGCAAGGCGCAGTGGTGACAGGTGGACTAAGGCTCGGATTTTGTTAACAATTTCCGAAGTTTTAATTTTTTTTGCAGGGAATCCTAATGTTTTTCTAAAAGAAACCTATGTTACTCCTTATAACATCAGCTAGTAGTCCCGTCAAAAACGCTCCAGCCGTTTCGGAGATTATTTATTTGTATTGATGAAATTAGCCCTGGATTAAAACAACTGGAAGTCATGGGGAGAGGCCGGCCTCTCCCCATGACTTTAGCCTGCGTCATCCCACTGCTGGGCAGAGGCCCAGCAGTGGGATTACGCAGGCTAACAGTATCAGATGAATATTTTTACCGCTGTTTTTCAGTTCAAAAAGAGTCTTTATTTTTCAACATTTTCTTATCTCTCTGGTTCTATTTTTGAAATGTAAAAAAATAAGTCAAGAAAATAAATATTCCGAAAAAAATATTACGCCTGGTTACTCAATAAATGTTTTTACACGACCCAGGAATACCTTAGTTATAAGAATAGAAAATTATTATAAAACCTTACTATGTTCCTATTCTAGTGCAATAATACCTAGTTAAGTTATTATACAACGAAAATCAAAAAGAGTACCTATATGTATAGTTATGTCACCCATTCCGTTTTATTATATTATAAGCTTTTATTTTATGTTTCGTATACCAGAAATGGTTTATATGAGGATCCTTAATGTTATATTGTGTAACTAGCGACCCGCCCCGGCTTCGCACAGGTGCAATATATACATATAAACCTTCCTCTTGAATCACTCTATCTATTAAAAAAAACCGCATCAAAATCCGTTGCGTAGTTTCAAAGATTTAAGCATACAAAGGGACATAGGGACAGAGAAAGCGACTTTGTTTTATACTATGTAGTGATGTAACATTTATGTACCATCTATTTAGACCCATATTATGCAAATAAATTATTGGATTTGATTTTGAATGAAGAAAATATAACATACCTTTGACTACAACATCATCCATCACAAAGTCTGTTGTCGATTCTTGCGAGTCATGTCTCTGTTCACATGCTGGTACCAATTCCTCTTCAGTCAGTTGTGATTCTTGCGCTTGTGCCAAAGCTTCTTGTTCTTCTTCCAACGCTTCCTGTTCTGCCATTTCAGATTCCGCTAAGCTTTTATATACGCAGGACGATGGTACAATGAGCTGAAAAGATAACATAACATCACGCCTGTAATCCGCAAAGGTTTAGTCAGAGGTGTACCTAAGAGTACGCCCTTATTCGGCCATCATCATCATCATCATCCACAGCCCGAACTCATCCACTGCTGGGTATAGGCCTCTCTTTTCTCGTGTCAATCCCCACGGTCCTGTGCCAGCCTCATCCAGGTTTTTCCCCCGATGGCAACTATGTCGTCTGCCCATCTCATTCGGCCAGTTATGTTTAAGTCCCATGTGTTAGGGGACGAGCATATTACCATCATACATCCAGGCTCCGTGGCTGCTACACTGAGAAATTCCTGATAGAAAACTCAATAACACTTTGCTGAACCTGGGTTTTGAACCCAGGGTCTCATGCTAAACAGAAGCGCTTGCCACCACTAGACCATTTCTAAGGAAACAGAATACATACATACATAACGTCACGCCTGTAATCCCGAAGGGTTAGGCAGAGGTGTACCCATGTACACCCACATTTCGCCAATTATGTTTAAAATCTCATGTAATAGGGGACAAACCAATTGCCATCAACCATGCCTAAATTCAGGCTCCTTGGCTGCTACTGAGTAATTCCTTATGAAAAACCCAATAACACCTCGACCGACCAAGGAATTGAACCAAGGACCTCATGCTCAGTAGTCGCACTTGCGACCACTAGACCAATGAGGCAGTTCCTAAGGAAAATGTGTCGACAACAGTAGCAAAGGGTCAATTCTTGTAACAGGTAAGCCAGAGTCCATATCTTTAATCTGATTATATTATTTGTCTATCTATAGAATACTGACTGTACCATTTTTCAAAGAGAATCCGGTAGGAATCGAGTTGTATGGAATCTTCGCCACTGGTCGAACATGTTCCTTGGAATTGTAGCTTTGAAATCTGAGCTACTACTACAAGAAATTGTATAAAGAAAATCTATACTCACTTTAGGAAAATATATTTGTTGTTGCATATCCTCTAACTCATGTTCCAGTTCCGAATGGGCTGCAGCATCATCATTGCTCAGAAAAACATTCAGCCCCTTACATTTATTACATTTCCTCACCGCCATATACTTGTCGGTGTGAGTCAACATATGCTCATACTTCTTGCAGCTATACCTCATCACTACATCACAAACTTCACACTCATAAGGTACATTCGAGTGTTCAATATGCAGTTCTAGGGACATGGTGTTCGAGAATGTTCTGAAGCAGTGGGGACATTCACAATGAGGGACTTCTTGCCAACATTTGTGCAAGTATCTACAAATATATTTTTCTGAACATTTCTGACAGTCGTTATTATGGGTCATGATTGGTATATCAGACCGAACCGAGTGAGAGATCTCTAAATGATTTGTCACTTCATCGACAGTGTCAAATCTTGACTTACAAATGTCACATTTGTATGGCTTATCCTGCACTTTACATACAGGACAAGACTGTATATGATCTCTGAGACCCATGCAGGTAAAAAACTGCTTAGAGCATCCTTTGTTCTTGTAATACTTTTGCTCATGTCGGTCTCCTAATTCATGAGCAGCATAGTCTTTGCCGCAGCGGCGACAAAGGCCTTCAGTGTATATGTCTTTGACCACAACGAGCCTTTCATGGTATGCTATTAAATTAGCCTCATGCATTTCATACTTCTCCAAAACGATCTTGATCATCTTGTCATTTGGGTGTGCTGAAGACAGATGGTTGCGGAAATCAGACAGAAGCCACCAGGATCTAGTACAGATATAACATTTGTAGAATAGAGGATCTTCTCTGTGGAAACTGCGGAACTGCCATCTCTTCCACTCGTCTAATGCTGCCTGGATTCGATTTTCAAACCCCTCGTTCTTTAGCTTTGTTTTCTGTTCATAGCCTATCGTATTCCTTAGGTAGATGGTTAAGATTTTATCAGCGAGCTTTGTTGAAGTTTCTTGTATGTTATCGGCTTCATTAAGAACGTGTTCTCGAGAGAGCGATATAGGTGTTATATGTGTCTTTGTACTGAGTACATCTTTAGCTGGTGTCAATTCATTTTCGACTCTAATGCTAGCAAATTCGTCATCATCATCATTGCAAGATTCCACTTCAATATTAATCTCGAATTTTCTTGGTGATTCTTTTAGTTTTGGTTCGATATCTTCTTTAGCTGACGATTCGTTGATTTTTCTTAGAACGCTTGTGTCAACTTCTTGAGTTGTTGAAATAGTTGTTTCTTCTAGTTTTGTAATGTTAAGTTGTGGTTCTTTAAATACGTCTTTAGTTGTTGGCTGTTTAACGTAGGTGATGGGGGGTGTGGGTGGGGGTGCGGGTGGGTAGGTGGTGATGATAGGTGGGATAGGCTTTTTAGGTATTTTCGCCACTGGAAGCTGAAATTTTAAGATAAATTTATTTTAATTCTTTCAAAATCAAAAAAAAAATATTTTACACAAACCTACATGGGCACTTATGAAACATCAAAAGATGCTGAAATGAGTAAATCTGCAGAGTAAATTGCATAACATAAAAAGACAATGCAAATAATTTTTATAGTTCCACAAAATCAATATCAAAATATTTTATTTCACATAGGCCTAGATGGGCACTTATAAAACGTCGACAAAAAGGAGCACGGTTCAGGTTGGTCGGTTCCTACGGAGAAGAACCGGCAAGAAACTCCATGGTTACTCTTTTCAAATCATTTGGTATTACAATACTATCATGGATACACCAACGATGTTACGTTAACGGGTAAAGAAATGGTATTAAAGTGACAAAAGAGGTTCATTAGAGCTATTTTCAATTTGCAAGCCGTTTTTTAAAAATACTAAAATATTAACGATGCCCTCGCTGTACATTTATGAAACGTCTATGTTCGTCAAAAATAGTTTACGTAAATTTGCTCGAGTAACTAGTCAGCGCCGTTGTGATCGGTTACAAACAGTTGGGTCTAGAACTGCGCTATTTGGAAATAGTATCTTTGTAACGGCACCAAGGGTCTATAATAAATTACCAAAATGTACGGTATAAGGAGTGAAGATAATGTCCGCAAATTCAAAAGTAAATTGTATTTATTTTTATTAGATAAGACATACTACTCCATAGAAGAATTTTTAAATGATAAAATATGACATTACTAACCTTTTTAATACAATTTACCTTTGACATGCATGTAACAATAAATTATAATTGATTAATTGCCTAATAACAGTATCATTAGTTGACATTATTTACTCGAACTTGACTTTTTATTGTATAAATTCAGACTTATTACTAAAAAAAATGAATAGATTTGTACACCAATTTCATTGGTAGGACATAGAGCTCGACTAAATTGTATACGTAAGACCTTTATTGTAATACCTATGTTCACAAATAAAGTTTGATTGATTGATTGATTGATGTTATTCTTACATTGCTGAGAAAACAAATTGCTGAGATTTTGAAGGAAATTCATATCTCTTTAAATCACAATAATTCTGATTGTGATGAGTTGTCTAACACAATTGAGGTGCTAGTGAAGCCTCTAAATTGTAAATCTGCTATCAAATCTCACTTTGTCTCTTTGTTTGTTTAACAAAATTTGAGTGAAAACTCAAAGCGTTCATTTCAAAAGCTAGCGCACTATCAGGCACAGAGCACCGCTACCGGGATGAAAAGTATCCTAGTATGTTAACCCAGGTTATGAACTATCTATGTGCCAAATTTCATCCAAATCCGTTCAATAGTTGACGACTTTGGAACCAGAGTGATCTAGGGCACAACAGTATGTAGTTGCACCTCAGTACTTAGATCAGTGTGACATGGTCTTCACTTTAGTCCACACCAATTCTATAGTGACATGTTGTGATCCCTCAAGGAAGAAAGCACTGAAGAGCACATAGATAAGTGTGGCATGGAAGAGAAGAATTATGATTTTTCTAGCCATTGTGTCATAACCTCAGTATTGGTAAAAATGACACTTAGATCACTCTGGTTCCAACATCGTCAGTTATTACTTGAATGAGTAACAAACATTCATCCTCACAAACTTTTGCAGTTATAATAGTAGCAAGATCTACCATAGGTATGTCATTGCCTAATCCTTCGCAAGTATAGGCCCGATATTATCATTAACACTAGAAATGGGATATTTACCATGTTATGTCCATGTCATGTTTTACCATGTTGTAAATATCCCGTTTCTAGTGTTAAAGATAATGTTAGTGATCATGATAATTTAAAATCTTATATTAGGCTCGATGTTATGTTGTTATGTGTACCTAAGACATATGCATATAAATTCACACTCTTTTTCCCACAGGGATAGTCAGAAACTGCAGAATGCCTCCTCATACATTATCATCTGCTTCTTATAGCAGTGTTAGCCTAGCTGGTGTGACTGTCGGACTGCCAAGTCATAGGTCTCGAGTTTGAACCCAAGGCACGCATCTCTGTATGTGTATTTTGTAATTATCACTTGCTTTAGTGAAGGAAAACAACATGCCTGAGAGATATTTCTTGACGGCGTGTATCGCAAAGTCAGAGGCCCAAGGTGGCATAAAAACTCTGACATCAGGTTAGGCACTAACCACATGATAAAGAAGAATCTGCTTCTCCTCTGCCATTACGGGTGAAAACTCCTGGTGAAGGAGCGCCTTAGGCAGAAGTATACTCATAGTAGACACACATTTCAAAGTCCCCTGCCATAGGGGGTGAACCTATTGCCATCAACCGGGTACGAATATAGGTTCCCCGAGTTGCTACTTAGGACTTCAGATGGAAAACGCCGTTATTATAACCAAAAATTAAACTTAGTACCTCATAGACAGCAGTAATGCTTGCAACCGCTAGACCAATTAGGTGTGCTTTATTAAAAATAAGAAACTATTAAGTTAAAGTACATAAAAGCTTTAAATGAAATAAAAAGGTGTTGTGTTCTTCGTTTGGTTGGAGTGTACGTAACGGGGCATTTGGGAAGGCCCCCTTGGGGCACCCCGATGTTAGGTTTGGTTAGGTTACTTTAAACCCTGCAGAAAGAAATAGGAGCCCCCTGTAGCGGGGCTACGTCGACTTTTTCATAGTGCCCTGTTTTGTATCCACTGACCCAAGTACTACTACTACTGGTGAGCATGAGGTCCTTGGTTCAATTCCAAGTTAGGCAAAGTGTTATGTAAAAGGCTAAGTGTATGTTAAGTTTATGTATATTAAATTGTCATGAGGAGTTTCTCAGTAGCAGCCTCAGCTTCTGGTTCTGAATTTGTGCCTGGTTGATGGCAATAGGCTATCCCTTATTATATTGGACTAGCCCAAACATTAGTCCTTAAGTTGCCGGACAATAAATGAATGTTGTCATTGTTAAACATTGGCATAATGTGGATGTACTTCTGGGTACACCTCTGCCCAACCCATCAGTGACTACAGGCTTGATATTTTGTTATGTGTTTATTTGTATTGTTTAGAATGTTAGTCAGACTTCATCGGTAATTATAAAACATTGTGTGATCTGTGAATGTTGTAGTTCAAAACTTATTTTTGAACTCCAGCCTAACATCAATCTTGTCCTCTTACAATCCACATTCATAGTCCCAAAATGCAATTTTATTGTAATTGTACCTCCTGACTAAGTATTTAGTAGTAACCATTTGAAGTTTTAAGTCTTTTTCAAGTTTCAGTCATGCATAGTAGCAAAACAATCAATAATTTTACTAGTATCTACTTATGTAGTGCTATTTTTAGAACTTAAATGACCTTTTTCATTCGTTAATCTTGGAAAAAATATTGTTTTGGTTATGCATTGACATTTCAGACAGTCAAAGGCTTTAAATTCTATAGAATTTCTTCAAATAGCATCTTAATATTGTGTAATTCAGTCCCATTAATATTATCGGCGAAAATTACGTCAGTGAAAACGACATTTTACGTAGGTAGATTTTCGCGCATGACTTTCACCTACCCCCACATTATTATAACAAATTATTGTGGTAAATAATTTAAAAATACCTATAAATTGACATAACATCATTTGCGCTTAATTTACGGTGTTTCTTAGAAAAAAAACCTTTAACAATAGCGGCAGAACTGGTCATCCAAGTTTACGCGTGCTAACTTTCGTCAAAATGGTGGTATTTCCTACCTGCAATTCAAGATCATCTTCGTACACAGCACACTCACGAGGCACTAACTTCGATTTTCTCGACCTTTTTCTGGATGTATCAGCCATTTTTACACTTTAAACATCCGACATGCAAATAAACACAATAAAACTGAGAGCTGTTGGAAATGTAGGAATTCGTATGGAGACAATACACGACCAAGATAAAAACGCGTACTGTTTCCTAAACATGAAGTGAACAGACCAAGTAAAGATGTCAGTACGAGATTTTATGTACGAATCGGACCTCTCTTTTTGACACATAGGTTAGCTTGTAGACACTAGTGCCATTGTCGAGATAATATCCGTTTTTCATTGTTTGACAGTTTTGGTTATGGATGCAAGTCGGGTAGTCTGTGACAAACTCTCTGTACAGAACGTTTCGTTTCTCTTAATTCATTACAAAAGTACAAAAAAAAAACAAGAATTTGAATTCAATTCTATAAATAACCTTTTAGGAGGAGTACATGGACCTTTTTCCTGAAATTTTAGAAGTTATACGAAGGAATTGATAAAGAAAACACTTTGTCTCGACCCAAAATAATCTACTACTAACTAGGGCAGAAAGCATAGAGGAAAGAGAAAGTGATCATACTTTTACTGTTTTTCATCTGAAATTGTTTACGCTCTTTATTGATAAGTACAAAAAATAGATTACAATGACCGTGTGCAGTCCGTACATGATACAATCAATAAATACCAACACTGATTGTGTTGGTGTTTTATTTTCGTGTTGTGTGAAAGGGCGAAGGGGCCCGCAGGCGGGATGGGGCCACGTTAAAAGAGCAGCAAGTTTAATGTTCTTGTCCGATGACGCAGTTTTTATGAGCAAGCAAGGATGAAATTTTTGTCACTTTAATTATTAAAAAAACTTACCTCAGCGTCAGCCAAGCCAATGGCCTCAGCATACCGAATTGGACGCTGTAGTCGTCGACTTAAACGTGCAATGAAACGTAAATATCACCTTGTTTTTATATCATCTGTGTGATTCATAACCTCAAAATGGAATTTTAACTTCCGAAAGAATATTTACATAAAAGTAATTAAAATGAGTTTATTTATTAGAAATTACAAGCCTAACAGCTTGGCAGCAGCTTACAATGCTAAATTATGGCGCTTTAACTCAACAACCGCCGACAGTGCTCTTAAAAAGGATCAGGAAGAAGAAGAATTTAGAGTCCTTGATATTTTGAAGAAAAGGGACAGATTTAAGAAGAAAGTGGTCCGTAGGACTGATATACAGCCTGATAGGGCTGATAGGATGGCCACAGACCAGGTATATCATCAGTTATAAACTTTTTAAAGGTTATTTTAACTAATTTTGTAAATGATCATCATCTGACTGCCTGCTACCTAATTTTATGATATCAAAATCAACAGTTAATTTACTTTTAAACTTATATTTTCGTGGTGTCTCGCGACTCTAAGGATCGTCTGTGTGATATATTGATTTGTATGTGTAATAAATAAAAGGCGTTTAGACTAATTCAGATAATTATTGAGAGCTTAAGCGTCCGTCAAAGTGTAACGATGTTTTCGTTACACTTTGACGGACGCTTAAGCTGTCTAAACTTTTATTTTTCTGATTTCAAAATTAATGTTAATTTATATCTTTAAAACATGTCAGAGTTAATTCCTAAATGACCATGAAAACGGCGGCCTCTAAGACGACCCACTGACCAAGTATTCTGCCAAACTTTTCATTTATTATAAAAAAATAATAATAATGGACATTAGTCCATTATTTTTTTTTTTAAATGGGCCTGTTCTTGACCTCAACCATTTTGACCAACACAGCAATCTGTGGTTTCTGCCTAACTCTAATAATTGAAATTGAAATTCAAATACTTTTATTTGTAGAACACAGGTAAACAAAAATACAGACGTAGTAGTAGACGTACAATAGTAATAAAATGAGCGCTATGTCTTGCCGTCACCGGCATACAAATATTGTAATTATAATTTCATAGGGGTAATTAATAAAAATAACAAAACTAATAATAACAATATGGGGAGAAAAGCTTGAGTTTTTAAATGTATGTACTCGTTTGTTTAAGAACATATATAAGGCATGAAGAGCCGCTGCCATAGACCAACCGCTTTAATGAGTCCTCTGCCTTGTCCCATCAAAGACACATTAAGCATCCACAAAGTCCTAACAATATCCCACAGGTTATTTGCTTTAAAATAACCATAATCCACGTAGTTATTACTAATTGAACCAATACGTGATCAACCTTCAGAATATTCCATTTAAATTTATACCTTCAGGAAGACTCATTGAAGCGGTCGGTCAATTGACAAATAATTTATAACAGCAATGTACAAAACAGTCTTCTTCTTTGTGTCACAAGCGTAACAGTACCTGCTTAAAATGTTGCCGTGTTAAAAACTTTTCCGTTTCTACAGCATCATCTGTGGCAGAGCACAGGTCACTTTGATTATATATTTTTGGTCAGAACAGTTAGCTGACAGTCATCGTTATCTTCCTGCCCTTGTCCCATTCTACTTGGGGTTGATGCAACATATTTTCTTCTTCCATTCTCCCCTGTCAGACTTTACGGCATTATTTACAACTTTCTCTTTCATATCATTCCTCACACAATCCATAAATCAACATCTTTTCTTTGGCTTTCGTCTCCCTCTCCATCTGTCACTAGTTTTGTGAAACAGTAGCCTATTTAAATATAAAATTCGATAACCAAGACAATTCCTACTATTTCAGAATTGGGGCAACGTCTGGCCAGGTCCAAAGACCTTCCACCCATCATCTGTCCCACTCCCCCTTCGCCAAGGCTATGTGCCCAAAGGACAAGCACCACCCGGCAAGAAAGCTAACGCAGAACTTATGAAGATACCGAATTTCCTTCACCTCACTCCACCGGTAATCAAAAGCCAGTGTGAAGCTATCAAGCAATTCTGTACTGAATGGCCGACACTTTTAAACTCCGAAGAAACGATTGAAAAACATTATCCTCTGGAAATAATCACCTCAGATTACTGCCATGCTAGTCCGACTATCCGTAATCCTTTAGCAAGAATTGTAACTCTCCGCATAAAACTATCTACTCTGAAATTGGACAAACATTCTCGAGACAAGTTTATACGTTTAGTCGGAGATCGGTATGATAGTAAGACAGACTTGGTCACGATAACCGCTGATCGGTGTCCGGCTAGAGTGCAGAATTTGGATTATGTCAACTATTTGTTAACTGCCTGCTACCATGAAGCGTGGAATGTGGAGGAATGGGAGAAGGATAAAACGGAAGACGATATGGAGTATTATGACTGGGATAATAATGCATCTAAAAAGAGTTTGGTAAATTGGCATTTACGTACCAAAAATGAAAGTACAGAGTTGACTGATGATGAGTATAAAAACTTTGATATCTCAGGAATAGGATACGCAGAAGAATATAAAAATGCTGTATCTAGTTTGATGAATGACGGAGAAAGTGATGCGACGGTGAAGAAGTACGGAGAAACGGTTAGAAAAGTTCTTGGATTGCCAGAGAAGAGTGTAGCTTAAGTTATTATGTAAAATAAAGTGTACTTAGTAGGTTGGTTTTTTTTTTTTATTATTGTGCTGGCCATGTTGCATGAATGCACCCCGAGAGCTGTACTAAGACCATCACTCTCTGGACATATACAGAGTGTAAAAAACAGCCCTCCACAAACTGACAGGTACCATATTCCACCGGAATTTTTCTTAACATTGTTTTCTTTTCAGTTACTATTCTTTTGTATTGTATTGTATAACGGGCTGGTGTCCGCAACTCCACGTCCAAAGCGCGTATTTTACTAATCTTTTATTTCAATGTACAATTACAATCCCTGTACGTAGCACTCCATCTATGTAAACAATACGGCTAAAATCGAAAATCCAACAATGGATGTTGAAATACTCTAACGAACGACGCGTGAAATCAGCTGTTCACTTCTTGCCTAGCTTACAGGGTTCATCGAACTCGTCGTTGCGCTTGCCGTTCGCTACGTGCGTTTTGCCACGGTAACGATAAATTGCGTATGAGGCAAAAAACAAATCAAATTAATTAGATTCCCATAACATTCCTAAAATAATTTCTTGTACTGGTCATCTTAGTATGATATACTGAATTCACCCCATCAGTTTGTGGAGGGCTGTCCCTTACACCCTATATGTTCTATGTTAGGATTTATGTTTCCGCACTTAGTCTTTAAAGTAGACCATTGTACGTCTCACTGGACACCTAATGGAGGACATTGCTGTGGTCAACACGCCCGAGAAACCAGGATTTCATGCTCAGCAAGCGCGCATGTGATCACTCGACTGCATGTAAAAAAAATTACCGTTTCTGAGTCTTGTCATACTTAATACAAATAATGAATTTATAATCTACATAATAGAGATCTTGTGGCTAAATGATAATAGTGGTCCTTGGATGGGAGATCACCCATTACATACCGAGTTTCCTTTGTGCGTCTTGGTCTCGGCTGGCATTTGTAGATCTATGAGAGTTACAGGTAGTTAGTGGCCCGAAAGTCTGACAACTAGTTTTACCAAGGCGTATCGTTTTACCCAGTACTAACGGATTGTGAGGTCGGATAGGCAGTCGCTCCATGTGAAATACTTGCATTCGGTTAGACTGGAAGCTGACCGACTCCAACATATTTGAGAAAAGGCTAGGCAGATGATGATTTAGGTTGACAGATTTTTTACTGAAAAACTATCATCTGCCAAAGACTACTTTTAGATCTACAAATGACAGCCGGGACCAACGGCTTAACGTGCTTTCCGAGGCACGGAGGAAACTCGGTATGTAATGGGTGGTCACCAACCTAGGCAAGCACGGCTTAACCTAAAGATCGATCCGAGCGGCTGTTATTATTTAGCCACGAGCTGAAAAACTATAATGGGACAAAAAAAAACAAAGAATTTGCATTTTAAATAGACATTTATTTTATTATTATGCATTTGTACAACACTTTATAATACTATTTATCTTTTAACAAAACCTACATGATTCCTTGAGAAAGGATTTTCAAACTAAAATAATCTTCTGACTATACATACATACATTTACAAAGAAATTTTAACCTGTCAAATACTTCGGTGTACTTTCAGCAAAAATATATAATTAAAGACGACCGCAACCGTATACTGCAGCAGCAAAGTCACCCAACTGCAATGGCAGACCGCAGCGACACAAATGGCTTCTATGAAAACAGCTATAGGCGGTGTCTCATCTACGGTATGCGCTCACGCAGGGACCGATTAATCAGGTTAAAAGGTTTACCAGTTAGACCTACAACGCTTAAGTTTGATTAACCATTAAACGGGTTCACCCTTATACCATTTAAATGTTGCTGGCTAACCAGAATTAAAGAGACAGAGCATCAAACGCGGGCTAACTCTGCCACTTTCTTGCTTATCTGTGCGTGAATGGGTTATTGTAGGCTGATTAACCCTCTAATACGGGTTAATCTTTACTGTAGGGTTTTCACCTTACCCTAAAAAATAACCTGATTAAAACCCTTAAACGGGTAACTTTTTCGGTACCTGATTGGGCGCCATTACCGCTAGTTTGCGGGTGCTGTGGATTTCTGAATTGTATCTTAATTTTTTTTTTAATGTTGATGTTTCCTACTTTTGTATACAAAATTAAAATTACAACATGGAATACAGTGTATGTAGTGTGTGTGTGTATGTATTAAGTTTGCATAGAATTAAAACATTTTAACGCGGAATAAGCAACTAAACTATAGCTGCTGACGCAATCTACAACAATTCTATTCAAAATTTCGCTGCAATTCTTCAATACACATTTTTTTTCACGACTACCCTCAAAAACTGTCTGACTCGGATTCCATTTTTTTCTCCAAATATCTGTTATAGAACTCTTTTTGAAAATCTTTTCGTCTTCTTGCGAATTTTGAGTACTACTTTGGCTGAAAATTTCGCGATTTTTCAAATATTTCTTTAATAAAATTTCAAGCATATGAAAAATGTATGTTATATTTTCTATTTCATCTATATTTGATAGTTCATAGGTAGAATCTGTTTCAGTAACTTTTGTATGGAATGTTTCTAAAATATTTGATATTTTTTCTATAGTATGTTTTTGGATATGTATTGATTTGTTCAGAAGGAATATTCGCTGCATATTTTCGTCTTTTTTCAGGAACTGCAAGAAAAAATAAGAAATTGTAAACAAACCAGTCAATTACTAGTTTTTAAGATTCCGTAGACGAATGGCAAAAAACGAAACCCTTATAGATTCGTCATGTCTGTCTGTCTGTCTATCCGTCTGTATGTCACAGCTACTTTATTCAGAAACTATTATGACTACACAGTTGAAACTTGGTAGGTAGAAGTGTTCTGTGAACCGCTTTATGATTTTTATACAAAAATAAAAAATTAAACGATTAGATAATATATAATAATAATAACGAGAGATTTTTTTTTTTTTCTTTTGCATCACACCTAAACGTGCGGGGTGTCTATAGATAGGTCTTTAAAAATGACATTGAGGTTCCTAAAAAAAAATTTTTCTCAAAGTCAATCGTTTGAAAGATAGACACTTCCAAAGTGGAAAAATGTGCCCCCGCCCCTCTAATTTCTAAAGTAAGAGGAAGAAAATTCTGAAAAAATGTAGGATTGTAGAAAGTAAAAAAAACTTTCAACGAAAATTGGTTTGATTATGATTTGATGTTTAGTTTTTTTATTATTATTTATTTTATAAATTACAAGTTCCTTACGCTTAAACAAAGTTGCACTCGCGCATTAAGTATTCCGTATTACCTAAACTTTTTTTAGCAAAACTATTATGATGTATCGGGTGAACTTACCTGGGCCTCAAGTCTGCTTTTACAATTCTGTCAGAATGGTCTATCATTGATTTCATAATTGTTGATTTTGACAAATTTGGTAATCTGATAAATAATAAATAAAATGTAAAAATATATTAAAATGAAATCTGGCATGAATAAATGTTCTTTAGTAGTAGTTTTTCGAAAATCATTTCTACTAACGGGTTTTATAACAACGGCAATACGACAATGTCATTATAACTCAATTCTATTAGGGTATCATTTAAGCTATCACCAATTTAATTAGTTTTGTGTTTCTTAAATAATAGGGTTTGTCCTCAAAATAGTAGATCTGTCACCAAAATGTAGTCACCAAACAATGCAAAATCAGTAACCTAACCTAACCTAACCTCCTCACCTGGGATCGATAATCGATTTATTTGGTGACAGATCTACCATTCTGAGCACAGAGCTATTATTTAAGTAACAAAACTGTTATTATAAGAACGAAAATATTTCGTGGCGATAGATCTATTTATTAGGTGATACAACTTGATGACAAATATAAATTTTGGTGATAGAAAATATAGTTCCCATTCTATTACGAGAACATTGACCGATCAATGATCGGCCATTACGAATTTAGCAGATTACGAACTTTTAGCAAAATAACAATTAGATCGTGTTGGAATGACGAATTTATAAAAATAGCAGACTTGAGCCCCTGGATTCGAACTCACAACCAACCGACTGAAGCAAGGCCTATAACGACATGTCAATCACGCCGTCCTTTTTATCTAATAGAAGTCATCTAAAATGTACTTACCTCACTATCTTCACTGCTTTTCCCTTCATAGACTTGTCGTAATAATAAATCTATGGTTTCCAGTAAATCTTCTAAAAACGACGGATATTTCTCATCTTCATGCAATCTGTCTATTAATTGGCTTAACACCTAAAAAAGAATACATACAAGGTGTAAACGGACCCTTCACGAAGCCAAGCAACCAAGCATTCTGTACATCAAACTAAGTAACTCGACGCAAAAATTATTGCTGGGAAACGAATTTTTTTTTTTGGGTTGTAAAATCACGTGTTACGGTAGGACTCAAAACATTGTGCTGATGGATGCATTTAATACTACAGGGGCCGTGTGGAGGTATTTAAAGTAAAGTTATAACATAACAAATTTGTATTTTTTTAACTAGTTAAAATGCTCAAAATTTGACCTTTAGAGCCAAAAGGCCTGGGCCTTTTGGGCTTTTGCTTTTTTACCTTTTTTTTTTTTTTTTTTTTTTTCTTTTTTTTTTTTTCTATTATAATTTTTTTTTTTGGTCTTTTAATTACGATATTAGTATCGTAACTAAAAGGTTCCCAGGTATGGCCCAGAACAAAAAAAAATATCGCAATGACGAGGAGAACAAGTGCCTTTCGGCTTCGTTAAGGGTCTTTTTACACCCAATATAACATCGTGCTTGTACTACCTTTTGCGCCAGGTCAATTTAATTCGCTAGCAGAACTCCGGAGATGAGACATAATCCATATTAACACTTTAAAACAAAATAAAAACAGATTTTCTGGTATCAATGACCGCCGCCGGTAGTTTAGTTAATCATGATGCTCTTTCTTTATCGTGTGGTTAGTGTCTAACCTGGTGTCAGAGTTTTTATGCCGCCCACGGGCCTCTGACTTGGCTTTACATGCCGTCGAGAAATATCTCTCAGGCATGTTGATTTCCTCACGATGTTTTCCTTCACCGAAGCAAGTGATCATTATACAATATCATGATGCTGTTTTTTTGGGATCAATGACTCCAAGAAGTAAATGATAGCGTGACGGGTGACAGGGGAGAATGGAAGAAAATAAAACTGGACACGCGCGAATCGGAGTCGCGCATGAAGGGTTCTCAACCGTCGTAGTAGGGAAGCCCCCTTTATTTTTATTATTTGTTATTATAGCGGCAACAGAAATACACATTCAGTGAAAATTTCAACTGTCTATCTATTACGGATCATGAGATACAGCCCGCTGACCGACAGACGGACGGACAGCGGAGGGTATATACAACATTAGTTTTAGTATATGCGAAACCTGATACACGTGTCTAGTATTTTTATGTAAAGAATCTATGTACAAAATTACAAAACTGTATAATGAAAAATCACAAAGCTTGTTCTGTTACCTAGTTGTCCGCAAAAAAACGTGGTTACCACGCAGCGCGCGCCTCCAGCGTCGTCTTGAGCTCATTGATAATAATAATTTGACAGTAGGTACCTAAATTATTGCGATAGGTACTCAAAGTCGCTCGGTGTCCAACTTTTAACTTTTTAAAATATTTTTGGGAAAAAATATAACATGGTTTAAAAATTATTGGAATCGATTCAGTTACTTATTCTGAACAAACTATATTCAGGTTTCGCATATACTACAAATAATGTTGTATAGAGAATAGGGTCCCGTTGTTTACCCTTCGGGTACGGAACTCTATTAAACCAGAGGCAAAGGCAGAAGGATGAGTCTTATCACTGTTGATGATGATTTTACTTACCTGTGCTATTTCATTGGTTATATCTCTAGTTCCTACCACTAGAGGGCATTGCATGATGTAGTTGAATAAACAGCAGCCTGATTGGTTCAGCCAATTTCCTGATAATTGTAGAGCTGAAACAAAATATATATCAACATCGTGCCTGTAATCCCCGAAGAGTTAGGCAGAGGTGTACCTAATAGTACACCCTCATTTCGCCAGTTATGTTTAATTCCCATGTAATGGGGGCGAGCCTATTGCCATCAACCGGGCGCGAATCCAGACTCCGTGGCTCCTACTGAGAAATTCCTGAGGGAAAAACTCAATAACACTTTGCCCGACCCGGGAATCGAACCCAGGACCTCATGCTCGGCAGTCGCGATTGCGACCACTAGACCATTACCGAGGCAATATTTGGCACACAGATAGTTTACAACCTTTTTTTTTTTTTT
Organism: Noctua fimbriata; assembly: GCA_905163415.1. Lineage (NCBI taxonomy): Eukaryota > Metazoa > Arthropoda > Insecta > Lepidoptera > Noctuidae > Noctua > Noctua fimbriata. The sequence goes on from LR990950.1 coordinate 8,273,775, forward strand.
TTAGGATGGGAAATCATCAAATGACCCCCCCCCCGCTTTGGGCGGAGCGGAAGGGAGTGTCAGACTTGTACTGACTAAAACCCATCCACGTTCCTTCTTTGCCCTTTGTGTTCCAGGGCCGCGGTATCTCTTTCGAACAGTCCCGCAGCCCTGGCAGGCATCGGCCCGTGCGGACCCCTACGTGGTTGCTGACATCTCTTTGAGGCGCGCGTGGAACACGAACGCGCCGTCGACACGCCCTGTCGTCATAAGACGGCCAGATAGTTTACAACCTGGATTAACACATGGTATACTTTTAAACACTGTTTTAAGCTTTCACGATTAAAACTAAACTTATACTGTCATTTACGGGATATTCCGTGATAAACAATAAACAACAAAATGTGAAAACGAAAATGATGATGTGAAATGTTTCTTAATAATGAACAATCACGGAAGATATCCCGTAAGTGACAGTAAGAGTTTGGTATATTTTTTATCTCAATAGTACGATCCCGTGGGACAGACAGAACTCCACGCGGGTGAAGCCATGAACATAAGCTAGTAATATTATATTTACCGCTTCTGTTACTACTTCTTTGTGAATCGCTCCGGTAACCAGAATCAGTGGAATATCCATCACATGACATTCTTCTATTCTGTCTATTCAAGAAAGACTTGACCTTGTTGAATTCTTCTAGAACTTTGTACGATATAATCTCTTCTGATTCGTATTCTTCTTCTGTAATTCTGTATTCTTCTCTTCTGTTACTTTGATTAGAAGAATCGTTTTCGGCGGGTAGTGTGGCAAGTTGATAATCTTTTTTGGAATTTTGCGAAAGATTTTCCGTATTTGATTCAGTATTTGTAAATTGTTTGTGATTATTAACTTTTGGTATATCAGTGGCGTTTTCAGATACATTTTTACTGGGACTAAATTCTTGATTTTGGGATACATGGTCTATATTTCGTTGAGTATACCTAAAAATATCGTCTGTAGTTTCCATATCTACTATTGCGCTAGGACAACTGTTTCTACTATAATTCTCTTCAATAACTTGTATTTCATTGAAATATTTATCTACATCCTGCGAGTACTGAGTTGAATTTTGAGTGTCATTACTTTTTGTGTCTTTAATATTTAAATCGCCCATAGTTTCATGGCTGTCACTGTTTATATGAGCATTAATATTTCGAATTTCATCAAAATTGACATCATTTCTTTGAGAAAACATGTTCATAGTTTGAGTGTATTCGAATTCTTCTCTATTCTTTAGATTTATATCAGTTTTACTATTTAAACTGTTTCCTATACTAACAAACTGAGTCTTATTTTCAAAGTCGTTTATATTTACAGCTATAGTATGGTTTTCTTTACATATATTTTTATTTGGGACATTACTAACGTTCTTATTATTATTTACTCCAAACAAGTATTTATTAGGTATAACTATATCGGCCTGACTTGGACTGTAGTGTGTATAATTTTGAGTGCCAGTAAAACCATGCACTGTATAAGGAATTGTTTTCTGAGAGTCATAATACGTAACATTCATGCTTTCATTAGATGTTATTGCTACAAGTTTATGATTCAAATTAGCTTCTTCACTATTATTTTCTTTAGGATAAATATTTTTAGTAGATTTGTTAGACAATTCTAAATTGTGATCTATATTATTTGTTCTATCACTAAAATCTTTGCTAACAACATTTTTAGGTATAGATAGTTTAATATCTAATTTCTGATTGAAATTTTGATTAGCCTGGGGTAGTAAGACATCGGTTAGCGGCGAGTTCTCATAGTATGTGATTTGTGATAGATTTTCTGATTTGTTTTGGTTTGTAATTTCAGCTCTGATGGGAGGCTGAAAAGGTAATTTTGCAATTACAATATTAGTTAATTATGTTTGCATCGAGGATTTATAAATGCAGTTAGTATGAATATGGATGGGTATAAAAGTAGAGAAAGACCAAAGAAACTGTATAAAGGATGATTTGGCAAGAAAGGGGGTGACTAATGAGATGACGAGTAATAGTGTGGAAGAAGAAGACATGCTGCGCCGATCCCAAATAAATTGGTATAAGGATTAGGGGACCTTTGAACATATTATATTACATACTAGGACCTCTAAGGTCTTGCTAGAAGATGATCCGGGGCTGTTCTCGATATCATAAAATTTCTATCAATAATCTGAATCTGGCGTAAGGTAGTAAGATATTGACATTTGTGTTTATAGTACCTACAACATTAATATTATGTGTTAAAGATACCTTTTCGCTAGCCGCGTTGTCACCAGCCCAGTTTTCATCATTATTGACAAATTCAGGGTCGAAGTCTTTCAAAATTGTGACACTATCATTCATTTCATCATCATCATCATCGATTAGAAAATCATCACTACAAATAGTAATGTCGTCATCATCCATTTTGTGATCAATTTTAGATTTTAGCTCTTCTAAATATTGTTCTGTCTTTGTATTAGCTGGTTTCGATTTTATTATAGCTAGTGCTACAGCTAATCGATGTTTTTGGTAAATGTGATTGGCTAGAAATGCAATATGATGATTTTAATTTAGTTGCGAAGGTAATTTCTAGAAAAGTTTACGAAATAAACTAAAAACTTACCATAATCATCGAAACTCATCCTGTTTGCAAATATTAACAACAGTAAACATTTTTAAATAACATTATAATTGAAAACATATATATTTTAGCACGCTAAAGGTATTCATTTGCAAAGTAAAATTAAAATTCGCGCCACAGCACCACAGATTTTCTTTACTGAAGATTTTTTTTAATTGTATCAGTAACGCATTGGTGTTTTTGAGCCTGGTTTAAAGCATGGATTTATTAGGTACCTACTTCGCTCAAAAATATTTTTATGATAATCTTTTTTTATTTTAATTTGACTCACGTGAGATAATAAATATTAAAAAAAAATCATAAAAAATACCGAACCCAAAAAAGGTTATAATGAACTAAAATCATTTGAAGATTCAATACGCAAAAAAAAAATGTTTCATTCACAAACAATACTATTTGTCAAAATCATGTCAAGTTAAATCAAAATATAAACATACAATTCACAATAATTCCAACAAAATGCATTTAAAAGTATTATCTGCGTTCATGAATGGCTCTCTACACGATCCTGTTCGGTCTGAGTATATTTATGATAGCTCTGGTTCTCGCCATTATAAGAAAAATGTTCTTTCATTGGAAAGCAGAGCACAAGAATGAAAGAATGACTATGGTAAATAATACAGTACAGAGGCCAGGTTAGTATCTTAATTATCATCATTCTCCTACCCTTGTCCCAATTATTTTGGGGTTGGCGCAGGTTATTACAACTTCTGTTGGGATGTTAGTGGAGAATGCAATTTTCTCCTCACGCCCCAGCCGTTTGCCAAAAGTGACAAGGAGGAACACCGTGTGGCTTTAGTCAGTAGCAGTCTGATATCCACACGTAAAAAAAAGATTAGTACCACTTAGGTACAGGACCTATGCTTTACTAATACCATTTACATAAAAATTAAATTAGGCTACGTTTCCATCACAGACGTAAAGGGTACCTAGGTAAGCTACGAAAGTATTGCGTGTGTTTATTTATGTAAGAAATCGTAACTTAATTATGTCATAGATTCCCGCCGTTTCTCGACTGTCAATGTCACTGTCAAAAAACTTTTCTGCTAGTGTTAACCGGCAACCGATTTTTTTTCTACAACAGCTACTGGCCTACTGTGCTTTATTTCGATAAACTCCTACAGTTTACCAACACTCCATGGGTCCCATACCCATGGAGTGTTGGTAAACTGTAGGAGTTGTAGTAGTTGTAAAGGGTTGACACTTGTTCGGGCATATTCGGTGCGTTTGTTGAATAACAATGGAGACCCGACGCAATTTATACATACTAGCTTATGTCCGCGGCCTCGTCCGCGTTGAATTCGAGAATTGTCCTCGAGATCTAACTTCCGAAATAAAAGCCTATGTGCTATTTCAGACTATAATCTATCTCTGTGCCAAATTTCATCCAGATCTATGCAGCCGTTCTGGTGTGATTGAGTAACATATACAACATTAGTTTTAGTATATGCAAAACCTGAAACACGTGTCTAGTATTTTTATGTAAAGAATCTATGTACAAAATTTCAAAACTGTATCTTGGAAAATCACAAAGTTATAAGCTTGTTCTGTTACGTGGCTGTCCGCTCGAAAACGTGGTCACCATGCGGCGCCGCCGCGCGCGCGCCTCCAGCGTCGTCTTGAGCTTATTGATAATAATTATTTGGCAGTAGGTACCTAAATTATTGCGATAGGGACTTAAGTGTCGCTCGGTGTCCAACTTGTAGCCTTTTTTAAATATTTTTGGAACAAAATATAACATGTGTTAAAAATTATTGGAATCGATTCAGTTACTTATTCTGAACAAACTATATTCAGGTTTCGCATATACTAAAAATAAGGTTGTATAGTGCTGGATGGTTCTTTTCACGTGGTCAAAGTGGGAACTAATGCCGCCATCTTGTTTATTTTTCAATGAAATTTTCACGGATCATTTCACAAATGTTTACCAACCGCGCTGACCGCTGACCTGCTAATATCACTTAAGCGCCGAAAGAACCGTGCTGCGGTGCTGCACGATAATCATCGGAGCCATCAACAACCTTAACAAATTTCATAGACAGTTGTTCTTTATTTTTCTTCCAGCTGTCAGTGCAATGATATACATAGAAAAATGCTTGTTTAAAAAAAGAAAATTTCAATCGGACATTATCATTTACGATATAATCAGCAAAAGCGACATAAGCCTTGGAAAAAAAATTGTGAAATTGAGTAAAAAATTATCCTCCTAATAATCCTCTATAGAAATGGACTATTGTCTCGTTCAAGAAAAGTCTAATGCTAGGGACACATTGGTGGGATTCGGCGAACCGTTTCAGGGAAGGAGAGATGGAGAGGCTAATTTATATTGATAATTGATCGCTGATTGCTGACTATTCGCATCGCCGACGACAAATCTGTCATTTTTTTTTTTGTGGATGGCATCTCGCAATTCAATCTAGGACAACAGCCAGGGTCGCTCGCGAAATTGAATGATTTTTCATGAAATTGAATGAGATAAAATGAACTTAGTGGGTTGTATTGATGATTTTAATGCTATAACTACATACGCGAATCATATTTCATCAACATACAACCTGACAACCTCTAAAAAATATAAGAAAATTTGAATTTCGCGGGCTACCCAGGCGCTTCCACCTAAACCGGACTATCCTGTGGGTGCCTTGAGTGTAAGGCCAGGGGCAAAAATCTGTAAAACAAATATATTTTTTTTATATAGTTTCTATTTTTCGCTTCTCGTTAACCCCGGTGGTGGAGCTTTATGTTAAGTATTTTTTTAATCAAATAAAATGTATATAGTTCAGAATAATATTATATATGATTAAATATTGAACTGATTTTTATTTAACTCTGCTGCGTTCACAACCTTCTAGGAGCTCTTTGGGTCAGTTCAGATAGAACGAAAAATCCGCATGCGCAATTTACGAGCTGCTTTGAAAATAGGACCGTAATACCATTGTTGAAAGTAGAAAATTGTATGAATATCGATGCAGACGTCATGAGTCGCCGCGCGCATGCTCGGGATTCCTCGTTAATACTCGAGAACGCGCGAACAAGTTCTGACATGCTCATACACTGCAACCAACTGATCTGTGTCTTTTTAGTTCTGTTTCCCGGCCCGCTAAGTAAATGTATCAAGTTCAAACTTGGTACGCACGACGGCCAGCCGCCACGCCACCTTAAACTGCACACTTGAAGTGGTCGTACTATACACCACTATTTTTTAATTAGTACAAATACTTAAAGGGCTTTTTAGAGAAGGCCTTGATAATATATATGTAAACTCTCAATAAATAATATTCATAAACAGCAAAGTTATAAGCGTTTGTTTATATCCCAAAATGTCACTCAATTTATGGAAATATAGTTTGCCGGGACCTATGAATGGCGACAGGAATGGAAAAGCACTGCGCGTAGTATTTTCTAGTGGTAATTGTTATGAATGATTGATTCAATTATGAATTTACCAGTTATGACAAACGTTCGTGGACAATTTTGGGATTTCGTTTTTTTGAGTTTTGATTATACAAATATGATCAGTAACGGGTACGGATAGAGCTCCATTTTTTTTTGTACTAATTAAAAAATAGTGGTGTATACCATACAGTAGCGAAGGGTCAATTTTTGTCAGAGGTAAGCCGGAGGACATTATCTTTAATGTGATTATATTTCTATAGAATACTGACTGTGCCATTTTTCAAAAGTCGATTCCTACTGGCTTCCAGTAGGAATCGAGTTGTATGGAACCTTCGCCACTGCTACCATAATTTTTATACAGAGTCGAAGGGTCAAAGCCACGTGTTCAGAACACCATTGTGGACCCAGGATGAGGGTAGGCAGAACCCACAGAACGTCACCTCGTATTCGTTTCATACACGCACGTTATTTGCGGGTACTACGCACGTCACCTTTCTGAAAAACAAAAAAACCTCACCAATAAGGTCAGTTGGACGTAGTTAAGCGAAAAGGATCCAATCCACAACATGGCCAAAAAATACTATCAGCTAGTAAAAAAGACCTAACCTACGACCAACCCAAATGAATAAGTGTTAATATTCTTCATCAGTTTGATGAAAAGAAAGAAAGAAAGAAAATATATTTATTTGCCGCAGGTACATGACGTGATGCACTAAGTCAATTTTGGCCATTTGTGGATTGGATCCTTTTCGCTTAACTACGTCCAGTTGTCCTAGGGCGTTGAGGTACACTATTTTTAACTAAAAGATGAAATACGCGTACAACTAGCAAACCGATGTGGTCCAGCCATTCCGACGTCAGAATGGCTGGCAACTTTCCTCGTAATAGTTTTTTTTAGCGAGGTACGAACAATAAGTAAGTACAAAAATTTGGTTTTGCTTAAACCTGCAAAAACAGCCGTCCAGAAACAGACCGGAGATTGGGTAGGGTACGTCATGCATAACTTTTGAAAAGAACCAACCAAACTTTTTTTTTTAAATCTCATGTTAATTCTTCTCTTAGCGTGTCGATGGCAAATTTTTAATTAAATATGTTTGGCCCAAAATTCAGCTATGCGAACTACGCTCGCTGTAGCAGTCATAAGATCGTCAAGTGCGCAGGTGTTAGGGCATGCAGCGCAAGATGGAAGATGGGCCATTGTCTGTGGAGACACGCCGCATACACATTTGAGATCTGAGCCGTCCATGAACCCCCATCTGTAAAGATTATTTTTGCTACGGCCGACCTGGGTTCGGAGTCTATTCAGAGATTTCCAAGTCGGCTACGGCAAAGCATGCCCAGGTGGAAGGCTTTCAGACGGCTCGATGAAGCCGTCAGGGGGCTTAAGCAGCTCTCGCCAGAGATCACATCTCGCTGTGGAGGCATTCCTATTATTATTATTCTATGTTAATTAAGAATTTGAAAATCAATTCGGGTTGTACTCTGCTTCATCATCATCATCATCATTTCAGCCGAAAGACGTCCACTGCTGGACATAGGCCTCCCCCAAAGGGGGGGTACACTGCTTATAATAATATAATTCAATCATGATTCGAAAGACACGTGGCGCCATCTATTATGATAAGAAAGTTATTGTTGTTTTCCTCGGGAAAAGTACTTTTTTTTAGGGATGAAAGGTACGCTATATCCGTTTCTGTACACCTGACAACGTATACAACATTAGTTTTAGTATTTGCGAAACCTGATACACGTGTCTAGTATTTTTATGTAAAGAATCTATGTACAAAATTTCAAAACTGTCTCATGAAAAATAACAAAGTTATTAGCTTGTTCTGTTACCTAGTTGTCCCGCACAAAAACGCGGTCACCATGCAGCGCGCGCCTCCAGCGTCGTCTAAGCTCATTGATAATAATAATTTGGCAGTAGGTACCTAAATTATTGCGATAGGTACTCAAAGTCGCTCGGTATCCAACTTTTATTTTTTTTAAATATATTTGGGAAAAAATATAACATGGTTTAAAAATTATTGGAATCGATTCAGTTACTTATTCTGAACAAACTATATTCAGGTTTCGCATATACTAAAAATAATTGTATTGCAAAATTTGGTGTGAAAAGTTAACAAACAAACTTAGTGTCGCATTTATAATATTAGTTAGGATTTTCTTTGCATAGAATTTTATTTATTATAATATAACATGTTGTTGTTCATAGTAAGATGATAATTCTTCTTCGAGCTTGTCTTTTTCACAAACTTCTCGTAAATGTCTATTGAGTTTACTCTTGCCCTGAAAGAAACAAAAAAAAATGCATTATTAAAGATAATTTTCTCGTTGGTCTAGTGGTCGACAGTAGCGACTGCTGAGCATGAGGTCCTGAGTTCGTTTCCCAGGTCGGACATAGTGTTCGTGGGTTTTTCCATCAGGAATTTTTCAGTAGCAGCCACGGAGCCTGGAATAGTCTCGCCCACTATTACATTGGACTTAAACATAAACGGCGAAATGTGGGTGTACTATTAGATACACCTCTGCCTAATTGACTCACAGGTCAATGACCTCAGAAGGAAAAAAATAGCTAGCGAAACTCCAACTACAGGTCACTGACCTCAAAAAAAAAAAAACAAGCGAAACCCCAAAAATAGGTCACTGACCCGAAAAAGAAAAAATAACTAGCGAAACCCCAACAACAAGTCACTGACCTCAAAATTAAAAAATAGCTAGCGAAACTATCAACAGGTCACTGACCCGAAAATTAAAAAATAGCTAGCGAAACCCCAACAACAGGTCAATGATCCGAAAACAAAAACATGGCTAACGAAACTCCATGGGTGTTTTAGTACCTTGAAGCTCCTCCCACACAGATGGCACATAGCTAATTTGGTCTGCGGTGGCGTGATATGCGCACGTTCATGCCTCGTCAGCGACTTGCGACTGCTATAGCGCGCGTTGCACGTCGAACAGTGGAACGGCTTTGTCGCAGAATGGACGGTGGATATGTGAGACGTCAACGACCGCTCGTTCGGGCACGATCGGTTGCAGATCGGGCAGTCGTATCTGTAGAGAGAGACAGAAGATAGTTCTTTATCATAAAATAAACAAGTTTAGTAAAGTATAAAGTCTAGTTGTCGTAAGCGCGACTGTTGAGCATGAGGTTCTGGGTTCGATTCCCAAGTCGGGCAAAATGTTATTGGGTTTTTCAATCGGAATTTCTCAGTAGCAGCCACGGAGTCTGGATTTGTGTAGATGGCAATAGGGTCGTCCCCTATTACATGAGACTTAAACATAACTGGTGAAATGTAGGTGTAAAGAAAGAAAGAAAGAAAATACATTTATTTTGAAAAAAACAATAAAAAAAAATACATTAAGACACACACAACATACATTTCATTACTTTTTTTTTTAAACTTTTTTGTTTTTTCTTTTTTTTTTCTTTTTGTGTACTATGTGGTACACCTCTGCCTAACCCTTCGGGGATTACAGGCGTGATGTTATGTCACCAACTTCGTTTATAATGTAAAAATCTATTCAATTTTACTGTTTCTATATTTGTTTTGGCTTATCCATTGGAGCCCGTGGCTAAATATTAACAGCCGCTCGGGTCGATCTTTAGGTTAAGCCGTGCTTGGCTAGGTTGGTCTGTGGATGGGTGACCGCCCATTACATACCAAGTTTCCTCCGTGCCTCGGAAAGCACGTTAAGCCGTTGGTCCCGGGTGTCAATTGTAGATCTTGGACAGTCGTTAGGTAGTCAGTGGCTCAAAAAGTCTGACAACCAGTCTTACCAAGGGGTATCGTATTACCCAGTACTAACTGGGTTGTGGAGGTCAGATAGGCAGTCGCACCATGTAAAATACTGGTATTCAGCTGCATCTGGTTAGACTGGAAGCCGACCCCAACATAGTTGGGAAAAGGCTAGGCAGATGATGATCTATTGAAGAATTAACCTGATTTCAATTAAGGAAAAAAAAAACTCATAAATTATGTGTGCTTTATAATTATCACTACAATAATTTAAAGTTTAGATATAAAATAATAAAACATAAATTATCTTATAAAATTTAGTAAAATTATAAAAGAACAAAAAGAATCGCCCGAACAGGGACTTGAACCCTGGACCCTTGGATTAAAAGTCCAATGCTCTACCGACTGAGCTATCCGGGCCATACAATGTATGACGAAATAAGTCAATACAAGTATTGATCTAAAGGGTGTAAAAAGACCCTTAACGAAGCCGAAAGGCACTTGTTCTCCTCGTCATTGTGATCATTTTTTTGTTCTAGACCATACCTGGGAACCTTCTAGTTACGGAGATATTGGGGGTCAAAGTTCCAACTTTTTCACAAGTTTTTTTTTTTTAATTCATGTTTTTAATGTATTTTTTTACTTTAAACACCTCCATACTATTCAATACATCCATCAGCACAATGTTTTGAGTGCGTTACATTGAGTTCTATCGCAAAACGTGATATTTCACCCCAAAAAAGAAGTCGTTTCCCAGCAATAATTTTTGCGTAAAGTTACTTAGTTTGATGTACAGAATTCTTGGTTGACGACTTCATGAAGGGTCCGTTTACACCCTGTATATGGCTGTCTGTATTGCCGATTTGAGTCCAGTGAGGTAATATTTTGTTACGAACCATAACATCACGCCTGTAGTCCCCGATGGGTTAGGCAGAGGTGTAGCTAAAAGTACACCCACATTCCCTTACGTTTTAAGTCCCAAGTGCGCGTGTGTGTGTGTGTGTGTGTGTGTGTGTGTGTGTGTGTGTGTGTGTGTGTGTGTGTAATATTTGTTATTACAGCTGATTCATAGTACACAGCTGAGTAAACGTTTGTTTAAAGTTGCTCCATACATTTATGTAAAGCCATTAAACAAGGTTTATGAATCTTAAAGTAATGTCCGTTATTTTTTTTTAACCACTATCAAGATCACCCCGGTCAAGTACAAGTCGGTCTCGCGCATGAAGGGTTCTGTACCATCGTACAACGCGGCAACAAAAATACAAAGTCTGTGAAAATTTCAACTGTCTACCTATTACGGATCATGAGACCCGCTGACAGACAGACGGATGGACAGCGGAGACTTATAGGGTCCCGTTGGTTACTATGACACATAATGGGCGATGCTGGCCCATTATGAAACACAATCGGCAATGCTGGCCCACTATGACCCACAATGGTCGATGCTGGCCTACTATATTACACAAAGGGTGATGCTGGCCCACCTAGACAAACAATAGGCGCTGCTGGTCCACTGTTATACACAATTGGCGAAGCTGGACCACTATAATACACAATCCGCCACGCTGGCCCTCATAACACTGGCCTAAGCTGGCCCACTATGACCCACAATGGTCGATGTTGGCCTACTATATTACACAAAGGGTGATGCTGGCCCACCTAGACAAAGAATAGGCGCTGCTGCTCCACTGTTATACACAATTGTCGAAGCTGGCCCACTATATTACACAATGCGCCACGCTGGCTGGGCTAAGCTGGCCCTATGTGACACACAATGGGCGATGCTGGCCCACTTAATTCCACAATGAAACAAACTGGCACTTTATGGTCTAGTTATAGTAAACTCACGCCCTCTGCTGGTGGGAGGCAGATTGTCTGTGGTGCGCCAACAAGCTCTTCCTACTAGCATACCCCACGCCACAAGTTGTGCAGTAATGTTCGATGACTTGCTCTGGCGTGGAATGTTTCTTCTTGTGCTGGTTAAGCGTGTAGGGGCTACTGAAGATCGAAGGGCACTGGTCGCAGCTGAATTTCCGGTGAATGTGTTTTCTGTAAGAAAAAATATGTATAGTTAAATACATGACATATTATCATCAACATCACTATCATCAATGAGTCGCAACAATGTTTTTTGTTATCAGCATGTCTAAAAAAATCGGTAAATCGAGAAAAAAGAATCGGTTTCTTTTTTTTTCCTATCTTCAAAAATGTCAGTGATATTAAACGTTAAAGTACGGCCTTCGCGGCAAAATCCGACTTAGCGACTGCGCTGACGTCACGCCGCGAGCTGCGAGTACACCGCGTCGCGGTTTCGCTATAAATTTAATTGTTTTTCTTATAATGGATCACTAAAATGGTTAAGAAAATGAAATGTATAATAAATAATTGTATTGTGCCATGTGTAAACCTCCAGACAAAAAACACGGCAAAAATTGTTTTTCTCCTTACCATGTGTTAATATATTATTACCGGATCACCATATTAATTTAGTAACAATAATATTTAAAGTAATCGCTAACACAAACACTTAAAATAATAAAAGCAAACCACTTTACAAATCAAATTTTATGAACGTAAATACCCCACATCGCCTGCAATCGGACATGACACTCGCGGCGTGACGTCATCGCATTAGCTCGCGAAGGAACGCAAATTTAAAAAGCGGTGAAACTTTACAACGCTGTAACTTTGAAAATCCTAGGCCAATTTCGATAAAACAAAAACTATTATTATTAACACGAGTAGGCGCATTAAATACAGTAACTTTTTATAGTAATATATTGATGTGTTGATGTGACTCATTGTTTTGCCCTTGTACCGGCATAGATATTACAGACGCTAGCACATCAAGCTACCCGAATTTGTCAAATTTTCCCAATCAACCTTAAACCTAATAGTTTAGCAATAAAGTTGAAAATCTATTAAAGAAATTTGACAGATAGCTGCGTCTGTAGCTTTATCGTAGAAGAATCTCGAAAATAGCGAGGGAGCTCTGAGTTAACTCCTGAGAGAAGCGAGGACTAAAGACTAGAATTGAGTGTAGTTAAGGATTTAAGCTCGCTCAAGACGAAGACACCTTGATACCTTTATAATAGAAGATTATGTACCGAGGAGATAGTGTCTTATGTCATCAGAATCCCGAAACTAGCGAGGGAGTTCGAGTAAACTCCTGAGAGCAGAGAGGGAGTCAAGACTAGGATCCTGAGTGTAGTGAAAGATTCAAGCTCGCTCAAGACGACGACACCTTTGTCACCGAGGATCATACTCTACTTTGCGCATCTACTGCGAGGAAATAAAAACCGTTTTGTTACTCGTAATGTCAGCAGTCTCTTTTTTATTAACTTTTTGAGCCTTTTCAGAGCATCAAGACACGCGCGTGCCTTCCACGCCAAGCCACAATTTCACTGCAAATACATACAAAAAGAATAGGGATTCCAAAACTATTTAATTGTTTATTTCGTGTTATATTGACCTGGTGAAGGTTGCAGTGATCCACTGGATGCGAGTCGCACGGGACCGGTCAATATGGCGACACTTGGGGGAGGCCTATGTCCAGCAGTGGACGTCTTTCGGCTGAAATGATGATGGTGATGATATTGCACCGCGCATTTTTTGTCACATATTTGTGTCGTTGGCGTACAGGGCACGCGCTTGCTTGTCACGTATATGTGACAATGGCGTTCAAAAGGAGATTTTAAATACTCACATCATATGAGTCCTGACGGCCGCTTGGTTGTTGTAACTCTTGCCGCAAACACTGCAGGAGTATGTTCTATTGCTCGTCTTGGTCATGTGGAACCTTTTCAGATGCTGCTGTAAGCCGCTGGCGTTCCTGCAAAGATATTGATAGAATAGACAAGTATTCGGTGGCGGTCACCCATTCACGGGCCGACCTAGGCTCACGCCGCTTAACCTCGTAGCGGAGGATAGTCACTGGAACAGCCGCTGACATTCGTGACAAGTATTCGCCGGCGGTCACCCATCCACGTCTCAACCTCAGCTCACGCCGCTTAACCTCGAAGCGGAGGGTACTTACTAGAACAGCCGCTGGTACTCGTGACAAATATTCGCCGGCGGTCACCCATCCACGTCTCAACCTCAGCTCACGCCGCATAACCTCAAAGCGGAGGATACTCACTGAAACAGCCGCTGGCACTCGTGACAAATATTCGCCGGCGGTCACCCATCCGCGACCCAACCTCGGCTCGCGCCACTTAACCTCAAAGCGGAGGGTACTTACTAGAACAGCCGCTGGTACTCGTGACAAGTATTCGGCGGTCACCCATCCACGACCCAACCTCGGCTCGCGCAACTTAACCTCGAACCGGAGGGTACTTACTAGAACAGCCGCTGGTACTCGTGACAAGTATTCGCCGGCGGTCACCTATCCACAACCCGACCTTGGCTGGCGCCGCTTAACCTCGAAGCGGAGGGTACTTACTAGAACAGCCGCTGGCACTCGTGACAAATATTCGCTGGCGGTCACCCATCCACAACCCGACCTTAGCTCGGGCCGCTTAACCTCGAACCGGAGGGTACTCACTGGAACAGCCACTGGCTCTCGTGACAAATATTCGCTAGCGGTCACCCATTCACGGGCCGACCTCGGCTCACGCCGCTTAACCTCGAAGCTCAGGATACTCACTGGAACAGCCGGTGACACTCGTGACAAGTATTCGCCGGAGGCTGCTGGCGGCAGAAGGCGGCGTGACGGTGCGTCTGGCGGGCGCGAACATGTTGCGAACATCGCGAGCAGCGATAGCGCGCGCCGTGCTGCAGGGCGTGCGAGCGGAGCACTGCTCCCGAAGCGAAGCGGAGCGAGCATAGCGTGCACACGTGTTCGCCGTTTGACTGAAAAAAAAAAACCGAAAACCTCGAAAACTCGAAAATTCTTATTACTAGCTTTTACCCGCGGGTTCGCTCGCGTTAATTTAGGATTTGACAATCAATTCGGTTAGTCCTCTGCCTAAATATAATTCAATCATGATTCGAAAGACACGTGGCGCCATCTATTATCATAAGAACTTTATTGTTGGTTTCCTCGGGAACAGTACTTAATTTCGGGATGAAAGGTACCCTATGTCCGTTTCTGTACACCTGACAACGTACATGCAAAATTTCAGGATGATCGGTTCAGTGGTTTAGGCGTGAAAATGTAACAACAAACTTACTTTCGCATTTATAATATTAGTTAGGATTTGGAGGTCGGTTTCTTTTTGTGAAAAGGTTTCCAAACCAAAATCCCATCAGTCGGCGTTAGTTCCGATTTTCGACACGCAAAAAGATCCACGTCAATCCATAGATTGCTTATCGCTACTAGTGCAAAAAGCCTGATTACAATGAATCTTATCATCACAATTATGTCAATTCTGTGGCGTAGTTATTTTTAGATATTATTGCATAACATTAAAATAATAAGACTTAAGTTCACAATTTGAGTGTAACATCGTGGAAATGAAATCAAAGGAATCGTCAGAGGTCTGCATTTTCTGACAGCCAGTCTTACCAAAGGGGTATCGTATTATCTAGTAATAACTGGATTTTGGAGGTCAGATAGGCAGTCGCTGCTTGTAAAATACTGGTATTCAGCTGCATCTGGTTAGACTGGAAGCCGACTCTGCGTTGCCGAGTCCTGCTATCCAGTGTGCACCGAGCGTTCGGAATCGCAATACGAACTAAGTTAACGCATCTCGGGGAGGCTGTTTTCATGGCCATGGCCCATTTGCTGGAACATCCATGTTTTGTTTACCTTTTCATATAAGACTACATAAAAAACAACAACGTCATCAACGTGACATTAAACTGATAAGTCGTACCATCGATAGAAAAGAACAAGAAGACCTCTAAATCATTTCGAAGTCTTTTAATTGATTTTCGTCGAATAACCCCGAGTCTACTAGCTAAACGTTCCAGAGAAACGCAATAAGCGACGGTAACTGCTGTGGAAATCATCATCATTTCAGCAGAAAGACGTCCACTGCTGGACATAAGCCTCCCCCAAGTGTCGCCACATTGACCGGTCCCGTGCGACTCGCATCCAGCGGATCCCTGCAACCTTCACCAGGTCATCGGTCCATCTAGTGGAAGCCCTATGAAAATAAATGAAAGAAATTCTTTTATCGTACCCCGAGTCACCGAGATGCGCTCGCGTAAGTGACGGACGATTTTTTTGATCACCCGAACGTCTGCACTTTTTAAAATGAGTAGAATCGCGACGTACGTCTTCTTCTATATAGGGACAACGGGTCCTATACGCCAGTCGGACGGAGGCGATATTTGGATGCCTGATATAACTGAATTGAGTATGTTAGCTGTTAAAAGGACAGCATTATTTCTTTGTGAATCGAGAGCAGAACCACGAGTGCAAAATAAGTTTCAAATGTGTTTTAATCCTTCCAATACAATAGAAGAAATAGAAAAAATCAGAGGTCTTGACAATAACCTGCTCGAAAAAGAAGCTAGATTCGATCATAAAGCTTTTAACGCCATAAACTCTTTTATCAACTGCCTCGAAAAACCTGTTTGCTTGATCGCCCATTCCGGATTTTTGTTTAAGTTCCCAATACTGAAATATCATTTGGAGAAAATGAATGTACATTTGGCAAGTGACATAAAATGTGCCGATAGTCTTCAAGTATTTTTTGATTTGATAATAAATGAACGGTATGCTGATATGTTATATCTATATCCATCAGTAGAGGCAAAAATTAATGAAACTGGCGGAAAAATTGGCAAAGGTAGACCATATACGAAGTTACTGAGAAAACCTTATTATGCACCCGATCTTAGACCTTACGAATCATATTATTTAGGTGACATTTACGAGAGACGCATAAAAGGTCGTAATTTGGGAAGGAAAAAGAAAACAGCTGAAGGATATTGTTTTATGATAATGAAAATTGCACAAACGTTGAAAGGTTTCGAGAACTGGGTCCAGAACGAGCACTGTTTATTTTCCGAAATTCCAATCTATCCCACTTCTGATGAAACTTGGTGTTTAGATAATGATGATGATGACGGTCCTGAGGAAACAGAAGTAGAAGCCTCTTCTTCTGGACACAATGATGCGAAAGACTCTTCTGAACAGAAAAAAGACAAGATTTCGACGCGTTGGTACGATATTTTTAATTATTTTTAGACACAATTTTAATTCACACTCTTAATTTGTATTACCAATAGGAAAGGAAGTCGTCTATCTTTGGTATGGACACATATGTTACAAAGGAGGAAACTCATGTTACTAAGAAAGTGATGCATATTAATGTTAATGGGGGAGGGACGCTAAAGAAAAGATGGCTGGATCGTGTGAGGAATGATATGAAAGAGAAAGGAGTAAATGATGCCGTGACAGGGGAGAAGCCGACCCCAAGTAGAATGGGACAAGGACAGGAAGATGGTGATGATGGTGACCCATAAGAGGAGCTCGTGGCAAAATAATAACATCCGCTCGGGTCGATCTTTAGGTTAAGCGGCGCTTGCCTAGGTTGCTCCGTGGATAACGTGGTAATGTGCCTCGGAAAGCACGTTAAGCCGATGGTCCCAGCTGTCATTTGTAGATCTTTGACAGTCGTTACAGATAGTCTGTGGCCCGAAAGTCTGAGAACCAGTCTTACCAAAGGGTACCGTATTATCCAATACTAATTGAGTTGTGGAGGTCAGATAGGCAGTCGCTCGATGTAAAATACTGGTATTCACCTGCATATGGTAAGACTAGGCAGATGATTATGGTGATCCATAAGCGACTTGCCGCGGCTTTAAACACGTGCTTCACTCATGAAGAAAATGAGAAATGGGCTTTAGGACCTCGCATACTACGCAGACTAGGTCTTTTGGCCGCAGAAGAGACTTTTGGTCGACACCATGAAGAAAGCTTGACCCGTTTTGTTCAAGATGGCGGCTGGTTATGCGACAAGTCGTGGTCATGCCCGCGTAGTGCGCGACCTCCTTTAGTACTATCAATTATGAACAAGGCAAAACAAAAAGTAACATTTAATTAAAAGTATCAAGAAACCCGACTACAAATTGTATTATGTACCTATAAATATATTTATATTTGTAATCTCTTTTTAATTTCCTTCGTTTTGATAAGGGACTCGATAGGTTTAGCTGAAAAAAAAATATATTAACGACTTACAATTTAGCGCCAAAAATCCGCCATTTTGTTTTTTTTTTCAAACACCTATCTAAGGACACTTGGGTTTTTGAGACTAATCTAATGATACCTTAATCGTCGAAATCCATCCAGGAATTTGGAACATACGAGGTTATAAAGAAATATACATAAACAAACAAAGAAATATACAAGATATGCGCGAAAAACATAACCGTTCCTTGGCAGTCGGGTAAAAAAAACATTCAAATCGGTTGAGCCGTAGTTGAGTCTTAGTTGTCAATGTTTTTTTTTTTTTTTTATAAAGTGTGTAAATAAACTTTTAACGAAGCCGAAAGGCACTTGTTCTCCCCGTCGTTGCGATCATTTTTTTGTTCTGGACCGTACCTGGGAACCTTCTAGTTACGGAGATATTGAAGGACAAAGTTTTAACTTTTCAAAAGTATTAAAAAATTACAAGTTTTAAATGTTTTAACTTTACTTTAAATACCTGTATGACCCCTGTGCTATTCAATGCATCCATAAGCACAATGTTTTGAATTCGTTACATTGAGCGTTATTGTAAACCGTAAGATTACACACCAAAAATAAAATCGTTTCCCAGCAATAATTTTTGCGCACAGTTACTTAAGTTTGATGTACAGAATGCTTGGTTGGCGGCTTCGTGAAGGGTCCGTTTACACCTTATATACGTACTTATAAGACTATTTTATGATATAACATCTTGATTTTCCTTGTACTTATGTATTTTTCGAACAAATAAATTATATTTTGTTTTTATTTATTTACTTTTTTTTAGTTTTTACTCACAGCTTTTGTCTGCATGGAAAGCATCCTAAGGTATATAGCGGGCATAATTAAGTTGACCAAAAGAACGCTAGCGACATCTACAACCTAAATGAAGAACTACCATCAAAATCTTGAAACGCAAAATTAAAATTATCTGGGAGTTCAGAGCATATAGAAAAACCCGACGGTAACCGTCGGGCAGTAGCCCACCAGACACAACACCCGTCTGGTCGGAGGATCCTCCCTTTTCTATGGGGGATGAAGAACTTTACACCCTGTTCTTCATACCCCTAAAATCATAACTCGAAGACTATTAAGAGAGAGAATCGCGGAACATACATGGGGTATATTCAGTTAACCAAGGGCACGACGATTTTTTTTTTATGACGTCATCTTTTCGACTACCCTGTATACTTACACAGAATGATGAGTAACATAACATAACATCACGCCTGTAATCCACGAAGGGTTAGGCAAAGGTGTATCTAATAGTACACCCACATTTCGTCAGTTATATTTGAGTCCCATCTAACCATCAACCGGGCGCTAATCCAGACTCCGTGACTGCTACTGAAGAAATTCCTTATAAAAAAAAAACCAACAACACCGTGCCCGACTTGGGAATCGAACCCAAGACTTCATGCTCAGCAGTTGCGCTTGCACCCACTGGACCAACGAGGTAGGCCAAAAATGAAAATGATGGCAATGATGAATAAATTTAATTAAAATACCTCCTCATGCCTCATCATATGCGCTTGGTAGGTATCTTTGAAGAGGAACCCCAAAGCGCAGTTATAGCATTTAAACTCTGCTTCTAGATACTTCTTGCTCTTCCTCTGCGCCTCTAATTCTGCTTTCTGCTCTTCTATTGACAGAACAATCTTCTCGAAGTCTTTCTTTTTACTCTTTTTAGATTTTTTCTTTGTTGATGTATCTGAAATTTGGGAGAAAATGTCGTTTTCATTTTATTAGCTAGGACAAAATTAGTAGGACAGGCCCAGAAGGTGATGGCGTGATGAGATAGACTCCTAATTAAAGGACTAGGCTGATATATCTCTAGAGAGTGAAGAATGAAAAACAGGAAGGGAGGCCGCTGCCCTGCAGTGGAACACAACCGGCTTATATCACTACATAGTATAAAACAAAGTCGCTTCTCGCTGTATGTCTGTCCCTATGTATGCTTAGATCTTTAAAACTACGCAACGGATTTTGAAGCGGTTTTTTTAATAGATAAAGTGATTCAAGAGGAAGGTTTACATATAAATATATTGCACTCGTGCGAAGCTGGGTCGGGTCGCTAGTAAATAATAATAAAGGACACAATTGAAATGATCAGAATGTTGGGCCACAAAAGAGATGAATGAAAGACAATTGCTTATGGCTGAGATGAGAATGCTAAATGGAATGTCTGGTGTAACGCGAATGGATAAAATAAGGAATGAGTACATAAGAGGAAGTCTGGCGCCGCGCCGGTGACTGGAAAGTTGTGTGGTAATCGGTTGTCGTGGTATGGGCATGTGATGCGGGGTATGAGGAAAATGTTGGGTATGCATGTAGATGGCTATAATAAGAGTAGAGGAAGATCAAAGAAACGATGGATAGACTGTGTGGAGGATGATCATGATGTGGCTACAAAGGAGGTGTCTGATGAGATGACGAGTAATAGAGAAGTATGGAAGAAGAAATGCAGCGCCGACCCCAAATAAATTGGAATAAGAACAGAAGAATGATGAATTGAAATTCGAGTCTGAGGTCTGGATTTGTCTGTGTTTACTACCAATAGGACTCTCAGAGAGAGGCCATGTGTATCAGCAGTGAAAACGTTATTATATGCCTATTATGTCTTTTATACTGGCCTAATGCGTTAACTGCCCGTCGCATTGGTCCCGTGGTAGCAAGCGCGTCCGCTGAGCGTGGGATTCTGGGTTCAACTTTCAGGTCGAGCAAAATGTTATTGGGTTCTATAATTAGGAATTCTTCAGGGTCAGAAGGACCCCAAAGTTTAGTGGTATGATACCCACGTATCTCGTCAAGTCGATCGACCTGATAGTGTCGGATGGATATTCCATCAAATTATAAGACTGCCTCGTTGGTCTACTAGTCGCAAGCGCGACTGCTGAGCACGACTGGGTTTTTCCATCAGGAATTTGTCAATAGCAGCCATGGAGTCTGGATTTGTGCCTGGTTGATGGCAACAGGCTCGCCCTTTTAAATGGGACTTAAATATTACTGGCGAAATGTGGGTGAATCATTGCCTTCGGTGATTACAGGTGTTGTTAAGCAAATAATGAGAATAGAGGAAAAGAGAGTGCACATGTGTTTATGCACAAACTTGTGTACTGTAATATCTCCTGCGTTCTAGGCTTGTCTGTGATAAGAACGGCAGTCGTGACTGAAAATCACTTTAAAATAAAAATTCAAGCATTTACCAAATTCTCCAGCAGTTTCTTCATTCCCACATCCATTTCTAATTTCATCTAAACATTTATTTCGTTCTTCTTCATAATATTCATAATTAATTACATCTTCTTCTCCACTCTGTACTTTAGATTCCAAATTTACATCTTCTTGATCTTTATTTAATTCATAATCAAACATATTTTCATTATCAGTATGATGAGCATCATCATTTTCAATATTTTCATCATTATTCACATCTTCTTCATCATTATTAACAAACTCCTCATCATTATTCACAAACTGACTATTATTATTCACAAACTGCTCATCACTTTTCACAAACTGCTTATCAGAGTTATCAAACCCTTCAATTCTTATAATTTCCGTTTCTACAGCATCCTTAGCCATATTATCATGGAAATAATCATCAAAGTCATTATGACTTTCTTCTAGTTTGGTGTAATCATTGCTATTTATACTCTGGTCTCTGTTATCAACAAAGAGTTGTGATAAGGAAGTCGGTAGACAGTTTTCTTCTGAACATATGATGACTGTCTCCGTTTCCTTGCGTTGCAAGTTAATTGTGCCTTTTTCGCTGTAAATGTTAAGTTTGTTTTGTATACTTATTTGTAGGTACTGGGCCCATTTATTTTATTCAATACTAGCTGTATCCCGTGACTTTCATCCGCGTGAATTTAGCGGTGTGAATATACTTTACGACCTATTCTCTTATCTACCAATTATACATTTTTTTAAAAATAAATATCGAGTCTAGCTGTTTCGGAGGTAATTAGTGACCGATACTTAAACACGTGATTGTACTCATGATAACAAACAACTTTCCCAAAGAAACATTTTTTTATATGTACACAGATTTTTATTATAATAACACAACAGCCGTATGAAATAAGCACGCGCGCGCCTGTGACCTATCAGCTGTTAACCGTTAAAAAAAAATGTTTCTTTATGTGTATCGGTCACTAATTACCAGTTACCCTATATAAGAAAGATGTATATTTCACAGAAGCGATGGATGGACTGTGTGAAGAATGATATGGCAAGAAAGGAGGTGTGTCTGATGAGACGTCGGGTAATAAGAAGACATGCAGCGCCGACCCCAAATAAATTGGGACAAGGGCAGGAGAGTGATGATGATGGGGTATTTATTTATTTATTTATTGGAAACTCAACTACTCAACTCTTATAGCTTATCTATACTTAATATTATAAAGCTGAAGAGTTTGTTTGTTTGTTTGTTTGCTTGAACGCGCTAATCTCAGGAACTACTGATTCGAATTGAAAAATTCTTTTAGTGTTGGATAGCCCATTTATTGAGGAAGGCTATAGGCTATATAACATCACGCTACTACCAATAGGAGCCGAGCAAAAAGAAAACAAGTCAGAAGCGGCGGGTGAAACCGCGGGCCACGCTAGTTATTAATATGATTTTTTTTTAAGTGAAATTTCCATAGTAAATCGAAATAATTAGTGTAGTATGTTCTTTATTTAGCTTTTTTTTTTATTTAGCTGCCTAATTTTGTTTGTTATATAAATGTTTTTACTAGTTCTTAATACCATTTCTGTATTAGGCTATAATATTTGGTCCAAATAAACGTTATTGTTATTGTTATTCTTAGATAAAATCTTAGCTGTTTTTTTGTAATATCCAACGAAGAATTTTTATGTGCGTGGGTACAGAATTATGTACTGAATAGATGGTAACCGTTTTAGCGTGTGGTGTCCCTAACACCACTACCACCACTTTGTAGATTGAGTGAAAACTGAATAATTTGAGAAATTGCGAAAGTACCTACTTACCTAAACAGTACAGGATACTCCAAACTTCTTTTCAAGCATATAGATTTAAATAACCACAGCTTATTTAGCATATGGCAGCAAATATAACATAGGTGAGAGTCAGGACAGAGCTGAAACCAAAAATATCCATAATTAATCATGTAACTATTCAAGTTAATTTAACCCTTAATTGGTCGCGCCTTAAGAGTAACGTAAACGGTGACATGGGGTGCGTGACACGCCGACCATATAAATCAAATACGAAATACATGCAAAATCATGATTATGCTCGATACTTGATCATAAAGGTCAAGTGTTTTTATGAAGCTAAGTGGAACTTCAGCGCACAAAATTCAGAATTTAAAAAGTTCTAAACCTTTAAGGATGCGCTGGGGTCTGTAACACCCCACGCGATCAATTAAGGGTTAATTATCATATACATATACATTATTTACTAACTACATATACAAACCTAAAATAATAATAAAAATATGTACATTATGTATTGTCCGCATCAATGACAACGGGGACAGTAACCAGAAGACTTGCAGCAGTATCAAGTTGGTCAGACCTCTGGGCACGCGAAGAGCCGACCTACCGCTTAAGGGCATTACATGGCTCAAATCCCAAAAACAGCGTATGTTCAAAGAAATTTGTTGATGAATCCCTTCGTGCGTTTTCCGTGTAAAAAAAGTATGTTATATTTAAGTTCATCACAAATAAATTGTATTGTATAATTTTAATAAACCTTCTCAATTTTTTTTGGTTAATCGTAGAAAATAGGTCCTTTTTCAACCTTAATTGTAAATTATCTCTGTAACGGCTGAATAGATCGGCATGAATTTTGTAACAACAAATACGTAATGATAGACTTAACAATCTGTATTGTTTTTTTTCTATTATTTCTTTTAATATTTTTAAATAATAAATAAAAACCGAAATTTTGCGAAATGTGCGGGGCAAGTCAACAAAAACCAGTACAGGGATAAAATCATCAAGGTCATCGAGCAATTTAATGCCCTTAACAATGCCCCGAAATACTAAGTGGGCACTCAGACCGCATGGCCCCAGTGTGAGCATTTGATTTGTAAATGTGTAAAGTTACTCTTGTATGTTTGTCAAGTTTTCACATTGTAACAGCTGTACAGATTTCTATGAAATTTGACACAATGGTTGAGGATCTAGGATACTTTTTACCGTGGTAGAAAGTTCCCGTGGGGTTTACTGCCAATGTCCATGCAAAGCTAATATTTTAATCTTTGTAATGTCTTTCTAATTTTGTGTAAGAGAAATTAGAATCAAAGCTATATCATCATCTAACTGGCTCCAGCTGAATACCAGGACAGTTGAGTGTCACTAATCCGACACTTCAGTAATTTGCCCCATCCAGTAGTCCGGCACTCTCTGCCCACATCAGTGAGCAAAGCACTGGTACGAACTTACCACTGTGTAGACATTCTCACTCAAAAACATACTACTTGTAGTTCACAAATACTTATTCACTTATTAAATGACTATGAGTTTATTATTTCATCTTAACTTTTTATACACAAGCCATTATAAGTTTTTAAACTGACATGGTCACTAACAATATCATTAACACGGTGAAACGGGATATTTACCATGCAACACAAAAAACAAACAAAACATGGTAAACATGTTTAGTAAACATGGTAAATATCCCGTTTTTAGTTTTTAGTGTTGATTACAATCCAGTAATTCAAGCATTTTTTTAAACTACAAAATGAGCCTGCTCTTAAGCTCGATCACACCTGATGGAAAACAATGGGTGAGGTTTATGATGGAATGAGTGTGCCCAGAAGATGCCTGTTCACTCTAGCTTTGAAGGCAGTCGGGTTAAATGTTGAAGGGAAGAGATCCTCACTTTCAATAATCTGGTACCCCTTGGGTTTTTAATAATGCCGGATTAGTGAGACTCTACTGTATTTTACATCAAGTGTCTGCCTATCTGACCTGCACAACTCAAATACCAACTAATATAATTTCCAGAGAAGTTACGTTGTAGCGTTATACATACAACATTATTTTTAGTATATGCGAAACCTGAATATAGTTAACTGAATCGATTCCAATCATTTTTAAACCATGTTATATTTTTTCCCAAAAATATTTAAAAAAATTAAAAGTTGGACTCCAAGCAACTTTGAGTATCTATCACAATAATTTAGGTACCTACTTCCAAATTATTATTATCAATGAGCTCAAGACGACCCTGGAGGCGCGCGCTGCGTGGTGGCCACGTTTTTGTGAGGACAACTAGGTAACAGAACTAGGTAACAGAACAAGCTTATAACTTTGTGATTTTTCATGAAAGTTTTGAAATTTTGTACATAGATTCCCTACATAAAAATACTAGACATGTGTATCAGGTTTCTCATATACTAAAACTAATGTTGTGAAAAAAGGCTACAGAACTTTTTATGGGCTAGTTGAATAGCCTATTAATTTGAATTCCTACACTTAGTAGTTATTTTATTTTATTTATTTGGGACAAAAAACAGTTAAACTGTACAATATTAATAATTAGCTAAGGTATATAGTAAACAAATGCATAACCCACATTATTGTCCACCGAATCATATCGATTTTAAAAGAAATTAGGAAACGGACGTATACAGAAAGGGATAGTAAGAAAATAAAAATAAACCGGAAGGGTCACACTAACCAACTCTAGACAGCGCTTCCCATCCAGATTTAGTTTATAGTCACCAATCAGATCACAACACAGCATCAGCAAGAAGCAGTCATCGTTAAGGATGACCGGAAAGTAATTCATTAGCCAGTTTTCTAAATTTGTTCCGATTAAGAGCGAAAATATCTAAATTTATTGAGTTGCGTACAACTCACATTTTATAAATTTCGGTGGAGAGGAGCTCTCTCCCCAGCATTAGTTCTACACTACTCTGTGAAAAACAAGCGGGTTGCTCGCTTTTCCCGCCAATTAACAGTCCTAGGTACTAGATAGGCAGGTACACTTAATATAATAACTTAATGATCAGTGGTGGATTAAAAATAATGTAGAAGCAGTAAAATTTGGATTAAAATTGAATAATACAGCTGCAATCTGTAATCTAGATTTATGCTTATTTGATGGCAATAGGCTAGCCCCTATTACATGGGAATTATACATAACAGGCGAAATGTAGGTGAACTTTGGGTACACGTCTGCTTTACTATAAACGGAATCAGACGTGATGTTGTTGTTTGTAAATAAATAAATTAGCGAAGCAGAATGAGCATCTTACATTCATGCCGACGATTTCTCTGTATTTGTCCCGCGTCTCCTCATTAGTATCCGAGTTCACGGTGTTGTGGCAAATGAAACATAGAAATGAAGACATTTTTCATTTAAGTTTTCTAATTTTGTTTTCATAAAATTCTCGATTTTGGTAACCAAAACAAATACAGAATCTGATTCGACAGACGACAGCTTTCAAAATCGATCGATCACCTGATTCTATGACAGACTCCTAAAAATATGGTCTATGGTGTTTTGGTAGCAGTCATAAAATTGGAATTTTATTTATAAACACAAATTGTTAGACTGTTTAGGAAACATTATGCAAACATACATATATACTTAGTAGTTATAAAATCATAGTCATAAATAGAATGCAGGTAAGTAAGCGGGACAAAACATGATATTTGAAATCTTATTTAGAATTTATAATTTATGAACGCATACGAAACTTGTGTTTCTGTTTTGTCTTTGGAAATTGCGTCTTCTAGGGTTGTAGTTCCGCGATTCATAAGTATAAAATAAACTCTACTAAATGAATGGAGGACAAAATTTTGACAATATTTGTGCTGTTTGAAACCAAGTTTTTGCAATTTGCTAAGTTAACATTGTATTACCATTATTTACCATGTTTTAAACCTAAGACATATAGTGTTTTTGTTTCGCATTTTTTTCATGTTTTAAATCGATTTAACCTCGTTTCACAGATTTTTAATCTACTAAAAAGATAACAAAATAATAAACTAAAAAGGGGCAGCGCCACAACGTCACGTCAGAATCAGAAAAGGATGAATTTTGTGCCTTGAAGCATATTATTTCAATAAAAATTAACATTGTTTCGTTACAGTTATAAACAATACGACTACCGTAATTAGGGCAATAAACTGTGCATTCCCTGTAAAACTTTAGTGTTGTGTGTGCGTTCTTCAGTTTTTATCTACATTCGAAAACGGTTTTGGTGTTTCTCAAATAAGCGGTTTTATTGTATGAATTGGCATAGGACTTTATAATTAGCTGTTTGCGTCGTCTGCTACATTGTGC
The DNA here is from genome assembly GCA_905163415.1 of Noctua fimbriata. Taxonomy (NCBI): domain Eukaryota; kingdom Metazoa; phylum Arthropoda; class Insecta; order Lepidoptera; family Noctuidae; genus Noctua; species Noctua fimbriata. Next base: position 8,300,930 of record LR990950.1, read on the forward strand.
GTGCGACAATTGCCGGACGTTTAATTCTCTAGACTGTTATTTATTAGTCAATCGTGTCAAGAAATGTGTGCTGCCGTAATCAACACGAATATTTCGCGTTCAACAGAAATTTGATGAGCATTTCCTGCGATATCAGTGGTATTCACTGTGAGTATTCTTTTTTTGAATAATTGGCTTCTTTTTTTTAGTGATGCGGTAATATTACAACGCAAGGTTTTTTTTTTAATTCAATTAGGTGGACACTGGTATTAGGTCAACACTTCATAGATTTTAAAGAACAAGATTCTTATTGGACTTCTATTTACTATATTTAAAATGTGTCGTGATAATATTATGCATAATTAAGCTATTGTTTCATCAAAAAGACATTGTATATTGTTACATAAAAGGCCACATCAAGAAAAAATAAAGTGTTAAAAATGATCTTTGCAAAAAATAAATTCAATGGAACTTTTTATTAGATTTTCTTCATGATATAAATGTATTTAATTTTTCAAGTTACATATGATTGTAGGCCTTTATCACAGATGTAGATTATGCATTCTATTTGTGATAAGAAAGATACAAAGATCATGCTATCAAATTAAGATAGATTGGTAATTAGAAGAATCCTTCATTATCTGCTAAATTTCTTTCCCAACTATGTTTGGGACAGCTTCCACTCTAGGCAGACTCAGCTAAATATCAGTATTACATGGAGCGACTGCCTGTCTGACCTCCACAACGCAGTAACTGTGAACACAATATACCTTGGTAAGACTGACTAATTAGAGTTTAAGTTGCTAAAAGGACCTTAGATTGATTTTTATTAGCCATTAATGTCCCACTGCTGGGCTAAGGCCTTCTTAGAATAATTAAAAAAAAAAAAAATTAAGTGTCTGTTGTAATTTCAAAATTAATGCATATACAAAGTATACATAAATTTTACAGTACAGTAGTTTTAGTTTTTGACTGACGTTCTGTTTGTTCAGGCTTCTTTGTACGATACTTTTACAGCAGACAGCTGATGTTATAAGGAGCCATTTAGGGTACTTTTATTTTAGAAAATGGATTAGGGTTCTCTTCTCTGTTCAAAAAGGGAAGAAATATATAATTTTAAAATATTTATAATAATTGCATGCGGACGAAAGTCACGGTCAATATAATGTCACGGTAATATGTCAATAGGTTATAGACCAACCACTTTAATGAGTCCTCCCGAATGTATAAGTTTAAATGGAATATTCTGAAGGTTGATCACGTATTGGTTCAATTAGTATTGTAATAACTACGTGTATTATGCAAATAACCTGTGGGATATTGTTAGGACTTTGTGGACGCTTAATGTGCCTTTGATGGGGCAAGGCAGAGGACTCATTAAAGCGCCGTCTATAGTTATATCATAAAATTATATTTTGACTGTATCATTTAGTGGTCTCAAGTACATCTGCTGAACCTGTAGATCTGGATCTGATTCTTTCAAAGTGTTTTCATGTTTTTCTTGGAAGCTGAGAGTCTGGATTGGTCCCTAGCTTACTCACTGCTGTAGTTCTGATCGAACTTTATGGCAGCTCGGAAGTTAGCCATGAGTGGCGGTCTGTTCAGGTATAATTGTTGAAAATGTATGTTGATTCGAAACATCTAATGTGAAGCTGTGCAGAACACAATTTTAGGTAACAGCGGAGCACAGAGGACGCATTTCCCTGACTGTATAATGCACAGAATGTGACTTGCAGCTAACTTCCGAACCGCTATATGGTTTGAACAGAGCATATACATGGGACACAAATATTACTGGTGAAATGTGGGTGAATTATACCCAGTAGGGCATGCAAAATCCGGTTTTGGTCCCACAGTAAAACCTGGGAAAAACCGATTTTGCTATGGGACCGAAAACCGGTTCCGCATGCCCTAAATCCAGCCCACTCTTTCAGAGATTAATGCGTGATGATGTCCACATCATCACACGTTAACCCACCCATGTTGTTATCCACCAGCCACCCACATCTGTTTTGCATGGTTTTTATGATCTGACAAAACATGAAGATTTCTTAATGGTATCTAAATGAAATATTCATGTATTATTCACAAAAATCCTTGCATTGTTTCGAAGAACTACATGGTCATACTTATACAGACAAAAATTGAATTTAGTGACTTCAATTTACAATTCATGTGTAGATTCTTGTTTCTAGTGTAATTTATAGTTACATAGACTCACATCTTCTTTTCACTACCTTACTCCTTTTGCATCTTCCATACGTGCCGGTTGCTAGTACCACAGATAATATAATCTAGTACTATACAACTGCCTTTTTAAGACCTTCAACAATAAGTGCTGCACAACTAGTTCCTTTATGATGGAGTCCTTTCTAGTCAGAGTTCAAAAGAAAGAAAGAAAAAGTGTTTGTCTTGCACGGGATATAACAAAAAATGGTTAAATAAAAAATAAAACAAAAGTTGAAGACGTGTCTAGATGCATGCTTGGTCAGGTCTATCTTGGGATACCGTCTGACCGCATCTGACGGCTCGTGGGGTTAAAGAGTTAGTCTCAAAGGTTAAGCTCCAAGCTTGAACAAGGTTTGAGGCCTGTCCTTGGATGGGTGACCTTTCATTAAATACATAAGTTCCTTCCGTGACTCGTAAAACCATCGGCCCCGGCTTTTACTTGTGTTGATCTTCTACAGTCGTTATGGCTAGTCAGTTGCCTTAAAGTCTGACGACCAGTCTTACCAAGGTGTATCGACTTACAAACCCAGGAACTGGATTGTGGAGGTCAGATAGGCAGTCGCTCCATGTAAAATACTGGTATTCAACTGCATCCGGAAAAATGTTAGGCGGATGATAAATCGGCATCATGAGCTGTACCGAATGTGGTTATTACTCAGTCAGGCCTGGCTTCCACACAAAGCGGAAACACGCAGAGAGAAGGCAAGATGTACGTCTTCTCTCCGCTCTGCACGCATCGAGGTGATCCGAGAGAACCAGAGTTGTCGACATAGCTCACAGAATAAGTAAGCTGAAGTGGTAATGGGCCGGCTATATTAGCCGTAGAACCGATGACCGTTGGGGTAGACGTGTTCTTGAGTGGAGACCGCGCATCGAACTTAAGCTGGGACACCTTCAGGCCTTTTTCTTTTCTTATCGATGTTACTTCCACATTATACAGTAATGTGCCGTGCCAATATAACGAAACGAAACCGAAAAGCATTTGTTCTCCTCGACATTGTGATATTTTTTTGTTCTAGACCTCACCTGGGAACCTTCTAGTTATGGTGATATTGGGGATCAAAGTTGGAACTTTTCACTTTCACAAGTTTTTAATGTACTTCACGACCCCGTGTCATTCAATGCATCCATCAGCACAATGTTTTGAGTGTGCTACATTTTTACTCTGCCCTGGAGTGTAAATGTGGTGTTGTTCTACAAATGATGCGGCACTTAATATCGTGTCCACGTGTCCTGTTGTTTGTTCACTACGGGAACTGATGGACGCTACCGAAAGCGCCAAACTAGTAGCTCAGTTCTGGGCTGACACAATTTACATTGCCATCGAAACACTAAGAAGAAGATTTTTACGTAAAACGTGATTTTTTACCTCAAGAAAATAGTCGTTTCCCAGCAATAGTTTTTGCGAGAATTACTTAGTTTGATGTACAGAATGTATATGTTTTCTCACATTCATCTTCTGTACAAAACTATTCGTAGATACAAAGAGAGTGACTACTTTCAATTAGACTCAATTAGAATTACTGGGTAGTCCAATTAGGTTAATTGGTGACGTCATTCACACACAATGCTTCCCTGCGTTTATAAATAGGGATGCCCTAACTCTAGTGTTGACATTAATCTATGAGAGGTTTAACTTTTTTCGCGCCTTGTTCTCATGCGGGTAAGCAGAAACTGCGGAGCGCTCACGATCTTTACATACATTATCCTTTCACCTTATCCACGTTCATAAATCTGGCCATACACGCAAGCCGTCTGCGTGCCTGGGAAAAAAAATACTGTAGCATTGACGTCAGGATGCGTCGTCGTTACGTTGCGACGACGCCGCGTCGCCGGAGTGGTCACGCTGCGTTGTTCAACATTATACGGGACCTCGGGTACTACGCGGCCACCACCACGATTTGTCACATGACCGGCCGCTATTTTGAACAAAACTAGTCGGAAACCCGGTCGCTTCTGCCGCCAAAAGTAGTGAGCGACGCAGCGTAATACTGGAGTTTCCTTAACTAGAACATGCCACACGGCGCGTTGAGACGATGTGCGGCGACGCAATGCGTGAGCATTATAGGTCAAGACGCAAGTCATAGGTCTCGAGAGTTCGAACCCAAGGCACGCACCTCTGATTTTTCGGATTCATGTGCGTATTATGATTCACTTGCTTCGGTGAAGGAAGAAATCGTGAAGAAACCAGCATGCTTGAGAGATCCACAGCATGTAAAGCCAAATCAGAGGCCCATGGGCGGCATAAAAACTCTGACACCAGTCCCCGTAGCATGATCACCGTAGACAAAGATTTCTTGACGGAAGAATCGACAAAATGACAGATTGTGTCAACACAATGACAGATTTCTTTGCATTATCTGTCATTTTGTCGATTCTTCCGTCAAAGAAATCCTTGTCTACGATGGTCATGCTATGGGGGCAGGTTAGGCACTAACAACACGATAAAGAAAAAGATAGCTTTGCAACGACGCAATGCACCGCGAACCGGAAGACGTTGCGTTGGAAGGCCTCCCACTAGGTGGACCGATGGTGAAGGTTGCAGGGATCCGCTGGATGCGAGTCGCACGGGACCGGTCAATGTGGCGACACTTGGGGGAGGCCTATGTCCAGCAGTGGACGTCTTTCGGCTGAAATGATGATGATCCTGATGATGAATGCACCGGGGATACCCGTGTGGTTTCGATCTAACTTGCAATGTGAAGGTGACAGTTAAAGTCTGCTGTTGATCGTTTCGACAGAATTACAACATTTATCTTCACTTGTTTATCAGAACAGTGTCTACCTTTGACCCGCGTTAGATGAGTTGCCTAATGTTATCGAATACGAGACGAATTGACACAGAAAAGTTGATTTATTATGTCTAAATACAGGGGCGTCTGGGTAAAAACGGCACGGTTGGCGCAGTGGCTGAGCGATTGGCTGCTGCGCTGCGTGTTGCGGGTTCGATCCCCGCACGGAACAAATATTTGTATGATCTACAAGTTGTTCCGGGTCTGGCTGTTTGTGTATGTGAGTTTAAATGTTTGTAAACGCACCCACGATACAGGAGAAATTCCTAGTGTGGGGCAACGTTTTTTTAAAAAAAAAAAAAAAAATGATTCGATCTTCAATGCCGAAGTCGGACGTGGATGTCACCATCTCTTACATCTGAGACCCTGCCTCGAAAAGCACTTGAAGTCATTGGCCAAGCCCGGCTGTCTTTGGTAATTCTTGGACAGTCTGCACGGGCCAAAAGTCCGAAAATTTGGGGGTGTCGAACCTAGACATGGCACTTTGTTAAGACTAATTGCATCTCACTTCTCCTAAAACGTGTTATTAAAACTTCTTGAGGAATCTGCATAGCCATTCACAAACGCTTCGATTCGACAAGTCGTAAGTCTATCTTTTTTTGGCATTACGAAAGCGAGCGAGAGAGACATACGACTTTCCGAATCGAAATCGAATCGAAGCGTTTGTGAATAGCTATGCTGGTCGAAAACCAAAATTTCGAAGACATGTAACATCTACGAACCTGGCCCGCTCCTGTAGAGATGAGGCCTGTGTCCAAAGACATTCAAATATTTACGAGCGATAGACGGGACAATACGAAGAAAAACGTAATCCAATACTTAGTAGCAAGTCGGTCTGTCTAGTGTCATACGCCCTCTGCTCAGGTAGCATTCGTGTATGTGTTTATAGGTTTTGATTTTCCTATTCCTCCGCTATTATTTTCTGATTAATTGCATTGCAGGATCCAAGACAGTTAAATTGTTTCTCTGGGACTTCGTCGAGCTTCATTGTCTCAGGGCTTTTCTGGTGGTCGCCACTGTTGGTTCTGGCGCACAGGAGTTGCAGTGGTTTGGGAATGTAATGAAAATTTATGTGCAACAATATTCCCAATGGCCGCTCTATAATCTTTTTAAATATCTTTGCCAGTGTCCCAGCAATGGGAACGTTATAACTTGACTAGCTTGTGCTCGCGGTTTCGCTCCCGTTATGTACGGGAATTCATCCACGGGAACGTTTTAAATGTAGCTTATAATGCTCGGGGATAATGTAGCTTCCCGATTGTGAAAGAATTTTTGTAATCAGATCAGTATTTCCGAAGATTACCCCCTACATACAAACTTAAACTGGCTTATGCCCGCTGCTTCGCCGGTAAATATCCCACGGGATCGTATTACCGGGATAAAAACTATCCTTTATGTTAATCCAGGTTATCAGTGGCGAAGGTTTCATACAACTCGATTCCCTTTGAAAAATGGAGCAGTCAGTATTCTATAGACAAATAATATAATCACATTCAAAATATGTACTCCGGCTTACTTCTTATAAAAATTGACCCTTCGCTACTGCAGGTTATAAAGTATCTGTGTGCCTAATTTCACCAAAATCCGTTCAACCGTTTTTGCGTGAAAGAGGAACAAACATCCATACATCCTAACAACCTTTCGCATTTATAATAGTAGCAATATTATGCTTAGGCAGTTATGCAGTACTTTTCCGGACGGAACTACATCCTTCTTCGTATTGTTAACTTAGTAACAAGAACTACCATCAGTCCAATATAGGCCAAGATGAGTACCTGCCGAACAGTTAATGATAATTGCACTAATAAGGTTAATGATGTTAGTACGATCAATAATCGTGTTTCTAGATCAAGTGTTCTCATTGTTGCTAACTTCTTTATTTGGCTACGAGCTTCACGCTCAAGTGACAGGCATAGCATACAGTAGAGATAGCCTAGTGGTGTGACTGTCGGATTTCAAGTTATAGGTCTCAATTTCGAACCCAAGACACGCATCTCAGATTTTTCGGATTCATGTGCGTATTGTATAATTATCACTTGAGGAAGCAGCATGCCTGAGAGATATTTCTCGACAGCTTGTAAAGCTAAATCAGAGGCTCATGGGCGGCATAAAAACTGACACCAGCCCTCGTAGCATGACCACCGTAGACAAGGATTTCTTTGACGGAAGAATCGACAAAATGACAGATAGTGCAAAGAAATCTGTCATTGTATCGACACAATCTGTCATTTTGTCGATTCTTCCGTCAAAGAAATCCTTGTCTACGGTGGTCATGCTACGGGGGCTGGTTTGGCACACGATAAAGAAGAATTAGCAAATAGCGACTGCGGTCAAAACAAATGAAAATAGTTCCTCAGAGATTTCGCGTATCAATGCGACGCGATGGTAACCACGCGAAGGGAACACGTGACACCTGTGCTTGTGCTGACGCAAATCGCTTCGCATGAGTTCATGAACGGGAAGATCATAACATCACGCCTGTAACCCCCGAAAGGTGGGGCCATAGAAATAAGAAAGAAGAATTTATATGGGCGGAGAAGAGATGTCAAGCTTTCGCACGTTATGTTTAAGTCTCAGGTAACAGGGGGTTACCGACCTGAGAATCGAAGGCCTTCATGTCCAGCAGTTGCTTTGCTTCTCATGACATTTTGTTTTTTTATGGCACCACATGTGACTGTTCCTAAATTACTCTTGTTTTTTTTCGGATGGGAAATCTTAAAATGACCTCCCCCCTCTGGGCGGAACGGAAAGGACTGTCAGACTTCTACTGACTAAAATCCATCCATGTTCCTTCTTTGCCCTTTGTGTTCCAGGGCCACGGTATCTCTTTCGAACAGCCCCACAGCCCTGGCAGGCATCATGGTTGCTGACATCTCATTGAGGCGCGCGTGGAACACGAACGCGCAGTCGAAACGGCCTGTCGTCATAAGACGGCGGGACGGCGAGCTAGCCCATAACTCGCCGTCCACAGGCCCGCGCCTATGGTGGCCGGGATTACCCTAGGCTGATAAAATTTTCGTTTTCCTGATTCACGTAAGTATTAGTATTAATATCGGTTTTCCCCTTTGGGGGGCAGCTCAGCGGGCGGTAAAATTTTATCAGCCTAGGGTCAGTCACATGATCAGTTGGTAACTGTCCCATAGCTGTCTCATGCTGATGTGGAGGGAAGTGGAAATTATGGTTTTCCTACTCCTCCGTTATACTTTTTTGATTAATTTTCTTGCGGGATCCAAGACAGTTAAATTGTTTCTCTGGGACTTCGTCGAGTTTCATAGTCTCGGCAGTTTTCTGGTGGTCGCCACTGTTGATTCTTGCTTTCAGGAGTTACAGTGGTTTGGGAATAGCGTGGCGGGGTTGTCCCATAGCAAGATAATTGTCACTTATCAAACAAATTTCACGAAGTCCAACCCAGCTTACAAAGTGGTATTGGATTGTGCTACCCAGGGCCAGTACCTTGGTTGTGAAGGTCAAAATAAGTCATTCAAAATATTCATTTAGCTGCATCCATTTATCAGAATTAGGTTGTCAGAATCGAGTTGAGTGACAGTGGTAGCGGTACTGAGTGCAAAAAACGAACAAGAAAGAGGATAGACCGATTTGTCGGCTCATAAACACCCACCCGCAATAACTTCAGTTTATCCGTGATCATGGTGCTTGCAACAGCGCCGACATATCGGGAACTCAATAAAAACAGTAAACATGGTAAATATCCCGTGTAAATAATAATGTTAGTGACCATGATAGTTTAAATTCTTATATTGCATCCAGTTAGACTGGAAGCTGACGTCAACAAAGTTGGTAAAAAGCTAAGCTATGATGATTTGTAAATCCTGGATACCTGATCTAACGACATAACAAGTCACAAAATATCTTTCAAACATCGCCAGAGTTTACAAAAAAAAACGATAATATTTACAAACGTGAAAGATTATTTGTAAACTAATGAAAACATGAAAGAATTATCTACATTTAGGCGAAGTAAACAGTTTATCGAATACATGATTTGCTTGTTTTATGTCGGATAGTATACATAATTATATGCAGTATATTCACGACGCACATTGATTCAAAAGGTTCAAACTGCGTCGTGAATACACTTTGCCCCAGAAGGTTGAAGAGCTCGTGGTTAAATAAAAACAGCCGCTCGGATCGATTTTTAGGTTAAGCCGTGCTTGCCTAGGTTGGTCTGTGGATGGGTGACCACACATTACATACCGAGTTTCCTCCGTGCCTCGGAAAGCACGTTAAGCCGTTGGTGTCATTTGTAGATCTTTGACAGTCGTTAAGTAGTCAGTGGCCCAAAAAGTCTGACAACCAGTCTCACCAAGGGGTATCGTATTACCACACGAGTGGTTTTGTGTTTTTTTTTTGTTACACCCTGTATAATCAATCAAACAATCAATCAATCAATCAACTTTATTTTCTCACCACAATATATATAAATTATTTTACATCGGTCAGATTCGACAATGATACACAATTCAGGTAAGTATATATTGTGGGAGACTGGTGCCTAAGCTAGGCTCGTGGCCTGTGTTTCAGGACACCAGGATCCCACCCCTTTACATTTTCATTTTTTAAATTATGTACTAGGCGCGCTGACAGATTGTATGGAATCATACATTTCATAATCAACTCACAGTTTCAGTATTTGAGAACCAATATGGCTGAATAAAAATACAGCTCAACAAATATCAGTTTAATCCAAGGCTGTGGCTGTGACCTAGGTCGCAATCGGATGGTAAAGCTGTGTATACCAAACTTTTTTTTGACCACGGACCATACTTGAATTTCTTTGACATAACATAACATCATGCCTGTAATACCAGAAGCGTTAGGCAGAGGTGTACCTAATAGTACATCCATGGTTTGTGTGGTAGGTTTACGTTTTGTGATAAAGTTGTAACTGTGAATATTGAATAAAAAAAATAAAAAATACACATTTCGCCAGTTATGTTTAAGTCCCATGTAATAGGGGACGAGCCTATTGTCATCAACCGGGTACAAATCCAGACTCCGTGGCTGTTACTGAGAAATTCCTGATGGAAAAAATCCAATAACACTTTACCTGACTTGGGACCTCATCAGTCGCGCTTTCCACCAATAGCACAACGAGGTAGTAAAAAAAAATCGATAACATAAAGGGTGTAAATAGACCCTTAAGATTTCCGAAAGGCACTTGTTCTCCCCGTCTTTGCTACCATTTTTTTGTGTTAGACCATACCTAGGAACCTTCTAGTTACGGAGATATTGGGGGTCAAAGTTCCACTTTTTTTTAAGTACATGTTTTTAATGTAAGATTTTTGCTTTAAATACCTCCATGACCTGTTTACTACTCAATGCATTCATCAGCACAATGTTTTGAGTGCTTTCAATCGAGTCCTACCGTAAAACGTGCTTTTTCACCCAAAAAAAAAGTCGATTCCCAGCAATAATTTTTGCGTAAAGTTACTTAGTTTGATGTACAGAAGGCTTGGTTGGAGGCTGTGTGAAGGGTCTGTTTACACCCTGTATATCCTACATGACTGGGCACTTGTGAAACTTCAAAACATTTACACAGTTCGTTTCCTATGGAGAAGAACCGGCAAGAAACTCCATGGTCACTCTTAAAACTAAATGGTTTCACAATGTTTATTATGTTACATTGCCATTTACCATTATTTATAAATAAGGCTGCTGTACTATTGCAAAAAATAGCGCAACATTTAATAGACAAAATAAGTAATGTAAAACGATCGAAAATGTATGAGATGTACAAACTTTCTCGGATCTTGCAAACCACTGGTTGAGAACCACTGGGCTAGACCAATTCAACATATTACAACCTTCGAGCACGCTAGGCGTGCCCGTTTAGTCTGTCTGGAGTCATCAAGGTCGGAAATTAGACTGAAGAATTATTTATAAGCCTTTTCCAATAATTACCATATTTTTTATGCGTACCGCTTAAAAAAGCGAGTAAATGACTACCTACAGATTGGTCTATTGGTCATTATTCGGTTCTTTCTTTATCTATATACAACATTAGTTTTAGTATATGCGAAACCTGATACACGGGTCTAGTATTTTTATGTAAAGAATCTATGTACAAAATTTCAAAACTGTATCATGAAAAATCACAAAGTTATAAGCTTGTTCTGTTACCTAGTTGTCCGCACAAAAACGCAGTCACCACGCCGCGCGCCTCCAGCGCCAGCAGTTACTTATTCTGAACAAACTATATTCAGGTTCGCATATACTAAAAATAATGTTGTATATAAAATGGTAAACTGACTGACTGACTGACTGACTGGGTGATATATCAACACACAGCCTAAACCGATGGTCCTAGAGACATGAAACTTTGAGGGTGTGTTCTTTGTGAAGAGTAAATATCCACTAAGAAAGGATTTTTGGGAATTCCTCCCCTAAAGGGGTCAAATAGGAGATGGAAGTTTATATGAAAGTCCGTCAGTTTTGAAGTTAGGATCTTCAAATTTTGTGTTTAGGCTGACCATTGAAAATTAATTTATACGTGTCTCGGCGTTTTTGATAATTCTAACCCCGAAGGGTTAAAAAGGGGGATGAAGGTAAGTAACTATGTTTGTTCGGGAGGGATATTTTTCGACATCCATGCGGGCGAAGCCGCGGGCTTAAGCTAGTAGTTTATAAACATCGTGAGGAAACCAGCATGCCTGAGAGATATTTCTTGAAGGCATATAAAGCCAAGTCAGAGGCCTATGGTCGGCATAAAAATTCTGACACCAGATACCATCACTGATAAAGAAAAGAAGAAGTTACAGCCCGAAGATAATACAGGGAAGGAGATTACTATTTCTTCACCGGTACATTTCTATTGCATATCTTAATATTTTTATACGTGATCCATCATATGCATTCAGACGTGTGGTATCTTTCGTTATCAGGTGTTCTTTATCTCAGTTGTGAGTAACCTACTTTGTACTGATGCGTCAAGTTAAAGAATTTAACGTTTGTTATTATAACATATTATAAAAGTATTCCCTCCGTGCCTCAGAAAGAAAAGACCACCAGGTATCACTGAGGAGCTCGTGGCAGTAACAGCCGCTCGGGTCGATCTTTAGGTTAAGCGGCGCTTGCCTAGGTTGGTCCGTGGATCACTCATTACATATGGATTTTTTCCGTGCCTCGGAAAACACGTTAAGCCGTTTGACACGGCTGTCATTTTTAGATCTTTGACAGTCGTTACAGGTAGTGGCCCGAAAGTCTGACAACCAGTCTTACCAAGGGGTATCGTATTACCCAGTACTAACTGGGTTGTGGAGGTCAGATAGGCGGTCGCTCCATGTAAAATACTGGTTTTCAGCTGCGGACTGGAATGCAGAGGATGATGACAGTCTTACAAGTAGTTAAAACCTCGAAATTCTGATAGTCCAACCAGGGGATATGGTATAACCCTGTAAACTAAGTAGTAGCTTAATGGTATTACTGGATATCATGGTATGTGATGCGGAGAAATTAGGGAAATGTCGTGAGGAAACTGTGGGTATAAGAGTAAAGGAAGAACAAAGAAACGATGGATGGACTGTGTGAAGAATGATATGGCACGAAAGGATGTGCCCGATGAGATGACGAGTAATAGAGAAGTATGGAAGAAGAAGACATGCTGCGCCGACCACGAATAAGTTGGTATAAGGATAAGGGAAACTTTGTACATATTATATTACATGCTAGGACCTATATGGTCTAGCTAGAAGATGATCCGGAGCTGTTCTCGACATCATAAATGATGATGAGTTTAATCCGGTTAGACTGGAAACTGATCCCAACATAGGAAAAGAAGAAGCAGGTGATCCCATAGGTGATAATATTATAAACGTGAAGGTGAAAGGATTTTGATATTTGGAACACAGGTAAGCCATGATCATGACGAGTCCATTTCTTTTTTTTTTTTTAGGATGGTAACCGCTCTGGGCGGAGCGGAAGGGAGTGTCAGACTTGTACTGACTAAAACTCATCCATGTTCCTTCTTTGCCCTTTGTGTGCCAGGGCCATTCATGACGAGTCCTGCCCCCGTAGCATGACCACTGTAAACAAGGATTTCTTTGACGGAAGAATCGACAAAATGACAGATTGTGTCGACACAATGACAGATTTCTTTGCACTATCTGTCATTTTTGTCGATTCTTCCGTGAAAGAAATCCTTGTCTACGGTGGTCATGCTACGAGGGCTGGAGTGGAGGTCGCGTGTTGGCAAGCGTTAATGATTATAACTCAGTAAAGCTCGCGGGCTACCTATTCGCGACCGTTTAATCCCTTTAAACGCCTTTTTCATGAAAAAGTCATTCAATGGGATTATATGAACTTAGAGGGTTGTATTGATGAGTTTAACTATAACTCTATAAAGCCATATTTGTTACGGTCGCAAATCTTATCTTAATCAACATACAACTTGACGCAAACCTGCAAATGGCAAAAAACCTAAGAAAAAAATAATTTCGCGGGCTACCCTGGCGCTTCCATCTTGAAACTGTCAAGCCATTGCCTACAATTCGCCCTGTCCTTGTAAGAGCTCCACGATCTAGTAATACGAAATACAATAACAACATAAAATTCAAACCCCGCCGCCCGCTCATTCAATGCTTGGTCAAAATTTACACAGCTCCGCACCTCTCTCGTCTCCGCTCCAGTGGACAGGCAGCCTTGACGATTGTATTTATTGTCGTTTTATGTACATTTTTCTTATGTACTATAATTGGTATTAGTAGTGAACTGCGATCGGTTGAGTTAATGCTAGAAAACAACTAAAGTGGATCCCCGATTACATAAGATTTAGGGATCTCCCGCACGACCACGACTTGTCGCATGACTGACCGTTATCTTGAACCAATCTGGTCGGATGACCGGTCGTGCAACCAAGCTTTCTTCCTGGTTCCGGCCAAAAGTCGCTTCTGCAGCCAAAAGTCGTCGTAGCCGTGTAGAGCACGAGGTCCCCACAACATAACTGGCGAAATTTGGGTGTGCCATTAGTTAAGCCTCTGCCTGTAACTAATAGCACACTTGGGAGCATTACAGGGTTTTTTTTTGATATGGCCTACTACTAACCGGACTATCCTGTGGTGACCTCAAATGAATTTAAGGACCCCAGCCAGGGCTTACAACTAGGATACACAATTAAATGACCGCTCGCTAAGGACACCCTCTGTGGGGTTCGGATCTCGGCTTAGGGCGTCATTGAGGGAGCTAGGGACAGGCTGGGTCGAATTATTATTATTTGGGGAATTTAAAGCTACAGGCTCAGCGGCGCGGCCCTGTGGACGGTGAGTAATGGGCTAGCTTGCCGTCCGGCCGTCTAATGACGACAGGACGTGTCGACGGCGCGTTCGTGTTCCACGCGCGTCTCAAAGAGTTTTTTAGCAACCAGCAAGGGCCGATGCCTGCCGGGGTTGCGGGCTAAGAAGGAACATGGATGGGTTTTAGTCAGTACAAGTCTGACCTTCCGCTCCGTCCACCCAGAGTCATTTGCTGATTTCCCATCCTGAAAGAAAAAAACTAAGCGGCGCAGGCTGGCTCGTCGAGCAAGGGTCGGGCGGTGGAGACTATAGCTGTGATGAAATCAGTAATGTTATGTTGTTATATTTAATAACCATAGAATTATCTGTCCGTTATCATACCGCCATAGCTGCTGAACATGGGGTACTCCATAGATAACCCATTATCGGCCTAGTCCGACAGATTACTAATTGAATAGCTTAGTCGGTCAAGTGGTCGCAAACTCTACTGCTGAGCTGTCGGGTTTGATACCTAAGTCGAGAATCGTTCTTTTATTGAGATTTTTGGGTAGGATTTTTACTCTTTTTGGGGATAGCGCCCTATGATTATTTTTTTCCCATTCCTGGACAAAAGCCTCCTCCAATCTTTTCATTTATCGCGAACCTGCGGGTTCGCCTTCCAGTCTTGTCCATTTGAGTTGTAACTAAAACAATTATGTAGCTCATAAAGTCATATCGTCGGGGATAGTGCAAATCCGCGGAACTAGCATTGGATAATTCCGCGTATCTGACAAATGTATCCAATTTCAATGACGCATTGTCGTAGAGACTAAATTAATGACTTTAATAGATTTCTAGTGTTAACAATACATAGAACACATGTATTGTTACTATTCATATAAAAAAGAGGTTAAATATCTTTGAAATAAAAAAGAATATAAACTTATAACCTTCCCCTGGAAACCTACTCGTAGTGCAGATACGCGGACTTTACGTATGGTAGATTCGCGGATTTGCACTATCTCCGGCGATATCGTTCTCACTGTTGAGACATAAGCCTCCTGTCTGTCAGAGGAATTGGACCGTAGACCACTACGCGGTCCCAGTGCGAGTTGGTAGATGTCACATGTCTTTTGGTTCTAGAAGATGTCGGTTTCCTTACGATGAAAGTGTTTTGAAATTTCATTGCTTGAAGTGATGAACGTTTCTATTCAAATTCGTCATTTCAAATTATTCCTTATAATTAGCAATTTGTGTCCCACTGCAAGGCAAAGGCCTCCATTCCCTAATTCCACTTATACCTATCCAGTGCTGTTACTCGCCAATCTTTGTGGAAAGTGTCGAGTTCGTCCCGCCATCTCCTTCTGTTCCTGCCGCGATGCCGTTTGCTGCTGTTTGGGATCCATTGTGTCCTTCAAAATTACAATTTACCATTTTATTTCAGGGCACCAAAAGAGACCTGATCTTTCAAAATTCCCTAAGAATTAATCATCAGAATAAACATAGTGTCAATATCAAATATCAACATTATCCAATGACTAAGTTAGTAACTGATAAAGTTAAACCAATCATCCGTTCTTATCAGTTATTGATAATAATCAATTGAAAAGGCTTATACTATCAGCGTGCATATTCACGCCTTTTTCCCGTGGGTGTAGGCAGAAAATATACAACATTAGTTTTAGTATATGCGAAACCTGATACACGTGTCTAGTATTTTTATGGAAAGAATCTATGTACAGAATTTCAAAACTGTATTATGAAAAATCCCAAAGATTTATGCTTGTTCTGTTACCTAGTTGTCCGCACAAAATCGTGGTCACCACGCAGCGCGCGCCTCCAGCGTCGTCTTGAGCTCATTGATAATAATAATTTGGCAGTAGGTACCTAAATCATTGCGATAGGAACTTAAAGTCGCTCGGTGTCCAACTTGTAACTTTTTTAAATAAAACATGGTTTAAAAATTATTGGTATCGATTCAGTTACTTATTCTGAACAAACTATATTCAGGTTTCGCATATACTAAAAATAATGTTGTAGAACGCCACCTGGTACGATCCTTGCATGCTCCTTCTGGTTCCTCCTCGTACATACATCTGGTCATACACGTAAGCTGGTTGCGAGTACTACGCACCTGATCTTTCTGAAGAATATCTCCAGTCAGGATAATGTTGTTCCAGCCCCCGTAGCATAATCACCGTAGACAAGGATTTCTTTGACGGAAGTATCGACAAAACGACAGATTGTGCAAAGATATCTGTCATTGTGTCGACACAATCTGTTTTTTTTGTCGATTCTTCCGTCAAAGAAATCCTTGTCTACGGTGGTCATGCTACGGGGGCTGGGCGTGTCCTGGCATTTCAAGGCACATCTGTCTTGAAAATACATGACATCATACGATAGTGATTTCTTGTGTTTTAAATACTATTGATTATTATTGGCGATAGAACGAAAGAATAATAGGTCCGTACGCTGGAAAGAACAATAGGGAGTGCCTCGTGGCGGAGTAAAAACATTCGCATGAATTGACCAAGGTTAAGCTTCGCCTGTCGAGGTCGGTCCGTGGATGGGGGAGCTTCCATTACATACCGAGACTCTTCTGTGGCATGGAAGGTTCCGGCTGTCAATCATATTGTGTAGTCAGTCAGTAGCCCGAAAGTCTGCAGTCATCATCACATCACATAAAGTTAAAATATATATTTTTTATTTTTTTTCCCATTGAGGAAATTGTTATTGATTCAGGTAGAATTCCGGAAAAACATCATTATCCTCAAGTTATTTCAGGTTTTGTGGTAAAATTATTTATTTATGTACACACGAAATACGCACAGAGCACAGAGGTACTGCTTATTTCATTAGAAATTTCTTCTAGAAGACCTGCGACAGGAAATTACAATTTCATTTTATTTCTAACTAGTGACCAGCCCCGGCTTCGCATGGGTGTAACAAGACCCTTAACGAAGCCGAAAGGCACTTGTTCTCCCCGTCATTGCGATATTTTTTTTGTTCTAGAGCATACCTGGGAACCTTCTAGTTACGGAGATATTGGGGGACAAAATTTCACCTTTTTTTTTAAATACATGTTTTTAATGTAAGATTTTTACTTTAAACACCTCCATGACCCACGTACTATTCAATCCATCCATCAGCTCAATGTTTTGAGTGCGTTATAGTCGTACTGCAATAATTTTTGCGTAAAGTTACTTAGTTTGATGTACAGAATGCTTGGTTGACGGCTTCTTAAAGGGTCCGTTTACACCCGGTGTCGTTTGTATAAACCATCCTCTTGAATCACTCTATCTATTGCTGAAAACTGCATTAAAATCCGTTGCGTTGTTTAAAAGATCTAAACGTACAAACAGCGGGAGCGACTTTGTTTTATACTATGTAAAGATAAAGATAATTCTTTTTATAGCTTTGTAAATATTTACAGCTGAATTGAATTGAAGTACCTCGTTGGTTTAGTAGTCGCAAACGACTGCTGAGCATGAGTTCTCGGGTTCGATTCTCAGGTCGAGCAGTGTTATTAGGTTTTACCATCAAGATTTTCTCAGTAACAGCCACGGATTCTGGATTTGTGTCCGGTATGATGTCAATAGGCTCGCCCCCTAATTGCATGGGGTTTAAAAAAACTTTTTTTAATTATTTGTGAACAAAAAGGGGGGTTTTATCCAAACGGATATGCCATAAAAAAACATATATCTGGCAAAATGCGGGTGTACTGTTAGCTATAACTCTGCTTGATCATTCAGGGATTACAGGCGTTATGTTATGTATGTTTGTTGATTATTTCCTGTATCAGAATACCTGTAGCGTCTATTTTTATTGCCTGTGGAATTATCTGCCTGCTTGAGATAAATGTCACGCACGCTGCTGTGACGGTAAGTGCGGTTATAGTACAGGAGCTAGTCAGTAGTAAAAATCCATCATCTATCTTTACTTCATTGAATAAAAAATGTTTCACTGATAGCAAGTTATACTGCCGAATGTCATAATAGAATAATTATGTCGTATGTTAGTAGTCATCCATCCACGGACCAACCTTGGCAAGCGCGGCTTAACGTTGTCGATAGACGTATGTTAGGATGTTTGTTACTTTTTCACGCAAAAGCTACGAAACGGATTTTACTGTAGTATATACAGCTCATACATCCTTTTAATATAAAAATACTAGTTATGCCCCGCGGCTTCACACTTTCAGCCGTTTCAGATTCAGATCAACGATCGACGGTTCGGTTTCTGACTCGTTTTCTTTTTGCTCGGCTCATTGAGGTCGTGGTGTGATCTTTAATAACCTATAACCTTTCTCAAAAATAAGGTACTAAGTGCAAAAAGATTTTTTAAAATCCAGTTGGAATTTACGAAAAATTAGCGCGTTCTAACAAAACTATACAACATGATTTTTTTTTATATCCCATAACACAAGGGTTATATTTTCTATAAGTCAAAATAATACAAAAAGTCCTAGAATATGTGGTCCAAAAATGCATAGTTTCGAAGATATCATCAATCATAATTACTAGTATAGCTTGAGTAATAAAATTGTAAATACACTGGTGAATGCTGATTAAGATATAATTTCCTTGGAATTATCGCAAGGACAAGCTAGAAGGACATGGCCTAATAAGTGATGTCCTTCTGAAAGGTCGGGTGGGTAGTACTCGTAACCGGCGTGCGTGTATGACCAGATGTACGAACGTGGACTAACCCAAACTGTTTTATGACTAATTAAGTAAGTAAAATTATATTTTTTTAACATAGTGTTCATGATTGCACGCAAGATAATAAAAATAATAATAATCATTTTATTTCAGATATCATTTTACATCCATATAAATTGTTAGTAAACATGAACTTTAAAAACGATGTTAGTAAAACATGTAGGTTTGACAGACAATGCATAAACGGGCAATCAAATTTTCCCGCAATGACATTTGGGAGACTGCTTGAGCTGCCCCGGACCCTCTGTAGCAGCGACGCGGCACGCTTACGTCTGATAGCTAAGAAACCATCAGTGCGAGCATCGGCAAACATTCCCGACGCACTACAGAAGCGTGGCAGCCCCAGCAGCATCCTGAATGCATTGTTATATTGAACTCGAAGAGCATTGATGGCTTTCTGCGTACAGCGTGTCCAGAGGCAAGAATAGAGATAATAATGAGATACAGAAAAGTTCTAACATGTTCAGCCGCATATCGTGGCGTACAAATTGGTAGGAAGAGATGGTACATAAACCGTGATAATATTCATCAAAATTACATAATAGAAATTATGTAGCTATTTATTAAATCATCATTATTCATTAAAGATTAGGTATCATTAGAATTCAGCAAGCATATTTTTTTGATAAAATTAAATGTCAAATGTTAATTCATTATTAAAATTAAATTTCAATTCATATGATTAGTTTTCTAATGAAAATTCCGTAAAGATAATATTATCATGTCCGCTGTATGTTATCAGTTTATCAGATAGTCATATCCTCAATTTGTCATTAAAGCTATTAATAATAATTGAAACAAACAACTTTCGAGTATGTAATCGAAACCCCAAATATTTCCACTAGCTTTATAGCGGTAAAATTTATTTGTAAGTTTGTATATAGGGGGTTAATCTACGGAACTACTGATTTGAATCCGAAAATTATTTTACTAACGGGAGGCTACATTATCCCCGAGTGTTATAGGCTAGTGTAAATCCTTTTTCATCCGCTTAGGTGTGAATTTTCGTAGCGGATGCCTACGTCATTATAGCTATCTGTATGCCAAATTTGAGCCCGATCCGTTCAGTGGTTTGAGCTGTGCGTTGATACTCAGTGAGGACAAAAGATTTTACAAGTATACTTAGAAGAAAGAAAGGAGCTCGTGGCTAAATAATAACAGCTGCTCGGATTGTTCTTTAGGGTAAGCCGTGCTTGCCTAGGTTCGTCTGTGGATAGGTGACCACCCATTACATACCTAGTTCCCTCCGTGCCCCGGAAAGCACGTTAAGCCGTTGGTCCCGGCAGTCATTTGTAGATTTTTGACAGTCGTTACAAGTAATCAGTGGCTCAAAAAAATCAGACAACCAGTCTTACCAAGAGGTATCGTATTACCTAGTACTAACTGAGTTGTGGAGGTCAGATAGGTAGTCGCTCCATGTAAAATACGGGCATTCAGCTGCATCCGGTTAGACTGGAAGCCGACCCTAACATAGTTGGGAAAAGGCTAGCCAGATGATGACGTAGAAGAAAAAAGAAAAAGTATTTATTACATAGATCATCATTAGAAAACCAACAACTTTCAAGGGAATCAATGAAACATTTTTCAAGTAAAAATGTCGACGTGGGAGAGGTTTTCAATGTATTAGCTTAAAATACTTACGAATGTAACATGAATAATGAAATGTCTTTTTATTATACGAGGTCAAAAGGCACTTGCTTTGAAGACCCCAGATCATATGAGGGTTTTTTTTGTAACATGAACCCCAATTATCTACATGAGACTTTTAACATAATGTATTGGCGAAATGTGGTCTTCTCTCTTTGAGGAAAAAAGACGTTTTTTCTTGTTGTAGCCAAGAATTTGTTTTGGTTTCGTACATACATTACTAGCTGTTGCCCATGACTTCGTTCGCAAAATTGCCCAAGTTTCATACAAACTTTCAACCCTCGTTTTAACCCCTTAGGAGATGAATTTTCAAAAAACCCTTCTTAGTGCACACTTACGTCATTTAAGGAACATTTGTGCAAAATTTCATGTTTCTGGACCCAGCGGTTTCAGCTGTGCGTTGATCGATCAGTCAGTGAATCAGTCAGACAGTCAGTTTCTTACCTTATAGATAGATATCTGTTAGAAATACTAGATTAATTCCTCAGAACTTTTTAAGTTCAACTATAGAATGTAATCCTGCTCCCATTTAATCGATTCAATCGTAAAGGCAAACTGTAACGACAGGACTCAAAATTTAAATCAAAAGTCATTTATTCAAATTAGGCTGATAATCGGCACTTTTTGAACGTCAAATTTTATAAGAGATTGTCCCCCAAAACGCCCCGCCTTCGACACTTCCTAGTGTTTTAGCTGGAAAAATGAAGTGGGGGAACAAACTCCCCAGCAATACATCTGTCTGTTAGGTTGGACTGGTTTCATACATAGCGTGTACGTGTGCCAGAAAGGTGCGGTCATATTGCAGGATGTGATTCAGACCATCAAACTGAACAACTTTCTCCATGGAACCACCATCGAAATCGCGAAAAAACAATCTGCGGTCCCATACATTTGGGTCGGGAAGGTTCTCATGGATGTCTTGAAAAGGGCATGATATATGTTGCTGATGTATTCAAACTTGTCCCCCAGAACTAACTAACTCTACGGCAGAAAGTACCATAATGGCAGACAAAAATCTTACTAATATAAATCAATACTAATAATATACTTTTCCTCTGTTTTTCGGATTCATGTGCGTATTGTATAAATTATCACTTGCTTCGGTTAAGGAAAACATTGTGAGGAAACCAGCCTGCCTGAGAGTTATTTCTCGACGGCAAGTCAGAGGCCCATGGGCGGCATAAAAACTCTCACACCAGGTTAGGCACTGACCACACGATAAAGAAGAAGAATACTGTACCACATAAATACGAACGTAAGCCTGTCTGTCTGTTACCTTTCACCCATTAACAATAATAATATCCGACTTACACACGGGCAAAACTGATCAAAAGCTAAGTAAATTAGAAGATTTAAATCTTTACGCTATTTTTTACCAACACCAAGGTGATAAATTTTAGACCGCCTATCTCCTAGCCTATCTAACTATACTTAAGTAGCAAGTGTGTCATAAATGACAAGTGATGTATTACCAACCTGTTAATTTAGTTACCTTGAAAGCCTTCAGTTTTGTGTAGACACTGTCGCGGTAAACAGCTATGGAATATTTTCTATAGTCTTGAACATAATTATAGTGTAATATAAGATTTAAAACTAACATTATCATTAATACTAGAAACGGGATATTTACCATGTTTACTGATTGATTTGAGTTCCCGGTATTTCGGCGCTATTGCAAGCACCATGATCACGGACAAACTGAAGTTATTGCGGGTGGGTGTTTATGAGCAGACAAATCGGTCTACCCTCTTTCTTGTTCGTTTTTTGCACTCAGTACCGCTACCACTGTCACTCGCAACTCGATTCTGTTCCCGACACACGAAACTCACTGTATCGGGAACTCGAAACAATTAGTGAACATGGTAAATATCCCGTTTCTAGTGTTAATGATAATTATAGTGTAATATTCTAAGAACAGTATAGTGTTGTACAGGAGTTCGATTTAGTCACCTGCGTCCGTCGAGAGGGTGATTTTATTCGTCATACGAAAAAATTTTCACTGTGGAACTCATATTCGTTAGTGGAAAAAAAAACCTCTTGACGGTTTAGAAGTTACAACCCAGTGACGGACCCTCAGACGGGTGGACAGGCAACGGAGCCTTAGCGATAGAGTCCCATTGGTACCCTTTGGCTTCTTTCTTTATTTATCCTGTGGTTAGTGCCTAACCTAGTGTCAGAGTTTTAATGCTGCCATGGGCCTCTGACTTGGCTTTACATGCCGTCGAAAAATATCTCTCAGGCATGCTGGTTTTCTTCACCGAAGCAAGTGATAATTATACAATACGCATAGGAATCCCAAAAATCAGAGGTGCGTGTCTTGGGTTCGAACTTGAGACCTAGGACTTGGCAGTCCGACGGTCACACCAATAGGTTGACATTGCTTTTTCAAACCTTTTTTTTACCCTTTGGCTACGGAATCGTAAAAACAAATTCTTATACAGTAGAAACATTTTGACGCATGTACGAAAAGTTCTTTTTTTACGAATCGGATATGAGTTTCATAACGGAAGTTGTTTTAGAATCACCCTCTTGACGGTTATTCGTGAATAATCGACCCTGTTTCTAGTGTGAGGAAGTGTGAAAAATGATAGCATTATAATAATTTGTTTAGTGAACTTTGTAGGCATTGGGAAAGTGTTAATTTTTTGTGTTTTCTTGGAATATTTTCACAGTGTACCAATTAAGGACAGAGTAACCTTGAAATTTATGAAGCAGTGAACAGGAATTTATATCAATATACTCAAACATAGACTAGTTGACACATCGAAAGAAATTGTGATAAAACCTCCTTTTCTGGTCACAAAGAGTCAACCAATCAAGAAACCAAGGAAAGAAAACCAAGAAGAACTAAACTGCCGACCAAGGAACCACGTACCAACCAGCATTTCTAATCAACCAGAAAGCTTAACTTTAGAAGAACCTAAGAAAATAAAACCAAGGACCTAACCACCAACCAAGGAAACCTCAATTAGTAGCATTCACAGCAGCAGGAAAGACAACCGAAGAAATGTCGACCAAAATCTTCAACCGTCTAGCTCAAATCGGCATAGGACTGACCCTAGTCGGTGGAGTAACCAATAACGCTCTATACAACGTAGATGGAGGCCAGAGAGCTGTCATATTTGACAGATTCACCGGTATTAAGAAGCAGGTTGTAGGAGAAGGCACACATTTCATCATACCTTGGGTCCAGAAACCGATAATCTTCGACATAAAATCAAATCCTCGGAATGTGTCCACTGTAACGGGCAGCAAAGACCTCCAAAGGGTCGAAGTTACATTAAGGATCTTATTCAGACCTATAGCTGATGAATTACCAAAGATTTACACTACGCTAGGAGAAGATTATGACCAGAGGGTCTTACCATCTATAACTGGAGAAGTTTTAAAAGCCGTAGTAGCCCAATTCGATGCCAGTGAATTGATTACACAGCGAGAAATGGTCTCTTTTAAAGTCAACGAGAGCCTCACTGAAAGAGCTCGTCAATTCGGAGTGATACTAGACGATATTGCCATCATCCACATCACGTTTGGCAGAGAATTTCTCCAGGCAGTAGAATTGAAACAGATAGCTCAAATAGACGCTGAGAAAGGAAGATTCATGGTTGAAAAAGCGGAGCAAAAGAAGAAAGCAGCAGTTATATCGGCAGAGGGGGATACGCAGCAAGCTATCCTATTGGCTAAGGCGTTCGGAAACGCGGGTGAAGGTCTAGTGGAATTGAGGAGGATTGAAGCAGCTGAAGATATAGCGTACCAGCTCTCGAAGTCGAAGAATGTGACGTATCTGCCTGGTGAAGGCGGATTGGTTAATCTTAAGAATTAGTAGAGGTAATTAAAAATGTTTGTGTCTCTTTTATAATCACTTATGTCGGTCGTCAAAAGATAAGTCAGTCAGCTCGTAATCAGTTTATAATGTTCCCACTGTTGGGACCCGGGTTGTCTCTGAGAGTGGGAGTTGGCCTGGGCTGTTATTCATCGCGTGGACCCAGTGCATGTTGGTAGATAGACATGCCGGTTTCCTCATAATGTTTTCCATTATGGTTTTGAGAGAAGTGATGATGTTGATGAAATAAAAAGTCAGCCAGCCAGACACCTTTGAAATAAAAAGTCAGCCTGCCAGACACCTCGGTTTGAGGCAAGGCTTCTATCTACCTAAGTATAGACACTCGTGAATGCTTCTTTAATGTTGTTGACCTATTATGCACAAATGATTATTTGGCTCTTAGGAATTATTTGAGAAAATGCTCGCTAAGAATAGCTCTGGTTCGAGTCATTATTTTGTGTCATTTCATGTCATAGTTGTGTCATTATCATCTGCTTAGCTTTATCCCAACTATTTTGGGGTCGGCTTCCAGTCAAGTCAAGTCATGAAGCGACTGCCTGTCTGACCTCCACAACCCAGTAAAGTGGGTAGTACGATACCCCTTGGTAAGACTGGTTGTCAGATTTTCGGGCCACTGACTAACAGTATCGACGGTCAAAGCTCTACAAATGACAGCCGGGAGCAACGGCTTACCTTGGTATGTAATAGATGGTCGCCCATCCACGGATCAACCTAGGCAAGCGCTGCTTAACTTTGAAGATAGACCTTTCGTGTCAAATTCATCGCGTTCTAAATGAATAGTGTATTTTGCCGCCTTTGCATTCAGTTAGTAACAAGACCATCGTAATTGTCTGTTGGTTTGAACTACTACTTAATGTGGCCTACGCCTTCCTGCATTATTATTTGGTAGCTTCGTTCATTGTCTATTTAAGTCGCGAGTTAATAGGCTTCTTTTGGGTTAGCTCGTTCCATCGTCGACCTCATCTCTGTCTCAGGACTAGATTGAAGTCAAGAGTAGGCCCATTTTATATATCGTCGGGGATAGTGCAAATCCGCGGAACTAGCATTGGATAATTCCGCGTATCTGACAAATGTAGCCAATTTCAATTACGCATTGTCGTAGCGACTAAATTAATGACTTTAATAGATTTCTACTGTTAACAATACATAGAACACATGAATTGTTACTATTCATGTAAAAATGAGGTCAAAAATCGTTTAATTAAAAAAGAATATAAACTTATAACCTTCCCCTGTAAACCTACACGTAGTGCAGATACGCGCACTTTGCTTATGGTAGATTCGCGGATTTGCACTATCCCCGACGATATACAACATTAGTTTTAGTATATGCGAAACCTGATACACGTGTCAAGCTTGTTCTGTTATCTAGTTGTCCGCACAAAATCGTGGTCACCACGCAGCCCGCGCCTCCAGCGTCGTCTTGAGCTCATTGATAATAATAATTTGGCAGTAGGTACCTAACTTATTGCGATAGGTACTTAAAGTCGCTCGGTGTCCAACTTGTAACTTTTTAAAAATATTTTTGGAACAAAATATAACATGGTTTAAAAATGATTGGAATCGATTCAGTTGCTTATTCTGAACAAACTATATTCAGGTTTCGCATATACTAAAAATAATGTTGTATAAAAAAAATGTCACAATGAGCAGCTCGTGGCTAAATAATCAGACACTCGGGTCGGGTAATTCTGTTCAAGTGTGAACGCCAGCCATTTTTAAATTAATGATAAGTAAATACGCCAAATTGACGGTCAAGGTGACATAATTAAAGAATTTGATGTTCTATTTAATCACAATTTTATGTGTTGTTGAAGATTACTTATTATTATCATTGGATTCGAAGATAATTGATATCATGATGTATGTTGTCATGCGAAAAAAAAAAAATTTAAAATTATTTGTTAAAAATCAAGTATATTGTACATCTACCAGGACTGCGGGACTGTTCGAAAGAGATACCGCGGCCCTGGAACACAAAGGGCAAAGAAGGAACATGGATGAGTTTTAGTCAGTACAAGTCTGACACTCCCTTCCGCTCCGCCCAGAGCGAGGGGGGTCATTTGAAGATTTCCCATCCTAAAAAAAAAAAAAAAAGCTTATTGTACATAGCAATTTGAACGGTAATCCCCAAACTAGACGTTACTCTGTATCTTGGGGATTAAAGTTGTACATTATCGTTATATTATCCAAAAAGGTCGTATACGGTGATTATTAAGAATATTAAACTAAAAGTAAAATTGATGAATTAAAGTAAAATTAAGGAAAATATAATTAAGAGTGAATAAAAAAACAAACACTTGGTAACAATACTCATAAAACAAGATTAAACTTAAATGTGTGTGTGCGTGTATGTGTGTGTGCGTGTATGTGTGTGTGCGTGTATATGTGTGTGCGTGTATGTGTGTGTGCGTGTATGTGTGTGTTCGTGTATGTGTGTGTGTGTGTGGGTGTGTGTGTGTGTATGTGTATGTGTGTGTATCTGGGTGAGATAAGGAGTGCTATCGGTTTGTGTAGTCTTACTTCTTGTGTATTCTTAACTTAACTGTATTCTGTGAAAATTTCAACTGTCTACCTATTACTGATCATGAGATACAGTGCGCTGACAGACGGACGCACGGACAGCGGAGGCTTAGTAATAGGGTCCCGTTGCTAAGCCTTCAGTTACGGAACCCTAAAAATAGAATGACTTAAATCGGACCAGTAATCACAGAGAAATCGGTGTTTTGCTATTCGGCTACGGTAAGTGGTAAAATTTGTCCCCCCATCTCTAATTTCTAAAGTAAGAGGAGGAAAATACTGGAAAAATATAGGATTGTAGAACGTAAAAAAAACTTTCAACGAAAATTGGTTTGAATAAGATTTGATGTTTAGTTTTTGAGATATGGGACTTTTTCATCAAACTGCAGCAGTAACTTTGTTTTTCATTAACATACTATGAGAAACAAATTTAGTTTTGCTGTTGAATGTAATATAATACAAAACATCAATGAGCCTTCAAAATATTTTTATTATATTGTTTGGTGCTACGGAACCTTGTGTGCGTGTGAGTACGACTCGCATTTGCCCGGTTTTTTAGAAATCGGTTCTAAAAAAATTTTAGATTATAGAAATCTTGATTTTTTATCCGTTTTTTAGAGGTTTCTCTAGGTATCTATGCAACGTAGAAATTTGAATTTTGGCAGAATGTAAGGTTTCGATGATGTACTTACAAACTGATCGCCAGGGAAAGTATAAAAATATGTTTTAGATACTTTTTGTATTATTGAGTTGCAATTTTCAAACAACGTAAGGAATGAATTTTGCGGCTCGCTTACTCAACTTTATTTTATATCACGTTCAATTTTATAACATTAAATACATATAGTCCTTGTATCATAGTACAAGAGCCGGGGCTACACTGACGTTTAAACAAGCACCTGTTAATAAAGATTTTATTTTATTAGTTATAAAATTAAAAAATAATTTAGTTGTTTTAAGCTTTCACGGTTTAAAACTAAACTTATACTGTCACTTGCGGGATATCTTGCGTGATTTCTGTCGTTGTTGATGTGTCAACCCGCGATCATGGCGCTTACAACAGCGTCGAAATATCGAGAGCTCAAAATAATGAACAATTTCGGAATATATCCCGTAAGTGACAGTATAAGTTTAATAATTTAGTTATCCTTTCATCCTTATTCCGTGTGATAAATATATTAATTATAATGCTTACTAATAAAACTATTTTTGTTTCAGGATAAATCCTAATATATTATCATTTCCTTTTTTCCTATTTCCTTTTAATAATATAATAATACTTCCTTTTACCATTCCAAATATAAATAATACTTCCAAAATTAGAATAATATTAATAATTTAACATTCAGCCCTATTCTTCATTCCAATTTAATGATTAATTATTAAATAAACGAATGAATATTACATAATAGCAATATATTTTAATATCATAACAGAATGTGAACAAACTCGCCTTAAAAGAATTAAAAAAACCAACAACGAACAGTTTATCAATCACATTGAAAAAATAAACAACGATTGACTGACACAAAAAAACACCACGAAGATATAAGACAAAGAAGTAGTTAATTGCAACAAAAAGAACAAACAAGGACAGCCGAAAAAACAAAACAAAACCATTGCCTCCTTTTCCATAATCAAAATCCTCCAAACTATGCCGTTCCTCTAGCCCCCACATACATAAGCCCCCACTCCTACACTCCGCCATGTTCTGACCCCGATTCCAAAATGTCGTCCTCCCCAGCTGTCGAGCCGTCATCGCCGTCCACGACCCCATCTTCCCCCGCACTGAGAGGAGATTGTCAGCAGTTCCAGACTTCGACCCCTTATTATACTGGACGCGTAAGTTATTTTTTATTTTTGTTTGCAGAATTTATAAGAACGCGGGGTGTATTTGTGGCACTTGGAAAAATATTTGTAAGAAAGAACACGGCAGGCGTGTTTGTGACACCTTGGGGGTCATCCTTTAATCACGTGATTTTTTTAAAGGCTACTTTTATACCCCTCCCTTTTGGTCGTGATGTTTTAGGCCATCCCTACTCCGCCCTCTCAGCATTACGTGTATTTTTACTCGACTACGGCGAAGCAAAAAGGAGGGTTATGATTTTTTATTATTGAAAAGATCAGTGGATTCTAGAATCTTATTTACAAATTCACTTTCTCGGGTTTTACGTGGCCACACTGATACCATCGCAACAAATAAAAGCGAACAAACATTTGAAAAGTCAATAAAATGGCTGAACCGGTTTTGATAAAACATGTCTAATTGTAATATACACATCATGCCCTTTCATTTGATACCCCACTTGGCTTTATTTGAAAATATTCGATTATTCACCACCACTTTCACTCCCATGTCTAAAATGGCTGCACCGATTTTGATAAAACGTATCCAAGAACCTAGCTTTCAAATAAAAATAACGGCATCAAAATCGGTTCACTCGTTTAAGAGCTACGATGCCAGAGACAGACACACACACACACATTGCGTTCAAACTTATAACACCCCTCTTTTTGCGTCGGGGATTAAAAAGATGTCGTGCGTTAAAAAACACCTGATTATAACTCTATCCCCCCCTTCCAACGTGGTTAATCGTGATTTTGTTCGGACTCCCTCCCCCCTGTTTAAACCTCACGTAATTAAAGGACGACCCCCTTATAGAAGAATTTGCAAGTACACTCGTGGCGTGTTTGCGACACTTGAGAAAGGAACCCAGCACGGGTTTGCGATGTC
This sequence comes from Noctua fimbriata, assembly GCA_905163415.1. NCBI lineage: Eukaryota > Metazoa > Arthropoda > Insecta > Lepidoptera > Noctuidae > Noctua > Noctua fimbriata. The sequence continues at coordinate 8,330,623 of LR990950.1, forward strand.
GTCAATATTTCAGGAAGTGTGGCAGAATTTGTAGGAGGCCTATTATCCAGCAGTGAGTGTTTCTGGGTTGAAATGATGGTGATCGTATCATCATCACGCCTTGTGCTCCCAGAAGGGTGAGGTGTACCTAACAAGTACACTCACATTTCGCAAGTTATGTTTAAGTCCCATGTAAGGGGGCGAGCATATTGCCATCAACCGGGTACACATCCAGACTCCGTGGCTGCTACTGAGAAATTCCTGATGGAAAAATCCAATACCGCTATGCCCGACCCGCGGATCGAACTCAAGAACTCATGCTCAACAGTCCCGCTTGCGACCAATGAGGTAGTCAATCATATCAACTGCCGAGCCTTTTTCCAACTATATTGGGGTCGGCTTCCAGTCTAACCGGATGCAGCTGAATACCAGTATTTTACATGGAGCAACTGCCTATCTGACCTCCACAACCCAGTTAGTACTGGGTAATATGATACCCTCTGGTAAGACTGGTTGTCAGACTTTTTGGGCCACTGACTTCCTAACGACTGTCAAAGATCTACAAATGACAATGAGGTAGTCACTGTTGATTATAATAAAAAAAAAAAATATATATATATATATTTTTTTGTTCTGTATGGTGTCCGGACGTAAAGAATAGCACCATCCCATATCTTCCCGTGGGTGTCGTAAGAGGCGACTAAGGAACTTACCAGAGAATGGGCAGCAGCGTTCTCTGAGTTTTATAACAACCATACTGCGATCGCCAACCCGCCTGCCAAGCGTGGCGATTATGGCAAAACCCCCCTTCTTGGGGGAGGCCTATGTCCAGCAGTGGACGTCTTTCGGCTGAAATGATGATGAATGATGATGATTTTTTTTTAAAGTGAGTTTTTGTAATAACACGGTATGGGTGTATATCTGTACTATACGGGCTGGAAGAGACGCTGACGCGAAAACGGTTACCACGTATTCAGTACAACATTCTGAGCACATAGAAATTTTTCATCGGTTATTTAAAAAATAATCAGCTGTTCCTTACATTTTGACCGCATAGTTATTGCACTTTTGTAGGAAACAACAGCCTTTTTGTAATAACCGATGAAAACTTTCTATGCGGGGCCGCTCAGAATGATGTACTGAATACACGGTAACCGTTTTCGCGTCGGCGTCCCTTCCACCCTGTAGACAAGACGAGGTGCGTCTGTGAAATTTCGCTAGCTAATTTAGACTTACCTATTTGCAAGAGTAGGGTAGGATCACAAAACTACAGGTGTTCCTCCTTTCAGAAGCAGCCACAACCGCCCTTGAACGTGATACTGCCAGTCACTGCACCTTCTACACCTCCAACTTACGGTAAGAGTTTCTTTATTATAGTCAGGGTCATAAGAGAAGTATGGAAGAAGAAGACATGCTGCGCCGACCCCAATTAAATTGGGATAAGGGCAGGAGAATGATGATGACGAGTCTTTTTCTACTTTGTAAGAAGCTAGGTAATGCAGAGCACCTACCACCTAAGTACAAACTCATCATCTGCTTAGCCTTATCCCAAGTATGTTGGTCTCGGCTTCCAGTCTAACAGAATGCAACTGAATACCAGTTTTTTACATGGAGCGACTGCCTATCTGACCTCCACAACCCTGTTAGTTCTGGATAATACAATACCACTTGGTTAGACGTAGTGTTAGACTTTCAGATCTGTAACGACTGTCAAAGATCTACAAATGAAAGCCGGGATGATCACATACTTGATCCCATATAGACCTCCCTATAATCTTTATTCCATACCATTCCAGGTGAAGCAACGCTAACCCCACCACCGCGCTCGCCAGGTGTACCCACAGCTACAAGTCCCCTTTCTGCATCCGGAGACACCAGATCGCACCCACCTGACGGCACGTCTTCTGATAAGGTAAGATAAGCACCTCAAAAATAAGATTATGAAAAGGAAAAATTACAGTTAATCCAGAAAAAGTATGCGCTTCGGTCGTTCTCGTGTTTACGAATTGGCACGATCGTCGCATGAGAGAGTAAAGGAGGCAAATACTCTAATGGCGCAGTATACACTTGGTCGTCAGCCCGCATTCGGGAGCTCGAAAGACTTTACTCTCGAATACGGGCACCCGATGCATTTATAACACTACGAGTAGTTTTAGTGAAGCCGATCCATAGAACCGAAGAAGATTGTCTGGAGACAGGGGTATTCAACAACAATCATTTACACCAGTCGTTTGCCCGCATTCCATAGGCAATCGAATTCGGGAGAACGACCAAGTGTAGTTATGCCATAAGTTTCCTGTTGCTGGCTGGCAGCCGGCTGTGCGTTGTCTCTCAGTCAGTGAGTGAGTGAATGAATGGATGAATAAAAGGTTTTTTTTAAGAATATACTGATACTGTTACCCTGCATCATCCCACAGCTGGGCAAAGGCCTCTCCCCACGACATCCAGTTGTTTCGATCCAAGACCAATGTGGACCACTGGTCGCTGGTCTTGTTCAGATCGTCCCACCATCTTGTATGAGTTCTGCCGCGACGCCTTCTGGCTGAGTCAGGGCTCCAAAAAGTGGCTATTTTGGCCCACAGCTCATTGGGCATGCGGCAGACGTGGCCAATCCAGTCCCACTTCAGCTTAGAATATTTTCACTTGATCAAATAAAAACGTATAAAGGGTGTCAAAGCCCCTTAACGAAGCCGAAAGGCACTTGTTCTCCCTGTCATTGCGATCATTTTTATGTCCTAGACCATACCTGGGAACCTTCTAGTTACGGAAATATTGGAGATCAAAGTTCCAACTTTTTCACAAGTTTTTTTTTAAATACAAGTTTTTAATGTAGTTTAAATACTTTCACGATCCACGTACTATTCAATGCATCCGTCAGCACAATGTTTTGTGTGCGATACATTGAGTTCTACCGTAAAACGTGTCGTTCGTTTCCCAGCAATAATTTGTGCGTAGAGTTACTTAGTTTGATGACAGAATGCTTGGTTGACTTCGTGGAGGGTTCTTTTTTATACAGTATGTCTTTTTAGGACGGTTTTAACCGGCAGCTCTAAAAGAGTTAAAAATATCTCGCGTTCTTAGTAATGTTACTTTTCTGGGTCCCGATGGCGCTAAAACGGAAGGGCCCGTCGGAAACCGATAACGTTTTGATAAGGGATGCTGGGTGAAAGGGCGCTTGTGGTCCGGAGATAAATAGACGGGACTGAATGCTCGCTTTTATACAAGGTGCCGCCGACAATACGACAATAAATGAAAACATGGATACTAGTTCATAGGAATATTTTTAAACTATCTATTTGAAATATTCCTATTTTATTTATATTTTATTGTTCCTTTATTCCTTTTTACACATATTATTTACATTTTTAAATATTCATATGCAAATGAATATAAAAAAAAAACATTTAAAAAATATAAAAAATAGTAGCCCACCGGCATCGGGAACAGGGTCCAGGCTACCGGTTGTCTTGAGAGAGGAACCTCCTAACGATACGCGCCTGGACACGGCGCGATTTAATAATAAGATTGAAATATAAAAAAAAATAAAAATCAAACAAAATAGCATGAAACTGTCAACAAAATAGAATAACATTTATTATTTTCCAACCTTACGTATAATTTAAAACATGATTTTTCACCCCAAAAAAAAAAGTCGTTTTTGAGCAATAATTTTTGCTTAGTTTGATGTACAGAATGCTTGGTTGACGGCTTCGTGAAGGGTCCCTTTACACCCGGTATACAGTTTCTAACACCTTCTCTTCTTCCCCAGTCATCAGAAACAGCAGTAGGCGGCATATCCCGAACGGCAAGCACGGCCCTCTCTCGAAAGGAGAGTTACAAAGCGCAGAGACAGCATTATAGAAGAGAGAAGAAACGGGCAGCTTCTGCTCTTCTGCACTCTATTGAGGACCCTTCTGTGGTCGTGCTTGCTGATTGGCTTAAGGTAAGAAGTTCTAGCTCTAGAGAAGGTACAGAAGAGAGAGGAAGAGAGTTTCTTCTGCTCTTCTGCACTCTATTGAGGACCCTTCTGTGGTCGTGCTTGCTGATTGGCTTAAGGCAAGAAGTTCTAGCTCTAGAGAAGGTACAGAAGAGAGAGGAAGAGAGTTTCTTCTGCTATTCTGCACTCTATTGAGGACCCTTCTGTGGTCGTGCTTGCTGATTGGCTTAAGGTAAGAAGTTCTAGCTCTACAGAAGGTAAAGAAGAGAGGTAGAGCGCTGCTTCTGCCCTTCTGCACTCTATTGAGGACCTTTCTGTGGTCGTGCTTGCTGATTGGCTTAAGGTAAGAAGTTCTAGCTCTAGAGAAGGTACAGAAGAGAGAGGAAAAGAGTTTCTTCTGCTCTTCTGCACTCTATTGAGGACCCTTCTGTGGTCGTGCTTGCTGATTGGCTTAAGGTAAGAAGTTCTAGCTCTACAGAAGGTAAAGAAGAGAGGAAGAGCGCTGCTTCTGCCCTTCTGCACTCTATTGAGGACCCTTCTGTGGTCGTGCTTGCTGATTGGCTTAAGGTAACTACCTTGGACTAAGGTAAGAAGTTCTAGCTCTAGAGAAGGTACAGAAGATCCAGAAGGAGACTGCGTCCCGACAGGAAAAAATTAGTAATATAGTTTTCGATGAAGTGTCATCATTATCTGCCTAGCCTTTTGCCAACTATGTTGGGGTCGGCTTCCAGTCTAACCGGATGCAGCTGAATACCAGTATTTTACATGGAGCGACTGCCTACCTGACCTCCACAACCCAGTTAGTACTGGGTGATACGATACCCCTTCGTAAGACTTTTTGGGCCACTGACTACCTGTAACGACTGTCAAAGATCTACAAATGACACGAATTAATAAAAAATACTTTCATTTTGATTTTTTCGATGAAGTGTATTAAAAAAAAATATTAGAATGCTGACAATTTTATAAGATTACAGTAGTTTCTCTCTTTGTTTATTCAAATTCAAATTCAAATATTTTTATTTGTTGAGCATAGGTAGGTTAGTTACAGGAGTTATAGTCATTAATGAACTCTATGTCAAGCCGTTATCGGCGTACATTTATTTTCGAAGAAACATGCTGATTATAACAAATTGTCAAATAATTCTAATACTATTATCACAACGTTTAAATAATCGAATACAAATTGTCAAATTGTCAAATCAAAATCAAAGCATTTATCAAGTAGGCCAGTTACAGGCACTTTTGAATTGTCGAAACAAAGACAACAATGTAATGTAGCTACAGTCCCAGTCACAAGGCATAAAAACTGTGAAAGTACTGTAGTTGCCCATTCTCTATGGAGAAGAACGGGCAAGAAACTCCATGGACACTCTTTTAAATCAGAATACTTTTACAAAACCTTGGTTACATCATTCATGTTGAGATCATTTATCTTGGTAATAAAAATCATATAATAATAGGTACATAATATATATATATATTTTTTTTTTTATAGGTTCGAGGCTCACTCAAGTCATGGACAAAGCTATGGTGTGTGTTGAAGCCTGGACTATTGCTGCTCTATAAAAGTCCTAAAGCGAAGGTAAGACACATCTATTAATTTTATTATCAGGCTGCAAACGCAGTATGTATGTATGTGTATACAACATTAGTTTTAGTATATGCGAAACCTGAAACACGTGTCTAGTATTTTTATGTAAAGAATCTATGTTCATTTCAAAACTGTATTATGAAAAATCACAAAGTTATAAGCTTGTTCTGTTACCTGGATGTCCGCACAAAAACGTGGTAACCACGCGGCACGGCTCCAGCGTCGTCTTGGGCTCATTGATATAAAAATAATTTGGGAGTAGGTACCTAAATTATTGCGATAGGTACTTAATGTCGCTACTAATTTTGGGACAAAATATAACATGGTTTCAAAATAATTGGAATCGATTCAGTTACTTATTCTGAACAAACTATATTCAGGTTTCGTATATACTAAAAATAATGTTGTATTTCAAAATAGCTTGACCTCGTTGGTCAGATTGGGGACTAGCTACAATGAGCTTTGACAGGCCTTTCTCATTCTAACATAACACCATTTTTTATCTCATTTGCAGAGCAGCCACTGGGTAGGAACAGTCCTACTAACATCTTGCCAAGTTATCGAGCGTCCGAGCAAGAAGGACGGCTTCTGCTTCAAGTTGTACCATCCGCTGGAGCAGAGCATCTGGGCGCCACGAGGGCCGCACAACGAGACCATCGGTGAGTGGGCAATGTTGTTATAATGAACTAGCGACCCGCCCTTGCTTCGCACGGCGCCATGTATCGGGTCCAAAACTATTTCTAATGTAGTCTCAAAATCAAACTCAAACTCAAAGCATTTATTTCAATTAGACCATCACAGGCACTTAAGAATGTCAAATAAAACAAAAAAAAGCGAAGCTACAGTCACAGTCACAAGGCATAATAACTTGAGAAAGTACTGTAATTGCATATTCCAAAGCGTAGATTTATATGGAGAAGAATGGGCAAGAAACTCCATGGACACTCTTTTAAATCAAAATATTCTTACAAAATCTTGGTTACATCGTTTATATTGACATTATACATCTATGTGAGAACGATGTAGAAAGACGTGCACATTAAGAGCGTCCAGAGTAAAAGATTAAATCAACAGTGAAAAAATAAAGTAATTAGAATAAACCGTGGCAGCTAAGAGATGACCAGTCCCAACTGACAGCGCCCGTTCACGAACATGACGCATGGATCAGCGCCATTCAACTCAACCATATTGAAGGGAACTATATCTATATACAACATTATTTTTAGTATATGCGAAACCTGAATATAGTTTGTTCAGAATAAGTAACTGAATCGATTCCAATAAATTTTAAACCATGTTATATTTTTTTCTAAAAATATTTAAAAAAGTTAAAAGTTGGACACCGAGCGAATTTGAGTACCTATCTCAATCATTTAGGTACCTACTGCCAAATTATTATTATTAATGAGCTAAAGATGACGCTGGAGGCGCGCGCTACGTGGTGACCACGTTTTGTGCGGACAACTAGGTAACAGAACAAGCTTATAACTTTGTTATTTTTCATGATACAGTTTTGAAGTTTTGTACATAGGTTCTTTACATAAAAATACTAGACACGTGTATCAGGTTTCGCATATACTAAAACTAATGTTGTATTTTAAGTTGAGCATTTAGCAGTAGATCGGTGGAAACTACGTTCAAATCCATGCAGTAGTTTTGCGTGATGCGCGTACAAATTAACAAACAGAAAGACAGACAGACATAAAATCTAAAAACTGTTGTTTTGGCTTCTATTGCTCTAATAAAGACCCCCCTTATATATATTTTTTCAATATCTTCAATGTATGCACGACGGCCAATCAAGCTATACAAAACCAGTTGTGGATCTCTCATTGTATGGGAAATCTATACAAAGCGAGGCCAAGTTATACTGGAAATGTACAGCTTCATGTGCCGCCGTGTGTACAGACATCGGCCTGTTACAATTTTATTATATGTATAAAATCAAAATTCTAAATATTTTATTTCACATAGGCCTAAATGGACACTTATAAAACGTCGAAAAAAAGGTGCACGGTTCGGGTTGGTCGTTTCCCATGGAGAAGAACCGGCAAGAAACTCCATGGTTACTCTTTTATAGATATAGATGTATGTTGCCGTTATGTAATTCTCTGTTTTCTTTTACTAAGCCTTCGCTGTCCGTCTGTCTGTCAGCGGGCTGTATCTCATGACCCGTAATAGGTAGACAGTTGAAATTTTCACAGAATGTGTATTTCTGTTGCCGCTATAACAACAAATAATAAATTAAAAATTGAAGTGGGCTCCCCTACTACGATGGTAAGGAACTATTCATGCGCGAGCCTGACTCGTACTTGGCCGGTTTTTTTTGTGACTTATCTCAGTTTATTTTCAACTAGCTACCCGCCCCGGCTTCTCACGGGTGCAATATACATATAAACCTTCCTATTGAATCACTTATCTTTTGCTGAAAACTGCATAAAAATCCGTTGCGTTGTTTAAAAGATCTAAGCGTACAAACAGCGGGAGCGACTTTGTTTTATACTATGTAAAGATATAATGTGTTAACATTTGTTCGTCTGTCCCCACAGGAGCCGTAGTCCAGCCTCTGCCGACCGCACACCTGATCTTCCGCGCGCCATCACAGGCAGCCGGGCACTGTTGGCTGGATGGCCTCGAGCTCGCCTTGCGATGCAGCAATGCTATGCTCAGGTAATCTATACAGACTGTTTTAATATATTCAATTATACTCATATTTAATTTAAGATCAACACACACATGCCAAATAAATTAGTCTAAGCAGAAACCACAGAACGCCACCTTTCGGAGATAAGTAGAACGAACAGATAGACCGACAGACAGACAAAAATAAAAAGATTTTTTTTTTTGTAGTGGCACTACAAATAGCACTACAGCAACTTAGTACAAACAGTGATAGCCTAGTGGCGTGACCGTTGGACTGCCAAGTCATAGGTCTCAAGTTCGAACCCAAGACAGGAACCTCAGATTTTTCGGATTTATGTGCGTATTGCATAATTATCACTTGCTTCGGTGAAGGAAAATATCGTGAGGAAACCAGCATGCCTGAGAGATATTTCTTGACGGCATGTAAAGCCAAGTCAGAGGCCCATGGGCGGCATGAAAACTCTAGACACCTGGTTAGGCACTAACCACACGATAAGAAAGAAAGAAAGTACTACAGCGCCATCTATGATACAAATGAAGAACTAACATTAAAATTCTATATCGCGCCGTTAAAGTTATCCTATATTAAAAAAAAAACCCGGCAACAACTGTCGTGCAGTAGCCCACCAGACACAACACCCGTCTGGTCGGAGGATCCTCCCTTTTCTATGGGGGATAAAGAACTTTACACCCTGTTCTTCATACCCCAAGTCTTAAAGCCTGGTTTTCACAGGCCCAGTTTCTGACCACCCAGTAGTCAGCAACTGTACATTCTGCCGTCTATACAGTACTGTCACTTTCCCTACGTGTTCTCACTACTGCCTCTGCGTAGGAGACTGCAGTACACAGCTACTGTGTTACTAGTTCTGGCCAGGTGTTTCTGACCCATTGAGTTGCGTTCGTATGGAGCGAGTGACGACCCAGTAGCTATTCTTCTGGGAGTGGGGGAAGGTCAGTGGACAGTAGACACAAAGAAATTTTGAAGTCCATATTCCATGTCAATAAAAATATATAATAAATTACCAGAAGACTTAAGAAACCAAAATAAAACCAGTATATTTTTAAATAAATTAAAGCAATACTTAATTAAAAAAAAGCTATTACACAGTTCACGAATATCTAACGGATAAATTCAACAATTACACATAATTATAAAAAAAAAGATTTTTACAAAGCAAAACTTATCAAAAATAAATTAAACTTAAACACTCATACTTATTTATAGATACACAATAAATTATACTAAAACACTTATATATAAATATACTACAATAATAATAATAATGAACAATTTTTAAAGCAAGTAAACAAATAAGCAATTTTAAATATAATTAAATAAATAAGAAATGAACAGATAGACTTACATAGAAAATATTAATAGATTAAGTAAATGAATGGAAATATAAAATACTTAATAGGATAGAAAATAATTCAAACTTAAAAACAAGGAAAAGTAATAAAGCACTCTTCCTCTCTCTACTTATTTAAAAAAATTGCTGTGCCCGACAGGGTCCATAATTGTGTCAGTTTTTTAATTTACCACCTGTAAGTGTACATTATGGATATAGCAATAAACGATTTGATTTGAAAGTAGTTCTGTACTGGCTCAACTTTGATTTCACTGACCCAGTAACTGTTCTTCACTGTCCGCCAGCTACTAGGCCTGTGAAAACCAGGCTTAAGTCGCGGTCAACTTTAAGTGCGCCTTTAAAAATTTCTATGTTAGTTCTTCGTTTGTGTCATAGATGGCGCTGTAGTACTTTTTGTACTATGTTGTAATAGTGCCGCTACTAACGTGAGTTTGTTTATTTATCTCTAAATTTCCTTGCACACAGTTGTGTGGTAATCGGTTGTCGTGGAAAGTTTTGAATATGAATGTGGATGGGTATAAGAGTAGAGGAAGACCAAAGAAACGGTGGATGGACTGTGTGAAGGATTATATGGCTAGAAAGGAGGTGTCTGATGAGATGACGAGTGAGAAGTATGGAAGAAGAAGACATGCTGCACCGACCACAACTGAATTGGGATAAGGACAAGAGATTGATGATGATTTCCTTGCACACAGATGTTCCCGTTCTCGCCCAGAGCAGACTATAGCGGCAGATTCTCCGGCGACGCAGACAAATCTATCGCATGAGGATCTTGAGAAGCACTTCAATGAACACGGTAAGTCTAGATATAAGCTCTTCTACCCCTTAGGTTCTTCGCATCGCTGCTTTCGTGAGTAAAGCCTGATTTACACTGGTCAAGTTTAAATATTCTCAAAGTCCGTTCTACAAGATGTAAGAGACAAACGCAGACTGATGGGGTGAATTTAGTACACCATACTAAGATGACCGGTACAAGAAATTATTTTTGAAATGTTATGGGAATCCAAGAAATTTGATTTGTTTTATTTTCTCATAAGCAATGTATCGCACGTAGCGAACGGCAAGCGCGACGACGAGTTCGATGAACTCTGTAGCTAGGCAGGAAGTGAACAGCTGATTTCACGCGTCGTTCCTTAGAGTATTTCAACATTCAATGTTTATTTTTTTAATTTTAGACGTATGTTACAAATGGAGTGCTGCATACAGAGAATTTAATTTTACATTGAAATAAAGGATTAACAACTGAAAAAACGATTAAAAAAATGTAAATTATCCTGAGAAAAATTCCGGTGGAATATGATTCAAAATAAAGAGCTGAATGCACCCTGTCAGTTTGCGGAGGGCTGTCCCTTACACCCTGTATAAGTCTTCTTAATCTCTTTGTAATAAAGATACAACCTGTGTAACTTTCAGATAAACTATAAGTTATTGGAGGTTTATCTTTGGCAAAACTTTAATATGTCTATGGTCCAGTTTGACTGTTTATTGAAGTCCTAACAGAAGCACAGAGTAGATTATAAATGGAACGTCAATGAGAATGTGATAAAAAATCAATGTGAGAGATTGAGATATTGTTTATCAATCAATCAATTATTTTATTGTCAGGCAACTGAAGCCCATAGTTAAAAATACACAAAATAATGTTAAAAAAAAATACATATAAAAAACCTTATTTAACTAAAACTAGACACAATGTTTATGAATTGTGTGCTTGAACGTAAAAGCTGATATATCCATTCGTTGTCTACTCTATGACATGACGATTCCGGCTATTCTTATTTAATGATTGGTACCAAAAACATAATTTGAAATGTCATTTTCACATTTATATTCGGTTATAAAGATTATACTCACAAAATTATTCTTCAATGTATTTAGATATCTAATCAACAGCAACACAAGGTAATTATAACAGCAAGCAATTTTTAACATATTTTTTTTCAACTACCCTCCTCTGCACTTACGCTAAAAATTTAGTGCTAAAAATATCGGAACCATCGTCCTGTAGCTCACCCCTAATGTCGATATCAGATTACTCCCCTAAAAGGCAAAATATCGATAGAAAACTCCTCTACCAAGTCCCTAAAAAAACAACTAAAACACGAAAAACAAAATGGGCACAATTCATGGAGTCAATCGAAATTCTGTCCAAAGACCATGATTCCAGCGATGATACGCCAGAAAGAGACAACAGATTCCTTGATTTCTTACGAAAGAAAGAGACGAATTTAGGTCGCAATACTGCGTCGACTTCCTCTTTTAAAATGGAGAAGGAACCTAAAATTATGAAACAAATGAGTAAGAGTCTAGCCTCCAGCCCATACAAGATTGAATTAAAAAAATCCCCCATACTTAAGTGTTTTGAACTACCAAAGATTCCATTAGGAGATCGTTCAAAAGAAAAAATGTCCCCAACAGCATTGATTGAGGAAAATTTCATGAAATTCATGTCGTCGACATTTCCGAAGAGGCGCAGTTCAACGCCTTTAACTTTCAGCCAAAAACGAATCGGCGAATTGCGGGAATCTGGTGTCAAGACTGATTCTGAAAATGATGATGTGTTTATGAAATCTAAACGGAGGTTGTTTAAGGGATCTGAAGTTATTTGTGATACCCCTGAGAATATTATTATTAAGACAGCCCCTTCGGTTGAGAGATTCAGGGAATATACTTCGTCTTCTAGTGATGAGGCTGGAGAGGGATATAGGTAGGTTTTGATGAGGATACTATACTAAAAAAAAAATATAAGTATACAGGATGGAAGAGATACCGAAACGGCTACCACATATTCAGTACATTGAAATTTCTGAAAATTGTAGGATTATTGGCTGACTAGCTGACCCGCGCAACTTCGCCTGCGTTTGGATTTTTCCCCGTTTTTGCGACATTTTTCATGAATGCTCCGCTCGTATTAGTCGTAGCGTGATGGTATATAGCCTATAGCCTTTCTCAATAAATGGGCTATCCAACACTAAAAGAATTTTTCAATTCGGACCAGTAGTTTCTGAGATTAGCGCGTTCAAGCAAACAAACAAACAAACAAACTCTTCAGCTTTATAATATTAGTATAGATTTGATTTTTTTTTTTAATTATTGACTGTATTAAAATTTATCAAAATCATTTTTATTTGTGTAACATAGGTATTGAATACAGTTCTTAAATTAAAGATAGGTCGCTATGTTATGCTAAGAGGCGTACAAATATATGGTTGCATCCAAATAAAATAAAAATTTATGAATCATGCGAGAGAATAAACACAAATTATTTGGTAGGTATGTCAAAATTAATATAATGATAATAAATAATAAAAAATTAAAATGAAAACAAAAATATAATACAACGTGGCAACGCCGCCAGTCTTTTGGGTACATTACCAGTTGACTACGTTGAGGAGGAGTTTTTTGACGCCATTTTTTAAGTTTATTTTTAAGTTAGTTAGTTAATATAGGTTATTTATTAATGTATATAATATTTGAAAGTAAAATAAATAGTATTATTTATAAATGATTTTTATAAAAAAAAATGACGATAAAATTAAAAAAAAAAAATGTAATTAGTAAGTAAGAAAAATGAATAAACGAAATAAATATATCCGTAAAAAAAAACAAAAATTATAAATGTCAGAATATGGAGTAATTTCTACAGTCAATGGTAAAATAAATAATCAAAAATTGCAATTAGTCTCATTATTAAATAAAAAATTGTTTGTATTCCTCAGTCATTCAGGAATTCATCGGTCGTATAAAAACATTTTTCAATATTTTTTTAATCAATAAGTTTTAATATTTTTTTTTGAATTTTGTAACATTCAAATTTTTATTTAAAAGGGCGCTAAACGAAATTTTAATTATGAAAAGCTATTACTTAATTGACGACTTTCTAAATGATGATTCCTGACTGATTGATATACTTACTGTTACTACCTACTTTTACTCTTATTGACATATTGTTATTCAAGTTGGCATAATATTATTCCGTTAGACATTATTGATAATATTTTTTATTTTTTTATTACTTTGATCATATTGACATTTTTTTATTTTTTTTATTGTAAACAATTCCAATGACATGCCACTTATTTTAAATTTATAATTGTAAACAAACCATTTGCATGCCCATGTGACGGCAAACTGATTTATTTATAAAAAAAAATTGCAAATAAATAAATGATTTGATTTGATTTGATATTTAGCCTAGTCCCACTGCTGGGCAAAGGCCTTCCAAATTCCTTTCCAACTCTCCCGGTGTTTAGCCTCCTCTGGCCGATCAGTCAGGAACGAGTCCAAATTTTAAAAAATTAGTAAAAAATTTCTACCCACATAAGAATTTTTCTGGTTTAGAATGATGTACTGAGTACGTGTTAACCGTTTTCGCTTCGGTGTCCCTTCCAGTTTTATTTCCAATTTGGAGCCACAACAGACTTGTTAAGGCTTTCGCAGACTTCACAAAGCGTCTGGCAGAATATATATATTTTTTTTTTCTTCTCTGTCAGAGTCGAAATAAATGACTGCAAGACGGATGCGCTAAGGTAGCCCGCGAAATTCAAATTTTGTTACGTTTTTGAAATTTGAAGGTCAATGTCAGGTTGTATGTTGATTAAAATATGATTCGTGATCGTAACGAATATGCCTTTACAGAGTTATAGTCGTTAAAATCATCAATACAACCCTCTACACATGAACACGACACGTGAACATTGTAGGCTTTGTAGATTCCCAGCTGCTTGTTAACTTTTGTTAACTTTTTATTTTGTTCTACATTTTTTGTGTAGTAAGCAACGACTTAATGTCGGGCCTACGCTGTCCCCCCATACTTAAGTACAAATGCTGTATCCATGATATTAATGTAACACCAAATGATTTGAAAAGAGTAACCATGGAGTTTCTTGCCGATTCTTCTCCATAGGAAACGACCAACCCGAACCGTGCACCTTTTTTTCGACGTTTTATAAGTGCCCATCTAGGCCTATGTAAAATAAAATATTTTGATTTTGATTTTGATTTCTACGTTCATTTAATCCCATTGAATGATTCTTACATAACAAAATCACTGATCTGAGATTATTTGAATTTTGCGAGCTATCCTGGCGCGTCCACCTTAAGTTGCAAATGATATAGTCATTCAATGGGGTTAAATGAACTTAGAGAGTTGTATTGATGATTTTAATGACTATAACTCTGTAAAGCCATATTTGTTACGGTCGCGATTCATATTTTCATCAACATACAACCTGACACTGACCTGCAAATTGAAAAAAACTTAAGAATATTTGAATTTCGCGGGCTATTCTGGCGCTTCCATCTACAGGCTGTTGAATTAAAGTAACCAAGCGCCACCTACACGAAATAATTTGTCAGGTTTCTTCCTCATCGTAAGAATATTATAAGTTTTCGAATTTCGAAGCTATTTATTTATTTATTTATTTAAACTTCATGTACAAGAGTGGTACATAGGCGGACTTAATGCCACAAGGCATTCTCTACCAGTCAACCTTTAGGTCAAATAGGATAGCATTGTGATAGAGTACAAAAATAAAAAAAACCCGTGCGTGTCCCCCTCTGTTTAATACTTAAAATATCGATTATCACTACATAGTATAAAACAAAGTCGCTTTCTCTGTCCCTATGTCCCTTTGTATGCTTAAATCTTTGAAACTACGCAACGGATTTTGATGCGGTTTTTTTTAATAGATAGAGTGATTCAAGAGGAAGGTTTATATGTATATATTGCACCTGTGCGAAGCCGGGGCGGGTCGCTAGTATTGAATATAATAAAAATTATTTGTTAGAATATTGTTGTTACTTAGGTGTTACACAAAACATCATGCCCATAATATCCTGCTGTTTCCAGCGTACAAATATTAAAAAAAAAAAAAATTAGTAATAAGCCATACAACGTCGAGATTATGGAAAACGTTAATTACTAATTATAATGTCAAAAATGATTAAATACAATGTCAAGGGTTAGGCTGGCAATGGTTAATTCAAGAATATAAATAAAAATGTTATTATCGTTGAATGGTTATTATCGGTTAATAAAACTGTTTTAGGAAATCTCTGTACCCTCAACTTATAATCACCCCAGACAAGTATTCAGTGATCGACTACGAAAAATTGCCCTCAGCGAGTTTTAAAGCGAGTAACTTGGAACGAAGAGACGAGAGATTTATCTCGCAGAACGTTTATGTCGCTGGCAAGATCGTCCGGACTGGTGAGAACTGCCTACCCCCTTATGGGGTAAGGCGTGATGGTGTAGTGCTAGATAGGTAATGCTTGTAAAAAATTAAAGCCTCACAATATGACTTTTAACTCGTCAGTGACACCCATTAGTGGTGAGTGACACCTTTTATTGGTCAGTGACACCCATTAGTAATAGCCATAATGGGTCAGTGATAGCCACCAGTGGTCAGTGATAGCCACCAGTGGTCAGTGATAGCCACCAGTGGTAAGTGATAACGACCAGTGATCAGTGACAGCCACCACTGCTCAGTGATAGCCACCACTGGACAGTGTTAGCCACCAGTGGTTATGGATAGCTACCAGTGGTCAGTGTTAGCCACCACTGGTCAGTGATAGCCACCAGTGGTCAGTGATAGCCACCAGTGGTTATTGATAGACCTCAGTGATCAGTGGCAGCCGCCAGTGGTTACGGTAGCCAGTGACAGCCATCATTGGTCAGCGACTCAGTGGCAGCCACTAGTGGCCAGCAACAACTACCAATGGTCAATGACAGCCACGAATGAGCAGCAATGAAAGCTTTGTAGAAATACGAAACGGCTAAAAAGAGACTCGATGATATTTGAAAAAATCTATTTCAAACATTTTATATCTGGGGAGTAATCTACGTAGACTTACCTACGTACTTACTTATGTACTTACGTGTAGGCTAAAACTAGAGTGTCTAGCCAGAGTATTCTTTGTGCTATTACTGAAGCTAAAATGTGTGTGTTGTAGTGTGGCTAGAATAAATTGATGCGCATTTAATTTATTATACGATCATAGTGTCTTCATTTAGTGTTTTAGTAGCTGGGCGACCGAGCATTGCTCGGTTGAAATTAGAGAAAACGAATTTTCCTAGATATGAGACCTCTGACCTAGCTAGATTGATTTTTCGCGCCCGTAGATCACTAGCAACTGCCATCGAAATTGTTAGAGCCGTTTTCGAGAAAGTGATTAAAATTTGAGCGAATGATTTCAGGCAAACGATTATCAAGATAAATATTGTTGTCTATTGTTACATTTTATACTACTTTGTAACTAAATTTTTCGTAGCAAACAATGTTACATATTAATTTATCTGTACGATAGAAAGCGAGCATGCTGTTGTTAATCTATTTTGTAACATAATATGCATTACATAATAATGAGCACTGAAACACACCATTGTACAGAGCACAAAACTATTATGATAACGGGTTCCTATCTACATCCTGTATATTAGGTCTAACTATTCATACACGAAATATTTTCAGAGAATCATCTAACGGCTATAACGAAGCCATTTTAAGGGATTTTTTTTATCAGATTTAAAAAAAAAAAAAATTACTGGATCCACAAAATAAATACTGGCTCCTTATTTTTGAACATCCATTACGCTAGTTTACTACGTCGAATTTACCTACTGTCATTGTTAGAATAAGGGAGTAAAGGTTTTATGCAAAAAGTCTCGAAAAATTTTAGAATTATAATAATTTCGTAAAAACAAAAACACTCAGATATTTTTTTTCCGTTGCTATGGCGACTTTACGACTTATAGAAGTTACTCTTAAAATATTTCGTGTTATATTTCGTGTTATATTTCGTGTTACATAATTTAGGCTGATGCCAAACGAGCGTAATTTGCGTCGCCGTGTGGTGCAAACAGGAGTTTAGTATGAAACCGAATGCAACGTAAATTACGCAACTAATTTTACGCGACTCACAGCTCAAAAAATTACGTTCGTTTGGCTTCAGCCTAAATTTCGCTCAGGGAGTTACTATGATGTCTTAAAGCAGGAACAATTCCAGTGTGGGAAAGGGAGAGAGCTATACAGGTCTTCTAGCGCCATCTCTTTCCCTCACTGGAATTACTCCAGCTTTACGACGTCATGGTAACACCAGGATTCTAAGAAACATATTATTATTCCGGTATTAATTTACTATCGGGCCAAACGTCTGTTGCCAAAGATGGTATTTTTATTCATGGAGTTAAAGTAGTAAAACAAAAAAAAACTTAAGTTGAATACTAAAACCCAATTTCGACAAAATTGGCAACTAACAATTTATACACAAAAATTAAAGTAATTTTGTTCGGTTTTCTTATAACCGGGGCCACACGTCATTATCATCTGCGTAGCCTTTTCCCAACTATGTTGGGGTCGGATTCCAATCTCACCGGATGCAGCTGAATACCAGTATTTTACATGGAGCGACTGCCTATCTGACCTCCACAACCCAGTTAGTTCTGGGTATTACGATACCTCTTGGTAAGGCTGGTTGTCACACTTTCGCGTCACTGACTACCTGAAACGACTGTCAATGATGTACAAATGACACCAACGGCTAAACGTGCGTAAAACGTGATTATTCACCCCAAAAACAAAATGTCGTTTCCCAGCAATATTTTTTGCGTAGAGTTAAGTACTTAGTTTGATGTACAGAATGCTTGGTTGACGGCTTCGTGACGGGTCGTTTACACCTTGTATATCGGGCACTAAGTCCCATCGATTTTATTTACATAACACTATCTCCCCATCGACAAGCTTATAGATAATTATAATTGAACACGAATTGAAATAGGAACGTAATCGACCTTCAGACTTGCGTTTGACAGCTGTCATTGATATTGGTATGACAGCCGTGACAGCGAGCGGTACTATCGTTCTACGTAAGGGATTGGGGTATAGGTAGATTGCAAGGTTACATAGCCCTCGGCACGGGTTGGCGTGGCTGACTTGAAATCTCTAAACAGAATCGAAGTCTAAATGGATTTTGAACCCAAAGAAAATCTCCACTGACCTCCTTAATCCAGTAACTGGATAACACGGAATTTTAAAATAAACAAATCATCATCTGCCTAGTCTTTTCCCAACTATGTTGGGTTCGGCTTCCAGTCTAACCGAATGCAGCTGAAAACCAGTATTTTACATGGAGCGACTGCCTATCTGACCTCCACAACCCAACCGACAGCCTGGAGCAACGGTAACGTGCTTTCCGAGACACGGAGGAAACTCGGTATGTAATGGGAGGTCACCCATCCACGTACCAACCTAGGCAAGTGCGGCTTAACCTTAAGATCGTCCCGAGTGGCTGTTATTACTTAGCCACGAGCTCCTCGAGCCGAAATTAACATAACAACATTAATAAAACATCGCTTCGATTTATTTTTCATTTTATTTCTCTTCCAATGTAATAGGGGGCGAGTCTATTGCCATCTACGGGGAATAAATCTAGATTGGCTGCCGCTGAAAAAATCCTGATGAAAAAACCCAAAAACACTTTGCCCTACCTGGGAATCGAACCCAGGATCTCATCAATCAATGAGACAGTGTTTATTGTTTACGTACCTTTTTTTTTTTATGATTGGAAATCATCAAATGACCCCCCCCGCTCTGGGCGGAGCGGAGTAGTACAAGTCTGACACTCCCTAGTGTCAGACTTGTACTGACTAAAACCCCATCCATGTTCCTTCTTTGCCCTTTGTGTTCCAGGGCCGCGGTATCTCTTTCGAACAGTCCCGCAGCCCTGGCATTGTTTACGTACCTAATAATTCCGTTATGTGACCTAACAAATGACTTCTGTAATGCACCGGAAGTTTTTATTTCAATTACAATGGATTCTAGCCACATGACTGATGTCAAATTATACTTTACATGACAAAGGGCTTAATAATCAGCTAATTATACCATGTAGGTTCAAGATAGGGTTCTTGCAGATAACAGAATTACCTGGTGCCAGAGTTTTTATACTGCACATGAGACTTGGTCTAAAAGGGTGTAAATAGACCCTTAACTAAGCCGAAAGGCACTTGTTCTCCCCGTCTTTGCAATCATGTTTTTGTTCTAGACCATACCTGGGAACCTTCTAGTTACGGAGATATTGGGGGTCAAAGTTTTCACTTTATCACAACTTTTTTGAAATATATTTTTTTAATGTAAGATTTTTACTTTAAACACCTCCACGACCCCCGTATCATTCAATCCATCCATCAGCACAATGCTTTGAGTGCTTTCCATCGAGTTCTACCGTAAAACGTGGTTTTTCACCCCAAAAAAAAACGTCGTTTCCCAGCAATGTTTTTTGCGTAAAGTGACTTAGTTTGATGTGCAGAATGCTTGTGAAGGTTTGTTAACACCCTGTATATACCGTAGAGAAATACCTCTCAGGCATGCTGGTTTGGTTTCGTCACGATGTTTTCCTTCACCGAAGCAAGTGATAAGTATACAATACGCACATGAATTCGAAAAATCAGAGGTGCGTGTCTTGGGTTCGAACTCGAGACCTATGACTTAGCAGTCCGACGGTCAAACCACTAGGCTCTCACTGCTAACATTAAAATTACAAGCGTACAAAATTTATTTAAAAATTTCAAAACAAATATGCTCTATTACCTTGGCAAGAATTGTAACAAACACGTTTCGTTGCCTTGTTTGTGTTTTAAAGGTCGGGTTAACAGCATTGTGCTGCATAATGCTTTGTTAAAAGCATAAAAGCATTGGTTTTTTGTTTTCATGTATAACAATAAATGTACGTTTCTATACCAATGTTATAATATATTAAAAAACCCCATTCGATCCGGAAGGGGCATATAGGTGTACCAATGCAATCTACAACATTATTTTTAGTATATGCGAAACCTGAATATAGTTTGTTCAGAATAAGTAACTAAATCGATTCCAATAATTTTTAAACCATGTTATATTTTTTTCCAAAAATATTTAAAAAAATTAAAAGTTGGACACCGAGCGACTTTAAGTAACTATCGCAATAATTTAGGTACCTACTGCCAAATTATCAATGAGCTCAAGACGACGCTGGAGGCGCGCGCTGCGTGGTGACCACGTTTTTTTTTTACTTTGTGATTTTTCATGATACAGTTTTGAAATTTTGTGCATAGATTCTTTACATAAAAATACTAGACACGTGTATCAGGTTTCGCATATACTAAAACTAATGTTGTATACAAATAAATAAAATTGAAGTATCTGTTTGTAATATCAAAATAACAGCTTTATATTGGATGCATATAAAAATAATTACGGCACTTAAAACAAAAACACATTTTTAAAATTTTTGTCTGTCTGCCTGTCTGTTTGTTCCAGCTAATCTCCTAAACGGCTGGACCGATTTTGACGGGACTTTTACTGGCAGATAGTTGATGTTATAAGCTCTAACTTTATTTTAGAATAAGAGATATTAGGGTTCCGTGCAAAAATTTTAAAACCCTTGAACACCCCCGTAACAAAATTCGATTTAAAAAGAGGAAGTCATATTTTTTTATAATAATTTCACGCGGACGTAGGTCGCGGGCAACAGTAGTTACCAAATAAAATACAAAATATAAATATTCATGCAAGTGAAAATACCAGTTTCTTGGGCCCAAATTACCAGTATTTCCCTAAAATCGAACAAACTTTTTTGATTTATTGATTATTTTAATGATTATAACCCTGTAAAGCCATATTTGTTACGGCCGCTAATTATATTTTAATCTACATACAGCCACTGACATCTTCTGTATGGTGTCCGGACGTAAAGAATAGCACCATCCCATATCTTCCCGTGGGTGTCGTAAGAGGCGACTAAGGGACTTACCAGAGAATGGGCAGCAGCGTTCTCTGATTCTACAACAACCATACTGCGATCGCCAATCCGCCTGCCAAGCGTGGCGATTATGGCAAAACCCCCCCTTCTTGGGGGAGGCCTATGTCCAGCAGTGGACTTTTCGGCTGAAATGATGATGATGATGATGATGACAGCCACTGACCGGCAAATTGTAAAAAAAACGTTAGAAAACTAGAATTTCGCGGGCTACCCTGGCGCTTCCATCTTAAGTTCACTCACTCAATACCAGCCAACTGCGGGTCGTACTCACACGCACACAGGGTTCAGTAGCATCAAACAATATAAAAATATTTTCAAGGCTCATTCCTGTTGTATTGTATTGTATTACATTCAACAGCAAAACTAAATTTGTTTTTCATACTATGATAATGAAAAACAAAGTTACTGCTGCAGTTTGATGACAAAGTCCCTTATCTCAAAAACTAAACATCAAATCTTATTCCAACCAATTTTCGTGATGGTTTTTTTTACGTTCTGCAATCCTACATTTTTTCAGAATTTTCCTCTTAAATTAGAGTGGGGGGGGGGGGGGTACTCATTTTACGCATGTGCAGTTTTGCTTGTATAGTCAAACTGTACGGGCATGCATGAACGTGTGTAAGAGAAAACTGTACAGTTAGCCTTGGAATGGACCTCAGTTTTGCATGAAGGTTTTGCATGCTAATTTAAAACTGTCATGCATAACCTAGCGTATATGGCTACCTTAAGGGTTCTGTTTTTTGCCATTCGGCTACGGAACTCTAAAAAGGAGCTTTAGACAATCCTACAAAAGCAGACATAAAAATGATTGTTTCATCAAGTTGAAGAAGTTTCTTCAAAAATAATTACAAAAGTAAATTGCTTATTTAATTACTTTTTCTTCTTATATGTAGTGGGCGTACAAAGATACTTTAGCATCAAAAATTCTACTTGTCTGGCAGCACTTACGCGATTGTTTTACATACTGAATTCTAAGCTAAGAACTAACAAAGTTGAAATTATTGTTTTGAATATTTAATCAAATAAACTTACCTAGTCTTACTGTATTGGTGTGGGTACGTATTACAATACCGAAATTTAAAAGACCGTATTTTAAAATACCTATGGAAGAAATCCCGAAAAATTAATGATTTAATTATTAATGATTTATTAATCGAAAAAAAATGATTGTTTGGTCGAAAGTTTTAAATCCCGAAAGTTCATTTGCCCGAAAGCTTAAAATCCCGAAAATCAATATGCCGAAGTTCAAAATCCCGACATTACATGCCAGATCCTAAAATCTCTAAGACAATGACAAAAAGGAGCTTAACCTACCCTTAATGAAGCCGAGAGGCACTTATTCCCCCTTCTTAGCAATTTTTTTTGGCCTGGAGTCTACCTGGTAACCTTCTAGTTACGCAGATATTGAAGGTCAAACTTTTTCTCATGTTTTTTTAATATATGTTTTAAATGTTATTTTGTCTTAAGGGCATTACATTGCTCGATGACCTTGATGATTTGATCCCTGTACTGGTTTTTGTTGACTTGCCCCGCACATTTCGCAAAATTTCGGTTTTTATTTATTATTTAAAAATATTAAAAGAAATAACAGAAAAAAAAAACAATACAGATTGTTAAGTATATCATTACGTATTTGTTGTTACAAAATTCATGCCGATCTATTAAGCCGTTACAGAAATAATTTACAATTAAGGTTGAAAAAGGACCTATTTTCTACGATTAACCAAAAAAAATTGAGAAGGTTTATTAAAATTTTAAACAATACAATTTACTTGTGATGAACTTAACTATAACGTACTTTTTTTACACGGAAAACGCACGAAGGGATTCATCAACAAATTTCTTTGAACATACGCTGTTTTTGGGATTTGAGCCATGTAATGCCCTTAAAGCCAAATTGGAGCTGTCAACAACACATTATCATCGCTTTAAATGTATACCTCCATGACACTTGTACTATTCAATGCATCCACCAGCACAATGTTTTGAGTGCGTTACATTGAGTCTTATCGTAAGACGTGACTTTCCACATCAAAAACAAAAGTCCTTCTTCGGGGGCTTCCCAGCAATAATTTTGCGTAAAGTTAATTTGATGTACAGAAGGCTTGGTTGACGGCTTCGTGAAGGGTCCGTTTACACCTTGGATGTCACAGACTCGTTCCTTATTTAATTCGTGGCATTTGAACATAACTGGCGAAATGCTGATAAAACAACGCATTTCCAACGCTTGGCAAGCCAATTTAAACATTTTCAGACCAATCAAACATTCCAGAAATAGGTATACTGTTATTTACGATCTGTCATATCAATCAGCGAACTAGAAATTGGTATAGTGACAGATTTACGAGACCGAATCAAAGATCACGGCGGCCACTGTTAGACTATTGGTAACGCTTTTTATACAAAAGACTTAGAATACCACGTTGGTCAAGTGGTCGCAAGCGCGACTGCTGAGCATGAGGTCCTAGGTGCGATTCCCAAGTCGGCCAAAGTGTTATTGAGTTTTTCACTCAAGAATTTCTCAGTAGCAGCCACATAGTCTGGATTTGTGCCCGGTTGATGGCAATAGGCTCACCCCCTAATACATGGGACTTAAACATAATTGGCGAAATCTGGGTGTACTGTTATGCACCTCTGCCTAACCTTTCGGGGATTACAGACGTGATGTTATGTTTTCATACAAACAAGCGTGTCACCGTTTACTCGCAGTACGACACAAATCTCTGAGTACTTCCACAAGGTGTTAAGGAGCATTCACGAAGCCGTCAACCAAGAATTCTGTACATCAGACTAAGTCACTCTACGCAATAATTATTCGTGAGAACGACTTTTTTTAGTAGGACTCAATGTAACGCACTCAAAACATTTTGCTGATGGACGCTTTGAATAGTCCTAGGGTCGTGGAGGTATTTAAAGTAAAGTTATAACATTAAAAACTTGTGAAAAAGTTGGAACTTTGACCCCCAATATCTCTGAAACTAGAAGGTTCCCAGGTATGGTCATCATCTGCCTAGCCTTTTCCCAACTATATTGGGGTCGGCTTTCAGTCTAACCGGATGCAGCTGAATACCAGTATTTTACATGAAGCGACTGCCTATCTGATCTCCACAACCCAGTTAGTACTGGGTAATACGATACCCCTGGGTAAGACTGGTTGTTAGACTTTTTGGGCCACTGACTACCTAACGACTGTCAAAGATCTACAAATGACAGCCGGGACCAACGGCTTAACGTGCTTTCCGAGGCACGGAGGAAACTCGGTATGTAATGGGCGGTCACCCATCCACAGACCAACCTAGGCAAGCACGGCTTAACCTAAAGATCGACCCGAGCGGCTGTTATTATTTAGCCACGAGCTCCTCGTTCCCAGGTATGGTCTTGAACAAAAAAAAAATCCCAATGATGGGGAGAACAATTGCCTTTCGGCTTCGTTAAGGGTATCTGTACACCAATTATATTCTACGATTCCATGTTCTATGTGTAGTTATAACCCTGAACTGAACAAATACAATGTTTACAGTTTATAAGCAACTTGGACTTTATCTTATTTAGCTCATTACTTTTCAATTGATGTTTACGTCATTTCTTTCGCTTCGTCCACGTTCTTACATCCGAGGTCCTAGCACGAGTGCGTGGTGTAAATGTGACGTTGTACGTCGATTTTAACATTAAAAATACCCGCTTCGCATACAGGGTGTAAACGGACCCTTCAGCAAGCCGTCAACCATGCATTGTACATCAAACTAAGTAACTTTACGCGAAAATTATTGCTGGGAAACGAGTCTTTTTTTTTATTGGGGTGAAAAATCACGTTTTACGGTAGGACTCAATGTAACGCAGTCAAGACATTGTGCTGATGGACGCGTTGAATAGTACGGGGGTCGTGAGGGGTTTTAAATAAAAATCTTACATTAATATAAACACATTTTATTAAAAAAAAAAAAGTTGTGAAAATGTTGAAACTTTGACCACTAATATCTCCGTAACTAGAAGGTTCCCAGGTATGGTCTAGAACAAAAAAATGATCGCAATGACGGGGAGAACAAGTGCCTTTCGGCTTCGTTAAGGGTTTAGTTACACCCTGTATAATATTTTCATAATTTTAAGAATGTATTAATATTTATGGCTGTTACTGATTATTATCCTTTAGCATTTTAGTTAAATTGTTGAAAATAATTTAACTAAAATGCTATAGGATAATTGTATTTTTGATTAAAAAATCGACGTATTTACGTCACGTTTAAACCGCGCTCTCGTCAGTATACGCTGATCTCTCATTGCACGGAAAGCTCATACAAAGCGAGGTCAGGTTGTATTGGATATGTATAGCTTGATGTGTCGCCGTGTGTACTACGCTCCTGACGCATTCATAAATCTAACAAAACAAAATTAAATTATTCACAATCTAATCATTGGACTGTCAATTCAATTTTCTGACAATCTTGCATGTCAAGTGTATGAACAAAAAAAGTAAAAACAAAAACATCGTGTATTCGTCACAGTATACATGATGTCATTGTGCTACCTAGCTTAACTTAGTAATGTGTGGTTTGACTCTTGACGTCAAAAATGTTTGGTCAGAAGATTCGCAGACATATTAATAAAAAAAAAGCTTGAATCCCACGAATAGCAAGGAACTTTATAATGACGTAGCCAGATATCAAAGATTCTTTAATTAATAATTAATTTTTAATGCAAAATATTTTATTAGTTTATGAACACACATCAAAACAAATAACTGACTGTTCCTTGTTATGACAGGGTTCTGTCCTAACCTAACCTAACCCAATCCATTTGGTCGGTGTGTCCTAGCAATAAAAATGATACACCTAAGTATAACAAACTGTTACCGGCCGTACCTAGGTATAGCCGGCTAGAACTAGGTGTAACCTTACTTCGGCTTTTAGCCGTAACAGATACACATCAATACAAATAACAATGGCATAGACATAGTAGAGCTAGATTAACTGATCCTAATTACGAAAAGGTCGGTTGTCTGAGTAAATTTTCTGTGGGCTGACTGTACGTTAGTTAAGTAGTTAATCATAAAACTAACAACAAAATTAAAAAATTCACAACATAATCATTGGACTGACAATTCTATTTTCTGTTAATCTTGCACAGTAAGTATAAAACAAAAAAAAATAAAAACAAAAACATCGTGTATTCGTCACTGTATACGTGATGTCATTGTGCTACCTAGCTTAACTTAATAATGTGTGGTTTGACACTTGACATGCTAAGTATTTGGCCAGAAGATTCGCTAAAATAAACAATTTTTTTTAAGTTAAATGTTTTTATTAAAAATAAAAACAAGAATAATGTAGATAATGTACAGACGCCAGCACATCAAGCTACCCGTAACTAAAATTTTCCCAATCAACCTTGAACCTAATGTTTCAGCGATAATTTGAAAGATTGTAGTATTTTGATGATAATCAGACTCAAAAATATAATTCAACAGTCAACCGCTCATTACTTATTTGATGATAGCCTAGTGGTGTGACCGTCGCCGTTAGACTGCCGAGTCATAAGTCTCAAGTTCGAACCCAAGACACGCACCTTTGATTTTTCGGATTCATGTGCGTATTGTATAATTATCACTTGCTTCGGTGAAGGAAAACAGCATGCCTGAGAGATATTTCTCGATATGTAAAGGCAAGTCAGAAGCCCTTGATCGGCATAAAAACTCTGACACCAGCCCCCGTAGCATGACCACCGTAGACAAGGATTTCTTTGACGGAAGAATCGACAAAATGACAGATAGTGCAATGAAATCTGTCATCGTGTCGACACAATGTGTCGGTCATGCTATGGGTGGTCATGCTACGGGGGCTGGTTAGGCAACGGGTCCTGTTGACCAACAAACATGCATTGGGTCGAGTGGACCCGCGGGTCCATTGACTAGAGAGCCCTAGCCACACGATAAAGAAGAAGATGAAGAAAATTGATTTGATTGTAAATTATTTTATCATTGTAAGTAGACCTTCTGTCTATTTAATTTCAATTTGACACTGCATGTAAACACATATAACATAATATATGCAAATCACTGGCTTTGCAAAATCGTTGTTATAAAAATAAAGGTGCGGTCATGCTGTCTTTATATTTGTACAGATTTTTTTTCTTCACTTTTATAGATTTGTCTGAATGGTTTTAATACAGCAAATTAACATTAGGCTATTTTTTTTTTTTAAATAAAGTTTAGGGTCCCGTGCAAAAAAAAATTAAACCGATGAAATTTTTAGCAAAAACAGAAACAAGTAATATTTTTATGATAATTTCACACCGACGAAGGTCGCGGGAAACAGCCAGTTTATTATAAATTATATTAATATTATAAATGCGTAAGTTTGTGAGGATGGAAGATTCTTACTCTTTCACGCAAAAACTACTGAAAGGATTTGGATGAAATTTATCACATAGATAGTTTATAACCTGGATCAACATATAGGATACTTTTTATCCCAGTACTAACGATCCCGTGGGACAGTACCGTACACCACGTGGGCGAAGCCGCAGGCATAAGCTAGTAAATTATAAAGCTTTTCGTGTCCATCTGTGTGACCACATTGTTTCTCTAAACTCTGCAACGAATTTTAATAAGGTTTTCATCATCATTTACATTTTTTTAGAAGGTCTATGTATAAAATACTCATTGGTTTTAAACACGCTTTTATTAGCTTCACCTGTAACTATGTAAAAAAATCTTAGAAGTTAATTTTGACCCACTTCCCGCTTTCCGATTGAGCTGAAATTTTGCATTCATGTTTTATTTGGATGACAATTAAACATGATGATTGTTCGCTAAGTGACGTCATTCTAAATCCAACATGGCGGACTGGCGGACACCCAAAGATGGCGGACTTGTTATTTTTTATGCATTCCCATGATATGGTATTAAATGAAAGGGTTTGCTGTTTGAAGAATACGAGAAATAAAATGATGTCACTCAAAAGCGTGTTTTTTAGTTATTTATTATTTTATTCAAGTTGTGAAAACTGCGCAAAACATGGGTGAGTCGCTAGTTACTGAGAATTTAAATTGCGAATTAAAAGCGCTTGTACAGAAAGTGGGCAACGTCGCAAATAGCTGTCAAATATTTCGCTGTATTGATTAATTTGGCAATATTACTATATATATAATATACTATATGAAAGTAAGAAATATGGCTAACTAGTGAATTAAAGTATTGATTATGAAATGCAATAATTAATATCGTAACACCGAATATTTAGTTTTAGATGTAAAAAAAGTATATGGAAACTTTCCAAATGCCTTTTTTTCATCTAAAACGGTTACAAAATCAAATTCAGTGTTTTAATTACAATTCATTACTAATATTCTAGTTCACTAGTTAGCCATATTTCTTATTTTCATACAGTAATATTGCCAAATTAATCAAAAAATAAATATTTGACAGCTATATGCGACGTTGCCCACTTTCTGTATAAACGTTCTTAATTTTGAATTTTTAAGTGTTTAGTGCGCCAATTTAGCAGAGACATTTGAAATTCCAATGCGTCAACAAATTAATCACGTTTATGGCAACACGATTTTATAGATAACACAGTATCGTGTATTGTTAGACTAAATGAGAACTCACGACGCATAAGGCGTGTTCTGTTAAAACTGCTGCGATAAAACCTAATGTTATTAGTTTTTAAATTTATGACGTTTACACGATTTTACTTTATTTAGTAATTAATTAATTACTACCTGTTGCCCGTGACTTCGTCCGTGATAATTGTACCTCCCTGCCAAATTTCAAGTTTGTAGTACAAAAAATTAAGGACTTTCATACAAACTTGCGAGAGCCCTTAGACCTGCTTAATCCGGCCCTGTCGCAAAATCTGTTCTTAGCGGACGTCTACTAAGTATAAACTACTTCCCTGCCAAATTTCATCTTTATACGTCAAGCGGTTTTCGATATTTCGTGATGAGTGAGTGAGTGACCTTTCGCTTTTGTAATTTAGATTCCGAGGATCACGATTGAAAAAAAATCTAAAGTCTTAAAATTTTTATTTCTGATCCGCGTTATTTTCGCTTATTTTAGGATCAGAATTACTATTAAAAGTCATAAAAACATTAAATTTTACTACAAAAAGCCGCTTCCATACCTTTGTTCCCGTTTTCCGGGAAAAAAGGCACAGACACGCACATCAAGCTACTACAATCTGTCAAATTTGAAATTCCAATGCGTCAACAAATTAATCACCTTTATACCAACACGATTTTATAGATAACACAGTATCGTGTATTGTTAGACTAAATGAGTACTCACGACGCATAAGGCGTGTTCTGTTAAAACTGCTGCGATTAAATAACAAACCTAATGTTATTTGTTTTGAAATTTATGGCGTTTACACGATTTTACTGTATTTACTAATTAATTACGTACTACCTGTTGCCCGCGACTTCGTCCGCGATAACTATACATCCCTGCCAAATTTCAAGTTTGTAGTACAAAAAATTAAGGACTTTCATACAAACTTGCGAGAGCCCTTAGACCTGCTTAATCCGGCCCTGTCGTAAAATCCGTACTTAGCAGACGTCTACTAGCTATAAACTACCTCCCTGCCAAATTTCATCTTTATACGTCAAACGGTTTTCGATATTTCGTGATGAGTGAGTGAGTGACCTTTCGCTTTTGTAATTTAGATTCCGAGGACCACGATTGAAAAAAAATCTAAAGTCTTAAAATTTTTGTTTCTGATCCGCTTTATTTTCGCTTATTTTAGGATCACAATTACTATTAAAAGTCATAAAAATAATAATTTTTACCACAAAAAGCCGCTTCCATACTTTTGTACTCTTTGCCGGGAAAAAACTTGCAGACACGCACATCAAGCTACTACAATCTGTCACATTTCTTTAATAGATTTTCAACTTTATCGCTAAGTAATTAGGTTCAAGGTTGATTGGGAATTTTTTCAGTTTCGGTAAGCTTGATGTGCTGGCGTCAGTACGTTTTTCTGTCTGATTGTTTTGAAATTTATGGCGTTTACATGATTTTACTGCAGTTTAGTAATTATTTAATTATTCCGAGGACCACGATTAAAAAAAAATCTAAACTCTCTAAAAAAATTATTTCCAATTCGTGTTATTTCCGCTTAGACAAGTATCAAACGGTGCCTTCCTTCCTTCCTTCTCAGTCGTTCACTCTTGACAAATGGTGCATATGCACGAAATCAATCGTCGGGCAATTAGTGCTCGGTTGATGCCAATAGGCTCCCAATTATATCGAAATGTGGGTGTACTATGAGGTACACCTCTGCCTAACCCTTCGAGGAAAACAGGCGTGATGTTATGTAGAATCCAATTGATTATTTTTATTCCCGAAGTCGCGTCAATGTTTTCAAAATACGCGATTACCTTATCACCAATATACACTCGCCCTTACCATCCAATATTTTTTAACATCGTCAGTAAGATATGAGCCCGCGAACGGTACAGTCGTGTTTGTTACAATTTTATTTATTTACTCTTGTTTGTACGTGATTATGTGCAAACGATTGTTGTAAAAACTAATTATAAAAATAAATTAGCTTTTGTTTTCGATAAAGCGTCAATTGTGTTGTGAAGCTAAAATGAAATTGAAATATAGTGTTTTGTTTTAAATTAATGTGTTTGGTGTAGTGATTGAAAATTATGCTGATGTTTTTAGATGTGTTTGTTTAGTTAATTTATATGAATATATAAGGTCTATCTTTTCATACACGAAATATTTGAAGAGTAACTTCTATAAGTGGTAAAGTCGCCATAGCAACGGAAAAAAAATATCTGAGTGTTTTTGTTTTTACGAAATTATTATAATTCTAAAAAAATTTGAGACTTTTTGCATAAAACCTTTTCTCCAATATTCTAACAATGAGAGTAGGTAAATACGACGTAGTAAACTAGCGTAATGGATGTTCAAAAATAAGGAGCTAGTATTTATTTAGTGGGTCATGTAATTTTAAATTATTTATTTTTTATAAAAATATACTCAGATAAAAAAAATAATCCCTTGAAATGGCTTCGTTATAGCCGTTAGATGATTCCCTGAAAATATTTCGTGTATGAATAGTTAGACCTTATATAGCTGTGGTACGGTAAGATAGTTGCTTCTCTGATATAGAGAAGTTATGAGCAACAGTTCAGACTGAGTCAGTGAGGTTTTAATACATTGCACGTTAAATAAAATCTTGTAAATATACACTTATCGAAGCCGAACGGCACTTGTTCTCCTCGTCATTGCTATAATTTTTTTGTACTGGACCATACCTGGGAACCTTCTAGTTACGGAGATATTTTAGGTCAAAGTTCCAAAATTTTGAAGTTTTTTTAAATAAATATTTTTAAATATTAGTTTTTACATTAATTACCTCCATGACCCGTTTACTATTCAAAGCATCCATCAGCACAATGTTTTGAGTGCGTTACATTGAGTCCTACCGTAAAACAAGATTTTTCACCAAAAAAAAAATACGTTTCCCAGCAATAATTTTTGCGTAGAGTTACTTAGTTTGATGTACAGAATGCTTGGTTGACGGCTTCGTGAAGGGTCTGTTTACACCCTGTTTAATAATTTCTAATATTTGCATAAATTATTCATAAACAACCGAATGTTTGTTTTTTTCTGACATCGAAACTAATATTATAAATGCGAAAGTAACTCTGTTTGTTTGTAAACTTTTCACGACTAAACGGCTGATCGGATCGTAATGAAATTTGGCAAGGAGTTAGATTATGTCCTGGGGAATAAAGGACATAGGCTATCTTTTTATTACCCGACTGCCAAGGAAGAGTTATGTTTTTCGCGCGTATCTTGTATGTTTCTTTGTAATTTGTATTTTTTTATATTACCTCGTATGTTCCAAATGGCTAGATGGACATCGACGATTAAGGTATCATTCGATCCGTCTCAAAAACCCAAGTGTCTTTAAATATAAGTTTAAAAAAAAAACAAAATGGCGGATTATTGGCGCAAAATTGTAAGTCGGTAATATTTTTTTTTCAACCAAACATATCGAGTAGGGTATTAAAATGAAGGAAATTAAAAGTATATTACAAATATGTAAATAAATAGGTACATAATACAATTTGTAGTTGGGTTTTTTGATACTTTTAATTAAATGTAACTTGTTATTTAACGTGCATTCTGAGACACGGAGAAAAGTCTCTATGTAATGCCTAACCTAGGCAACAGCGACTTTACCTAGGCAACAGCGACTTTACCTGAAGATTGACACGATTAAACAAAAAAAAAAAGATTGATCCGAGTGTGTGTTATTTACTTATTGTTATATACCATTGTGTTATATACCATAACATTACAAAAGTAACAACAAAAACTGTGCAATCGATCAGATTAGGCTATCTACTGTTTCAGATAAGTATATTTCTGTATGACCGGTATACTATTGTTACTATGCGGTGTTCTGTTGTTGTTCAGTATATGTTAGGAATATTTAAATCGCGAGTTAATAGGCTTCTTTTGGGTTAGCTCGTTCCATCGTCGACCTCATCTCTGTCCTCAGGACTAGATTGAGGTCAAGAGTAAGCCCATACAGAATAAAAAAATAAAAAAAATTGCTGGCGAATGTCAATAGTAGTGATAGTGACATAATAATGAATCAAGAGAAAATAGAATTCGTCGAAAAAACTGTCAAAATCGATCCAGCCGTTTCGGATATTAGCCGGAACAAATAACTAGAGAGACAGACGAAAATTAGAAAAAAAAGGTTTATTTTTATAAGTACCGTATAACGTCATAAGCATTTAGTAAAAAGCTGTTATTTTGAAATTACAAATAGACAGTTTATTTTTTTTTTTTATAGATGTATAGATATCGTAAATAATTATAATCTAAACATATAACTATACAAATAAATAAAATTGAAGTGTCTGTTGGTAAGAGCAAAATAACAGCTTTTTACTGAATGCATATGGAAATATATCAATTTTCGTCTGTCTGTCTGTGTGTTCCGACTAATCTCCGAAACGGCGGGACCGATTTTGACGGGACTTTTACTGGCAGATAGCTGATGTTATAAGGACTAACAGGCTACTTTATTTTAGAAAAATAATTAAGGTTCCGTGCAAAAAATTAAAACCCTTGAATTTAGGAACAAAATCCGCTTCAAAAAAGGAAGTATTTTAAAAAAATAATAATTTCACGTGAACGAAGGTCGCGGCGCAACAGCTAGTTATGTATATACAACATTAGTTTTAGTATATGCGAAACCTGATACACGTGTCTAGTATTTTTATGTAAAGAATCTATGTACAAAATTTCAAAACTGTATCATGAAAAATCACAAAGTTATAAGCTTGTTCTGTTATCTAGTTGTCCGCACAAAATCGTGGTCACCACGCAGCGCGCGCCTCCAGCGTCGTCTTGAGCTCATTAATAATTATTTTAGCAGTAGGTACCTAAATTATTGCGATAGGTACCCAAAAGTCGCTCGGTGTCCAACTTTTAACTTTTTAAATATTTTTGGGAAAAAATATAACATGGTTTAAAAATTATTGGAATCGATTCAGTTACTTATTCTGAACAAATTATATTCAGATTTCGCATATACTAAAAATAATGTTGTATAATTTAATAATTTAGGACCAAAACCACTATTCTTATCTAATATTTACTTTGTTAATCAGTCGCGGTTTGGTCTGTTAACCAAACGTTACATAATTAGAAGGCGTAATGGCCTTCAGTTGCCATAGTAACCGTGAAAAAGTATATCTTTATGGTATGGTTAGTGCCTAACCTGGTGTCAGTTTTTATGCCGTCCATGGCCCTCTGACTTGGCTTTACATCATCATCTGCCTAGACTTTTCCCAACTATGTTGGGGTCGGCTTCCAGTCTTACCGAATGAATGGCAGTATTTTACTTGAAGCGATTGCCTTTGTGACCTCCACAACTCACTTAGTACTGGGTAATACGATTCCTCTCGGTAAGACTGGTTGTCAGACTTTCGGGCCTACCTGTTGCGACTGTCAAAAATCTACAAATGACAGCCGGGACCACCGGCTTCACGTGCTTATCGAGGCACGGAGGAAACTCAGTAAGTAATGGGCGGTCACCTATCCACGGACCAACCTAGGCAAGCGCGGCTTAACTTTAAGGCAGACCACGAGCTCCTCTTGGCTTTACATGCCGTCCAGAAATATCTCTTAGGCATGCTGGTTTCCTCACGATGTTTTCCTTCACCGAAGCAAGTGATAATTATACAATACGCACATGAATCCGAAAAATCAGAGGTGCGTGTCTTGGGTTCGAACTCGAGACCTATGACTTGGCAGCCCGACGGTCATACCACTAGATTATCACTGCTAAAAAGTACATGGTGTAGTAATTGGTATAACGAAGCTTTCGTTAGCATCATCTGCCTAGCCTTTTCCCAACTATGTTGCGGTCGGCTTCCAGTCTATGCGGGTGCAGCTGAATACCAGCATTTTACATGGAGCGACTGCTCCACAACCCAGTTAGTACTGCGTAATACGATACCCCTTGGTAAGACTAGTGGTCAGGCTTTTGGGTCACAGAATACGACCTATAACAATCCTTACATACTCATTTTAATTTCGCCCACTTTCATACTTCTGCACGCGTAGAATAACCACCGTAGTATTGGATTTTGTCGACGGAAGAATCGACAAAATGACAGATTTCTTTAGTTGATCTGTCATTCCCGTTGCTACGGTGCTACGCGTGCTGGTCATAAACGCTCGTTGCGAGCACTACGCACCTGACCTTCTGAAGATCATCAGTAATGAGGTCAGTGTATGACCTTTTAGGACGCCCCCCCGGAGTTTCCACTTACATCAGGCTTGTAAAATGTGTTCATTATTTATTCATGGTTTAGATTACTTACATCAATGTAATGAGTTTTTTTGTCAACGAAAAAACTTATTTCTTCATACATATTGATTCTAGACTGCCTTGTTCATCGAGTGTCTGTATGGAGTTTTTTGCCCATTCTTCTCCATAGAGATCTACGCTTTGGAATGTGCAACTACAGTACTTTCGCAAGTTATTATGCCTTGTGACTGTGACTGTAGCTTCGCTTTTTTTTTGTTTTATTTGACATTCAAAAGTGCCTGTGATGGTCTAATTGAAATAAATGCTTTGAGTTTGAGTTTGAGTGGTAGCAAGCGCGGTTGTTGAGTATGAGGTCCTGGGTTCGATGTTCCAGTCGCCGTTATTGAGTTCAGGAATTTCTCAGCATTACGTAGTCCACGGAGTCTGGGTATAAGAGTAGAGGAAGACCAAAGAAACGATGGATGGATTGTGTGAAGGATGATATGTCTCGAAAGGAGGTGTCTGAAGAGATGACGAGTAATAGAGAAGTATGGAAGAAGAAGACATGCTGCGCCCAAATAAATTATTAGGGATAAGGGCATTTGAATGATGATTCACGGTGTCTGGATTTGTACACAGTTGATGGCAATAGGTTCGCCCCCTATTACATAGATCATAAACATAAAGAGTGTAAAAAGACTAGGCGCTTGTTCTCCCCGTCTTTGCGATAATTTTTTTGTTCTAGACCATACCTGGGAACCTTCTAGTTACGGAAATATTGGGGGTCAAAGTTCCAACTTTTTCACAAGTTTTTTTTTTTAAATACATTGTTTTACTTTACACACCTCCACGACCCCCGTACTATTCAATCCATCCATCAGCACAATGCTTTGAGTGCTTTCCATCGAGTCCTACCGTAAAACGTAATTTTTCATCCCAAAAAAAAGTCGATTCCAGCAATATTTTTTGCGAAAAGTTACTTAGTTTGATGTACAGAATGCTTGGTTGATGGCTATGTGAAGGGTCTGTTTACACCCTGTTTATGGCAAAATGTGAGTGTACTATTAGGTACACCTCTACCCAACCCTTCGGGGATTACAGGCGTGATGTTATATGATGTTTATGTTACATATTGACTCTAACTGAAATTAATTTATTAAGTCACATACATGGAGTAAATAAATTACGAGCTATGTATGTTTATTTATTTATAAAGTTTTCCTCAGTTCTACAGGCAAATACTATATTGTTATTATGATTATGAAATGTAAATATTGAAAGGAATTTATTATTATATTGAAGGTAACTTTAATAAAAGTAAATTGTATTGGTAGTAAGTACTAGCTGTTGCCTGTGACCTTTGTCGCGTGAAATTATTATTTATCGATAGATACGCAGGACGGCCAATCAAGCTATACAAAACCGATTTATGTGGATCTCTCATTGTATAGGAAATCTGTACAAAGCGAGGCCAAGTTATACTGGAAATGTACAGCTTCATGTGCCGCTGTGTGTACATTTATACTCTATACAAGTAAATAAAATTGATATGTCTGTTTGTAATATCAAAATAACAGCTGTTTACGGAATGTTTATGTCCGACAGACAGACAAAAAAATAAAAAAACTTGTTTTTGTTAGAGACCATAAACAGGGTTATTTGTAAAACACCAACAACCTCGCAGGAGTAGATAAATAACATCATAAACAACAACATTTGTTCTACGACTTTTCTTAAAGCAGACAAAAAAAAATTCAAGACCCCATACATATGTCCGAACAGCTGATCGAGTTTTGTATGAACAGTCGTTTTTTTTTTGTCAAATGTTATTGTTTATGATGTTAGTAATCTACTCCTGCGAGGTTGTTGGTGTTTTACAAATAACCCTGTATAAGGTAGGTACTCATAACAAAAACAAGTTTTTTTTATTTTTTTGTCTGTCTGTCGGTTTGTCTGTTCCGGCTAGTCTCCGAAACGGCTGGACCGATTTTGACATGACTTTTACTGGCAGATAGCTGATGTTATAAGGTATAACACAGGTTACTTTTATATAACAATAAGAATTAGGGTTCCGTGCAAAAAAACTTAAACCCTTGAAATTGGTAACAAAATTCGATTCCCAGGTCAGGCAAAGTGTTATTGAGTTTTTCCATTAAGGTTTTCTCAGTACTAGCTACAAAATCTGGATCTGTGTCTGATTGATGGCAAAAGGGTCGCCTCCTATTACATGGGACTTTAACATAGCCGCTGGACGAATGTGACTTTTTACGTATACCTCTGACTAACCCTTCGGGGATTACAGGCGTGATGTTATGTTCATCATCATTCTCCTGCACTTATCCAATTCATTTGGGGTCGGCGCAGCATGTCTTCTTCTTCCACACTTCTCTATTACTAGTCATCTCATCAGTCACCTCCTTTGTAGCCACATCATGATCATCCTCCACACAGTCTATCCATCGTTTCTTTGGTCTTCCTCTACTCTTATTATAGCCATCTACATGCATACCCAACATTTTCCTCATACCCTGCATCACATGCCTATACCACGACAACCGATTACCACACAACTTTTCAGTCACCGGCGCCACTTTCAGACTTCCTCTTATATACTCATTTCTTATTTTATCCATTCGCGTTGCACCACACATTCCCTTTAGCGTTCTCATCACAGCTACATGCAACTGCTTTTCATTCATTCCTTTTGTGGCCAGATAGGCGTAATGTTATATTCATCTGCCTAGCCTTTTCCCAAGTATGTTAGGGTCGGCTTACAGTCTAATCGGATGCAGCTGAATACCAGTATTTTACATGAAGCGACTATCTGACCTCCACAACCCAGTTAGTACAAGGTAATACGATACCCCTTAGTAAGACTGGTTGTCAGACTTTTTGGGCCACTGACTACCTGTAACGACTGTCAAAGATCTACAAATGACAGCCGGAACCAACGGCTTAACGTGCTTTCCGAGGCACGGAGGAAACTCGGTATGTAATGGGTGGTCACCTATGCACAGACCAACCTAGGCAAGCACGGCTTAACCTAAAGATCGATCCTACCTGTATATCTGTTCTGAGTGATAGCGTTATTTGATAAAAAGATAAGCAAAAGATTAACATCTTAGATCAGATTTTCTTATATCTTTATCTGAAACATATTAATGCTGTAGATTAACTAATATAGTTACATTATAATCTTTCGCACGCAAAATACGCGCTTTGACGTGGAGTTGCGGACACCAGCCCGTTATACAATACAATTATAATCTTTTAAATCTTGAACGTGAAGGTTAAATGTTGTTTGTCATGTATGAGATGATGAAATCTTCTGTTTGATGTTGAACTTAGCAGCTCTTCTTCCTCTTTATTATAAGACTATCTTGTACATATTTCATGCAAAATAAAGAATCTTGAATCTTTATCGTGTGGTTAGTGCCTAACCAGCCCCCGTAGCATGACCACCGTAGACAAGTTTTTTTGCACGGAACCCTAATTCTTATTGTTATATAAAAGTAACCTGTGTTATACCTTATAACATCAGCTATCTGCCAGTAAAAGTCATGTCAAAATCGGTCCAGCCGTTTCGGAGACTAGCCGGAACAGACAAACCGACAGACAGACAAAAAAATAAAAAAAACTTGTTTTTGTTATGAGTACCTACCTTATACAGGGTTATTTGTAAAACACCAACAACCTCGCAGGAGTAGATAAATAACATCATAAACAACAACATTTGTTCTACGACTTTTCTTAAAGCAGACAAAAAAAAATTCAAGACCCCATACATATGTCCGAACAGCTGATCGAGTTTTGTATGAACAGTCGTTTTTTTTTTTGTCAAATGTTATTGTTTATGATGTTAGTAATCTACTCCTGCGAGGTTGTTGGTGTTTTACAAATAACCCTGTATAAGGTAGGTACTCATAACAAAAACAAGTTTTTTTTATTTTTTTGTCTGTCTGTCGGTTTGTCTGTTCCGGCTAGTCTCCGAAACGGCTGGACCGATTTTGACATGACTTTTACTGGCAGATAGCTGATGTTATAAGGTATAACACAGGTTACTTTTATATAACAATAAGAATTAGGGTTCCGTGCAAAAAAACTTAAACCCTTGAAATTGGTAACAAAATTCGATTCCCAGGTCAGGCAAAGTGTTATTGAGTTTTTCCATTAAGGTTTTCTCAGTACTAGCTACAAAATCTGGATCTGTGTCTGATTGATGGCAAAAGGGTCGCCTCCTATTACATGGGACTTTAACATAGCCGGCTGGACGAATGTGACTTTTTACGTATACCTCTGACTAACCCTTCGGGGATTACAGGCGTGATGTTATGTTCATCATCATTCTCCTGCACTTATCCCAATTCATTTGGGGTCGGCGCAGCATGTCTTCTTCTTCCACACTTCTCTATTACTAGTCATCTCATCAGTCACCTCCTTTGTAGCCACATCATGATCATCCTCCACACAGTCTATCCATCGTTTCTTTGGTCTTCCTCTACTCTTATTATAGCCATCTACATGCATACCCAACATTTTCCTCATACCCTGCATCACATGCCTATACCACGACAACCGATTACCACACAACTTTTCAGTCACCGGCGCCACTTTCAGACTTCCTCTTATATACTCATTTCTTATTTTATCCATTCGCGTTGCACCACACATTCCCTTTAGCGTTCTCATCACAGCTACATGCAACTGCTTTTCATTCATTCCTTTTGTGGCCAGATAGGCGTAATGTTATATTCATCTGCCTAGCCTTTTCCCAAGTATGTTAGGGTCGGCTTACAGTCTAATCGGATGCAGCTGAATACCAGTATTTTACATGAAGCGACTATCTGACCTCCACAACCCAGTTAGTACAAGGTAATACGATACCCCTTAGTAAGACTGGTTGTCAGACTTTTTGGGCCACTGACTACCTGTAACGACTGTCAAAGATCTACAAATGACAGCCGGAACCAACGGCTTAACGTGCTTTCCGAGGCACGGAGGAAACTCGGTATGTAATGGGTGGTCACCTATGCACAGACCAACCTAGGCAAGCACGGCTTAACCTAAAGATCGATCCTACCTGTATATCTGTTCTGAGTGATAGCGTTATTTGATAAAAAGATAAGCAAAAGATTAACATCTTAGATCAGATTTTCTTATATCTTTATCTGAAACATATTAATGCTGTAGATTAACTAATATAGTTACATTATAATCTTTCGCACGCAAAATACGCGCTTTGACGTGGAGTTGCGGACACCAGCCCGTTATACAATACAATTATAATCTTTTAAATCTTGAACGTGAAGGTTAAATGTTGTTTGTCATGTATGAGATGATGAAATCTTCTGTTTGATGTTGAACTTAGCAGCTCTTCTTCCTCTTTATTATAAGACTATCTTGTACATATTTCATGCAAAATAAAGAATCTTGAATCTTTATCGTGTGGTTAGTGCCTAACCAGCCCCCGTAGCATGACCACCGTAGACAAGGATTTCTTTGACGGAAGAATCGACAAAATGACAGATTGTGTCGACACGATGACAGATTTCTTTACACTATCTGTCATTTTGTCGATTCTTCCGTCAAAGAAATCCTTGTCTACGGTGGTCATGCTATGGGGGCTGGTGTCAGAGTTTTTATACCGCCCATGGACCTCTGACTTGACTTTACATGCCGGCGAGAAATATCTCGCAGGCATGCTGGTTTCCTCACGATGTTTTCTTTCACTGAAGCAATAATTATACAATACGCACATGAATCTGAAAAATCAGAGATGCGTGTCTAGGGTTCGAACTTGGGACCTATGACTTGGCAGTCCGACGGTCACACCACTAGGCTATTACCGCTTTTGAACTTAACGGTTTAGCCTCTCGTCGTCCTGCTCTTAATATTATCAGCCTATGAAGTTCCCACTGCTGGGATACGGGCCTGCTCTCTGAGTCTCTCAAAGGTGCTATAATCTACCACGTGAGCCCAGTGCGGGTGTGTAGGTGTCATGTCTTTGTTCAGAATTTCTTCTGTATCGTGGGTGGTCGGGTCTCTGACTAGTAACGACCGTCTTAAATCGACAAATGACAGGTAGAACCAACGGCTTAACGTGCTTATCGAGGCACGGAGGGAGCTCGGTTTGTAATGGTCATCCATCCACTGGCTGATCTTGTTAAGCGTTGCTTTTCCTCGAGAATTGACCCGTGTTTGCCGTTATTATTTAGCCGCAAGTACTTACCTATCAATAAGGAGACGTCCATTAATTACGTGAGGCAATTTTTCAAACCCCTCTCCCCCCTTGGTGAGATTTCGTGAGATTGACTTGACCCCCCCCCCCCCTTCCTTACGTGAGATTTATGAAAATGCGTATATAAGTGTAAATACGTTAATCTGTTCTTCATTGTGTTGGATTATAAAAAAAACATAATTTGTTTAATTTATTTTCATTGAATATTTGTTATCAAATAGGAGGAGCTCGTGGCTAAATAATAACAGCCGCTCGGGTCGATCTTTAGGTTAAGCCGCGCTTGCCTAGGTTGCTCTGTGGATGGGTGACCACCGATTGCATACCGAGTCTCGGAAAGCACGTTAAGCCGTTGATCCCGGGTGTCATTTGTAGATCTTTGACAGTCGTTAGTAAGTCAGTGGCACAAAAATCTGACAACCAGTCTTACCAAAGGGTATCGTGTTACCTAGTGCTAACTGGGTTGTGGGGGTCAGATATGCAGTCGCTCCATGTAAAATACTGGTATACATCTGAATCCGGTTAGACTGGAAGCCGACCCCAACATAGTTGGGAAAAGGCTAGGTAGATATTTATTATCAAATATTAGCGTAGCATTTAGCCATATTTTGAGGAGAAAAATGTTTTCTTAATTAAACCCAGTTTTACAATGCTTCTTGCGGAAAAAAAATTACGTGATATTTGCCGAGACCCCCTCTCTCCCTCGTGACATTTTTGTCAATATTGTATTTACCTGTAATTGGCATATATCTTAGAATATTACCGTATGATTTAGTATATGTATGTGCTGTGGGTGAACCATAAGTAAATAAATAAATAAATTGCTAATTAATGGTCGACCCCTAGAAGATACTATAATTAAATAAAGTTAAAGATAGGATAGTTTATCCGTGATCATGGTGCTTGCAACAGCGCCGAAATATCAGAAACTCAAAACAAATTGTAAACATCCCGTATTCAGTGTTAATGTTAGTGATCAACCCCTGTAGCATGACCACCGTAGACAAGGATTTCTTTGACGGAAGAATCGACAATATGACAGATAGTGCAAAGAAATCTGTCATTGTATCGACACAATCTGTCATTTTGTCGATTCTTCCGTCAAAGAAATCCTTGTCTACGGTGGTCATGCTACGGGGACAAGTCAGTTTTAAAAAAATTAATAAAAGATACTGGCTACTTTTTATAGCCCATACGTTGCAAGGTCAATATGATCATAACAAAACACACCTTGGAGCTTTGTTACTGTTGTGTCTAACAGCTGCTTTGATTATAACAGGTGTAAACTTACGTTTTACTTCTAGTAACAACTAGCAAGGTTATTATACCGATCAAGTTTATCGAAAACAAAGGCTCAGAGTCGCTCTCTGACGTCACGCATTTGTCGACGCGAAATCTACTTTTATTTTTTTGTGCCGCATAAAATTAGACCTGTAATACTTGAAGGTTTTGGTAGAGGTGTACTTACTTAATAGTACATACACATTTCGCCAGTTATATTTAAGTGCCATGTAATAGGGGAGACCAAAAACATTGGCGAAAAATCTTCCATGTTGTGGTGGACTCGTCAGTACCCAAAGATTGGCGGCATTGCCGAGTTGTACCTAGTACTGCACACATAATACACGCCTGTAATCCCCGAATGTCATTCAATGACTTTTTCGTGAAATAGTAATTTAATGGGATTCTACGAACTTTTAAAGTTGTATTGATTATTTTAATGTTTATAATTCTGTAACTACATAATGTATACAGTGAATGATAGTAATTAGCTGACCCACCTTTGCATAAATGGTTGAGATTTTTTAGAAGACGAATCGATAGTATATTATAACTATTTTATATTTAATTTGCTTTGCTCAAATAAGTACACCTCGTACTTAAGGTGTAAACGCCAGGGTTTTTTGTAATTTACAGGTCAGTTTTAGGTTGTATGTTAATTAGAATATGATTTGCGACCGTAACAAATAATGATTTACGGAGTTATATTATTAAACTCATCAATACAACCCTCTAAGTTCAGGACGTGAGAGGGAAAGAGCCTCACGTCCCAGCCGCCGAGACGCCCTGGGCGTCGGTGGTCACGTTGTGGCCCCCGACCACCGTAGGCGCGGGCCTGTGGACGGCGAGTTATGGGCTAGCTCGCCGTCCGGCCGTCTTATGACGACAGGCCGTGTCGACGGCGCGTTCGTGTTCCACGCGCGCCTCAAAGAGTAGGCAGCAACCACGTATTGGTCCGCATGGGCCGATGCCTGCCAGGGCTGCGGGACTGTTCGAAAGAGATACCGCGGCCCTGGAACACAAAGGGCAAAGAAGGAACATGGATGGGTTTAGTGAGTACAAGACTGACACTCCCTTCCGCTCCGCCCAGAGCGGGGGGGTCATTTGATGATATCCCATCCTAAAAAAAAAGACCTGCAAATTGCAAAAAACCCAAGAATTTTTTTCCTCCTTAATAGTTCACCAACGTTTCGTCAGTTATGTTTAGTCGGTTGTTATAATGGGCGAGCCTATTTCCACTAACCGGTTCTGAAAAATTCCTGATGGAAAAACTTAATATCACTTTGCTCGACCAGGGAATCGAACCTAGGACTTTATGCTCAGCAGTAGCTTTTGTGACCACTACACCAATGTGACAGAATCTTATAAATAGCGTTCTAAATACAAACTGATAGACAGGCAGACATATTGTTGCGTTTTGATAATATTTAAAAGGATAAATATTATTCAAATATATTCGCTCTCGAAATATAGTGAGGTAGGTCAATGTTTATTGTAATATTATTATCATTTAGCGACCCAAGTGACCTCTAACGGGTTGGCAATGAAACGACAGTTTGACCAGTTTATGTCGCTTTAGTCTTTTAAGGCGTATCGTACACGATGCAACAAAAAAAAACGTGTTACAAGCTATGTTGACGGCGCCGTTGTCGCAGTGGCATAGCGATTGACTGCTGCGCTGCGTGTCGCGGGTTCGATTCCCGCACGGAACAAATATTTGTATGGCCTACAAGTAGTTGTTCCGGGTCTGGCTGTTTGTGTATGTGAGTTTAAATGTTTATAATCGCACCCACGGTACAGGAGAAATTCCTAGTGTGTGAAAACGTTCTAAAAAAAAAACTTCACACATTGGTCATTTGAGTTTGTAACGCATTACTTTTTAACCGATTTCTAAAA
Source organism: Noctua fimbriata (assembly GCA_905163415.1). Taxonomy (NCBI): domain Eukaryota; kingdom Metazoa; phylum Arthropoda; class Insecta; order Lepidoptera; family Noctuidae; genus Noctua; species Noctua fimbriata. Next base: position 8,375,150 of record LR990950.1, read on the forward strand.
AGGAGGAGGTTATGTATTTCAAAAACATCTTTTTTTTTAACGTATTTTAACTGATTTACTCCGTGATTACTGGTCCGATTTACGTGATTCTTTTTACATTTGGTAGAACCCGCGCGGTGGACCCATATAAATTATATTAACTTTGGTTGAGGAGTTTATGAGTTGGCTTCCTTTAATACTTGTTTTTTCTTCTTCGTTAATTCGTTCTAGGTCGACACCTAACATCTGAATTGAACTATCATGACTTGCAACTGTTGAATATATTTTAGTTATAGTTTACTTATAAGTACTAATTTTAGAGAGCAGCGGTGTCCCAGTGGTGGTGGCTCCGACTTACGAACAATTAGTCGTGGGTTCGAACCCAGGCAGGTGCATTACTTTGTGTAATTTATTTCATCACCACTGCTCTCAAAAACGGTGAAGGAAAACATCGTGAGGAAATGCATGCGGCATGTCCTAGAACCAAAATTCGAAGACATGTGACATCTACCAACACGCACGGGGTCCGCGTGGTGGATTATAGCCCATTCCCTCTCATAGAGAGGAGGCCTGTGTCCCAGCAGTGGGAACATAGGCTGATTATACTTTATGCTATAAGTACTAATTATACCATTGTATGAGAAATAATACTACTGCGCCTAAATGTACACTTTTTGTAATACTTTAAATAAAAATATATTCCATTTTATAAATAAAACCAATTTAAAATTGTTTCATGCAACCTTTTTAGCAATAAAAAAACCGACTTCTAAAAAAACACTAATAAAGTCTAAAACAACTTTACTTTGGGAAGTCGGTGATAAACTTCCGAAAGTAAAATTATTTTAGACATTCTTAGTGTTTTTTGTTAGCAGAGCGTCGTGAACGGTGAGCCTTCGTTTAGTCGTAAACCTTGCTACAGTGGACATTCAAGGGCTTGTAAGATAAGCCACACAATCTTATCATTTCCTAGCGTGGCCAAGCCTTTTCCTATCCCATGAACGAACGTTGAATCAGCCGTATTCTTGTGTATGTTTACGATGGTAAGCAGTAGGACTAGGAAAATTGTGGAACTCTCTGCAGCCCCCGTAGCATGACCACCGTAGACAAGGATTTCTTTGACAGAAGAATCGACAAAATGACAGATAGTGCAAAGAAATATGTCATTTTGTCGACACAATCTGTCATTTTGGAAATCCTTGTCTACGGTGGTCATGCTACGGGGGCTGGAATCTGCGTTCCCTCCAACATTTAACCTGTCTACCTTCAAAACAAAAGTGGACAGCAGTAGCGAAGGATCAATTTTTGTAAGAGGTAAGCCGGAGTACAAATCTTTAATGTGATTACCACATTGTACACTAAAATCTCTGACCCCCCCCCCCCCTCTCTATCTTTGTATCTCTGAATAGACTCCGAACCCAGGTCGGCCGTAGCAAAGATAATCTCTTCAGATGGGGGTTCATGGACGGCTCAGATCTCAAACGTGTATGCGGCGTGTCTCCACAGACAATGGCCCATCTTCCATCTTGCGCTGCATGCCCTAACACCTGCGCACTTGACGATCTTATGACTGCTACAGCGAGCGGAGTTCGCATAGCTGAATTTTGGGCCAAACATATTTAACTAAAAATTTGCCATCGACACGCTAAGAAGAAGATTGTACACTTAGTTTTGATTATTTGACAATAGAATACTGACCAAACCAAAAATTACCAACCCGCACTGGGCCCGCGTGATGGATTATAGCCCATTCTCTCTCATAGAGAGGAGGCCAGTGGCCCAGCAGTGGGAACATTATAGGCTGATTATGCTATGCTTATTCTATGCTAGAATACTGACTGATATTTTTCAAAGGGAATCTGGTAGGAATCGAGTTGTATGGGACCTTCGCCACTGGTGGACAGGCATCTTCTGGGCACGCTCATTCCATCATAGACCTCATCTTTCGCTTTCCGTCAGGCGTGATCCAGGAGCAGGCCCAGATTGCAATAAAAAAAATCTTTTAAACTATCATGGTCACTAACATTATCATTAATACTAGAAACGGGATATTTACCATGTTTACTGATTGTTTTGAGTTCCCGATATTTCGGCGCTGTTTCAGTAAACATGGTAATGTCCCGTTTCTAGTGTTAATGATAAATAAAATTCTTACTGCAGCAAAGCCCTTGCATAATAATCATCGTATATGGTTATCAATTCTGGGACACACACACGCAAGCACACACACACATACACACACACTGCACGCGTGAGAGTGGACCGTGATCTTTCACACGGACCCGGTGCAGTGTGGCGGATCTCACAAGCATCTATATTAAACGTATGAAGTGGGCTAAATAATGACAGCCGCTCGGAACGATCTTTAGGTTAAGCCGTGCTAACCCAGGTTGGTCTGTGTATGGGTGACCACCCAATACATACCGAGTTTCCTCCGTGCCTCGGAAAGCACGTTAAGCCGTTGGTCCCGACTGTCATTTGTAGATCTTTGACAGTCGTTATAGGTAGTCAGTGGCCCAAAAAGTCTGACAACCAGTCTTACCAAGGGGTATCGTATTACCCAGTACTAACTGGGTTGTGGAGGTTAGATAGGCAGTCGCTCCATGTAAAATACTGGTATTCAGCTGTATCCGGTTAGACTGGAAGCCGACCCTAACATAATTGGGAAAAGGCTAGGCAGATGATAATGATGTATAAAGTGGGATGTGATCACAACTTTAACAGTAAAATGTCGTACTGACCGAAGGTCGCCGGCAACGCTAATTAACAATATGTCTACAATAGGACAGGTTTTAAGCCGTACTTCGTCAATACATGACTTCATTATGTATGACGTCACTAAAGTACTAGCAACATATTCACACTACAAGGTACACCTCTGGAGCTGCGGGACTGTTCGAAAGAGATACCGCGGCCCTGGAACACAAAGGGCAAAGAAGGGACGTGGATGGGTTTTAGTCAGTACAAATCTAACGCTGCCTTCTGCTCCGCCCAGAGCGGAGAGAGGTCCTTTGATGACTTCCCATCCTAAAATTAAAAAAGGGTACTTACACCTCTGCCTAAACGTTCGTTATATTATATTAACGACTATGTCTACAACAGAACAGGTTTTTAAGCCTTAGGTATTTCGTGAAACATGAGTTCATTATGACGTCACTTATGTACTAAGAACGGATGCCAATGATTCGGTAATTATCGTCTTTTTAGGGTTCCTCAAAAGGAAAAAGGAGCCCTTATAGATCACTTTATTGGCTGTCTGTCAGGCCCCCATTTCTCAGAAACGCGTAAAGGTATCAAGTTGAGATATCAAATACTCGGATCTACGGTCTCTTTCAGCTGTGAAAAAATTTAACTTGGAAGTCTTTTAAAGGGTACTTCCCATTGACCTAGAACCAAGACATGTCTTACAGCACATGTAAACGAAAAAATCTGAACAACGTTCCAATGTAGTTTAATAACAAAATACCTACATGTTTATATGGAACCCTCGGTGCGCGAGTCCAACTCGACTTGGCCGGTTTTTTTTTGCGGTGAGATCGGTAAATCAGTGTAGATTTTTTTTGTGGAAGAACTTGTTGGTTGATTTTTAGTATGGTGTTATTAGCAAATAAACTTCGTAAAATGAAAAGGCAAATCACGTGTTCTATGCTGCTGTTATAACCAGAAAGAATGACGCTACTCAAATATTTTAGTAAAATTCGCCGGCCAAGGCATACCCTCGTTGCTCCCGATGACGCTATACAGGATCTAAATAGACCCTTAACGAAACCGAAAAGCACTAGTTCTTCCCGTCTTTGCGATAATATTTTTGTTCTAGACCATACCTGGGAACCTTCTAGATGCGGAGATATTGGGGGTCAAAGTTACAACATTTTAGTTATTTTACCTTGGCTGGAGGTCTTACACTCAAGGCACCCACAGGATAGTCTGGTTAAGCAGATGACAACCTCCTAGGTCGACCTGTGATGTGCCATACACAATAAAAAAAATACTAGTATTACCCAGTACTAACTGGGTTGTGGAGGTCAGAGGCAGGTAGTCGCTTTATGTAAAATACTGGTCTTCAACTGCATCTGGTAAGACTGGAAGCCAACCCCAACATGGTTGGGAAAAGGCTAGGCAGATAATGCTAACGAAAGGTTCATTGTCCCAATTTACCATATAATTTTTCACGGTTACTATGGCAACCGAAGGCCGTTGCTCCTTCTAATTAGGTAACGTTTGGTACGAAATCGACTTCAAAAAACCGGCCAAGTGCGAGTCGGACTCGCGCATGAAGAGTTCCGTACCATCGTAGTAGGGGAGCCCCCTTGATTTTAATTTATTTTCATTATTTGTTGTTTAGGCGGCAACAGAAATACACATTCTGTGAACATTTTAACTGTTTACGGATCATGAGATACAGCCCGCTGACGGACAGACGGACGGACGGAGGGAAGGACAGCGGAGGCTTAGTAATAGAGTTCCGATGGTTACACTTCGTGTAAGGAAAGGAACCCTAAAATCCAAATAAATACTTATTGTAATTAAGTCAGTCAATAAAATCTGTGGCTTGCTTTATTCATGCATCTTTCAAACATTTATTTTCTGTATGACAACAAATTTATTCTCACTACATAAAAAAGAAAACAAATGTTGTTTTATTTTTCAAATCGATACAAACTATGTGAGAATAATTAATATTGTAGTATAATTATTTTTTATTGTAGTATATTTATTTGTTAAATCAGTACATTTTTATTCCCACTCCGGTGAGTGGGTTGTGTTCATTATCTGATGTAGGCCGTATTTAAAATGGATAAATAATAACAACCGCACGGTTCGATTTTAGAGTTTAAGCAGCGCTTGCCAAGGTCGCTCCGTGGATGGGTGACCATCCATAATACTGAGTTTCGTCCTCGGAAAGTACGGTAAGTCGTTGGTCCCGGCTGTAATTTGAAGATCTTTGACAGTCGTTACAAGTAGTCAGTGGCCCGAAAGTCTGGCAACCAGTCTTACCTAGTACTAACTGGGTTGTAGAAGTCAGAAAGGCAGTCGGCTCGCTTTTTGTCATGTGCGAGACAAATAAATAGGTATTAGCATTTACACTAGAAACGGGATATTTACCATGTTTACTGTTTGTTTTGAGTTCCCGATATTTCGGCGCTGTTGCAAGCATTTCAGTTACTTCAGTTTATCCGTGATCATGGTGCTTGCAACAGCGCCGAAATATCGGGAACTCAAACAAATCAGTAAACATGGTAAATATCTCGTTTTTAGTGTTTAGAAAAAAATGAGAGAAAAAAAACGGCAATTTCATAGTTAAAGACCTATTATGTACACAATGATATGATATGTCAGAAGATAAATAGTCTAGCAGACTTTTTGGTATATTTGTTCATACAAATGTTCTCTTATCTAATAGATAAGCTTGTGTTTTATTGTAACAGGTACCGTTTTATTTATATCCATGTTTGTTTTACTGTGATTGTGAATTACGTTATGAATATGAATAATGGCAAGTAATTTTTACGGTTTTTTAACCCCCGACATAAAAAGACGGGTGTTATAAGTTTGACCGCAATGTGTGTGTGTGTGTGTCTGTCTCTGGCACCGTATGGGTGGTCCATCCATCCACAGACCAACCTAGGCAAGCACGGCTTAACTTAAAGATCGACCCGAGCGGCTGTTATTATGTAGCCACGGGCTCCTCCAACAGCATCCACCAAGCACTAATTATTATCATAAACATAATTAAACAAGGTCATATAATAATGTCTACTCTAAATTATCTGTTATAGATAATATTAATATTATATACTTGATAAGATACTTAGAGAATTGTCCTCTTCTATCTTGGTTGAGGCGTAATTATTTTATTTGAGTAATAACAAGATCTTTTGTCGAGATAAAATGAGTGAAAATAGAATAAAAACAACAGCATCTTCGACAGTTGTTTCTCGATCATTATGCTTGTACTATCACTTACGGGATATCTTCCGTGATTGTTCATTATTTTGAGCTCCCGATATTTCGGCGCTGTTGCAAGCGCCATGATCGCGGGATGACTGGAGAACAATGAACAATCACGGAAGATATCCTACGGGATATCTTGTTGACAGTACAAGTTTAGTTGTAAACCGTGAAAGCTTAAAACAGTGGTCGATCATTATGATCTGGATATCTTCAAAGTTCGAGTGAATCGGTTTCTTCTGGGCAAGTGTGGTCCACCATAGGCCGCATCATCGCTTACATCATGCGAGTTGTGGCAAAGTAGCCAGTACTTGCCGAAAGGCACTGGTTCTCCCCGTCATTGCGATATTTTTTTTTGTTCTAGACCATACCTGGGAACCTTCTAGTTACGGAGATATTGGGGGTCATAGTTCCAACTTTATCACAAATATTTTTTAAATAAACACCTCCACGACCACCGTGTATTCAATCCATCCATCAGCACAATGTTAGCCCCTTTTAATTTTTATTATTTGTTGTTATAGCGGCAACAGAAATACACATTCTGTGAAAAATTCAACTTTCTACCTATTACGGATCATGAGATACAGCCCGCTGACAGAAGGCCGGACGGTCGGACATCGGAGGCTTAGTAATAGGTTTCCGTTGGTTATCCGTCGGGTACGGAACCCGGAAGACGTAGCTAGTGAACATCTACATAATAATATTATTTACACTAGAAACGGGATATTTACCATGTTTACTGTTTTCTTTGAGTTCCCGATATTTCGGCGCTGTTGCAAAATCACGGATTAACAGCGCCGAAATATCGGGAACTCAAAGAAAACAGTAAACATGGTAAATATCCCGTTTCTAGTGTGAATAATAATGTTAGTGACCATGATAGTTTAAAATCTTATACATAATAATGGGTGTAAAAAGACCCTTAACGAAGCCGAAAGGCACTTTTTTCCCCGTGGACTTTACCTGAGAACGTTCTAGTTATGGAGACACGGTTTTTGCAATAAGCACTAAATGATAATCACCTTCAATATGCATACGGAAGAATGAATGCATTCCTTTATCAATGCAGACTGATTATAGTATGATAAGCGGTCATTGAGCAGTTATCAAGAGTACATAACATTGATAAATGATAATTGATAAGTTATGCTATCATCAGTCAATGGCATCCTTCGATTTGTGGTGGAGAGGTCAACAATACATGCAGAGTGTAACAAGACCCTTAAAGAAGCTGTCAACCAAGCATTATGTACATCAAACTAAGTAACTTTACGTAAAAAATATTGCTGGGAAAGGATTTTTTTTTTTGGGGTGAAAAATGACGTTTTACGGTAGGACTAAACTACAAAACATTGTGCTGATGGATGGATTGAATAGTACGGGGGTTGAGGAGGTGTTTAAAGTAAAAATCTTACATTAAAAACATGTATTTAAAAAAACTTGTGATAACGTTGGAACTTTGACCCTTAATATCTCCGTAACTAGATAGTTCCCAGGTATAGTCTAGAACAAAAAAAAAATATCGCAATGACGGGGAGAACCAGTGCCTTTCGGCTTCGTTAAGGGTCTTGTTACACCCTTAATCAATCAATCAATCATTTTATTGCCAGGCAACAGGCCCATAGATAAAAATACACAAAATATCATCATCTGCCTAGCTTTTTCCCTACTATGTTGGGGTCGGCTTCCAGTCTAACCGGATGCAGCTGAATACCAGTATTTTACATGGAGCGACTGCTTATCTGACCTCCACAACCCAGTTAGTACTAGCCTACTAGGTTATACAAACTTTCAGGCCACTGACTACCTGTAACGACTGTCAAAGATCTAAATGACAGCCGGGACCAACGGCTTAACGTGCTTTCCGAGGCACGGAGGAAACTCGGTATGTAATGGGTGGTCACCCATCCACAGACCAACCTAGGCTAGCACGGCTTAACCTAAAGATCGACCCGAGCGGCTGTTATTATTTAGCCACGAGCTCCATTAAAAATACACAAAATAATCTTATAAAATAATAAACTAATACATATAAAAAACCTTATTTAACTAAAACTAGACCACGAATCGTTGACGGCGTCGTGTTCTGCTGTGTGTTTATACATGAACTCATGCCTTTTACCATGTGGGTAGCCGAAGTTATAATTGAATTAGCTAACGCAACTTCACTGTACGTATTGAGTATCGATAGCTATACTTAGAAGAATAAAAAAAAAACTCTGTTTTTTTTTAACTACTCTTAAGGCGACCGTTGCTATAGTTACAATAGTTACGTTTCGTCGTAGATTGAAATATGTATATTACGTTTTCTATACCATAGTAGACCTTATATATCATGAAAAACTAGAAAATACTGGCTGGATGGGTCACCGACGCTAAAACGGTAACCATGCATTCAGTAAATCATTCTGAACATGACAACATAATATTGTATTGTCAACAGAACTTTACGCTTCTACAAAAATTTTAACTCTATCTAATTATGAGAAGTCGTTAAAAATCGATTAGAAGGGTAAGTGGGGGAGGCGTTGATCAGAAGATTTTGACTATTAATTAATTAGTCATGCGTGAATTGATTAAGTCCTTTACTCTTGACCTTTCATTGTCTTTGATGCTGGAATATAAAAACGTAGCTAGTGAACATCTACATAATCATCATCTCATCATAATTCTCTTGCCCTTATCCCAATTCATTTGTGTTCGGCGCAGCATGTCTTCTTCTTCCATACTTCTCTATAACTCGTCATCGCATCAGTCACCTCCTTTCTTGCCATATCATTCTTTACACAGTCCATCCATCGTTTCTTTGGTCTTCCTCTACTCATATACCTAATACTCCTATACACATAATCATCATCTGCCTAGCCTTTTCCCAACTATGTTGGGGTCGGCTTCCAGTCTAATCGGATGCAGCTGGATACCAGTATTTTACATGGAGCGACTGCTTATCCGACCTCCACAACCCAGTTAGTACTAGCCTACTAGGTTATACAGACTGGTTGTCAGACTTTCAGGCCACTGACTACCTGTAACAACTGTCAAAGACCTAAATGACAGCCGGGACCAACGGCTTAACGTGCTTTCCGAGGTACGGAGTAAACTCGGTATGTAATTGGTGGTCACCCATCCACAGACTAACCTAGGCAAGCATGGCTTAATCTAAAGATCGATCCGAGCGGCTGTTATTATTTAGCCACGAGCTCCTCTCCTGAACATCTACATAATAATGGATGTAAAAAGACCCTTAACGAAACCGAAAGTCACTTGTTCTGCCCGTCATAGCTGTCATTTTGTTCTGGACTATACCTGAGAACATTCTAGTTCGGAGATAATGGAGGTCAAATTTCTAAATTTAGTTCAAATATCTCCATGACCACTCCTAGATTATTCAATGCATCCATCAGCACAATGTTTTGAGTACGTTACCTTGAGTACTATCGTAAACCGTGATTGTAAAAATGATTGCTGGGAAACGACTTTATTTCTAGGGGTGACCCTAGAAATAAAGTCGTTTCCCAGTAATAATTTTTGCTTGGAGTTACTTAGTTTGATGTACAGAATGCTTGGTTGACGGCTTCGTGAAGGGTCCGTTTACACCTTGTATATGACTTAATAGCATAAGCATAATCAAACTATAATGTTCCCACTACTGGGACACACGGCCTCCTCTCTATGAGAGGAAATGGGCTACAATCCCCCAAGCGGCCTAGTTCGGGCTGGTAGATGTCACATGTCTTCGAATTTTTTATTCTAGGACATGCCGGTTTCCTCACGGTGTTTTCCTTCACCGTTTTGTGAGCAGTGGTGATGATGCGTCTACCTGGGTTCGAACCCGCGACTTACTGCTCGTAAGTCGGGGCCATCACCACTGGGCCGCCGCTGTTCTTACTTTGAGTTAAAATTTAGTCGTAAATCGTAAATACAAAAAGACTAACGGCCTGTGGACGGTGAGTAATGGGCTAGCTCGCCGTCCGGCTGTCTTATTACGACAGGCTGTGTCGAAGGCGCGTTCGTGCTCCACGCGCGCCTCAAAGAGATGTCAGCAACCTAGGAAGGGATCCGCAAGCGCGATGTCTGCCAGGGCTGCGGGACTGTTCGAAAGAGATACCGCGGCCCTGGAACACAAAGGGCAAAGAAGGAACATTGATGGGTTTTAGTCAGTACAAGTCTGACACTCCCTTCCACTCAAATACGGAGAAAAAAAATCGGAAATACAAAAAGACTAACACACGTAGACGGAAAATGATTGTATACCTAGTTGTCTTTATGAATACGTTGAATGTCAATTGTACTTCATAAAACTCCAAGGTCTATTTGTCACACGTGTAAGATAAGTTTCAACCTTCGAGAAGGTTCTATTTACTGAGAATTCGACTGTACATGTATTATCATTAACACTAGAAACGGGATATTTACCATGTTTACTGATTGTTTTGAGTTCCCGATATTTCGGCGCTGTTGCAAGCACCATGATCACGGATAAACTGAAGTTAACGCGGGTGGGTGGTTTATGAGCAGACAAATCGGTCTACCCTCTTTCTTGTTCGTTTTTGCACTCAGTACCGCTACCACTGTCACTCGCAACTCGATTCTGTTCCCGACACACGAAACTCATTGCGTCCGCTTCGACTGTACGTGTGTTTGAATATTGACTGTGTCGTTGGTATAGTGGTTACTTGGGGTCGGCGCAGCATGTCTTCCCCTTCCAGACCTTTCTATTACTGGTCATCTCATCAGACACATCTATATCATTAACACTAGAAACGGGATATTTACCATGTTTACTGATTGTTTTGAGTTCCCGATATTTCGGCGCTGTTGCAAGCACCATGATCACGGATAAACTGAAGTTATTGCGGGTGGGTGTTTATGAGCAGGTCTCCACTTTTGGCGGTTTTGTGTCATGGTTATCCAGTTTCTTCAGTCCACTTTTGATCAGATCATCTGTCCACTTAGTCGGTTGTCTTCCCACATTCCTCCGTCCCGTCCGTGGTCTCCACTCCAGCACTTATAATAATGTTATTGGGTAGAAAATCCATTTTTTTTTTATCGTGTGGTAGCACCTAACCTGGTGTCTGAGTGTTTATGAGCCTCTGACTTGGCCTTACATGCCGTCGAGAAATATCTCTCAAGCATGCTGGTTTCCTCACGATGTTTTCCTTCACCGAAGCAAGCGATAATCATACAATACGCACATGAATCCTGACATCATAATTTCATCCGAAAGACGTCCACTGCTGGACATAGGCCTCCCCCAAGTGTCGCCACATTGACAGGAATGAATCACGTGAATCCTAACGCTGGGCACTAACCAAACGATAAAGAAGATTAGGACTAATACTTGTTTTCTTTAAAACATAGTCTTCAAAGTTCTCATTAGAATGTGTAGCCTTACACGTGATAACTTTGAGCCTTCTAGGTCACGGCTTACCACATAAGGCCAGCCTGACTTAATAACTAGACTAGACTATTAGTTATTATATCGTGTAATAAAAAGAACAAAATGGGAATTTTCCGTTGCGTAAGTATTATCAGTCTAGTGAACCCATTGTCTGTGGTGTATGGTTCCCCTCTACCTAAATTATGGGGAAACGATATCCAATGACGGCACGGTTGGCGCAGTGGCTGAGCGATTGGCTGCTGCGCTGCGTGTCGCGGGTTCGATCCCCCCACGGAAGAAATATTTGTGATCTACAGGTAGTTGTTCCGGGTCTGGCTGTTTGTGTATGTGAGTTTAAATGTTTGTACCGACGATACAGGAGAAATTCCTAGTGTGGGGCAACGTAAAATATGAAATTCTGTAGAAAGGAAACTGCATCGATGGTCTAGTGTAGTAAGTAGATAATATCCGACCATATATTTGATGAATAAATGAATATGAATATGAATATAAGACGAGCGACGCCGCGGGCAAAACCTATACAGGGTGGAAGGGACATCGACGCGAAAACGTTTACCACGTATTCAGTACATCATTCTGAGTCCCCCAAAAACAAATCTGCTGTTTCCTACAACAGTGCAAGCCCTACACGGTCAAAATGTATGGAACAGCAGCTTTTTTATTTTTTTATTATCCGATGACCAATGTAGGGGGCATGATCGAGGGCTGCGGGACTGTTCGAAAGAGATACCGCGACCCTGGAACACAAAGGGCAAAGAAGGAACATGGATGGGTTTTAGTCAGTAGGGTCATTGGGTACTTTAACATTTTTCACTTTAAAATTAAAACTTGGTTAAGGTCAACAATGACAGAAAACCGTCTTGTCGGCCTCTGTATAATGAGTGTGCATAGAAAGAGGGTTCTGGAAGCACAACTACATTTGAAAACGAAATTTTAGCTAGATTTAGCCAGAACCCTCGCAGGTTATTATTGAAATAAGGTGTAGTGCAGTCAATAAAACGTATTAGTCAGTAAATAAAAAGCATTTATAATTTCCTACTACTTAGTTTATTTACTTCTGCCCCACCCCTTAATAAATGCTGGGTACGCCCATGGTAGGGGCGGCTAAGAATGATGTACTGAATACGTTGTAATCATTTTCGCGTCGATGGCCCTTCCACCGCGTATATCCTAAACTTATAATGCCAATGGGCATTTGTTGCCGTTCGCGTTTCGTAATTTTATTAGCAGTCGTGAATTAGCTAATGAGAACTGCTAATTTAAGTATCTAACACCAACTTCGTTATTAGTCAAATAAATATTGTACGCGAGTTTTTCAATGTCATATTATGTGAATTGCGTGTATGACCAGCACGCGTAGCATGACCACCGTAGACAAGGATTTTGTTGAAGAATGGACAAAATGACAGATTGTGTCGACACAATGACAGATTTCTTTGCACTATCTGTCATTTTGTCGATTCTTCTGTCTATGGTGGTCATGCTACGGGGGCAGATGTATGAGCGTGGAGTAAGCAAAAGTTTTATGTAAGGATCGTAGCAGGGGGCCTAAAATGTCCGCTTTATCAGAATCATAATACCATAACAATAAGAATCGCGTTAAAATTCTTAATTGCGAGTGTGACCACACTCGCAATTAATATTATGAATTGCCACTTTGGGACCATTTTAAGAATTTTGATTATTATGATTCTGCTAAAGCGCCATTTTAGGCCCCTGGTCGTATGTATTGTAATTTAAAACATCGCTGACTTATGAAACCATCATAAAGGTATCTTAAGACTTCATGATCTGAAATCGCCAACACGCAGTGAGCAAGCGTAAAAACATTTAAATGTTTGACAGGTTTTTAATTATAAAGGGTGTTAAAAAGACCCTTAACGAAGCGGAAAGGCACTTGTTCTTCCCGTCATTGCGATCAGTTTTTTGTTTTGGACCATACCTGGGAAACTTCTACTTACGGAGATATTGGAGGTTAAAGTTCCAATCTTTTCACAATTTTTTCTTCAAGTACTAGTTACTAATGTTATAACTTTACTTTCAATACCTCCATAGCCCTTTACTATTCAGTACATCCATCAGCACAATGTTTTGAGTGCGTTACATTGAGTTTTACCGCAAAACATGAATTTTCGTCCCAAAAAAAAACAAATCGTTTCCCAGCAATATTTTTTACGTCGATTTACTTAGTTTGATGTACATAATGCTTGGTTGACGGCTTCGTGAAGGGTCCGTTTACACCTTGTATGTATGTATGCACAGTTTAATCAGAAATGCCTGTCTTTTTGTTTACTTTTCTAACGCCATACTTTAAAATATAATAAGATCAAACACGTCTCTACCTCAGCATAATTTATTGAAAACAAAACATGTAGTAGGTAATCATTAAAACAAAAACCAAACCAAAAGTGCCAAATCAACAAAGTGTAAATAAGTACAAAACTAAAATCTCCACAACTATTAAAAGTGACGATAAAATAAGGTACAATCAAGCAAAAATCAGCACTATGAGTACGATATAGGGGCCGTATATCAGCATCGAAGAATATACAAAAACAAATGCAAAGGAAGTTCACCTTTCTAAACACAACATTAAGGTGCATCCAGCTGGACTAGAAGCCGACCATAACGTAGTAGATTATGACGTACAACAGAAGCACCCAACAAACAATGCACCTGCATTTGTAACTCTCAGCAATGGAAATAGAATCAGATATAATACTGACAGCAAAAATGAAGGACAAATCAGAGAGAAGGAGATCAAGCATATTCTCCTTGCTAAGAAAGAAAAAACTCACGAGGCAATTCTCCGAGCCGGGTATATTTACGTCCAATCGGAAATATTCGGCAGATTCCGCCATCTTGGATGATTTTACAAAAACAGAAGATGGCAGTTACAAGATGTGTTTGGTGCAGCAGGCCGATCACAGGCATTCTTGTGTATCTAATGGAGGTCAGTTTAAAAGTAATATTTTTTTTAAATATGTTGGAGAAGTTTTTTAAAGAGGAATCGCCAGGGTAGCTGGGTCCGTCCGCCTTATGACGACAGGCCGTGTCGACGGCGCGTTCGTGTCCCACGCGCGCCTCAAAGAGATGTCAGCAACCACGTAGGGGTCCGCATGGGCCGATGCCTGCCAGGGCTGCGGGACTGTTCGAAAGAGATACCGCGGCGCTGTAACACAAAGGGCAAAGAAGGAACATGGATGGGTTTTAGTCAGTAAAAGTCTGACACTCCCTTCCGCTCCGCTTTATGATTTCCCAACGTAAAAAGAAAAGGGTAGCTGCGTAATTCAAATTTCAAATCTTACGTTTTTTTTTTTTTTTTGCAATTTACAGGTCAGTATTGGGTTGTGTGTTGATAAAAATATGATTCGTGCCCGTAACAAATATGGTTTTACTAAGTTATAATATAACAGTTTAATAGTTTGGGGGAGGCCTATGTCTAGCAGTGGACATCATCATCATTCACCATCATCATCATTTCAGCCGTCTTTTGGCTTGATGAAGTTATAACCATTAAAATCATCAATACAACCCTCCAAGTTCATTTAGTCCAATGGAATGACTTTTTCATGAAATAGTCATTCAATGGGATTAAATGAACTAAAAGGAGTTCTCATGATGATTTTAATGACTACAATTCTTTAAATACATAGGTTTTACGGTCGCGAATCATATTTTGTTTGACATACAGTCTGACACTGACCGGCAAATTGCAAAAAACGAAGAAAAATTTGAATTTCGCGGGCTACCCTCGCGCTACCTCCTTAAGGTACACATGCGAACAACTACTAACAGTATTTATAAATGAATAAATTCATTTAAATAAGGAAATAATATCACAGGAAAAAAATAAAAATTAAAATAGAGTTTATTTTTTTCCTGTGGCTTTCCATCATGTCAGTGAAATAATAATCAAAATACAATCATGTTAATACGATACTAATCAAATACAAAATATCAATAAAATAAAAACCAAAATACGATAAATAAGTAGTAAAAATCAATCCATCCATTTTTATGTCATCACTAAAAAAAAAAAATATGTTCGTCATTAACTCAATAGTTAAAAATATTTCTGCTCACAAAATTCTTGCGTGTCTTTCTTTGATGAAGTGGTCCGTCTGGTCTTGGCATTGCCTATGTAAATATTAATATATCAATCGTTATTAAACCCAGATGGTATCCGAAGAAATACCTAATGTATATTCGACTATCTTGGTCAATGCACTTGAAATAATCCCCATACAGTTTATTTTAAAATCCTAAGCCAATGTCTGTGAATAGTCCAGAAGTTCAGCTCCATAAACACGGTTCACGTACAGCGAGTGCAAGTGCACTGGCAGCTGGCATTTGTTTGAGCTTGCCATACGTACAGATGTTCCAGGAAATGTATACGCTTCGGTAATCGTCGCCTATCTTCGGAAATACGAACGATCAATTATGAAATGTAATATGGATATTACGGACGACGCAGCTCACCCCTTTAGATCTAAGAATTCTGTAAGTTGGTGCAGAGCATGATCACGATAAGATCGGGCAAGTCCAACTTTGTCCGACTCGGCCCCGCCCACTATTACGTCATCGGCGCGCCGACGGTCGACCGTGCTCTGCGCCACACTAGGCCGGCCACTACCTGCGCCATGTAAAAAGGGAACAAAAGACGGGCTGCTTGCCGCAAAATGGTCAGTCGTTCTTCAACCGGCAAGCAGCAAACAGTTACGAATAAACTCCGTGTTCACCAATCCTGAAGTTTTACTTATCAACAACATCAAAATATACAGTCCACCTCGTCAGTTGGTCCTTCGAGAGCCGGATCGCGAATTAAAGTTCTTCAATTTTGTGTGAAGTGAATCAAGACTATTTCAAGACAAATCATGAAGACTAGAAGCGTTACGGCCAAGGAAAGTGAATCGGAGTCAGGCTACGATAGCCGACGTCCCCGTACGTTTGAAGACCCGCCTAGGTCGCCGTCGACCATCGCGTCCGTGGTACCGCGCACCCCGTACGGTGCGCCCGCGGCTGGGACCGATCCCACCGACCACGCGCTCGCGACCGCACACCTCGCAACCGCTGCCGCCGCGGCGAGGAGAGTCGCGTCGACTACGTCCGATGGCGCGTCCGCCGCACCAGCTCCACGCCTAGTACCGGCGAGTAGAGCTACCGCGACCGCGTACGATTATGGGGAATCGCTCTCCACGCCACCCGCGTCCGCCGCACCAGCTCCACGCCTAGTACCGGCGAGTAGAGCTACCGCGACCGCGTACGATTATGGGGAAACGTTCTCGACGCCACCCGCGTCGCGATACCCGACGAACCCCTCCGTACTACGACCCCAGGACTCGGCAAGAACTGTGACAGCTGCGCACGTTTCTGTGAGAGATACAGCGAGTACGATACGTTCAAGAAGATCGTATTGTAGTGACGTGGCGAGAATGAAGAAGGCGGAATATGAAGCTCAGAAGAGAATCGCTGCTATACGGAAAGAGCAGCTAGAGATTGAAAAGGAGCTCGTCAACAAACGCTTCGAGTACGAAATTTCGGCAATCGAGGCAGAGGCAGAGGCCCGTGAAGAGGGCTCCGTACATCGGAGTGATGGAAGAGTGGACGAGTGGCTTCAAAATATGGACCGAAGTCACCCCCAAGTCCCGGATCAGCCTCAGGAAAGGCAGCCTCCGCGTCCTGCTACCACGCACGTGGCTCAAGAGACCGCCGCCTACGTCGAACCCGCCATGCGTGATGATGATGTCTCGCCTATCAGAAACGACAGAAGAAGACAACGATCGGCCTCGCGTTCACCCACTAGAGGGGAACGCCGTGTCGGAAAAGGCATTGAACAGTTGGCCGACACGTTGAACAAAATGATGCATGTACGCCCGCCGCCGCGACAAGTGACTGAGCTGCCTATATTTACGGGAGCGGCTACTGAATGGTTGCCATTTAAGGCGGCGTACACGGATTCATCAAGTGTATACAAGTTCACCGCGATCGAGAATCTGGCAAGATTACAAAACTGCATCAAAGGTGAAGCAAGAGAGGCAGTATCGGCACTCCTGTACACCGCGTCAGACCCGCAAGTGGTAATTATGACACTGGAGCAGTACTATGGGAGGCCAGAGATACTCATGGATCGAGCAATGGAGGATTTAAAGAAACTACCTCGACTCACAAGTGTGGCCAGTGAAGTGAACTCGTTCGCAGTGAAATTACAGAACATAGTGTGTGTGTTATCTAACATAGATAACCGCGGGTATATATGGAACCCGATGTTAGTGCGTGAAGTGATAGAAAAGTTGAGCCCGCACATAAAATCGAGATGGTGCGACTACGCTTCAGAGGCTGTGGAATCGTCGCGGGAACCAGAAATAATTCTGTTGTCCAAGTTCCTGATGCGGGAGGCTGATCGAGCTATGAGGTACGCCTTCACAAATACTACACCCACACTTGCTACAAAGAAAGAAACAAGAAGTGTACCGCAAGTCAACGTAAAGAAGAGGGCGAGCCGAGAAGTAGTTTACGTGACATCGGAAAAACACGAAGAAAGAAGACTAGAGTGTTTGTGTTGTGGCGGTGACCACGAAGTACCGAAATGTGCAAAGTTTCTAAAAATGAGTGTCGACGAAAGGTGGGAGTGGGCACGCACCGAAAAAGTGTGTTTTAAGTGTGTGACGAGGCGCCATCGACGTGAGCACTGCCGAGCGAAGCGATGTGGCAAAAAGTCGTGCAGCCGCCCGCATCACGCGTTGCTGCACAAAGAAACACCACAGGGTGAAAAATCAGACAAGGCGACCGACGCTGAGAAACAACACTCAGAGGAAGCAGTGATGACAGTCTCCGCGTCGAGCAATACGTCATCGCGTGTGTTGTTAAAAATGTGTCCCGTGATATTAAAAGGGCCCGGCGGAGAAATATCTACGTTCGCGTTGATGGATGAAGGCTCAACAACATCGCTCGTCGACGAAGATTTAACACGCCGCATTCAAGTAAGTGGACCAATTTCTACTTTACGCATTCAAGGCGTAACCTCGCAACAACACGAGGAATGTAGCCAGGAAGTGAAGCTACAGATACGCGGCCAGAATGGTGACTTCCAGGAACTACGCGCACGAACTATGAAAGACCTGCGACTGCATGGTCAGACAGTGGATAGGTCGACACTCGTGAACTATCCACACCTCCAGGACATGCAAAGAGACGCGTTCTTTGAGGAAGCCACGCCGAAGGTGTTAATAGGTGCTGACAATTGGCACCTAATAGTCACACGTGAACTACGCATGGGCAAGAAGAATGAACCCGCAGCTTCATACACTCAATTGGGATGGGTGATCCACGGGACTGCACCTCGCGCAACGCTGAAGAAACAAGAGGGACAAGTAGTGCTACATCTACACGATGTGTCTGCAGCAAGACAGACAGATGATGTACGTCGTGTAGAAGAGCTAGTGAAGTCACACTTCAAGATTGATGCCCTGGGAGTCTCTTTGGCAAAGAAAGTCAAGCCTGAAGACCAGAAAGCGATCGACGTGGTTCAAGCTACCATGAAAAAGGTAGATGATCACTTTGAAGTCGGGTTACCATGGCGTGATGAAAATGTTTCAATGCCCAACAATTACAACTGTGCCTTGAGAAGATTGAAAACAATCGAAAAGAAGATGGACTCATCGTCATGCTTCGCAGCACAGTACAGTGCTCTGGTCAAAAACCTACTGGACAAAGGATACGCCCAGGAGTGCAATGGGACCGAAGATCAAAATAAGAAAGTGTGGTACCTGCCACACTTCCCGGTCATTAACCCTAACAAGCCGGGGAAGATGCGTCTGGTGTTTGACGCCGCACACCGATATAATGGAGTGTGCCTGAACGACTACCTACTGGAAGGACCTGATCTCTTGAAATCACTGCCAGGGATCTTGTTCAGGTTCAGAGAGCGTCCGGTAGCCGTCACAGCCGACATACAGGAAATGTTTCTCCAGATAAAAATACGAGAGCAAGACCAAACTGCACAGCTGTTTCTCTGGCGAGATAAGGAACGTGTTCAGCCACCGAAGAAATACAAGATGACGTCGATGATCTTCGGAGCGTCGTGTTCACCCTTCATCGCGCACTCAGTACGAGACGCCAATGCGAGACTGTACACGCCAGAGTACCCCGACGCGGTACAAGCTATTACGTCGAGTCATTATATGGATGACTACGTGGACAGCCTTGCTACGGAAGAAGAGGCGATCAAGACAGCGCGTGAAGTCATAAAGATTCACCAGAACGCGCACTTTAACCTGAGAGGCTGGTGCTCAAATAAATCCCCAGGCCCCAGGTTCCTGTACGGCGACGAAGAGTCCTGGCCAAAAGAAAAGGTCAAGGACAACATAATCAAAGACGACACAACCCAGGACGAAGCAACGTTCTTAATAATGGACGAGAAAATAGAACGCCCTTCTCACCTGCCCGACATAAGCAGGTTCTCGTCCTACGAGAAGTTACTGCGAGCGACAGCTGTGCCCCTCCTCTTCAAGGAAAAATGCAAGGATAGGACCAGCCAGATGACCGTCGACCTAATTGAGAAGGCCGAAAAATTATGGTTGCAACAGGCACAGCTCGACCACTACAAGGATGAAATACAGTTGCTCGAGAAGGGTAAGCCGGTGCCCAAGTCCAGCAGCCTATACAAGTTGGACCCATACTTGGAAGATAGAATCCTCAAAGTTAGAGGGAGAATCGGGCACGCGTCAGTCCCTGAAACAAGGAAGACGCCTGTAATTCTACACGGCAGGCACCCGTTGACGCGACTGCTGGTGGAGGACGCACATCGCAGGGCTGGCCACGCTAACAACGAACGCGTGGTCAACGACCTAAGACAAAAGTACTGGGTGGTCAACCTACGCCCTACGGTGCGAACAGCAGCACAGCGATGTCAGCTTTGCCGCATCAGAAAGGCGATACCAGTAAAGCCTACAACGGGGGACCTACCTACTGAAAGAGTAATGAAGACACAGCGGCCCTTCACCCACTGCGGTACCGATTATTTCGGTCCTATGACAGTGGTCATAGGAAGAAGACATGAAAAGCGATGGGGAGCGCTGTTCACCTGCCTAGTCACGAGGGCAGTTCACTTGGAATTAGTGTCGAGTTTATCAACCGACTCGGCACTAATGGCAATAAGAAGAATGGCGGCGCGACGAGGTTGGCCCAGAGTCATGTACTCAGACAATGGCACGAATTTCAGAGGGGCCGACAACGAACTGCGCGCGGCCTACAAGGAGTGGGCCAAGGATTTCGTCCACTTTGGGCTTCCACAACGTATGAAGTGGAAGTTCATACCACCAGGGGCGCCGCATATGGGGGGAGCGTGGGAGCGACTAGTGCGCTCTGTTAAAACGGCGCTGGGGGCGACCTTACATCAACGAGCCCTAAAAGAAGAGGTGCTGCTGACGCTGCTGACAGAGGCCGAACACTCTATAAATTCTCGGCCTCTGACCCATGTCTCCGTTGATCCCAAGGATCCGGAGGCACTCACACCCAACCACTTCCTCATCGGGACCTCCTCAGGCCTTCCCCGCACTGGGCCTTGTGAGGAGGCCAGCCGCAAGCAATGGAAAACTGCCCAAGCGCTCGCCGACCACTTCTGGCGGCGCTGGGTGAACGAGTACCTGCCTACGTTGGTGCCTCGCGGTGCGTCAGATGACCACCGGCGACCCCTTCAAGTTGACGACCTAGTCGTCGTCGTCGACTCTACACTACCGAGAGCAACGTGGCCACGAGGCGTCGTGGAAGCCATCTACAGCGGTCCAGACGGCAAGGTGCGGTCAGCGGACGTCAGGACTACAGCGGGCACCCTACGGCGTCCTGTTACGAAGCTCGCCGTCCTCTGCGTGGGAAGTTAGGCTACGGTAGCCCTGCGCCGGGGGGAGGATATTACGGACGACGCAGCTCACCCCTTTAGATCTAAGAATTCTGTAAGTTGGTGCAGAGCATGATCACGATAAGATCGGGCAAGTCCAACTTTGTCCGACTCGGCCCCGCCCACTATTACGTCATCGGCGCGCCGACGGTCGACCGTGCTCTGCGCCACACTAGGCCGGCCACTACCTGCGCCATGTAAAAAGGGAACAAAAGACGGGCTGCTTGCCGCAAAATGGTCAGTCGTTCTTCAACCGGCAAGCAGCAAACAATCAAGAATAAACTCCGTGTTCACCAATCCTGAAGTTTTACTTATCAACAACATCAAAATATACAGTCCACCTCGTCAATGGAGCTGTTATGGCCATGGAAATGCTTGACTATTTTGTATAAGTATGATTACAAAATCACTACATAGTATAAAACAAAGTCGCTTTCCCTGTCCCTATGTCCCTTTGTATGCTTAAATCTTTGAAACTACGCAACGGATTTTGATGCGGTTTTTTTAATAGATAGAGTGATTCAAGAGGAAGGTTTATATGTATATATTGCACCTGTGCGAAGCCGGGGCGGGTCGCTACTTATAGATAAACCTTTTGACCTCCAAAGCATAAATGCACGCCCTCCACTCCAAGCCACAATCTAACCTACCATTTTGTCACAGATTTGTGTGATTTGGCGTACAGGGCACGCGCTTGCTTGTCACTTATATGTGACTATGGCGATCAAAAGGTTAACGATTTTATGCTATTTCAAAAACTTGAGTGACAGATAACGATTGCGACCGGAGTAGGTAACCTGACTGAGACATAACTTCATACAAAAGTTAGACGTCATTAGCAAGCAAATCGTGCCATAAAGTAAACCCTCCCGGTTACTCTATGCCACGATTCGCTTGCTAATTCGAAACTTACCGAAGCGCATATCTTTTATGGTTTAACTGTACGGTTCTATGTGTGCGTGCTTCCAAAAGATGGCGGTCTGCGAGCGGTTAATGTAACTTGACAAAATAAAAGTTCAAACAAATGCTCCTCACTACTACAAAACTCTGTTTTACTGTTTCACGAATTATGTGCTAATTCGAAAACACTAAGGGGCCGTCCCCACGAGCGAGTGATTCATCATCATCATCATTTCAGCCGAAAGACGTCCACTACTGGACATAGGCCTCCCCCAAGTGTCGCCACGTTGACCGGTCCCGTGCGACTCGCATCCAGCGGATCCCTGCAACCTTCACCAGGTTATCGGTCCACCTAGTGGGAGGCCTTCCAACTCAGCGTCTTGCGGTTCGCGATCGCCACTCCAGAACTTTTCGGTCCCATCGGCCTTCCGTTCTGAGAATAGAATAGAATCGCGGCGATATTATCGTCGAGCGACGTTTTTCTATACGATAATATGCGATGCGACGACGGCCCCAAAGATTACCGAAGCGCAAACCTTTTCTGGTTTAACATTAAGTGTCTATGTGTACGTGAGCCTGTTTTTACTCGTTGTATCAAACTGACCTTCTGTTGATACTATTCTTATGTAGAGTTCAATAAAAATATACACTTAATAACTGTTATTATATTAGAGATTGATAGCACATTCGTCTGCGAATGACGTATTACTTTCATATGTTCTGGCTGACTTTGAAATCATTGGCATTTCGAGAGGTGAATGAATTTATGAATGTGAACAACGTCTACAATGATATCAGGTGGCCTACCATGACGTTTTAAAGCAGGAATAAGTCCAGTGTGGGAAAGAGATGGCGCCAGACGACCTGTATAGCTCTGTCTCTTTCCCACACTGGAATTACTCCTGCTTTAGACGTTATAGAAAGGACGTTATATAAAGACGTTATATTTCTCGCACTTAAAAACTTTCAAATTCAAGTCGCAATCTCCTCTTAGCGATTATAATCAGCAGAGATTGCAATAAGTGGAGTTTACTTATCAAAATTTCAAGGAAGAAAGTAATATGTAGATGAGACCTTACAGTTTTGGAAAATAAATTGTACCTATTCCCATTTGATATCAGTGTAAAATAAAAAAAAAATAAAAAAAAATATTACCTTAAATAATTCTACAAGATACACTTATCTAATACTATGCAGCACTACAACTAGGTAAAAGAGTGTTTTTTTAAGTATAATAGTATTGTTAAAAAAAAAAAAAATGAGAGTGATGTCATTTTATTTCTCGTATTCTTCTCAGCAAATCAAATGGAAGAGTCCATTTGATACCTATAACATGGGAAAATAACTAGTCCACCATCTTTGGGAGTCCGCCATATTGTCACTTGAAACATGTAAATTTTATATCACCATTGTAACAGTGTTTTCTGCAAAAATAAATGATTTGATTTTATTTTGTATTTAAAATGACGTCACTTACCTAAGCATACATTGTCATCCAAACTAAACATGTATGAACAATTTCAGCTCTATCGGAAAGCGGGAAGTGGGTCAAATTTAACTTCTAAGATTTTTTACATAGTTACAGGTAATGAAAGCGTGTTGAAAAAAAAACGAAAACTGTGCGTAAATTAAATGCATTTTTGAAGACCGACTGACTTCAGGAGTTGCAGGGATTAACCATAAAAACAAAAAAAAACTTTTGCAAAAAAAATAAAACAATTTAGTCTGCGCGTCTGGCTTGTTCCAGGAAAAAAAACAGCACCTTATCAAAATAAATGAAACGGATGTTTTTATCGCAATTTTAAAAATAGCCTCATAGTAAAAATATTCTATTGGAAGTATATTCACCTTTTCAAAGGTGGAGATCAAAGTCACCCTGTATATCGTTCTGTTTCATAGCTTTTGTCGGGTTGTATGGCACTATTTGTATACAAATCTCTTGAAAATTTGCCAGATTTGGCGCGAACCTCCATGTAAACTGAATACTGAGTGATTATTTGTTAGGATGTGCAGTTGAAATAATAAGATGGGCGGGTGTTAGGCACGTAATATAACAAACGACATTGTATTTGCGCAACTCTAATGGGTGTAAAAACACCCTTAACGAAGCCGAAAGGCACTTGTTATCCCCGTCATTGCGATATTTTTTTTGTTCTGTAACATACATGAAAAGAAAGAAAGAAAATATATTTATTTGCCGCAGGGACATGACGTGCATCATACAAAATTACAAAAAAAAAAAAAAAACAAACTATAAATTCAACTGGACGGAACAAAAAAAGAAAAAAATTAACAGCTTGCACGTCGTGACTGCGACAAGCAGGTTACTC
Source organism: Noctua fimbriata (assembly GCA_905163415.1). Taxonomy (NCBI): domain Eukaryota; kingdom Metazoa; phylum Arthropoda; class Insecta; order Lepidoptera; family Noctuidae; genus Noctua; species Noctua fimbriata. The sequence continues at coordinate 8,399,613 of LR990950.1, forward strand.
AGCATGATGCTGTGCTATGTGGACATGGTAGCCTTCTAGTTACGGAGATATTGGGGGTCAAAATTCCTACTATCTCGCAAGTTTTTTTTTCGAAATACAAGTTTTTAATATTAAATCTTTAGTTTAAATACCTCCACGACCCTCGTACTATTCAATGCATCCATCAGCACAATGTTTTGAGTGCGTAACATTGTGTTCTACCGTAAAAGGTTTTATCACCCCAAAAAAATAAATCTTTTCCCAGCAATAATTTTTGCGTAAAGTTACTTAGTTTGATGTACAGAATGCTTGGTTGACGGCTTCGTGAAGGGTCCGTTTACACCTTGTATGCCTTTACTAATGTCTCGTTTACTGTTTGTATGGTAAACTAATGAATTTAGAGATTACATGGATAGATAAGATCATTTATTTGTCCAAAACATGAGAATACACACACACATAAATTATATCAGTCATGTTTTGCCTTTACGGCGCACAAACTGTATAAATAGCCAAACATTAAATAAATATAAATTCATCTATTATTCAGAGCCAAATAGAATAGAATATTCTTTAGTGTACATACTAATTTTAAAAAAAATCACCTATGGAACAGGTGTTTTTTTTTAAATTAGTACCGGTCATAATAAATCTTCTTTAACAACTTTTATTTGTTATTATAAAACCAATTTAAAAGTAATTTGTTTACGTTAGAAAAGTAATGTAGTCTTTTTTAACCGACTTCAAAGTAAACTGTTATATCGAGTGCTGAGTTAAGTATACTACACCTGTAATAATAAAAGCAACAGCTGTATTTTATTATAAATTATAAAACCTTTTTTTTTGATCCGCCTGAACGGCCTTGTTGTTCTAGAGAGTGTCCATGGATTTCTTGCCCATTCTTCTCCATAGAGATCTACGCTTTGGAATGTGCAACTACAGTTCTTTCGCAAGTTATTATGCCTTGTGACTGTGACTGTAGCTTCGCTTTTTTTTTGTTTTATTTGACATTCAAAAGTGCCTGTGATGGTCTAATTGAAATAAATTCTTTGAGTTATTTTTTTTTTTGAGTTTCTAGTAGTCGCAAGCGCGACTGCTGAGCATGAGGTGCTGGGTTCGTTTCCCAGGTCGGGCAACGTGTTATTGGGTTTTTCCATCAGGAATTTCTCAGTGACAGCCACGGAGTCTAGATTTGTGCCTGGTTGATGGCAATAGACCCGCTCCCTATTACATGGGACTTAAACATAACTGAAAGTTCGCTGCTTAGATATCTGCTCTTGTTTTGCCAATTAATGTCTGAGTACTTTATTGAGGATATAGATAAGACGCATTGACGCACAGACTGTTACCATAAATTCTGTACGTGATAAGTTAGACCCACCAGGGTTGAAAATGTTTGTGAGTTATTAAGATGGATGCTGCAGGGTAACCACCCCCCCCCCAAATCAAAGTACCATACAACAGTTGACAGTTTCGATGCATGTATCAAAAGCTACAGTTTTTGTTCAAGAATCGTCAATTTCATGAAAAAGTTATTCAATAATGTTAAATGAACTTATACGGTTGTTTTGATGATTATAATTCTGTAAAGCTATATTTGTAACTTTCGCGTATCATATTTTAATCACCATACAACCTGACACTGACCTGATAATTGCAAAAAATGTAAGAAAATTTGAATTTCGCGGGCTACCCTGAGAGCCACATGGCGCGGTGCGGCTCCGGCACGGTGCGGCTCCGGCACGGTGCCTGAATGTTACCGCTCCGGTTTTCTACATACAAAAATGTGTTGTAGCGGCACCGCATAGTTGTTCCCGATACATTGTTATTACAGAACGTAGTACGTAGGGCAAGCCAATAATTTTTTCATCTGCGCCGCCGCGATGTCGTACTTCCCGTGTGGTTGTCAGTGCGGCGAAATGGCTTGCGGTGCGGCGCCGCACCGCACCGTGTGGTTTAGCTCTGAAAATTCTCCCTTAAAAAAGAGATCAGCTGCTTCATTTCAAAAGTGCAATTACTTTACGGTCAAAACGTATGGCACAGTTCATATTTTTCTATAACCGACGAAAACTACTAAATTCATTAGAAACTGTGGCGGCACTACAAAAAAGTACTAAAGGAACATAGAACTGAAAGTGCACGCCATCTATGACACAGCTGAAGAACTAACATCAAAATTCCTAAATCGCGCAGTTCAAGTTATCCGCTACTTAAGACTATACGGGGTGAAAAGGACACTGGCCGCGAAAACGGTTACCACGTATTCAGTACATCATTCTAAGCACATATAAATTTTCCGCATATAAATTTTTCATGGGTTATTAAAAATTTCTATGTCTCTCTCGCGGTGTCCCCTCCACCCCGTATAGAAAATACCGACAACAACCGTCGGGCAGTTGCCCACCAGACACAACACCCGTCTGGTCGGAGGATCCTCCCTTTTCTTTGGAGGGATGAAGAATTTTACACCCTGTTCTTCATGCTCTCAAAAAACAAATAACTAAAGGTCTCATCATCAGGACAAAGCAGAAAAATTGTACATTATGCACGTTGATGTCCTAGATTCCGTGTACCAGAATTTGCTCATATTTAAGGATGTGGAACAGTTGCCGGGGCTGCGGGACTGTTCAAAAGAGATACCGCGGCCCTGGAACACAAAATGCAAAGAAGGAACATGGATGGGTTTTAGTCAGTACAAGTCTGACACTCCCTTCCGCTCCGCCCGGTGCGGTGGGGTCATTTGATGATTTCCCATCTGAAAAAAATAAGGATGTGGTATAGACCACCAAACTGAACCACTTCTTCCATGGGTCCATCATCGTATCAGCAAAAAAAAAAACCTGTCATCCCATACAAAATTTCAAACCTCGACCAATATGTATAGGATAGCATAAAAATTTTTTTTACGTTGTTTCCACGGTATACTTAACATCTTCAGTGCCAGGAACCCACCTGGTGGGTCCAGTCAAGTCGCAATTGCGATGCCGGGAACCCACCTGGAGGGTCCACTACTCCACTTGCAATATGGATGGGACATGTGCTCTATGAATCGGGGATGGACTCAAATGTGTTATGACCACACCTCCGATACAAGCTGCATAGCATTATAAGCTACCGGTTAGACAAAGCTAGAAGCGAGCACTATCTCCAGCTAATATTCTTTAAGACCACCTAAGCTAAGTACACAAGTAGCCACAGCTAAAACTCACACACACCTCCCTTTCTGCCTACCCCACAGAGTTAGCCGGCGCCGCGTCCGACTCGGATAGCGAAGGCTCCCGAACCGGAATGCCGAACGCTCGTCCCGCTGAAATCAAAAAGCGAGAGATCATATCGGAGATCGAAACAAGCTATGTGTTGGATACCAATTTGGATATTGGTGTGGTGAGTAAACCTCTTTTTTTTTACTCTCTCTCTCTCTCACTGCCTCTCCCCCCTTCCTTCTCTCCTTCAACCCGAATCCTCTCAATGCTAAGTATAAGTCTCCTCTATTGTAAGCCACCACCACCGTAATCCGCCGTTGGACGAAAATCTACGACGTCGGGGACGCGCCTCAAGGTGCGCCTCAAGTGGACCTTAGCAGGTCATCTGGCTAGACGCGGAGATGGCTGATGAAGTAAGGCTTTGACCGAGTGGTGGCCAATGTTATGCCAAAGAAACCAAGATAAAGCTCGTTGGGTCGAAGATATCGTCAAACTTGTGGTGATAAGGGACGCACCGCGCCTCAAAGAGATGTCAGCAACCACGTAGGGGTCCGCACGGGCCGATGCCTGCCAGGGCTGCGGGACTGTTCGAAAGAGATACCGCGGCCCTGGAACACAAAGGGCAAAGAAGGAACATGGATGGATTTTAGTCAGTACAAGTCTGACACTCCCTTCCGCTCCGCCCAGAGCGGGGGGGTCATTTGATGATTTCGATTTTCGAATCAACCACAGCTGTGTATAAACCTCTCCTATTTCTGTCACACTTCCCGGTTCAGGTGGCCTACCATGACGTCTTAAAGCAGGAAGACAGAGTTATACAGGTCGTCTAGCGCCATCCCTTTCCCACACTGGAATTGCTCCTGCTTTAAGACGTGATGGTAGGCCACCTGAACCGGGAAGTGTGACAGAAATAGGAGAGGTTTATACACAGCTGTGGTTGATTCCGGGCTGATATGATGATGATGATTGTAAGCCACCTTCCCCGGTTCTGGACTTTCCGCATTCAAGTCTTGCCTCCCACTCTGACCAAGTTGTCTGTCTACCTCATCATCAATTCATCATTGCCAGCATTATTCCACCATCTGCTGAGAATAGGCCTCTTGCGTTTTAAGCCATGACGCCCTGGCCTGTAACACATCTTCTAAAGTCTTTGAAAAGTGTCTGCAACTGGAATGCAAAAAGTCCTTGATTCTTCTGCCACTATTCCAGTTATCTTTTGGTCAACGCATCATGTCTTCTTCTTCCATACTTCTCTATTAGTTGTCACTCACTTTCTATCCATATCATCAACACATTCCATCCATGGTTTTCATTGGTCTTGCCCTACTTTTATTGCCATCCACATTCATACTAAGAACTTCTTCGACCTCGTGATATCAACGGTTATCATAGCAGTGATAGCCTAATGGTCTGACCGTCGAGACTGCCAAGTCATAGGTCTCGAGTTCGAACCCAAGGCACGCACCTCCGATTTTTCGGATTCATGTGCGTAATGTATAATTATCACTTGCTTCGGTGAACGAAAACATCGTGAGGAAACCAGCATGCCTGAGAGATATTTCTAGACGGCATGTGAAGCCAAGTCAGAGGCCCTTTAACGGCATAAAAACTTTGACACCAGGTTAGGCACTAACCACAAAAAAATAAAGAACAGCCTTAATACCAATTAATTGCGCCCTTCCCACCACTTCCTAGTGTTTCATCTGGGGCGAAGATGGGAAACTAACTCCCCAGCAACACATAGCATAATCAGCCTACATTGTTCCCACTGCTGGGACACAGGCGTCCTCTCTAGGGTAGGGAATGGGCTAGAATCCACCGTGCAGGCTCAGTGTGGGTTAGTTGATGTCACATGTCTTCGAATATTTGGTTCTAGGACATGCCGGTTTCCTCACGATGTTTCCTTCATCGTTTTTGAGAGCATTGGTGATGAAATAAATTACACAAAGTAATGCGCCTGCCTAGTTTCGAACCCGCGACTTACTGCTCGTAAGTCGGGGCCGCCACCACTGGGCCACCGCTGCTCTCATCTCTCAGCAACACATCTGACTTCCATTTTACAAGACTCTTACCTAATCTTCTCATTTCCAGGCTGGGGAGCTAGTAGAAGAAGTAGCTGAAGAGAACAAGTCCCTCCTCTGGTTCCTCATGAAGCAGGTCCGGCCCGGCATGGACCTCAGCAAGGTGGTGCTGCCCACCTTCATACTGGAGCCGCGCTCCTTCCTCGACAAGCTCTCCGACAACTACTACCATGCTGATATACTAGGACAGTGAGTACTGAGTACCATCATATCATACGGGGTGGTAGGGACACCGACGCGAAAATTACATAACATTGACATCATTCTGAGCAAAAGGCACTAATTCTCCCCATCATTGCGATCATTTTTTTGTTCTGGACAATACCTGGGAACCTTCTAGTTACGGAGATATTGGAAGTCAAAGTTTCAACTCACCACGTAAAGATCTTCTTCAAACAAGAAAAAAAAAATAGACATTTTTCATCGATTATTAAAAACGGCTGTTTCCTACAACAGTGCAATACCTACACGGTCAAAATGTATGGAACAGTACAATTTTTTAAGTTACCAATGTAAAATTTTTTTTTTTTACGTTTTGGTGAAAGAAGAACTGTATGTGGTGAGTTAGAACAACTTTGTCCCCCAATATCTCCGTAACTAGAAGGTTCCCAGGTATGGTCTAGAACAAAAAAAATATCGCAATGACGGGGAAAACAAGTGCCTTTCGGCTTCGTTAAGGGTATGGTTACCCCCTTTAGCTTTTCCGATACAATAACCACGTCTTCTCCATTTCAGAGTGCGACTAATAACAGATCCCTACCAAAGATTCGTGGCCGTCGTTCGCTGGTACCTGTCAGGACTGTACAGAAAGCCCAAAGGTCTGAAGAAGCCGTACAACCCGGTGCTGGGGGAAACGTTCAGATGCTGCTGGAGGCATGGACCGGAATCCTATACTTATTATGTTGCTGAACAGGTCAGTTATATATGTCACTAGCTTGTGTTCGCGGCTTCGCCCGTTGGAGTTCGATAATTGTCCCACGGGGTCATAAAACCGGGATAATAAGTATCCTATGTGTTAATCCAGGTTATAAACTATCTGTGTGCTAAATTTCATCCAAATCCGTTCAGTGGTTTTTGCGTGAAAGAGGAACAAACATCCACACTTCTATACATTCAGACATCCTCCACAAACTTTCGCATTAATAATACTAGCTAATGCCCGCGACTTCGCCCGTTGGAGTTCGATAATTGTCCCACGGGATCATACTACCGGGACGAAAAGTGTCCTATGTGTTATACAGGTTATAAACTGTCTGTGTGCTAAATTTCATCCAAATCCGTTCAGTGGTTTTTGCGTGAAAGAGGAACAAAGATCCATCCATCCGCATAAACTTTCGCAGTTATAATAGTTATTGGGTATTTTCAAAGATTGATATTAAATTTCTTTACTTTAGAACAATCTAGCTGTTGCCTGCGGCCTTCCTTCGTGTGAAATTATTATTTTTATTAATCGTTTGTTACCAATTTCAAAGCTTTTAATTTTTTGCAAGGGGCCATAATTATTTTTCTAAAATAAAAGTAGCCTATTTTAGACCGTACAACATCAGCTATCTGCCAGTAAAAGTCCCGTCAAAATCGGTCCAGCCGTTTCGGAGATTAGCCGGTACAAACAGACAAAAACTGATAAAAATGTGTTTTTCTTATAAGTGCCGTATATACTTCCATATGCATTCAGTAAAAAGCTTTTGTTTTGATATTACAAACAGACACTTCAATTTTATTTATTTGAATAGATAAATAAAACAGAAAATTTTGTTTTCTGTTTAATTTCTCTCTGTATCTGGCCGATGTCTGGATGTTTGTCTGGTAGTTGCAAATAGGGTCGTCCCTTACTACATTCGCCTAAAGTATAGGTAGTAGGTGAAATCTGGCTGCACCACCGTTAATATAATGTGTTTATTTCATTTCCAGGTGTCTCACCACCCCCCAATTTCCGCCTTCTACGTGTCAAACAGAAAGGAGGGTTTCGTCATAGAGGGTAGTCTGCTAGCTAGGTCCAAATTTTATGGTGAGTTATTTGATCTTCTTAGCGTGTCGATGCCAAATTTTCATTAAATATAATTTCTATCTTTTCATACACGAAAGATTTTAAGAGTAACTTCTATAAGTCGTAAAGTCGCCACAGCAACGAAAAAAATAAATATTTGAGTGTTTTTTTTTTTTTACGAAATTATTATAATTGTAAAATTTTTTGAGACTTTTTGCATAAAATCTTTACTCCCATATTCTAACAATGACAGTAGGTAAATACGACGTAGTAAACTAGCGTAATGGATGTTCAAAAATAAGGAGCTAGTATTTATTTTGTGGGTCAAGTAATTTTAAATTATTTATTTTTTATAAAAATATACTCAGATAAAAAAAAATCCTTTGAAATGGCTTCGTTATAACCGTTAGATGATTCCCTGAAAATATTTCGTGTATGAATAGTTAGATCCTAAATATTTGGCCCAAAATTCAGCTTTACAAACTTCGCTCGCTGATGCAGTCTTAAGATCGTCTAGTGCGCAAGTGACAGGGCATGCAGAGCAAGATGCAAGGTGGGCCAATGTCTGTGGAGACACGACGCATACAAACTTGACATCTGGGCCGTCTATGTACCCCCATCTGAAGAGATTGTCTTTGCTACTGCCTACTTGAGTTCGGAGTCTATTTAGAGATTTTCAAGTCGGCTACGGCAAAGCATGCCCAGCCCCCGTAGCATGACCACCGTAGACAAGGATTTCTTTGACGGAAGAATCGACAAAATGACAGATTGTGTCGACACAATGACAGATTTCTTTGTACTATCTGTCATTTTGTCGATTCTTCCGTCAAAGTAATCCTTGTCTACTGTGGTCATGCTACGGGGGCAGGTGAAATGCTTTCAGATGGCCCGATGCAGCCGTCTGGGGGTTTAAGTAGCTCAAGTCGGAGATCACATCTTGCTGTGTAGGCTATTAGATGAACTAGCTGGGCCAACGCACCCAAAAAAGCTTTTACGATTTTTTCAGCCTATGTGGTACTGAGATGTAACTCTGCTTTGGGTGGTGTGAGTCAGCTTAGTTCTTAAGTATTTTGGTAATAATTAGACCGAATTATATGCAACATAATAATGGTCGAAATATGCATGCAAATATGCATCGTAAATACTCGAAATATTCAACAAAAACGCTAAACTTGCCAAAATATGCAATATAAAATTTAAATAGGTCAAAATAATGTATTTTTGAGTATTAAAAATCAGCGTACATAATGACTTGAACAAATTATTATTTTTTGGATTAAATTTATTATTATTCTTTTATTTAAACTTTTACAAATTATTTTACATTTTTAAAAATTCCTTAAAAAAAAAAAAAACGTTTAAAAAAAATATTATCATTAATGTTCCTGAAAACTTCAATAATCGAGTACTGCTCCAAATTCTCAGTAGCAGTATTGAGTCTTCTTTAAAATATTTTTATTGTTTGAAAAAGACTTGAAAACGAGTCTATTTTTGAATTTAGTTTCTTTATTTGCATTGCCTTTGGCACATTTTTGCATTTTTCTAGTTAGAAAAAGAAAAAAAAATAAGGAAATACGCCCAAATTATGCACGATCAGTCGATTTCAGCTAAAATATGCTGTATCTTAAAAAAACTGGTCATAATATGCAAAAAAAAAATAAAAAAAAGTAATTTAATAATATAATTTAAAATATTAATTAAATTTTTTCAGATATATATACACCTACCACTGTTTGTCTCTGCATCACCCAAATGTTGACTGGTAGAAAATGCCTATGGCATTAAGTCCGCCTCTGTACTTTGTGCTTGAAGTGTTAAATAAATAAATAAATATCCATTTGCATATAATCGGTCTCTAGTAATAATAATCTACGAGCTTCCATGCGTTTTCACCTGTGTGGTTGATAGAAATTAACCCACACGAACATACTGCCGGGAGTCTTCTACTTCATCACGAATCTATGACTCAAATTTTGTCCGATTGGCAAGTAGAGACTTGGACAGCACTGTCATTTAACTCCTAGAAAGAAAGAATAAAGTTTATTTGACGTCAGGTCATCAAACACACTGAATAAAGAAAGAAAAATGAAACAAAATAAATGACAAATAAAAAAATAAAAAAGAGAAAATACATGTGCTGTGTGCCTCACGGCTGCGCCAAAAAGGTCCATTTCAGCATTCATGCCAGGCAGGTGATGCTGTCTGACGCTGGTCTTCCAATGAACTGGAGGGTGCAGGTAGTTATACACGGGCAGGAGGGTCGGTGCAGCATATCCTGATTAAAAAGTATTAATAGATCAGTATACAAGGTGTAAACGGACCCTTCACGAAGCCGTCAACCAAGCATTCTGTACATCAAACTAAATAACTTTAAGCAAAAATTATTGCTGGGAAATGACTTTTTTTTTGGGGTAAAATACTGTAAAACTCAATGTAACGCACTCAAAATATTGTGCTGATGGATGTATTGTATAGTAAACGGTTCATGGAGGTATTTCAAGTAAAGCTACATCGTTCTCACATAATGTACCATCTCAACATAAATGATGTAACCAAATTATTGTAAAAGTATTCTGATTTAAAAGAGTGTCCATGGAGTTTCTTGCCCGTTCTTCTCCATAGAGATCTACGTTAGGGAATGGGCAACTACAGTACTTTCACAGTTTTTATGCCTTGTGACTGGGACTGTAGCTACTTTTCATTGTTGTCTTTGTTTCGACAATTCAAAAGTGCCTGTAACTGGCCTATTTGAAATAAATGCTTTGATTTTGAAAGTTATAACCTTAAAAACTAGTATTTAACTTCACCCCATTGAATGACTTTTTCATGAAATAGTCATTGATTGGGATTAAATGAACTTAGACGGTTGTATTGATGATTTTAATAATCATTACTCAGTAAAGCCATATTTGTTACGGGCGCATATTTTCATCAACATACAACCTGACACTGACCTGCGAATCGCAAAAAAAAAAAACCTAAGATAATTGGAATTTCGCTGGGTACCCTAGCGCTTCCACCTTGTAATGGTCAAGGGATTGTTCGAAAGAGATACCGCGGCCCTGGAACACAAAGGGCAAGGAAGGAACATGGATGGGTTTTAGTCAGTACAAGTCTGACACTCCCTTCCGCTCCGCCCAGAGCGGAGGGGTTTTTGATGATTTCCCATCCTTAAAAAAAAAAAGTGCCCTTAACATTATTGATTCTTTCGAAAAGCATAGAAAAATCCTCTTCTAAAAACTTAAGAATTTACAGGCTTCTCTATTGTCCCCTACTCACTTCTTTTCAGGTAATTCAACATCAGCTATCTTAGAAGGCTGCGGTCGTATCCATCTCCTGCACTGGGGAGAGACGTACATCACAACTGCGCCCTACGCACACTGTAAGGGCATCGTCATCGGGACGCTCAGCATGGAGCTCGGAGGAAAGGTAACATAACATCACGCCTCTAATCCCCGAAGGGTTAGACAGAGGTGTACCTAATAGTAACGAAACCGAAACGTGGTCGCTCACAATGGGCCTTATCAGAAGGCTTAAAGTCACCCAAAGGGCAATGGAGAGGGCTATGCTCGGAGTTTCCTTGCGTGATCAAATCAGAAATGAGGACATCCGCAAGAGAACCAAGGTAACCGACGTAGCCCGAAGAATAGTAAAATTAAGTGGCAGTGTGCAGGGCACATTGCTCGCAGAACGGATGGCCGATGGGGCCGAAAAGTTCTGGAGTGGCGACCGCGAACCGGAAGACGCTGCGTTGGAAGGCCTCCCACTAGGTGGACCGATGACCTGGTGAAGGTTGCAGGGATCCGCTGGATGCGAGTCTCACGGGACCGGTCAATGTGGCGACACTTGGGGGAGGCCTATGTCCAGCAGTGGACGTCTTTCGGCTGAAATGATGATGATGATGATGTACCTAATAGTACACTCACATTTCGCCAGTTATATTTAACAACAAATACAAAATCCATTTATTTTTAGGCTGCTTTGGCCTTACATGGTATAATAATATACTTCGCCTGGTATTCTCGTCCCGTGACAGCTGGGTCACGTGATTGGCCCAAGAATACGTCATCAGTTGCGATGCGGTCGATGTGTTGCCACGGTGTGTGATTGAATTACCCGAGCATAATGCATTTTTTAACTTAACAAAGCAATTATGAACTAATAATTGAATATGTAATTTAATTTAAAACTAAATAGATGAATCACACGAGTTACTAAATAGTTAAGGTAGTTAGTAATTTATTTTATTTTCATTCACTAAATGAGAGTCGCTAAATTTACTGAAAAGGGCAATCAATGGTAACACTTATCGTGACGTAGTCTTGGGCCATCGTGGGAAGAGAATACCAGGCGAAGTATATTATTATACCATGGTTTTATTGATATATACCTTACAGACTAACATACATATAATAAAAGACAAATTGACTCAAATACAATTCCAATAATAAAAAATAAAAAATAATTTCAAATACGATTTAAGTCTAGGCTCACCCCATGTAATAGGGGGCGAGCCTATTGCCATCAACCGGGTGCAATTCCAGACTCCGTGGCTGGTATTGATCCCGGCTGTCTTTTGTGGATCTTTGACAGTCGTTACAGGTAGTTAGGCCAAAATATTAAACTCCTTATGTTTGAGAATTTGGTCGTTTGTTTATTGCTCAAACTTGATTTGTATATTATTTATACTATACTTTTTGATAACGTTTTTAAATATATATTTTCAGGTGCATATAATGTGCCCGGAAACCGGCTACCAAGCAGACGTCGAGTTCAAATTAAGAGTAAGTAAAACCACAAATCGCATGTTTACGACAGTACTTACATAACTCGAAAAATAAGAAATACAGGACAGCGTTTTTTAAATAATATTTATATATATATATATAAGGTCTAACTATTCATACACGAAATATTTTCAGGGAATCATCTAACGGCTGTAACGAAGCCATTTCAAGGGATTTTTTTTTTATCTGAGTATATTTTTATAAAATTAAGTAATTTTAAATTACTTGACCCACAAAATACTACGTCGTATTTACCTAGTGTTATTGTTAGAATATGGGAGTAAAGATTTTATGCAAAAACTCTCAAAAACTTATAAACTAAAAAAAAAACACTCAGATAATTTTTTTTTCGATGCTATGGCGACTTTACGACTTATAGAAGTTACTCTTAAAATATTTCGTGTTTGAATAGTAGACCTTATATATTTTTTTTAAATATTTTTAGTCTAATTTAACATTTATTTGTGTTCTAAATTCAAAAATATTTGTATGTTCATTTTTCATATTAGGGTGTTTATCGGCATCATACCTTTGCTTCTTCTTCAACCTGGCGTACCAAAGCGCTAAAAAAAAAAAAAAAAAAATTCAATCATAGTTTCCTAACAATTCCTGACAAAAATACTTTCATAGTTTATAGTTCATTTATTTGTCAGAAACATGAGTATGCACACACAAAGCATGCAAGATGTTAAGTATATTGCAGAAAGGATCACAGTCATGTCATGTCTTTCCGTTCTAATATTTTGTTTCTTTGAAAGTGTATTGATAACCGTCGTTTGATACGCGTGGCATGGGCGTACCTATGGTGGGGTACTTGCCCCACCCCGCTCTCTGGCCCGAAGCTAAGAATTTTTAGGCAAATTTAATATAAAGACAAAATTAAATATTCATTTGGGTACTTTAGTATTTTACACATTAAAATAAAAACTTGTTTAAGGTCAACAATGACAGAAAACCGTCTTGTCGGCCTCTGTATGTTGAGTGTGCATAGAAAGAGGGTTCTGGAAGCACAACAACAATTTGAAAACGAAATTTTAGCTAGATTTAGCCAGAACCCTCGCAGGTTATTATTGAAATAAGGTGTAGTGCAGTCAATAAAACGTATCAGTCAGTAAATAAAAGGCATTTTGAATTTCCTACTACTTAGTTTATTTACTTCTGCCCCACTCCTTAAAAAATGCTGGGGACGCCCATGACGCGTAGGGATTTGTTACTGCAGTTCTCGGCTCAACAACCTCGCATGCAGCTCGGGTGTGAATTCCGCCTCGAATGCAATAGCAAAGTTTCTCCACTTATATCAAAATATGCTATTCCACAGTCATTCCTCGGCGGAGCAGATCAAACGAACTCGGTCTCGGGGAGGATCAAACGCGGCAAGGAGACTCTGGCGACCGTGGAAGGGTACTGGGATGGCAAGATTGATATTAAGGATAAGAAAACAGGGGTAAGCAGGTTTTGTAGTTCATTTTTCTTCTTGGCGTGTCGATGGCAATGTAAACTGTGTCGGCCCAGAACTGAGCCACTAGTTTGGCGCTTTCGGTAGCGTCCATCAGTTCCTGGAGTGAACAAAGAACAGGACACGATATTAAGTGTCCCATCGTTTTTAGAGCAGCACCACATATAAATGACCGCAATGACGGGGAGAACAAGTGCCTTTCGGCTTCGTTAAGGGTCTTATTACACCTTTTACGAATCGACTAGTTGGAAGGCCTCCCACTAGGTGGACCGATGACCTGGTGAAGGTTGCAGAGATCCGCTGGATGCGAGTCGCACGGGACCGGTCAATGTGGCGACACTTGGGAAAGCGCTATGTCCAGCAGTGGACGTCTTTCGGCTGAAATGAAGATTTATTTTTAATTTATTTATTTGTTGTTTGCACAGTACATTCATAAAACAATATTTACTGCTACATGTATAAGTGCAACAATTAATTATAGGTTAACACCACATGCACTATATGTGGTTGTATATATTATTAAAACAATAAGGCATTACTAATGCTTAAAAAAAAAACAAATCTAAGTTCATCAATAAATAAAATCACATTACAATATACAACAGAAAAAAATAAAAACACAGATTGATAGATATTAAAATTAAAATGCATTACACAGCAAATGAGAGCAGCGGTGGCCCAGTGGTGGCGGTCCCGACTTGCGAGTAGTAAGTCGTGGGTTCGAACCCAGGCAGGCGCATTACTTTGTGTATTTTATTTCATCACCACTGCTCTCAAAACGGTGAAGGAAAACATCGTGAGGAAACCGGCATGTCCTAGAACCAAAAATTCGAAGACATGTGACATCTACCAACCCGCACTGGGCCCGCGAGGTGGATTATAGCCCATTCCCTCTCATAGAGAGGACGCCTGTGTCCCAGCAGTGGGAACATTATAGGCTGATTATGATACACAGCAAATTATTAAAATTAAATAGGTAAATCATAGCACATAATTAAAGTAATGAATCACAGTGAAAATACATTTAAATTTGATGATGATGATGATGAATCGACTGATTCGTAGCTCATTTTAACTTCCATTATCTTCCCAGGTGGATTCAAACCTATTCGACGTGTCATTACTAAAAGAACAGCGTCTACCTCGCTACTTAATGCACATGGACCGGCAGCAAGAGTTCGAGTCAGCAAGACTGTGGAGCAAGGTGTCTGAAGCCATCGCCAATGAGGATCAGGTAATTATAACATCATATTTGTGATCCTTAGAGGATTATGCAGAGGTAGTAGTAGCAGTGGGTTTACGACACTCACATTTAACTAATGTAACCCGGGTAAGTAGCTTTTTTTTTTGTTTTTTTATTCTGTATGGACTTACTCTTGACCTCAATCTAGTCCTGAGACAGAGATGAAGTCGACGATGGAACGAGCTAACCCAAAAGAAGCCTATTAACTCGCGATTTAAATAGATTGGGGTCATATGAACTTGGAAACACCGACGCAGGCAGGGAATTCCACTCCTTGGCTGTGCGCATAATAAATGATGTAGCAAAGCGCTGTGGAGGATATGGGAGAGGCCTTTGCTCAGCACTGAGACATACAAGACTATTCTCCGCCTTGCCCCATCAAAGGCACATTTATTTATTTATTTAACACTTCAAGCACAAAAGTACAGAGGCGGACTTAATGCCATAGGCATTTTCTACCAGTCAACCTTTGGGTGATGCAGAGACAAGCAGTGGTAGGTGTATATCTGAAAATAAATTTAATTAAAACTAAGATTAGCTACATATATAAAATACTATAAATATATATCAAAATTTTGATTAATGTAAATAGACATTTTTATGAATATACTTAAATAAAAACACAAACAATGGGGAAACAAAAAGCGTCCACAAATGAAATGAAATGTAATATTTATTTATCAGATACAAATCCACATACAACATTCACAAACAGACACTAAAATAAAATAGATTAAACCTATTGATATGAGACACACACCGATGCGCCAAAAATGTAGCGAATTATGTAATCTGCAAAGTCCTAACAATATCCCACAGGTTATTTACTTTAAAATAACCATAATCCACGTAGGTATTACGACACTAATTGAACCAATACGTGATCAACCTTCAGAATATTCCATTTCAATTGATACCTTCGCGAGGACTCATTAAAGCGGTCGGTCTATAGTGGTGTGAGCGTCGCACTGCCAAGTTATAGGTCTCGAATTGGAACCCAAGACACGTACCTCTGATTTTTCGGATTCATGTGCGTATTGTATAATTATCACTTGCTTCGGTGAGGGAAAACATCGTGAGGAAACCAGCATGCTTGAGAGATATTTCTCGACGGCATGTAAAGCCAAGTCAGAGGTCCATGGGCGGCATAAAAACTCTGACACCAGTTTAGGTACGATAAAGAAAGACTGCTAAATTAAAATGTTCCACTACCGTTGGACAGCTTCATTGTTCGAGTGGTGGCAAGTGCGACTGCTGACCAATAAGGTCCTGGGTTCGATTCCCAGGTCGGTGTTATTGGGGTTTTCCATCAGGAATTTCTCAGTTGCAGCCACGGAGTTTGGATTTGTGCCCGGTTGATGGCAATAGACTCGCCCCCTATTCCATGGGACTTAAACATAACTGGTGTAATGTGGGTGTACAGACCTAAACCTTGCCCCCCCCCCCCCAAGGTTTAGGCGGGGGGTGAACGTTATTTTGTTCTGTCTCCTGCTGATATGGAGGGAAGTGGAAATTATGGTTTTCCTACTCCTCCGCTATACTTTTTTGATTAACTTCCTTGCGGGATCCAAGACAGTTAAATTGTTTCTCTGGGACTTCGTCGAGCTTCATTGTCTCGGCGCTTTTCTGGTGGTAGCCACTGATGGTTCTGGCGCACAGGAGTTGCAGTGGTTTTGGTAAAGTGTGGCGGGGTTGTCGCAAATAAAAATTACCCTTCGGGGATTATAGGCATGATGT
This sequence comes from Noctua fimbriata, assembly GCA_905163415.1. Classification (NCBI taxonomy): domain Eukaryota; kingdom Metazoa; phylum Arthropoda; class Insecta; order Lepidoptera; family Noctuidae; genus Noctua; species Noctua fimbriata. Next base: position 8,416,086 of record LR990950.1, read on the forward strand.
TAAATTATCATATTCGTACCTTTCGTGTTTCTTTTTATAAAATGTATCTCTCTTTACAGATAGTAGCAACGGAACAAAAGACAATAATAGAGGAGGCGCAGAGAGTGCGCGCGCGGAATGTGCTCTCTCCCTGGGTGCCGAGGCTGTTCCACAAGGATCCCAACCCCATGCCGCCTGAAGGTCAGTACCTTGTTATCTGCTTAGTCTTGCCTATGTAGGATGGGTTATGGTCACTGGTAAATCACGAACACCGTTGTGTTTTTACAAACGTTTATTAGAAGACCGGATCGACTGCTTCACACCACGCAGGTAGGTGCGCGGGCGCAGGCGGCGAGACACACAGTCGACGCGCCAGTTTAAAGTGCAACCTTCCTACGCCGAATAAGTGTGCGCCGTTGTTAGTGTCGCCACACCTAAATATGTTGGGGTCGGCTTCCAGTCTAACCGGATGCAGCTGAATACCAGTATTTTACATGGAGCGACTGCCTACCTGACCTCCTCAACCCAGTTAGTACTGGGTAATACGATACCCCTTGGTAAGACTGGTTGTGACTTTTTGGGCCACTGTCTTTTTTTATTTGGCACAAGCCCTACACACTATTGAGAGTAGAGGTGGCCCAGTGGTGGCGGCTACGATTTACGAGCAGTAAGTCGTGGTCTTGAACCCAGGCATGCGCATGCGCACGAAAAAGTAATTCAATAGATCATTCAAGATTTTAATGATTGTAACTCTGTAAAGCCATATTTGTTGAGGCCGCGAATCATATTTTAATCAACATACGACCTGACACTGACCTGTAAAATAATTGAATAGGGTAGTTGACAAACCAATCAATTGACATACTTTTTAATAGCTGTCAAAACGTGATTCCCCCTTAAATTTTGAATAGCAATAGCACGCTATGACGTCACTATTTAATCAACTCAAAGACTCAACTATTTATTGATTTCAAAGCAACTAAAAATCTAATTTTGCAATTAATTGTAAATTAATCGGGTTTTCTGGTCTAAAATGAAGTAACTTTTAGAGAAGTTGTGTCTTGGAATTATTGTTTAATGGTGTCAACTACCCAATTTCGGGCTACCCTGGCGTTTCCACCTTAAGTTGCAGATAACTTTAATTGCGTGATGCAGAATTTTGATTTTAGTTCTTTACTTGTGTCATAGATGGCGCTGTAGTACTTTTTGTACTATGTTGCTGTAGTTCTGTTTTTGTGGAGCCGCTAAAAAGTTATTTAAATATCAATCTGCTTTTCAAAGCTAAATTACATTTCCTTTGTCTTGCAGGTATAACTGATCAAGGATGGGTGTACAATAATATAAATACGACGTAAGTAAAACCAAGTGTATTTATACAAGGTGTAAACGAACCCTTCACGAAGCCGTCAACCAAGCGTTCTGTACATAAAACTAAGTAATGACTTTTTTTGGGGTGAAAAATCACGTTTTACGGTATAACTCAATCTATCACTCTAAACACACATACACACACATTACACATACATTTTTTTTATATTAAACTATTCGGGAAACTTACAGCTAATATAATCAATGTTCTTAAACAATACGAATTTGAATGCCATTTACAAGTTTTCTTTTTTTTTTCTTTTTTGAGCAGCGGTGGCCAGTAAGTCGTGGGTTCGAACCCAGGCAGGCGTATTACTTTGTGTAATTTATTTCATCACCACTGCTCTTAAAACGGTGAAGGAAAACATCGTGAGGAAACCGGCATGTCGTAGAACCAAAAATTCGAAGACATGTGACATCTACCAACTCGCACTGGGCCCGCGTGGTGGATTATAGCCCATTCCCTCTCATAGAGAGGAGGCCTGTGTCCCAGCAGTGGGAACATTATAGGCTGATTATGGTTACAAGTTTTCACATATAATTATTCATTGTTCTATTGGTGAATTTAATGTTAAGGGTTAATCTTTTTAAAAATAATGTAACTTTAATTTTTTATACTAACAGTGAGTGATAGAAACCGATATTTAAAAACATTATTACGTATTGCTTGCTCTTACATTAAAATATTGTAAAATTTTGCATGTCATCTATATCTGACTATGTATTAGGAACCTCAACTGATTTAAGACCAAAATGTACCAATACTTATATATACTGCGACTCCCGCATTCCCCTTAAACTTAAGGAGAAGATTTATAAAACAATGGTTAGACCTGCTGTCTTGTATGGATCAGAATGTTGGGCCACAAAAGGGATGAATGAAAGGCATTTGCATGTGGCGGAGATGAGAATGCTAAGGGGAATGTGTGGTGTTACGCGAATGGATAAAATAAGAAATGAGTATATAAGAGGAAGTCTGAAAGTGGCGCCGGTGACTGAAAAGTTGTGTGGTAATCGGTTGTCGTGGTATGGGCATGTGATGCGGAGGAATGAGGAAAATGTTGTGAGGAAAGTTTTGAGTATGAATGTGTATGGGGGTATATGAGTAGAGGAAGACCAAAGAAACGATGCATAGACTGTATAAAGAATGATATGGCAAGAAAGGAGGTGTCGGATGAGATGACGAGTAATAGAGAAGTATGGAAGAAGAAGACATGCTGCGCCGACCCCAAATGAATTGGGATAAGGGCAAGAGAATGATGATGTGCTGATGGATACTTTGAATAGTAAACAGGCCATGGAGGTAATTAAAGTAAAGCTATAAAATTAGTATTTAAAAAAAAAATCACTTTGATCTCCAATACCTCCCGTAACTAGAAGGTTCCCAGGTATGGTCTAGTAAATCATAAATCATATTTAGTTCTGTAAATTGGTTTTACAAAACACTTTTACATGTCAGTACAGTTTTAAAGCTAGATGGGACTGGTGTTTCGTACCTGACTACTCTGAGAAGAAAACTTAGAGGTCACCGTCTCTTTTAAAGTCCAGACATTGTTCAAGTCATATGAGGACCATACAGATACAAAAAAAACACCACGATGACGGGGATAACAAGAGCCTTTCGGCTTCGTTAAGGGTACTTTTACACCCATCATCAGTGTGCATTAACATCCATGATGTTATGTTATGTAAACCAACCATCTCCATCCCCAGGCCATGGGAACAGGACGAGATACTAGAATACGAAGACGAATTCATCATTAAGACCCTCAGAGACGGACCGCCCTCTCTCAAACCTGACATGCGGAGGAGGATGTCTGATTCTGACACACAGGACGAGCTCACCAGACCGAAGGCTTCCACGTGAGTATTAAAAGAGGCGTGTTGTAGACGTGGAATCGGCTTGAACTAACGCATCACCACTGATACCGCGCCCAAATAAATAAATTCGGCGTGGTGTCGTGTGGCGATTTGTTGCATTGAGTTAGGCGCGATGTCGAGTCGAACTGAAGCGAGCAAACGCCTTTTTTACTTCTTTTCAAGATTTATTTATTTCTGAGTGTATGGTACAATACATTAAGATCTACCAACCGAACCGTCCAACCGTTATTTTGAATCGAATCAAGCGGATAAGTGAAACCATTAAAATGGAACATGACTGAAACAACTTTATATGTATGATGCATGCTTTATGATACACGATGTGTTTTTGGACGCTAAGTCTTTATGGACGGTTTCAGATTAGTGTATTTTCGGTGGGTGTTCGCTCGTTTTTAGGGTTCCGCACCCGGAGGGTAACCAACGGGACCCTATTACTTAGCCTCCGCAGTCCGTCCGTCTGTCAGTCAGCGGGCTGTATCTCATGATCCGTAATAGGTAGACAGTTGAAATTTTCACTGGATGTGTATTTCTGTTGCTATAGCAACAAATACTTACTACGGTCGTACGTAACGCTTGGCCGGTTTCTGGAAGAGTGTGCACCCCGCGCGAACACATCAGAATATGCGCGTGTATGTGCCCAAAAAACACGCGAAAAAAAAATCTAGTCTAATACCGCGCTGAAACATGACTTGTTGTTAATAAGTATCTTTCTATTATCCCACAATTTAAATTAGTTACCGAATCCCTGTTATTTTTCATCCCCCCCCCCCTTCCTCTACCCGTTATTCCGTTCCTGCCTAATTTAGCATGATTGAAAAAGTTTTGTTCAATATAGTCTTTATTTAGTTTGATTCAGCATGATTGAAAAAGTTTTGTTAAAAGCGGTATTTTAGATTTAGGCCCGGACTTCACGTAAGCGGTAGGTGAGCGGAGCAGTGAGCAGACGTGCAAGTGCTCCACTCGTCCCCGCTTTGGTGTAGTCCGCGCTTTGAGTTGGAAGTGCCAGGGTAGCCCGCGAATTTGATATTTTCTTACGTTATTTGCAATTTGCAGGTCAGTGTCAGGTTGTATGTTGATTTAAATATGAATCGCAGCCGTAACGTATATGGCTTTACAGAGTTAAAATCATTAATTCACTGTTTTTTTTTTTTAAATTTTAATAATAAGTTTTGCACTTATGTTAGGGGGTAGGATATTGTTTTGAGCTCTATTCTGCCGTCATAATGAAAAAAGGCACAACTAACATTTTATAAATATGGAGAAAATCGACTTTAAAGTTTATGACTTTTCTTTATGTTATGTTGTAAGTGTGCCTTTTCAAAGTAGTTTTTAGTAAAAATCTGTATGAAGTAATAGTCACATCTACGTATTTGTGCCTTTTCAATGTAATGGTAAATAAATGTGCCTTTTCATTCTATAAAACATGAATATTAGTCTCATTTGTGCCTTTTGAGCCTACTGTATCTCCGAATTCCTTGAAGATAAAATTCTATAAAAAATTGAGTAGATGTGCCTTTTTTTTCTGATCTATACTAATATTATAAAGCTGAAGAGTTTGTTTGTTTGTTTGTTTGTTTGCTTGAACGCGCTAATCTCAGGAACTACTGGTTCGATTTGAAAAATTCTTTTAGAATTGGATAGCCCATTTATCGAGGAAGGTTATAGGCTATAAATTTTTACGCGGACGAAGGTCGCGGGCAACAGCTAGTTCTAAATATGTATATAACTCAATTTTGACAAAAATGTTAGTTGTGCCCTTTTTTCTTACGACGGCAGTATTGTTATATGTGTCATCCCTATGTTTACCCATACTCAAGCAAAATAAATGATTTGATTTGATTAAAATCATTAATACAGTACTAAGATCAATTCATCATCATCATCCACAGCATCAATTACAAAAAAACAGTACTAAGATCAATTCATCATCATCATCGAACTCACCCACTGCTGGGTATAGGCCTCTCTTGTCTTGTACCAATCTCCACGGTCCTCTGCCAGCCTCATCCAGGTTTTTCCCCCGATGGTAACTATCAAGAAAAAGAAGAAGGAGAATCAATTAATCCCATTGAATGAGTATTTCATGAAATAGTCATTTAATGGGATTAAATGAACTTAGAGGGTTGTATTGATGATTTTAATGAATATAATTCTGTAACATATCTGTTACGGTCTCGAATCATATTTTCATCAACATACAACTTGACACTGACCTGTAAATTGCAAAAAAACGTAAGAAATTTTGAATTTACCGGGCTACCCTGGTGCTTCCACCTTATTTGAGATTATCCCCTGAAGTCCACAACGTACAGCCAGAAATCCTCATGCCAGTAACTAGTGTGCAAGTATACTCTGTTCCTAAGGTATTTGATGAAAATGTGAGATCAAAATCAAAGCTTTTATTTCAAGTAGGCCAGTTTTGAATTGTCGAAACAAAAACAACAATGAAATGTAGCTACAGTCCCAGTCACAAGGCATAAAAACTGTGAAAGTACTGTAGTTGCACATTCCTTAACGTAGATCTCTATGGAGAAGAACGGGCAAGAAACTCCATGGACACTCTTTTGCGTGAACAAATGAATACGAGGACGTACACACGGTGACACATCGACCTATACTTTTCCAGTATAACATGGTCTCGCTTTGTATGGAATTCCCGTACAATGAGAGATCAGCTTAATTTGGTTTTGCAGAGCCTGATTGGTGACCGTGCGTACACTTGACTGAATTTAAGAGGATCCATTCTGAAATTTAGCAACGCTGTCAAATATTTCGCTTTCGTTTGATAAACAAATCAATATCTATATAAATAAATAAAATTGAAGTGTCTGTTTGTAATTTCAAAATAATAGCTTTTCACTGAATGCTTATGAAAGTATATACGGTACTTATAAAAAAAAAAAAAAAAAAAAATAGTTTCTCTCTGTCTGTATGTTTGTTCTGGCTTATCTCCGAAACGGCTGAACCGATTTCGACGGGACTTTTACTGGCAGATAGCTGATGTTATAAGGAGTAACTTAGTCTACTTTATTTTAGAAAAAGAATTAGGGTACCGTGCAAAAAAAAAAACCCTTCAAATCATATTTTAAGTAATATTTTCGTAATCGTTTCACTATGACGAAGGTCGCCGGCAACGACTAGTTCTTAAATATGACCACATCTCTCTGCTACACGATGTAAAGATGAACAGGGTTTATGACCACTATCATCAAATACCTTTAGGGCTCATTAACGGAGACGCAGTGCGTAGCGCGTCGCGTGCGCATTACGCGTTTTTTCCATTTACGGAGAGGTTGCGTGCGGCCTGTGTCACACACAAATGGACAAGGTCGTGCACGGAGACGCGGGGTGTGAAGCGGCGCGTGCGACGCCGCGGGTATCGCTACGTGTCACGCGCCGCTTCTCCGCGAACAAAGTATTAAGGGGGACGCTTCTGCCAGGGCTGCGGGACTGTTCGAAAGAGATACCGCGGCCCTGGAACACAAAGGGCTAAGAAGGAACATGGATGGGTTTTAGTCAGTACAAGTCTGACACTGCCTTCCGCTCCGCCCAGAGCGGGAGGGGGGGGGGGGGGGGGGGAAAAAAAAAGGGAAGCTTCAGGGTAACCCGTGAAAATCAAATTTTCTTAGGTTTTTTTTTGCAATTAGCTGATTAAAATATGATTCGCGACCGTAACAAATATGGCTTTACCGAAATATAATCATTAAAATAACTAATACAACCCTCTAAGTTCATTTAATCCCATTGAATGACTTTTTCATGAAATAGTCAGTCAGTAGATGTCAACTGCGGGCCCCGCCGCAAGTAACGATACATTTCAAGCAACTGCTCGTAATATCGCTTCTCTGTAAAAGCTCTCATACATCGCCATGTTTGAATTTTTCGCGAACCGTGCCGTATAGAAAGAGAAAGAAAAAGTATTTATTAGACCCACACAGGAATAAAAACAAAAAAAATAAATGGATGAGATTATACACCGTGACTTTTTAGTCGTCTTACAACGGCAGCCCACTTCATGTATCCAATGAATACTTAAAATTCACAAAAAAAATAGGTATTTATGAGATTTTAATCATTTAAAAATAAAAATATTATTCAGTATTATGACGCATGACTTAGTTAAAACACCCTGTTGCGAGCGATGATCTACTGGACTCGAGTGCTGGGTATATGTTCTCCCGTTTGACACGTAAACATCATTAACTGGATGTTTCATAATTTTATTCTAATTTTTTTTCTTTGTACCTATTATGGCAGATAACAAAAAAATCGCGCCTAAAGCTATTTTATGTTGGGTACATTGAATGGACGACCTTTATAAGACGACTAAAATGTCTCGGTGTATTAAAATTATATAAAAACGTAAACTTAAGAAAACAAATTAAATTGGTCCTGTACGAGGCCAAAAGGTCCCTAACTCAGCAAGGTGCTGCAACATTAAAAAAAAAAGTCACAGCGCTGGTATTCTGATAGGGTATAACGCACTGCGTCTCCGTAAATGAACCCTTAGAACCGGATAAGGCTGCGTTTCTACCGGAGATGAGCGAGGATGCGTAGCTAGGGACGTGTGTGGAACTAACCAATCACATAGCTAGAATGCTGTGAAAAAGAAGCGATATTTAAAAGTTTTTAAACTGTAATTGTCACTAACATTATCATTGACACTAGAAACAGGATATTTAACATGTTTTCAGATTGTTTTCACGCTCTTAATGTACACGTCTTTCTACATCGTTCTCACATGTATGTATAATCTCAACATGAATGATGTAACCATGATTTTTTTTTAATATTTTGATTTAAAAGAGTGTCCACGGAGTTTCTTGCCCATTCTTCTCCATAGAGATCTACGTTTTGGAATGTGCAACTACAGTACTATCTTAAGTTATTATGCCTTATGACTGCGACTTCGCTTTTTTTGTTTTTTTGACATTCAAAAGTTCCTGTGATGGTCTAATTGAAATAAATGCTTTGAGTTTGAGTTTTTGAGTTCACGATATTTCGGCGCTGTTGCAAGCAACTTTATCCGTGATCATGGTGCTTGCAACAGCGCCGAAATATCGGGAACTCAAAACAATCAGTAAACATGGTAAATATCCCGTTTCTAGAAGCGACATTATTGGTTAGTTTCACACACATTCCTCGCTACGCATCCTCGGTGGAAGCGCAGCCTAAGACTTGCATACGTTGCGCGGCATGTGTACTGGTATCAGAGACAAGGCCCCCGTTCACAGGTTAAGCTTACAAAGAAAAACACCAGAATCGTCGAGAATTCGTATAGAACAACGTGGAAGGCAGTCCAGGTAAGATTACGAAGTTTATGAACGAAATTTGGTTATACACGGTGGAAGGGACACTGACGCGAAAACGGTTACCAGGTATTCAGTACATCATTTTGATCCCCACAGAAATTTTTCACCATCATCATCATCATTTCAGCCGAAAGACGTCCACTGCTAGACATAGGCCTCCCGCAAGTGTCGCCATATTGACCGGTCCCGTGCGACTCGCATCCAGCGGATCCCTGCAACCTTCACCAGGACATCGGTCCACCTAGTGGGAGGCCTTCCAACGCAGCGTCTTCCGGTACGCGGTCGCCATTTTTCACCGGTTATTAAAAAAATAAAAATCTGCTGTTTCCTACAAAAGTGAAAACCTACACGGTCAAAATGTATGGAATAGCTGTTTTTTTTTTATTATCGATGTAAAATTTCTATGCAGGGGGACTCAGAATGATGTACTGAATACGTGGTAATAGTTTTGGCGTCGGTGTCCCTTCCACCCTGTATAGGGTGGTTTAGACACCTGCATCCTTTAAGGAGGTCTACCCATCGTATTAACCCTAGATACCTAACGTTCGCATATACCCCTTTATACCTAACCATTCGTCGAAACGACGAGTCGTTTGGTGATAACTTCAAAAATAGTGCACTTACTCGCCGAACATGACTGCCTCCCCAGAGAGCTTAGCGAGCACAGAGGTTATTGGCACGCGCCTTAAAAAGAGATTATGTATTTTCTATCGCGTACTCGTCGATTCGACGAAGGTTAGGTGTCCAGAGTTAAACAACTTTGCGTCAAATCCAATTCGTGAAAAAAAAAAAAAACAAATTACCATAGACAACAGTGGACAGATTGTTTCGATGCATGTATGAAAAACTACAGTTTTTGTTCATGAATCAGATAAGAGCTTCATTATAGTGAATATTGTTTTGTATGCCAGGTAGAATCTCCTTGATGGATGCTAGTGACTAGATCGCCACCCTGTATACCCGGTTTTGAAATTGGGAATTTGTAGGTGAGAACGTCTCTCAAACATTACTTAATGTGAAAGCGCCAGGGTAGCCCGCGAAATTCAAATTTTCTTACGTTTTTTTGCAATTGGCAGGTCTGTGTCAGGTTGTGTGTTGATTAAAATATGATTCGCGACCGCAACAAATATGGCTTTACTGAGTTAAAATCAGTAATATCATCAATACAACCCTCTAAGTTCATTGAATCCCATTGAATGACTTTTACTTCAAAATAGTCATTCAATGGGATTGAATGAACTTAGAGGGTGGTATTGATGTCTTTCGCGACCTACCCTGGCGTTTCCACCTTAACGTAAGGTGTCGAACTGTGCCTGTAAGGATTCTGCCCACTACACTGTACCATACCATAACCGTGCTATGAACGTATCGGAATAAATATTCTTTGTACTGAAAAGTATGAGACTACCCACTAGACGGTTCCGTTGCCGACCAACACCGTCGCGTGCCAAGCACGCAGACAATCGGCATCGGTAAAATATTCTTGCTATAATTGTTGGCGACGGTCGGAACGGTCTAGTTGGCATAGTCTCATATTTTTCAATACAAAGAGAAACCGCGTATGATGATCGCTTAAACCCGTTGTAGCCGCGTATGATGATCGTTTAAACCCGTTATAAACGCGTCTGATGACCGTTTAAACCCGTTATATCGGCGTATGATTATCGTTTAAACCGGTTATCACCGCGTCTGATGATCGTTTAAACCCGTTATATCCGCGTATGATTATCGTTTAAACCGGTTATCACCGCGTCTGATGATCGCTTAAACCCGATATAACCGAGTCTGATGACCGTTTAAACCCGTTATAACCGCGTCTGATGACTGTTTAAACCCGTTATAACCACGTATGGTGACCGTTCCGTTAGAAATGGGTATCAGACGTTCTAGTGGTCATAGTAGTCCGTGTCTGATACGTTTATAGCACGGCCATGATATGGTACAGTGTAGTGTACAGATTACTTGAAGGTGCTTTCGCGGGCTACATTAATGGAATTATCTCAAGTAATTCTATTGTAGAATTTCACAAGTTCTCGGCTTCAAATCTCAATGCTGAAACCAGGTATTAATCGTTTTATGTCGTACTTTGTGTCGTACTTACGTAGTATCGGGAAATAATCGTTTTATTTGAGAACACATCTTACCTATACTAATGCATCTTCTAGACGGATGTAATCCAGCGTCCCAACAGAGGTGACCTTGCAGATGTAATCCAAATTTTTATTTGACCTTCAACGTCTTTGAAGGACGGGCGTTACTGTAAAGTCATTACGCTCCCTCACTTTTTGTTACCTTTCCAACTCATGCAGAGAATTGTATATAAAATTTAATTAGTCAACTGGATATCATAGCCTTCCCCATTCTTTAGAGACAGAAGGTATCTACATACCACATCAAAACATGTGGTTTAACTATGTTTAAATATCGAACCTGTCACGTCTGTCGAGTTTTGCTAGCTAGTTTACTTTGACCTTTTATTTTGAATTAAAGTTAACCGTTGGTCCCGGCTGTCATTTATAGAGCTTTGACAGACTTTTCGGGTTGACAGAAGCCTGAAAGTGACATCCAGACTTACCAAGAGACCGTCTTATCCAGTATCATATAGGCAGCCGCTTCATACAGGGTGTACCAGAAAAGTGTGGTTATATTCAGGGTGTGATTCAGACCATCGAAATTGAACAACTTCCTCTATGGTACCATCATAGAAATCGCCAAAAAAAAGTTGGCCGCCACAGGACGCCTGGCAGATTTGTTATTATTTGAATTCATAATTAATAATAGCCTATAACGAAACATGGAGTAAAATAAAGAAAAATTGTTTCGTCAATAAAATGAATTTATTTTTCTTAAATAAAATCTTTTTTTTTTCTTAAATTTCCAAGGAAGTGGATAACGGTGACTTAGAGGGCGCATCACGCCATGACAGCGTCATGCTATATCTCGTCACGGCATACGAGTCGGTTTTTTTCTGCTAAGGCGCGCATATAGATGTTTCACATAAAAAAAAATCAGCTGTCCAGTACAAAACTTCAATACCTACTCGATCTAATTGTATGGGTCAGCTGATTTTTTTTCGCGATTTCAATGGTCTTCCCATGGAGAAAGTTGTTCAGTTTGATGATCTGAATCACACCCTAAAATATTACCACACCATCCTGGTACATGCTGTATAAAATACTGGTATTCAGCTGCTGCACGCGTAGCATGACCACCGTAGAAACGGGTTTTGTCGACGGAAGAATCGACAAAATGACAGATCACCAAAAGAAATCTGGCATTTTGTCGATTCTCCCGTACGCGTGCTGGTTAGACTGGAAGTCGATCCCAACTTATTAAATTTGGAAAAAGCTAGGCAGATGATGATTTTCGGTCGATATTTGGTTAACAGTCAAAATATAAGGTCAAAATAAATTAGCTAGCGAAACTAGACAGATACCTAACTAGTTTATTTTCTTTTTGTACTGAATGTCATAGGTTATCGCTTCCGTACCATTTAGGGAAAGAGGTGAACGAAACCGACACGCCGCAGACCTCAAAACATGTGGCTTTGAGCGACAGTCGAAAAAGTATCCATAGTTTGGATAATCGACCAAATTATATGTGAGCAAAATATTTTCATACAGTTAGTCTTCTATAGGTCTTTGCACGTAACACAGACTTTAGACCGACCCCTTTAATGAGCCCTCGCGAAGGTATCAGTTTAAATGGAATATTCTGATAGTTGAACACGTATTTGTTTAATTAGCATCGTAATACCTACGTAGATTATGGTTATTTTAAAGCAAATGACCTCTGGGATAGTGTTAGGACTTTGTGGACGCGTAATGATCCTTTGATGGGGCAAAGCGGTGGACTCATTAAAGCGGTCGGTCTGTAGACGCCGACTCGATTCCGACCCGACATTCTTTTTAACGTATCGCTGGCAAAAAGTTCAAATATGTTTCACCCAAAATTCAGCCACGCGTGCTCAGCTTACTGATGCTGTAAATAATAATCAAGTGTGCAGGTGACAGGGCTGTGCAAGATGGAAGGTGGGCCATTGTCTGTGGGGAGACGCTGTATACGCACTTGAGATCTGAGCTGTCTATGAACCCCCCATCTGAAGAGATTGTCTTGGGTTCGAAGTCTGTATAGAGTTTTCCAAGTCATTACGGCACCGCGTGCCCAGGTGGAAAGCTTGTCGAGGGATTGATACCGCTCCGTATGAACTTTATACAACATTATTTTTAGTATATGCGAAACCTGAATATAGTTTGCTCAGAATAAGCAACTGAATCGATTCCAATCATTTTTAAACCAGATTATTTTTTTCCCAAAAATATTTTTGGACACCGAGCGACATTAAGTACCAATCGCAATAATTTAAGTACCTACTGCCAAATTATTATTATCATTGAGCTCAAGACGACGCTGGAGGCGCGCGCTGCGTGGTGAGCACGTTTTTGTGCGGACAACTACGTAACAGAACTAGCTTATAACTTTGGGATTTTTCATGATACAGTTTTGAAATTTTGTACATAGATTCTTTACATTAAAATACTAGACACGTGTTTCAGGTTTCGCATATACTAAAACTAATGTTGTATAACATATCCTACGGTAGAACGTTCAACATTTCCTTGGTAGAAGTGTGGCCATGTTGAAAATTGTTCCTTAAGGATCACGATATAAAGCTCGCAAATCAATGCGTTACTATGCGTCCTGTCGAAGTAGGGTCTGTGTGGAGTCTGTGTAATGTTCGAAGACCTTTTACTGTTGTAGGTTCATCTCTGAATTTAGCGTAGCGTAGAATGAGTTTAGCAATAGAAAAAACTAATTATTCTAGATACCTAGGAGTGGAATTCCCTGCCTGCATCGATGTTCCCAAGTCCATATGACCCCATTCTATTTAAGCCGCGAGTTAATAGGCTTTTTGGGTTAGCTCGTTCCATCATCGACCTCATATCTGTCCTCAGGACTAGATTGAGGTCAGTAGTAAGCCCATTTAGCATTTAAAAAAAAATTAAAACAGTTATTTTTCAGTTATTTTAAATGTCTAAAGATCAGTAATTGTCAGGCTAAATAGGATCCTAACTTCTGTTTTCACTATCTAAACGACATCTAAAAGTAATACCTTAATATTACCGCACAGTTGGAGTTTTGACGGTCGGGTCAGCGGTATTGAGTTGAAAATCCACCAGTGCGTAAATACAAGGTGGAAGGGACACCGACGTGAAAACGATTACCACGTATTCAGTACATCATTCTGAACCCCCCACATATTTTTTTTTTCATTTTAATTGGTAATTTAAAAAAAAAAACTGCTTTTCCATACATTTTGACTGTGTAGGTATTGCAGTTTTGTAGGAAACAGCTGTTTTTTTTTTTAATAACCGACGAAAAATTTCTATGTGGGGGGGGGGGAGGTAACCGTTTTAGCCTCGTCGGTGTCCCTTCCACCCTGTATTTATAAAAGGAATTCCATTTAGGATTCGCATATGGTTAGTTAAAACGGGTAAGACCTTCCTAATTCCAGTTGTTATCCCTTTCCTCAATCCTGCTTCAAATTCCTGAATTTTTATTAAGTTTCTAGTATCGCCGTTTTTTTAATGTTTGTATATAGGGTGACTGGTAACGCCGTTGGTCCCGGCTGTCATCTGCCGATCTTTGACAGTCGTTGTAGGTAGTCAGTGGCCCGAAAGTCTTAAAACCAATCTAACCAAGGGGTATCGTATTACCCAGTACTAACTGGGTTGTGGAGGTCAGATAGGCAGTCGCTGCGTGTAAAATACTGGAAGCCGACCCCAACATAGTTGGGAAAAGGCTACGCAGATGAATAATTACGCCACTAACGGCTCCTCACGTTTGATGTGCAGAAACTGAATCAATGAACCTATTCTTTGGTTCAGTTTCATTTTGGTGAATCAAATTCTTAGTTTGTTGTTTCAGTAGCTTATTTTAGTGTTGTATTTCATGTAATTTTATCATTTTTCTAACAGTTTTAGTTTCGTTTACTAAGTTTTAATTTTCATGATTTTAGTTTACGGATTTCGGTTTACATTTGTTTTAAAACCTTGTTGTAGATTGACAATTATTATTATTATTTGAATGTGTGAAGGATGATATAGCAAGAGCTGTCTGGTGAGATAACGAGTAATAGAGAAGTATGAAAGAAGAACATGATACATAAGGGCAGAAGAATCAGAAACGTATTCACTACATCATTCCATCCCACCCCACATAGAAATATTACATCAAAATATAAAAAAAACTTTTATTTTTATTTTGACTGTGCTGGTATTGCAGTTTTGTAGGAAACAGCTGGTTTTTTTAAACTACTAATGAAACATTTCTATGCGGAGGTTCAGAATGATGTACTAAATACATGGTAACAGTTTGTGTCAGTGTCCCTCCCACCCTGTATAATGCTGCATGGTTATTTTAGCGCGGGGCCGTACTATACTTTATTCCTCTGTTTTTTTTTTTATTTTTTACAAACGTCATGTTGCCCAACTAGCGGTAAATGAACTGTGACATGACAGTATTCTGAACGAACGCCGCCATTTTGTTTTTTTATGAAATTCACAAATATTTACCATCAGCGTCTTCCGGATAATGTCAATGAAGCGCCAAAAAAACCATGCTGCACTAAACACTATTTTTTTTCTAATATATTTTTTTCTCTTCCAGACGGACTTTGAAACAAAGCCTTTATGCCATAGACACAGCTTTAAGAGAGCAGAGCCAAGCTATAGAACGACTTTCAAAAAGTGTCGAAGTTTTAAGTGAGGGGCAGAGACAAGCTGCTTCTATTTACAGACCTCACAATGTCGGGAGGGTACCGTCTTCCAGTCACACATGGGACCTCTTCGCTGGTTTCGTCCTAGCAATGCTGTTGCAAGCGATATTAAATTGGTTTTTCTACCAAAAAGACTGAACGAGTGTTGCCACTTTAAAAAATTTCAATGTGATTGTTAAATTGAGTATTTTTTAATACTAAGGGATTATGAATTTTTGAAGCTTTGAATGATTATTGCTTGGCTTTTTAATTAAACCGACTTTGGAGAAAGGAGGTTATGTGCGAGTTTTTTCTGCAAGGGGTAATTTTGAATTTGGTTTTTTTCTTTAGAACTTTTATCGGTAGGTAAGCTAGTTCAAGTATCTATTTAAATATTTAAACTACATATATATTTGTAGATATTTTGTTCTTAACATCAATTTTCCTCTTGCAGTCAAATCTGTGTCTTAAAAAGCCTTTAACTAAATAAAATATTGAAAGAAATCATTTTCACGGATTTTTTCGCACTTTTTATTCATCGCTGATTTCGAACAAAACTTTGTCAAAGTGAATAATCCGTGCAAATTGATATCTTTTAAAATTGTATAAAATGCGTTGATAGCGAAAAAAAAATTACTGTAATTATTATGAACAATAAATAATTATTAATTAAATATTACCGGCATTTTACGAAGATTAATTAATTTAAGGTCGCATTAAATTCTCCAGAAAAACAGACGTCATGGGTAATATTAGAAAAAATAAAGAAAGAGTTTTGTGATTTTTCAAGTCAAGGATCGCAGGTTACTTGCAAAAATCAGTTAAATTTTTTTTTTTTTTTTTTGCTTTACCTCGATGTATGTACAACAAAACAAAAAAAAAAGGATTTTCTAAACTGGCAAAGTAACTGTTACACCTGCTGTCATTGACTTTAAAAATAATCATCAATTTTTTTTTAATCGTTTATACAAGGTGTAACGCTAAAAGCACAATACCTCTTAGGTGGTGAGGGGTCGAAAAAAAATCATACAAATTTCATCAGCCGATGCGATATTTTGTATGAGACGTCCAATTTTATTTAATTTTTCGACCACTTTTCCTTAGGGTAACTCGTCCAGTTAGATGGTCCGAATCAACACCTAAGAGGTATTGCTTTTATACTGTAGCATCCTGTATATCCATCACGTCTATAGAATCCCTAGCTAATTTAACTAAATCTTGTATTGTCGAAATTTTACAAAAAAAAAAAACGATTATTATATAAAATAATATATTGCGTTTGAAATTTTTAATAAAATCTGATTTGCAGCGTTGCCAGTTAATTTTAGTTTAGCAAGTACTGTTACATCGACCAATTATTTAGTTTATAATTGTCTATGATGTGGTTTTTTGTAAAAAGGCAGTGGTTTGCTTGAAACTTAAATCTAAAAGGGGATAAAATTGGGTGAAATCTATGGTGGAATGGTATTTAGATTTGAACAATATAATAATACCTCATAAAGTAAAAGGTAGCGCGATTTTTTTACGATCAATGCAATAGGCTTTTACCTTACTTGAATGCAATTTCAAAGGGATAATTTGAACTCATCCATAATTGAGTCGGCGAATAAAGGGTGTAAATAGACCCTTAACATAGCCGAAAGGCTCTTGTTCTCCCCGTCTTTGCGATCATTTTTTTTTGTTCTAGACCATACCGGGAACCTTCTAGTTACGGAGATATTGGGGGTCAAAGTTCCTACTTTTTGACAAGTTTTTTTTTTAAATACATGTTTTGAATGTAAGATTTTTACTTTACACACCTAGACGCCCGTACTATTCAATACAACCATCAGCACAATGCTTTGAGTGCTTTCCATCGAGTCCTACCGTAAAACGTGATTTTTCACCCCAAAAAAAAAGTCGATTCCCAGCAATAATTTTTGCGTAAAGTTACTTAGTTTAATATACAGAATGCTTGGTTGACGGCTATGTGAAGGGTCTGTTTACATCCTGTATACAGGGTGACAGTGAAACTTGACATATTCCTTCGAAAGGGGTTATACTAGTGGTCGTTAGCAACAAAATAAGTAAACTAGGAAAAAACTGGATAGTTACCGAGCTATTTCTATTATAAGGAACACATAAAAAATAAAAATTATTACTACTAAAAAAAGGCCTGAGATTAATTGTGTTTTAGGCAAGCATTTTTTTTATAACATTACTTTTTCAGCTTTCAGATAAATATCAATAAAATCTTTAGATTGGAGCAGTTTTTTATCGTAATAATGAATTGTTTTTGGTAACAAGTAGGAAAAATTCAAAAAAATCGCAGAACCGATACAGATCGGTAACCATCCAGTGTTGACCTCTAGTTAAGTGGACTTATTTGTTGCTAATGACCTCTAGTATAACCCATTTCAAGGAATAGATCGAGTTTCCCTGTCACCCTGTATGTAAAAATACGGTCACGAGCATTCATACCAACATTAAAAAGCAATATTGCTTGTGAAATAACGATTGCAACTCTGCGAAAAGATGATTGATGGAATCGGAAACCTTGCGTAAATGTATGGTATTAATTATGCTCCTGACTCTATGTTCTAGGAATAAGTCCCGCGGATAAGCTCTCAAGTGTGCCTAGACGAGCAGAACATGATTCAGCGATGGGAAATGCGGAAAAAAGTTTGCCAACCGGAACAAACTTTTTCAATCGGAACAAACTTTGTCAATCGGAACAAACTTTGTTTTAAACCATGAAGCGTGCCTATAAAAGTATTCAAGCACACTACTGCCATTTACGGGGGATTTTGGAACTAAACTATAAGCGGCTGTTTTAAAAGACATTGTGTGTAATTATTTAGTTGAAATTTTAATGTTGAAGTGATATTTCTTGTCTCTGTTTGTACTATCGTGTATATCAAAAAACTACCAAAGAGGTTATGTTAATCTTGTTGAAAGAAAAATATAAGCACGCTGGTTGCGAGTATTACGCAACTGACACCGACTGCTCATAAAGAAAAGTGATGTTTTGCAAGGACATCTTGGTCCATTTTCCATCGCCATCATTCTCTCACCCTTGTTCCGATTCATTTGGAGTCAGCGCAGCATGTCTTCTTCTTTCATCTTGGCCCATTTTCTTGTTATAAAAAACACGATGGTACGAACAAGAGAAATTGTTGCCTAAATTTATCCGAATAAGTGATAAAAATAAGTAATATAAAAATCTATAGAAAATGCTTTGGCTGACATATTTTTTAATATATAAAGTTAAAATCTGAACAAATCTGACGCCAGACTTAGCTTCGAAAATTGGCAATATGTGATACGGGCTTTGGACATAATAATATTTGAACGCATATTGTGCAGTACCCACATATATAGATATACCTAGATAATACAAAAGCACGCCGTGTGCCCGTCTTAAGCATTTTATGCTTAACTTGGCTACTGTCGCACTGTCGCATCAAGCTAATTTGTTTAAAACAACTACGTTACAACTCAAGAACTTAATTCTAGACATTTAAAGAACAAAAACGTAATCTATTTTGTATACTTACTTATTTGTGTAGTAACTAAATAGTGCTTATGACGTCATAGTAGGTAGACCAAAAACTTCACGTTTAATTTTTCCACGAATCGTGATACTTGAGCAGCGGTGGCCCATTGGTGGAGGCCCCGACTTACGAGCAGTAAGTCGTGGGTTCGAACCCAGCCAAGCGCATTACTTTGTGTAATTTATTTCATCACCACTGCTCTCAAAATGGTGAAGGAAAACATCGTGTGGAAACCGGCATGTCCTAGAACCAAAAATTTGAAGACATTTGACGTCTACCAACCCGCACTGGGAACCCGCGTGATGGATTATAGCCCATTCCCTCTCCTAGAGAGGAAGCCTGCGTCCCAGCAGTGGGAACATTAATAGGCTGATTATGCTATATACTTTGCTTTATCTAGGTATATCTGTATCTGTGGCAGTACCCTAATACGGTAGTTGCACCACCAATTGACATACTTTTTTGAGCTGTCAAATCGCGGTTCCCCATAGATTACGCATGACAAAAGCAAGCTGTGACGTCACTAATTTACCGACTCAATTACTGCACTTTTTATTGATTGCAAAGCAAATAAAAATGTAATTTTACAGTTAATTGTTCTATTCGGATTTCTAGGTCTAAAATTAAAGGTTTTTTGCAGAGAAGTTGTGTCTTGGAATTATTGATTGATGGTGCACTACCAAATGGCGCAGTTACGAATTTTCTACCACAATCCGAAGGATTTTTTGAAATCCATTGTTTCATATGTTTAAAGAATTTTTTAAACATAATATGAAACAATTGATTTAGAAAGAACACATAAAGCAATGAATTGTCAAAATACAGGGTGGAATACACCGACGCACAAAAGGCTACCACGTATTCAGTACATCATTCTGAACCCCCCCACATCGAAATAATAAATCGGTAATTTAAAAAAAAAAAACAGCTGTTTTCTTCTAAAGTGCCTAGTGTTTTGTACTAACCTACACGGTAAATTACCGATAAAAAAAAAAATATTTATGTACACACAAAATACTTAACAGGACATTACATTAAAATAGAAGAGCACAAAGGTACTGCATATTTCATGAGAAAGCAGACCTGATTTATATTTCGCCTGGTATGGGCCTGGTGACCTGTAACACAGGTTTTTCCCAAAAATCTACATCAGGCACCAGTCTCTCACAAAGGTTGAATACAGCTGAGGCTTTTTTGTACACATTAACTTTTAAGTTAGTTTTGTGAAGAGAGAAAAAATGATAAATAAATAAAAAAAAATTGGGGTAGATGTGTCAAAATGATTTACTGAATACGTGGTGACCATTTGTGCGTCCATGTCCAATCCACCCTGTATATTCCACAGTGTTCCATCACAAAATTGCCATTCAGTCTTCGATCAAATCTAAAGCTAATTCTGGCTTTGCCTTGAAATACGAGCAAAAAGGGGAATATTGGGAAACGGTACAGGAATTGATTAATAAGGAATGTAATAAAAAAATGTCCCTACTTATCGTATTTTTAAAGGCTACGAAATCAATATGTAGTTGTTTCGTATATTATCGGTTTGAGTGCGTTAAAATTTGATTTATAATGAATGAGGATGTTAACTCAGTATAATAGTATAATAGTAAACTGTCATAATTTGATAGATGTCAAACACAGGTGTCATACAGCTGTCAAAGTTTCACAGTTTGCTTTAAACGGCAAATTGACATGGTGTGTCAATTTGTTTAACAATTAATTTTCTTAACGTACTAGTTAACCGGTTTATTGCCTAAATATAAACTTTGACCGGACAATATACGAAATAACGCAATTTAAATATTGAAATTCATGAATATTTATTTTTAATATAAAAAAAGATTATGTACTTTGCCCAATAAAGCTGATAATTTTTAATAAAAAAAATGTGAATAGAATAATTTTTAAATAGCTAGTGAGATATTAATATTTGTTTTCTTTAGGGTAAATTGGACAGATGTTGTCCTAGCTAGATATTTTATTTCTTGTAGATTTTGCTTGCAATTTTTCTTTCATTTGTGTCCCACCGGAATAAACCTCCGGTAGTTTAAAAAAATATACTTCCTGTTGTGATTATATCCAAATTAAATAGTTTACAATCAATATTGAAATATAATTTCTATAATGTCCTTGAACAAAAATGTGTTTTAAATTAATAATGATTCAGTTCTTTTCATTGCTAGGAAACGCAATTAAAGCTTGCGGGGCTGAGAAAAAATATATTATCATAGCTAGCCTGGACTGTCCCACTGTTGGGCTTATCTAGACTAATATTATAAAGAGGTAATATTTGTTTGTAAGTTTGTATGTAAGGGGTAATCTTCGGAACTACTGATGCGATTCCGAAAATTCTTACACTAACGAGAAGCCACATTATCCCCGAGTGTTATAGGCTACATTTAAAACGTTCCCGTGAGTATATTCCGTACATAACGGGAGCGAAGCCGCGAGCAAAAACTAGTGGTTCATAATTTTCACCAAATTGCTTTTTCTGTCCCTGTAATTACATAATTTTTTGATTTTTCTAATTTTTTTCGGCCTCCCCGGATTTTGTCTAAGTAGGTATCTAATTATTTCATTAGATATTATTTTTTTTTAATAAAAATGCAGTTGTTTTTACTCTCCCGCAAGCCAAAAGCGAAAAACATAAATATTTTTGTTATAGAATCATTTTTACACACTCCAAAGTGTTGCCAGACGAAATATTTTTAAAGGAATCTCTGTATTCATAGAGACTTGTGAGTTCCATTTAAATATACGATGTTGCCATTCTCCTAAGTATTATTCCTGTATGTTGTAGATACTTTAAATTTTATTTAATTTTGCGAGATTATAGCTTAAGACACAATTATATAACTCTTAAATGCCTTAATCGGTTTTGGCTACCCTTCTGTCTTTTTAAGAAGATTGGTAAAGTTAAAAAAAAAACCTGAAGACAATCGCAACAGCGCACGGCAGCAACAATGCCGCTCAATCGCTATGACAGACTGTAGCGACACTAATGGTCTCTAGTAAAACGGCCGTAATGCCGTTTTTATAGAGTTTTATTTACAATCGAGCAATCAATGGAGAAAAGTGTTGCCACAAAAAAAAATCTTAAGCTATTATCTCCAAAATGATTATTGTAATTTAATAGATTATAAATGAATATGGATTTTTATTATTCAAAACATTTATATTTTAAATAATTATGTCTCGTAGATTTGTTGATACTTTTTTGTTGTTGCTCCAGTGGAATTATATTATTATTTTCACCATTATTTTGTGTTTTTATTTTGCGTTCTCGCTTTTTCTTTGATGGTTGGAGCTGTTTCAGAGTAGCGTATTTTTCTGCGCGTGTAAGCTCGTACGTGCTAAATCGCGCGACACATTTTGCGCCATAAAAAGCCGAACGCGCGTATTAGCGCTTATTCCAACGTGTTCGCTCAAACCGGTGGGTTCAGTCAGTAGCAATATGTCAGATATCTCTCGGCTCGCGCTTTATATGAGCGTATAAGCGCGTCAATGGTCATACAGTTTGAGTGTGACAAATGACACGGGAAGACGCGCGTACACGCGCTTCCAAAAACGAGCTTATGCGCGCCGAAACTACGCTAATCTAAAACCTCCCTGTCTTTTGTTTTCAATAGTTAGGTATGGCAACCCTCGCAAATCTAAAGTTAAACCCAATATCTATGGGTAAACTGTACACTTTGAAGGGGACTGCAGTCTGAAACCGTAGCAATAAAGCCACCTAATAGCTATGACTGCAGGGTGGGTGGTGGGGGGGCTCAGAATGATGTACTGGATTTGTGGTAACCGTTTTCGCGTCGGTGTGCCTTCCACCGTATAATTCACGGAAAAAGCTTCCGTAGGTGGTGACATTGCCGCCTGTGGCCGTTTCTATACAGTTACAGTATGACCAAATCCTGGTGGCCTAGCATGGCGTCTTAAAACGGGAGTGTGGGAAAGATACAGAGCTATACAGGTCGTCTAGCGCCATCTCTTTCCCACACTGGAATTACTCCTGCTTTAAGACTTCATAGTAACACCCCTGTTCGCCGTCGTTGTACAGTATGACCACTTTAAGTGTGCTGTTCATGATGGCGCTGCTTGTCAAGGAAAATGCATCGATATGTCCAAACTCTTGGTACGTACGCCAGCACATCAAGCTACCCGAAACGGTCAAGCTTTCTCAATCAACCTTGAACCTAATGCTTTGGTGATGAAGTTGAAAATCTATTAAAGGAATTTGACATATTGTAGTAGCTTGATGTACTGGCGTCTGTACCACAGAATAAATAGTACAAGTATAGTTAGTTCTGTGTTTTCCCGCCACACAAATAAGTTGGCTGAAATGTGCATTGAAACCAGTCGTGTCATTGTGATCTGTCTTTGTCACTGGGCGACGTAGCGGCTGCAGTTTGCGGTTGCAGTGGCCTTTGGAAGAGCACTTTTACCATAAAATGACACAAAGACGCACAAAAATCCGAACGGAGAAACTGCTTACTATTTTTTTCAATGGGAAGCCTTTTGATGCCTTTGTTCTGTTTGTCCAGCTTAGTTTAGTTGTTATTTTCTACTTTCACTGTTTAATTTCTCATAAGCATATGTGAAACATTTATGACCATAATAATGGGAACCTCTAATATTTCTCACTGGGAAATTCTCATTACATAATAGTGATCACAGACATCAAAAAATTAACTATCGTTACCCGAGGATACTAGTCCCGTGTGATCCCCTCACACGGGACTAGTAAACCAAAAACGACTAAACATTTAAAAATATTGTTTTATTTATTTATTTAATGCACAATGTACACAACCAATTTTACACGCTAAGTTTAAACTAGTGAGTACATGACCCTGTTAGGGCCCAGCAAGATAACGTAACGATAACGATAAAGATTGGATTATTTATTGTGGTCAACGATCGCTGGTATTGTTTGGTACTCGGAGTATGAGTTGAAGTATGCGAAGTTTTGTTAGCTAGTTTAATTTAGCCTTGTATATGTTACAGTCAAAACTGTTAATCAGTCAAAACTTTTACTTAATCAGTCAAAATCCTTATTATGTTAAAATGCGTTTTCTCCATTTAAAATATGTTGTTTCAGAACGTTGTAATTACCTAGTCCTAGAATTGCTATAACATAATGTTTTACAAAGGGTCACAAAAAAACTCAACAAATCTAATAAGTTTCTTAATAAATGTTAGTTATCGTTAAAATAGTTTTCACCGGTCAAAACTAGTTTTGACTGATTAACATTTATAATTCTGACTGTTACATAAATAATTTTAAACAGGAATACAAATCAGGTATTTAAATATTCAGATGCACTTAAAAACCTAGCTTGTTAAACAGTATCGATTTAATGGAAGCACAATAATATAAATATAATCAAATGGGAAATTCCCATCTTATGATATTCGCCTTTAATTCAGAGTATACTTAAAATAAGAAAGTTTAATAATTGGGTAAGCACCTAAAAAGATGCTAAAAATATGAGGACTTTTATTTTAAATCGAGGTAATTTTTGTAAGATATTCGTTCTACAGAACATGACTTTTTGAAAAACTTCTAATGCAATTGTGACTCACTTGGCCGTCCACGCGGTTTAATCAGTGGGCCATAAACTAGTTTTTACACTGACAAAATCTAATTCGATCGCGTTTAAATAAACTTCTATTTGTGTTATATTATTTTTGTATTTGTCATCAGACGGTGCTAATTCAGTTTCAGTAAGTATACATTGAAGTTTATGTCTGCACTTCAACCAAATTATCTATGCAGGTGGCAAAACACAGGACTAAAATAAATTAACCACGTTTGACGTATCGATGAAAGTTTTCTTTACAAGCAACGCCACCTTGCACTGCACACTTAAAGTGATCATAGTGTACTACTGTGAACAGGATTGACATGTGGCTCAGGGGGCATCTATTTATTACGTCAGTCGATTTGTCGCTTTTTTGAGCCCCCGCATTTTAGTTCTGTGATTTCCCGCTTGCACAAATAAGTTTGCTGAAGTGTAGATTACGATTTGAAAGCGATTTTCACTTGCCTATGCCCTCTGTAAACGAAATATGAGATTTGTAAGCAAATTCTATTGTAATAAAACTGCTTATTATTAATAAAAATACATTGAAGTACCTAAATAATAATAATGAATAGCAATCTAATAATAAGAGTTGAAAGACTTCCAATAAAGGCAACAATTGTTAAATAAAATTATTTTTAACTAAAAAAAGAGTAAAAATTATTACTTAAACTTATTCTTTTTAATTTTAGTACTAATAGTTGAAATAATATTTAATTGGGGACGAAAAATGTGACATGTCTTTTTTTTTATTTAAGTTTCGCGGACTTCCCTGGCGCTTCCACTGTTAACTGAATTGGCAGCTTATGTAAGCCTCATGTAATAGCGACCAGCGGGAGAATCCATTGCCAATTCCCTAGGCAAAAATAAATGTGCTTGATACTTCTTCTTAGCGTGTCGATGGCAATCTAAATTGTGTCAACCTAGAACTGAGCCACAAGTTTGGCCTTTTCAGTCACGTCCATTAGTTGCTGTAATGAACAAACAACAGGACTGGCAGGACACGATACTAAGTGCCCCATCGTTTGTGATACTGAGCAATTCTTAATGGAAAGTCGCTGCTTAAACTGGGAATTGAACCCAGGGCCTCAGGTAGCATTTTTCGTACCCAAATAAGAAACGCGAAATCTGTAGCTTGAAAATTATAGTGTACATTGATATTAATACGAAGAAAACTAAATTTATTTTTAAGCACTTGAATATTTATATGATAATAAAATTTATTAATGATTAATTGTGTTCGTTTTTATTATTAACACAACATAACATCACGCCCGTAATCCCCGAAATCTTTTCATCGAAAGTAGAAAATAATAATAATAATATGTGAAAACTAGAATAAGCTTGTCATTGTGGGGAGAAATAAACAAGAAAAAAAGAAATTATTTCAGGAATGTTATGGAATCCAATTTTATTTGCTTTAGTTCCTCATATGCAATGTATCGTTACCGTGGCAAAACACACGTAGCGAACGGCAAGCGTGACGACGATTTCGATGAACTCTGTAGCTAGACAGGAAGTAAACAGTTGGTTTCACGCGTCGTTCGTTAGAGTATTTCAACATTGTTGGATTTTGATTTTAGCCGTATTATTTACATAAATGTAGTGCTGCGTACAGGGTATGTAATTTTACATTCTAATAAAAGAATAGTAACTGAAAAAAAAACCTGGGTAAAATCCCGGTGGAATATGATTCAAAATAAGAAGCTGAATGCACCCTGTCAGTTTGTGGAGGGCTGTCCCTTACACCCTGTATAATTGAAGAAAAAAATTTCAACTCCGTAGAATGAGAGGGAATTGTTCTAATTCAGCTAGCAGGATTTGATTTTTACAAACTAAAAAATCATTGTTTAATAAAAGCATTTAAATAAACCTACCAAGTGCGAGTTGGACTCGCGCACCGAGGGTTCCGTCCAAACTTGTAGGTAAAATAAAATTGCTCTTACTAAAAAACAAACTAGGTTAAAGGACAAACTTAACTTTGCCGCTCGATCCCTAGGCACGGTTATTGAACCAACCGCAATTAATAAGATTGTACTAGAAAATTCGTTCTTTTTATTAAACTACATATTTACGGTTTTCAGATTTTTCACTTAACACGTGCTGGAAGATATTGCTTCTTGCCAAATTTTATGATTCTAGGTCAACGGGAAGTACCCAATATGTTTTGATTACCTTGGGAAATCGCAAAACATTCGTCATAAACGGTCATATCTTTTGATCGCGTTGACTTACAAGTTTGAATTTTTCAGCGGTAAGAGACCATACACCCAACCCGTGTTTGATATAAATTACATCTTGATACCTTTACGCGTTCCTGAGAAAAAGGGTATTGAGAGACAGACGGACAACAAAGTGATCCTGTAAAGGTTGCTTCATCCTTTTGACGTACAGAACTCTAAAAACAACGGGGAAAGTAAGAACAAACACTGAAAAAAATAGTAGAGCAAGACCAAAGAAACGATGCATGGACTGTGTGAAGGATGATATGGCTAGAAAGGAGGTGACTGCTGATATGACGAGTAATAGAGAAGTATGGAAGAAGAAGACATGCTGCGCCGACCCCAAAGAAATTGGGATAAGGGCAAAAGACGAAGTAAAAAAAAAACATTATTAGTACATTTTTATTTGTCTTATACCAAAGGCCTTGGTTCAGGATACGCACCTTTCGGTCCATTAAACCAAAAGGATCCTAGTTCATGCATTTCTTCAGGTTTCCAGTGATACCGTTTCGGTAAGAAGTGCTGTAACCGTTTGCGTCCATCGTATTCATGTCTTTTCTTCTTTTTTCTGTCTTTCGAGGGGTAAATTTTATTTCCTTGCATGAAATAATCTTCTTCAACGGGTATTGCCTTTCGTTCAGTCTCACCTGAGATCTCGTAGTTCTTTTTCTTATGTTTTTTTTTCTTGGTTTTAGGTATATCTTCCCAGCTACTTAGCTCGTGTGTCTTATCTTCCATGCTCACGTATTGTTTTTTGGGTTTTTTTGTAAATTCTCTGTTTTTTTTTGAGCTGTGTTTATTTTTCTTGTTAGATTCCCAAGATTCGCTGCTTAGCTCTTTTGAACTCATAGATTCAGAAGAATCGTCCTGTTTCTTCTCATGTTTCTTACTTGTTTTTTTTTTCTTCGTGTGCTTATGTTCGTTCGTCGACTGGTGTCTTTGGACAATCTGAAATCTTTTTATAAATTCGTAGACATTTTTATTATGTTTCCAGTCCTTATGATCGTCATATTTTCTAAACATTTTTCGATCTTCTTTGCAGTCTTCTCCATTACAAACATAGATGGGTGTTCCGGTCCATATTAAGAGATCTTCTGGATATTCTCCTACACCATCTTCTTCAGAATCAGAATCAATCGATTGCAAATCATTAATGTCCACATAATCATAAGAAACACGACCGTGTTTTAAAGGTTTTTTCAATTCAGAGATTTCGGACCTCAATTCTTTCAGATCTTCAAAATCATCTAAGTGATATATATGTCTACCATATTGAAAGATTGTTTTTTTTGAACTCCGCATTTTTTTTGGTATGTAGCGTGAGCTTATGCTGATAACTTCCTGCTTGGGTTCGATCCTTGCATTAGTTGAACTGCCACCATGATCAAGGACAATGGGTACGTCATCGTCATCATAGTCACGGAGAATTAGCACGCGGCCTTCTGATAGATGTGCTGTGAAATTAAAGAAATAATCTTTAATTTAGAGTTGGTACTCGTTGGTCGAGTGGTCGCAAGCGCGACTGCTGAACATGAGGTGCTGGGATCGATTCCCAGGTCAGGCAAAGTGTTATTGGGTTTTTCCTCAGTAGCAGCCACGGAGTCTGATCCCTGTTTCATGGCAATAGCCTTGCCCCTTAATACATGGTACTTAAAAATCGTAACTGGTAAAATGTGGGTGTACTAATGGGTACACCTCTGTCTAACCCTTCGGGGATTGCAGGCGTGGTGTTATGTTTATGTAGTACAGTCATTGCATTGATATTTTAAAACCACGGCCTTATAAAATTAATAGCTTATGCCCGAGGCTTCGCCCACGTGGAGATCGTTAATTTTCCCATGGGACCGTACGACCGGAATAAAAAGTATCATATAAGTTAATCCAGGTTATAAAGTATCTGTGAGCCAAATTTCACCCAAATCGGTTCAACCGTTTTGGCCTGAAAGAGGAACAAACATCCATACATCTTCACAAACTTTCGGATTTATATTTACTAATATAAAACCGAAAGTTTGTTTGTGTAAGTTTCTTTTTTTGTATCTTACTTCTTACTTACTAGTAAGATAACGTCGAAAATGTTTCCCTTTGGGTGAGACAGAGCCCTGTAGCACACCATTGGGTGAGACAGACCCCTGTAGCACACCAACGTTTCGCCAGTTTAAGGATGAAATCACGTATCAAAGTTTTCGAACATATCAATCTCATTCTGCCACTTAAGAGCGCATGTACAGAAAGTTGGCAACGTCGCAAATAGCTGTCAAATATTTACCTGTTTTAATTAATTTGGCAATATTTCTGTATGAAAATAAGAAATATAGCTAACTAGTGAACTAAAGTTTTGATTATGAAATGCAATAAGTAGTAAGTAAAAGTGTGAGGAATGATATGTAGGTAAAAGAAGTAAATGATAGCGTGACGGTTGACAGGGGAGAATGGAAGAAAAAAACGTGTTTGGCCTTCCTCTTCATCCATCCACATTAATAACCATCTCCTCCTTACATGATACATACCAAGACAGACTGTTAAAATCAACGGTTCAAAAATCTAAAATCTCGAAATGATTTCGGAATCAGCATCGGTTTTTTCTTTACATACCGAATTCTAAGAGACAAAAAGGTCAGAAGCAAGAAAACGCGATCGGTGCGTGTAAATATGATTTCACTCTAATTCTTATGTGATAGGGAGCGAGCCTATTACCATCAAACGGGCATAAATCCCGACTCCGGGCTGTGACTAAGAAATTCCTGATGAAAAATGAAATAACACTTTGCTCGACCTAGGAATCGAACGAGTTCAAACTCAGCAGTAGCGCTATCCACCACTAGACTGATGATGTCGAAAATAAACATTATACACTAACTGTGTCGTGGAGGTCAGACAGGTAGTCGCTCCATGTGAAATACTGGCTGATCTCCATGTTCCCAAAAAGCAAGGCAGGTGATGATAAAATAACATCACGACGTTTTCCCTATGAGGTTAGCAGATATGTAGGTAGAATCTAAAGGGTGTAATATACCCTTAACGAAGCCGAAAGGCACTTGTTCTCCACGTCATTGCGATATTTTTTTTGTTTTAGACCATACCTGGGAACCTTCTAGTTTTGGAGATATTGGGGGTCAAAGATACGACTTTTTCACAAGTATTTTTTTCAAAATATAAATTTTTCATAACATTTACTTAGTTTGATGTACAGAATGCTTGGTTGACGGCTTCGTGAAGGGTCCGTTTACACCCTGTATCGAGTATATAGGGTTTAATCGGACTCTTCTCGAAGCCAACAATTTGTCGATTATGTTTTAAACTTACCAAAAACAAGTAAAATACATAGACAACTTATATCAAATAGCGACATTTTCAACTTTTTACAAAAGAAACATTTTTGACGGGCAAAAATCAAAATGTCCACCCATGGTCAATTAAAAAAAACTAATTACTAATTTGAAACACTTTATCTCATTGTAATGAATTTTAAATGCAGATTTCATTGAGTTGAACCGTAAAATAAACTTAAGGTTGTGTCCAATTTTAATTAGAATTTTAATTGAAACTCTACTTTTGTAATCATAATAAAAGGTATGTGTAGTATCCACTTGTAGCAGAGCTAATAGGTACAGGCTCACCAACACCACCAAGCCCCAGTCCAGAGTCCGCTTCACCTTCCAACTTCCCGCCATTCGTGGTGACTGACAGTTGACATTAGTGACAGCTACCCAACTACTTGTGAGACAGTGTTTACATATCTATTAAATAAATACACTACAGTAGGTTTAATAACTACCTTTAATAACTGCATTCTTAGTAATGTGTTGTCATTCAAAGATTATTTCGTACTGAGAGGCACTGGTCAGTCACAGTCAAAATCATTTGAATATTTACGATTCTTTTAAGGCTCTTTGGTTTGTCTACTCCACAGATAAAGTTATGCCAAGATAACGCAAGTATCACGATCCGTATGAATACCTAGCATGCCATTTTTTCACTAAGTACTATGACGTTTTTTTTTCTCTCTTTGGTAATCATTAAATGATCCCCCCGCTCTGAGCGGAGCGGAAGGGAGTGTCAGACTTCTACTGACTAAAATCCATCCATGTTCCTTCTTTGCCCTTTGTGTTCCAGGGCCGTGGTATCTCTTTCGAACAATCCCGCAGCCCTGGCAGGCATCGGCCCTTGTTGACCCCTTCATTGTTGCTGACATCTCTTTGAGGCGCGGGTGGAACACGAACGCGCCGTCGACACGGCTGTCGTCATAAGACGGACGGACGGCGAGCTAAACCATTAGTCACCGTCTTATGCACTATTTAGTTACTATATAAAATAGACTAGGTACGTTTTTGTTAGGTCCTTGGTTGGTCCGTGGATGGGTGACCACCCATTACATGCAGAGTTTCCTCCGTGCCTCGGAAAGCCGTTGGTCCCGGCTGTCATTTAGATCTTTGACAGTCGTTACAGGTAGTCAATGGCCCGAAAGTCTGACAACCATTCTTACCAAGGGGTATCGTATTACCCAGTACTAACTGGGTTGTGGAAGTCAGATAGGCAGTCACTCCTTGTAAAATACTGGTATTCAGCTGCATCCGGTTAGAGTGGAAGCCGACCCAATAATAGTTGGGAAAAGGCCAGGCAGATGAACATGATAGGTAGATATCTAAATCATTGTAGGTTTAATCAATAAAATCAAAAAGCAACTACAATGGGAAAATTTATTACAAAAGCGAATATAAAATTTATACGCAGTAGTCTTAAGTTAATATAATACAGATACACTTCGCAGCACTCATCGAG
The DNA here is from genome assembly GCA_905163415.1 of Noctua fimbriata. Taxonomy (NCBI): domain Eukaryota; kingdom Metazoa; phylum Arthropoda; class Insecta; order Lepidoptera; family Noctuidae; genus Noctua; species Noctua fimbriata. Next base: position 8,447,502 of record LR990950.1, read on the forward strand.
CAAAGTGCGTAATGTGGTCATTCACAGATTTACTGGTTAATGTTGATAATGACATTTAACAAGGTATCATACTACCTAGTACCTAACTGGATTTTTGAGGTCAGATAGGCAGTCATCAGCATCATCATCTTTTCAGCCGAAAGACGTCTACTGCTGGACATAGGCCTCCCCCAAGTGTCGCCACATTGACCTGTCCCTTGCGTCTCGCATCCAGCGGATCTTCGCAACCTTCACCAGGTCATCGGTCCACCTAGTGGGAGGCCTTCCAACGCAGAAGTTTTCGGCCTCATCAGCAATCCGTTAGCGAGCAATGTGCCCTGCCTACTGCCATTTAAGTTTGGCAATTCTTCGGGCTACGTCGATAACCTTGGTTCTCTTGCGGATGTCTACATTTGTGCAGGCAGTCTCTCCATGCGGCTGATCTGCAGTCGCTCCCTGTAAAATACTGGTATTCAGCTGCATCCGGTTAGACTGGAAGCCGACCCCAACATAGTTAGGAAAAGGCAGATAATGATGATGTTCTTTGACGTCCATCATGTTTATTAAAGTAGAATTTTAAGTAGTTTTATACTTTAGATTTTTTTGTGTTTGATTCGGAAAAGTGAGTAATGACCGCGTTACGCAAATTGTCCGTAAATAATATTGATTTTGGTTTCAAATGATATAATACAATGCGATAAAAATAATATATTTACCACCAAGACAATAGAGTTTCCATCCCGTCTCTCGGAAACCACGTTAAGTCGTTGGTCCCGGCTGTCATTTGTAGATCTTTGACAGTCGTTACAGGTAGTCAGAGAGGCCAAAAGTCTGACAACCAGTCTTACCAAGGGGTATCGTGTTACCCAGTACTAACGGGGATGTGGTGGTCAGAATGGCTGTCGTTCCTTATACTCTTATTCCTTTGATAGCAAAGTATATGAAATAGAACTTAGGTAGGTACATTATTTAATATTGGTTTAATACCTATAATATGCTTCTAATTAAGATATAAAGGTTTTGACAATTAAACGTAGGTACACAATAAAATACATTGACTTATTTTTAGTACTTAAATATCAATTTTATGCACAACTGGAAATACACAGGAAAAAACATAGTATTTTTAAGAAATCACACGTTGAGATCAATTTATTTCTTAATAATTAATAAATATACTTAACACTAAAATTTCAATAAATAATATTGATGGACAATATCTGGACAAAGTAATTATTACATTTAATGATAATTTTCACTAAAAAATAATCCTAAATAAGTGTCGAAATAAAAGACAAAAAGGTCTACAATTAAGTACGGCAACACCAAACGTACACACAACCCATTTTTTACACTTGCAACACTGACAAAAAACTACTGGTCGGATACTTTCCAAAATTTCGACAAAACATGTAAAGTTTTTATTCTAGAAAAATAGTAAATTATTTTCTTTCTATATTTTGGTCAAATATACCTTTAAATGGACTACTGAATACATTGAACTAAGCATTCTTTATATTGACCAATACTCATTCGCAACTAAGTATAGTCAGGGATGTAATTGTTAATCAAAGTGACACCCATCGTAGAGAATTACCTAAATTATAAAAATATGATGTTGTTTGTACACCAAAAAAAAAAAATGTTAATATATTTTTTTTGTTTTAGTGCAGTAAAAGTAGGTATTAATTTCAAATATAACGGTTACAGGCAGTTTTAAACTGTCAAACTACCATTCCTTCAAAAACAAAAAGATGAAACTACAGACCAGTCACAGTGTATAATTAACTATGAAAGGACTAAGTTGCTCATTCTGAAGCGATTGTAGAACGGGAAAGAAACTCCAGAGACACTCCTTTTAAATGAAAATGTTGTCAACTGTCAAAAGATGACAGCTGTAATTTGACTATACGGAATATTGATTACGGTGGTCAATTTGCTTAACAATAACTTCCCTCACTTTACATTACACCCCTAGGGGATGTTTGCAATTTCACAAAATACACAATAATGATCTCGACTAAAACTTAGTAGCAAACTGGTCTGTGGAGGTCAGAGAAACAGTCGCTCCATGAAAAATGCTGGTATTCAGCTGCATTCGGTTAAACTGGAAGCCGACCCAGACATAGTTGGGGCAAAGCGGATAACGATATCTAGTTGACTGTGATTTTCGAAATTAGGCTTTTTAGTTCCTAATAGGTTCATTGTAGATAAATTGGATTATAGATATCAATTATATTTCGTAAAAAAAACTTCAAAAAAGGTCAAATTAAAAAAGCTAGAGAAACTAGACCAATAACAGACCCATCACAAAAAAAAACATTTTTTTAATCTGTTAGAGCGTACATTTTGGTCCTTCGAGCCGGATTTATATAAATTTATCCTATTTCAAACCCAAATAATCTCTGAGACCAAAGAGACCATGGATGGACTGTGTGAAGCATGGGGCGACAGCTGAGATAGAAAAGTATGGAAGAAGAAGGCATGCTGCCCCGACCTCAATAAATTGGGATAAGAGCAGGAGAGTGTTGACGATTAATATCTGTGGACTTTCACTGGCTTATTTATTTTGACCTTGTTTACAATGACTAAAAAGATTCATCCACACTTTACACATTTTTTATAACGTTAATACACTATCAACTAAATTAGATACTAACACGGTCCAGGCAAAGTTGATAATAATACTTTGCCTGTAAAATTACATATTTACAATTACATTGCTCTATACACCGACTAAATGCATTTTTAGAACAATTCTGAAAACCACCGCAACTGGGACCGCAGCAGCAAAACCACACTTGCAATAACAGACTGCAACGACACAGCTGGTTTTTTTATTACTCTATGATAACGTCTTCCGTCACGCGTGGCCATTGTTGGAACTATCGACCCCATCTTGTTTTTCAATACGATAGTTCTTAAAATTTACATAACTTGATTAAAATGACAGCTGTCTGAATTTGGCAGCACATCAAGCTACTACAATCTGTCAAATTTCTTTAATAGATTATCAACTTTATCGCTAAAGCATTAGGCCCAAGGTTGATTGGAAAAATTTGACAGTTTCGGGTAGCTTGATGTGCTGGCGTCTGTACATAATTAAGTCGATAATTTTACCAAGAATATGTTTTTTATAGTTTAATTTAATTGGCCCTAATTAAAACCAATATTTACATAGCGTAAAATACAGACTGCATACATAAATATGCATTTGTTATAATTATTTCGATATGACCAAAGCTAAAAGTCCCTTTGATTTGGTAGCTGTAATTTTAATCAAGTTAGATTTAATTTATCACGATTTTATTGACACCACCAATCAATTGACATACTTTTTATGAGCTGTCAAAACCTAATTTCTCCATGTAATTTTGTATGTCAATAGCAACCTGGGCCATAACTTATTACAACCTAACACAACTACTTATCGATTTCAAAGTATGATAATTAAAAATCGAATTTTACAGTTCATTGAAAATTATCGTGTTTTTTTAGAAAAGTCGTGTCTTGGAATTATTGGTTAGTGATGTCAACTGGGTAGGTACCCAATTTCCATGGACAATATTAAATGTTGTTTAACAAGCACCAAAAGACGCATACAGCACTTATAGATGTCAGCATTCCGTCTGCTGTCATTGTAGATCTTTGACAGTCGTAACAGGTAATAATTTTCCCAAAAGTCCGACAACCAGTCTTCCTAAGGGGTGTCGTTTTATTCAGTACTAACTGTTTGTGGAGGTCAGATAGGCAGTCGCTCCATGTAAAATACTAGATATTCAGCTGCATCCGATTAGAATGGAAACCGACCCCAACATAGTTGGGAAAAGGCTAGGCAGATGATGATGGTGATGTCGTTTTTATAGAGTAACATAGGAATCAGTCATGTTGCTGCGATTTGTCGTTGCGGTTTGTCGTGGCTCTGCCACTGCCGTTTGCTGTTGTCTACTTCAGAATTGTATCTTTATTAAACAACTATCATAGAAAAGTATTGATTAGAATTCGTTTTGTACAAAATTGTAGAAAAAGTTTCTATTTTGTAGTCAGATATAAAATTTTATCTAGTCATGTTTTTTTTTCGTCTAATTTTCTACAACCGACTTCCAAAAATTATAAATTAAAAAAAAACATTCATTTCTTTTTTTTTATTACATTGCTTTTTTTTTTAATAAAGAAAATTATAAATCTTGTAATCCAGCTAAGCTTTCTATAATTGCCAAAAAATATTTAAAGTCGTTTTGAAGTCGGTTATTTTTGAAGTCTTGTCATTATTTTTTTTGAAGCTGCAAAATAAATTCTAATCAAGAATAGGGTAGACAATATATTTCTTTAATTAATGTTACATTTAAAACTATTTCTTTAAAAAGCTATTCATATATTTTTAATATTGACTTTATATATTATATAACATCACGCTTGTAATTTCCGAAGAGTTAGGTTAGAAGCACCCACATTTCGCCAGTTATGTTTAATTCACTTAGGAATAGGGGCGACCCAAAATTAATCAATATTAAAAATATAAGACATAAATAATACATTCTGTGCGCAATTAACTTTGTGAATATATATTTTATATATTTTTTTAATATTTTAATACTGTTTCTTTTAATATAGGAAACTTAAAACTAGTATGGCTTTTAGGATTATTAATTGTTAAAGGGTTATATATTTCGTATAATATAATAGATAGGTAGATGCAGGATAAACGAAAAATTACGACATGCAATTAAGTTGCCCAGCAGTTGCCACGCAGTTGTCTCGCAGTTGCGACGCAGTTGCCTTGCAACTTACTATATACCAATACATTAAGCCTTAGGTAACGGTATACAGGGTGGAAGGTAACAGTGTTGCCACGTATTTAGTTCATCATTCTGTTAACACGTAGCAATTTTGCATTGGTAATATTAAAATAGAAAAGTGCTGATCCATACATTTTGACCGTTTAGGTATTGCAGTATTGTAGAAAACAGCTGTTTTTTTAATAGCCGACGAAAAATTTCTTTGTTGGTGGTTCGGAACGATGTATTGAATTCGTGGTCACTGTTTTAGCGTTGGTGTCCCTTCCAACCTGTATAATATTCGAGGAAATTGAAGAGCTAACTAAGCTCCTTCATTTAGTCAAAATCATTACAGGCTTAAATAATACGTGTTCAATTAGAAGTTAAGTTAGAATTAGTGTTAAATCGAAACGAAACGATTTGCTAAATGAAAAGGCTTAAAATTACGTAATTCAAGTAATTGAGAACATAATCAGAAGACTTATGATTCATTATTGTAAATATGAAACTGTAGGTAATTGCATAATTATAAAGTATACTAACCGTTTTCAAACGTTTGAGATTTTTGCCCGACAAAAGAAATGTTTCAACGATTTTATGGAAACATTACATTACATTATGGCATGGTTATATTTAAAATAACTATAACGGAAGGTTTACAGAAAATTGTAAAAATAATTTTATTACTTGGCAAATTTTATGGAGTGGTAAAACTGAGGCATAACCCGCATGAGACATGACTAAGCACGTCAATGGTGTTCATGATAAGGAAGTCAAGCAACTATTCGCGCTAGTTTGAAGACCTCCGTACAATGCAATGGGCATGATCTACGCGAGAGAAATACAAGGTGGAAAGGAACACCGACGCTAAAACGGTTACCACGTCTTCAGTACATCATTCCGAACCAGACATAGAAATTCTTCATCGGTAGTTTTAAAAAAAATTCTGCTGTTCCATACATTTTTACCGTGTAGGTATTGCAGTTTTGTAGGAAACAGCTGTTTTTTTTTAATAACCGACGTAAAATTTTATATGAGGGTGGCTCAGAATGAGGTACTGAATACGTAGTAACCGTTTTAGCGTCGTTGTCCCGACCACGCTGTATACAGTATAAATTATATTATGCGAATAAATGTTTGATTTAAATTGAGAACCGCACGCCGCATCCCACGGGTTTAGCCCCAGTTTGACCAGAGCCTGAACTTGCTCAGCACACACTCATTTTGACACTCACACACTCACTACACACTGAAAGTCTTTTCTTAACGTTTTCACTACAGTATAGGTACTCAGACAGTTAAATCACTATAGGTAAATAATACCCAAGAGGTATTGATAATCCCGTATTATTTCTAGTTTCGCAACAAGACTGAATTTCACCAATCAAATTGAACGCTATCAGCATAGGCAGTCGCTCCATGTTAACTACTGGTATTCAGCTGCATCCGGTTAGAATGGAAGCCGAAACCGACATAGTTGGGAAAAGGCAGACAATGAACCCGTTCAGCACATCTAAATCGTGTTCATGAGCAGTCAGCATCAATATTCCACAGCAATGAATACGACGTTTACGCTTTAACTGTCCCGCTAGTCTGGTGGTTGCAAGCGCACCTGCCGAGCCAGCCTCGCCTGTCGGTCCTGGTTCGATTCCCCGGGTCGGGCTTAAAAGGCTATCGGGATTTTTCAGTAGAAGCCCGGAGCTTAGAAGTTACCGGAATTATACCGCAGTTCCACAGAAAGCACGTTAAGCCGTTGGTCCTGCGCCTGATGTCTCTCCGGCCGTGTCGGATTGCCGTCCCTGAGGATTATGAGAGTAAAGGAACAGACCACAGCACACCTGTGCCTGCGCACACACGCCTGCACTATCATATGTCCCGCGCCGATGGTTCATCTCTGCAGAGATTGGCCGCCGTGACAGAAAAGCGGTCAGGAGGACTATTATGACGGTTACAGTTTTTGAAAGCGGTATAGCTGTGCTGATAGTTTTCAGTTTCATTGGTAAAATTCGCACTATGTTACGCTAACATCAATGATTACGCACCACACTTTAAGTTGGTATCTAAAAGTGGGCAACAGTTGCGTTATATGTACTTAGTTGACACAAGATTGTCGTTTAACCTGTCTATGGCGACAAAATTGTTGAAATTAAAATTACCTGCCCCTCCACTAAATGTTTGTTTGAATACGTGGCATTTCAGAGCAGTGGCGAGCATTAATGGCTCACTGAGGCACCAATGATGGCACCACATTTGCGCGAGAGCACACTTTAAGGGGGCTTGCAATTTTAGTTTTCGGCAACATCAAGACATGGATATATCCATAGCTTGACAACAAGAACTACAGTTGTAGTTGCGACACCGAGAGCAATGTGTGGTCACTGGTTGTCAAGGTTACACCAAATATTACATATTCCACTACAAAAAGACTATTGCGCTGAAAATGCTCTTCAGTTGCGCCACAGTTGTCCAAAGTTGCGCCACAGTCGGCCAACGTTGCGCCACATATTACAAAACATCACTACACATAGTCTATACAGAGTCTAAAATTCCTGTTTTTCTTAATGCTGGGCTAACGCATTGAAGTATCGTTGCAAGTCGTTGTCGGCTCTTAGTACCCAGGCAGAGTTGAGTGCGATGGTGTCGAGAGCTATTGAAGCGCCGCGATAGTCACCGAAGAGCTCTTTGAACTGTCAGGGAAAGATAAACTTAGTAAGATAATACAATAAGGCCCGACACAAATGTAAAGTCAGTTCCCAGCATTACTTGCCCCCTCTTCCTTTTCTCCATCTACTTCTTTGTTTTTTTTGGTGTCTATGGCTCGTATGCCGTGACAGAAGATGGCATGACGCTGTCATGGCGTGATGCGTCCTCTATGCCACGTAAAATTAACCTTTTCCATTGAGAATAAAGTAAGTTTTATGCTGGTCAGAAAGGCGATCACAAACCACTGCTATGTCATGGACTACTTAATACCTCGGGAACTTCTGCAATAAGAGCCATGGCTAAGCCAGTCATCGAATTTTTAGAACTATTTTGTATATTCCTTGTCCTCATGAGTTGACAAACAGTTGCCCAACAGTTGCTCAAACACATAAATACAACAACTTACCCGATAATAATCGTAAGGTTGATGTAGACATCTCGCAGCTGCTTGCAGAGCCGATGGCGGTAGTACCGGCTGCGGGCGTAAGATGCGCCATATACCTGCCGCGCCGCGCCATCTGGGGGATTAATTGAGAAGTTAATAAATAACAACGAAGAAGAGGTACAATAGATCAATATGCAATCTTAAATCCGAACGGCTGTTATTATTTAGCAACGAGCGAACGACTTATGGTAGACATTTTGTGAAATGTATTAAAAAAAAACCAAGTAAACAGGCCGGGTCGATCTTCAAGGTTAATCCGCGCTTGCCAAGGTCGGTCAGTGGATAGGTGACCATCGATTACATACCGAGTTTTCTTCGTGCTTTGGAAAGCACGTTAAGCCGTTGGTCCCGGCTGTCACTTGCAGATCTTTGACAGTCGTTATAGGTAGTCAGTGCGCTGAAAGTCTGACAACCAGTCTTACCAAGGCGTATCGTATTACCCAGTACTAACTGGGTTGTGGAGGTCAGATAGGCAGTTAATCCATGTAAAATACTGGAATTCAGCTGCACCCGGTTAGACTAGAAGCCGACCCCAGCATAGTTGGGAAAAGGCTAGGCAGATGATGAGTTAGTTATGAGTGTTAGTAAATCTACACTAATATTATAAAGAGGAAAGATTTGTGTGTTTGTAACGAATAAACTCAAAAACTACTGGACCGATTTCAAAAATTCTTTCACCATTAGAATGCTACATTATTTTTGAGTAACATAGGGTATATTTATTATCGCAAAAAAAAAATGGCAATGTGTCTACACGTGCGAAGCTGGGACGGGCCGCTAGTTATGAAATATGAAACAAAACATTGTAAGTTAGTTTTTACCTGCATGTAGCAGAAAATAGTGCTGTCACCCATAGCCGCCATTCGCGACTTCTTTGTGCTTCATTTGATAATGTTGAAAACGCGAATCTGGAACAAAATCAATACTTACTGTTATTTGTTGCCGACCAGTACTCACCCACGTGACGACTAAGTCTCATCGAAGAAAAAATGAATCACTTAAAAGAAAACTCATTTTTTTCACACACTATTAAATCTAATAGGTGTAAAAATACGCTTAACGAAGCCGAAAGCTACTTATTCTCCCCGTCATTGCGATATTTTTTTTGTTCTAGAACATACCTGGGAACCTTCTAGTTACGGAGATATTGGGGGTCAAAGTTCGAACTCTTTCACGAGTTTTTTTTTTAATATAATTTTGTAATGTTATAACTTTATTTAAATAATATATAATTCATTTATTTAGGTAATTTACACCCATTGCCAATCAACATAATACAGTCAGACCATAATCACACAAAAAAAAAAAAAACTTTAATACCTCCACGACCCCCGTACTATCCAATCCATCCATCAGCACAATGTTTTGAACGCGTTACATTGAGTCCCACCGTAAAACGTGATTTTTCACCCCAAAAATAAAAGCCGTTTCTGAGCAATAATTTTTGTGTAGAGTTACTTAGTTTGTACAGAATGCTTGGTTGACGGCTTCGTGAAGGGTTCGTTTATACCCTGTATAGGTACATACCTAATTACCTGTAAAACAGACAGTCGTCGTAAGGCGAGGCGGGGGCGCGGAATATGCACACACATCTCGCTTATACGATTTAGCGCCAGTTATATTCAAGTCCCGCGTAATAAGGGACGAGCCTATTGCCATCAACCAGGCACGGTGACTTTTGCAAAGAAATTCCTGAAGGAAAAACACACATATGTCATGTACACGTACCTATAAAACAGCCAGTCATCCTGAGGCGAAGCTAGGGCGATGAGGAGAGCTCTGTGCGAGTACATCGGTCTGGGCGCGGAGTAGGAAGCTGTCAGAGCTCGCCAGCATGCTTGCCAGGCTGGGAGCCCGTGTGTGCGGACGCCTGCTGAGAAGGCTGCCTGGGAAAGGAAGAAAAATTTGGATCTCTTAAAAAAATACCGGAGCATTGCGAGTTCGACTCGCCTTGAGAGGGTCCCGTACGTTCATAGATTTCTTATGGGTTTTACTGTAATCTATAGCAAAGAATTTTTTTTAATTTTTTATTTTATTTTTTGCCCTGTAGTTTCGGAGTTAAGGGGGGGGGAATGGTCAATTTTTGCCTATTGTCTTAAATAACTTCAAAACTATTTATCTTAAAATTATACAAAAAATATTTGATATGCTCACAATGAGCCCTTTCATTTGATATGTAACACGATATACTTTGCAAAACTTTTTTTTTCATTTTCTAATTTACCCCACAAAAGTGGCCCACATGTTTAAAATTCATTAATTTACGTTACAGGTCCGATTTTGGGTCACAGATTTACATATGTGTACCAAATTTTAACTCAATCGGTCCAGAAGTTTAGGAGTAAATTGACTGTGACAGACGGGCCGACAGACAAACACGCGAGTGATCCTATAAGGGTTCCGATTTTTCCCTTTTGAGGTTCCGTACCTAAAAAGGAAAAAACGGAACCCTGTAGAGTTACTTAATTTGATGTACTTCTGTACATCAAATACAGCTTCGTTGACGGCATCGTGAAGGGTCCGTTTACACCCTGTATAAATACCTAACTAGTTAATTAACTATAGGACAGGCAGTCGTCCTGAGGCGAGGCGAGGACGCGGAATATGTACTCAATCACGCTTATAAGTTGGATGGGAAATCATCAAATGACCCCTCCCGATCTGGCCGGAGCGGAAGGGAGTGTCAGACTTGTACTGACTAAAACCCATCCATGTTCCTTCTTTGCCCTTTGTGTTCCAGGACCGCGGTATCTCTTTCGAACAGTCCCGCAGCCCCGGCAGGCATCGGCCCTTGCGGACCCCTTCATCGTTGTTGCCTACTTTCTGAGGCGCGCGTGGAACACGAACGCGCCGTCGACACGGCCTGTCGTCATAAGACGGCCGGACGGCGAGCTAGCCCATAACTCACCGTCCACAGGCCCGTGACGTAGACGTGTGCCTTATTATATATACATTTCGCCAGTTATATTCAAGTCCCACGTAATAAGGGACGAGCCTATTGCTATCAAACAGGCACGAATCCAGACTCCGTGACTTTTACAGAGAAAGTTTTTTCCTTTTGAGGTACGGAACCTTAAAAACGAACTCGTCGTCTCTAATCACACACGTTAAGCTGTTGTACTACATCTAACACACGTTAAGCTGTTGTACTACATCTAACACACGTTAAGCTGTTGTATTACATCTATAAAAATAAATAAAAGTGAAGCGTCTGTTTGTAATTTCAAAATAACAGTTTTACTGAATCCATATAAAGGAAATAAATACGGTAAATAATTATAACTATTTTTTTACTTTTTTTCTGTCTCTGTCATGTATGTCTTATTTTTAAGTTTGTCTTATGTTTACTTTTATATAATTTTGTTTTATTGTTAATTTTAATTATTTTATTCATTTATTTATTATTCCTTAACACATACATTTGTTTTTACAGGTAAGACCCAAGCTAACAAAGTAGTCATTCATTTCATTCATTCATTCATTCATTTCATTCATACATTCATTCATTTATTTATTTTTAATTCATTTTTCATTTTGTTTTGTCCTGTGCGACACAAATAAATACGTTTTATGTCTTTCTTTACTAACTTACCTCCTGGTAAATATCAGGTATAGTCTGGTTGGATTCCAGCCATGAGTCGAACAGGTCCACCGCTTGCTTGGTCACTGCGGCGTTCTCCCATTCCACGCCTGCTGTTAATAGGGCCCCGCTTAACCATCTGAAAATGATTAAATATTATAGTTAAAAAAAAACTACTAAACATGCCTTAGAGTGACGTCATTTTATTTATCAAACCCTTTCATTTGATATCCATATCATGGGAATGCATAAAAAATTACTAGCCCGCCATCTTTGGGAGTCCGCCATATTGGATTTAAAATGACGTCGCTTAGCTAACCATACATTGACATCCAAACTAAACATGTACGCAAAAATTCAACTCTTTCGGAAACCGTTTGTTTTGGGGTGAAAAATCACGTTTTACGGTTGGACTCAATGTAAAGTATTCAAAACACTGTGCTGATGGATGCATTGAAATAGTACGGGTGTCATGGAGGTGTTTAAAGTAAAGTTATAACATTAAAAACACGTATTTAAAAAGAAAATGTGATAAAGTTGAAACTTTGACCCCCAATATCTCCGAAACTCCTTCTAGTTACGGAGATATTGGGGGTCAAAGTTCCAACTTTTTTACATTTTGTTTTTAAATACATGTTTTTAATTTTATTACGCACAGGTATGTTCCAGAAAAAAAAAACGCAATGATGAGGCGAACAAGTGCCCTTTGGCTTCGTTAAGGATATGTTTACACCCATTATCAGCGAAAAGACTATCAGACGATGAGATGCCTATGATCTAAAGATATTAGTCTACTCTACTTACAGCAAGTCCTCCCCAAGCGAAGCTTGCAGCTGCTCAGTAGAGTAGACGAGCACCTGGGCAGGATGCAGAGTCTGCAGCAGCCGGCTGAGATGAGGACCAGAGCTGGCCAGGTGAAGCAGTTCGCGCCACCAGGAGAGGTGGTTGAGGACCACGCGCCAGGGGGCCCAATGGGTTTCTGTGCTGAGTCGAGCTGAGGAAGAAATATGGTGGTTAGATTTTTTTACTATGGGATAACTTAAAATAGTAACTGTCACCGAGAGCGTCACGAGTTTTGACGAGGTCCTGAACTTATGAATTGTAGAACATGAGTAGTTATAAGGAACCGGGCCTGCGAGATAGGTATTTGAAGAAACTATTGCCGTCGCGCTGCGTCAAGCCTGCCCCCGTACAGTCAGGCGCGGTCCCAGCCTAAGTCTTTGGGGGGGTCACAAGGGGCCATGGCCAGGAATTCGGTGGGGGGTGGGTGTTAAACTATTATCAACAACTTTTGAAAAAAGAAATTATAGCAACCATCTCTGGATTTAAATAAACAAAACAATCAAGGGCGTCTAAGGATTATTTCCGGGGGGTGTATCTTTAGCTTTCAGAAATTGTGTCAGTTTATAAAGATATACTGAAAAGAACACAGAATATCAGAGCGAGCAAAACGAGCGCGAAAATTTTAGCACTACATCGGGTAGGTTAGATTTTGTTTTGACCATTCATACAGGAGTTGTGTAGGTACACAGACGCAAGAGTCAACTTGTGGATAATTCAAAAGTACCGGATGTATTAGCGAGTGAAGCGAGCTGGAAAATTATGGCACCACTTCTTTTTTTTTAATTTATACAGAAATGAAAATAGGAGCAATCTGTCAACTTTTGCAGTTTTGAATCCAATACGGATGTAGTGGCGAGCGAAGCGAGCGAGAAAATTTTTGCATTACACCTCGGAAAGGTTGATTTCTTAATAGTTGTCGGAGGTTTCGGGGGGTTGAACCATCACACCTTTTCATTGGGGGGGGGGGGTCATGACCCCTGTGACCCCCTCCGCCCTGGAAGCGCCTGCGTACAGTGTGATAGGGACAACTGCAGCTCAGACCGATTATATCACAAAAAAATTGACGAGATCGATGTTTCATATTCCCCTTTTTTCTCCTCGAAAACTGAGCCGATTCAATTATTTTCGACATTTAAATTTTAAGAAAGAGTATATCTAGGTTCCTTCTCATCAATTTAATCCATCAATTTATTTATTTTATGTTAAAAACTTTTCGAATTTGTCTGGTAGTCCTCGTAATCACTGCCGTGAAAATGTGACATTTTTTGTCATTTTTGTAGGGTCATATTTTCATTACTTATTAGTTGCTGAAAAAAAGGAAATGAAAGGGACGTGTCTACAGTAGACCTTGATTGTAGAAAAATGATTGGCCCAGAGGCATTTTAGTCAGGAAGAAAAAAGTGGAAAACCTTTACATGAAGAATCGCAGCTTAAGATGAAATAAGCTCTTACCAGCGGCCGCAATAGCCCTGCTAGCTGGTAGTCTACCCGCGCGACTCAGCACGAAGGCATCGTCTAGTAGCAGCGCCCTTTCAGCCGCTGCACCGCTTGCGTATAGCTCTGCAGCGCGGTGGGCCGCTGCTTCTGCTGACTGGGGAGGAAACACACTTAAGAATGAACGTCTGTTATTTACGTTTGGCATGTGTAAGGTATTAACCGACTTCCAAAAGCAGGAGGTTATCAATTCGTCTGAATGTTTTTTTGTTTGTGTCTGTTCAGCGATATCTTCGCCAATTGTGAACCGATTTCGATGATTATTATTTGTTTGGATAGGTATTATTTCGCGGTGGTCCCGTTTAAATTTGGTAAAGATCTGATCTGAGCAAATTTGTCGTGATTGCTGTAATCGCTTGAAAATGTATTGTTTACACAATTCCTTAATATAACATTACGCCTGTTTGCTTTGAAGGGGTATAATATACCCCCAAATTTCACCAATTATTGTTAAGTTCCATTTTATTGGGGTTAAGCATATTACCCTGCATAAATTATTTGTATACGATATTTGTACAAAAAATAAAACCGACTTCAAAAAAGGAGGTTTCCAGGTATGGTCTAGAACAAAAAAAAATCGCAATGACGGGGAGAACAAGTGCCTTTCGGCTTCGTTAAAGGTACTTTTACACCCTGTATCATGCTTACCTCTCCATCCGTCCTATCCTGTGGCGCCACTCGGTAGAGTCCTCTCGCTCCAACGTTGTATCTCACCCACTTGTGTTTCCCGAGGTCTGGTATAACCACTAAAAAGATAGAAAGAGTTTAGTTCTTAGTTCTCAGAAGTGACCACAAACCGGACTATTCTGTGGTGACCCCAAATTAATTTAAGCCCCCCCCTAGCCAGGGCTTACAAACTAGGATATATAATTAAACGACTGCACACTAAGGGCACCCCCTATGTGTTTTGGATTTCGGCTTAGGGCGTCATTGAGGGAGCTAGGGATGGGCTGGGCCGGATTATTATTATTTGGGGAATTTAAAGCTACAGGCTCAGCGGCGCGGGCTGGCTCGTCGAGCAAGGGTTGGGCGGTACTTCCTCAATTCCATCGCCAGCAGGCCATTATACAACATTAGTTTTAGTATATGCGAAACCTGATACACGTGTCTAGTATTTTTATGTAAAGAATCTATGTACAAAATTTCAAAACTGTATCATGAAAAATTACAAAGTTATAAATAAGCTTGTTCTGTTACCTGGCTGTCCACACAAAAACGTGGTAACCACGCGGCGTGGCCGCGTGCGCGCCTCCAGCGTCGTCTTGAGCTCATTGATAATAATAATTTGGCAGTAGGTACCTAAATTATTGCGATAGGTACTTAAAGTCGCTCGGTGTCCAACTTTTAAATTTTTTTTGGAAAAAAAATAACATGGCTTAAAAATGATTGGAATCGATTCAGTTACTTATTCTGAACAAACTATATTCAGGTTTCGCATATACTAAAAATAATGTTGTATAGGGGGCGGAAGAGAGCATTGTCGGCCCTCCTCCTGTGTCCAGACTTCGGGCGCGGATAGTCAGAGTGGACGACACCTCCTCTCCCTTTCTGCTGTCGTCAGTTAGGCTTACACCCTAACTACTTACTTTCAGTGTCGTTCATCCATAACAAATGCGTGACGTTCTCAGACCACCGGGATATCCTAGTTTTATTGTCAGTGTCGTACCTGTACAGGAGAAACACAAGTGGTCAATACGAAATCTATTGCATAATTATAATAAAAGTGGACGGGCCGATGTCTGTACATTGGAGATATTGAAATAGAAATTAAACAGGGTGAAATTGAATAGATGCGACAAATTTACATATACAATAATACGTGTTGTCAAGAAAATGTAGAAAATATCAAATGTAAATTAAAAAAATAATTGATCAGTCTTACAATAGAAAATAGGCAAAATTAGGTAAATGACCGCTATGAACGGCAACGTCGATTATTGAGTATTGCGATGAGTCGGACGAGATTTTTTGATACTTTAATTTTTCTTATTTATTTTGCATATTAAATATTTTGCTGGAATACCGATAATTCGTACTTAAATAAAGATAATAACATCAATGGACCTTCTGAAAACGATAATCGTGTAATTTTTTTTAACGATTTAGATTGTAGAAAAAACAGTTTATAATTACTATGTTACTGAAACTGAAGCTCCCATTTTTTTTTGTCGCATTTATTCAAATTCATCCTGTATGGCGGGTTTTGTTAGAGCAACAAAAGCCAAAACAACAGTTTTTAGAATTTTTGTCTGACTGTCTGTCTGTATTTCTGTCTGTATATTTGTACGCGCATCACGGAAAAACTACTGCATGGATTTGAACGCAGTTTTCACCGCTTTACTTAAAATATAGGCTCCATTACTTAGAGTTTTGGACCCGATAGGTGGCGCTGTGCGAAATAAGAGCGGGGCGATAACGAATAAAAGTAGCGGGTTATGGTTCTGTTCAAACTTTATGGCGGTTCGGAAGTTAGCTACAAGTGACGGTCTGCGCAATATACAGTCAAGACAATACGGCCTCTGCGTCCTGCTGATACTTAAAATTGTGTTCTGCTCAGCTTTACGTTCGTTTAAAGTTTGAACCTTTATAACTACGCAGACCGTCACTCGCAGCTAACTTCCGAGCCCCCCTCCGGTTCAACCCCAAGGTAATGCAGCGTTATAGTGTTTTCGACCAGTAATTTCTCAGTAGTAACATGGACTCGGGATCCGAGCCCGGTTGATAGTCAATCAATAGTCAGATCTCATGGGACTCAGACGTAACTGGAGAAATATAAATAGCCCTTCGAGGAATACTGGTTCGGAGGAACAGGATTGAAACTTCTATGAAAATAAAGGATCCTACAAACAGATGGGTGTTGTATATTTATCTGGTGTGCATCTGGAAAATGATTGTTGCCGGATTGTTTTACAAAGCATTTCCAGCAACATCGTTCTCACATAATGTACCATCTCGACAGGAATGATGTAACCTTAGTTTTGTAACAATATTCTAATTTATAAGAGTGTCCATGGAATTTCTAGCGCGTGACTGAGATAGTAGATTCATTTTATGGTTGTCTTTGTTTCGACAACTCAAAAGTGCCTGTAACTGGCTTACTTGAATTAAATGCTTTAATTTTGATTTTGCGGAAAATTTTACTAGTGCTGTGTAAAATTTCTCGTTCATGTCGTAGTTTGTTGGTTCCGTTACAGATATCAACAGGCGTGATGTTATGTTAACTTACCAAGTAGCATTATGATAGTTATGCGTCACGTTCTTCCAAGCAGTAACATTATTCTCTTCTTCTTCCACATCCAGAGGTCCCACCACAAAAGTGACAGGTATTATCCATTTATGTGGTGGTGCTTTAGTCGTTTTAGCTGTGGGGCGACGCGTGGTCGGTGCTGGGGTCGTGGTAGTGGTGGAGTTGATGTCTTCTTCGGAGTCGGTGAGGTTTTCTGTGGGGGAATTTGAGGTGTTAAGACTTAGAGTTTTTCTGGTGGCCACCACTGGTGGGAGAAATTAAAATGTTTGTTGATTTAGTTGACTTGGTAAATCAAAGTTTCTTATGACCCCAATCTATTTAAGTCGCGAGTTAATAGGCTTTTTTGGGTTAGCTCGTTCCATCGTCGCCCTCATCACTGACCAGTGGTCAGTGACGTCGAGAAAAATTTCTCAGGCATGCTGGTTGCTGAGAGATAGTTCTCCACGGCATGTAAAGCCAAGTCAAAGACCCATGGGCGGCATAAATTTCTGACACCAGGTTAGGTACTAACCACATGATAAAGAAGAAGCGGGGACTCTAGAAGTCGATGAAAAAAGGTCCGATGTATGAGGTGAAAGAAGATTCTTCGGAGGGGGCTCCACAGTTCCACCTTCCACGGCGTTATCAGTAGTACCACTGACTTACTTTGACTGCATCAAAGGGACCCAAAATGTATAAGGGAGATGAGGAAAATCCTTACCAGGCTCATAGAACAGCTCATCCAGATCAGCTCGAAGGTCAAGCGTGAGTAGATAGTTCACCATCGGAGGCTCAGGTTCTGGTGGCTCAGCAGTCATCAGGAACCTTAAGACAAGGAATATACTATCAGTAGCTGCTCCTTTCGCATGGGTGAGGCATTCGAAGAGTATGGAGATAGTTCTAAAATTCTTGAAAACGCATTAACGATATTTGCAACACAAAAATACACACACATGAAAATGCGAAATGGATAAATTATTCATACAAGAGATGGGTACATCATAATTATAACAACACCATGCTTGTAAATTCCCGAAGGGTTAGGCTGAGGTGTACCTAATAGGACATGGACATCTACCTTTCGCCAGTTATGTTTAAGAAACGTGTAACAGAGGCCGCCTATTGCCATCAACCGTGCTCAGATGCAGACTCCGTGGTTGCTACTGAGAAATTCCTGATGAAAAAACCCAATAATAACACTTTGCCTGAGCCGGGAATCGAACTCGGGATCTCATGCTCAGAAGTTGCGCTTTGGACCACTAGACTAACCACGGCAATCATACAGTACATTTAGTTTCACCAATCCTGGTGTCTCTGTTAAGAAATCTTGCAAGTTATATATGACCCACTTTCAAGTTTCCGATTAAGCTGAAATTTTGCACACACCTGTTTCTGTTGACAATACATTAAAATGTATCTTAAAGGACCTGATCTTACAGCCAAGCTCGTCTCCTCACGAGGGAACTCCTCAACGGCTAATAGCAATTACACGAAACTTTGTGAACGCTGGAAGCTGGCTTTAATATACTTCAATATCGGACAAAGGCAAGGCAGATGATGATGATGAATAATACTTGAAAGACTCACCTCTCTTGCTTGAGAACCACATCATTTCCCATTGAAGTTGCACAGAGTAACGGATATCCGGGTCGTTCACACCACCCATCCCAAGCCGTGCTGCCCACACCATCGTCTGCGCCATCTCGCTCTAATGCACGCCAGAGGTCCCTGGAAAGAAAGAGATAGCGCTACAGTATGGTGTTTGTTCATTTCAGGAACTGATAGGCGCTACTGAAGGCGTCAAACTAGTAGCTCAGTTCTAGGCCGACACAATTTAGATTGCCATCGATACGCTAAGAAGCGCGGAGTGCATCCGAAGAGGGATGATGTAGCTTTGCGGTAGTGAAACAATTTTCGGAATCGGATCACTAGTTCCGAAGATTACCCCCTACATACAAACTTACACACGCCTCTTTGTCTACACTAATATTATAAACAGGAAAGATACTTGTAACGAATAAACTGAAAAACTACTAGACCGATTTCAAAAATTGTTTCATCCTTAGAATGCTACATTATCCCTGAGTAACATAAGCTATTTAGGGTGACGGGTAATTAGTAACCAACATTTAAACACGTGATTGTACTCATGATAACAAACAACTTTTCCAACAAAACATTTTTTTTTATAGTCATTGAATTTTAGCACAATAACACAACAGCCGTATGAAATTTGCGCGCGCGCACCTTTGACCTATCGGAATTAAGTATTGGTTACCTACTAATTATCAGTCACCCTATATTTATTACTAGAAAAAATTAGGAGGGGGCGTGGTTATTAGGGGAAAATAAATGTCAACCCGTGCGAAGCCGGGACGGGCCGCTAGTAATATTAGTGTAGAAGTATAGATAAAAAATCTATAAAGTGTACCTAGCATCGGCACTAGCGAAGCGATGGTCGCGCAGCAGGCGCGCGAGTGCGGCGCGACCGGCCGCCTCGCCTGCCGCCTCTATCGCCATGCTCACTATGGCTGCTCCCTGGGGAAGATGGATATAACTTTGTATTATTCACTCGCGTTAATTTAGAAAAATAAACTCTTAACACACTACTACAGTTTCCATAATATTATAATTCAATCATGACTCGAAAGACACGTGGCGCCATCTATTGTCATAAGAACTTTATTGTTGATTTCCTCGCGAACAGTACTTACTTTCGGGATGAAAGGTACCCTATGTCCATTTCTGTACATCTGACAAAGTATATGCTAAATTTCAGGATGATCGGTTCAGTGGTTTAGGCGTGAAAAGGTAACATACAAACTTACTTTCGAATTTATAATATTAGTAAGGAAAGAAAGTAAGGATAGTTAGGATTACGATTTTTGCTATGACGGTAGGCAGAAATTACAGAAAGCCACCTTTTGCTAATATTTTATTTATACACAGTTAATAAAAACTGGCCTGGGTTCGATTCCCGGGTCGAGCAAAGTGTCAATGGGTTTTTCCATCAGTAATTTCTGAGTAGCAGCCACGTAGTCTGGGTTTGTGTCTGTGCTGGCAATAGACTCGGTCCTTATCGAATTTGACGGGACTTTTACTGGCAGATAGCTGATGTTAGAAGGAGTAAATAAGGTCAATTATATTTTAGAAAAAGAATTAGAGTTCCGTGCAAAAATATTAAAACCCTTGAAATTGTTAACAAAATCCGATTCAAATAGGGTAGTAATATTTTTATAATAATTTCACGCCGACGAAGGTTGCGGGCGACAGTTAGTTATAAGTAATATTATTAATCTGTGCTTTGTAGTTACCTTATGTAAGGACAGTTCATCAGTAGCGCCTTCAATGTCCGCTCTCTCCAATCTCGGTGATGCGACTGCCCGCACAGAGTTGCTCGAGTCCAACCTGAAATTAAAAGACCATAATTTTATTTAATGTTAATAAATGAATTAAAGTTACTTATAGAATAATTAAAAGTAATTTTTTGCAAAAAAAAAAACGGACTAATTTATATAAAACAAACTAACTAACTAAATAAACAACAGGGCGCTTAGGCATCTAATTACTCACACTACAATACGGTATTGCAACTCATGGACCCTCATTTTAAAAGCCCCAAGTATTGCCAATACCTACTTATCCTAGACATTTTAATATCCTCTGCGACGCCCCCAGTTGTTTTTTGACTTTGACTACCTAGCAACAATTGGATCGTCTGCTTTTTGTGTCCCCCAACTGTTTAAAAAAACCTACTTTTCTATATAAGGCTGTTTCGGCTGCTACGTTAGTACTGGTAGTACATGATCTAGAAGCAGTGCATCGGCAGGTCACTGTGCCTCGGAGTGCGGGGTGCGGGGGTATTCTCCCTAGCACTGACGTTAGATCCCACCCCCTACCCCTCTATCACCCTGTTCACAACCCAGTTAAAACGTAACATGATGCCCTTTGCGATTGGTCGTCCGACTTACGTGCTGACTACTATAATGGCGCCCAACATGGGACCATTAATATGGCGCCCAACATGGGACTATTAAAATGGCGCCCAACACGAGTTACAAAATTGACTTTTCCCTTTTTGCGTCAGTTTTGTTATGGTAACTGTTGGAACTCACCTCAGTGCAGGAAGTACATGATCAAGAAGTAGTGCATCGGCAGGTCTCTGTGCGTCGGAGTGAGGGGGGGCGGGGGCCTTCTCCGCGAGTACTGACGTCAGAGCCTCGAGGAGCCACTGGGAGGACCACCAGCGAGGGGATACTGTGCCGCCGAACCACTGGAGTAGAAAAAGATAAAATAAAAATGGAATTTCAAATAAAGCTGTTAAGACCTTTGTCACCATTTCTGACTGGACAACTTCTGGTACTAATTGTAGACAATTGAGGATTACCCGATTTAAATAATAATATTTTAATAGAATAATTTCACGCAGACGAGGGTCGCGGGCAACAGCTGCTTAGAATTAAAATGTCCCTCACCTGTTGTGCCAATAATCTTGCTATCGTCTTGGTATCTGATAGTATTGAGGGAGACAGTGTGATCAACCCCCAACCCTCTGAATAAGGGTTACCGCCTTCCACCACCACGATATCTGAAAGAAAACAAATAATTCAGACTGACTTGAGCCATGAAAAACTGGTGTACCTAAATGTTATCATCATCTGCTTAGCCTTTTCCCAACTATGTTGGGGTCGGCTTCCAGTCTTACCGGATGCAGATGAATACCAGTATTTTACATGGAGCGAATGCCTATCTGACCTCCACAACCCAGTTAGTTCTAGGTAATACGACACCCCTTGGTCTTTTGTTTTCTGTACCGTCTGGTTATTGCCTAACCTGGTGTCAGAGTGTTTATGCCGCCCATGGACCTTTGACTTGGCTTTACATGCCGTCGAGAAATATCTCTCAGGCATGCTGGTTTCCTCATGATGTTTTTCTTCACCGAAGCAAGTGATAATTAATATTGGTCAGACTTTTCTTACTTGAATAGTTTAGTCAACATGACTTACCAAATTTCGGGAGCGGGTATGATGTGTTCAGCTCAAAAGCGAAGTGTTGGATCGTCTTCTGCACCCATTCAAGAAGAGGTCTGCAAAAGGAATATACAGTATTTAAAAAGAAACCCGGTACGATCCGTGAGGGCATTAGTAAGTATCGTCATTAGATTGATTGTATTTATGTAATCCTTTTTGGATAACAATTAAAAAAAAAATGCCGTCACGGGACACCCGGCAGATGTGAAATATCTATTTTAATATTATAATTCATTATTAATAGAAAAATCTATAACGAAATATGGAGTAAAATAAAGAATAAAGAATAAATAGTTACGTTATTAAAATCTATTTTACATTACATATTATGTTAATTATGAGACGTTATTTTTACTTTTATTTACTCACAACAATCGTTCCAAAACAACCTTTATTCTAATGGGAAAAGGTTGATTTTAAGTGGCATAAAGGAGACATCACGCCATGCTGTCATGGCATCTTCCGTCACGATATACGAGTCGGTTTTACTGCCTCAAAACTTTTTTTACTGTAGCTTGTTTACCACTATCAGCGTGCGTCTTATATTTGAGTAAATATGTAAATGACTCATCATCATCACAAACATCACACACACCACACCATCACACACAACACATCACACACCACATTACACACACACACACACAACAACTCACCTCATCACATCACAATACTCACTCACTCAACACACTTATATTTTGATTTAAAAAAGTGTCCTTGGAGTTTCTTGCCCATTCTTCTCCATAGAGATCTACGCTTTGGAATGTGCAACTACAGTACTTTCTCAAGTTATTATGCCTTGTAACTGTGACTGTAGCTTCGCTTTTTTTGTTTGTTTTATTTGACATTCAAAAGTGTCTGTGATGGTCTAATTGAAATAAATGCTTTGAGTTTGAGTTTGACACACTCACTCACACACACACACACTCTCACCCTTCTTGTTGACTGATCTCATCTTTCATCGAAAAATGTTCGAACCACTTTCAATACTCACCCAGATTCATCCAAAATAACTTGCTGATCACTGTACAAGCTGATCTCAGGTGGTAGCTGTTCCTCTTCAGGTGGCTCCGAAGTGCCTTCGGGTATTACCGTACTGGCTTCGGTAATGTTCGGCGTCGCTTCGGTAGGCAGTTCGGGTGCCGCTCGGCGTTGTAGGCGACATACGGTCAGGGATATCATGTGGGGGGGCATTGGGGGGGTCACTGCGAATTCATCTTGTAGCTGAAAAATTTACGAAGTATCATATGTAAGTGCTTTTGTAATAGTTTTCTATTCAGGGTGTAAGGGACAGCCCTCCGCGCGTAGCGAACGGCAAATGCGACGACGAGTTCGATGAACTCTGTAGCTAGGCAGGAAGTCAACAGCTGATTTCAAGCGTCGTTCGTTAGAGTATTTCAACATTCATTATTGGATTTTAGTTTTTAGCCGTATTATTTACATAAATAGAGTGCGTACAGAAAATATCATTTTACATTGAAATAAAGGAATAGAAACTGAGATGATCTATGACTGGACTAGCTGTTAGGTCAAA
Organism: Noctua fimbriata; assembly: GCA_905163415.1. NCBI lineage: Eukaryota > Metazoa > Arthropoda > Insecta > Lepidoptera > Noctuidae > Noctua > Noctua fimbriata. Next base: position 8,471,114 of record LR990950.1, read on the forward strand.
AAGTATTATAACAATTTTAACTCCCGAATCTATAAACAAGTCAAAATGATTACTTGAGTAAAACTTATTATTTAAAACACGATTTTTATTCTGTAGTTTAGTAACGGCTTGAAGTTAGAACTGATGTAAGACGCAATTAAAATCTAAAATTTTGACCAGTTAAAGCCAAAAAGCTTGCCTCTCACACGTGATTTGTGTTACATCATTAACTTCTTCGACTAGCACAATGTCGGTTTACAGCTCCGCTTAACCCTTTGAAGAATAGGTAGGTACAAGTATAAGTAACTGCCCCGTTGGTCTCGTGGTCGCAAGCGCGACTGCTAAGCGTGGGGACCTGGGTTCGATTCGCGGGTCGGGCAAAAAATGCTATTGGGTGTTTGGAAGTTGGCGGTATGATACCCCCGTGCCTCGGTGCGCACGTTAAGCCGTTGGTCCTGCGCCTGATCTCTCTGCGGTCGTTTCGGATGGACGTCCCATCGAACTGTGAGAGTAAAGGAACAGAGAGCGCACCTGTGTCTGCGCACGCGCTTGTTCACAATAATATCTCCCGCGCCGACGTCTAATCTTCGCTGAGATTGGCCGCCATGACTGAAAACGGTCTGGAGAACTATACAAGTATAAGGAAGTACTTACAAGTCGGTGTCCCAAATAGAAGCCAGCTTCTTCGGTCGCTACTATCGGCATGTTTGTTAAAGAAACATGGAATCTGCAAAAAGAAACACTCTTATTAAGGATTCGTCGATTGCAAAGCTAGCAGTAAGTAGTGTTTGTCGCACATGAAGGAATTGATGTAATTGGGGAAAGTTTGTTATTGCAGTCGAGGCGGAATTCACAGCCAAGCCACAGGCGAAGTTGCGAGTTGTTATGAAGCCAAGAACTGCAGTACCAAATTCCCACGTGTATCAAACGACGTTTTCAAAACACCACACACAAAAAATATTTGAATTATCTATTTTTCGTATTAGGCTGTTCAGCGGCTTCATACCTTTGCTTCTCCTTCAACCTGGCGAAAGCCAAGCGCGGAATATAAGCAAATTAAATCATAGTTTCCTAATAATTCATGACAAAAATACTTTTCGTTCTATTACTTTATTTCTTAGAAAGTGTATTGAAACACATCGTGGGTATTTATTACTGCAGTTCTCGTTCCTTAACAACTTCGCCTGTGACTCGGGTGTGAATTACGCCTCGAATGCAATAACAAAGTTTAGCCACTTATATCAAAATGTAACTCCCTCTGGCCCATGACAGGATTTGATCCAGAAACTTTTAAGTGTACAACTTGAAATTATTCTCACCTGTCTCTCACAATAGTCATCTTGAAGGTAGCTCTAAAATGTGGCTCATCCAAGCAAGGGAACGCTGAGCGCGCATGCGTGAGCCAGAAGCGGGATACGGCGCAGCGACTGTAAAAGAACATACAAGGTGTCAACGGACCCTTAACGAAGCCGAAAGGCACTTGTTCTCCCCGTCATTGCGATATTTTTTTTGTTCTAGACCATACCTGGGAACCTTCTAGTTACGGAGATATTGGGGGTCAAAGCTCCAACTTCACCAGTTTTTTTAATGTTATAAATAAGTAGCTCCACGACCCCCGTCCTATTCAATCCGTCCATCAGCACAGTGTTTTAAGTGCGTTACATTGACTCCTACCTTAAAACGTGATTTTTCATCCCTAAAAAAGAAAATCGTTTCCCAGCAATAATTTTTGCGTAGAGTTAATTAGTTTGATGTACAGAAAGCTTGGTTGGCGGCTTCGTGAAGGGTCCTGTATACAAGGTGTAAACGGACTCTTCACGTAGCCGTCAACATTTATGTACATCAAACTAAGTAACTCTGCGCAAATGTTATTGCTGGGAAATGCCTTTTTTTTGAGGCTCTAATATCACGGTTTACGGTAGGTTTCAATGTAACGCACTTATGACATTGTGATGATGGATGCATTGAATAGTACAGGGGTATTTAAACAACTGAATACCAGTACTTTACATGGAGCGACTGCCTGTCTGACCTCCACAACCCAGCTAGTACTGGATAATACGATACCCCTTGGTAAGACTGGTTGTCAGATTTTTTGGGCCACTGACTACCTGTAACGTCTGTCGAAGATCTACAAATGACAGCCGGGACCAACGGCTTAACGTGCTTTCCGAGGCATGGAGGAAACTCGGTATGTAATGGGTGGTCGTCTTCCTACAACCTAGGCAAGCACGGCATAACCTAAACATCGATCCGAGCGGCTGTTATTATTTAGCCACGAGCTCCTCTACTTAACTTTCTTCTTTCTTTCTTCTTTTTTTTTTTTCTTTTTTTTTTTTTTATACGTTGCCACACTAGGAATTTCTCCTGTATCGTGGGTGCGTAACTAATAAAAGTCTTCAAATAAAAAATATTTAACTACTTACTGTCTCTGCGTTCCTGTCAAGAAGAATCCTCGTTGCTTGTCGCTTCTCTCCAGTTTCGTGATGAACCGAAGACTGAGAGTGTAGTTGTACTTGCGACGGAGTTTCTCCTAGATATACGAACAAATTCAAATCAAATCAAATCAAATCGTTTATTTCTTTGCAAACATGGGTAATAGGTACATAGATGTTCTTTTATAATGAGGTTCTCCACATTTTGCCGTCACATGGGCATGCAAATGGTTTGTTTACAATTATAAATTTAAAATAAGTGGCATGTCATTGGAATTGCATACAATAAAAATAATTAAAAAAAATAAAATAATAATAATTAATTTAAAATATTTAATTTTTTTTAGTTATGTCAGCCGGTATCCGTTCTACTGCTGTTTAAAGGAATCAATACATAACATCACGCCTGTAACCCCCGAAGGGTTAGGCAGAGGTGTACCTGATAGTACACCCACATTTCGCCAGCTATGTTTAAGTCCCATGTAATAGGGGACGAGCCTATTGCCATCAACCGAGCACAAATCCAGACTCCGTGGCTGCTACTGAGAAATTCCTGATGGAAAAACTCAATGACACTTTGCCCGACCCGGGAATCGAACCCAGGATATAAGTATCTCATGATCCGTAATACGTAGACAGTTGAAATTTTCACAAAATGTGTTTTTTTTATTTTTAGTTTTTATAACAAAAAATAACAAAAAAAAAACTAACATTAAAGGGAGCTGGGGTACTAAGATGGTACGGAAGCCTTCAGGCTCGACTCCGACTCGCACTTGGCCGGTTTTTTTTTAACAACTTGTTGGAGAAGAATGATAAGGAGAGACGATACCAAATAAAGATGGGACATGGCCAGACGAAGAAGAAGTTGTTTCATCATTTCAGCCGAAAGACGTCCACTGCTGGACATAGGCCTCCCCCAAGTGTCGCCACATTGACCGGTCCCGTGCGACTCGCATCCAGCGGATCCCTGCAACCTTCACCAGGTCATCTGTCCACCTAGTGGGAGGCCTTCCAACGCAGCGTCTTCCGGTTCGCGGTCGCCACTCCAGAACTTTTCGGCCCCATCGGCCATCCGTTCTGCGAGCAATGTGCCCTGCCCACTGCCACTTCAGTTTGGCTATTCTTCGGGCTACGTCGGTTACCTTCGTTCACTTGCGGATGTCCTCATTTCTGATTTGATCACGCAAGGAAACTCCGAGCATAGCCCTTTGGGTGACTTTAAGCCTTCTGAAGAGGCCCATTGTGAGCGACCACGTTTCGGTCCCGTATGTAATCACTGGCAACACACACTGGTCATAGACTTTCGTCTTGAGACACTGCGCTAAGTTGGACGAGAAGTTGTTTACTAACCTTAAACTCAATATAGCTCTGATCAGCTTGAGGATACTCCAGGGTCTTCGCAACCTTGGGTCCGAGAGACCCTCCAGACTTGAACAGCGCCCGCTCCGTCACGTTCATGTCGCGGACGTTGAGGACTACGAAGGTAGTGTCCCGGTCTACTTTGAAGTCTATTGAGACTTCGCCTGAAACAAGGTAATGTGAGATTAATTTTCAACATAATGTAGCATCACGCCTGTAATCCCCGAAGGTTTAGGCAGAGAGTGTACAGTACACTCTCATTTCGCCAGTTATGTTTATGTCCCTTGCAATAGGGGGCGAGCCTATTCACAAAATGAATTCATACCGTTTGGAAGAAATGATCCCTAGCACTAATCCTATATCTATGTCAGTAGTTATAGTAGTTAAGTAAATGCTGCCTGCATAGTTTAGAATTTGCTATACTTGTAAATGGGCAAATCTAACCTAAGGTTCAGGTTAGATTTTTTGGACAATGCCCATTTAAAAATGCCCAAACTATGCAGGCAGCATCTACATAACCATATTTATATATTTTAATTTTTTTATTTTTTTTTTACAAATAAAAATAGTATTTTAAGAAACTAATTTGAATATTTTTGAAATAAATTATATTCTTGATAATTTTTATTATTTTTTTATTATTATTTTATTTGTTTTAATTTTATATTCTTGTTTAATTTATATTTAGTTTTTAAGTTTTAGGGCGACGTCATCACTGGAAAAGATTCCTTTGCACATTCAACGGTTTAATACGTGAGTGATACTAATGACAGTTTGTTTTTTAATGGCATCCACATGAAGCTATCCATAACTAAACGCAAATTATTATTTCACAATATTCCTTCTTGAGATGACGTCATTGAAGGTCAAATAAAGGGTAACCATGAGATTAACCTTTATTTGACCGTCAATGACGTTTTTTTTCATTCTTCAAAAATATAAATGAATATAGAGTATTTTTTTCATTTTAACGAGAAATAAATAATTAGATACTTTATTCCTCGAAATGGTTTTACAATTAGTACAATTTTTGAAAAAAGGACCATCCCAATTGTGCTATATTTCATCAATCCACTACCGTTTTTAAAGATTGTAGTCGACTTTTAAAAATTGTCTAGCTTTTGGGTAAGTAACCATTGAATATAATCGTAGGCAAACCAAAAATCTAAATTTAAACTCACCTCTCAATTCGCCTGTTGTCAAATTCGGGTGCAACCACAAACTGTAATGCTTGGGTATGATGAACGTCGGCAGACGAGCGCCACGCCATGGAAACACAGCGCCATTGCTTGCTAGCCGTTCCCTGGAGAGTTTAAACATGAGTCTTAGAGAAAATCTATGAAAATCTAAATCTGTTAACATGTCTGTTGGATTCGTAGGTGAGTGCTGGAAGGAGCACCATGAGTGGGAACTATGGGGTTCTAGGGGCAAACCTTTGCAACTCCTGTGCGCCAGAATCAACAGTGACGACCACCAGAAAAGCGCCGAGACAATGAAGCTCGACGATGTCCCAGAGAAACAATTTAACTGTCTTGGATCCCGCAACGAAATTAATCACATGGAGAACAGGGTGTAACGTTCTTCATCCCTCATAGAAAAGGGAGGATCCTCCGACCAGCTATCAGTGTGCGCATTAGCAAACATCCCTGACGCACTTCAGAAGCGTGGCAGACCAGCAGCATCCTGAATGCATTGTTATATTGAACAAGAAGAGCATTGATGGCTTTCTGCGTGCTGCGTATATTGTATAGGCATTCGAAAGTTTGCAATTGATGGTAAAAAGCACCTAAATTCCTGCAACAGTTAGTTCAACTGAATAACGGCTCCATCTTTGACTAGGGCTGATATACACTAATATTATAAAGAGTTTTTGTATGTTTGTAACGAATAAACTCAAAAACTACCGGACCGATTTTACACCAATAGAAAGCTCAATTATCAGGAAGTAACATAGACTATAAATTATTTTTATATCATGAAAATTAGTTGAGCTATCACAATTTTTATAATTTTGAATAATTTGTAAATACACTCTTCTTCTTAGCGTGTCGATGGCAATCTATATTGTGTCGGCCCAGAACTGAGCCACTAATTTGGCGCCTTCAGAAGCGTCCATCAGTTCCCGTAATGGACAAACAACAGGACACGCAGGACACGATGTTAAGTGCCCCTTCGTTTGTGGAACAGCACCACGTTCACACTCCAAGGCAGAGTCATTAATGAATCTCCACCTAAGTAGGTTTTTCTATAATACTCACTTGTTTGACGCAGCAATGCTTGCTTCAGAATCCGTTGGCGGTTGACCCGGTATTAAAGTTGACTCGCCAGCACAAGGGCAGTCTGTAAAAGAGAGTAAGTCTTAAAGCAGCAGTGATAGTCTAGTGGTGTGACCGTCGGACTGTCAAGTTACAGGACTCGAGTTCGAACCCAAGACATGCACCTCTGATTTTTCGGATTCATGTGCGTATTCACATTATCACTTGCTTAAGTGAGGAAAACTTCGTGAGGAAACCAGCATGCCTGAGAGATACTTCTCGACGGCATGTAAAGCTAATTCAGAGGCCCATGGGCGGCATAAAAACTCTGACACCAGGTTAGGTACTAACCACAGGAGAAAGAAGAAGTTTTTAAAGACCTCACGAAGATTTTACAAACGGTAGTATTTGTTATGAGAACAAAGTTACAAAACAATCTACAATAATGGCGCCTCAACGACCTATAAGACCATTTGAAATCTTTTAAAATGAAACGATGCCTTGTTAACAATTGTTTGAAAAGTTCGTGGTTTTTTTTGTGACTATGTCAATTGATAGACATACATAAGATCACGCCTGTAATCACTAATCTAACCCACATTTCACCAGTTATGTTTAAGTCCCATATAATAGGGAGCGAGCCTATTGCCATCAACCGGGCACAAATCCAGACGCCGTGGCTGCTACTGAGAAATTCCTGATGGAAAAACCCAATAACACTTTGTCCGACCTGGGAATTGAACCCAGGACCTCATGCTCAGCAGTCGCGCTTGCGACCACACGACCAACGAGCTAATCAATTGATAGATATTAAACAGAATTACCAGTACGTATCTTAAGCTTAGAACTTTTGGGCGCCAATTTTAACATTAACTTGAACAAGGAACCAAAAATCCCAATTAAAGTTATTCCCTGTTGGGCGCCAAAATTTTAAAATTGGCTTATACCATTAAGCGGTACTAGCGACTACTGGTCACAGCTAGGGAAAATATTATTTCAGTAAGACGAACGGTCGTTGCTGAGCACAATTTGGCGGAAAAGTTTTTTTTACTGTTGGCGCCCACTTGGGACTAAGTGTCCCAACTGGGCGCCAATAGTATCAAAAAAATAACATTAGTACCATATACTATGTATAGCAAACATATTGAAGCACTCACCGCTTTACAGCGCACACACGACACTCAGAGATTTTTTTTTTCCATTGGCGCCCAGTTGGGCCTGAAGCTCAATTGTCAGAAAAGTACTAAGAACTTACCCGGTTGTGGAGTAGCATACACCACGATGAGTGCAGTAGCAAACATAGCCGAGAACAACAGTGCAGTAAGACATAGCGCTCGCCGTTGTGAGCACACTGCCACTGGAGCATCGCGGAGCTCTCGGGCTTCGCGCGCCTTGTCCGAGTCTGTGAAAATAATGAGTTGGTTAGGTTAGGTCACAAACGAAAAGTTATGTCGTGGAAAATCTTTTTTTTAGGATGGGAATTCATCAAATGACCCCCCCCCCCGCTCTGGGCGGAGCGGAAGGGAGTGTCAAACTTGTACTGACTAAAACCCATCCATGTTCCTTCTTTGTTTCAAGATTTGACTTAAACAAACATTCAAACATTGCAAGTTAAATAAAAGATTGCAAAAATGGTAGGGAGAGAGAAAGGGCAGCGAACTAAGGACTGAGTCGTCGTCCAACCACACAGGCCCAAATAGGTGGAACACAGTGGTTCCTGCGCGTCTTCATGAAGAACGTACGGTAGCTGGCCGCACTTGGTGTTGTGGCCTGCCGGGAATGGCTAAGACCAGTTGAGGGTGAGCGCAAAAGTACTTACTTGTATCTCCCGGGCCACATACACATGGTAGTATTAGAAACAGCGGGTTTTTAGTTGGCCAGAGTCCAACATAACGACGGAATGATAAGACGGAGGGTATCCATGAGGATTTTCCAAAAAAATATATATATGTGAGAGAGAAAGAGAGAGGGAGACAGACATATTACTCACCAGCTAGAAAAGCGACGTCGTCTAAATCCTGATCCACCATATTACGCCAAGCAGCTGCTAAAAAAAAACAATTTTATACTGTAATGGTTTGTAGATATAAGTATATTAGTCTTTGGAGCTCGTGGCTAAATAATAACAGCCACTCGGATCGCTGTTTAGGTTAAGCCGCGCTTGCCTAGGTTGGTCCGTAGATGGGTGATCACCATCCATTACAGACCGAGTTTCCTCAGTGCCTCGGACAGCATGTTAAGCCGTTGGTCCCGGCTATCTTTTGTAGATCTTTGACAGTCGTTAAAGGTAGTCAATGGCCCAAAAGTTTGACAACCAGTATACCAGGGTATCATGTTATCCAGTACTGACTGAGTTGTGGAAGTCAGATAGACAGTCGCTTCTTGTAAAATACTGGTATTCAGCTGCATCCGGTTAGACTGGAAGCAGACCACAACATAGTTGGGAAAAGGATAGGCAGGTGATGATGATTGGCAGTGCAAGCAGTGGTCGCCCGGAGAGAGTTCAGGCTTAACGTGCTCTCCGAGGCACGGGGGTATCATACCGCCAACTTCTAAACTCCGGGCTACTCAGAAATTTCTAATGGAAAAACCCAATAGCACTTTGTGACCGACCCGGGAATCGAACCCAGGACCCCAAGATCTCCTTGGGGTCCTGGGTCAGGTCAAACAATGCAACAGTCATGGACGGATATAAGATGTACTAAATGCCCTTACCCTTAGCAGAACCGTTCCTGTCGGCCTTGTATTTGCCGATCGGCTCCATCTGAATGCCGTCCATCTCACACCGACCGCGGCATGCCGACGATCACCTGTGAAGAAACATAGCAATGTAATGAGTAGCTTCGTTAGAACGGACCCTTCATGAAGCCGTCAACCAAGCATTCTGTAATGTAGTCTATGTTGCGATAAAAGAGCAATAAAAACAAAACTAAAAAATCCCGCGCCATTTTTTTTCACAACCAGAACAAACTTTTACCGTAAAAAACAAAAGTGACGAAAGCAAAAATCCATTCAGCCTCCGCACTGAAAAAGTTCAAAGCGGCTGGCAAGTGCTCTATGGAACCAGGAGTCGTAAATAATCGAGTAATTACTTCCCTCTTCAGTTTGTCTGTGGTTTTAGTTTGTGCACGTCATTTACTGCTGAACTTCGTGTGAAAGAACAACATGGGGGGTGGTTGAGTTTCAAGAGTAAAATGAGCGAAATAAGGGTTTATTCCTGCCTGTGGGATTATTTCTGTAGTCAGCAACTATGTATGGTTTGTTTATGTTATGAGCGCTTCAAGTTACCAAAAACTGACAAATTTTGAACTTAACCGATAACATTTTATGGTTTAAAATAATTTGGAGAAATTTGAGAGTTTGTGGTAACATTAACTTGATGTGCTAGCGACTGTACAAGGATATTTTAACGCTTGAATCACAATAACATGGGGGAGTTGTTGCTGAATATTTGTGATGGTTTTTCAAGAAAATCTATTGAAAAACCAAGATGGAAATCTATTACACAATCAAGATGGCGTACTACCGTAGAGTCATTTGTTAGTTTTACCTGGAAAGTTTTGCGGGAGTTTGAAAATCGGTAATTTTATAGATTTCAATAAATGTACCTCACAGTGGAAATGAGTTTTTTTGGCCAAATCGTATGTTGAAGTACATTTTGCGGCCCACGTACAGCCAAAACGATTATTTTAGGGAAAAAATGGTTTCAAATTAAATTGTAGGAAATTTTCTTTAGTTTATTATGCACACAGTCTGCACGACAAGATTTTGACACATGACACATCAGCTGAATCGTCGGGGTGATGCGAATTGTCATGAAATTCAAGAATTTTCGTGAACTTTCTACTTTCGATTTTATCAATGAGGTTTTAACATAGACGAAGTAGTAAAAATGCATATTATAGAGGATAACTCATAAGCAAAGTTAATACAATTTATCCATGGGACCACCGCGCAAGCTTCTTCTACCAAACGAAAAATAAATCACTTAAATCGGATCAATTATCACTCAAAAAACGGTGAAAATACTTGAAAATAAAAATACTGCTTGAATGCATAACCTCCTTTTAAAAGTCGGTTAAAAATGGGCTTGTTTCTTGTAAGGCGATTCTTACCACACTTGAATCTTGGAAACGAAAGCCATCACTCACGACAACTTGAAGTTGTGATGTGCAAGGCGATAAGACTTGCACGATTTTGCATGTTGAAACGCCAAGGACTTACTGCGCCGATTAGTATGAGAAACATTATGCAAACGCTATTATAAGAGAACATACTGAGGGGCTCGTGGCTAAATAATAACAACAGCACACGTTTATTTTCAAGGTTAAACAATACAGAATGTAAGGGACCGCCCTCCACAAACTGATGTGGTGAATTCAGTATATCATACTAAGATGACCGGTACAAGAAATTATTTCAGGAACGTTATAGTAATCCAATAAATTTGATTTGTTTTATTTTCTCATACGCAATGTATCGTTACCTACCGTGGCAAAACGCAAGTAGCGAACGGCAAGCGCTACGACGAGTTCGATAAACCCTGTAGTTAGGCAGGAATTGATCATCTGATTTCACGCGTCGTTCGTTATAGTATTTCAACATCTTTTGTTGGTTTTTGATTTAAGCCGTATTGTTTTTATAAATGGAGTGCCGAGTACCGTACAGAGAATGTAAATTTACATTCAAATAAATGAATAGTAACTGAAAAAACGGCAAAAAAAAAACCTTTGAAAAATTCCGGTGAAATATGGTTCAAAATAAGGAGCTGAATGCACCCTTGTCAGTTTACGAAGAGCTGTCCCATACACCCACTACATTAACACTGAAAACGGGATATTATTACCATGTTTGTTTGTTTTAAATTCCCGATATTTCGGCGCTGTTGCAAGCACCATGACCACGGGTGTTTATGGGCGACACATGAAATGAGACAAATGACTCGGTATGTAATTGGTGGTCACCCATCCACGGACTAACCTAGAAAAGCGTTGCTGTTATTATTTAGCCACTACCTCCTCTAAATAATCCAATCCAACAGCTAATTCAAAAAATACTATCGTCATAAAAACTAGTTTAAAATATTCCCTCTACCATTTAAACAGCCAACAAAACAAACTTCCATTAAAAAGTATAAAAAGGCGATGGCATGAAAGTCATTCAGCCTCCCCTCTAGTGCTCCACGCAACGCGTTAATAACGCGGCCATTACGCACCCCTATATTTTTCCCGCGCTTTTTACATCCAGGCAGTGTTGCTAGATTGGAAAGTTTTGCCCTTTTCTAGGGAAAAAAAATATTTAAGGGGAAATTAAATATTTGAAAAATTTGGGGAAAATGTTCCCAAGGATAGATAAAACAACGCTAGAAGATTTAGGAAATCATGAGAGTTTTTACATTCAAATTAGTAATGATAAATTTGCTTTTGATTGCATCGTGTTGTGCGTGAACGGAAACCGGCAACATAGGTGCACAACATACACACAGTTCGATACGTCGCGCGTCCTATTGGTAACTTTTTGAATGAACATAGTTTTATACTAGCTCATGCCCGCGGCTTCGCTTGCGTGGAGTTCGGTAATTGATCCCACGGGATCGTTTATAAAGTATCCTATGTGTTAATTCAGGTTATAAACTATCTGTGTACCAAACTTTATTTTAATCCGTTCAGTAGTTTTTGTCTGAAAGAGTAACAAACATCAATTCACATAAACCTTGATATTTATTATATATAAGGTCTAACTATTCATACACGAAATATTTTCAGGAAATCATCTAACGGCTATATCGAAGACATTTATATTTCAAGGGATTATTTTTTTTATCGGAGTATATATTTTTATAAAAAATTAATAATTTAAAATTACTTGACCCACAAAATAAATACAAGCTCCTTATTTTTGAACATCCATTACGCTAGTTTACTACGTCGTATTTACCTACTGTCATTGTTAGAATATGGGAGTAAAGGTTTTATGCAAAAAGTCTCAAAAAAATTAAGAATTATAATAATTTCGTAAAAAAAAAAAAGCTATGGCGACTTTACGACTTATAGATGTTACTCTTAAAATATTTCGTGTATGAAAAGATAGACCTTATATATTAATAGGATTTCGTTTGATACTTTTCCTGTTTGAAAAATATAATAAAAATAACTTGCAAAACGCATCTTAATGGCGAGAAAAAAAAATTACGGGGTAAATTCACAAACATATTCTAGCAACCCTGTTTTACTAGCTAGGCACGATTCCCCCGTGCCCCATTAAACGATCTCCCTTGTCTAAGCATTCTTTATGTTTTTATAGTTGAGGCAGGTTTGATGAAGAAAAATAAAAGTGACGTAATTTTTTAACGTCTTTTTGTTGACACCTGTCATAGTTTGACAGGTGTCAATAAAAATAAAATGTTGACCCTAAAGTTATAACAGAATACTGGAGCTCGTGGCTAAATAATAACAGCCGCTTAGGTCGATCTTCAGGTTAAACCGCGCTTGCCCAGGTTACAGGTCCATGGATGGTCACCCATCCATGGACCTGTAACCTGGGCAAGCGCCGTAAACCCATTACATACCGAGTTTCCTCCGTGCCTCGGAAAGCACGTTAAGCCGCTGATCCCGGCAGTCAATTGTAGATCTTTGACAGTCGTTAAGTAGTCAGTGGCCCGAAAGTCTGACAACCAGTCTAACCAAGGGGTATCGTATTACCCAGTATTAACTGGATTGTGGAGGTCAGATAGGCAGTCGCTCCATGTATAATACTGGTTCATCCAACTGCATCCATTTAGAGAGGAAACCGACCCCAACATAGTTGAGAAAAGGCTAGGCAGATGTTGACTGGTTATATGTAGCTGTGATTGTAAAAATGTATAATTATAACGACCAAATGGATTCAAAAAGAAAGAAACAGTATCACATACAATTCCACTCTAACTACACTGACTTTAAAGTTTGTGGACTGGACATACCTACAGAATTAGCGTGATTACCTACAAAAATCTGGCGCGTAAAATGGCCGCCATTTTCATTCAAGAAAACACAAAAAAAATATTTTGCGCGTAACCGTTTGACACTAGATCTACCACAAAACTCGGCGCAAAACATGGCAAAGTAAGCATTGACAAACTTTAGTTGTCTCTCTTTTATTATGCAGCTACTGTTTTATTAAAAAGAAACAAAATTATTTTTTACTGGGTTTTGTGTGTGTTGATATTATATATACATCTATACCTATTTTTTTATATAGTAGAATATGCCGTTTCCATAGGTATTTTTTCTCAATGACAACACCAATAGTGCCCTCCTGTCAATGTCAGGATTCCATTCATTCCACTAAACTACGAGCTACAGAAGCTTAAAACAACATTAAAAAAAGTCGAAAACAAACTTGCACGTAGCATTAAAAAAAACTTTGAATCTAATTTTCAAATCGTCGCAAGGAATTTTCAATTTCCGTGGGACTAGACGGGAAATAGGCAATTTTTGAACAATTTCCGAATGCAGCTCTCAGGATGTAAACATGCAAATAATAAATGCAAAATTTAAATAACTTACGGTCTTCTCTATAACGTGTGGTTAGTACCTAACCTGCCCCCGTAGCATAACCACCGTAGACAAGGATTTCTTTGACGGAAGAATCGACAAAATGACAGATTGTGTCGACACAATGACAGATTTCTTTGCACTATCTGTCATTTTGTCGATTCTTCCGTCAAAGAAATCCTTGTCTACAGTGGTCATGCTACGGGGGCTGGTGTCAGAGCTTTTATACCGCTGATGGGCCTCTGACTTGACTTTACATGCCGTCGAGAAATATCTATCAAGCATGCTGGTTTCCTCACGAATGTTTTCCTTCACCGAAGCTTGTGATAATTATACAACCGGCACATGAATAATATGATCCAGAAAGTCTGACTAAGAAGTAGTTTCTTGGCAAGGGGCAACATCGTATTAAACAGCAACTGGGAGGTCAGACAGGCAACCGCTCCATGGAAAATACTGGTATTCAGCTGTATCCTGATCAAATAGCTGACTATGAAGACTCAATGCATGATCCTCATCATCATCTGCCTAGCCTTTCCCCAAATGTATTGGGGTCAGCTTCCAGTCTTACCAGATGCAGCTGAATACCAGTTATTTACATGGAGCGACTGCCTATCTGACCTCCATAACCCAGTTAGTACTGGGTAATGCGGTACCCCTTGATAAGACTGCCTGTCAGACTTTCGGGCCACTGACTACCTGTAACGACTGTCAAAGATCTACAAATGACAGCCGGGACCAGCGTGCTTTCCGAGGTACGGAGGAAACTCGGTATGTACGTAAAGATGGTCACCCGTCCATAGACCGATCTTAGCAAGAGCAGTTGACTCAATACATGATCCTATCATTCTAAAATACTTGACAATGTTTTCCCTCCAAATTGTACGTCAGGAATTTTTGCCGCCAAATAATTCCGGAATATTTTCCATCCTGCGATGCGAACCCTCTCGGAATGTTTCCCTAAGGCACCTTTATAGCTTGTACCTTGTGAGTATTTGCCATTAATCCGCTACGCAGTGAGATTATGACTTAATGAGATTGTCCCTTCGCAAAACTTCGTTATTACCGAAGGTTAGGTTAGGTTAGCTTTTGTAATCAAAAGGTTAAATCAAAGTACACGCGTCCGACATTTTAACAAAACAAAATTGACGGACCTGTAGACCTAAATACTGGGTGTAAGGCTCTCCGCAAACTGACAGAGTGCATTCAGCTCCTTGTTTTGCATCATATTCCACCTGAATTTATCTCAGGATTTTTGTTTTACCGTTTTGTCAGTTATAACTCTTTTATTTCAATGTAAAATTACACTCTCTGTACGCAGCACTCCATTTATGTGAATAATACGGCTAAAATAAAAAATAAAACCAACAATGGATGTGGAAATACACTAACGAACGACGTGTGAAATCAGCTGTTCTCTTCCTACCTAGCTACAGAGTTCATCGAACTCGTCGTCGCGCTTGCTGTTCGCTACGTGCGTTTTGACAAGGAAATAAAACAAATCAAATTTATTAAAAAAACTTGTCAAAAAGTTAGAACTTTGACCCCCAATATCTCCGTAACTAGAAGGTTCCCAGGTATGGTCTAGAACAAAAAAATGATCGCAATGACGGGGAGAATAAGTGGCTTTCAGCTTCATTAAGGGTTTTTTTCACCCTGTATAGACCCACACTACCTGGAAAAACACTGTCCCTGCCGGAAAATTAAAACCCACAAACGCGAGCGTAGCTACAGGCACAGATAATACAATAACTTTTTTTCTTTTAGTTCATGGCCACCCTTACATACTATAGTAGTACTACCTCTCTGTTGCTAGGTAGCGTCTATGTCCGTGTTTCCGTATTTTAGAATAAAACTATGCTAAAAACTGGGATGCAGAGGTCAGATAGTTAGTCGCTCCATGTAAAATATTGGTATTCAGCTGCATCCAGTTAGACTGGAAAGCGAACACAACGTAATTAGGAATAAGACAGATTGTACTTTACTTAGGTGATGATATTACCTACCTATATACTTTTTAGTGACCTTCTATGCTTGTAGTAACAGTCTTGACAATAGTAACGAATTTACGTACCTAGCTATGTTTATTAAACGTAAACAATATTGATCTATAAAATATTCTCCAAGCTTGTAAGAGGGTTTCCTATTTTTAACAACACAACACACCAATATATGTATACACATGCCTACAACGTGGATACCTCATTTGATGAAGGTCTTATAGGTACCTATCTGTAATGAATATTGACATGGGGAAGCCTCGGTCATTTTGGTGATCATGCTTTTGGCTTTTATACTTTTATATTATTTACAGAGCACCATTTAAAGGCTAATCTCGATAATTTAAGTTATTTTATTACTGCAAACATTATTATGTTAAATATTAAACAAATATCCACCTAAATCTGTAAGAAAAAGGAAAGAAAATGCGTAGTTCATAATTAGTTCTGGTATGTGTCGTCTTTGTTAGTTCTTAGAGATCCAACATACTTTTTAATCAGGCAAAGGTATTGCAAAACATAAGTCCTATATCAACAATCGAATACAGAATCACAGTACACACAGCCCTCAACTCCCAAACGCAGAAAAAAAAACAAAAGTTCGAAAATAGAACACTCACCGATCGGTTTTCCGCGGGAAATAAATCAGAACTATCACTTTTTTTTCACACAGCACTAGAAAATTCTTTGTAATATTATTATTATTTTACACAAACAAGAAATTGTAGATTTTGGCTCACGTTGTGTTACCACGAGGGGCGACGCAAAAATAATGCGAGAGAAAATCGATTACTGGCAGGAGGCTAGCGAGGGAGCGAGATGGGTGCATGTGAAAATGCGCGGGAAAGAAAGAGAGAGAGGAATGGGTGATGTGTGCATGGGGTGTTCGAATTCGTAGTGGTGTGAGTAGATCGCGGTAAATAGGGTTCATTTATGAAGGGGTACTATAGGTCTTGGGAAATGGTCTTTCGAGTTTTTACTAAAGTAAGATAGGAATCAATCACATACAACGTGTTTTTTTTGATGTCCCATAATTGTAGGATTATATTCTATAAGTAAAAATAATACAAAAAGTCCAGAATTTGTGGTCCAAAAATGCATAGTTTCGAACACATCATCAATCATTTAAAAATTAATCTAAGTTTCATTGCTAAATATGAGTACCAAATTCATTTTCATTCAAACTAAGAAAAGGCGACGTTGGCATATTTCACGTAAGGTTGTGTCATACATTAATAATCGTGACGTGGTCGAATTATTTTGTATGAAATATTAAACAAAAAAAAATGTTAATTGAAAAATAATTCATATGCCAGTTGGTTTTTTGATATGTTCTCATTCATACCCTAGAGTTATGGGATAGGTATAAAAAAATAAAACCTTTTATAACCTCACATTTACTATTATCGAAGGGCTAGGCAGAGTGTACCTAAGTTAGATAATATTTCATTTCACTAGTTCTGTTTGAGTCCCATATAATAGGGACGGGTCCATTTCTAGCGATCGGGCAAATGCCTGACGGAAAAACCTTAATAGAACACTATACCCGACCCGGGAATCAAACTGCATCTTAAGTGTAGATGTGTAAGAATGTACAGATAGTTATGTTAGTGTTATCCAGTAAAGCGTATCTTTTGAGCAGTGAACACCCTTTTTTTGGATTCCCGAAGGATAATACGGGACCCTATTACTAAGCCTCCGCTGTCCGTCTGTCTGTCAGCGGGCTGTATCTCATGATCCGTAATAGTTAGACAGTTGAAATTTTCACAGAGTGTCTATTAATTTCTGCTGCCGCTATAACAACAAATAATAAATTAAAGAGGGCTCCCCTAAATCGATGACACGAAACCTTTCTCTCATTCGCACTTAACCAGTTTATTTATTTTTAAGTTTTTAAAACCCACACTAGGAATTTCTCCTGCGTCGCCACAAACAGTCAGAACAACTACCTGTAGGTCATTGATTTCGCACAGTTTACTTCACAGTTTTGTCACTCAATTCTCGCCGTAAGTTTGTGTGTGAGCTAATAGTTCCCCAGTCTAGTACTGTCATTTTATCTGAGCTATGTGGAGCAGTAGGGATGACGGCGTGCAACCTCAGTACCCCAGCCAGTGCATACTAGTACGACAGATTTGTAACAACCACTTTTGTTATGATATTATCTACAAGTTTAGAGTGTAAGGCCAGTGTTTTAAATTCTTTTGACAGCTAAGAGACCAAGGAGGTTGCAATCGGGAAGATTCTTTCTGTACATTGGGAAGCAGATGACCAAAATGGTGGTAAGTGTTGTTTACTAGTTTGTGCCCGCAGCTTCGCCCGTGCCGAGTTCGGTAATTTTCCCACGGATAAGAAGTATCCTATGTTTTAATTCAGGTTATAAAGTATCTGTGTGCCAAATTTCATCTAAATCCGTTCAACCGTTTTTGCGTGAAAGAGTAACAAACATCCAGACATACACACAAACTTTCGCATTTATAATATTACTAGCGACCCGCCCCGGCTTCGCACAGGTGAAATATATACATATAAACCTTCCTCTTGAATCACTCTATCTATTAAAAAAAACCGCATCAAAATCCGTTGCGTAGTTTCAAAGATTTAAGCATACAAAGCGACATAGGGACAGAGAAAGCGACTTTGTTTTATACTATGTAGTGAAGAGTGACAACGTCGCAAATAGCTGTCAAATATTTCGCTGTTTTGATTAATTTGGCAATATTACTGAACAGAAATAAGAAATATTGCTAACTAGTGAACAGAATTATTTAGTTTTAGATGTAAAAAAAGTATTTGGAAACTTTCCAAATGCCTTTTTACACCTAAAACTAAATATTCTGTGTTACGATATTCATTATTGCATTTCAAAATGAATATTTTAGTACACTAGTTAGCCATATTTCTTATACACAGCAACAGCACATGAACAGCAACAAAAACACAACAGCTACACACAACAAAACACACTATTATATAGACTAGAAACGGGATATTTACCATGTCTACTGTTTCTATTGAGTTCCCGATATTTCGGCGCTGTTGCAAGCCGTTTCTAGTCTATATAATAATGTTAGTGACAATGATAGTTTAAAATCTTATATGTATAACAAAACACACAGCAAACAGCAACAACCACACACACACAACACACAGCAAACAGGTGAAGCAGAGGAAACAGCTGTCTTGTTTTTAATATCTGACGAAAAATTTTTATGTGGGGAAGGGTTCAAAATGATGTACTTAGGTACTGAATACTGGTAACGGTTTTAATTAGCGTAGGTGTCCCTTCCACCCTGTATGCTAAATTACGGGTAAGATGGATGGAAAAAAAAAAGATGAGCAAGCTGTAGTCGCAGTCGTCGCATTTATAATAGTAAGATTTATAATACCATGTAAGAAAAAAGAAAGAAAGAAAGAAAATATATTTATTTGCCGCAGGGACATGACGTGCATCACACAAAATTACAAAAAAAAATTAAAAAAAACACAAATAAAACAAACTATAAATAAATAAACAGGACGGAAAAAAAAGAAAAAAATTAACAGCTTGCACGTCGTGACTGCGACAAGCTGGTTACCACTCAGCATGATGCTGTGCTATGGGGGGCCCACAACACAGCGCTGGTTTTCAGTGGTCACCCGTGAAAAAACGTGCGGAATCCAAGACAGCATAAATATTTTTACACAAATATGATAATAAAATAAACAGTATGTAGGTACTGTGAGAAATTTTGAACATCCGAAACTATTCTGAAGCAGACTTTCTCTAATAATATTCGTAAAAAATAGCTTTCCTATCTAATAAAATAATACTACACGTTTAAAGTTACGAAAAGACTGGAATTTTCACCGGAAATTTTATAAATAAAACAAGGAAACCCAAGATGCAACCAACTAGCCTGTAGCGCTTGCCGGCTGCTACCGCGGTGCCATTTTTCTTCAAGAACTACGTTGAATCAACAAGCCCATTATGATGTGTCAAAATGTAACCCCTGTTCCTCTCGATGTATTGCGGGTTAGGGTAAATCACGTTAAGTGTCTCGCAGAGGTGCTCAACCTTTTCTGGGAACCATAGCGATTTTCCTTGTTTTTTTTTTCTACTGGGTCAGAAAGTAAGAGCAGCGGTGGCCGAGTGGTGGCGGTCCCGACTTACGAGCAGTAAGTCGTGGGTCCGAACCCAGGCAGGCGCATTACTTTGTGTAATTTATTTCATCACCACTGCTCTCAAAACGGTGAAGGAAAACATCGTGAGGAAACCGGCATGTCCTAGAACCAAAAATTCGAAGACATGTGACATCTATCAACCCGCACTGGGCCCGCGTGGTGGATTATAACCCATTCCCTCTCATAGAGCCTGTGTCCCAGCAGTGGGAACATTATATTATGCAAAAATTAAACTTGGGCCTTGATTCTGAAAACTGGATTTGTTAGTCTACCTGTATGCCTTTCGAAAACCCTTCAGTCGTCAAGATGAGAAGGGATGACAAACTCATTTATTCATTTACACATTTTTAATCATATTTCTTTAAAGGTGTAAACAGATAAAATGGATACTCAAGAAGCCGTAAGCCGAGCTTCTGTCCATCGAACTAAGTAACTCGAATCGACTTTTTTTGTGTTAAAAAACCATGGTTTACGGTAGGACTCAATTTAACGCAGTCAAAATATTGTGCTAGTGTATGCATTGAATAGTACGTGGATCGTGGAGAGGTCGTTGAGGTATTTATAGTAAAGTTATATCATTAAAAACTAGTATTTAAAAAATAACTTGACCTCCAATATCCCCGTAACTAGGTTCCCAGGTATGGTCCAGAACAAAAAAAAACACACAATGACGTGGAGAACAACCTTTCGGTTTCGTGAAGGGTCTTTTAACAGCCATTAGTTAGGACCACATCTGTGCATACGGATTCTAAAGGGTATAACAAGACCCTTAACGAAGCCGAAAGGCACTTGTTCTCCCCGTCATTGTGTTTTTTTTTTTCTGAACCATACCTGGGAATCTTCTAGTTACGGAGATATTGGGGGTCAAAGTTTATTCCAACTTTTTCAAAAGTTTTTTTTTAAATACATGTTTTAAATGTACGATTTTTACATTAGACACCTCCACGGCCCCCGTACAATCCATCCATCAGCACAATATTTTGAGTGCGTTATATTGAGTCCTACCTTAAAACGTGATTTTTCACCCCAAAAAAAAAAGTTGTTTCCTAGCAATAATTTTTGCGTAAAGTTACTTAGTTTGATGTACAGAATGCTTGGTTGACGGCTTCGTGAAGAGTCCGTTTACTTACACCCTGTATAAAGTACGAGTTGGTACGAAATTTGGGGGTAGCTGCGGGTTGAGAATCGCTGTTCAACTGGTACATAAGTAGATGTGTAAGAATATATACATAGTTCTGTTAGTGTTACCCAGTAGAGCGTATCTTTTGAGCAGTGAACACCCTTTTTAGTAAAGAGGATTCCGCTGAATAAAAAGGTTTTTTTTAGGTATTTGAGGGAATTAATCGTTACAGACTGCTTGCTGTCCTGGATTCGATTCCCAGGTCGGCAAAAGTGTAGGTTTTCCATCAGGAATTTCTCAGTAGCAGCCACGGAGTCTGGATTTGTGTCCGGTTGATGGCAATAGGGTCGCCTCCTATTACATGGGACTTAAACATAACTGACGAAACGTGAGTGTACACATCTGCCTAACCCTTCGGGGATTACAGGCGTGTTATGTTATGTAATCGTTACGGAGACTAGCATTGAATGTATTGTGAGAATATCATTGCATTAGGTTATGCCCGGATTCGCCTGCGTGCAGTTCAGTGATTGTCCCACTCGATAAAAAGTACCCATTTGTTAATCCAGGTTATAAACTAGTTGTAGCACAAATTACATTCAAATATGTATAGTAGTTTTTGCGTGATAAAGTAACAAACATCCGTCCATCCATCCGTCCATCCATCCTCACAAATTTTCGCATTTCTAATAGATAGTAATAAGGTTTTCTTGTTAAAAACACCAAGTTTTCAGTATTTTGTGGGAAACTTACTTAGCTTTAGCCCACGTTGAGGTCGGTTATTATCCCAAGGGTACCTAATGGGATTAAAGAAATCTTATGTCGTAACTCATGTCATGGCATATCCGAGAGCAGAATTTCATCCGAAGATATGTTATGAACAGGTAACAGACGGGCAGGGTTACGCATTTATACAACCTCGCGACCTTCGTTCGCGTGAAATTATTATAAAAAATATTATTTCAGTTTTTTAATAGGATTTTGTTAACAATTTCAAGGGTTTTCATTTTTTTGCACGAAACTCTTATCATTTTTCTAAAATAAATGTAGCCTAAGTTAGACCTTATAACATCAACTATCTGCCAGTAAAAGTCCTGTCAAAAGCGCTCCAGTCATTTCGGAGATTAGCCGCAACAAACAGACCGACAGACAAAAATTAAAAAAATGTGTTTTTTTATAAGTACCGTTTAAATATACTTTCATACGCATTCAGTAAATAGCTGTTATTTTGAAATTACAAACAGACACTTCAATTTTTGTAAGTATAGATAACTCTAGACTGATCCTACCCTTAGTGATCTTTGGTAGGGTCAAAATCATTAATTTATAAGGGGATCATTTGGGTAAATAAATTACACGTTGTAGGTCATATATTTTGGTTTACAGGTGAGTGAGAGTAAAATACGACATGTTTAAAAATGGACGGGGATGTACGAAGTTATTTTTTACTAGCTTTTGCCAGTAACTTCTCTCCCGTCATGGTCGGAAATTATCCCACACAAAAATTCAACGAATTCCAAAATCAACGCGTTTGATTCTTGGCTAGGAATATGGACTTTCAAAAATTTAATGATGCAGTTTTAGATTTCAAAATCGGGCTCGAGATTCCTTTGAGTATTTTTCGCTATTCGTCATAGTTTCTGATTTGGCCATCCATGTCTACTTGGGCAAGGGTAAGGGCTAAGGATTACTTAGGTCGTAAGTTTGGCCTTAGAGGCTCAGACCATTGAAATGATCTAGGTCTTTACCACTCTTATTATTTTTATCATTACACTCCCGATTCATCACGCACCACTTAATAACTTCGGGATCGTACGATTTATGCCTTTTTATTCTACCGTATATATGTACTGACGTCAGCACATCAAGCTACTATAATCTGTTAAATTTCTTTAATAGATTTTCAACTTTATTACTAAAGAATTAGGTTCAAGGTTGATTGTGAAAATTAGACAGTTTCGGGTAGCTTGATGTGCTGGCGTCTGTACCTAAATAGTAATCGAGAACAATTATAAATAAAGATGGATAATATTATTTATTTTGTCAAGCAACAAAACTCTTTGCGTTCCTTGGTATCGTATTATCAATTTCCAAACGAAACTTTTATTGTCCACTCACTAGTCAGATGTCAATGTCAAGTAAACGTCATTTAGATTCTGCTGACTGTCACTGTCAGTTTACTTTAGCGAGTGTTCTTGTTTGGCTTAGCGACGGAAAACACGCTCTTTGTTTTAACACAATTTCTCTAGAATATTAGTGAATTCACACAACGTTAACCACCCAAAATGGCTGTAAGTATAATTGAAATATAAACTGCCCAAAACGCAAACCAAGTTAACAAAACCGGCAAACTAAAGCATAACCTCACTTTTAAAAACACAATAATCATGTTTTTTTTTTAGTTTCAAATATGGAGTTTAACTTTTAATTTCTTTTTTTTAATTCTAGTCTATAGCGGCAGCCCAAGTGCAAGAAGTGCGTTCGATAACTCGTATCGAACGTATTGGGGCGCATTCACATATAAGAGGCTTAGGTCTCGATGATTCTCTGGAGCCTAGGGCCGTGTCCCAGGGCATGGTGGGGCAGAAGATGGCTAGAAAGGCCGCCGGAGTCGTCCTACAGATGATTCGAGAAGGTTCGTATTGAAGAAACTTCGTTGCTATGGTGACGGTGGCTTGTTTGCATTAACAATCTATTTAAGAGATTGGTAAAAAGATTGAAAAGGATATTTTTTTATATTGCTTGCAAATATAAATGAATTTATTCCATGTCACACAAAAGATATAAAGTTATGCCTATATATTTATCTCCGATGGGCTATGCGGTACCACTGTACCACCCACTTGTCTTCATTTAGATCTGACACAGATAAGAGAGGGGAATAACAGCGCAAAGCTTTGTTAAATATCCTCCTACATCACTTTCACACATATTGTGTAAACTATTGCATACTATAGACACTTTGTTGTACTGATTTTTTTTTTTTCAACCTTGTCCTGTCAATGAATTTCTCCTTTATCATGGGTGCATTTACAAACATTTAAACTCACATACACAAACAGCCAGACCCGGAACAACTACCTGTCATACAAAAATTTGTTCCTTGCGGAATCGAACACTGGCACACAGCACAGCAGCCACTGTGCCAACTGTGTTTAGCCTTAGGCTATTAGCCTATTACAATGAATCAGACATAAATACACATTCATGTCATGACCAACAGCTTAACGTGCTTTCCGAAGCATGGAGGAATCTCGGTGGAAACATGTATGAAAATACTTTGTGAAAAAAAAACTAACAAAAACTACTTTGTGTGTTCAATGGGGTCTAATGAGTCTAGAGGGTTGTATTGATGATTTTTATGATTAAAATTCTGTAACTACATTATATGTTACAGTTGCGAATGAAATTCTAATCAACATACAACCCGACACTGACCTGCAAATTGAGAAACACGTAAACAAAATTGAATTTCACTGGCTACCCTGGCGCTTCCACCTTAATCTGGAAGTTGATGTGTGGTAAACTGATAAAGAAAGAACGAAAAAGTATTTATTAGACGCACACAGGTCAAAACAACAAAAATAAAAATGGTTGAATTCACAACACACAGAGTGTGGGGCGGGGTGGGTTTATTATTGTGTGTGTGATGCACACACTAATAAAAATGATACCAGCACTGTGAATTTTTTTTTAAATGTTACTGGATACTGTGTTGCTGTTAGCTGAGATAGGGTCTTTTGGCCTTGTACTGGACCAATGTCGTTTTTTTTTTCACATCTACTTTTTTATATAATTTTGTTTTTAATGTGGGGACTATTAAATACGTTTTCTTTCTTTCTTTTTAAAAATATCCTGTTATAATATTGTCTCGTGTTTTTAGGTAAAATAGCAGGCAGAGCAGTGTTGTTAGCAGGACAGCCAGGCACAGGCAAGACAGCCATTGCCATGGGGTTGGCCCAGGCTTTGGGCCCTGATACACCATTCACGAGCATGGCCGGTAAGCAATATAATAATTCTAGCTGTTGTCCGCAACTTTTTATGTGCGGAAACTTTTGATGTGTATGTCATCATCATCATCCTGCCCTTGTCCCATGTCACTTGGAGTTGGTGCAAAACATTTTCTTCTTCCATTCTCCCCTGACAGACGTCACGGCATCATTTACAGCTTTCTCTTTCATATCAGTCTTCACACAATCCATCCATCTTTTCTTTGGCCTTCCTCTCCCTCTCCATCCACCAAAATTCATGTCCATCACTCTTTTAGTCACATACACATGTGTATGTATGAGAAAATAAATTTGCCTGTGCTATTCCAGACTATAATCTATCTCTGTGCCAAATTTCATCCAGATTGGTTCATTTGTTTAGTTCAAGATTGGTTTTCTGGAAGCATATTTAACTAAACACAACATCACGCCTGTAATCCCCAAAGGGTTAGGCAGAGGTGTACCGAATAGTACACCTACACATTCGCCAGTTATGTTTAAGTCCCATGTAATAGGGGGCGAGTCAATTGCCATCAACCGGGCACAAATACAGCCTCCGTGGCTGCTACTGAGGAAATCCTGATGGAAAAACTCAATAACACTTTGCCCTATCTGGGAATCGAACCCAGAACCTCATGCTCATCAGTCGTGCTTGCGACCACTATATCAATGAGGCAGTAAACTAAATTAGTTAATCATTTAACTCAATCAGAATGTTGGGCCACTAAAGGGATGAATGAAAGGCATTTGCATGTGGCGGAGATGAGAATGCTAAGGGGAATGTGTGGTGTTCCGCGAATGGATAACATAAGAAATGAGCATATAAGAGGAAGTCTGAAAGTGGCGCCGGTGACTGAAAAGTTGAGTGGTAATCGGTTGTCGTGGTATGGGCATGTGATGCGGAGGAATGAGGAAAATGTCGTGAGGAAAGTTTTGAGTATGAATGTGGATGGGTATATGAGTAGAGGAAGACCAAAGAAACGATGGATGGATGTGTGTCTGATGAGATGACGTGTAATAGAGAAGTATGGAAGAAGAAGACATGCTGCGCCGACCACAAATGAATTGGGATAAGGGCAAGAGAATGATGATGTGCTGATGGTAATAAAATACTCGACAGCATGTATGATTGCTTATTATTCATGGTTGATGACAACAGCCAACATGAGAATTGATTGGAAACTTGATCAAGCTTTTAAATGTTATTTCTTCCAGGTTCTGAGATATTCTCCTTGGAAATGAGCAAGACTGAGGCTCTCACTCAAGCCATTCGGAAGTCCATAGGCATCAGAATCAAGTAAGTTCTATATTTATTTTATTTATTTGCAGAGAATCAATTTATTCACATACTAGTTGTTACCCACGACTTTGTCCATGTAGTTTTTTTTTTTGTTAGCCTGAACTGTTCTACTCCTGGACATTCCTTCCACTTTTCGATGTTGCGCCTCTTGTCGCCAATTGTATATTACTTAATAAAAATAAAAACGAAAATAAAAGCCTCAGTAACTCCATATAACATCAGCTGTCTGCCAGTAAAAGTCCCGTCATAATCGGTCTAGCCGTTTCGAGATTAGCCAGAACAAACAAGCAGACAGACAATTAACCAAAAAAAACACGCTTCCTCATATTCTTTTAAGCAAACCCTTTCATTTGAAACCCAGATAATGGGAATGCACAAATAATAAATAGGCCGCCATATTGGATTTAGAATGACATCACAGCATTGTCATCCAAACTAGACATGATTGCAAAATTTTAGCTCAATTGGAAACCGGGAAGTGCGTCTAAGCTAACTTCTTATTTTTTTTACATATTTACAAGTGAGACTTATAAAAGCGTTAAAACTGCTTTCAACTCGCAGGGAAGAATCAGAGATAATCGAAGGTGAAGTAGTAGAAGTCGTCGTTGAGAGGGCAGCGGGGGGAGGCGGCGCGCGTGTGGGACGACTGACCCTCAAGACCACTGATATGGAGACTAACTACGATATGGGCGCTAAGATGATTGATTCACTGCTCAAAGAGAAGGTAAGACACGCTTGCACTGTCTGGACAGGTCTACTCAAATCTGTGTGGTTATTTCTTCAAAATACCATCTCAGACATTAATCTACTTGGTCCTCATATGACTTGAGCAATGGACTTTAAAAGAGACCTCTGAGTTTGTTTCGGATGTTTCTTCTCAGAGTAGTCAGGTACGAAACACCGGCCCCATCTAGTTTTAAAACAACATGTTGAGACATGTAAAAGAGTTTTGTAAACCAATTTACAGAAATAAATATGATTATGATTTACTTTGAGTAAGAACTTGTGAAGTTTGGCGAAGTTGGATAGTCCAGCCAAAATCGATATAAATCAAGCAACTAGTATATTAGAACGTTCTATAGTAAGAAAATGTAGGTTTGGTATGTTTGGCAAAGTTGGTAAGTTTTCCAGTCTTGCCAAAATCACAAAAAAATAGGGCTATTAGTGAATGTTGACATTGCAAAGTCAGAAAATGTGAGTTTTGGTAAGTTTGGCGAAGTTGGTAAGTTTTCCAGTCTTACCAAAATGTTTAAAAATACATTACATTATTGAAACTCAAATTTCCCACTTTTTCAAATTTTTTTAAGACTGATTTGGAATGTCTTTACTTTAAATACCTCCATGACCCCTGTACTAATAAATGCATCCATCAGCACAATGTTTTGAGTGCGTTACATTGAGTCCTACCGTAAAACGTGAATTTTCACCCCAAAAAAAAAGTCGTTTCCCAGCAATAATTTTTGCGTAGTTACTTAGTTTGATGTACAGAATGCTTGGTTGACGGCTTCGTGAAGGGTCTGTTTACACCTTGTATGTAGACTAAGAAAATATCGACTTTTGGTAAAATCCAGTCTTGCCAAAAGTCAACACAACAGTTTCATAATCTTCTTTATCGTGTGGTTAGTATAATCTAGTATCAGAGTTTTTATGCCGCCCATGGGCCTCTGACTTGGCTTTCCATGCCGTCGGAAAATATCTCTCGAGCACAGCATGCTTACCCGATGTCTTCCTTCACCGAAGCAAGTGATAATTATATAATACGCACATGAATCCGTAGAATCAGAGGTGCGTATCTTGGATTCGAACTCGAGACTGACTTGGCAGTCCGACGGTCACGCCACTAGACTATCACTGCTAGTTTCATAACAAATAGTGACATCATATTTTTTCACCACCAGGTCCAAGCCGGTGACGTCATAACTATTGACAAGGCTACCGGCAAGATCAATAAGTTAGGAAGAAGTTTCGCTAGAGCTAGGGACTACGATGCTACTGGTAAGTTGTACATTTTACACTCACTTTTTTAACTCATAAGATATTCCGAGCATACAATGTGTCCGGGCTGTGATTTGTAGATCTTTGACAGTTGTTAGGTATTCAGTGGCCCAAAAAGTCTGACAACCAGTCTTACTAAGGGGTATAACCGCTCGCTCCATGTAAAATACTGGTATTCAGCTGTATCTGGTTAGACTGGAAACCGACCCCAATATAGTTGGGAAAAGGCAAGGCAGATGATGACAATGTGTCCGGGCCTAGACTAGCGTATCATATCCTAGGTACTGATATAACAACTAAATATTTTAATTTATAAATACAATACATACTTGAGCCCAATCCATTTCCCCGCTATTTGGCAGCCATTTTGTTTCTTTTTTAAGTTTTGTGATAAACTATGTGTGTTCAAAAAAAAAACATTTCTCCCAAAGTTTTGGTACTACTAATATAAAAATAGGCTTATTCGGAGGTCAACTATATTGTTTATCAATATTATTACGAAATAATGGGTTCACATCTTTGTAACTTTCAGAAAAAAAGATTATCTCAAAAAAAAAACAAAAGATTATGCAATTCGTAATTTTTTTGTGAACAAACAACAATTTTTTTTTAAACAAATTCTATGCATATTGAGCCACGAGCTCCTTGACTGTTAGGTAATATTCATTATAATGTTTTGTCTACAGGGCAACAAGCTCGCTTCGTGCAATGCCCGGAAGGCGAGCTTCAAAAGCGCAAGGAAGTGGTGCACACTGTGACGCTGCATGAGATAGATGTCATCAACTCGAGGACTCACGGCTTCTTAGCGCTTTTCTCTGGTAAGTTAAGTTCAAAAATCAGGGTTTTTAAAATTAATTATTATATTTTATGTTTCGTATTTTATTTGGTAATGAGGTTGGGACACCTATACGCCCTTTTCGGATCGGACAGGGTTTTTTTTTTAACATATTCTATACAGGGTGGAACACCGACGCGAAAACGGCAAATCCAGACTCTGTGGCTGCTACTGTGAAATTTCTGATAGAAAAACCCAATAACACATTTCCCGACCTGGGAATCGAATCCAGGACCTCATCTTCAGCAGTCACGCTTGCGACCACTAGACCAACGCGGCAGTCAGTTTTTAGAAATAAATGATAGTGATAATATTGTTATCCTTTCTACAGGTGACACTGGTGAGATCAAATCAGAGATCCGCGAACAGATTAACAGCAAGGTAGCTGAGTGGCGCGAAGAGGGAAAGGCAGAGATGATACCCGGAGTATTGTTTATTGATGAAGTAAGTTTTTTTCCGTAGGATCAGCGTAGGGCCCAGCACGATTCCCTGAGGGAGCACCTATCGCTTCAAACATTTTTATAGTGATTGAAAGAGAGACGGTGTCAAACGCTTTTCTTAAGCCCTTAAACACTCAAACCTTGGCTACCACAGATTTATAGGCGTGGTTTTAAATCTTTCAATATTTATTCCCTCCTAGGCCCACATGCTGGACATAGAATGCTTCTCCTACCTCAACCGAGCCTTGGAATCGGAGACAGCCCCCGTGGTTATCATGGCAACCAACCGCGGCATCACCCGCATCAGGGGCACAAACTACCGGTCGCCGCATGGCATACCGCTGGACCTGTTAGACAGGATGATCATAGTGCCCACCTCGCCCTACTCCCACCAGGACCTCCGAGAAATACTTAACATCAGGTAAAGTTGAGAATACCACAGGATATTATCATGATAAATCGCTGCGTTAATGCAACGTCCGCACGCCGTTTACGGAACGTCCACGCATCGTTTACGGAACGGCCACGGCGCGTTTACGCTACATCCAAGCAACGTCACGCAGCTTTTACGCAAGGTCCACGCAATGTCCACGCAGTGTTTACGCAACGTCTACGCAGCCTTTACAATCGTGATATTTTATTAACCAATAATCTCACCTATAATTCCTTTTATTTTGCCCTTAGGTGTGAAGAAGAGGACTGTCAAATGTCAGGGGATGCCCTGACGGTGCTAACGCGAGTGGCCACAGAGACCTCGCTGCGTTACGCTATACAACTGATCACTACGGCTTCGCTTGTCGCTAAACGTAGGAAGGCTACTGAGGTATGTTATGATAATTCGGTACTTATAACATAATCATATTTTTTTTTCTGTCAGTTTGTTTGTTGCGGCTAATGTCCGGAACGGCTGGACGGATTTTGACGGGACGTTTACTGGCAGATAGCTGATGTTATAAGGAGTAACTTAGGCTATCTTTATTTTAGAAAAAGGTGTAAGGTTCCGTGCAAAAAAATCTATGTTCAAATACTGAAGTAATATTTTTATAATAAAATCACGCGAACGAAGATCGCTGGGCACAGCTAGTAAGTGATAAATATCGAGTTTTGGTGAGATTGGCTGCATTCAGTCAGACTGGAAGTCGACCACAACGCAGTTGGGAGAAGGCTAGGCAGATTGATGACTAGAATAACATCTGTAATATAAGATTTTAAACTATCATGGTCACTAACATTATAAAGAAAAAGAAAAAGGGAGGGGGCAAGAAAGAGGGTAGACCGATTTGTAAACACCCACCCGCAATAACTTCAGTTTATCCGTGATCATGGTGCTTGCAACAGCGCCGAAATATCGGGAACTCGACAAAAATAGTAAACATGGTAAATATCCCGTTTCCTGTCTAATTAATAACATCTGTAATTCTCTCCGCAGGTCAGTATGGAAGATGTAAAGAAGGTGTACTCTCTATTCCTGGATGAGCATCGTTCGGAACAGTTCCTGAAGGAGTATCAAGATGAATTCATGTTCAACGATGGTTCTGGTGGTAAGTTACCAAATGCTTCATCATCATCATTATATTGCCCTTATCCCAAATCATTTGTGGTCAGCGCAGCATGTCTTCTTCTTCCATACTTCTCTATTACTCGTCATCTCTTCAGACACCTCCTTTCTTGCCATAATTTTTTAAATATTTTTGGGAAAAAATATAACATGGTTTAAAAATTATTGGAATCGATTCAGTTACTTATTCAGAACAAACTATATTCAGGTTTCGCATATACTAAAAATAATGTTGTATAATACCTTGGGCGACCAAGCTCTGCTCGGGCGAAAATAGATTACACGAATTTTCCCAGACACAAGACCTACCTACATCTACCCCGTTAAACTTATTGCAACTTTCATCGAAATTGTTAAAGATGTTTTCGAGAATGTGATGACAAATATACACATTTTATACAAATGCTCAATTTAATAGTACACGATTGTCATTAGCCATAACATGATTGGTAAAAAATGAACACCGTATACACCTCCCTGCTTACCCCCTTCGCGAAATGTCTGCTTAATGTTATATATTATTCATTTATTTTATTTTGTTTCAGACGCCCCTCAACTGATGGAAGTTTCGCAGTAATTCATTTCTCCATGATTCCAAATAACCTGCTTTAAAAAAAAAAATGTTCAATAGAATGTCATTTTGGTTCTACAAGAAGTCTTATGTTTAAGTTACCTTTAAGTTTGTATTATGTAAGTTTATATTAAATGTCTAAATAAACTATGTAATTTGTTGTTTTTTTTTTAAGATAGAGTGGCATAATAGTCCCAAATATATGATTCCCATAATCCTTCATTTAAATTGCGTAGTAATAATCAAAAACTCTTAAAAATAAAACAGACTTCCACTAGTATTAAATATGATAACTCTGTGCTTCCACTAAAATCTCAACGACACTTAAAACTACACTAATTAGATATTTCTACTAAAATATGTAAAATTGCAACATTTTGAGTACATTTTTGTTTTTTGGCAACATTAAACTAGTTCCGCTCTAAATCATACTAACTTACTAATACGAGGACATTTTTATTGTCAGAATAATACGCAAAATAATTATAGACGACACCTTGGATTAGGATCGGATATTCGAATGAATAGTTGGCTAAAGTTCATTTTTTCGTGGCAAAGGGTACAAAAGTGTGGAAGCGGTTTCTTATAATATTTATTTTTTCCCGATTTCGCGGAATTTCATAAAAAAATATAGCGTGTATAAAATGTAGTATTCCTAAGAATAATAAATAATATATTTTTATTCTTCTTAAAACTAGGTAAGGTAAACAATTTGTTCAACTTTATAATTTTGCTGCTATCTAACTGAATATTCAAATTAAATAAAATGGAAAATAATTATGACTGGGCTTATAACAATGATTTTTGAGCTCGCACTCCATACTAATCAACACTCAAACTTTAGGTAAATATGCATCCGATTATCCGATCTCTAATAATAACGAATTAACAAAGTTTAATGTTCTTTCAAAGCTAGGTGGTCTTTTTCTTTCATCAAATTTTGCCCCACAACAAAAAGGTATTCACTCGACTAAAAACTTGAAATTCTAATCGACTAAATTTAACTTGTTTGTGGTTCGACACTGATGTTTTTACAACCCTATACTACGATTGATTTTTCGTTCGACATTCTGTCGTGAATATTATTGGTGTCATTTTTGGAAGTAAGATTATTAGTAAAAATCAAAATGTTCGCTGCCAGGAGTCTTTTCAAGGCTAACGCCCAGATCCTGAAGAATGTTGCCCAGCAAAGGAGCATGAGCGTAATCGCCACACCACCCAGGAGCAAGATTACCAAAGGCGTAAGTATATTATGGTATTTTTCGAGTGTTTTTCCTCATATTCCGTCATATTTATTAATTTACAACGTTATAAAAGAGTATCCTGTGTTTAAATATGATTATTAATGTATGATTAGAATCTTCCGGGATATAAAACATCGATTTTCAAATTACGTAATTCTATAGGGAAAAAAGATAGGTTATCTATGTCTTAAGTCCTGGGCACCTTCAATTAAAATGTCTCAACACCGACGAATTTACCTTGATTTATGCTTTATTTTACACTAAATGTAACTTAATGATGAACTTGTTTTCGAAATTTTTGGAAGGTTATTTTATCATTACAAAATGTTTGTTTGTTATCATATTGGATCAACCTAAAATCAAATTGTTAATATTCCTCAAATAATATTATCAATATGGTGGGTTTTAGGTTATATTTAAACAAATGACTAGTGATAAACAAATGCTGAAGAAAATATAAAAAGCCTTAAATGCTTTAATATTATGCTGAAAGTAATCTAATTAATCCTAATAACTGAATAAGTATAGTAAAGCACAAAAGATGTAGTTTGAGTGTAAAATATGCCAGAGTGTCCATGGAGTTTCTTGCCCATTCTTCTCCATAGAGATCTACGCTTTGGAATGTGCAACTACAGTACTTTCTCAAGTTATTATGCCTTGTGACTGTAGCTTCGTTTTTTTTTTTGTTTTATTTGACATTCAAAAGTGCCTGTGATGGTCTAATTGAAATAAATAATTTGAGTTGAGTTTGCCATATTCATTTAACAGAATGCAGTGTGTACAATCCTTACATCTCACTGCCTATTACTTATTATTTATTTATTTTAATACATACTTACTGCATTTATAGTTTGCACCAGAGCGTGCAGCAAGTCAACAGCATAACATTAACTAAACAATTGTATAGCATAAATAAGCATAGCTTTACTGCTACTCATAAACATATCTAGATCTGGTTTCTGAGCAATCAGGGCTTTTAGTAGATTCATTGCCTGGGTTGTGCGCATATCAATTATTATTTAGTGGTTCATTTGCCATTCTGCTGCTCAATAATTAATTTTATTTCATTATAATCAGCCACCAGGCACAGTATTTAAAAACATTGAGTGGCTTTGGTAAATACTGCTACCTTCTGCTTGTGCAATGGACTCGAAATCTATCAGACCATTATGTTTTTTTTTTTTCAAATATTTTTAATTACCATAAACAATAACAAAGCTACATTAACACACTAAAATTAAGACACTTTATTAGGCTAGCAATTCGCCTTTCAAAGCTTTTAAAGGACAGGTAGTTTAAACTGGTAATAACATAATCTTAACACACAATATATGGGTACATAACGACAAAAATTTTAATTATTTAGTTAATAATATTCTACTGCTTGCATGTAGGTAAGTCGAAAATATTAGAATAGAGTATGTACCGATATGTAACACAGCTCTGTCGCTGGCATTGTTTAAATCCTGGAATATTTGTGTGGTTGTGCAGCATTCCGCAGGATAGGAGGTGGGGCATATCCTACCAAAGGGCCACTTGGATTGTGTGAGGCTCCTTACAAACTCTTTTACCTCTTAGTTGGTTAATATCAAGGCTGCTCGACCCCAGGCACGCGGTCCAGTGGTCAGCCAACAATAGTGTTTTGAAAACCTCTGTAAGCCAATATCTATCTAAAAATTACAAAAATATCTTCTTCTTTTTTTGTAAAGTATATTTACAGCCCCCCAGTCATCAGAAATTGGTTCAAAAATGTAGTCTAAGCAAGTTTTATTTACTAAATGCCCCGCCGTTGGCATGAAATCTAAATTTTGGCCATTCTTCAAAATAAGTTGAGCAGCCTTGGTTTATATCTACTACAATTTCGTTTTCTAATTAAGTAATTTCTCTTTTCCAGGAGATGTTCTTCCTAGTGAGTGCTATGGTGGTTGGGTGGTCCATTATTCCCGTCTGGGTCCTGGTCAACATCAAGAACTACAGACACAAGGAATAAGCAGACGGACAGCTTAGACACTTATATGTAGATACAGAGTGATATGGGTTACGTATTATATTAAGTAAAGAGTTAATTTAAAAAATCAGTTTTTTATTTAAGTTAACAAGACATCAGTCATGTAATGTGCCCATCCAGAGCGTTTGAGGAATGGACGTTGCGAACTCTCTTGCAAAAATACAATAAAGGATGATTTCCACCAAAACGAACGCGATCGGCTGTGGCTGCATCCATTCGTATCCTTTCCGAACCGATGACGTTGCGAGCCGTTTGGTGGAAATCATCTTTAAAAGTGCAAGGAACTATGACCCATAATCATCTATGATAATACACTTCTTAAATTCTATATCATTCACATATTTTCATTACCCAGAATGAATTTTCATGCTTCTTACTTTGAAAATCCCTGACTTCTATACAACCATTTATACTTACCTACGCGCCAGCGAAACCGCAGGCAACGGCAACATATTTCTGCTGGCTTCTAAGTTATTGAATGAAGACAAAATGAAAAATATCTGGGTAGGTATTATTAACATTTTATTTATCACAAAATAAAAAAAACATTATTCTTACAAAGTAACAGGTATTTACAACTGTAAATCTACCATTATCAACAGGTAAATAAGAGCTCTCGAACATTTTTTTTAAATTACAAAAGGCAACATTTTTCAGTCGAGAACCAAATTGGTTTTTACAATTTATACTTTCTATCTGGCTAGGTCTTATTACTTATTTTAGCCCAAAGTCACAGATTGCTTATTACCTATTAACCTAACCAAACAATAACAATACTAATTGCCGCTAAAATCGGCGAAGATTTGAACAAGATGGCGGCGCCCCTGACAATTGGCGCGCATTCTCTCTCCAGCCATTCGTACTCCTCCATGAACTGCCTTTGGAGGAGTATAGGTCCGATGGTGTTCAGGACTCGTTTGTGGTAGTCGTTTAGGTATTGTATCTGAAAAAGAAATTGGCATTTTAGTAACAAGAAAAGAAAAAAGTTGATGAAGGCTATCTATTCCCATACGAAGTAGTTCCCCCCGCCCGCCCCCCCCTTTATATTTTAAGTCAGCCCCTAAAAAATGATATCACTCAGATACAGCCTGTCACTTTGCTGCCCTCCCCTCAGCGACGCCCTAAGCCGAAGTTAGGTTCTCTCTTAGCGCGCTATCGCTTAGAGAATAACTATTTTGCCCCTGGGTGATAGGATACTCAGTAGATAGGGGGTCAGGCCCCCTTGTAGGTTTCAGCGATGTGCAATCTCAAATTGAAATGCTTAGTTTGAAAAGTAAATTATACACGCGGGGTAGGTACTGCGGTACTGTTACAGGGCTGCTCGAAAGAGATACCGCGGCCCTGGAACACAAAGGGCAAAGAAGGAACATGGATGGGTTTTAGTCAGTACAAGTCTGACACTCCTTTCCGCTCCGCCCAGAGCGGGAGGGGTCATTTGAAGATTTTCCACACGAAAAAAAAAAGGTAGGTACATGTTATATTGAAACCAAAGAGATTTAAAAGAATTATAGAGCGGACATTGGACAATTTTGATCCCGAACATTTTCGATTTTGACACGATTCGAATGCTACCTGACCAGCGGGCGTAAGACACTAGACAGACCGACTTGTTACTAAGTAGTAATAAATATTGCATTACGATTTTCTTCGTCTTGTCCCGTCTATCGCTCCTAAATATTTGAATGTCTTTGATTGAAACTTACCTCAAAATCAGTAAGAAGGTCAATATCCAAGCAAGCCACTTGGTGCGGTGCCAACGATATTGTGTAGAAACCCACCGCGCCTCGTCCAGCGAAGTCTCCTACCAAGTCCGGAGCCTATAACAGTTACATAATATAAATATAACTTTACGCCAGCAATCCTTGAAGGGCTAGGTAGAGAAGTACCGTTACGAGCACTAATGTGTAGGCACACAAGAAAGGGCTCTGAATTGTATTAATAAAATACATGTATAGGTACAACGTGTGACAGAAAAGGTGTAGTCATATGAAAGGATATGCTGCAGACCATCAAACTGAATAACTTCCTCCATGGGTCCAATATCGTAAATGCGAAAAAAATATCAGCTGTCCCATACAAAATTTCAATACGTATTCGACCCAGATGTATGGGACTATACCCTTTTTGTTACACGTTGTATATTACAACAACAAACATGGCTTTTGTAACAAATATGGCTGTACTAAGTTATAATCATTAATACAACCCTCTAAGTTCATTTTAATCCCATTGAATGACTTTTTCATGATATACAACACGGTCACATTAACTTGACGCATCTCTGGAATGCGAGGCCCCGCCCGCTTCCCCCCGCATTCCCTTAGCTCGCCCGGCAAGGGTCAGTATGGTCAGCATCTTTGTCACCGATACGCGCGTCGATAATTTGGCTAGATTTCTGTTGTTATATTGTTTTTGGATATTGTTACGTTTTTCCAAAATGACGTCATCAACGCCAAGCGTCAAGTTAATGTGACCGCGTTGTAGTCATTCAATGGGATTAAATATCATAATTCTGGATATACATACGATTTACGGTCGCGAATCATATTTTAATCAACACACAACCTGACACTGACCTGCAACTTGCAAAAAACGTAAGTAAATTTGAATTTCGCGGGCTACCCTAACGCTTACACCTTAACGAAAGGCCTATAAGAGAACGTCGTTTGTTGTATTTTCAACGCTCAATCCAACTCCTAAAGTTGATATTCCAACAGTAGAAAAATATTGAGGGAGTCTGTAAAGCTTTTAATGATAGGTAGACTTACCCGTATATGATCAGAACCACTGTTCATTTCTATAGTTTCAACCAAATCTTCATGACGGATGCCGTACTCATTAACCTCGTAATATCCAGGTTCTAGAAAGAAAGAAAGAAAAGAGTTTCTTAGAAAACCGGCCAAGTGCGAGTCGGAATCGCGCATGAAGGGTTCCGTACCCCCTTAAATTTTTAAATTTATTTTTATTATTTGTTGTTATAGCGGCAACTGAAATACTCATTCTGCGAACAACTGTCTGCTTATTAAGGGTCGTGAGATACAGCCCGCTGACTGACAGACGGACGGACAGCGGAGGCTTATTAATAGTGTCCCGTGGGTTACTCTTCGAGTACGGAACACTAAAAAAAGTTTAATTTTCCTGCCCTTGGGGTAGACTCAACCCGTTTTACACCTCACACTTTGCCATTTTACTCACTCAGAAACATCATATGTTTAAAAACTTAAATCCTATTCTTAGTGACATTACAGGGATATGAAGAACATGGTGTCAAGTTCTTCATCCCCCATAGAAAAGGGAAGATCCTCCGACCAGACGGGTGTTTTGTCAGTCCGACAGTTGTTGTCGGATTCTTCTATATCGTCTTAGGTCGCAGACAACTCTAATAGCACGATTCAGAATTTTGATGTCAGTTCTTCCTTTGTGTCATAGATGGCGCTGTAGTATTTTTTGTACAGTGTCAAATTTCTTTAATCGATTTTCAACTTCATCGCTAAAGGTTTATTAAGGTAGATTGGGAAAATGTGACAGTTTCGGGTAGCTTGATGTGCTGGCGTCTGTACTATGTAGCTGTACATGAACTTTTAATAGTGCGGCTACAACATAAAAAATGACCTACCATTACTATAAACCATTTTAGGCGCGATACCAGGGTCGTCAGCAGTTGGGCCGCTGAGAATCCAAATGGGCCCCTCGTGAACGTTCAGAAAGTGGCCCACACCGTGTCCCGTACCATGCCCGTAGTTTAGGCCCACGTCCCATAGATATTTGCGCGCTAACACTTCTATTACGTTACCCTGGAATAAGAGAAAAAAAAACATGAAACCTATACGTGCGGAATGCATATGAAAATATTATATACGGCACTTATAACAAAAACACGTTTTTTTTTCTGTTTTTGTCTGTCTGTATGTTCGTTCCGGTCAATCTCCGAAACGGTTGGACCGATTTTGACGGCACTATTACTGGCAGATAGCTGATGTTATAAGGTCTAACATAGGCTACTTTAATTTTAGAAAAATAATTAGAGTTACGTGCAAAAAAAATAAAATCTTTGAAATTGGTAACAAAATTCGATTCAAAAAGTGAAGTAATATATTTTTTTATAATTTCACCCGAACGAAGGTAAGGC
Source organism: Noctua fimbriata (assembly GCA_905163415.1). NCBI lineage: Eukaryota > Metazoa > Arthropoda > Insecta > Lepidoptera > Noctuidae > Noctua > Noctua fimbriata. The sequence continues at coordinate 8,510,027 of LR990950.1, forward strand.
AACAGCTAGTTCATTAATAAAATAATGAAAACTGTTGAAATAAATTAAATTAAGAATAATGGACTCACACTATTTCTTATTATCATTAGGTAACGATTTAAAAAACACTGAATTTTTTCTATTTGTCAGCATATTTAATCATCCTTTAATAACAAGTCCACGCACACATTTCATTTTTGTACACATAAAAAATATGCAAGAAGGTGACGGGAGTTATAGACCGATCGCTTTAATGAGTCCTCCGCCTCACCCCATCAAAGGCACATTAAGCGTCCACAAATTCCTTCAATATCCCACAGGTAATATTCCATTTAAATTGATACCTTCGCGAGGACTTGGTCTATTAGCCCATTATCCTTACCAGTGTCCCTCTAGGCAGCACGGTGGTAGCCAGAGCGATCTGTCCCTTCATGACACGAGTGAACGTCATCCGTTGTGCAGCGGTAGGCGTCGCATTCATGTGACGAGTACGTGTAATATCTGTGGTTCCTTCTCTGAAATATTAAAAAAAAAATAGCAATAAACAACAAAAGTAGACAGCCATAGAGCTCGTGGCTAAATAATAACAGCCTCTCGGGTCGATCTTTAGATTAAGCTGCATTTGCCGAGGTTAGTTCGTGACTGGGTGACCATCCATTATACGAACCGAGTTTCCTCCGTGCCTCGGAAAGCACGTTAAGCCTTTTGGTTCCGGCTGTCATTTGTAGATCTTTGACAGTCGTTACAGGTAGTCAGTGACTCGAAAGTCTGACAACCAGCCTTGCCAAGGGGTATCGTATTTCCCAGTACTGAGCTGTGGAGGTCAGGCAGTCGCTCCATGTAAAATACAGGTATTCAGCTGCATGTAGTGAGACTAGAAGCCGATCCCAACATATAGCCAATACGCACATGAATCCGAAAAATCAGAGGTGCGTGCCTTGGGTTCGAACTCGAGACCTATGACTTGGCAGTCTGATGGCCACACCACTAGGCTATCCCTGCTATATGGACGAAGATTATCAAGTGCTACACTTATGCCCATCCTTCAAGGCTTTCAGGCGTGTTGTTATGTTATTTTGTCCATGATACTTACAGGTACTGTCCCCCAGAATCTACAAGCAGCATATCATCAGGTCTGATCAGCCGCTGTGGTCCGTCTCTCTTCGGGCTGTAATGTATGATAGCGCCGTTCTCCCCAGCGCCCGCGATCGTGGAGAATGAAGGGCCCATGAAGTTTTGTTCTTGGCTGGAGAAAAAATGTTATTAAATATTATTAGAGGTAAGGTGCAGTCAACACATTGCAATTTGTATCTTGTAACCACTAGCTACGGATGAATTTACGTTGGACAAACATAAAATGCCGGTTTCCTAACGATGTTTTCCTTCAGTGTTTGAAAAGAAGTGGTAAGTGGGTATAGTTCTGTTCAAATTTAATGGCGGCTCGGAAGTTAGCTGCGAGTGAAGGTCTGCGCATTACACAGTCAAGACGATGCGTCCTCTGCGCCTCGCTGATACCTAAAATTGTGTTCTGCGCAGCTTTACGTTAGATGTTCCCAGCCGCCATAAAGTTTGAACCGTTATACCTGCGCAGACCGACACTCGCAGCTAACTTCCGAACAACCATAAAGTTTGAACAACACTACACCCGTAAAGAACAGACTTCTGCAAACTGGCAGGGTGCATTCAGCTCCTTATTTTGAATCAAATTCCACCGGAATTTTTCTCAGGAAATTTTCATTTTTTTAAATTTGGCTCTTGTGATACAGGGAATCCTAGTACAAGAGCCAGGGCTACACTGATGTTTGAACAACCACTTGCTAATAAAGATTTTATTTATTATTATTTAATATTGGTAAAATTAAAAAAAAAACAACAATGGATGTTGAAATACTCTAACTAACGACGTGTGAAATCAGCTGTTCACTTTCTGCCTAGCTACAGAGTTCATCGAACTCGTCGTCGCGCTTGCCGTTCGCTACGTGCGTTTTGCCACGGTAACGATACATTGCGTATGAGGAAATAAAACAAATCAACAATTGGATTCCCATAACATTCCTGAAATAATTTCTTGTACCGGTCATCTTAGTATGATATACTGAATTCACTCCATCATTCTGCGGACGGCTGTCTCTTATACCCTGTGTACTACTATTGTACTATTTGACTCACCTCCTCATCAGCTCCAGCTGATCTGACAGGTTTATCTCAGACACAGAGAGTCCTGCGCGGACCTGCCGTTCCGCCCAATACAGACCTCGGACCAGCGCTACTCCATCCTTTATGTGAGCTAGGCGGAAACCCTGGGGATTTGGAAGAACCAATTAGATAACATTAAGCTTGTGTTGAACCAAGGGGTATGAATGAATGAATGTATTTATTTGTCGGAATCACAGATATAGATAGACCTAGATAACGCAAGTATCACGATCTGTATGAAAACCAAGCGTGCCATTTTTTGACTACCTATTATGACGTCACAAGCACTATTTAGTGATGGCGCGTACGGCACCCCCCTCGTCCTACCCCCCGCCATGACGCCCACTGACGTCCGACTAGCGCTATGCTCCGATGCAGACTGAGTTCGATATTGGCCACTTACGATTTTTGTACGTAAGCTACATAATAATATGGCACGCGAAGTAGTTGCTCTCGCGTTATCTAGGTAAATCTATATCTGTGGTCGGAATATTGTACAAAGCTGTCAGGTTCATAATACATTAGGATCATAGTTGATTGCTACGCCTAGGATTTTTTTTTATTTGAAAAACGAAGAGAATAAAAATGGAAATAGTGGCTCTATAGCTGGATAGTGGGACAGTTAATAGTTAAAAATTGGCATCACTTTCTTCTTCTTAGCGTGTCGATGGCAATCTAAATTGTATAAGCCCAAAACTGAGTTACTAGTTTGGCGCTTTCGGTAGCATCCATCAGTTCCTGTAGTGAACAAACAACAGGACACGCAGGTCATGATATTAAGTGCCCCATCGTTTGTAGAGCAGCACCACATTTACACTACAGGGCAGAGTCATTAATGAATCTCCACCTGAGCAGGTTTTCCTTGCTGCGACCAACCTGGGTCCGGAGTCTATTTAAAGACTTCCAGGTGAGCCATGGCAACTCACTCACATTTTAATAGACCTATTTATTTAATCAGTTTGAACTGGCGAATCAATTAATTTTTTTGTATTTGATAGCACATTTGATCTCAGGTTGTATAATTTCTGAGTCAATGGTAGTTATATTGAATACGAATCAACATGGACTTAAACAGTTGGTCCACTTATAGCATTTTACATGCTAGTCGTGTGTATGATATTATTTAGAAGCATTATGCATATGCAACTTGCGGCTGGGTCTGGATACAACATCATTATACAAGTCAAATTCATGTCTGTTTTGATGTACAAAGATACAAATTTCAAAAATGTATAGTGCTAGAAGTGGCAGCATTTTAAGTTTTGTAAATATTGGAACACAACAATATTGGAACACAACTGTCTAGTGGGTACTCTCTACAAATTCAGCGAACGTATTTTTTCTTAGCTCAAAAAAATCTTTTAAATTCAACCGAATTACCCCATATTATAATAACATAGCGCAAAATTGACGAGACATAGCCATGGTATGCACATAGTGCCACATTAACACTAGCCATACGTGTGTAGGTAGGTAGGTAGTCACATTAAATTAGCTAGACAAACTTTAGACTTGATTGATATCATTATTTACACTAGAAACGGGATATTTACCATGTTTACTGTTTTCATTGATAACTATAACTTCAGTTTATCCGTGATCATGGTGCTTGCAACAGCGCCGAAACATCGGGAACTCAATGAAAACAGTAAACATGGTAAATATCCCGTTTCTAGTGTAAATAAGAATGTTAGTGACCACGATAGTTTATAAAAAGTGATTGATATCGTTCGATATTTAAATTGGTGGGACAGAATTGGCTTAAAAAAATGTATTTAGCTTACATTTAGTTCCACATCATTCTTCACACATTTCTTCAGAGCAACTGGAGAAATGGAAGTCGAAAGAATTCTAGCCGGGCCCCCCTGAAAGAGAAGATTTATTTATTTATTTAGAAAAATTTACTACAGAAATTGATGATGAAAACTTGAAAAAAACGAGTACCTCAATTGCTAGTAGTACGGCGTGGCTGGCTTCATTGGATACCCAAATAGTTTGATTTACACCCAATTCATTCTGAAAATCAAGGAAAATATTAATAATGTAAATGCGTGTGTACCTATCTGTAGATACATACATACACGCCTGTAATCCCCGAAGGGTTAGGCAGAGGTTGTACCTAATAGTACACTCACATTTCGCCAGTTATGTTTAAGTCCCATGTAATAGGGGGCGAGCCTATTGCCATCAACCGGGCACAAATCCAGACTCCGTGGCTGCTACTGAGAAATTCCTGATAGAAAAACACAATAACAATTTGCCCGACCCGGGAATCGAACCCAGCACCTCATGCTCAGCAGTCGCGGTTGCGACTACTAGACCAACGAGGCAGTCTATGCGGTGGCGTACCGTGGGGGGGCATGGCTCCCGGTGGCGCGTTTCAGGAGGCCGCGGCAGAGAGCAGAGTCAGCAGGCAGCAAGTGCAGCCAGGCGGCAGCATCAGGTCATTGTTATCAGATCAGGTAATTACTATTGTCATCGGGACCATGTTGTAAAAACATGGACAAGTAAGTAGGGAAGCATTTTCCCTACTGTACGCCAGGGCCCCCCGTCCGCTCTGGGCGGAGCGGAAGGGAGTGTCAGACTTGTACTGACTAAAACCCATCCATGTTCCTTCTTTGCCCTTTGTGTTCCAGGGCCATCTCTTTCGAACAGTCCCGCAGCCCTGGCAGGCATCGGCCCGTGCGGACCCCTACGTGGTTGCTGACATCTCTTTGAGGCGCGCGTGGAACACGAACGCGCCGTCGACACGGCCTGTCGTCATAAGACGGCCTGACGGCGAGCTAGCCCATAACTCGCCGTCCACAGGCCCGCGCCTACGGTGGCCGGGAGCCACCACGTGACCCCCGACGGCCAGGGACCAGGGAGAGGATAGCGTGACGGCTGGCAAAAGAAAAAAGTGTTGCGCCGACCCCAATAGTATGGGGCTACGACATTGGATGGTGATCACTTACCGATAGTTCGGTGAGGAAACCAAATATATCAGCATAAGGTCTTGCTTCAACATCTGTCATTTCGGACATAAAATGTGCAGTTATATCGTTGGCAAGTACACCATCGTTCCAGAACAGAATCACTGTCGCGAAGTTGGGCTGAAAAGGTAAATAGATTTTTAAACAAGATTTCAAATAACATATATATGTATATATTTTTTATCTCATTCAAAAAAATATCACTGCATAGTATAAAACAAAGTCGCTTCCCGCTGTCTGTCCCTATGTATGCTTAGATCTTTAAAACTACGCAACGGATTTTGATGCGGTTTTTTTAAATAGATAGAGTGATTCAAGAGGAAGGTTTATATGTATATATTGCACCCGTGTGAAGCCGGGGCGTGTCGTAAATAATAAAATAGGGGGAAGGTGGGAATTTTAGCATTAAAGCAAGTATTAAATATTCAATCGTGTAATGGCAGACAAGGCAATTGTTTCAAAGACAAAGTCGAAATTATTTATTTGCGGTGTGGTACAAAAGGTAGTATAAATAAAATAAATTGCAATGACACATTTCATGCAAAAATAGCATGCAAATATTAATAAACACAAACATTAAATTAGGTAGGTAACTAATTAAAGAAGGATATTTCTAAGTTTAATTAACTCAATACAAAACAAATTTTGCTTTTAAATACTTGTTAAAATAATAAAGTATTTTTGACATACAAATTGCCCGACCAAAAAAAAAAAAATTGTTTAAATATACAAATTATCGTTTCGAATGTACTAGAAGAGAAGCGACCCACAGCGGTAAAAATGTGAACTCTTTTTATGGATGCGTTCCATTCCTAACAGGGAAGCGCCAAGGTAGCCCATTAGATTCAAATTTTCTTAGGTTTTTTGTAATTTTCAGGGTATTTTCAAGCTATAATGTGTGTAAATAAACCCTTAACGAAGCCGAAAGCCACTTGTTTTCCCCGTCTTTGCGATCATTTTGTTCTAGACCATACCTGGGAACCTTCTAGTTACGAAGATATTGGCGGTCAAAGTTACAACTTTTTCACAAGTTTTTTTTTTTTTTAATACATGTTTTTAATGTAAGATTTTTACTTTAAACACCTCCATGACACCCGTACTATTCAATCCATCCATCAGCACAATGCTTTGAGTGCTTTCCATCGAGTCCTACCGTAAAACGTGATTTTTCATCCCAAAAAAAAAGTCGTTACCCAGCAGTAATTTTTGCGTAAAGTAACTTAGTTTGATGTACAGAATGCTTGGTTGACGGCTATGTGAAGGGTCTGTTTACACCCTGTATGTTAAACAAAATATGATTCGCAATCGTAACAAAAATAATATGGCTTTACAGAGTTATAATCATTTAAATCATCAATACAACCCTCTTAGTTTATTTAAACTCATTGAATGACTTTTTCATGAAATAGTCATTAAATAGGATTAAATAAAAAAGTAAGAAAATTTGAATTTCGTGGGTTCCCCTGGCGCTTCCACTTTAAATAAGAGTTTTATTACCAAGTAAAAATATCTTAGAAGATGCAGAGGCAGAGGTGTCTAATGGTACAACCACATTACTCCAGTTATGTTTTAGTCCCATGTAATACGGGGCGACAGTAATGCCAACAATCATATTACCATTTCTAGATTAGATTTATCTATTTAAATAGAACGGCCGAATCCAATTACACTATCTAAACATATAAAGGGTGTAAAAAGACCCTTAACAAAGACGAAAGACACTTGTTCTCCCCGTCATTGCGATATTTTTTTTGCACTGGACCATACCTACCATAGATATTTGAGGTAAAAGTTCCAATTTTTACACAAGTTTTTTTTAGATACTAGTTTGAAGGTTATAAATTGACTTTAATTACCTCAATTACCTGTTTACTATTCAAAGCATCCATCAGCACAATGTTTTGTGTGGGTTATATTGAGTTTTACCGTAAAACGTGATCTTTCACCCCAAAAAAAAAGTAGAATTACTTAGTTTGATGAACAGAATGCTTGTTTGACGGCTTCGTGAAGGGTCCGTTTACACCCTGTATTTCAACTGAATCAAGAAAACTTAAACTTAACTTAGCTTACCGATTGTGGATTGATCCTAATAACAAGATAGGAGAAGAATACAGGGTTGAACGGGATATCGGAACCGCGAATGTTCAGTGTATCTGAAAATAATAAAAAAGTAAAAAAAAGAAACAACCTTTTGAACGCCATTGTCACATATACGTGACAAGCAAGCGCGTGCCCTGTACCCCAAAGGACACAAATATGTGACAAAATGTTAGGTGAAATTGTGGCTTAGTGTGGAAAGCACGCGCGGACATGCTCTGGCATTCAAAAGGTTAAAAAAAGAACCGACGCGCGGGCCTAGTACGGGTCGGTGGATGTCAGAATATAATCAAATTTTTATTGGTTCTGGGACACTGAGGAAATTTTAACGGAAAAATACAAACGAACCAACAGCCTCCTCTTTTTTTGAAATCGGTTTAACATATAATAAAAATTTGCCCTACCTTGGAATCAAAACTGAGAACCACAACGACCACTATTCAAATACCTATTTTTCAAATTCCCCGCCGGCCCTGTTCCCTCTTAATTGGTTAAAAAGAAAAGACATTTAACATTTTCGAGCTAGCTTCGTTCGTTTTTGCATCTATTATTATTGTTATTAAACTATGCGTAACTTTAAGATTTGCTAAATAGGCAAGTTTTATATACTGGACTAGCTGTGCTCTGCAACCTTCGTCCGCGTGAAATTTGCGGAGTGAAATATACTTCATTCTCATACCTATTAAATATAAATACAACATTTCATAAAAATCGGTCGAGCCGTTTTGGAGGAGTGCGACCACAAACATCGTGACACGAGATTTTTAAATACTAAATTGGGTAATCTTTTTATTAAATAAATATTCACAATGCAAAGTATTATATACATTAATAAATTAAAATAACCTATATTAACTAACTAACTTAAAAATAAACTTAAAAAATGGCGTCAAAAAACTCCTCCTCAACGTAGTCAACTGGTAATGTACCCAAAAGACTGGCGGCGTTGCCACGCTGTATGGCAACGCTAAGCCTTTGGCCAAGGTAAAAGCCAGCCCTTGGGTCACGGGAAGAGTCAACTAAACGTTTAGAAATGTCCTTGAAAAGGCTGTGAGCACTCGGACCCCACGGACCCAGAGTTTCAACCCCAAACGGCTCGAAAATATAGTTACCAATAAGGTTACTATATTTACGCCGCTTGAGGTTCTCTGCAGCCGCAGCCGCAGCCCCAGCACAGCACGATGAGCTAGGAAGATGGGATGGCGCAAGAGTATCGACACAAGTTGCATCCCACACTAAAGGCCTACCCATCTTCCATGGAAACAAAGACATGCCGTCCGGTCTCCTGCCATCGTCGCGTGCCAAGCCATTTGGTTCTAATAAAGCTGGAACGCCGACGGTGACAAGAGCTCGACGGATGATATCATTTAAGTTCGCGTGCCGTGCAAAGCGGCCCGCACTTCGGCTGCATGAAAGGCCGTGGTGTCCAAGGCTGTTGACAGCTTCACCACAGTGACAGCGATGAGGAGAAAAACAAAATCTAAATTTATAAGAAAGAAATATGTAAAATAAGATACATCATTATTTTTAGTATATGCGAAACAGAATAAGTAACTAAATCGATTCCAATAATTTTTAAACCATGTTACATTTTGTCCCAAAAGCATTTAAAAAAGGGTACAAGTTGGACACCGAGCGACACTAAATACCTATCGCAATAATTTAGGTACCTACTGCCAAATTATTATTATCAATGAGCTCAAGACGACGCTGGAGGCGCGCGAGGCTGCGCCGCGTGGTGACCACGTTTTTGTGCGGATAACCAAGTAGCAGAACAAGCTTTTAACTTTGTGATTTTTCATGATCCAGTTTTGAAATTTTGTACATAGATCCTTTACATAAAAATACTAGATACGTGTTTCAGGTTTCGCAAATACTAAAACTAATGTTGTATATATAAGAAAGAAATATATAGAAAATAAATGGAACAGCCTTGATTTTCCGATACTTACAAGCAATATCGTCCAATGCAGTTAACAGTAACACAGAAGCGCCCCTCCTGCTCATATCTTGAAGTATCTGAAAGATCTTTCTGAAAGACTCCTCCCCTGGAAACGAAAATAAATATAAACATTTTTCGCTACGAGAGTTTTTCTTGTTTTAAGGTGGAAGCGTCAGGATAGCCCGCGAAATTCAAATTTTCGTTCGTTTTTTGAAATTTAGGTTTTTTTTTTAATTTCTTCTCGCAGGTCGACTATCATGTGGCTGCCTTGAGTATAAGGCCTCCAGCCAGTGGCAAAAAATTTATAAACTAAGCGACAGCGCGCTAAGGATCCTGTGGAGCACGAGCCTCGGCTTAGGGCGTCGCTGGGTCAGCAAAGGGACAGGCTGGATCTGAGTGAGATTATTTAGTGGCTGATTAAGAGCTACTGGTTCAGCATCATGGGACAAGGGAGGGAGACTTACCGGTGTACTGAAGGGATAAAGGCAGAAGGGGGTTGTTGGATCTCTCCGGGGGCCCGTCGGTGAGGTTCCTACGCGCCAAGTCCACTAGATTGTCGTAAATAGCTTCTAGTTTCACATTCACTGCGGCTAAAGCTACCTAAAACGGAAAAATTACAATTGCAGTTCGGTCATGGAGGTTACATACCATTTCCAGCATTTAACTCGGCCATCATCAATCAATCAATCAAAACTATGTTGGGGTCGGCTTCAAGTCGAACTGGATGCAGCTGAATACCAGTATTTTACATGGAGCGACTGCCTATCTGGCCTCCACAACTCAGTTAGTACTGGGTAATACTATATCCCTTGGTAAGACTGGTTGTCAGACTTTCGGGCCACTGACTACCTGTATCGACTGTCAAAGATCTACAATTGACAGCCGGAACAACAGCTTAACGTGCTTTCCGAGGCACGGAGGGAACTCGGTATTAATTGGGCGGTCACCCATCCACGAACCAATCTAGGCAAGCGCGGTTTAACCTGAAGATCGACCGTCTGGTATTATTTAGCCACGAGCTCCTCCCATTCCACCCGCACACCGCATCCCACACTCCGCATTTAACTCGTCCATAAACATAAATAATAGAATCAGGCGTTACTTGCCTCGTTGCTTAAATCTCCAAGAAGAAAATGTCAGGAGTTATAGCCAAGAGCAATTGGCCGAAAAATACTACATCACCGAGTGCCATTAGCAACAATACGCCTGTAATCCCCGAAGGGTTAGGCAGAGCCTAATAGTACACCCACATTTCGCCAGTTACGTTTTTAAGTCCATTGTAATAGGGGGAGAGCTTATTGCCATCAACCGGGACCAAATTAAAACTCCGTGGCTGCTCCTCAGAAATTCCTGCTGGAAAACCCAATAACACTTTGTCCGACCCGGGAATCGAACCCCATGCTCAGCAGTCGCGTTTGTGACCACGAGACCATCGGGACAAAGTTACTTACTTCTAAGGTACGCCAGGAACTCCTCGTGTACGTGGTAGGATCAACAGCCACGACCCTCACGGCGTTGCTAACGGGCATGTTGGCGACCAGCCAGTCTTGGACCGAGAGATCCTGGCCTGAGAACAAGAGACATGAAATTAAAACAAAGCTAACACTAATATTGGAGTAGCCTTGTGCTGTGACCGTCGGACTGCCAAGTCATAGGTCTCGAGTTCGAATCCAAGACACGCAGCTCTGTTTTTGGGATTCATGTGCGTATGGTATAATTATCACTTGCTTCGGTGAAGGAAAACATCGTGCGGAAACCAGCATGCCTAAGAATTATTTCTTGACGGCATGTAAAGCCAAGTCTGAGGCCCATGGGTGGCATTAAAACTCTGACACCAGGTTAGGCACTAACCAAATGATAAAGAAGAAAACAATACTTGTATTTTGGAAAGTAATTTGGCCTGTCTGTTCAATTCCCGCGCCTTCTACATGAAATTTGATGCATTTTAAGACTCGGATAAACCATGACCCAGAACATGGGATATTTTTGTATCCCAATTGGACGATCCTGTAGGGTTATTTCCGATTTTCTCACGGGCGAAGTTGCAGGCAAAAGTTAGTAATAAGAACGCGAAAAAAACTTTGGGTGTGTTACCTTTTCACGTAACAGATTTGGGATGAAACAAGACCTGGGTTATTAAGCCATATATTTTATATTGGAGTCGGCTTCCATTCTAACCAGATGCAGCTGAATACCAATGTTTTACATGGAGCGACTGCCTATCTGACCTCCACAACCCAGTTAGTACCGGGTAATACGATACCCCATGGAAAGACTGGTTGTCAGACTTTCGGGGCCACTGACTACCTGTAACAACTGTCGAAGATCTACAAATGACAGCCGGGACCCACGGCTTAACGTGCTTTCCGAGGCAAGGAAAGGAAATAAGTCAAAATTATATCGGACTGACATCATCATCCTCTGCCTGCCTTTTACCAAATATGGTTGGGGTCGGCTTCCAACCTAACCGGATGCAGCTGAATAGTGAATACCAATATTTTACATGGAGTGACTGCCTATCTAACCTTCACAAAACGAAGCTGTAAAGTTTACCTACCTTGCCTCATCAGCGTCCACAAGGTGCCATCAACCTCTACTTCGAACTGCGTCCAGTACCGTGCATCAGTCCACACCAGGGCCTGGGTGGCCGTCACTAAGGCCGTGCCTGATGATCCTCGGAGACCCGACAGCCATTCTCGCCGGGCGTCGGCTGGGGATATGTATTGTGACTGAAATAGACGGTGATTTATTAAAAATACTGGTTTTACGATAGAGCGGAGAGAGGAAGAGGAGTATTGAGCTTATGAGCTCCCGCTCTGGGCGGAGCGGAACGGAGTGTCAGACTTGTACTGACTAAAACCCATCCATGTTCCTTCTTTGCCCTATGTGTTCCAGGGCCGCGGTATCTCTTTCGAACAGTCCCGCAGCCCTGGCAGGCATCGGCCCATGCGGACCCCTACGTGGTTGCTGACATCTCTTTGAGGCGCGCGTGGAACACTAATGCGCCGTCGACACGGCCTGTCGTCATAAGACGGACGGAAGGATTAATGAGCTTGATAAGCCATTCACAAAATTGTTTCATTGGTTTAAGAGAATTTAGCCTAATATTCTTGAGGGGAAAGCGCCAAGGTAGCTCGCGAAATTCAAATTTTCTTACGTTTTTTGCAATTTGCAGGTCAGTGTCAGGTTTTATTTTGATGAAAATATGAATTCGCGTCCGTAACACGTATGTAGTTACAGAATTATAATCATTAAAATCATCAATACAACCCTCTAAGTTCATTTCATAACCTCATTGAATGACTCTTTCATGAATGGAAGTTGTGTCCTATAAAACTGTAATACCTACACGGTCAAAATGTATGGAACAGCTAAAATTTTTTACCAATGAAAAAGGAGATCACCCAGTTTGGGCTATTTTGAAAAGGTATTTGTTTTGTGTAGGTTTTATACTTTTTTTTCTTTAGTGGCCTTGTATGTCTTACTGCTGGGTAAAGGCCTTCCAGGTACTCTTCTCCTGCGCCACCTCGAACCAGCCTTCGTGATGCGCGTCCAGATTATCTCGCCACCTCTTTCTAGGCCGGCCTCTGCGCCGGAACCCATTGTGTTGAGACTACTTTTGAAAATAGCTCAAAAATGTATGGAAGCTGGGTGATCTCCTTTCTATTTGGGGGGGTTCAGAATGATGTACTGAATACGTGGTAACCGTTTTATGCGTCGGTATTCCTTCCACCCTGTATGCAGAATGTACGCTTCATACACTATATTCAAGCTACTTACATTATGAGCATCAGCAGTAGGCACAATGTACGCGTCTACTTTCTTATCAGCCATCACGCTACGCACAGCTGCGAGGCGGGCAGCAGCGTTCTGCCGACTCATCTGGCTAGCTGGGATGTCACTAACTGAAAAAAAGAATAATCACTAATGGGGAGTGGTTGCTCGTTGGTCAACTGGTCGCAAGCGCGACTGCTGAGCTGGTGGTGTCTCCTCGAAAACCGAGTCGATTCAATTATTTTTGACATTAAAATTTTAAGAAAGAGTATGTCTAAGTTCTCTTTGCGATGGTCCACCAGATAAGCTCTTCCCTTTATACGAAATTTCATGATGCGCTTCACTTGGCCAAAGAAAACAGAGATGGCAAAGTCAGGGAAAAGATGTTCTCAAGGGAGGATCACCACCCTCAGTAATGAGGAGTACGATTTGAGGAGGAGGTGGGTGTCTAAATTCCTATCAGTGTCTTTGATGTTAAAAACTTTTCGAATTGGTTTCTCTGGTTCAAAAATGGAGCATTTTTTGTCATTTTTGGAGGGTCTTTTGATAGTAGTTGCTGAAAATAAGGAAATGACAGGGACGTTCCTACAGTAGACCATGATTTTATGAAAAAAAAGTGCAATTGTATGGAGAATCGTAGCCCACGTTAATCCCTCTTAAGACAACAAAGTTCTGTACAAAGGTATTACAGATTTATAGGCAGCGGTAACCATATACAATCAGTTTAAAAAAATTGTCAAAATACTACTTACTAAAAGCTGGTGCATCTGGTTCGGCAGAGTTGTAATAGGGGATATGGCCAAAGGCCGCATTTGCTGTCAATCTGAAATTGAAGAGAATATAAAGAAAAGATTGGTAAGTCAGCAAGGAATGAATGCCCAATATGTTCCAGACGCATATTTCTAGTTGAGCTATATTTCTCTCATCATTTCCTTTCTCTTTGTGGTCGGCATCGCATATCTTCTTCTGCCATACTTTTATATTACTCGTCATCTCAGCAGTCACCTCCTTTCTAGCCATATAATTCTTCACACAGTCCATTCATCGTTTTCTTCCTCTACTCTTATAGCCACCTACATTTATACTCAACATTTTCCTCATTCCTTCGCATCACATGTCCATACCACGACAACCGATTACCACACAACTTTTCAGTCACCGGCACCACTTTCAGACTTCCTCTTATGTACTCATTCCTTACCTTATCCATTCGCGTTACACCACACATCCCCCGTAGCATTCTCATCTTAGTCACATGTAATTGCCTTTCATTCATCCCTTTTGTGGCCCAACATTATGATCCATACAAGTCAGCAGGTCTAACCATGGTTTTATAAATCTTTCCCTTGAGTTTAAGGGGAATGCGGGAGTCGCATATTGTTCCCGTGACCTGCCCCCATTTCATCCATCCAGTGTTAATTCTGTGCTTAACACTGGATGGATGAAATGGCGGCATGTCACGGTCATTATAAATGTGAAAGTTTATGATGATGGATGGATGGATGTTTGTTGCTCTTTCACGCAAAAACTCCTGACCGGATTAGGATGAAATTTGCCACACAGATAGTTTATAACCTGGATTAACACATAGAATACTTTTTATCCCGGTAGTACGATCCCGTAGGACCATTACCGAACTCCATGTGGGCGACCGCGGCTTCGCTAGCAAAAGCTAGTTTTCTATAATTTTCTATTAGTCATCGCCTCAAAGATTAACTCCTTTGGTAATGGGCGCGTTACACTATGCTCCTTTACTTATTATAAGTAGGTATTAGGTTTTTTAAAGCAAGAATTAAAGAAAGTATCTGAATTGTGGGGTATAGTAACGCATAAAATAAGTAAATAAATAACAAATACTTACATAAAACATATCGTAAACAAGAAACCACGTATCTCCGCCATTTTCCACCAAATAAACCTAATATTGTACTGTTTTATCAAGTGTTTCTACTATCTGTAGCTTTGTAGTTATATCTACGGCAATCGATAATTATGGATTAGATATAACAAATAAGTATTTATTTAATCCATCGCACGCGATATTGAAAATGCCCTTGATAAAGATTTATCAGAAAACGGAACGTTTTTTTAAATTATCTGAAAAAGGGTCTTGACTGACGGACAGACAGACAGACGGACAAAAAAGTGATCCAATAAGATTTCCGTTTTTGCCGACTGAGGTACGGAACTCTAGAAAGGGATTAAGGTTCCGTGCAATAAAATTAAAATACATGAAATTGATAACAAAATTTGTAATCATGTATAATAATTTTACGCGAACGAAGGTCGCGAGTGAAAGCTAGTTCCAAAATAAAAACGTGAGTACAATAATTGTAAACATTGATAAAATATTATATTGAGTAGATTACAAACAACAGTATAGAAAAGGTTGAAAAGAGAATGAAATTAAAAGAGTGATGAATATAAATGTTGATGGACCGAGAGGGAGAGGAAAGACCAAAGAAAAGATGGATGGAGTGTGTGAGGAATGATATGAAAGAGAAAGGAGTAAATGATAGCGTGACGATCGACAGGGGAGACTTGAAGGCAAAACGTGTTGCACCGACCCCAAGATACATGGGACAAGGGCAGGAAGATGATCTTCTTCTTCGCATCGCTGGTACGACAAATTTTATATTTTACTAGCTGACCCGCGCAACTTCGTCTGCGTTTGGATTTTCCCCGTTTTTGCAATCTTTTTCATAAATGCTCCACTCCTATTGGTCGTAGCGTGATGTTATGTAGCCTATAGCGTGATGTTATGTAGCCCTTCCTCGATAATTGTGCTATCAAACACTAAAAGAATTTTTCAATTCGGACCAGTAGTTTCTGAGATTAGCGCGTTCAAACAAACAAACAAACAAACTCTTCAGCTTTATAATATTAGTATAGACTAGCCCAAAACTTCGCCACTTCCACCGCGTCGTCGGTGGCAGCGCAAAGGTCATTTCGGCTGCATGTTTTTGGGCTAAGAGGGCAGGATAGGAGGTGGAGCATAGTTTGCGACACAGCTCCACCAACTACACTCGCTGCTGTTTCGTTGAAGTAACCCCACTTAACGAAGTCAAGGAAGATGATGAGTATACTGGGTGAAATTGAATTCATGGGCATCCTTTTAAGGGGTCAAAATCAGCTGTTCCCTACATTGGAACAGCTGATTTTTTTTTCGCGACTTCAGGTTTGCTCCCATAGTAAAAGTTTTTCATAATGATGAGTACAATGACCCCTTAAAAGGATGCCCATGAATTCAATTTCACCCTGTAGAAAACGACAATTTGAAATTTTGATAAATTTGGACTATACCTATCTCGAGGGAAGTGCTACAATTTTATTTCGAGGTTGTGCGTTTGATTTCCAGGTCGAGCAGTGCAATAGAATTCTACGGAGTCTGGCTTTGTGCCCGGTTCATGGCAAAAGGCTCGCCCACTATTCTTCTTCTCCAATCGGTCCCTTATTACTGAGGATCGTAGTCACTGGACCCCTTTAAATGGACAATCTGCTTCCATCGACTACGGTCCAAAGCTGCCATCACTGCCTGCTAAAATTTGCTTGAGGACATTGCCTCTTTTACTTGGTCGGACCATCGTGTTGGCGACCAGCCTCGTGCTCTCTTGCCTTCGGTATTGCCAACAATGACCAGGTTTTCAAGGCTGCTATCTCCCCTTCGCACCCTATTATATGGGACTTAAACATAGTGACGAAATGTGGGTTTACTATAAGTAACACCGCTGCCCCATCATCTTCCTGCCACTGTCTCATTCTATTTGGGGTCGGCGCAAAACGTTTTCTTCTTCCATTCTCCCCTGTCAGACGTCACGGCATAATTTACTCATTTCTCTTTCATATCATTCCTCACACAATCCATCCATATTTCCTTGGCCTTCTTCTCCCTCTCCATCCATCAACATTCATGTGCATCACTCTTTTAGTAACATGCGTTTCATCCCTCCTCATTACAGCCCGTTCACACATGGTTTCCGTTTAACTGGCCCGTTTTATCGGATACGTTTTTTTTTCATCGATGGCGTATGGAGTTGTATAAGCAAATTCAAACTCAAGGTCAAACTCAAAGCATTTATTTCAATTAGACCATCACAGGTACTTTTGAATGTCAAATAAATAAAAAAAAAGCGAAGCTACAGTCACAGTCACAAAGCATAATAACTTGAGAAAGTACTGTAGTTGCACATTCCAAAGCGTAGATCTCTATGGAGAAGAATGGGCAAGAAACTCCATGGACACTCTTTTAAATCAAAATATTCTTACAAAATCTTGGTTACATCATTCATGTTGAGATTATACTTTTATGTGAGAACGATGTAGAAAGACGCGCACATTAAGAGCGTCCAGAGTAAAAGATAAAAACAACAATGAAAAAATAAAGCAATTAGCAGCGCCATTCAACTCAACCATATTGAAGGGAACTAAATGACCCGACACACCCGCCACCATCAGCGAGACATTTGAGTGAGCATGACATTCTCTCAGCCACCAAGGCACACTCAAGTCAATGAAAGATAACAAAAATGTAAATTGTAGCCTTACAGTACACAGTACTCACACATATTTCACACATGATACAGTATTCTGTATGCAGTAAAAATACAGTATCAGCAGAGGGGGGTGTTCAGTATTTGCAGATCGATGGGATTTCCCGATGCTGCGGAGGTGGATGCGGCTCCATGCTGAATTTTAATTGTATGTGTCTGTGACCTACTAACGCTAGAAGTTAAGTAAAATTGTTACTAACCCAAAATTTTTATTTCAGACCGGAGTCCATAGACTCCGGTCTGAAATAAAAATTTAAAAATCTAATACCGGTCCGATAAATTATGACATTCCGTTTTGTCATCGAATACTTCATGACGGAACATTAAAAATAAATGTAGCCGTACAACTTTGCTAGTTTTTCTTCAGTGCAGATGCTTTTCCCCCAACGAGTGTCTTGCTTTTGTAAATCCTTTTCTAATAGTTTAAGAAGCTGATCTAAAGTAGACATCGACATTCGAAAGTAACTGACTCATTAGTAAACTGTAAGCACCTAAATCTTTGAGTCAAGAGTGGATGCTGCCAATAACGTCGATTCTTCATTCTCCGCTAACGATAGTTCTAATAAAACACGACAACGTCCATCCTTGTAGAGTAGCGGAGGTATACTGTGAATTTGCTGTGTGAACATCGCATCCAGTAACGACCGATCCGTTGAACGTACCTATGTGTGAACAGACCATATTTTTTTGTCGTATCATAAAAAGGGTACCGTAAATACGGAGACCAACATGTCTATACCAAGACAAACGACTTCCTTTCACTTTTTCTGTAACACCACTGTCTAACCCTTCTACAACATTATTTTTAGTATATACGAAACCTGAATACAGTTTGTTCAGAATAAGTAACTGAATCGATTTCAATAATTTTTAAATCATTTTATATTTGTTCCTAAAAATATTTAAAAAAGTTAAAAGTTGTATAGTGAGCGACTTTGAGTACCTATCGCAATTTAGGTACCTACTGCCAAATTGTTATTATCAATGAGCTCAAGACGACGCTGGAGACGCGCGCTGCGTGGTGACCGCGTTGTTGTGCGGACAACTATGTAACAGAACAAGCTTATAACTTTGTGATTTTTCATGATACAGTTTTGAAATTTTGTACATAGATTCTTTACATAAAAATACTAGACACGTGTATCAGGTTTCGCATATACTAAAACTAATGTTGTATAAGACGTGACAGACGTTGTTTAAAAAAAAAACATTTTTTTCTTATATCCATTTATTTTCACAACAAAAATATGATAAAATCCACTGTTGCTTATTGACTATCTACATCATGATTTATAATATAATATTTGAGTACAGGATTATTTCTATGTTAATTTCAATAAGATATTTGACTGATTAAAGAAAATATGAGGAGCTCTGGGGCTATGTAATAACAGCCGCACGGGCCGATCTTCAAGGTTAAGCAGTGCTTGCCGAGGTTGGTCCGTGGATGGGTGACCATTAATCACATATCGAGACTCCTCCGTGCCTCGGAAAGCACGTTAAGCCGTTGGTCCCGGCTGTCATTTGTAGATCTTTGACAGTCGTTACACGTAGTCAGTGCCCCGAAAGTCTGACAATCAATCTTATCAAAGGGTACCGTATTACCCAGTGGATTGGACAGAAGGACACAGCGATTCCCGAGGCAATGATGCAGCGGACGAACTCGCTAGAAGTAGATCGAGCATGGCAGCAGTGGGACCCGAACCCATCGTGCCACTCCCTTTCGGGTATCTACGCAGACTGGTAAGGAAACGAACCAGTGAACAACACCACAGGCTGTGGCTGGACCATGGAGAGTGCAGGCAGGCCAAGGAAGCACTTCCTACTATCGATGGCCGCCTCACCAAACGGGCGCTTCGGCTAACCAAATTACAGCTGCGCACACTAACAGCCGCCATCACTGGACACGGCTCTTTTAATAAACACCTCTTTGTCATAGGAGTCACAGACATCCCCCCGTTCCGAGCCTGCATGGAGGAAGACGAAACAGCAGCCCACGTGCTTCTGCATTGCCCAGTGGTTGCAACATACAGGGCAAAGTAGTTCGGTAACCCAGGTACTCTCCGCGAGATTGTCAGCAACATCAAGGCGCTGCTGGCCTTTCTCGGGGAGTTAGGGTGGATCGAATAAATTTCCCACTCGCACGCAAAATACGCGCTTTGACGTGGAGTTGCAGACACCAGCCCGTTGTACAATACAATACCCAGTGGATTGTGGAAGTCAGATAGGCAGTCACTCCATGTAAATTACAGGTATTCCTATGATATTCCTGGCCTAGCCGCTAGGCAGATGATGATGTGGTATACAACATTTTTTTAGTATATACGAAACCTGAATATAGTTTGTTCAGAATAAGTAACTGAATCGATTCCAATAATTTTTAAACCATGTTATATTTTTTCCCAAAAATATTTAAAAAAGTTAAAAGTTGGACACCGAGCGACTTTGAGTACCTATCGCAATAATTTAGGTACCTACTGCCAAATTATTATTATCAATGACCTCAAGAGGACGCTGGAGGCGCGCGCTGCGTGGTGACCACGTTTTTTTGCGGACAACTAGGTAACAGAACAAGCTTATAACTTTGTGATTTTTCATGACACACTTTTGAAATTTTGTACATATATTCTTTACATAAAAATACTAGACACGTGTATCAGGTTTCGCATATACTAAAACTAATGTTGTATATCCCGTTTTCAGTGTTAATGATAATGTTAGTGACCATTATACCCATGGCTGTTACTTAGCTCCTCCACTAATACAGTCAAATACACTATTGAAAAGAATTTGAGGATTTTCATTCAGATTCTGAGATTTTGGGCAACTACAGAACTTTCACAGTTTTTATGCCTTGTGACTGAACTACCAGTGGCGAAGGGTCAATTTTTATAAGAAGTAAGCCGGAGTAGGAAATGTTTAGTGTGATTATATTATTTGTCTATAGAGTACTGACTGTGCCATTTTTCAAAGGGAATCCGATAGGAATCCAGGTGTATGGAACCTTCGCCACTGGTAGCTACATTTCATTGTTGTCTTTGTTTCGACAGTTCAAAAGTGCCTGTAACTGGCCTACTTGAAATAAATGCTTTGATTTTGATTCATTTTTTCATTTATTGAGGAAATTGCTTAGAGCTATATTTTTACTAACAAAATTGTGATTTATCTAGTACATTTATTTAATCTAAAAATTAACAGATTTTAGAACATTTAAACTGGTGAGAAAAACACAAGGATAGAATCTCGAAGGCGATCGTTTGATGCAAATAGGCTCGCCCCCCATTACATAGAACTAAAACATAACCTTTAGAACGCCATTGTCACATATACGTGACAAGCAAGCGCGTGCCCTGTACCCCAACGACACAAATATGTGACAAAAAATGTGGTGACATAACACGAAATAAACAATTAAGTAGTTTTGGAATCTCTATTCTTTTTGTAGGTATTTGCGGTGAAATTGTGGCTTGGCGAGGAGGGCACGCGCGTGCGTTTATACTCTGGCGTTCAAAAGGTAACGGTCGAAATGTGGGTGTACTTACTAAAAGTAAACTTCTGCATACTCTTCCGGAATTACAAGCGTGATGTTGTCATGTTATTTTTCCCAATTTAAATACTCTTTTAATATGTATTAGACAATCATACGGATATATTTTAGGGAATGCGTTTTATTTAATTATAATTAACTTTAGAAACAAACTGACAGGGTGCATTCAGCCCCTTATTTTGAATCATATTCCACCGGAATTTTTCTCCGGAAAATTATCATTTTTTCAGTTACTATTCCTTTATTTCAATGTAAAATTACTTTCCTTGTAGGCAGCACTCCATTTATGTAAATGTACGGCTAAAATCAAAAAACCAACAATGGATGTTGAAATACTCCAAAGAACGACGCGTGAAATCAGCTGTTACTTGAACTGAACTTCCTGCCTAGCTACAGAGTTAATCGAACTCATCGTCGCGCTTGCCGTTCGCTACGTGCGTTTTGCCACGGTAACGATATATTGCGTATGAGGAAATAAAACAAATCAAATTTATTGGATTCCCATAACGTTCCTGAAATAGTTTCTTGTACCGGTCATCTTAGTATGATATACTGAATTCACCACATCAGTCTGTGGAGGGCTGTCCCTTACACCCTGTATTCGATTGGAGGAGCTCGTGGCTACATAATAATAGCCGCTCGGGTCGATCTTTAGTTTATACGTGCTTGCCAAGGTTGGTCTGTGGATGGGTGACCGCCCATTACATACCGAGTTTCCTCCGTGCCTAGGAAAGCACGTTAAGCCGTAGGTCCCGGGTGTCATTTGTAAATCTTTGACAGTCGTTAGGTAGTCAGTGGCCAAAAAGTCTGGTTTCGTATTACCCAGTACTAACTGGGTTGTGGAGGTCAGATAGGCAGTCGCTCCATGTAAAATACTGGTATTCAGCTGCATCCGGTTAGACTGGAAGCCGACCCGAACATAGTTGGGAAAAGGCTAGGCAGATATATGATGTATATTCGATTGACATTTAAACATAAAAATATTTTTCTAATTCCTTACGGGAATCCCTATTTTAAAGACGGGCTTGACAGGCGTATTGACGTATTTCGGCCGCGATTCATATTTTAATCAACATAAAACCTGACAGCTGGGCTACCCTGAAGCTTCCCTGTTAATGTAATGTGCGACCCTATTGCCATCAACCGGGCACAAATCCAGTCTCTGTGGCTGCTACTGAGAAAATCCTGATCGAAAAACCCAATATCAATTTTTCCGACGCGGGAATCGAATTCAGGACCTCATGCTCAGCAGTCGCGATTGCGACATCTAAACCAACGAGGCTAGCGATGATTATTTATTTTCTAAATAAAGCCGTTAAATTAACATGTTATGGAATTTCTCAGTAGTTGTGCCCGGTTGATGGCAATAGGCTCGCCCCTATTACATGGGACTTAGACCTAACTGGCGAAATGTGGGTGTACTATTTAGGCACACCCTTCGGGGATTACAGGCGTGATGTTATGTTATCCATTTACTTGCAGTAAACTCTACATGTACTGATCTCATCAAATAACAAACAACCAAACAAACAAACTTAGAAATATTCTACTTACAGACTTAGTAATTTTATATAGTAAATAAATTCATTTTCTAAAATAAACTTATACTGTCACTTACGGGATATCTTCCGTGATTGTTTATTATTTTGAGCCCCCCAATATTTAGACGTTGTTGCAAGCGACATAATCGTGGGTTAAATATCGCGGGGAAATAAGAAAACACAAAAATTTAAATCGAGAAATTCTCAAGTACGTGAAATCAAGTTTTGAGTATGCTCGTAAGTACCAGCTGGCATCGTAACAAGGACTCCACAAAACCTGTTGATACTGTGAGTGTGTTTTGCCGTGACTTAGTGTCGAGTTCCAGTAGTGCGCGTAGCAAAACACAAAGAAAGAGGGTAGATCGATTTGTCTGCTCTTAACAATTTATTTTCAGTCCACCCGCATTCTCCAGTCAACCCGCGATCATGGCGCTTGCAACAGCGCCGAAATATCGGGAGCTCAAAATAATGAACAATCACGGAAGATATCCCGTCAGTGACAGTATAAATTTAGTTGTAAACCGTGAAAGCTTAAAACTAAGTAATTTTATATAGAAAATAAAATAATTTTCGATAATGTTTGTCAGACGATAAATAAATCCCTGCTTCATGGGCAAAATGCATTCATTACACTTAAATTAAGACCCACGCAAGCTCGCCCTCTATACAAGGTGTAAACGGACCCTTCACGAAGCCGTCAACCAAGCATTCTGTACATCAAACTAAGTAACTCTACGCAAAAATTATTGCTGGGAAACAACTTTTTTTTGGGAAGAAAAATCATGGTTTACGGTAGGACTCAATGTAACGCACTCAAAACATTGTGCTGATGGATGGATTGAATAGTATAGGTCATGGAGATATTTAAAGTAAAGTTATAACATTAAAAACTTGTATTTTATTTAAGTTTTGAAAATTTTGGAACTTCGATCTTCAAATTACCGTAACTAAAAGGTTCCCAGGTATGGTAAAGAACAAAACAAATATCGCAAAGACGGGGAGAACAAGTGCCTTTCGGCTATGTTAAGTGTCTTTTTACATCCATTATAACTTGATAAAGCAGAACCAGTGAGAACAATGCCGCGTTCTAGCGCTGTTTCGCAACTTTACATAAATACATGATTAAGGGCATTACATTGCTCGATGACCTTGATGATTTTATCCCTACTGGACTGGGTACTAGTTTTTGTTGACTTGCCCCGCACATTTCGCAAAATTTCGGTTTTTATTTAAAATTTAAAAATATTAAAAGAAATAACAGAAAAAAAACAATACACATTGTTAAGTATATCATTACGTATTTGTTGTTACAAAATTCATGCCGATCAATTCAGCCGTTACAGAGATAATTTACAATTAAGGTTGAAAAAGGACCTATTTTCTACGATTAACCAAAAAAAATTGAGAAGGTTTATTAAAATTTTAAACAATACAATTTATTTGTGATAAACTTAACTATAACATACTTTTTTTACACGGAAAACGCACGAAGGGATTCATCAACAAATTTCTTTGAACATACGCTATTTTTGGGATTTGAGCCATGTAATGCCCTTAATAGTTAAGCTGATATGAATGGATCACTTGAGTGAATCTCGTGTCCAGTCTGTAGGTAGGTGTGTGTCTGTGTGACACTCACCACGAGTGTGGAAGTTTGTGGGCGTGAGTGTGGATGATTGTGGGCGTGAGTGTGAAAGTTTGTGGTGTGGCTCTGGAAGTTTGTGGCGTGACTTTGGAAGTTTATGGGGTGAGTGTGGAATATTGTGGGGTAACTGTGGAAGTTAGTGGGGTGAGTGTGGAAGTTTATGGGGTGAGTGTGGAATATTGTGGGGTAACTGTGGAAGTTTGTGGGGTGAGTTTGGAATATTGTAGGGTGACTGTGGAAGTTTGTGGCGTGACTTTGGAAGTTTATGGGGTGAGTGTGGAATATTGTGGGGTGACTGTGGAAGTTTATGGGGTGAGTGTGGAATATTGTGGGGTGACTGTGGAAGTTTGTGGGGTGAGTGTGGAATATTGTAGGGTGACTGTGGAAGTTTGTGGCGTGACTTTGGAAGTTTATGGGGTGAGTGTGGAATATTGTGGGGTGACTGTGGAAGTTTGTGGGGTGAGTGTAGAATATTGTGGGGTGACTGTGGAAGTTTGTGGGGTGAGTGTGGAATATTGTGGGGTGACTGTGGAAGTTTGTGGGGTGAGTATGGAATATTGTGGGGTGACTGTGGAAGTTTGTGGGGTGAGTGTGGAATATTGTGGGGTGACTGTGGAAGTTTGTGGGGTGAGTGTGGAATATTGTGGGGTGACTGCGGAAGTTTGTGGGGTGATTATGGATGTATGTGGGGTGACTGTAGAAGTTTGTGGGGTGATTATGGATGTATGTGGGGTGACTGTAGAAGTTTGTGGTGTGATTATGGAAATATGTGGGCGTGACTAAGGACGTTTGTGCAGGAAAGTTTGGAAGTTTGTGGCAGTGGGTGTGGAAGTATGTGGGCGTGACTGTGGAAGTTTATGGGTGTGAGTGTGGAGGTTTGTGCGGGTGACTGTAGAAGATTGTGGTGTGATTATGGAAGTATGTGGGCGTGACTGAGGAAGTTTGTGGTATAATTATGGAAGTATGTGGGCGTGACTGAGGAAGTTTGTGCGGGTGACTTTGGATATTTGTGGACGTGAGTGTGAAGTGTGTGGGCGTGAGTCTATATCCACGCCCACACACTTCCACAAACATCCAAGGTTTGTAGGGGTGAGTGTGGATGTTTGGGAGTTAGCGTGGGCGAGTTTAAGATTTTCTCTAATACACCGGGAATGTATTATCAACATCGTAAGCCCACGCGTGGAGGCCTCCGATCATATCCTTGACCTTATGCCGATGCTCCTCCGGTAACATGTCGAGTACCATTTTAGCTGCTAGCTGGGAGTCGTTGCCGCGGCGGCAGAGGAATATCACTGAAACAATAAAAAAAACAAATGTATAAAAAACTACTAAAAACACACATAACATCACGCCTGTAATTCCCGAAGGGTTAGGTAGAGATGTACGGAATAGTACACCCACATTTCGCCAGCTATGTTTAAGTCCCATGTAATAACGGGCGAGCCTATTTCCATCAACCGCGTACAAATCCAGACTCCTTGACTGCTACTGAGTAATTCCTGATGGAAAAACCAATAGCACTTTGCCTGACCTTGGAATCGAACACAGGACCTCATGCTCAGCAGTGGCGCTTGCGACCACTAGACCAACGAGACGGTAAAGTTTTTAAGGCATGTTTGTAAAAAGCATGACCTAATTTATGGTCATTTTATCCCATTGATTGACTATTTCATGTAAAAGTCATTCAATGGGATTAGAATAAATTGGGTTCATTCCCGAGGCACTATAGCGCCATGGTAATCACAACAGCATCCTGAAGGCGTTATAAAATTGAACGCGTCTTTGTAGGGTCGTCTCGTGTATGACCCACAGGCCGCTCGTGTAGAATTATTGACAGAACACCTTAGAGATAGACAAAGTTCTCTTTATTTATCGTGTGGTTTGTGCCTAAACCAGTGTGAGAGTTTTTATGCCTCCCATGGGCCTCTGACTTGGCTTTACATGCCGACGAGAAATATCTCTCAGGCATACTGGTTTCCTCACGATGTTTTCCTTCACCGAAGCAAGTGATAATTATACAATACCGCACCTGAATCCTAAAATTCAGAGGTGGAGGTGGGTTCGAACTTGAGACCTATGACTTAGCAGTCCGACGGTCACACCACTATAGGCTATCACTGCTCAACCTTTTTTTTTAGTATTAAATGGTCCTACTCTTGTACTCAATCTAGTCCTGAAGACAGAGATGAGGTCGACGACGGAACGAGTTAACCCAAAAGAAGTCTATTACTTAGTACAACGAGCAAATCTTTTTTTTTTTAAACTTTACCCCACACTAGGAATTTCTCCTGTATCGTTGGTGCGTTTACAAACATTTAAGCTCACATACACAAACAGCCCGACCCGGAACAACTACCTGTAGGCCATACAAATATTTGTTCCGTGCGGGAATCGAACCCGCGACACGAAGCGCAGCAGTCAATCGCTCAGCCACTGCGCCAACCGTGCCGCCAACTTGCGGATATTAAAGAGTATTTTATCCATCTACTCACCATTAGCTGGATTCTGTTCCACACATTGCAGCAAGTTCTCTAACGCAGCGCCGCTCAATACTGAGACAGGCCAGTTGTGTGCCCCAGTTATGTGACACATATGGAACTCGGAGTCGGCGCGAACGTCGACCATGTACACCCCATTCTTCTCTTTGAGGAGTTGGGAGACTTCAGGTGCTGATATACGGTTGCGCTTTGGGAGGATTTTGAGGTCTAGTTCCTGTGGAAAATACGAGCGTCTCTTTTATAGTTGTTCCATAGGTGCTATATTGGGTAACATCCACAGCGTGACTAAATTTTGTCGTGTTATCATTTCGCGCCGAAACGTGAGTTTTAACCGAGTTCTTCTTGTTATGTTTGTTACCTCATAACACCGTCATTTGTGAACTGAATTGAAAAAATATTTCTTTATGTGAAACTTTTCGATTAGTACCACAGAAATTTCACCAGAATCGGGCCCGGAGTTTAGTTTAAAATTAATTCATGAAAAGAATTTGTGTGGACAACAACAACTAAAAAGTAAAATAAAAGACTTTTTGCAACAAAAAAACCGACTTCCAAAAAAAACACAAAATGTCTAAAATAACTTTACTCTCGGAAGTCGGCGGCAAAAAAGTCAATGAAACAAACAAAGACCGACTTCCAAAAGTAAAGTTATTTAAGACTTTTGTAGTAATTTTTTGGAAGTTTTTTTTTTGTTGCAAAAACTTTATATTGTTTATCTTTCAATTGAACTAATAGAAATAATATTAGCTCATAGGTTTCCGCGCGAGTTGATACGGTGACAGTTAGGGTTTGGATATTCGGAAGCATATTTACATAAAGTACTTTTTTTCCGGCGAAAGGTGTAAAAGTATGGAAGCGGCTCCTTATAATATATTTTTTCCCGACTTCGCGGAATTTCATAAAAAAATTGTGTGAAAAATGTAGTAGGTGGTCCTAAGAATAATACATATTTCTATTCTGTTTAAAACGAGGCAAGAAATTTTGGAATCGCGTAAAAAAATTACTTCAGTTATTTAGCAGCAACATTTTAGTTGCTACTAAATAACTGAATTCAAATTTTGCAGCTCAATATTCAAATTGAATAAAATGGAAGATATGATTCGGCTTTTAACAATGATTATTGTGATACTCGAACAAGCAGTCCATACTAGTCAACACTCACAGTTTGGGTAAATATGCATCCGAATATCTGATGTCTACAGATTATGTAGGGGTAAGCATTTTGGACAAGCAGGAAGGGAGAAGTTGCAAGACGCATGGATTTTATTATAGGGCATGAAACTAATAATAAGTCGGTATAATTTGATTGTTTTTTACAGCTTAGAGTGAAGCCACACTGCTCCTTTGCGTTGCGAGGTCGCAGCGAAAGATTTTCGTTCGACAATGCAAGAAGTGTGGCATGTTTTAAAATTTATATGTAATATGACGCAGCGCAACCGAGCAGTGTGGCTTCGCTCTTAGTGTTTAAGCTGGATAAACCTTTTGAACGCCTATGTCACATATACGTGACAAGCAAGCGCGTGCCCTATTCGCCAACGACACAAATATGTGGCAAAAAAATGCGATGCACTATAACATGAAATAAACAAGTAAATAGTTTTGGAATCCGAATATTCTTTTTGTAGGTATTTGCGGTGAAATTGTGGGTTGGCCAAAACGCAAACAAAACACACGCAAAACGCACGCGCGTACCCTCCACAGCATGCGCGTGCTTTTATGCTCGGGCGTTCAAAAGGTTAAGCTGGGTTAAAAGAGTTCTCTTCATAATTTTTGGATGAACAATCAATAATTTTTAAAATTAACTGGGACTAGCGATTTCTCCTGTATCGTGTGTGTGTTTACAGATACAAATTTTAGAGGCACTAACGTTCAGTTTAAGAACGACTATTGTCAGATATTTTTTCGCGGAGGAGGCAATGGCTCAGACATTGTACCCACTTGTTATTCTGTATTTATTTTAAGTTTTAGCAGGTAAAGATCATGCTCATGCAATATCAAAAAACGTGCAAAAAGTGGCGTAATCTTAATGTTAAATAAATTAATCAATATTACAAAATTGGTGCGTATATAAAGTTAAGTGTCCGTGCTATTAACCGTTGAGGAGTTCTCTCGTGAGAAGGCGATCCTGGCTGCAGGATCAAGTCCTGTCTGTCATAAAAATGTATTGTCACCAGAACCAAAAGGGTGTGCAAAATTTCAGCTCAATCGGTTGGAGGGACCTGGTTTGAAATTCAGTTGCAAAATTTGACCAACACATACTAACCAAGCAAGTTAAATTAAATCTTATAAAACATGCTATTAAGAATCATTTCGGTTAAAAAACTTTTTCCACACTTAGATTCATCGTCATCATCATTTCAACCGAAAGACGTCCACTGCTGGACATAGGCCTCCCCCAAGTGTCGCCAAATTGACCGGTCCCGTGCGACTCGTATCCAGCGGATCCCCGCAACCTTCACCAGGGGTATCAGGACACTTGCGAGAAAGACACTTGCGCGCATGGACTTTTGTGCGAACGGACATTTGCGCGCATGGACACTTACGCGAATGGATTTTTTCGCGAACGGACATTTGCGCGCAAATTTCGGTTTTTCCTTCATGTGTATCGTTTTTTTCGTTATCCATGATGGAAAAACTGAAATTTTCCTCGGCGCCATCTTGGATTTTCATTTTGACCTCAGTTTTGTAATCACCGACCCGACCACGACACTCATGACGTTAAGTTGCGCAAGTGTCCATGCGCGCAAATTTCCGTTCACGCAAGAGTCCAATCGCGCAAAAGTCCTTGCGCGCAAGTGGATTGGCGCAAGTGTCCTACGAGCAAATGTCTTTCAAGCAAATGTCCCAGGTCTTCGGTCCACCTAGTAGGAGGCCTTCCAACCCCCCTTCCCCCCTTCCTGTTAGGTTAGCAACAAATAAAACAACAGTAACATTTACAAAATGTATAATTATTTATTAATAATAACAATGACACTGTCTCAAAGGCACTTAAAAACAATACTATAAAATCAGTCTATGATAGGAGATTCTAATAAATTCAACACTTATTACATTATTCGTTTCTTTCACTGTCTCGTTGGTCTAGTGGTCGCAAACGCGACTGCTGAGCATGAGGTCCTGGGTTCGATTCCCAGGTCGGGCAAAGTGTTATTGGGTTTTTCCATCAGGAATTTTTCTTGGGTCTGGATTTGCGACCGGTTGATGGCAATAGGCTCGCCTCCTATTACAAGGGACTTAAACATAACTGGCGAAATGTGGGTGTACTATTACGTGTACCTCTGCCTAACCCTTCGGGGATTACAGGCGTGATGCTATGTTATGTTGTTTCTTTCTATAAATCTTCGAAATTCAGATGAATTCGATGACAAGTCATCATCTTCCTGCCCTTGTCCCATTCTACTTGGGGTCGTCGCAACACGTTTTCTTCTTCCATTCTCCCCTGTCAGACGTCACGGCATCATTTACTCCTTTCTCTTTCATATCATTCCTCACACAATCTGTTTCATCTTTTCTTTGGCTTTCCTCTCGCTCTCCATCCATCAACATTCATTTACACAATTCACACATTCAAAAGTATCGATAATTTTATTGCAAGTATCAAAAGGTATTTCGATACTGCTACTAAATGTAGTATCTATAATTTCATTCACTATTACCTCCACAACCTAACCATAGGCCTACAGTGTGTAAGGGACAGCCCTCCGCAAACTAACAGGGTTCATTCAGCTCTTTATTTTTAATCATATTCCACCGGAATTTTTCTCAGAAAAATTTACATTTTATTATCGTTTTTTCAGTTACTATTCCTTTATTGTGTAATGAAAAATGTAAGATTACATTCTCTATTTATATAAATAATACGGCTAAAATCAAAAAACCAACAATGGATGTTGAAATACTCTAACGAACGACGCATTAAATCAGCATTTCACTTCCTGCCTAGCTACAGAGTTCATCGAACTGGTCGTCGCGCTTGCCGTCCGCTACGTGCGTTTTGTCACGGTAACAATAAAAAAAAACCTGAGAAAAATTTCGGTGTAATATGATTCAAAATAAGGAGCTGAATCCACCGTCAGTTTGCCGAGGACTGTCCTTTACACCCTGTATACAGTGTTCCAAATATGTCACTAAACTACGAAGGCCACTGCTCATTCAAATTATTAACCTCATAAAAACCATCACATTTATCTCCTTGAAAACCAAAATTAATACTATTATGTTCCTTTACCAAGTCACAAATATCCCTTTCATGTTTCGGCTTAAAAATCCTCAAATTTCTCCTACTTAGAACTTTTGCAAACGTCTTTCTAGAAGCTGGATTGATTCCTTTATCTGACATATCTTTAACGTATATGCTATACAGCTGAAATTGATTTTTGATGTTCAAATCTATGTATTTAATACTCGTGTTGTCGTTGAGACAGAATTGGCATTTAGAGTCTATTTTTGGTAAATTTTCTATATATTCAACTACATTTTGTGACTTAAATGGCACTTTTGGGGATCTCGTTTTAGTTTCTTTGACTAACCAACATCGTATCATCGCTTCTTTAACACCTAACGTGTTTAAAAATGTTACTCTACATACTTGGACCTTTTCTTTATTAAAAATGAGATGATATAATTTCGAATCGCCTTTTCTTGAAGTCAAACCTTTGTGTGTAATTCTTCTGCGCTTTGGAGGTACAGAATGTATTAAAGAACGAACGAATTCCTTCTTTTCTGTCCACTCTAACTGCCAGAAATGTTGAAAGATCTTTCTTCTGTCAGAATCTGTCAACTTTTGACAGTAACGTGTTTTACTCTTTGAGCAGTAGTCAGATTTGCAAGGAGGTCCTATTCTTCTTTCTGATTTGAGCACATCTTGTACCCAAATCTTCTTTTCTCCGTCTGTTGTGGTTCTGAAGCCGAAGTAACTCTGCCCTGTCATTCGTTTTTCTTTCTCTTGCTTTCTTCTTTCTGATTTTTGGCGGGATTCTTGTTTCTTCTGTGGGAGAAGAATAGACATTGTATAGTGATGTGGGAAAAACAGTTGGTTATAACGGTTTTTGTATGGGCGGAAGAAATGGGCTTCTTTTTAAAATAGAGAAACAAGAAATTGATAATGGTAAGGTAAAGCAAAATTTTACTAAAAGTACAAAATATTATTTTCATTTAATATGAAGATGCGCTTTCAGCTTTAAAACGTAAATGAATGATTTTCTTGCACATTGAGGAAACATGTGGCATTTCATCTTAAACGTTTATAATTTTGTTCTTTTCTGTAATCTTTTAAAGAATTATTTCATGTTTTTACAACTGAATATGTTTTAAAAATATTGAAATAGTAAATCTTCGCTCGGTGCTGTTACCCAAGATACAGGCGTGCCCAATTTGGGCCCTTTTGTATTGGCAATAAAATTTCTACAATTTATAGTAGCTTTTTTATTTGTATTTTTTTAAATCGTTGCCCCAAACTAGGCATTTCTCATGAATTGTGGGTGCGTTTACAATATATATACAGGGTGGAAGGGACTCCTACGCTAAAACGGTTACCACGTATTCAGTACTAAAAAAAACAGCTGGTGCATACATTTTGACCGTGTAGGTATTGCACTTTTGTATGAAACAGCTGTTTTTTTTTTATAACCGACCAAAAATTTCTATGTGGGGGGGATCAGAATGATATGTACTGAATACGTGGTAACCGTTTTAGCGTCGGTCTCCCTTCCATCTTGTATTTGTAAAAACACCCACGATTCAGGAGAAATTCCTAGTTTGGAGAATCGTTTAAAAAAAAAAAGTGTTTTTTTTAATTTTTTTATTTGCTAAACACATTACGGCAAGATGGGCAGACGACATAGTTGCCATCGGGGGGAAAACCTGGATGAGGCCGGCACGGGACCGTGGAGATTGGCACGAGAAAAGAGAGGCCTATACCCAGCAGTGGGTGAGTTCGGGCTGTGGATGACGATGATGATGAAACACATTACAAAAGGGCCCAAATTGGGCACGCCTGTATCTTGGGTAACAGCACCAAGCGAAGATTTACTATTTCAATATTTTTAAAACATATTCAGTTGTAAAAACATGAAATAATTCTTTAAAAAACACAAAAAAGAATATACTATAATCGTTAAAGATGATTGAGTTTAATCACATACACAAACACAACAACGAGGTCAACCTGGTGGCCTACCATGACGTCTTAAAGCAGGAGTAATTCCAGTGTAGGAAAGAAATGGCGCTAGACGACGTGCATAGCTCTGTCTCTTTCCCACACTGGAATTATTCCTGCTCTAAGACGTCATAGTGTCCCCCCTGGTCTTGTTAAGAGGACCATATTTAAAGAAGACTTTATGCTGCTGTAGATAAGTTAAAATAATTCAATAAAAATAAATATAAGAAGTAGAAAATAAAAAGAAGCCCATTTTCAAAACCAAAATGTCAACACCGCGAATGTTACAAAAGAAAAAGATAATTGAAAATTAAATATAAAGCCCAAAAGAAAATATCAAACCAATTAATTTTGAATGTAAACTTACCTTGAACATTCGCAGTTTTGATTTTCATATACACTCTTTCAAATTACAAATATTTAAACATAACATAAATCACGCCTGTAATCCCCGAAGGAGACAGAGGTGTACCTAATAGTACACCAACAATTCGCCAGATATGTTTAAGTCCCATGTAATAGGGGGCGAGCCTATTGCCATCAATCGGGCACAAATCCAGACTCCGTGGCCCCTACTGAGAAATTCCCAGTAGTTTTCACAGTAGCAGCCACGGAGTCCGGATTTTTTGCCCGGTAGATAACAAAAGGGTCGCCCCTTATTACATGGGACTACACCTTTTACATGGTAAGCCTCTGTCTAACCCTTCTGGGATTACTGGTGTTACGTTATGCATCCATCGTTTGAGGATACAGTATTTATAACACAAGGACCAAAATATATTTTTAGGGCTTCCCTAACTCAAACGCGGCTCGAGCTCTAGACACGATTTTGCGCTATAAAGGCCAATTACTAAAATGTATGAAACGCCGTTGGCTTTTTTCAAGAATGATTTTCTTTATGTCAAGAAGTATCCACCAAGCATTCTGCACATAAAACTTAGTAACTCTACGCAAAAAAAATTGCTGGGAAACGACTTTTTTTTTGGGGCGAAAAATCACGTTTTACGGTAGGACTCGATATAACGCACTTAAAACATTGTAATGCTGGATGCATTGAATAATACGGGGGTCGTAGAGGTATTTAAGGTAAAGTTATAACATTAAAGTCTGAAATGTAACACACACATTTTACAATATAAAAATTAATCCTTGACAAGGATTTGTGTGAGATACCACAACTAAAAAAGTTTTTAATATAAAGTATATGGTAACTCAATACAATAAAAACTTTTTTGGAAACAAAAACAACCGAATTGCAAAAAAAACAAACTAAAAAGTGGAAAATAACTATACTTTCGGAAGTCGGCGGCAAAACAGACAATGAAAGAAACAAAAGTCTTTCGAAAATGAAGTTTTTTTGCTTTTGAAGACGGTTATTTTTTTTTGCAAAAATTTTTATAGACACTAATCTCTCATGCACTACACAGTCAGAACCGAAATACTACTTATTTCGTAAAACGTTCCTCATATGGGACAAACAAATTATGAAATAATATTCTAAATAGACACTTACATACCACCCCTGTTATCGAGTAAGCGAAAAAAATTTAAAAAATCATTATTGATTAACTATACTGCCGTCGTAAGAAAAAAGGGCACAACTAACATTTTTGTCAAAATTGAGTTATATACATATTTAGAATCAGAAAAAAAGGCACATCTACTCAATTTTTTATAGAATTTTATCTTCAAGGAATTCGGAGATACAGTAGGCTCAAAAGGCACAAATGAGACTAATATTCATGTTTTATAGAATGAAAAGGCACATTTATTTACCATTCTATTGAAAAGGCACAAATACGTAGATGTGACTATTACTTCATACAGATTTTTACTAAAAACTACTTTGAAAAGGCACACTTACAACATAACATAAAGAAAAGTCATAAACTTTAAAGTCGATTTTCTCCATATTTATAAAATGTTAGTTGTGCCTTTTTTCATTATGACGGCAGTATAAGTGTTTTTTTTTAAATGTAATAATGTTTGCTGAAATGTTAAAAATGTTTTTTAAATGAAATGTACTAATGTTTGATTGTGTCCTGGTTTGCTGACAGACCAACTCATATTGTGTGCTGTTGTTTGTTGAGCTGTGAATTTTTTTTTAAATGTAGGACACCTAGCAAGGCGCAGTGATAACAGGTGGACTAAGGCTGTCACCGAATGGCGTCCAAGAACTGGCAAAAGAAACGTGGGTCGTCCGGCGGCGAGATGGGCAGACGACATGGTTGCCATCGGGGTGAACACCTGGATGAGGCCGGCACGGGACCGTGGGGATTGGCACGAGAAAAGAGAGGCCTATACCCAGCAGTGGGTGAGTTCGGGCTGTGGATGATGATGATGATGACAGCACCATGCTGAGATAGGAACCGTTTGGCTTCGTACAGGACCAATTTCGTTTTTTTTTTTTACTTTTTATTTAATTTTGTTTTTAATGTCAACCATTTTCTTTTGTTTTGTCCTGTGCGGAATAATACGTACTTTTTCTTTGTTTATTAATGGCTATAAGTTTACAAAAAAAAATATCTGTCCGATATTGTGTTCGTTTTTTTTTTTGCTGTTAGTTTTATTTTAATAAAAAAAGAAACAATTTTCTTACCTTATCATTAGCGGGCGCCTTGCAGTACGCCTCGTAATCCACGAGGTGTGTTATAGTCGGGTTGTCGGAGCAGGCTGCGCACATGGAGTTGCGTTTACGGAGACGAACTAGAATTAATAATAGAATAACTGTAAAACAGGGTCAAGTTTTTGAGATTTTTCTTCAGGGCGCAATCCTATAACTAAAACAAAGTCATGATCTTCCACATCTTCCTAGCCTTCACCCAACTATGTTGGGGTCGGCTTCCAGTCTAACCAGATGCAGCTGATTACCAGTATTTTACATGGAGCAACTGCCTATCTGACCTCCACAACCCAGTTAGTACTGGGTAATACGACACCCCTTGGTAAGACTGGTTGTCAGACTTTTTGGGCCACTGACTACCTGTAACGACTCTCAAAGATCTACAAATGACAGCCGGGACCAACGGCTTAACGTGCTTTCCGAGGCACGGAGAAAACTCAGTATGTAATACGTGGTCACCCATCCACAGACCAACCTAGGAAAGCACGGGTTAACCTAAAGATCGACCCGAGTGGCTGTTATTATTTAGCCACGAGCTCCTCAACTAAAACAAAGTAATACAAGGAACTTTAGAGGAATCAGGAACAGCTGCATGTGCAGCTACCGTATGTGCGACACTATCGAATGGTGTAATAATATAAGTTTTTAAACTATCATGGTCACTAACATTATCATTAACACTAGAAATGGGATATTTTCTGCTTACATGCGATTACCAAACTACTGAGGATCTTCTTAAAACTTTAAGATAAAATAACACATCAAACCAACTTTTTGAAAATTAATTTTTAAAAACTAATTTGATTTGATTTATTATTTCTGGATAAAAAACCGATAAAATGAAATGTCCAACCACTGTTAATACAGCTCACAAATCTGGGAAGAGAACTGTGACCTGAAATACAGGCTCAGCCTAGCTCAGTCGCAGTTGCTCATATTATTCTTTGTGCTTCATCCTAACTGCATTTAAATACTGTCCCATATGTTATATTTTTAAGGAGCAATAAAATAAAATAAAATAAAAATAAACCTATAATATTTACCATGTTTACTGATTTGTTTGAGTTCCCGATACAAGCTGCTGCAAGCCGATGCAAGCTGTGTAAAAAGTGCCGAAAAAGTTCGCGAGCGGACACAGTGAGTTTCATGTGTCGGGAACAGAATCGAGTTGCGAGTGACAGTGGTAGCGGTACTGAGTGCAAAAAACGAACAAGAAAGAGGGTAGACCGATTTGTCTGTTCATAAACACCCACCCGCAATAACTTCAGTTTATCCGTGATCTTGTGGTGCTTGTCAACAGCGCCGAAATATCGGGAACTCAATAGAAACAGTAAATATGGTAAATATCCCGTTTCTAGTGTTAATGATAGTGGTGTGTATTTTTTCCGAAATCAATTGGTTCGATTCCTGGCTAGGAATATAGATTTAAAAAAAAAACTAATAATGCCGTTTTAGTTTTCATCAAAATCGGGCTCGATACTCCTTTGAGTATTTTTCGCTATTCCTCATAGTTTAGCGGTGGCCCAGTGGTGGCGGTCCCGACTTACGAGCAGTAAGTCGTGGGTTCGAACCCAGGCTGGCGCATTACTTTGTGTAATTTATTTCATCACCACTGCTCTCAAAACGGTGAAGGAAAAACATCGTGAGGAAACCGGCATGTCCTAGAACCAAAAATTCGAAGACATGTGACATCTACCAACCCGCACTGGGCCCGCGTGGTACATTATAGCCCATTCCCTCTCATAGAGAGGAGGCCTGTGTCCCAGCAGTGGGAACATTATAGGCTGACTATGCTATGCTATGCCTCATAGTTTCGGATTTGTCCATCCACGCCCACTTGAAAAAATTCACCCTGTATACTTTCACTAGCTGTTGCCCGCAACCTTCGTCCGCGTATAATTTTATAGCCTATAACCTTCCTCGATAAATGGGCTATCCAACACTAAAAGAATTTTTCAAATCGAACCAGTAGTTCCTGAGATTAGCGCGTTCAAGCAAACAAACAAACAAACTCTTCAGCTTTATAATATTAGTATAGATATGCATTCAGTAAAAAGCTGTTATTATGAAATTACAAACAGACACTTGAACTTTATTAATTTGCATAGCTTCATCATCATTTCAGCCGAAAGCCGTCCACTGCTGGACATAGGCCTCCCCCAAGTGTCGCCACATTGACCGGTCCCGTGCGACTCGCATCCAGCGGATCCCTGCAACCTTCACCAGGTCATCGGTCCACCTAGTGGGAGGCCTTTCAACGCAACGTCTTCTGGTTCGCGTTCGCCACTCCAGAACTTTTCGGCCCCTTCGATCTTTACGCCTATAGATTAGTATTTGTAAAATGTCGTGAGGAAAGTTCTCGATGGGTATAAGAGTAGAGGAAGACCAAAGAAACGATGGATGGACTGTGTAAAGGATGATATGGCTAGAAAGGAGGTGTCTGATGAGATGACGAGTAATAGAGAAGTGTGGGAGAAGAAGACATGCTGCGCCGACCACAAATGAACTGGTATAATAGTATTTTATGAAATTAAGAGTTAAAGCTCACCAGTTCTAGCCACCATATCTTCAGCGTCGAATATAAGCATCCTCTCGACTAGTAGCTTCTGTGGTGACATATCCAGTATGTATTTGAGAGCCTCCATAGCTTGTAAAGTACCTGTAAATAATCAAATCAAATCAAATCGTTTATTGCTATATCCATAATGTACACTTACAGGTGGTAAATAAAAAAAATAGAAATAATTATGGACCCTGTCGGGCACAGCAAATTTTTTAAATAAGTAGAGAGAGGAAGAGTGCTTTATTACTTTTCTTGTTGTTAAGTTTGAATTATTTTCTATCCTATTAAGTATTTTTAATTTCCATTCATTTACTTAATCTATTAATATTTTATATGTAAGTCTATCTGTTCATTTCTTATTTATTTAATTATATTTATAATTACTTTGCTTTAAAAATTGTTCATTATTATTATTGTAGTATATTTATATATGTGTTTTAGTATAAATTATTGTGTATAAGTATGAGTGTTAAAGTTAAATTTATTTTTGTTAGGTTTTGCTAATTTTTCTTTTTTTTTTTTTTTTTTAAAAAAAACGTTGCCCCACACTAGGATTTTCTCCTGTATCGTGGGTGCGTTTACAAACATTTAAACTCACATACACAAACAGCCAGACCCGGAACAACTACCT
This sequence comes from Noctua fimbriata, assembly GCA_905163415.1. NCBI lineage: Eukaryota > Metazoa > Arthropoda > Insecta > Lepidoptera > Noctuidae > Noctua > Noctua fimbriata. Next base: position 8,548,742 of record LR990950.1, read on the forward strand.
GTAGATCATACAAATATTTGTTCCGTGCGGGGATCGAACCCGCGACACGCAGCGCAGCAGCCGATCGCTCAGCCACTGCGCCAAGCGTGCCGTCAAATTAAATATCTTTTTTTTTATAAATATGTGTAATTGTTAAATTTATCCGTTAGATATTCGTGAACTGTGTAATAGCTTTTTTTAATTAAGTATTGCTTTAATTTATTTAAAAATATACTGGTTTTATTTTGGTTTCTTAAGTCTTTTGGTAATTTATTATATATTTTTATTGACATGGAATATGGACTAGATGAGTGTGATTTAATAAAGCATTGATTAGTTGGGTTATGGTAATTTGACTGATTAAGGACTTCCTTCCTAGAAAAATGCAAAAATGTGCCAAAGGCAACGCAAATGAAAAAACTAAATTCAAAAATAGAGTCGTTTTCAAGTCTTTTTCAATTAATAAAAATATTTTAAAGAAGACTCAATACTGCTACTTAGAATTTGGAGCAGTACTCGATTATTGAAATTTTCAGGAACATTAATGATAATATTTAGTCCAAAAAATAATAATTTGTTCAAGTCATTATGTATGCTGATTTTTAATACTCAAAAATACATTATTTCGGACTTATTTAAATTTTATAATGCATATTTTAGCAAGTCTAGCGTTTTTGTTGAATATTTCGAGTATTTACGATGCATAATTGCATGTATATTTCGACCATTATTATGTTGCATATAATCCGGTCTCGATTAATCAACATACAACCTTTTTTTTTTTGGATGGGATATCATCAAATGACCCCCCCCCCAGCGGAAGGGAGTGTCAGACTTGTACCGACTAAAACCCATCCATGTTCCTTCCTTGCCCTTTGTGTTCCACCTCCTTCCTCTTTGTGGGCCGCGGTATCTCTTTCGAACAATCCCGCAGCCCTGGCAGGCATCGGCCCGTGCGGACCCCCTACGTTGTTGCTCACATCTCTTTGAGGCGCGCGTGGAACACGAACGCGCCGCGACACGGCCTGTCGTCATAAGACGGCCGGACGGCGAGCTAGCCCATAACTCGCCGTCCACAGGCCCGCGCCTACGGTGGCCGGGGGCCACCACGTGACCCCCGACGCCCAGGGCGCCTCCCGCGGCGGCTGGGACGTGAGGCTCTTTTCCTCTAATCAACATACAACCTGACACTGACTTGCAAAAATCGTAAGAAAATTTGAATTTCGCGGGCTAGCCTGGCGCTTCCACCTTAAGGAATAATGTAACAAGACAACCTCATATGACTGCTTCGTTGGTCGAGTGGTCAAGCGCGACTGCTGAGCATGAGGTTCTGGGTTCGATTCCTGGGTTGGGCAAAGAGCTATTGGGTTTTTCCATCAGGAATTTCTCAGTAGCAGTCACGGAGTCTGGATTTGTGTCTGGATGGCAATAGGCTCGCCCACTATTACATGGGACTTAAACCTAACTGGTGAAATGTCGGTGTGTTATTAGGTACCAGTGGCGAAGGTTCCATACAACTCGATTCCTACCGGCTTCCCTTTGAAAAATGGCACAGTCAGTATTCCATAGACAAATAATAAAATCACATTAAAAACTTGTACTCCGGCTTACCTCTGCCTAACCCTACGGAGATTACAGGCGTGCCGTGATGTATTACAGGCCTGATATGACCTCAGTGAAGATGTTTATCAGAAAGTTCAGACATATAACGTACTAGCTCTTGCCCGCGACCTTCGTCCGCGTAAAATTTATATTTTTTTAGCCTATAACCTTCCTCGATAAATGGGCTATCCAACACTAAAAGAATTTTTCAAATCGAACCAGTAGTTCCCGAGATTAGCGCGTTCAAGCAAACAAACAAACAAACAAACTCTTCAGCTTTATAATGTTAGCATAGATGTGTGAAGTTTTAAAAAGCTATATCTTACCTATAACTCCAGGTACTGGGCCTGCAACTCCATGAGCTGAGCAAGACCCCACCGCGTCTGGCGATGGTGGCGTGGGGAACACGCAGCGGTAACAAGGTCCCCTGTACGTCACACCCTGAAAATTTGACAGGTACAGGTTTAGCAGACCACTTCTATAAGGTGTAAACAGACCCTTCACGAAGCCGTCAACCAAGCATTCTGTACGTCAAACTAAGTAACTCTAGGAAAAAATTTTTGCTGCGAAACGACTTTTTGGGATGAAAAATTACGTTTTACGGTAGGACTCGATGTAACGCACTCAAAACATTGTGTTGATGGATGTATTTATGTATAGTATAGTACTAGTAATAATAGCCGAAAAGTTCTGGAGTGGCGACCGCGAACCGGAAGACGCTGCGTTGGAAGTCCTCCCACTAGGTGGACCGATGACCTGGTGAAGGTTGCAGGGATCCGCTGGATGCGAGTCGCACGGGACCGGTCAATGTGGCGACACTTGGGGGAGGCCTATGTCCAGCAGTGGACGTCTTTCGGCTGAAATGATGATGATGATAGTAATAGTACGGAGGTCGTGGAGGTGTTTAAAGTAAAGTTCATCATCATCATCTGCGTAGCCTTTTCCCAACTATGTTGGGATCGGCTTCCAGTCTAACCGGATGCAGCTGAATACCATTTAAAGTAAAGTTAAAAGAAAGGCAGTATATGAAAGTATATACGGGACTTACAACACAAAATCATTTTTTTTTATTTTTTGTCAGTCTGTCTGTCTGTTTCGGCTAATGTCCGAGACGGCTGGACCGATTGATGGGACTTCTACTGGCAGATAGCTGGGCCGATAAGCTACTTTCGAAAAAGATTAGGGTTCCTTGCAAAACAAAACTCTTGAAATTGTTAACAAAATATGCATTCAGTAAAAAGCTATTATTTTGAAATTACAAACAGACTCCCATTTTATTTATTTGTTTCGTTTATCCTACTAATATTATAAATGCGAAAGTTAGTGAGGATGTATGGATGTTTGTTACTCTTTCACGCAAAAACTACTGACCGGATTTGGATGAAATTTTGCACACAGATAGTTTATAACCTGGATTAAAACATAGGATACTTTTTATCCGGTAGTACGATCCCGTGGGACAATTACCGAACTCCAAGCGGGCGAAGCCGCGGGCATACGCTAGTAATATCATAAAATGGCTCTCACCTTCTCACTCGTATGAGTATCGCTTCTATAGCCGTATACGGTAAGCTGTCCCTCCATCTTGAGCGCACTCCCCGATATTAGCGGTTTCTGTAATGAAGAACGTGTATTTTTAGCGAGTTTGACATCACTCCTGTATTTATAGACGGGGTAGATAGAATTTACACACGCACATTTCGCAAGTTGTGCGTGTAATAATAAAACAAACGCTAAGACTCTCCACAATCGCGGGATATGCAGTCTCAGGGAATATTTCCTTGAAACCGACGTGGGGATGCATCGAGATGTGGTCGCGGTGGACAAGGGCCTCACCCCGCTCTCCTTGGCTAAAGAGAACTGGCGCAAACCTGTAGTGCATGACACTAACGACCGCATGGAGGTATGGCAGAGTAAGGAGCTTCACGGACGCTTTTTCCGGGCCCTGCATGGGCCCGATGTAGACCTATCAGCGTCCGTAGCCTGGCTACGTTCCGGGGACCTCTTCGGAGAAATCGAAGGTTTTGTCTGTGCAATTATGGATGAAGTTATGATGACGAATAACTACCGGAGATTTATTGTGAAGGACGGTACGGTTGACATATGTCGGGCATGCCACCGTCCAGGCGAATCAATCCGTCACATTATCCCCGGATGTTCTCGTCTGGCTAACAGAGAGTACTTGCATAGACACAACCTTGTAGCCAGGATTATCCATCAGCAACTTGCTCTAAAATACAACCTTGTGGAATCGGAAGTACCGTACTATAAGTATGTGCCCGACCCAGTTCTCGAAAATGGCAGTATCACATTGTACTGGGATCAATTCATCATCACTGACAGGACTATTGTAGCCAATAAGCCTGATATAGTGGTGGTGGATCGATCAGAGCGGCGCACAATGATTGTTGACATAACGGTCCCGCATGATGAGAACCTCGTGAAAGCCGAGAAAGATATGAAAATCAAGTATCTTGATTTGGCTCGCGAGGTTGTCGACATGTGGGATGTGGACTCAGCGATCATTGTGCCGATAGTCATCTCAGCCCATGGCTTAATTGCCAAGAGCCTCGACCAATACCTGAGGAGGCTCTCGCTTGGCAGCTGGATCAAGGGCTTGATTCAGTGCGCGGTACTCCTGGACACGGCTCGTATTGTTAAGAGGTTCTGACCGCCAGTAGCTTGGACCCTGTTCCCGATACCAGTGGGCTACAATTTTTTATTTTTTTATATTGTTTTTTCTAAGGAATATTTTAAAATGTAATTAATTTGTATATAAATAAATAAAGGAAATAATAAGCAAGCTATCATCATAATCAGCCGATAATGTTCCCACTGCTGGGACACAGGCTTATGAGAGGGAATGGGCTATAATCCACCACGCGGGCCCAGTGCGGGTTGGTAGATGTCACATGTCCTCACGATGATGTCTTTCACCGTTTTGAGAGCCGTGGTGATGAAATTACACAAACACATTAAGAGCGTTAACGTCTTACGGCATTTCAGCATAGGCGTACCCACGGTGGGGCAAGATGGGGCACTTGCCCCACCCTGCTCTCAGACCCGAAGCTAAGAATTTTTAGGCAAAATTAAAATAATGACAAAATTAAATATTCATTTGGGTACTTTAACATTTTGCACATTAAAATGAAAACTTGGTTAAGGTCAACAATAACAGAAAACCGTCTTGTCGGCCTCTGTATGTTGAGTGAGCATAGAAAGAGGATTCTGGAAGCAGAACAACAATTTGAAAACGAAATTTTGGCTAGATTTAGCCAGAACCCTCACAGGTTATTATTGAAATAAGGTGTAGTGCAGTCAATAAAACGTATCAGTCAGTAAATAAAAAGCATTTTTAATTTCCTACTACTTAGTTTATTTACTTCTGCCCCATCCCTTAAAAAATGCTGGGTACGCCCATGCATTGCATACAAACTTTCAAGTGATTTTTTTTCGAAATGACAGAACCGATTTTAATTAAACTTCGTATGCATAAGCAGGATATGTAAGTCTAAAAACTTGACAGAGAACTTTTCGAAATGTCTTTTAAAAAAAAAGATAATTGGAAATGTCGGTTTCTATGGAAAATCTAAAATCGGTCTAATTTAGCTGTGACACTATTTTACGAAAATGTTCTCTGTCATGTCTGTTTATTTATTGTGCTTGTGAATGTTGTATGTGGATTTATATAAGGTCTATCTTTTCATACACGAAATATTTTAAGAGAAACTTCGTAAAGTTGCCATGGCAACGAAAAAAAATATATCTGAGTGTTTTTTTTTTACGAAATTATTATAATTTTAATTTTTTTTGAGAGTTTTTGCATAAAACCTTTACTCCCATATTCTAACAATGACAGGAGGTAAATACGACGTAGTAAACTAGCGTAATGGATGTTCAAAAATAAGGAGCCAGCATTTATTTTGTGGGTCAAGTAATTTTAAATATACTCAGATGAAAAAAAATCCCTTGAAATGGCTTCGTTATAGCCGTTAGATAATTCTCTGAAAATATTTCGTGTATTATAATATTTAGTTAGACCTTATATATGGAAAAATAAAGATTTAATTTTCAATCAGAGGCCAGGTTAAGGGCAGTACTACAACCATACATGTAGGTACACGTAGTACTAGTCATTCGAAAATAAACGGTTTTAACACAAATATAAAGTTGATATTTGTTTACTTACCTTAGCAAGACAGCTAAGATCACTGAGCAGGTATCTAGTAGGTACATTGTCAGTACAATCCAGTATCACATCGTATTTAGACGTTATCTCCAAAGCATTTTTTGAATCTAACTGGACCTTATATGGTGTTATTTTTATGCGGGAGTTTATACTGAAAAAATAAAATAAAAGCTTTCGTCTGCCTAGACTTTTCTCAACTATAGACGGTGTAAGGGACAGCCCTCTGCAGACTGCTGGGGTGAATTCAGTATATCATACTAAGATGACCGGTACAAGAAATTATTTCAGGAGTGTTATGGGAATCCAATAAATTTGATTTGTTTTATTTACTCATACGCAATGTATCGTTACCGTGGCAAAACGCACGTAGCGAACGGCAAGCGCGACGACGAGTTCGATGAACTCTGTAGCTAGGCAGGAAGTGAACAGCTGATTTCACGAGTCGTTCGTTAGAGTATTTCAACATCCATTATTGTTTTTATTATTATTTTAGCCATATTATTAACATAAATAGAGAATGTAATTTTACATTGAAATAAAGGAATGGTAACTGAAAAATGAGAAATTCCGGTGGAATATGATTCAAAATAAGGAGCTGAATGCACCCTGTCAGTTTGTGGAGGGCTGTGCCTTACACCTTGAATTGTCCATGTTCGTCATACCTCCTCAGTGTAGCGGCGGCCGACTCAGCCTTGCTGGTGTTCTCGTCCTGTTCAAAGTGTAAGATCTGTCGATGTATGTTCGTCAACTCGACGACATCGTAGTCCATAATGCCGATCTCACCTGCAAAAGAAAAATTATATTGTCTATAAAGGGTGTAAACAGACCCTTAACATAGCCAAAAGGCACTTGTTCTCCCCGTCTTAGCGATCATTTTTGTGCTAGACCATACCTGGGAACCTTCTAGTTACGGAGATATTGAGGGTCAAAGTTCCAATTTTTTCACAAGTTTTTTTTTTAAATACATGTTTTTAATGTAAGATTTTTACTTTACATACCTCCACGACCCACGTACTATTCAATTCATCCATCAGCACAATGCTTTGAGTGCTTTCCATCGAGTCTTACCGTAAAACGTGATTTTTCACCATAAAAAAAAAGTCGATTCCCAGCAATAATTTTTACGTAAATTTACTCAGTTTGATGTACAGAATGCTTGGTTGACGGCTATGTGAAGGGTCTGTTTACACCCTGTATTATCACTTGCTTTCGGTGAAGGAAAACATCGTGAGGAAACCAGCATGCTTGAGAGATATTTCTTGACGACATGTAAAGTCAAGTCAGAGGCCCATGGGCGGCATAGAAACTCTCAACACCAGCTCAGGCACTAACCACACGATAAAGAAAGAAGAAGCCTTAAAAAAGTGTCCATGGAGTTTCCTGCCCATTCTTCTCCGTAGAGATCTATGTTTTGGAATAGGGGGCTATACAGTTTCATCTTTTTATTTTGAACTAGCTGTTGCGCGATCCTTTTCCGAGTGAAATTATTATAAAAATATTAAACCTCTATTTGAATCGGATTTTGTTAACAATTGGTTAACTATTTTTTTTTCTAAAATAAAAGTAACCTAAGTGACTCCTTATAACATCAGCTATCTGCCAGTAAAATTCCCGTCAAATTTGGTCCATTAGTTTCTGAGATAAGCCGGGACAAACAAACCGACAGCCAGTCTGTCTGTCTGTTTGTAAAGGCAATTTCATATATATACAAAACATATTTCTGTGTCTTTGTTTTTGTTCTGTATGGTGTCCGGACGTAAAGAATAGCACCATCCCATATCTTCACGTGGGTGTCGTAAGAGGCGACTAAGGGACTTACCAGAGAATGGGCAGCAGCGTTCTCTGTGTTTTTTATAACAAACATACTGCGATCGCCAACCCGCCTGCCAAGCGTGGCGATTATGGCAAAACCCCCCTTGGGGAGGCCTATGTCCAGCAGTGGACGTCTTTCGGCTGAAATGATGATGATGATGATGATTTCTGTGTCTTGCCTCGGTCGCAAGCGCGACTGCTGAGCATGTCGGGCACAGTGTTATTGGGTTTTTCTATAAAGAATTTCTCAGTAGTAAACACGGAGTCTGAATTTGTGCCCAATTGATGACAATAGAACGCCATCACATTGAAGTTAAACATAACTGGTGGAATTAGTGTGTACTATTAGGTACACCTCTGTCTAACCCTTCGGAGATTACAAGCGTGATGTTATGTTAACGTGTTTTCTGCACCTCGTCTTAGAAGAGGACTTTTGGCCGCAGGGAGTGGTGTTCCGTCCGGGCAAGTGCCACGTGAACGCACAGTGACATATTTTTTTTTTTTTTTTTTTTTTTTTTAAACTGCCCCACACTAGGAATTTCTCCTGCATCGCGGGTGCATTTACAAACATTTAAACTCACATACACAAACAGCCAGACCCGGAACAACTACCTGTAGATCATACAAATATTTGTTCCGTACGGGGATCGAACCCGCAACACGCAGTGAAGCAGCCAATCGCTCAGCCGTTGCGCCAACCGTGCCGTCATAGTGCACAAGTGAAGTGTTACTAACGTAGTTTTAAGGTACTTTTTACTAACACAATTTGTATTTTATCATATGTGTGTTAGTCTGTAAGGTATACAACATTAGTTTTAGTATATGCGAAACCTGATACACGTGTCTAGTATTTTTATGTAAAGAATCTATGTACAAAATTTCAAAACTGTATCATGAAACATCACAAAGTTATAACCTTGTTCTGTTATCTAGTTGTCCGCACAAAATCGTGGTCACCACGCAGCGCGCGCCGTCAGCGTCTTCTTGAGCTCATTGATAATAATAATTTGGCAGTAGGTACCTAAATTATTGCGATAGGTACTCAAAGTCGCTCGGTGTCCAACTTTTAACTTTTTTAAATATTTTTGGGAAAAAATATAACATGTTTTAAAAATGATTGGAATCGATTCAGTTACTTATTCTGAACAAACTATATTCAGGTTTCGCATATACTAAAAATAATGTTGTATATCTATGGGCCAAAGTTGCCTGGAAATAAATGTATGTTATTGTTGTTATGTACTCACCTACGCCAGCTGCAGCAAGGTACAAAGCAGCGGGACAGCCGAGGCCGCCTGCTCCTACGATGAGGACGGAGGCTTCACAGATGCGGCCCTGACCCTTCACTCCTATGTCACGGAGGAGGATCTGACGACTGTACCTTTTTGGAGGAAGGATTTCTTAAAAAATATATTTTTCAAAATGTTTGATAGGATGTGATTTGAATTGTTACATAAAAATACACCCTGTATGTACAGTCACGAGCACCAATATGTATACACTTTCATAAAGGAGATGTTTCAAATCGGGCCCAGAATGTGTACAGTACCTCGAAAAATCGACAAAATTCCGTGGAATTCGGGAAAAATACAGATAAATAGCTTAAACGCATACTTTTCTTGTAATCATTTCATATTTTTATCGACTTTCAACATGGTGTCTCACCAATTTAGGTACTCTATGGTTAAAAAACATTGACAGTAAACTATTATTATTATATTATATACGATCGATCATTGATCGTGAACTGTCTACTGTCACTGTGTTTTGATGTTCGGTTTGTTTGAATTTCTTGAGTTATTTTTAACAACCTCGCTTTAGTTTTTTGGATTTTTTATTTGACTTAAATGACTAACGTTGAGTCTCTTTTACAATGTAATATGACAGAAATAAAAATGTCAAACGTCAATAATCAATCAACATGACAGCTTACCGCCAGGACGCGTTTTTGTTGTATGTTGCAATTTCAAGTGTATATTCTTGTGCTTTACTACCAAACAAAGCCAACTTAAAGTAATTGGATAGTTGAAAACTGTTTTATGTGTGTTTCCCCATTTTTGAGTATAGTGTACAAAGACCTGGCCGGGGCACCATACATTTTCAAACATCTCCTTTAAAAGTAATTTTTGTGAAAAATAACGATTGTAACTTGGAGATAGGATCTTTTTCGTAAATATTATGAGTTCCAGAATACTATGTTCGTAACAACATGAAATTTTAATAAAAAAATTAGGAGAAAACCACTTTCAAAAGTTGTTAAGTGTTTACATATTGGTGCTCGTGACTGTACAAGGTGTAAGGGACAGCCCTCCACAAACTGACAGGGTGGATAAAGCTCCTTATTCCCAATCATATTCCACCAGAATTTTTCTCAAACAAATTTTTTTGCATTTTTTTTATCGCTTTTTTAGTTACGATTCCTTTATTTCAATCTAAAATTACATTATCTGTACGCGGCACTCCATTTAAGTAAATAATACGGCTAAAATCAAAAATCCAACAATGGATTTTGAAATATTCTAACGAACGACGCGTGAAATCAGCTGTTCACTTCCTGCTTAGCTACAGAGTTCATCGAACTCGTCGTCGCGCTTACTGTTCGTTACGCGCGTTTTGCCACGGTAACGATACATTACGTATGGGGAAATAAATGAAATCAATTTTATTGGATTCCCATAACATTCCTGAAATAATTTCTTGTACCGGTCATCTTAGTATGATATACTGAATTCACCCCATCAGTCTGCGGAGGGCTGTCCCTTACACCCCTTATAGTATAGAACAACTATAAAAGATATACTATTTTCCACAGGAACTAGACCTCAAAATCCTCCCAAAGCGCAACCGCATATTAGCAACTGAAGTCTCCGAACTCCTCAAAGAGAAGAAGGGGGTGTACATGGTCGACGTTCGCGACGACTCCGAGTTCCATATGTGGCACATATCTGGGGCACATAACTGGCCTGTCTCAGTATTGAGCGGCGCTGCTCTAGAGAATTTGCTGCATTGTGTGGAGCAGACTCCAGCTAGTCAATCGATAGATATTTAATGTCAAAAATAATTGAATCGGCTTAGTTGTCGAGGAAAGAAAAGGGGAATCCGAAACGTCGATCTCGTCAAAATGTTTGTGATATAATCGGTCTGAGCTTCAGCTGTACCTATTCCACTCTACGGGGGCAGACTTGCAATAGTTTCTTAAAAAACCTATTTTTCAAATTCCTCACAGTCTACGTCTTCACGGAAGAATCGACAACATGACAGATCAACAAAAGAAATCTGTCATTTTGTCGATTCTCCCGTTGACAAAACCCGTTTCTACGGTGCCGGTGGTCATGCTACGCGTGCTGTTCCCTCTTAAGCCGATTCTGCATCGCTCTTACAACTTACCTCTCTATCGCCCATTTGGGTAGCTGCCCACATTTGACCAGAGGCTCTGGACCACTGGCCTCGGTCGGTGGTACTCCACTCGTAAAATCCCTGTAGTCAGGTTGTGCCTGTAATTTATAATTTTTACATATACAACGTGTAACAGATTAAGCGCAATATCTCAGACACCCCAATTAGAATGTTAAATTATAAGTCTAAAACAACATCCGTAATTAAATAAATTTAAACCAAACCTAGTCTTTTTTTATAAAATTGTTATCCTTACTAAACGCAAAACGTATGTGCAACAACATCCCTGCACACAAACTCATGCAATGTTAGCGGCCGACGCGACACGCACACTCCAGCGCCCGCCAGCTGACCATAACTGTAGGCATTAGATGTGCGTTAGTTCAATGGACGAATTTTAAGTACCTAAAATGTCACAGACTGATATTATGAATCACTTTTGATACTTCATTGAGTTTACCGTGTAATGATTGATAATTTTCTAGTAAGTGAAATCATCAACACGAATCTGACTTTAGGCAACCGCGAAAACAAAAAATGTCGCGGAAGTAAATAAAAGAACAACTACACTAGATCACTACCGGCGGATGACTAGCTTTTGTGCTTTTGATGTTAGTTACTCATGTTATTCGGGGGTAGCGGCGGCGTATGTGTCGGCATTTCGCACAAACGTCAAAGAGGTTGCCGACAAATGCTCTATCTCTTTGCAATAAGTTCTAAATTTCTTCAAATTAAAAAATTTGATTTAAAAAAATGCCTAATGACTGTTTGTTAGTGTGTAAGGCTACTCTGATTACCAACTTAGTTTGGTCGTGCATTCAAATAAGCCTTACTCATTGGAGATAAAGTTGTAATTCCTTTAAATTACCTATTTATTTGACGCACACTACTTTTAATGTAAAATGCATTCATATTATTTACGTGTGTGTATTACGAGCTATGAGCGAACTACAAATAATGTTGTGCGTTTTAGTAGCCTTTATTGCTCTAAGTTAAGGTTTCAATTTCCTTGAATTAAGGATTGTATTAATTTGTCATGTTTCCAATTTAAGTTATTAGATTTTTCCGTCAAAATTTAACACCTATTTTTTATGACGGAAATCGATTCAGAAGCCGATTCTGCACCAACTCCTTTCAGGAATTGCGTTTATTCTGTTACACGTTGTATATGATAATCGTTTATCCGTCGCCGTTTTTACATTTCTTTAAAAAGGCTGTGAGCATTCGGGATATATGTATCTACTATATGTCGTTATTATGTGTTGTGTTGTAGTGTTTTATGTTGTGTGTTGTGTTGTGTTGTTTTTGTTGTTTATTTTTTTTGTCATTTTGTATGATGAACGTCATGTCCCTGCGACAAATAATTTTTTTTTTTCTTTCTTATTAACTACATTAAATTTAACTATTTTTCTTTACACACTAGCTGTTTCCCGCGACCCTCGTCCGCGTGAAGTTATTATAAAAATAATATAAGTACTTACACTACTTATACTTCCCTATTTATCGGATTTTATTACAATTACAAGGGTTTAATTTTTTTGCTAGGAACCCTACCCTCTTACCCTTTTTCTTCTCATATTAAAAATCCAAAATCGGTCCAGCCGTTTCGCAGATTAGCCAAAACCAAACAGGCAGACCGCCAAAAATAAAATGTATTTTTGTTTTATGTACCGTATATACTTTCATATGCATTCAGTAAAAAGCTGTTATTTTGAAATTACAAACAGACACTCCCATTTTATTGATTTGTATAGATTTACTTCTTATTTACACATATTTGTTTACTTGTTTGGTAACCAAATCGCGAACACAGGCCATAATAACACCTGTTTTCTGCATTATATCAAGACTTAGTTATTGTAATTTGCTATGCAAGTAAAAGAATTGTCAAAAATTTAACAAAACCATCATTCCCCTGCCCATATACCAATTTATTTGTGGTCGGTGCAGCATATTTATTTATTTATTTAAACTTCATGTACAAGAGTGGTACATAGGCGCACTTAATGCCACAAGGCATTCTCTACCAGTCAACCTTTGGGTCAAATAGGATAGCATTGTGATAGAGTACAAAAAAATAAATAAGAAAAAAAACAATTTGTTAACATAGATTGATATACATAAATAGGTACATACCAATACACATATATACAGTAAAATTAAATAAACTAATATATATTATAATACATACAAATAGTCCAAATACGAGAAACCTTATAATAATTATTATGACTACTAACTAATATCTAGCTTGTGAGCAATTTAGTCTGATTTCAAATAGTACTTCCAAACTGTTCTTTTGAAAGCCATTTTGCTTTCAGCTTTTTTAATGTCAAGGGGTAGCGCGTTCCAGAGTTTTATAGTTGAGACAGCGTAAGAATTGGACATAAAACCAGTACGATGTGATGGAATTTCAAGTAGTAGGTTTTTTTTTTTTTTGTTCGGTTTTGGCATATCTTCTTCTTCCATACTTCTCTGTTACGCGTCATCTCAGCAGTCACCTCCTTTCTAGCCATATTATTCTACACACAGTCCCTCCATCGTTTCTTTGGTCTTCCCATACTCTTATAGCCATCGACATTCTAACTCAATATTTTCCTCATTCCTCTGCATCACATGTCCATACCACTTTAACTGATTACCTCTTCAGTCAAAAATTTAACAAAATATTGAACAGCTAAAAATGCCATGGCAACTAAAAACTACAAATAAAAATTTATATACATTCTATAGACATACTTATACAGATACAATTCATTTATAATTTGGAAAGTATGTTTGCAAAGCCAGAAAAATTAAATTTAAATATTTTTACAATCAACTATTATTTAAACAGGTGGCAACAAGATTACTTTGGAATATTTATTAATTAATTCTTGTAAACCATTTAACTTGTATGCCTGAAAGTTTTTAATTCTTCAAAATAACTTAGTGCTAATTGCTATGCTTCTTGATCCAACACATCTATACTAATATTATAAACAGCTAAAATTTGTTTGTAAGTTTGTATGTGAGGGGTAACATTCGAAACAACAGATTCAATTCCGAAAATTCCTGTGTTAGACAAATTGTTATTGGGCTTTTCCTCAGGAATTTCTTAGTAGCAGCCACGGAGTCTGGATTTGTGCCCGGTTGATGGCAATAGGCTCGCCCCCTATTACATGGAACTTAAACATAACTGGCAAAATGTGGGTGTTCTGTTAAGTACACCTCTGCCTAACACATCTGGGATTACAGGCGTGATGTTGATGGTGATGATACATACATAAAATTGCCTATGGGGTCCTTTATTGGTGAAATTTCACATGATAACATGATGATCACTATCTATATAATATACACATAAACTCACACCTTGTTCCCTGTGGGTGTAGGCAGAAATCACAGAATGCCACCTGCTACGGTCCTTACATACTCCTTTTGCCTCGTCCACGTTCATACATCTGGTCATACATGCACGCCGGTTGTGAGTACTACGCACCAGACCTTTCTGAAGAACCTCACCAATAAGGTCAGTGTATGTCCTTCTAGGGCGTCCCCTCCCGGCGTTGCCACTCACATCTGCCTTGTAAATACTTTTTGTTAGTCGCCTTTCACTCATCCTCTCCACATCTAAGAATACTCTTTTCAAATTTTGTCACTGCATCTTCTTATATGCTTCAAAAAGGGGGCTGGGTCAAACTGCATGCGGAAAACGGGGAAGAGGTACTGTAGCGCATAGGTTGGGACTTTGAACAGGCCTATGTGCAGCAGTGGGCTGTGATAAACCTGAATTGAATGTTGTAATTGTTTATTGACGATATTCTGGTCATATTTACACAACTATACTATATAACGCCAGCATTAATCCACGTGTAACTTGATATTATTAATTTATTCAAAGAAAATTACTTACGCTGAACGCTTCCCGGCGAATTTTCTCCATTTCATCCTCTTTTTCTTTTAAAGTTTTGCGTAATTCTTTGATTTCATTCTCTAATGTTAATAGCCGCTCCATTTTGGACGATTTAAAACTGTTTTCTTATAATTAGATAGTGTAAAATTGTAATTTTCGGTCAATTTTAATTCTACATACTAAAATAAACAATAATGATTACACGCTGCATGAAACCAAACAATAATAACAATTGCATAAGAGTGAGATAGTCATAGCATTTCTCGCAAGAGTGAAAGTGACAGCAAGAAAAACAATGCTGTAATACAAAATATTTTGCAACTAAGTCTGTAAGGAACGCGCCTGAATCTTTTGAAGTTTCTAGTGATGCAACAAAGGTGTTACAGGTAATGATAATTTAAAAAAATATTTGAATCGTAAGTTCGATAATTTTCAACTATTGTACGTATGAAATGTGTACGCAATAATAATTTATTTATGCAATTGGGAAGGTCGGTCATAGCTCATTGTAGATGGTGTGTCCATAGCTAGGACCCAATCTGATCAATTACGTTACAATATTTTGAAATATAAAGTGGCATTAATTGGTTTTAGTCAATTATGATGTTTGGAACTACGCCGTGCGCCACGGTTACTTTCCCTACTGGAATAATCGACAATGCTAAAACAAAATCACAATGTCATAACAATCAACTTAACTCATACTAACATAATAATCAGCTTAAAATGATTCCACTGCTAGGGCACAAGCCTCCTCTCATAAGAGGGAATGGGCTATAATACACCAAGCGGGCCCAGTGCGGGTTGGTAGATGTTACATGTCTGCAAATTTTCGGTTCTAGGACATGCCGGTTTCGTCACGATGTTTTCCTTCACCGTTTTTAGAGAGCAGTGGTGATGAAAATAAATTACACAAAGTAATACGCCTGTCTGGGGTCGAACGACTTACTGCTACGAGTAAAATTAAAAGTAATTGCTTAATTTAAAAAATCTAAATATTGTACACAAAAAAAAATCAAGTAATCACATTAATATTTTCTCTCGCGGGGATCGAACCCATACGCCATACATACCTTAGTAAGTACTGACATGTTTTGGTGTCAGCTCTAAAGTTAAAAGAAATAAATGACAGCTCAATGCCGCTCGTGGTGTAAAAACATAGTATCAGGTCAGTTCTGCTAAAATGACTGTCCAGGGTGCGTATATTTAAGTACTAGCTGGGCCCCGCTGTTACATCCGCTCTCGTCTGGCGGCCCCGTCCCATCGCGTTGCATCGCCTGCTAGCGCTGTTCCTCTTGTTCTTTTGGCTCGCTTTCTAAGGTTCGTAGCGTGATGTTAAATAGCCTATAATTTGGCTCAAGAATTCGGCTATCAAAAACAAAAGATTTTTTTTCAAATCCGACTGGATATAAAGTAATGAGTAAAATATAAATCGACCAGTAATCCGCTTTATGTTATTAGCATAGATCACCACTCGTGAAGGCTATTCCAATAGGGCTATACCTACATTAATAATAACAGGCAGTTTTACCTTTTCAGCAGCATTTTCTATGACAGCACACTATGACGGGAGTTTCCCGTATTCTCTATGACAAAATGATTCGCACGTCCCTAGATTACGTCAGTCAGGTATTCCCCTTATCATAAACGTAGGTATGTTATCTATTTCCAAATGAGAGTGACTTAAGTGGAAGAATTCTAAACAATGTATTGTATTACAATCATTTATTTTGAGAAGTCTTGTATTTCATAGTTTCATCAAAAGTGTACCTACAGTTATACTCAGTTTTATCTTACGAATATGTTTTGGTTACATTGTCATAGTGATATAGCCGTAAGTAAAATAACAAAATAAGTGCTCCTAATACCTAACATACAATTTTAAAAAAAGTGTTCACAAGTCATTATAATAATATTGTGATAACATTGCGGTACATTTTTATTCTAAAAACAATTAGGTAATATCTAATGGATTCTAGGTGCTAAAAATAAACATAAGTAGGTAGTTATGAAAGTAATTAAGGACATTTTATCAATGCAATTAAAGATAAGACCTTCGGAGAATCATAGATGTCTCATTAATGCTGATGTCATTGCATTACTCCAGAAGGACTAGGCAGAGTTATACCTTATAGTGCACCGACATTTCGCCAATTAAGTTTTTAAGTCATATGTAATAGAGGGAGTCTACTGCCAGCAATCGGGCACAAATCTAGACTATGATATATTCTTCTTAGCGTATCGATGACAATTCAAATTGAGTCAGCCCAAAATTTGGCGACGAGTTTGGCACTTTCAATAGCGTCGTAGGAGTACACTATATTGATTCCTAATCACCATCAGAATACTGCGGAGATGAGAATGTTGAGATGGATGTGTGGTGACAAGAATGGATAAAGTAAAGAATGAGCATATAAGAGGAAGTATGAAAGTGGCGTCTGTTACTGAACAATTGAATGGAAGTCGTCTATCCTGGTATGGACTTGTAATGAGGGATGAAACGCCTGTTACCTACTAAAAAAGTGATGGATATTAATGTTGATGGATGGAGAGGGCGAGGAAGGCCAACGAAAAGATGCATGGATCGTGTGAGGATTGATATGAAAGAGAAAGGAGTAAATGAAGCCGTGACGACTGACAGGGGAGAATGGAAGAAGAAAACGTGTTGCACCGACCCCAAGTAGAATGGGACAAGGCAAGAATATGATGATGATTAATAATCAGTATCATCTGCCTATCATATCCCCAACAGACAGTCGATCCTCCAGTATAAGCGGATGCAGTGGAACCAGAAACTTACATGGAGCGACTGCCTCACTGACCTCCAAATGAAGATCCAGTCTCCGTGGCTATGGCTTCCCTACGTAATAGAAGTCAGCAGCCCAAAAGTCTAACAATAACTTGTCAAGGAGTATTTTTTACCTAGTAACCAGGTTGTGGAGGTTAGATAAGCAGTGGCTAAGCAATAACAGTCACCCAGATCGATCTTTATCTTTTGGACCGTGGATTGGTGACCACCCATTCTGAGAATCAAAATGGAGGTTGTAACATAGCGAATCAAATTATAGCAATTACCAAAAATCTGTACCTCCTTCAGAACGAAATTATATTTCGAAATTAATGTACACCCGCCATATTGATGGATTTTTTGCAGCTAGGTACAATATAGTATGTTTTAGGTACACTTTTTTTGTAATAGGTATAATTTGATACGCTATGGTACACCGCCATTTTGACTCACGCCGAGATCCTCCGTGCCTCGAAAAGCACGTTAAGCCGTTGATCCCAGCTGTCATTTGTAGATCGATGACAATCGTTACAGGTAGTCAATGGCCTGAAAGTCTGACAACCAGTCTTACCAAAGGGTATCGTATTATCCAGTACTAACTGGGTTGTTGGTCAGATAGGTAGTCGCTCCATGTAAAATACTGGCATTCCATTGTATCCGGGTAGACTGAAGCCGAGGTCAACTTAGTCAAGGCTAGGCAGATTATGACGATAATTGATTGATAAGACGTCCTTTACAGAGATGACCTAGATCTATATCTAGATATTTAGTTCCAGGTTAAAAACAGGCCGTTAAAGAGCCATTCCCTAGAACATGTTAAACAGAGAATAAATAATATTATGAATTATGTAATTGCTAATATAATTCTCTATGCCTATTACATTTTCACATAATATTCTACTACGCCTGTATTTCTTGCAGAGTATTATTTAAAAAAAAAGGATGCTGGTGGAATACATAACCACCTCCCTTTTTTAGAAATCGGTTAAAAATATTAATAAGATATAAGCGGTAATCTCCAATGGCCTACCCATTGGAGATTACCGATATCTTATTGCAATATCAAACACACACAAAATTTATAAAAATATGTAACTCTGTCTGTCCGTCAGTTACCGTTTAACGGCTGAACGGATTTAGAGGAAATTTGGCACACGGATAGACCATTGCCTAGGTGCGCTTTAACTTACACAATATGCAAAGAACTATACTTAATTAGAAACTTTTAATAAATCATAATTTCAGTCAAAAGACGTCCACTACTGAGCAACTAAAAGACATATTATGTCCATCAGTGGACGTCCCAGGATCACCAGCACCACTGGTCTAGTCAGCTATCCTAATATATTTTTGTATAGTATAATGAAAATATGATATACTTTACTACGTTATTATTTTTACTAACATAATTTAAGACTGCAGTCGGACACAAATGGCTAATAATAATAACAGAATTTACGATTAAAATAACAAAAAAATAGCTACCTACCTTAATATCAAATTAATGTCGGATGATACAGGGTGGTTATCACGTATCTAGGACATCATACCAAAAATATCTACTGTTTCCTACAAAAGTGCAGTTCATATTTCACGTAAGGTTGTTTTTCATTAATAATCGTGAATTTGTGGAATAATTTTGTATGAAAAATGAAAACAATTTTTTTTTTTTTTTCATAATTATGCCAAAAAATAATTCATATGCCAGTTGACTCTTTGATATGGTCTCATTCATGCTCTCGAGTTATGGGATATCAAAAAAACACCTTGTCTAGTGAGAAAATTAGAATTATTTGATATAGTATGGAACAGCTGTTTTTAATTTCGTTCGGAATGATCTACTGAGAATACGTGGTAACCCTTCCACCCTGTATATAAAATATAAAAAAGTTACTTACAACTTAAGCCGCTGTCGGTGTCACTAATACTACAAAACATACATATAGTATAACTATACATTATACTAGGCGGCCATCTTATGAAATCCCAGACATTATCATATAGCTGCTCAGACCAATATAAACTTATCCTTGTTTTGACAAACACTAGACGATATTTAAATGGGTGTAAAAATACCCATAACAAAACCGAAAGGCACTTGTTCTCCCCGTCATTGCAATATTTTTTTTGTTCTAGACCATACCTAAGAACCTTCAAGTTACGGAAATATTGGAGGTCGAAGTTTTAACTTTTTAATGTTATAACTTTAAATATCTCCACGAACCACTTACTATCAATGCATCCATCAGCATAATTTTTTGAGTGCGTTACATTGAGTCCTACCGTAAAAGAAGATTTTTTACATTATAATATTAGGTACGTATAATTTTTACGTTTGCAGAATGCTTGGTTGACAGCTTCGTGAAGGGTCCGTTTACACCTTGTATTTTCCAAATTCCAACAGTGTAAGAATACACTTAGATAACTATTGCTTTGTGTTGGAGAAAACAGGCATTCAGTTCTAATGACGAACTGTCGAAATTTTAAGACAGTTCTCTTTGGCTTTGCCCAGGCAGACTAGCGCAAAACAAGGAACTTTTACGTTGAGTTAAAAACTTTATAGTGTCATGAAGTGCAAAGTAGTACAGACATCGACGCTGACATCGAATGTGCCCACAAACAATCGCAAGCGTTTTCTTTTCTATTATGGTATTATTCAATAGTAGCTAAAAAAATTTTGCACTGCGCTCTGCCTTTAGTTTTCGATAAAAATTGATTTGACAATAATTTGGTTTAGGACGTATTTGTGACATATCGTCGGGGATAGTGGAAATCCGCGAATCTACCATACGTAAAGTTCGCGTATCTGCACAACGTGAAGGTTTACAGGGGAAGGTTATAAGTTTATATTTTTTTTATTTCAACGATTTTTGAAGTCTTTTTTAATTGAATAGTAACAATTTACGTGTTATATGTATTGTTAACAGTAGAAATCTGTTAAAGTTATTAATTTAGTCGCTACGACAATGCGTAATTGAAATTGGCTCCATTTGTCAGATACGCGGAATTATCCAATGCTAGTTCCGCGGATTTGCACTATCCCGACGATATTATAGTTTTTCTTTCGTTTCCTTATTCTTTGTGTGTTATTGTTAATTGTCATAGGAAAGTTTCCCTGTAAGCACAAATTCTTTGAACTTTTGACTTTGTTTTAATGCTCTCAATCTTTCCTTATTACAATCGTCCATCAACACTATGGGAGACAATTTTCCCTCAATTTTAGTGGACGATACTTCCGGAGTATAAGCCTTTTTAGAAGTAGATGGATTTCCGCAGTTCATACATGGTTTGGTTGTAGTATGAACGCGTATATCCTTAGTCAGTTTGTTAGTACACAGACGAGCTTCGTCCTTTGTATGTACATTATTCATTTTTTGTGAATGAATACCCGAAGTGCTAGCGATGTTTTGGACTTTTGTGGTTAGAACATTTTTAGTAAATGTGCTAGATTCAGGTTGGTTGAGGAGTTTGGTCTTTACTTGCTGTTTTACGTTAAGCACGCTGGTAGAACCCTGGTTTTTTGGTTTGTTAACTTGTGCATTTACGTATGCCGAGCTGCATTCAGCTTTTACTGGATTTGCGCCCGAATCTAAGATCAATATCTTTTTCTGATTTGATTTTTGGTCTAAATATGCCAGTTGAGCGTGTAACCTCGCCATAATTTGTGGCAAAACTACAGATTTCTCGTAAAAATCTGGACCTTTAGTGTAGTTAGCGGTCTGACTTTCAGGTTTTAGTACACGTTTCTTTTTATATAGTTTTTCGTCTTTTTGAATGGCTTTGACGGTGAAGTTTGTTGAAGAATCGTTTAACTGAATGTCCGAATATGTTTCGGAAGGACGAGAATCTTTCTCATAACTTCCGTTGTCGAATCGGGAGTCTTTAGATACGCAATTGATGCAACTTGAACGGGAATATTCTTGAATTATTTCAGATTTTTTTGCCGACTGCGCAACAGCGAGAACGTGGTTATGTTTTTCATTTATCTTTTTAGGACTTTCTTGCTCCAGCAGCTCGTCTGCCATAACCTGAGGCGAACTATTAATACTGTCAAGAACTAGTTTCTCTAAAGTTTTCTGCATCAAAACTTCATGGATTAAATCTTCAGGATCTGAATCAGGTTCCGTAAATACCTTTGGCACTAAAACTCTTGGTTTCTTCTCAATAAAATCATTTTTCTTAATAGTTTCTTCTTCAGGCCGCGCAATGTTCACCCAATCAACCTTTTGACCAGACTCGAGCATATCAAAAAATTGTTTAAAACCAGCATCAACAACCGTAGAAACATTATTTGCAACATCTTCATCAGTAGCGCCATTCTCTTTCTTTTTAATATGGTGCGGCGACACTAAAATATTCTGGTACAAATCAACTAAATCAAAATCCCGATTTTTGTCAAGGAACGCCGGATGCAAATCCGAGTCCTGAAATCCCGAATCTCGTGAGCAATCGTCGATATCGATAAGTTTATCGACCTTGGTCGCATCACTGTTGTTGGCGCCATTTTTCTGAGGTTCCAAAACGTCGTAGGCGTTAAAATTCTTCAGCAGGTTTGGCGGAATCTTAATTTCACTTTCGTTTGAAGTATAGCGCTGCATGTTTCTTGATTTAT
Organism: Noctua fimbriata; assembly: GCA_905163415.1. NCBI lineage: Eukaryota > Metazoa > Arthropoda > Insecta > Lepidoptera > Noctuidae > Noctua > Noctua fimbriata. Next base: position 8,571,015 of record LR990950.1, read on the forward strand.
CTGTAAAAGAGCACACCCGTTTTTAATTCTAGTTTAGAAATAATGTTTTCGAGTCTGATAACCAGTCTTACCAGCAACTGGGTTGTGGAGATCAGATAGGCAATTATCGCTCCATATAAAATACTGGTATTCAGCTGCATTCGGTAAGACTGGAAGCCGACCTCGACATAGGTAGTGTGGTAGGTTATAGTACAACTAAAAAACCCGACTACTGAAAAATCACGCTCTAATTAAATTCGGGGTTTACAAGGTAAAATCGACTCCTCCTATTGTTGAAGTCTGTTAAAATGTAGCATATGTTACCCAGGCCATAATAACCAATCGATTGACATCTTATTATGGATGAATAGTTTAGGCGCTACGGAGGAACATACGTAAATTCAAACATACATACAGACTGCTAAAATCATAACCCTTCCTTTTGGCTTTGCCGTAGTCTGGTAATAACGAGGTTAGACCAGTGGTCGTCACATTTTTTTGGTGAAGGGCCACATAGGACAATATGAGGTCACTGTGGGCCGCTCGTTCTTGTATCATTTAGTTGACACTACCAATCAATGGACATATTTTTATCACCTGTCAAAACGCGATTGGCAAAATAAATAAACTCAACTCAAAGCATTTATTTCAATAAGACCATCACAGGCACTTTTGAATGTCAAAAAGCAAAAAAAAGCGAAGCTACAGTCACAGTCACAAGGCATAATAACTTGAGAAAGTACTGTAGTTGCACATTCCAAAGCGTAGATCTCTATGGAGAAGAATGGGCAAGAAACTCCATGGACACTCTTTTAAATCAAAATATTGTTACAAAATCTTGGTTACATCATTCATGTTGAGATACATATATGTGAGAACGATGTAGAAAGACGTGCACATTAAGAGCGCCCGCGTTAAATTGTGCACAGCCTCGTAAACTTTTATAGTGATTAGGCACATTTTTCCAAAATTCAATGTGTTTTTGCTTTTCACGATGTTCAATGAAATGAGCTAAGAGTTTTGTGACGTACTTTAGTTCGATGATTTCATTCAGCAAGAAAAATCAAACTGACTAAATAAAATCATATCGTTGTCTTCAAAATGCCAAGGGCTTTTTACTCAAAGAACTATTACCCAATGTATTGTCTCTTTTATGTACAAAAAGATAATAATACATATCTACAGATACAGTTATTTTACATTTAACATAAACCTTATGTTAATGAGAATAAAAGTGAAGATAAAACAGCAAAATCGGAAATAAAATAATAATAAAAGAACAGTAGTAGTGTTTACGAGTCTAACAAGAACAACCAGCCTTATAAAGGGGTATTATATTACACAGTAACTGGGTTGAGGAGGTCAGTGAGTCAAATGCTCAATTCTATAGTTACATATTATACAGGGTGAAAGGGACACCGACATAACAACACAAAACTGATTAAAAAGAAATGTTAACCAACAAAAGAGGCACTAACCACAACCTAGAAAGAAGAAGACTGACACTAAACAAATAGGGATAAGGGCAGCAGAATAAAGGTCACAGCTCATTAGAGCCACCCACCCCGCACCGCCTCGTCGCACGGCGTCCACTCGTTGTCGACAGGTGGTCCACGGGTGGACGCCGCGTTATCACCAAAACGTCGCGCGGTCAACCAGTGGACCCCGCGCGGTCAACCAGTGGACCCCGCGCGGTCAACCAATGGACCCCGCGCGGTCAACCAATGGACCCCGCGCGGTCAACGAGTGAACGCCGCGTGGTCAACGAGTGGACGTCGATTGGTCCACGAATTTTCGAGTAGTCTATAAACTTATACAGTACAGTATTATAAGTTTATAAGTACTTATACAGTACTTATAATATTTTTATATGCATTCAGTATTGTATTGTATAACGGGCTGGTGTCCGCAACTCCACGTCAAAGCGCGTATTTTGCGTGCGGTTTATTAGTGCATGCAGATGCATTCAGTAAAAAGCTGTTATTTTGAAATTACAAACAGATATTTCTATTTTATTATTTGTATATAGATAGACCCATAACAGGCACTTTTGAATAGTCAAAAACAAGCCCTATACATACAGTCTACAGTCCAGGTACAGGCATAAAATATGTGAACACACTGTAGTGCCCGTTCTCAAAGTTCCTCAAAGAGAAAAATGGGCAAGAAACTCTATGAACATTCTTAAATCGCGAGCCAAGTCAAGATACTTGATTTTCTTACTTTTTTTTTTAGTTACTTTGCGTACCTACAATATTATATTATACATTTTTAAATTAAAATAACTTAACAATAAACTAAAAAACTGCATCAAAAAAACTCGTCAATGCTGTCAACCAATATTGTTACCAAGAGGGGGGGGGGGGGGGGGGTTGTATGGCAACTCTTAAGCCTCTGGCCAAGGTAAAAGCCAACCCTTGGGTTACGGGAAGTGTCAACGAAAGGTTGCGAAATTACATGTTGACTGTGTTAAATTGTTACCGGTTACCCTACACTTCTAGAATATTTTTGTTTTTGTGCTTTTTTATTTTTTCTTTGCTAAAACTGTACATTCGTTTTTTAAACAAGTTAAATATTTCTCATGTAAGTGAAATTTCTTATGGGAAATAAAGACATCTCAAATCCGAAAAGGAATTGGATTTATTATTGTTTTGATAGGTAAAAGGTACGATGGGGTTGACATATCTGTTTAGATAATAACCCCAAAACAAATAAACAGAAAAAAAAAATTGTTTTGATAAAAACAAGAAACCTGCTTACTATGCTGTCAATAATATTTAATTTTATCCAAATTCAACCCATTTGACGGAATTAGTCTTTCTTGTACAAATTTCTTTGCTTTGTTAAGAATCCTTATCTCTCCTACTTTCTAGAAACCGCTACAATCTACACCATCATCTGCCCAGCCATTTCCCAACTATATTAGGGTAGGTTTCCACTCTAACTGCAGCTAAATACAATTATATCGTCAGTACCATATCTGACCTCTACATTCCACAAACAAATAAACAACCAATTCAATTGTATGATAATTTACTTACCATCAGTATTCACTGATAAGTCTGATAGCAGGAATGTGTCAAAAACTTATTGGTCACCAACTTTTTTTGAAACTTTTACTCTTTAGGTAGTAACTCTTACTTGAGTAAAAAGCCCACGTTTTTTTAAATAAGGAACTTTAGCTTCCAGTCTGGACTAATTTTAGAACACGATACAGGATTAGTATTCCAAAACAAAAGTTGCATTCATTGTAAGTAAACTGTACGTGTCGTGTACTAACAAAACAAACTGTCAAAAATGCATAATTCCCGTCCTAGACATTTGCGAATCGTCTTGAAATTGTGACTATCCAAAGAAGGCTCAATTTTTTTTTGTTGCAGGAAATGGCACCATTAATCCCGTAGCTGCATTATGCTGATGCGGAAATGTAAGTTAATTGTAATTTGGATGGATCTAAAACTGGAACAGCTAGTTCGTTGCGCTGCCGTGTTGCAGTAACGCGACCCGTATAGCTGCACGCCACTTTGGAGAGTCCAAGAGAAAGGACTCCTTATACTTTGGACTCATGTTGTGAATAGTAGGTGCTGTAGCTGTAGGAGCAATCATCTGCCTAGCCTTTTCATTTCGCAACTATGTTGGAGTTTCAACTCTAACTGGATGCAACTGAATACCAGAATTTTACATGAAGCGACTGCCTATCTGACCTCCACAATCCAGTAAGTGCGGTAGTAAGTGGGTAATAAGATACCCCTGACTGGTTGTCATACTTTTGGCGTACTGACTGACTACCTGTAACCAGTGTTAGAGATTTATAAATGACAGCCGGGACGGCAATACCAATGGCTTAACGTGCTCTCCGTGGAACGGATTACAGTTGGTATGAAATGGATAGTCACCCATCCATGGACTGACTTTTTCAAGCACTGCTAACCTTGAAGATCAACTTCTGTGGCTGTTATTATTTAGCCACGAGCGTTGTTGCTGTCAGTGACAGTAGGAGCAATATTATCCAGGGATTCTTAATATTATGATGTGGACACGACACCCTTCTTTGGAGAAACAATGCAAAGCAGAAGAAGCATCTACCCCTGCCAAGCGATGTCCTGGCATACATAGTTACTTACTACAGGAGTACCGTTCGATACGACGACGTAATAAACCGTGTGCTATATAACAGAACACAGTCCCACAGTAACAGATCAAAAATTATCTCAAAAGATTGTACCAACGGCATCGATTGGGACAATGCATGGCTTTTGTAACCCAGATTTACCCGTTCACCCATTTTTGCTGGGAAAAGATTAAATACAGACACAGTTTTACTGTCGCTTTTATTAATTAATTATGGATGTAGGATAAACCAGCGCAGCGCAACCACATCGCACAACGCACCCTTAAAAAAGCTAAATAGAGATTGACTACTCTTAAAAGCCACACTTTATTTAGCTTTTGTCACAAGGCATTCGCCGTAGTGTGGACCTGTCTTACTTTCCTCGACCTAAATCGGGGAAGTCCAGGATACCACTTTGTTTTAGGCTGTTCTTTCTACCGAAAAAAAAAGCGTATTTATTTTAGAAAATATGCATAAATGTGTGAATTACACTTTTGTCAGCGAATGTATTCCAAACAGCTAATAAATAGCTGTATAACAATAAAACCGTAAAGATTTTTATTTAGTTCATGTGTTGTATATTTAGTTTAGAAAGAATTATAATTTGGCGTGTCCGCGAAATATTGACTGACACACTGACACTGACAATCAAATTGACGTTTCGGAGTCGCATCTTGCAAGTTTGCGTTTGCGATCTCCGGTCGCGAAGCTTTCGCAAATTATTGTTTGCTTCGACAAAATAACGAAAAAATTAATCGCTAGGACTTATTATGCATTCCTGATTTATCTGAAACACAGTTAAGATCACTATATACCTGCCATTTTTGACTTAAATGGTGTTTTAGAGTGAATATGTGATCAAAAATATGTGTCGGCGTTTTCAGATCATATTTCAGTGTTCTTATAACAATTTGCTTGATTGTTTCGTGAGAACAGAAGTGTTGTGTTCGTGTTTTTAGATTTAGTGGCCGTCGAGTGTGCCAGATGTAAGTATACGATTAATTTGATATTCAAGCTTACCTCGATTCTTGTACTGTAAATGTTCAGTTTTACGGCCTTTTAGTCATTTATGAAGTATTTCATAATCATCGGCATTAACTGAATGAATTACCTATAACCTGGGGCTTTTTTTCCCGATGTTTTTGAGACATAATAATATGAATGTGAATCAAGCAAAAGGAATATCTAAGGATTGTAGCAGGCTCAAGTGCTCTGTCAGTCAGTGCTCTGTAGATTCTGCTGACCCTCACGGGTAAAAGTTTAAGCATGTTTGTGTCTATTTAAATAAATTACATTAAAAGTAACATTTCAATAAGATTCCAATTGCCAGTAAACCTTTCATATTCATATTTCAAGGCAAACAAAATACTGCTTTGAAGTAGTATTTTGTATTCTCACATATGCTCTTTAATACACCCTAAATGAGTTCATCATCATCATTCTCCTGCCCTTATCCCAATTCGTTTGGGGTCGGCACAGCATGTTTTTTCTTCCATACTTCTCTATTACTCGTCATCTCATCAGACACCTCCCTTTCTTGCCATATCATCCTTCACACTGTCCGTCCATTGTTTCTTTGATCTTCCTCTACTCTTATACCTCTCTCATTGCTACTCAAAACGTTTCTCATATCATTTTCCTCATTCCTCTGTATGACACGCCCATACCACGACAACCGATTACCAAGTCAAGAGCCACTTTCAGACTTCCTCTTATGTACTCATTTCTTATTTTATCCATTCGCTTAACATAACACATTCCCTTTAGCATTCTCGTCTCAGCCACATGCAAATACCTTTCATTCATCCCTAAATGAGTTATAAATCAATATTGTCTCTCTGTAATCCTTGTTACAATCTGTCTTTTAAACTAATAATATTGTAAACAGAAAAGATTTGTATATTTGTAACAAATAAACTCAAAAACTACTTGACCGATTTAAAAAATTCTTTCACTATTAGAAAGCTAAATTATCAGGAAGCAACATAGGCTAACTGATAGATCGAGTTCCTAACGTCGAAATCCGAAAACACACAAAGGTTTTCGATATTGGAAATCGTGTTACGGAACTCAAATGGAGTTGAGCAGGACACCTAGCAAGGCGCAGTGATAACAGGTGGACTAAGGCTGTCACCGAATGGTGTCCAAGAACTGGCAAAAGAAACGTGGGTTGTCCGGCGGCAAGCTGGGCAGATGACATAGTTGCCATCGGGGGGAAAACCTGGATGAGGCTGGCACAGGACCGTGGGGATTAGCACAAGAAAAGAGAGGCCTATACCCAGCAGTGGGTGAGTTCGGGCTGTGGATGATGATGATGATGAACATAGGCTATAAATTATATTTATATCATGCAAATTAGCCAAGCTATCACAATTTCTGCGGACAAAGTGCTAGTTAAAATATATATTTTTGAATGATGAAGACCCTCCATTGTGTCACACTGTGTAGAATGTCTATTTTTGCATCTGTAATTTGTAAAGATGGACCGAAATTCGTTTCACATTCGGTATTACTGAATTTCGGTAAGTTTGGTACATGGACTGAATATTCAGTTATCGTATCGAACATTCGGTTGAACAAACATTTAGAAATATTTAGGACAGACTAGTAGTATGTATCAGTAGCGAAGGGTCAATTTTTTTTAAGAGGTTAGCTGAATTACAAATCTTTAATGTAATTTTATTATTTGTCTATGGAATACTGATTGTGCCCGTTTTTTATTTATTTATTTATTTGGATCTCCAACAAAGAATACACACAGACAATATAGGACACAGTATTACAAATGTTCTTTTAGGTGTGTTCCTTCAATTATAGGAGACCACAGCATGCCCATAAAACTAGGTTTTAACACATAAAATATAAAACAATGAAAATATTACAAAAAACAAAATAAAAACCAGAATAATTATTAAAAAGCATTTGATGCATTTGAAACAGAATTGATAAAATTGTTTCACATACAAATTATAGTTATCACTCTACATTTATAGCAGTGGTCAATATTTTTTTGTATTTAGAGATTGTGAGGGTTATGTCCATGTCAGATTGCTTTGTTTTGAAAGGGAAGCCGGTAGGAATCGAGTTGTATGGAACCTTCGCCCCTGGTATGTTTCCTGCATTTTGCCGGATGAATTTGCAGCTAGTTAAATGCAATCATTTCGCATATGAGAGCCAATGAAATACTTCTTTGGCTCTTAAGGTGGAAGAGTTAGGGTAGCCTGTGAAATTCAAATTATCTTACGTTTTTTTGCAATTTGCCGGTCAGTGTTAGGTTTTATGTTTAACAAAATAGGAATTGCGGCCATAAAACATGTAGTTACAGAATTGTAGTCATGAAAATCCTCAATACAACCTTTTAATCCCATTGAATGACTATTTCGTGTAAAAGTCATTCTTGATTATAATTCAGTGAAGTGAAGCCATATTTGTTATGGTTGCAAATCATATTTTAATCAACATACAACCTGACAGTGACCGGCCAATTACATAAAACATAAGAAGATTTGAATTTTGCAGGCTACCCTGGCACATCCCCCTTAAGTCATCAATTTGATAATTTCGTTATGATACAGTCTTTTAGCATTTGCTGCTTAGAAATAGGAGTTATGCAGACTTTGTTGCCTAATGCAGAGAAGTTTATAGTTAGAAACATGATCATACTTTTTAAGGTTAAATACAAAACGAAACTTGCAGTTTTCAAAAGAAGAGTGAAAGAACATTATCTTTCCATTTCGTCATAGTTGCATAAGTATTTGTTATTAGTTATTTTATTGTATTTACAGTATTGTTTTGTTTTGTCTCTATATTTATAAATATGTGAGTATATTCTTATATTTAAATAGTTCTGCTTTATGTTTTATGTATTCCATTTTCTCTTCTTCTTTTACACACTATGTCTACATCTCTTTTTTAGTATCTCCTTTCGCAGATATGCTGGAAGAGATTTCTTTAGAAATAAGCCTCACCTTTGTACTATTGTCTGTTCCTTTCTTCTTTTCTGTATTTAGTGTGTACATAAACTGTTAAATAAATAAATAAGTTTCCAGAGACAAGAGAATGCAAGAGCGAGCGAAGTTAGCTCGCAAATTTTGGCAACCTTCCTCAGATAAATTAGGTTATTTTTGCTCATTAAGTCAAATATTAGAATCGGAGTAAATCTCGACTTATATTGAACTAGCTTATGACCGCGGCTTCGCCCGCGTAGAGTTCGATAATTGTCCCACAGGATCTTACTACTGGGATAAAAAGTATCCTTTGTGTTAATCCAGGTTATAAACTATCTGTGTGCTAAATTTGATCCAAATCCGTTCAGTAGTTTTTGCGTGAAAGAGTCAACATCCATCCATTCATTCACACAAACTTTCGCATTTATAATATTAGTAAGAGTAAGATAAGATTGAGTAAGTATAGGATGTAATAGCGAGCGAAGCGAGCTCGAAAATTGTACCATTCCGCCTTGGACAGATCGGTTTCTCTATTGTTGTCTGAGATTTAGAGGGGGTTATTGAACTCTCAAAACCCCACCACTGTTTACGGCCCTGCAAGCTCTCATGGCGCCGGGTTAAAATAAAAGATGTGTTTTTGTTTACATTGTTTCCATAAATCTCATCATCATCATCTCCTAATTTCAGTCCACAATGATGGAAGGCTGCTGCTCCCGCTTCACGGCGGCCGAGGGCGGAGCCCGGCTCGCTGCGGCTGCCGCTACGAAGAACATCCTAGCCGTGGAGTACGCCAGCTTCATACCTGTGCGATTGCTGTATGAGAAGGCCTATCAGATTCGAGGGTGAGTTGTGCTGAAATTGTTTTCTCTTACTCCTGAATTCTGGGGAATAAGTGGTGAAAGAGTGATGGTCAGTTTAATGTGATGTGAAGAGCTCGTGGCTAAATAATAACAGCCGCTCGGGTCGATCTTTAGGCGAAGCCGTGCTTACCTAGGTAAGTCCGTGGATGGGTGACCACCCATTACATACCGTGCTTCGGAAAGCACGTTAAGCCGTTGGTCCCGGCTGTCAATTGTAGATCTTTAACAGTCGTTACAGCTAGTCAGTGGCCCGAAAGTCTGACAACCAGTCTTACCAAGGGGTATCATATTACCCGGTACTAACTGGGTTGTGGAGGTCAGATAGGCAGTCGCTTCATGTAAAATACTGGTATTCGGCTGTAAAATTCCGGTTAGTGCCTAACCTGGTTTTTATGTCGCCCATGGGCCTCTGACTTGGCTTTACATGCCATCGAGAAAATAAATATCTCTCAGGCATGCTGGTTTCCTCACGATGTTTTCCTTCACCGAAGCAATAGTTGTACAATACGCACATGAATCCGAAAAATCAGAGGTGCGTGTCTTGGGTTCGAACTCGAGACCTATGACATGGCAGTCCGACGGTGCACCACTAGACTTACAACTCCATGTTCTAATCAATCCATCTCCATTTCCAGTTCTCTCAACGGAGGCAAGAAACGTTCAATATACATCACCCGCGCCAGCCGCGTCCAAGTGGTGGCCTTCGAGTTGAAGATCCTGACAGATCTGGGGACGATAGCAGCACAGGCCTATGAAGAAGTGGGTGACTGGGTCGCTGAACTTGAGTCTAAGGAGGTAAGGTTCTAGTCTGGATAAACATAATGCAGGGTGAGGTTAGGTCGAAGTGTATACAGGGTATAAGGGACAGCCCTCCGCAGACTGATGGGGTGAATTCAGTATATCATACTAAGATGACCGGTACAAGAAATTATTTCAGGAATGTTGTGGGAATCCAATAAATTTGATTTGTTTTATTTCCTCATACGCAATGTATCGTTACCGTGGCAAAACGAACCTGGCGAACGGCAAGCGCGACGACGAGTTCGATGAACTCTGTAGCATTTTTATTTTAGCCGTATTATTTACATAAAATGAGTGCTGCTTACAGGAAATGTAATTTTACATTTAAATAAAGGAATAGTAAAAGAAAAACAAATAAAAAATGCGAAGAAAAATTCCGGTGGAATATGATTCAGAATAAGGAGCTTAATGCACCCTGTCAGTTTGTGGAGGGCTGTCCCTTACACCCTGATTATAGTACGCCCACATCTCAGCGGTTAATTTTAACATAACATCACGCCTGTAATCCCCGAAGGGTTAGGCAGCGGTGTATCTAATAGTACACCCACATTTCGCCAGTTATGTTTAAGTTCCATGTAATGGCTGCGGGACTGTTCGTAAGAGATACCGCGGCCCTGGAACACAAAGGGCAAAGAAGGAACATGGATGGGTTTTAGTCAGTACAAGTCTGACACTCCCTTCCGCTCCGCCCAGAGCGGGGGGGGTCATTTGTTGATTTTCCACACTAAAAAAAAAAAAAAAGTCCCGTGTAATAGGGGGCGAGCCTATTGCTATCAACCGGGCGCAAATCCATATTTCGTGGCTGCTACTGAGAAATTCCTGATGGAAAAACCCAATAACACTGCCCGACCTGGGCATCGAACCCGGGACCAATAAGATAATAAAATTCAAAATCCAATGACTCACTGAAAGTCTTTCTCTATTTTCAGGTAGTAATCTGCACATCCTCGGTACTGAAGAAGATTCTAGAAGAACAACTCCTGAATATGTGTAATATCAACGTGCTCATTGTAGATAGCTGCCATCTCATATACAGGGATGTAGATTTGAAATATGTAAGTAACATTTCTTTCACAGCATCATTTGGGTTATCTACAACATTAGTTTTAGTATATGCGAAATCTGAAACACGTGTCTAGTATTTTTATGTAAAGAAACTATGTACAAAATTTCAAAACTGTATCATGAAAAATCTTAAAGTTATAAGCTTGTTCTGTTACCTAGTTGTCCGCACTAAAACGTTGTCACCACGCAGCGCGCGCCTCCAGCGTCGTTTTGAGCTCATTGATCATTGATTTGGCAGTAGGTACCTAAATTATTGCGATAGGTACTCAAAGTCGCTCAGTGTCCAACTTTTAACTTTTTTAAATATTTTTGCGACAAAATATAACATGGTTTAAAAATGATTGGAATCGATTCTGTTACTTATTCCGAACAAACTATATTCAGGTTTCGCATATACTAAAAATAATGTTGTATACATCTATACAAATAAATAAAATTGAAGTGTCTGTTTGTAATATCAAAATAACAGCTTTTTAATAAAAAGTTTACATATACGGTACCCATAACAAAAAAACCTATTTAAAAAAAAATGGTCTGTCTTTGTTCCGGTTAATCTCTGAAACGGCTGGACCGATTTTGACGGGACTTTTAATGGCAGTTAGCTGATGTTTTATGGAGTAACTTAGGCTATTTTTATTTTTAAAAAGGATTAGCGTTCCGTGTAAAAAAATATACCAAAAAATTGTTAACAAATTCAAATAGGAAAGTAGTATTATTATAATAATTTGATAATTTCATCCGGACGAAGATCGCAACAGCTAGTCATCATCATCATCATTCTCCAGGCCTTATCCCAATTTATTTGCGGTTGGCGTAGCATGTCTTCTTCTTCCATACTTCTCTGTTACTCGTCATCTCATCAGACACTTCCTTTCTAGCCATATCATTCACACAGTCTATCCATCGTTTCTTTTGTCTTCCTCTACTTTTATAGCCATCTACATTCATACTCATTACTCAAGTATAAATACAACATTATTTTTAATATATGCGAAACCTGAATATAGTTTGTTCAGAATAAGTAACTGAATCGATTCCAATCATTTTTAAACTATGTTATATTTTTTCCCAAAATAATTTAAATAAGTTAAAAGTTGGATACCGAGCGACTTTGAGTACCTATCGCAATAATTTAGGTACCTACTGCCAAATTATTATTATCAATGAGCTCAAGACGACGCTAGAGGCGCGCGCTGCGTGGTGACCACTTTTTTGTGCGGACAACTAGGTAACAGAGTAAGCTTATAACTTTGTGATTTTTCATGATACAGTTTTGAAATATTATACATAGATTCTTTACATAAAAATACTAGACACGTGTATCAGGTTTCGCATATACTAAAACTAATGTTGTAGATATGTATTAATTAAATATCCATTTTACCCACAGATAATGAAATCCTACAAACAATGTCCCCGAGAAGACCAACCGATAATCCTAGCATTAACCTACCCTTTATTCACGCCAAATAAAAAAGACACCGATGAAAAAGACACCCCAGAAACAAAAGACGAGCCTCCAAAAAAGACAGAGATACAAGATGAAGATCGACAAGGAAAGAAAGAGATGAAGGATGCTCAAGCCGGCTTGTTACGGAAAAAGGACACTGAGGATAAGTCTACTGATGAGAAGGATTTGGATGAACTTTCAGGTTAGAAATATTTTCTTTTATAACCGTACGCGCGAATTATACAGCAACGGCGTAAGGTGAAGGCGCGGCGCAGGCGCAGCGAGGGCGTGGAACGGATAAGGAAACGAAAGAACGGCGTACCTGCGCCGCAGTGCTTAAGTGTAATTCACGACACGTCGCCTTCGTACATTTTCAAATATTTTGAAGCGGCATCATGCCCGCGCCGCGCCTTCACTTAACGCCGTTTCTGTATAATTCGCTACTACTATTAGGGTGCTCGTGGTTAAATAATAACAGCCGCTCGGGTCGATCTTCAGGTTAAGCCGCGCTTGGCTAGGTTAGTCCGTGGATGGGTGACCGCTCATTACATACCTAGTTTTCTTCGTGCCATGAAAAGCACGCCATTGATCCCGGCTGTCATTTGTTGATTTTTGACAGTCGTTACAGGTCAGTGAGTAGTCGGAAAGTCTGCCAACCAGACTTACCTAGGGGTATCGTATTACCCAGTATTAACTGGGTTGTGGAGGTCAGATAGGCAGTCACTCCATGTAAAATACTGGTACTCAGCTGCAGCCGGTTAGAGGGGGAGGCGACCCCAACATAGTTGCACACGCGCGTGCCCTCCACGCCAAGACACAATTTCACTTATCATTTTGTCACAAATGTTGTCGCTTGGCGTACAGGGCACACGCTTGCTTGTCACATGACAGTGGCGTTCAAAAGGTTAAATATGACTTGTAAATGTAATTTATATTTCGCACTCAACAGGAGCCTTACCAAGAATGACAGTAACGAAATACGAAGAAATGGGCTTGTATGAAAATGTGGATGACTTCGATATGTATGAGAAGCTGGAGTGGAAGATTGAGGAGTTGGAGGAAGAGCTGTGCTGCCAAATGGATCTCGCTGAAGATATCGATGGAGGGAAGAGGTGAGGATAGATTATTAGAATATTTTATTGTTTGTCAAGAACTTAAGAGGGAACAGAGGTGAAAAATAGGCATTTGAAGAAACTATTGCCGTCGTGCTGCGTCAAGCCTGCCCCCGTAGAGTGCAATAGGGACAGCTGCAACTCAGACCGATTATATCACAAACATTTTGACGAGATCGACGTTTTGTACTCCACTTTTCCTTCCTCAACAACTGAGCAGATTCAATTGTATTTGACATTAAAATTTTAAGAAAGAGTATGTCTAGGTTCCTATCAATCTCTTTTATGTTAAAAACTTATCGAAATTGTCTGGTAATCCTCTAATCACTGGCGTAAAAATGGTGCATTTTTTTGATGGTCATATTTTCATTATTTATTAAAAAAAAAAAAGAAATGTCAGGACGTGTCTACAGTAGATTAGCTAGATTTCACGAAAAAAAAATGATTGCTCTAGAGGCATTATTTACGAAGAAAAAAGGGAATACATTTGTATGGAGAATCGCAGCCCCTGTTCCCTCTTAAATGAGAATAGTTGGGGGTAACGTGGCTAAATATTGGCCTGACAGCCAACAAGGTAATAGGGCTTTAAGACTGTCTTTGTCTTTTTTTTTGTCCCGTCCTGTTGAATTTATAGTTTCTTGTTTTATTTGTGTTTTGTTATATTTTTTTTTGTAATTTTGTATGATGCATGTCATGTCCCTGCGGCAAACAAATATATTTTATTTCTTTCTTTATGACTTTTTAGTAACTTAAGAATATAATAATTTACAAAATTTTTTTTTTTTAGTAACTTAAGAATATAATAATTTACAAAATTTTTGTTTTTTAGTAACTTAAGAATATAATAATTTACAAAATTTTTGTTTTTTAGTAACTTAAGAATATAATAATTTACAATTTTTTTTATTTTTATAATGATTATAATTATAATTTTGTTTTGCATGTTAAGATAAGAAAAAAATACCTACTACCAACTTTTACTAACCCAACTTATTCTTTCTTACTTGTAAATATGTAGTTTAATAACAAGTTTTACGGAATCGGTACGCGAGTTCAACTCGCACTTGGCCGGTTTATTTTTATTTTCATTCACTACGTTTATTTCAAATATTTTCAAAATATCACCCAGGATTTCGATATCCTCAATTTCACCTAATTTACACTTTCTTTCAGAATATCAACGTCAGCTAAACCACGTGAGCTAATAATAGAGTACTCCGCCCGACCATCAGATGAGCAACTATCTCCAATATACATAGAGCTAGAGAAATATATGAGAGACACCGTGCAGGACGCTTTAGATTTCATTGAGGACCATCGGTAAGCATTTTTAATCATAACATCACGACTGAAATCCCCGAAGAGATAGGCAGAGGTGTACCTAATAGTACACCCACATTAGCGCCAGTTATGTTTAAGTGCCATGTAGTAGAGGGCGAGCCAATTGCCATCAACCGGGCTCAAATCCAGACTCTGTGGTTGCTACTGAGAAATTTCTGATGGCAAAACCCATTAACAATTTGCCAGACCCGGGAATCGAACCCAGTACTTAGCGCAAAGCGGTAAACTTGTTGTGGTGTAAGCGGACCATAAAGGTTCGCGCACATTATGTCGGGCCGCAGCGGATAAATCCGCTCAAATCGCTTGTATGTATTTTATATGAACTATCGCATACTATGCGAAGCGCAGCCCGTCACTAATGTGCTAAGTAAGCATTTTGCGCTGCGCTGCGGCCCGACATAATGTGCGCGAACCTTAATACACAGTTTAAAAAAAAAAACTCAAATACGTTGATTTTTTTTTTTTTAAATCGTTGCCCCTCCCTAGAATTTTCTGCTGTATCGTGAGTCCGTTTACAAACATGTAAACTCACATACACAAACAGCCAGACCCGGAACAAATACCTGTAGGCCATACAAATATTTGTTCCGTGCGGGAATCGAACCCGCGACACGCAGCGCAGCAGTCAACCGCGCCGTCTAAAATGTAATATTTATTATTGTTTCCAGGCACGACCCTACAGAGATATACGGCGACGAGATGTACGATGAATTCATGAGCATTCCACACCCCACCATTGACCCCAAGAATATATTTAAACAGTTCCTATATGTTTTGGAGCAGTTAGGTAAGCTTTATAATGGAACAGTAAGCCGAATCTTTTGCATAACTTTTGCGTGACGTCACTTGTCAACCTATCTCCTGTCAACCTATCTTCTGATAGGTACAAGTGACTAAAATGTCACAGCGCTGATATTCTAATCAGGGCTGTGACATTTTTAAATGTTTTGAAAACAAAAATGATAAAACAAAAAATATATTTTGAAAAAAGAATATAGAAATCGACCTCTAAAAAAATATTTTAAAAAGTAAAAAATAACGGAAGTCGATTATTTTTTGCAAAAATGGTTTTTTTATTAATTTAAGGGATTCCAAAATATCAAAGTTAGGATTTTTTCCACCGATTTTATTACTATTGTTTTAGAAAATAAGAAAGAAAGAAAATACATTTATTTGCATGCCATAAGTGCATACAGTATAAAAAAAAAAACCAAAAAAAAGAATTGTATTTAAACAAAACATTAAATAATGTGACACTGTGTGCCTTACGGCTGCGCCAAATAGGCCCAGTTCAGCAAAAAATTACATCACTACATAGTATAAAACAAAGTCGCTTCCTGCTGTATGTCCCTATGTATGCTTAGGTCTTTAAAACTACTCAATGGATTTTGATGCGGTTTTTTTTTAATTGATAGAGTGATTCAAGAGGAAGGTTTATATGTATACAAGGTGTACAAACAAACAACAACAAAACAACAACAACAACAAACAACAACAACATAATAAATGCAAAATCTCCCGTGTGGTCGCTCAGACCATGAATCTAAACAGCTTTTTTCTATGACTTTTGGAAATTCATAACTTTTTTTTTAGTTTTACTATACATGTTGATTTTCTTCTATTCTTTCTTTCCATTCCTATAGAAAATTCAATTTTTTATTTGCGAATTTCTAGAACTTGTAGAATAAAAGTTGTTCAATTTCATGGTCTGAGCGACCATGAAAGCGAGGTTTTGCATTTATTATGTTACACCTTGTATATTGCACCCGTGCGAAGCCGGGGCGGGTCGCTTGAACTAAATAACGCACATCTTCTTATCCCTTTGCGGGATACAGGTGTGATGAAACAGAAAATTATCTCAGTAGGTCACAGTGACAAATCAAACTATCTCACTCGACTTCAATCAAAATAATCACACACTCTCTCTTTCACTCCATCACACAGGCACTCTTACATGCGCATATACCACTTACACACATACAATCATTCACACACGCACACACACACACGCACACGCGCACACACACACACACACACGCACACACGCACACGCACGTATTCAATTATAAACATTATTGTAGTATTAAAAATTGCTTGTATGCCTCATGTACTACAATGTCCTTTTTTTATGAAATTTATTATTATTAATGTAGTATAAAATTGTTTTAGGTCCCTTCGCAGCCGACAAAGCAGCCATCTCCCTACTAACGAAACTAGAAAAACTAAAAATCAAAATCCCTTACGAAAGACATTTCATCCTAATGTGCTTATGTACGACCGTCTTTTTAAAAATCCGATGTTATACCGAATTACTATTCGACCAAATAGAGGACGAATGGGTAAGAATCAAGACATTTTCGTCTCCCAAAGTATTGAGATTCGCCGAAATTCTAGAAAAATTTCGGCCTCCGGATATTCGTAACCAGAATTTTCTACGACAGGATAGTGGTGTCCTGACGGATACTAAAGACGATGAGACTGGGAGCGGTTGTGATAGTATAAGCAAAGACAGCATAAGTAAAATGTTGAACGATGTTGAAGAATGTGATTTTAAAAGTTTAAGCAACAAAATTCAAGACAAAGTTAATACTTACGAGTCTAATTTAAAGGATCTTGATTCGCCCACCGATGAAAACTCTATAAACAGCTCAATCAATCCGGATAGTCAGATAAGTGAGACGGATATTCAAAACAAAAGTGAAAATAGCAATGATTCTCCGATTACCCCCAATACTACTGTAAGTGAAATTGATACTATAGACAAAGCCGGATACTCCGCAACCAAGACGGATACTCCGCCGGATACTCGCGTAAGTGGAATGGATATTCGTGGAAATGAAATGATGGTGCAGCAGAGAGGTATACTAGGATTTACAAGGCGTTCGGGATATCGACTGAGGTATCGTATTCTTTTTAATTATATTGGTTGTAAAAAAATAATTAAGAGTGTTAACGTCTTACGGCATTTCATACAAACTTTCAAGTAATTTTTAATCGAAATGACTGAACCGATTTTAATGAAACTTCATACGCATAAGCAGGATACATAATTCTAAAAACTTGGCAGAGAACATTTTCGAAAAATAGTGTTACAGCTAAATTAGACCGGTTTTAGATTTTCCATAGACACAGAAATTTCCAATTATCTCTTTTTTAAAAAGACATTTCGAAAAGTTCTCTGTACATTGCGATCACTTTTTAACCGACTTCTAAAAAAGGAAGAGGTTATGTATTCCACCAGCAACTTTTTGTTCATGTGTGTACACCGATTACTCCGTGATTACTGGGCCGATTTACGTGATTCTTTTTTTTTTAAAGTCACACACACAAACAGCCAGACCCGGAAAAAATACCAGCTCCCATAGCATGACCACCGTAGACAAGGATTTCTTTGACGTAAGAATCGACAAAATGACAGATAGTGCAAAGAAATCTGTCATTGTGTCGACACAATCTGTCATTTTGTAGATTCTTCCGTCAAAGAAATCCTTGTCTACGGTGGTCATGCTGCGGGGGCTGTAGATCATACAAATATTTGTTCCGTGCGGGGGTCGCACCCGCGACACGCAACGCAGCAGCCAATCATTGCTATCAAATTTTACAGGCGTGATGTTATGTTATAAGTACTATTCTTCTCTCTCTTTCTGTTCAGCAGTTAATACGTATATTAACTTTTCAGAGGTAAAACACGTATCCTAAGAAATAATGCGGCGAGGGCACTCCAACAACAACAGAACCCGGACGCGTTATGTGGTATCGTGTATATGAAGGAGCCGCTCATAGCGAAGGTCATGTTCTCCGTCATGGCGGTAAGTCACATTTTAATAGTAAAATTTGA
Organism: Noctua fimbriata; assembly: GCA_905163415.1. Taxonomy (NCBI): domain Eukaryota; kingdom Metazoa; phylum Arthropoda; class Insecta; order Lepidoptera; family Noctuidae; genus Noctua; species Noctua fimbriata. Next base: position 8,589,519 of record LR990950.1, read on the forward strand.
GATGCGGAGCAATGAGGAAAGTCATCATCATCATCATCCACAGCCCGAACTCACCCACTGCTGGATATAGGCCTCTCTTTTCTTGTGTCAATCTCCACGGTCCTCTGCCAGCCTCATCCAGGTTTCCCCCCGATGACAACTATGTCGTCTGCCCATCTCGCCGCCGGACGACCCACGTTTCTTTTGCCAGTTCTAGGACGCCATTCGGTGACAGCCTTAGTTCACCTGTCATCACTGCGGCTTGTCAAGTGTCCTGCCCAACTCCATTTGAGTTCCGTAACGAGATTTCCAATATCGAAAACCTTTGTGCGTTTTAGAATTTCGATGTTAGGAACTTTATCTATCAGCTTTATGCCGAGCATGGAACGCTCCAGCCATAGAAGAAGGCTGATGGCTGAAGTCATCAGCCTAGCCTTCTTTTTTTTTGGGTGTAAAATCACTCTAGGGTAGGACTCAATGTAACGCACTCAAAACATTGTGCTGATGGATGAATTGAATAGTACGGGGGTCGTGGAAATGTTTAAAGTAAAAATCTTACATCAAAAACAGGTATTAAAAAAAAAACTTGTGAAAAATTTGGAACTTTGACCCCCAATATCTCCGTAACTAGAAGGTTCCCAGGTATGGTCTAGAACAAAAAAATGATCGCAATGACGGGGAGAACAAGTGCCTTTCGGCTTCGTTAAGGGTCTTGTTACACCCTGTATTAAGTTAGGAAGGATCGTGTAGTTGTACAGAATAAAAGGTTTTTCTAGCGACTTCCTGTCTTCAAACACACCGAATGGTTCCTTTCCAGGACATGTCCCGTACTAACAGCCGTTTGAACTACATCTCAGCGCAGTACTGCGCTACCGAGACTCCTGCTGACCCAGGCACCGAGCCGCGTGAGTGTCAGAGACAGGGCAAGAGGCAGGAGGATGTGTTGAAAAAGTAAGTATTGTTAATTACATTACTTCACGCCTTGTAATCCCCGAAGTGTTAGGCAGAGGTGTACCTGGTCGTGCGGTCCATGGCCCTTTATGGGACGGCGAGTTATGGGCTAGCTCGCCGTCCGGCCGTCTTATGACGACAGGCCGTGTCGATGGCGCGTTCGTGTTCCACGCGCGCCTCAAAGAGATGTCAGCAACCGCGTAGGGGTCCGCACGGGCCGATGCCTGCCAGGCCTGCGGGACTGTTGGAAAGAGATACCGCGGCCCTGGAACACAAAGGGCAAAGAAGGAACATGGATGGGTTTTAGTCAGTACAAGTCTGACACTCCCTTCCGCTCCGCCCAGAGCCGGGGGGGGGAGGTCATTTTAAAAAAAAAAAAAAAAGGCAGAGGTGTACCTAATAGTACACCCACATTTCACCAGTTATTAAGTCCCATGTAAAAGGGGGCGAACCTGTTGCCATCATCCGGGACTCCGTGGCTGCTGCTGAGAAATTCCTGATGGGAAAACCCAATAACACTTTGCCCGACCCGGGAATCGACCTGCGACCACTTCCGATATTTTTTTTAGGTTTTGTCATCAGGAATTTCTCTGTAGCAGCCACGGAGTCTGGTTTTGTGCCCCGTTGATGGTAATAGACTCGTCCTCCATTACCTTGGACTTAAACATAACTGGCGAAATGTGGGTGTACTGTTAGGTACACCTCTGCCTAACAATTCGGGGATAACAAGCGTGATGTTGACTTAACTAATGCTTCTTCGGTATTCATCAGGGTATTAATAATAAATTTTGGCCCCAGGTTCCGTATGCACGAATGTAACTTGCTGCTAGCGACCTCAGCGTTAGAAGAGGGCATCGACTTACCGCGATGTAACCTCGTGCTGAGATGGGATGTACCGGTTTCGTGAGTATTCTTTGTTTATTAACCGACTTCTAAAAAAGAAGGTGGCATCTTTTTTTTTAAAATTTAATTTAAGTGAAAAAGTTTCGCCTTGGAGTTTGCCAGAGGGCAATGGAACGCAGCATTCTGGGTGTCAAAAGACAAGACAGGGTTCGAAACACCACGCTGCGTTCCAAAACGGGCAAAAAGGCTGCTAAGCTAAAATGGGATTGGGCGGGTCACGTCAGCCGTATGCACGATGACCACTGGGCGAAATTCTCCACACGATGGTTGCCGGAAGAGGGAGGACGCCGCCGAGGCCGGCCCAGAAAGACGTGGCGAGACGATCTGGACGCGTACCGCGAGGGCTGGCCCGAGGAGGCGCGGGAAAAGAGTACATGGAAGGAATTGGGGGAGGCCTTTGCCCAGCAGTGGGACAGTACAGGCTAATAAAAAATAAAATAAAAAAAGTGATACTTTTTTCATTTGGTACTAATAAATTGGTAGAGGAAGCTCGCGCGGTGGTCCTATACAACATTAGTTTTAGTATATGCGAAACCTGATACGCGTGTCTAGTATTTTTATGTAAAGAATCTATGTACAAAATTTCAAAACTGTATCATGAAAAATCACAAAGTTATAAGCTTGTTCTGTTACCTAGTTGTCCGCACTAAAACGTGGTCACCACGCGGTTCCGCCGCGCGCGCGCCTTTAGCGTCGTCTTGAGCTCATTGATAAACATAATTTGGCAGTAGGTACCTAAATTATTTCGATAGGTACTTAATGTCGCTCGGTGTCCAACTAGTAACTTTTTTTAAAATATTTTTGGGACAAAATATAACATGGTTTAAAAATTATTGGAATCGATTCAGTTACTTATTCTGAACAAACTATATTCAGGTTTGGCATATACTAAAAATAAGGTTGTATAAATTTTATTAACTTTGCTTAGGTACTTTATGAGTTATCCTCTAGAATAGCCTTTTCCCAACTATATTGGGGTCGGCTTCCAGTCTAACCGTATGCACCTGAATACCAGTATTTAACATGGAGCGACTGCCTATCTGACCTCCACAACCCAGTTAGTACTGGGTAATACGATACCCCTTGGTAAGACTGGCTGTCAGACTTTCAGGCCACTGACTACCTGTGATGACTGTCAAAGATGAACAAGTAACAGCCAGGACCAACGGCTTAACGTGGTTTCCGAGGCACGGAGGAAACTCGGTATGTACTGGGTGGTCACCCATCCATAGACCAACCTAGGCAAGCGCGGCTTAACCTGAAGATTGATTCGAGCGGCTGTTATTATTTAGCCACGATCTCCTCCCACAAGACTAAAGGCCCAGAAGACTAAATTCATTCTTATTAACACTAAAAACGGGATATTTACCATGTTTACTGTTTTCTTTGAGTTCCCGATAATTCGGCGCTGTTGCAAGCACCATGATCACGGATAAACTGTTATGCGGGTGGGTGTTTATGAGCAGACAAATCGGTCTACCCTCTTTCTTGTTCGTTTTTTTGCACTTAGTACCGCTACCACTGTCACTCGCAACTCGATTCTGTTCCCGACACACGAAACTCACTGTGTGTGAATATCCAGTTTCTAGTGTAAATAATAATGTTAGTGACCATGATAGTTTAAAATCTAATGAATTCATTCTCTCTATTTTTTCCCTAGATACCGTTCCTATGGCCTGTGTCGCGGACGAGCTAGAGCAACCAGATCTACAGCCGCCTTGCTATGCAGCAACAATTCTGACACCACACAAATGCTGCTGCAGAACGTCGCTACTTATAGGGAGTTGGATCAGGTAAGAAATTCTTTCTTCTTTATCGTGTGGTTAGTGCTGAACTTGGTGTCAGAGTTTTTATGCCGCCCGTCTGCCTCTGACTTGGCCTTACATGCCGTCGAGAGAAATGTCTCTGGTTTCCTCACGATGTTTTCCTTCACCGAAGCAAGTGATAATTATACAATACGCACATGAATCCGAAAAATCAGAGGTGTCTTGGGTTCGAACTTTAGACCTATCACTTGGCAGCCCGATGGCACACACTTATGCTTTCCTTTCTTTAACGGTATTGATGACAGGGTGGAAGGGACACCGACACGCAAACGCTTACCACGTTCCTACTCAGTAACTATCTGTGTGCTAAATTTCATCCAAGTACTGTCAGTGAATTTCAATTCAATTTTAATATCTTTATTAGTCATTCGTTTCGTTTGTTTTTTTGTTACTCTATTTGTATACAAATCACGATTTATGTGGTTACACAGGCAGCCTTCGCCTCTACAAACATTAAAACATGTTGTTACTTAATATTATTACAATGAAACTTACTTATTACTAAATTTTCAACAACGGGGTATGTGCAAGTCTTAGTATGGACCCACATAAGTTTAAAATGTTACACTATAGAAAAAGTACTAAAAATAATACTAAATACTGTCAGTAGTTTTGCGTGAAAGAGTAACAAACATCCATTCATCCTTATTTATAATTTTCGTAAGATAAGATAATAGTATTCTGACCTCAGGTTAGCCAACTTAAGAGCTACCGGTAAAATAACTGTAAAAGTAAGTAATCAAAACATACCAACTCTTTCTCACCCACAGATAATCAGCCGAAAATGCGGCTGCGGGATTCAGGACGAACCACCACAAAGCGAAGAAGACCACGCTGACGCATTCACAAACTTTGTCAAACCGTACTCCCCTAGTGACAATGTCATCAACTTCTATTCTACTCAAACTAGTCAGAAGTGTCACTTTGAAGACACTAAGAGAAGTAAAAATGTCATTGCCAATAATGCTGTCAAATCTGGAGTAGTTGCTGACAATGTCGGCAACTTAACAGGTAAAGTGAAAAGTAAAGGTAAAAGTAAAAGTAAAGACGATGTAAAAGATGCTAAAACTAATGTAAAAGAAACTGCTAAGAAAGAAAGTGATATAGAAAAAGAAATAGAACATGTCGGTAAAAAAATTGACAAAGAAAACGGAAAAAGACGTGAGAATATATGTATAGCTAAAGATTCTAGTAAAAATGATATTTGTGAAGGAAATAACAACGTTCAAGAAACAGATAATAGCACAGGAAATAATAATTCACAAGGAGTAAATAATAGTAAAATAATAAACACCAAAGATAACGACAACGACACTCAGTTAACTAATAAAAAAGTCAACGAAGCGATGGAAATAGTTAACGACACAATAACCACAGTAAATGAAGCCATTAACACAGTAAACGAAGCCATAAAAACAGATGGAATTGATGATCTCCTTAATCAAATGGAAAATTTGACCGTTACTGGTCATTTTCAAACTGAAAATACGCAACAGAGTTCTGAAACTGAAGAAACTGAAGAAATCGAGGGTGATATCGATGAGGATGAGCCAGAAACTGATTTTGAGAGGGAAAGAGCAGAATTTGTAAAACGTTATAATGTTTCAGCACAGATATATGAATTTCTCACGCCTGAAGAACGGGCTGGTAACATTAAAATAATTAAACCAATTATTAGTGATGACACAACTTCGATGTGCTTACTTCAAGTGAGATTAAAAGACACTGAGGACCCTCAAAATCTATCTACCGACGATGGTCATTTTCAAACTGAAAATACGCAACAGAGTTCTGAAACTGAAGAAACTGAAGAAACTGAAGAAACTGAAGAAACTGAAGAAATCGAGGGTGATATCGATGAGGATGAGCCAGAAACTGATTTTGAGAGGGAAAGAGCAGAATTTGTAAAACGTTATAATGTTTCAGCCCTGATATATGAATTTCTCACGCCTGAAGAACGGGCTGGTAACATTAAAATAATTAAACCAATTATTAGTGATGACACAACTTCGAGGTGTTTACTTCAAGTGAGATTAAAAGACACTGAGGACCCTCAAAATCTATCTACCGACGATGGTCATTTTCAAACTGAAAATACGCAACAGAGTTCTGAAACTGAAGAAACTGAAGAAACTGAAGAAACTGAAGAAACTGAAGAAATCGAGGGTAATATCGATGAGGATGAGCCAGAAACTGATTTTGAGAGGGAAAGAGCAGAATTTGTAAAACGTTATAATGTTTCAGCACAGATATATGAATTTCTCACGCCTGAAGAACGGGCTGGTAACATTAAAATAATTAAACCAATTATTAGTGATGACACAACTTCGATGTGTTTACTTCAAGTGAGATTAAAAGACACTGAGGAACCTCAAAATCTATCTACCGACGATACTCCAATTCCGAGCAATCCCTCCAATATTTCAGAACAAATGACTATTGCAGAGACCGAGAATCTTGATACTCAAAACCGTCTAAGTATCAACGATATTAAAAATCCGACCGAACCATCCAAAATCGCAACTGTCACTCAAAATTTAAGCATCAACGAATATTCGTCCAATATTTCAGAATCTAAGAAACTTGAAACTCAGAATATAAACAACGAAGACAATCAAAATCCTCTCAATGTTCCAAAACAATTAACTATCGCCGATACTGAAGAACTTAATATTCAAAGTTTAAGCACCAACGATATTAAAATTCCGCCAAATACTTGCACTATTTTAAAACAACTGATTATCACAGACACTGAAAAACCAAGCACACAAAACTTAAGCAAGAACAATATACAAAATCCTACTATCACAGAAACTGTGAATTTTGATACTCAAATATTTAAAGAAGACAGGCAAACCGACAATCATGATACCCAAGTATCAAAAGAAGACAGTCAACCAAGTGTGCATTGCAACAGATGTCTTAATGTGACGCTCAGTGGCTCTTGTTTATGTTCGAATGTGAATTTGTACTTCCAATTGATGGCTAAAGCTAACATGAGCAAGAACGAGGGAAGGAGGAATGCGAGTGACTGTGATAGTACGGCCAGTGTGGACCTGAGTTCGGCTATTGCGCTGATTAATAGGTGAGTTTTCAATATTTAATTCATCATCATCATCATCATTTCAGCCGAAAGACGTCCACTGCTGGACATAGGCCTCCCCCAAGAAGGGGGGTTTTGCCATAATCGCCACGCTTGGCAGGCGGGTTGGCGATCGCAGTATGGTTGTTATAAAACACAGAGAACGCTGCTGCCCATTCTCTGGTAAGTCCCTTAGTCGCCTCTTACGACACCCACGGGAAGATATGGGATGGTGCTATTCTTTACGTCCGGACACCATACAGAACTAATATTTAATTATGAGCTTTTTAAACTGACATGGTCACTAGCACTATCATTAAGGTGGAAGCGCCAGGCTAGCCCGCGAAATTTAAATTTTATTGACGCGCACTAAAGATAAGATGTCCCAATTGGGACGTTCTCACAATGCGTGCGCTAGTAACATATCTGCCATATCTGCATACCAGTGGCGAAGGTTCAATACGACTCGATTCCTACCGGCTTCCCTTTGAAAAATGGCACAGTCAGTATTCTATAGACAAATATTATAATCACTTTAAAGATATGTAATTCGGCTTAACTCTTACAAAAATTGACCCTTCGCTACTGCTGCATACATCCATATCTGTCATGCCATATCTACACCGTGACTTTTTAGTCGTCTTACAACGGCAGCCCACTTCATGTATCCAATGACTACTTTAAGTCCATAAAAAAAATGTTATTTATGACATTTGAATAATTTCAAAATATTATTCATTAATATGACGAATGACATAGTTAAAACAACCTGTTGCGAGCGATGATCTACTCGACTCGTGCGCTGGGTAGGTATGTCCCACTGTTTGACACATTTTTACATTATTAACAGGATGTTTCATATTTCTAATGTATTATTTATTTTTCTTTGTACCTATTAGCTTAATTAATGATAAAAAATAATCGCGCCTAGAGGTATTTTATGTCGGATACATTGATTGGTCCACCTTTGTAAGACGACTAAAAAGTCACGGTGTATAATATCATTGGTCTTCCCTTAGATACTGCGGCAAGCTCCCCTCAGACACATTCACCCGCCTCGCCCCTCAGTGGTGGATGGAAGAAGTGGAACTACCCGTCGCAGGCGCAGAGGAGACTAGGACTGCCTACATCTGTACCTTACGCCTGCCTCTCAACTGTCCTGTCAAGTATAATATAGTGGTAAGATTTTCCTTTACTGCTCCGGCTCTAAGTCTTCAAGGCTGTCATTTACCAAGAAGTATCACCAAAGCCTGTCTTATGTTCCCAGGGTCACCCGATGCCAACGAAAGTGTTAGCCAGAAGAATGGTGGCGCTCCAAGCTTGCAGAATACTCCATAAATCTGGTGAATTGGATAACCAGCTTATGCCTATTGGTAAGTTTCCTGAAGATGAAGGTGGCAAGATGGGCAGATGACATTGTTGCCATTGCGGGCATATCCTAGATGAGGCTGTCATAAGAGCGTGGAGCTTGGCACAAGCAAAGAGAGGCCTGTATCCAGCTGTGGGTGAAGTCGGGCTGTGGATGATGATGATGAAGTTTCCTGAAGATCAATTCTGTTAATTTAAAAGTCTCAAAACAGTCTCAAAGAAAACAACAAATATTTTGGCAGATTGAGACCGCGATCGGAATGCGATCGTTGTTAACAGTTTGGGGGGAGGCCATGGGGATTGTCCGGTTTAAAAAAAATGTGCTAATTGCAAAACCATTTCGAGGAGTAAAGTCTCTTTATCTCTTCTCTTATTCATTTATATTTTTGAAAAATGTGGTGTGAGAAACATCTTGAAACCAGCATGACCTTACCAAAAATTCGAAGACATGGTGAGATTCGTAAGTCGAACTGGGGGCGCGTGGAGGCTCAGCCAGCTCGTTCTCACAAAAACGAAATCCGTGTCCCAACAGTTGGAACATATAAGGCTGATTATACATATGCCTGTAAAAATCATCATCAGTCCAGCCTTTTCCCAACTATGTTGAGGTCGGCTCCAGTCTAACCGGACAGCTGAATACCAGTATTTTACATGGAGCGACTGCCTATCTGACCTCCACAACCCAGTTAGTACTGGGTAATACGCATAATATACCCCTTGTTAAGATTGCCTGTCAGACCTTCGGGCCACTGACTACCTGTAACGACTGTCAAAGATCTACAAATGACAGCCGGGACCAATGGCAATGTGCGGAGTAAACTCGGTATGTAATGGGAGGTCACACATCCACATACCAACCTAGGCAAGCGCGGCTTAACCTGAAGGTTGATCCGAACTGCTGTTACTATTTAGCCACGAGCTCCTCTGCCTGTAAAAGTATAATAATAAAAAAATATTAATTTATTCAAGTAACAAGGACTCATTAATACAAGCCATGTATAAAATCTGTTTTTTTTTTGTATTCACAGGCAAAGAGAACTTCAAAGCAGTAGAACTGGAAGCTGTGAACACGATGTGCACTTACATTGGCGGAGAGAACGACGTACACGACTCTGCAAGACCTGGGTCCACTAAGAGGCGGCAGTATTACTATAAAAGGGTAAGAATTTCCATTCGAATCGGCCATTACGTAGACACCAGTAGCGAACATGGGCGTACCCACGGTGGGGCAAGGTGGGGCACTTGCTCCACCCTGCTCTCGGACCCGAAGCTAAGAATTTTTAGGCAAAATTAATATAATGACAAAATTAAATATTCATTTGGGTACTTTAACATTTTACACATTAAAATAAAAACTTGGTTAAGGTCAACAATGACAGAAAACCGTCTTGTTGGCCTCTGTATGATGAGTGTGCATAGAAAGAACATTCTGGAAGCACAACATACATTTGAAAACGAAATTTTAGTTAGATTTAGCCAGAACCCTCGCAGGTTATTATTGAAATAAGATGTAGTGCAGTGAATAAAACGTATCAGTCAGTAAATAAAAAGCATTTTTAATTTCCTTCTACTTAGTTCATTTACTTCTGCCCCACCCTTTAAAAAATGCTGCGTACGCCCACTGTAGCGAAGGGTCAATTTTCGTAAGAGCCAAGCCTAAGTACATATCTTTAATGTGATTATATTATTTGTCTATAGAATACTGACTGTGCCAATTTTCAAAGGGAAGCCGGTAGGAATCGAGTTATATGGAACCTTCGCCACAGCTAGACACAGATACAAACAGCCCGTCCCTGTTCACGCACCAACTACTGGCTCGGGCAAGGGTCGGGGGGAAGGGGGGGGGGGCAGAATTGCATTTATAATTGCGCTTTTATATTAAGTTTTATGTCTGTTGGGTTAACTACTTCGGCCGCAGTTCATTATCTGTCTGTTTTCAATGGAATTTGAACTTTTACACGTAAGACTTAGAATTCTCGAAACATGACATTTTATCTCAGATCTATAAAACAAAGGTTAGGCAGAGGTGTCACAAGCACCAATATGCCTACATTTAAAATCGATTTTCGCGAGAAATAACGATTGTAACTTGGAGATAAGTTCTTTTTCATAAAAATATGAGTTTCAGAATACTATGTTCGTAACAACATGAAATTCTAATCGGAAGGAGAAAAACACTTAAAAGATTTTAAGTGTTTACATATTGGTGCTCATGACTGTACCTAATATTACACCCACATTTCGCCAGTTAATTTTAAGTCCTATGTAATAGGGGGCGAGCCTATTGCCATCAACCGGGCACAAATCTAGACTCCGAGGCTGCTACTAAAAAATTCTACTGCAAAAACCCAATAACATTTTGCCCGACTTGGTAATTGAACCCAGGACCTCTCTCTGCTCAGCAGAGGCAGTCTGTCATCTGAGATCTCAAATCAAACCGTTATTAATTACAGACAGCCTGGGCATTCACAGACTGCCAGCCAGTCATAGACACGACAGACGCAGAGATATATCCGGGACAAGACCCGGATACCATAGATATTGAGAGTGATATCGAGGCACCGAGGAAAGAGGGAATCAAGAAGGAGAAGTGTAGGGAGGGTAAAGTTAAGGAGGGGGCAGGTGAGTTTGTTTTATGAAATCGATTTTTCTTGCTTCTTTCCTTCTTTTATACAACATTAGTTTTAGTATATGCGAAACCTGAAACACGTGTCTAGTATTTTTATGTAAAGGATCTATGTACAAAATTTCAAAACTGCATCATGAAAAATCACAAAGTTATAAGCTTGTTCTGTTACCTAGTTGTCCGCACAAAAACGCGGTCACCACGCAGCGCGCGTCTCCAGCGTCGTCTTGAGCTCATTGATTATAATAATTTGGCAGTAGGTACCTAAATGATTGCTATAGGTACTCAAAGTCGCTCGCTATACAACTTTTAACTTTTTTAAATATTTTTGGGAAAAATATAACATGGTTTAAAAATTATTGGAATCGATTCTGTTACTTATTCTGAACAAACTATATTCAGGTTTCGCATATACTAAAAAAATAATGTTGTATAAAGGGTGGAAGGGACACCGACCCGAAAACGGTTACCACGTACTCAGAAATACATAGAACCACGTACATAGAATTTTTTCATGGGTAATTTAAAATAAAATCACCTTGTGTCCCTTCCACCCTGTATTACTGCTTTTTTTCACACCAAGCGACTCTTAATCTTATATATAAAAATCTAGTGTCACGGTGTTTGTGGTCGCACTCCTCCGAAACGGCTCGACCGATTTTATGATTTTTTAATGTATATTTGGTAGGTATGAGAATAGGTCGTAAAGTATATTTCACACCGCTAATTTTAAGACGAAGGTCCCGGGGCACAGCTAGTACATCTATATAAATTAATAAAAATGAAGTGTCTGTTTGTAATTTCGAAATAACAGCTTTTTACTGAATGCACCAGCATCATTCTCCTGCCCTTATTTCAATTTATTTGAGGTCGTCGCAGCAAGTTTTCTTCTTCCATACTTCTCTATTACTCGTCATCTCAGCAGTCACCATATTTCCTGAAAAAATAAATAAAATATATAATGGCATGCTAATTATTATTGCTTTTCCTGCATGTGCATATTAATGCAGGCGGGAGGGCTGCATGCTGCATCCAAACCTTGATATTTTTCGCGGAATTAAAGTTACATAATTATACAACATTAGTTTTAGTATATGCGAAACCTGAAACACGTGTCTAGTATTTTTATGTAAAGAATCTATCTACAAAATTTCAAAACTGTATCATGAAAAATGACAAAGTTATAAGCTTGTTCTGTAACCTGGTTGTCCGCACAAAAACGTGATCACCAAGCAGCGCGCCCGCGCACGCGCCTCCAGCGTCGTCTTGAGCTCATCGATAATAATAATTTGGCAGTAGGTACCTAAATGATTGCGATAGGTACTTAATGTCACTCGGTGTCCAATTTGTAACTTTTTTTAAATATTTTTGGGACATAATTTAACATGGTTTAAAAATGATTGGAATCGATTCAGTTACTTATTCTGAACAAATTATATTCAGGTTTCGCATATACTAAAAATAATGTTGTATACAGGGTGGAAGGGACACCGACGCGAAAACAGTTACCGCGTACTCAGGACATCATTCTGAGCCATTTCAACGATGAACATTTTCTATGTGGGGATAGAAAATGTTCATCGTTTATTAAAAAAAAAACAGCTGTTTCCTACAAAAGTGTGTAGCTGCAATACATGAAAACACACATCCGATCGCGGGCGCTGCACTCGCTTTACTAAGCCGTGCGCGCGCCGCTTGGCAATATTTATATGCGGTGCCAACACGCCGCGCTCTAGGCGACGGCGCTGTGCGCGCCACCACACGGATATCTAATGGAACTATATTCTTATAGGAAAGACCCAAATGATTCCTATTGGTTGTTGAGATATTGGTAATCCCACTACTTGTAATATATTTCTAGTTATAAGTCTGCGTACATTTTGCAAATATTATCCCAATAAGCTTCAGCACTGTAAACTGAATATACTACGTCGTAATCATCTGGAGTATTATTTCACACCACCTAAGCGCTACAAGTGCAATACTATACGGTCAAAATATATGGAACAGTTGATTTTTGCGTGTCGGTGTCCCTGCCACCCTGTATATTTTGCATAACATTTAACGTATTTGTAAATTTAAAACTTTTGCCCTGCCTTCACCAACAGATTGATATTATTATTTGATTGTATCAAATTCTCTTTGTCCTCAGCCAAAAAACGCAACATGCTGTACGCAATCGTGTCAAAACTTTGGTGTGCCTTACCAGAGAGGTATAACACTCGCGGTAGAAGACTCCACGCTCCTCAGCTAGCGAGCCAAGCGATAGGCATCCTTATGTCCAGGCATGAACCTGACAAGTAAGTCGAATTTTGCATAACATCACACCAGCTACTAGTAAAAGTACAAGTGGTAGAAGACTCCACGTTCCTCAGCTAGCGAGCCAAGCGATAGGCATCCTTATGTCCAGACACGAACCTGACAAGTAAGTCGAATGTTGCTAATCATCATCTAGCCTTTTCCCAATTATATTGGGGTCGCTTTCCAGAGTAACCGGAACGGAATGTCAGTTTTTTACATGGATAGTCGTAACTCGTGGGTTCGAACCCAGGCAGGCGCATTACTTTGTGTCATTTATTTCATCACCACAGCTCTCAAAACGGTGAAGGAAACATCGTGAGGAAACCGGCATGTCGTAGAACCAAAAATTCGAAGACATGTGACATCTACCAACCCGCACTGGGCCCGCGTGGTGGATTATAGCCCATTCCCTCTCATAGAGAGGAGGCCTCTGTCCCAGCAGTGGGAACATTATAGGCTGATTATGACATGGATTGACTGACCTCCACAACCCAGTTATTGGATAACACGATAGCCCTCGGTGAGACTGGATGTCTAGACTTTCGGGGTTCTGACTACCCGTAACGACTGTTCAAGATCAACGAATGCTGAGACCAATGGCCCCATTCAAATTTTACAATTTCTAAAAGGAACGTATTCAGTACATCATTCTAAACCCCTCCCCCCTCCCCCCTCCCCATAGACATTTTTCATTGATAATTTAAAAAAAAAACAGCTGTTTCCTACAAAACTGCAATACCTACACGGTCAAAATGTATGGAATTAAAAAACAGCTGTTTTATACAAACGACCGCGTAAGTAATGCAGTTCTGTAGGAAACAGATGTTTTTTTTTATTACTGACTAGCTGACCTGCGCAACTTCGTCTGCGTTTGAATTTTCACAGTTTTTGCAATCTTTTTCATAAATGCTCCTCTCCTATTGGTCATAGCGTGATGTTATGTAGCCTATAGCCTTTCACGATAAATGGGCTATCAAACACTAAAAGAATTTTTAAAATTCGGACCAGTAGTTTCTGAGATTAGCGCGTTCAAGCAAACAAACAAACAAACAAACGCTTCAGCTTTATAATATTAGTATAGATGAAATCTTTCTATGTGGGGGGTATAACTGAATACATGGTAACCGTTTTAGCGTCCGTGTCCCTTCCACCTTGTATAAAACGACTTAATGTCAACTATATTATGTCAAAAACTTATGTCTTTAAATTCTTCAGTTTGCAGATCCCATCGTTCCCCGTCTACACTCGTTCTGGTGAGGTGAGAGTGTCCGTGGAACATGTGCCAGACGCTGATGTCAGGATGTCTCCGCGACGGGCCAAACTTGTTAGGAGGTAAGAACGTTCTGCATAGAATCTGTAAGCCGAATTCTCGGGCCCTATTTTGTAGTAAATCAAAACTGCATCATTGATTTTTTTTTAAAATCAAAATTCCTAGCGGTGAATCGAATTCTTGTTTTTTTTTTTCAAATCATTTGATAGTGTCAATGTGTAAATGGGCCTACTCTTGACCTCAATCTTATCCTGAGGACACAGATGAGGTCGACGATGGAACGAGCTAACCCAAAAGAAACCTATTAAGGGGATTACATGGCTCAAATCCCAAAAACAGCGTATGTTCAAAGAAATTTGTTGATGAATCCCTTTGTGCGTTTTCCGTGTAAAAAAAGTATGTTATGGTTAAGTTCATCACAAATAAATTGTATTGTTTAAAATTTTAATAAACCTTCTCAATTTTTTTTGGTTAATCGTAGAAAATAGGTCCTTTTCAACCTTAATTGTAAATTATCTCAGTAACGGCTGAATAGATCGGCATGAATTTTGTAACAACAAATACGTAATGATATACTTAACAATCTGTATTGTTTTTTTTTCTGTTATTTCTTTTAATATTTTTAAATAATAAATAAAAACCGAAATTTTGCGAAATGTGCGGGGCAAGTCAACAAAAACCAGTACAGGGATCAAATCATCAAGGTCATCGAGCAATGTAATGCCCTTAACTCGCGACTTAAATAGATTGGGGTCTTAAATGAACTCGGGAACACGGACGCAGGCAGGGAATTCCACTCCTTGGCTGTGGGAATAGTAAAATATGTAGCAAAGCGCTTCGTTATTTAACAGTTTATGTACACACTAAAAAATAAAAAATAAACAGAAATAAAAGCTTCTAAAATAGGTACAAAGGTGATGCTTATCTCTAAAGAAATCTCTTCTAGCTATATTGATTTTACAAAAATCCAATTATGCAGTTTTAGTTTTCGTTAAAATAGGGCCCGGCTAATAACTGAGCCACCGCTGCTCTCACTGGGCCACCGCTGCTCTCCTCTGACTGATGACTATCATCATAACATAAAAACTGACAATATTATTATAAGAGTGATAAAGTCCGGTCGCCGAGCAGGAAGAAATTCGTACATTAACCTGTTATTACCTGTCTCTGTCACTCCCGCGTAAATACAATGCGTCCCGCTCGCACAGATGCAAGGGCGGCCGTGCTCAGGGATTGTAAACCTTTTACCTGCGACCGTAAGGTATGTTGATGTTTGCATGTAGTTTTGGGTTGGCCTTGAGTTACAAAAAAGAACCCCCGGCTTGCTTGACATAATTAATAATTTTTAAATAACGAAGGAACGACATTCCATCTTGGGATGCGTAAGTGATCGCTCAGTTTTCGGACACAGTTATTTCAGTTATCTTAGTTAGTTTGTTGTTGTTTGTTACTTTTTGTTACCTTGTTTAATTGTTAAGTGGTTTTGTTAATTTGTTAAGTTTTCTTCACTGTTATAAAATGGAACCAGCACCGTCTACCTCGCGTCCATTCAAGGAGTTTGTTTCTCCGCGAAAGAAAAGAAAAATGTCGCACTTTAGTGAATCTGAGAAGGTGATGATTATTAACGTGTTCAAATACGTTAAATAATCCTGGCCTGTTGATAAATATTCTTCCAAAAAAGAAATGAAGGACAAAACAGCTGATATCTTGGGCATTTCGAAATCGGCCATATATCGTATTTTAAAAGAATATACCGAAACAGACACTGTCAAGCCAGCTGCATCACCGAAAAAACGTCTCTCATTAATTGAAAAGATTGATGAGTTCGATAAATCGTGCATTAGACGAATAGTGCACAGCTTTTATTTAAAAAGAGAGTTACCTACAGCAAAAAAGGTGCTACATGTGATAAATGCAGACGAATCGTTACCAAATATGGGCTTAACATCGTTGAAAAAATTATTGAAACATTTGAAGTTTAAGTATGTCAAACGAAGGAGAAATAACGGACTAATTGACAGAGATGACATAGCATTGTGGCGTATAAAATATTTGAAAAATATGAAAATTTACCGACAGCAACAACGACCAATATATTACTTGGATGAAACTTGGGTGAATGCGGGTAAGGCTTATTTTTATTATTTACTGACTAACTGAAATTCATACATATATTATAAATGTGAAAGTAACTCTGTCTGTCTGTCTGTTACTTTTTCACGCCTATACGGCTGAGCTGATCTTGATAAAATTCAATATACTTAAATATATACTTTGTAACAAGAGGAAGGACATAAGATCCAGCGATTGTGATCCCCTAAGATGTTCGCAATACCAAGTTTAATTTATTAATTTACTTTTCAGGGCACACTGTGGGCAAAGTGTGGGAAGACACTACAGTGCAGTCACGAAGACAAGCATTTTTGGAGGGTTTGTCGACGGGTGCCAAAAATCCTACTTCCAAAGGCAACCGGCTAATTGTTCTTCATATAGGAGGTGAAAAAGGATTCGTGCCAGAATCAGAATTGGTTTTTGAATGTAAAGGTACAGGCGATTATCACGAATCGATGAATGCAGCCAAGTTTGAAAATTGGTTTCAAGCAATGCTACCGAGACTTGAGCCAAACGCAGTGGTTGTCATGGATAATGCCAGCTACCACTCAAGACGCCAGGAGAAAACCCCAGTTACCAGTTGGAAAAAAGAAGACATCCAAGAATGGCTTTCATCAAAGCAAATTTCATATGATACAAAGGAAACAAAAGTCCAGCTCTTGGAAAAGGTGAAAAATGTTAAAACCCAGTACCAATCGTACGTGGTCGATGAGATGGCAAAAGCAGTTGGTGTGGAGGTATTGAGATTACCTCCATACCACTGCGAATTGAATCCCATCGAACTAGTGTGGGCAGACGTCAAGGGGTATGTGGCCAGGAAAAATAGCACATTTAAGATGGTAGATGTTAAAAAGCTGCTCCAGGAGGCTTTAGGCAACATTTCAGCAGAAAAATGGCAAAATTGCATCAGTCATGTAAAAAAAGAGGAGTTGAAATTAGGTATACTAGATGATAATGTCGACAAAACTATTGATTCTTTCGTGATACATGTGACAGGCGATACGTCTTCTGAAAGCAGTAACTCCGACACAGAGCAATCGGATTCTGATTTTTGAATTTTATTTTTGTTTAATTCTACGAAATAAGTAATTGTAACTCGATTTCTATACTAAAAACAAAATAAATAATATATTTAATATATTAAATAGTTTTTTTTCCTCCTTCAAATATTTCATATAAACCGTACTAACCTACTTAATACAAAAATGTTTGTGACCACTGTCAGTAGGCAAAGAGGTCATTGTACGAATTTCTTCCTGCTCCGCGACCGGACTTTAGCTTAGTGGTGTGACCGTCGGACTGCCAAGTCATAGGTTTCGATTTCGAACCCAAGACACGCACCTCTGAATTTTCGGATTCACGAGCGTAATGTATAATTATCACTTGCTTCGGTGAAGAAAAACATCGTGAGGAAACCAGCATGTCTGAGAGATATTTCTCGACGGCATGTAAAGTCAAGTCAGAGGCCCATGGGCGGCATAAAAACTCTGA
The DNA here is from genome assembly GCA_905163415.1 of Noctua fimbriata. Classification (NCBI taxonomy): domain Eukaryota; kingdom Metazoa; phylum Arthropoda; class Insecta; order Lepidoptera; family Noctuidae; genus Noctua; species Noctua fimbriata. The sequence goes on from LR990950.1 coordinate 8,607,428, forward strand.
CACCAGGTTAGGCACTAACCACACGATAAAGAAAAAACGTTTTTGAGTTAAAGTTAAAGTTGGTGACTTTTGTTTGTTGGATTTAGTTTTTTTTTGTCACCGACTTTTTCACTTTTTTGTGTATTTGAAGTCGGTTTTATGTTTTGCAAAAAAAGATTTTTTTATTGTTCCATTTTTAGTTGTAAATCCTATATTTGCTATGCATTTATTTTACATTGATAACAATACATTTCACGGTAATAGGCTTATACTCAATAAAATGAATATGCCCTGATATACTGAATACATCTGCGTACCGTTTTAGAGTGTACAGGCGTGATGTTATGTTGTGTGATTGCGTAAACAATACATATTTATGCGATAGCGGCAATCGCGGTTGATGAGTGCCGTTGTCTGTCTCCGAAACTCATCATCAGATCTTTATGAAATTTAAATGGAATCCATTTCAGAATAAACCCCTTTCGAACAAAAAAATCATTTTACAAATCCGTCTATATCATCATCATCATCATGTCAGCCGAAAGACGTCCACTACTCGACATAGGCCTCCCCCAAGTGTCGCCACATTGACCGGTCTAGTCTATACAACATCAGTTTTAGTATATTCGAAACCTTATACACGTGTCTAGTATTTTTATGTAAAGAATCTATGTACAAAATTTCTAAACTGTATCATGAAAAATCACAAAGTTATAAGCTTGTTCTGTTACCTAGTTGTCCGCACAAAAACGCGGTCACCACGCAGCGCGCGCCTTCAGCTTCGTCTTGAGCTCATTGATAATAATAATTTGGCAGTAGGTACCTAAATTATTGCCATAGGTACTCAAAGTCGCTCGGTATCCAACTTTTAACTGTTTTAAATATTTTTGGGAAAAAATATAACATGGTTTAAAAATGATTGGAATCGATTCAGTTACTTATTCTGAACAAACTATATTCAGGTTTCGCATAATTACTAAAACTAATGTTGTATATGACTGAGTTATGCCCGATAATACATTAAAAAAAAAACATCCGAATTGATAACCTCCTCCTAATTGAAGTCGGTTAAAATACTATTATTGCTACAGGTTCATGCGCTTCGTGTTTGCCGAAGTCCTGAGAGTACGTCGGCGCGGTATGAAGCTGCAGAGCGAGGGGTCTACACATAATAACTATTATATTGTGCCCACTATAAAGAGTAAGTTGAAAAAGTAATTTTACATTTTGTTGAGTTTTTTTTTGGAAATTGTACCGAAATATTAAAATTAAACTTATTTTTTTCACTTACGGGATTACTCTGAGCTCCCAATATTTCAACCTCGCTTGCCTTGGTTGGTCCGTGGATGGGTGACCGCCCATTACATGCTGATTTTCCTCCGTGCCTCGGAAAGCACGTTAAGCCGTTGGTCCCGGCTGTCATTTGTAGATATTTGACAGTCGTTACAGGTAGTCAGTGGCCCGGAAGTCTTACAAAGGGGTATCGTATTACCCAGTACTAACTGGGTTGTGGAGGTCAGGTAGGCAGTCGCTCCATGTACAATACTGACATTCAGCTGCATCCGGTTAGACGGGAAGCCGACCCCAACATAGTTGGGAAAAGGCTAGGCTGATGTAATTGTATTTGTTGTCTTTCTGGCCACTGGACTACCTGTAACGACTGTCAACGATCTACAAATGACAGCCGGGACCAACGGCTTTACGTGCTTTCCGAGGCACGGTCCACAGGCCAACATAGGCAAGCGCGGCTTAACTTGAATATTGATCCGAGTGGCTGTTATTATTTAGCTACGCGCTCCCTGAGTTAAACATCGTAACTCGATCTCCCAAAATTCACACCACCCCACAATCATTTACCATACCTCACTAATCAACTTCACTTTTCAGTGACCCAACCAGACGGCACCGCCAAAATAGACATAGATTGGTCTTTCCTAGAACTGATATACCAACACACTGAAGAAAAGAAAATCACCGATATTGAAAAGCCAATCATCTGGCAAGAGACTACAGATGATGACCAGAAGTCAGAAAAGGAGGGGAATAAACGGAAAAAGGGAAAGAAGAGGATGGCGAATCCATTGTTGAAGAAGGGGGATGTGTTCGTCTTTGATGCGGAGAAGTATAGGGAGGCTGTTGTTACGCCGTGGTACAGGAACCAGGATCAGCCGCAGGTCAGTTGTCTAGAAAAGTTTTTTTTCTTTGTTAGCCTGTCATGTGTTCCACTGCTGGGCAAAAGCCTCCTCTTTCTTCTTCCAAAACTCTCTATCTTGTGTGATATCTGGCCATGTTCGCCCCGCAACAAGATCAGAGCGTCACATCACCTTCGCCGCGGTCTACCTTGACGGCGATTTCCTCCGTATTTCCTGAAAAGCTTTAATTAAGATAAATAACAGAATCAGGCGTTACTTTGCGGAAATCCATGACATTAATTATTTTGCAAAATATGTAGTAGTTTTAATTCAGCGGAAAAGATCCTGGATACAGGATGCAGCACCGCCCCCGAGACCATATTTTTTTGGAGCGTCAAACAGTAGTTGAACTTAACTTTTAATACTTTTCTTGGGTTCTTAATACTGCCATTCATCGATTTAAATTAAGAACGGACGGATGACCGATGGGGCCGACAAGTTCTGAAGTGGCGACCGCGAACCGGAAGACGTTGCGTTGGAAGGCCTCCCACTAGGTGGACCGATGACCTGGTGAAGGTTGCAGGGATCCGCTGGATACGAGTCGCACGGGAGCGGTCAATGTGGCGACACTTGGGGGAGGCCTATGTCCAGCAGTGGACGGCTTTCGGTGAAAAGATGATGATGACGATGAAGTGATGAATAAATTACATGCATATTCACTATTCAACGAGATTTAGGAAAAGTCCGGTTTTGTAAAGTCGTCTCTGTTACCTATACCTGTCTAACAGACTTCATAGATGGTTTAGTTACTGATTAAAATACTTAAATAAATGTTTGATTTCTCCTTCTTCTTTCCAGTTCTTCCTCGTAGCAGAAATCTGCTGGAACCTAACACCAGATTCCTCCTTCCCGTCAGCGTGTCACCAGAGCTTCCGTGACTACTACAGCACTAAGTACGGCGTCAGTCTCACGCAGAGAGAACAGCCGCTATTGGATGTAGACCACACCAGCGCCCGGCTCAATCTGCTTACACCGAGGTAAGTGCTTTTTCTGCCGTTAGTGAACTGTTCTGTAACCCTCCCCTCAAGTATTACATCATCATCATCTGCCTGGCTAGGCAGATGATGATGATGTAATTTTCCCAACTATATTGGGGTCGGCTTCCAGTCTAACCGGATGCAGCTGAATACCAGTATTTTACATGGAGCGACTGCCTGTCTGACCTCCACAACCCAGTTAGTACTGGGTAATACGATACCCCTTGGTAAGACTGGTTGTCAGACTTTTTGGGCCACTGACTACTTAACGACTGTCAAAGATCTACAAATGACAAGTATTACGTAACGCAATTTATGGGAGGGCGGGTCTTGTAAAACGTTACAACGCGTTATTAGGGCGGGAGGGGGGATCCAAGAACGCGTTACGTAACATTGTTTTTTTTTTATTTAAATAAAAAAACTGGGCAATAAAATCGTCTAAATTGGCAATCCTTTTCGTTTATGCCTTACGGGGAATCCCTCGATTGTATTGTATATGTGGGACCTGTGTAAACACGCGCCACACGCCAACCTGCAAGCATCAACGACCGCGTGCGAGGAGCGCGCGGCGCATACTGAGTACTGAGTACGGCGGCGGCGGCCTGCGGCAATGGCGCTGCTGTGTATTTATAGTCGGCGCACTCTTAACACCCGCGCCGACCAGATGGATAATTATGGAGACCAGGAACCCTCTTCTGATTGGCTGATCCATCTTATGTAAAAGTCCACCAGCTACTACATCCAAATTCCACTTGATATATAGGAGATTGGATTATGACAATAAATGTTCCATTTTGAATCGCAAATCGTCTGTTTCATTGTGCTCAAAATATATCGCAACAAAAGTGGGAAAGTACCCTACAACTGTTGACCCCGACGTGATGCCCCCGCGGCAGAACGCTCAGTGGCACCGGTATCGCAGCGGCGCGCGGCGTCATCTATTACTTCTTGCTTATTAAGTAGATTAAAGACTTGTTCTTACGATTTTTTTTTTCATATTCGGCTAGCAACAATAACAGAATTGGCGGTTTTGCGCAACATAATTGTGACTTTATGGTCACTTTGGATGTCACGTAACGTTTTGGGAGGGGGTGGGGGTACAGAAAAACGTTACAGCGAGTTACATGGGGGGAGGGTCAAAAATCTTCAAAAATTGCGTTACGTAATACTTGAACGCTCCCTTAGCCAGCCTCTCCATGTCATGCTAGCTCAGCGATCATCTGCCAATCATAGTCCTTCTGTTACCTTCCTAGTCTTGCTCTGTCCTGCCTATCATCCTAACTCCTCTCTCCGTATCACCACTTATTACAACAGAATAGCCCGCGAAATTCAAATTTTCTTGCGTTTTTTGAAATTTGCTGGTCAGTGTCAGGTTGTATGTTGATGAAAAACTAGCTGTTGCCCGCGACTTTCGTCCGCGTGAAATTTTAGCCTATAACCTTCCTCGATAAATGGGCTATCCAATTCTAAAAGAATTTTTCAAATCGAACCAGTAGTTCCTGACATTAGCGCGTTCAAGCAAACAAACAAACAAACAAACTCTTCAGCTTTATAATATTAGTATAGATGAGTCGTAGTTACAGAATTAAAATCATCAATACAACCCTTTAAGTTCATTTAACCCCATTGAATGACTTTTTCATGAAGTAGTATTGCTTTATGTCACTTTAGTGTGGGAAGGAGATGGAGCTTTATAGGACGTCTAGCTCCATCTCTCTTTAAAAAAATACTGCTTTATGACGTCATAGTTAGCCGATGTAACTAGGCTCGCTGGGTTTTTACCTAACCTCTGTCCTATACTCATCCCTGTAGGGATTACAGTCAAGATATTTCGTTATTTTAGTCTCTATTTTTTTTTCCTTTTCTATCCACAGATACGTAAACCGCAAAGGCGTAGCCCTGCCCGTCTCCTCGGAACGAACCCGCCGCGCGAAACGCGACCGTCTGGACCAGAAGCAGATCCTGATACCGGAGCTATGCAGGGTGCACCCATTCGCGGCGCCGCTGTGGTTCGCGACGGTGGCGCTACCGTGCGTCTTGTACAGGTAGGTATCAGGCGCAAAGCCAACTAAGAAGCCGATTCCTGCCAGCTTCCCTTCAAGGAACAATGCACTCTAAGTAGTGTTTGTCCAGGTACTAATATTATGTTTGGGTACAACTTTTTTCCTAGCCTCGGGGCAAAGGCCTCCCTCCACTCCTTCCATTTCTCACGAACCCGCTCGTCCTCCTCCCAGTTCAGACGGAACCTGTCTAGTTCGTCCTACCATCTCCTTCGTGGCCTCACAGTGTCGGCACCAGTTTCCTGCTATTTTGTCCCACAGTTTGTCCGGCATGCAGCAGACATGTCCTGCCCAGTCCCATTTGAGTTGGGCAGCCTTTTGAGCCACGCCATCTATATTTGTTTTGGAGTCCCTGTTCACGCCCCCCCACCCTTGCTCGAGCCAGCTCGCGATGCTGAGCCTGTAGTTTTAAATCTCCTCCTCCGATCCAGCTTGTCCCTTTGCTGCCCTCTCCCAGCGACGCCCTAAGCCGAGGCCTGTATTCCACACGGGGTGCCCTTAGCGTGTAGTCGGCTGGAGGCCTTACATCCAAGGCCTCTTGCCGACTACACGCAGGATAGTCCGGTTTAGCAGATGTCAGCCTCATAGGTTGACCAGGAAGATGCCATTAAAAAAAAATTACTGATTTTATCTTACTCGCCAGTGGCGTCATCTGCAGATTTTCTCCCTAACCCTCTCTCATTTGTCCACAGAATCAACGCGCTGCTCATAGCAGACGAGATCCGACGCGCCGTCGCGATCGACGTGGGTCTCGGCATACCGAAGATCAATGACAAGTTTACACCGAAGTTCCAGTGGCCTCCTTTAGACTTCGGGTGGAGTTTGGCTGAGGTAGGTTCACAATCTTTTCTCGAAACTATTTTTTAACTTACTTCTGCCCGTGACTATGTCTGTGTGGGAGAAACATCCTATTCTCTCGAATCGGCAATAGTGTGGTCTGTAATTAGTAAGGATCGGATATTCAGATGCATATTTACCTAAACTTTGAGTGTTGACTAGTATAGAGCGTGCGGCAGAACGGAAAAGTCCTAGTTTTTTTTAAATGAATTGTTTATTTTTATTTTACTGTTAAAATACCTATTCCAATATTCAGCAGCAACATCAAATAGTGTTATTTTTAATATTAATATTCAATAATAGTATTTTTTTGAATTACAATATTAGTATTTTTACGTGTTATTTTCAACAAATTTCTTGCCTGGTTTTGAATAGATATTAAATATTCATTATGCTCACGAGTACTACATTTTATACACACTGTACTATTTAAAAAACCGCGATCCAGAGAAAAAATTGCATTTTTAGAAGCCGCTTTTATAGTTTTATACCTTCTGCCTGAAAAAGTCATACTTTAGGTAAATATGCAGCCGAATATCCGATCTCTAGTAATTAGTCAAAGATTTATTTAGAGTGGTTTAAGACTTTCAGAGGAGCTCGTGACTACGCGCCTGGGTTGGTCCGTGGATAACTAACCACTTAAAACAAACCGAGTTTCCTCCGTGCTTCGGAAAGCACCTAAAGTCAATGGTCCCGGCTGTCATTTGTAGATCTTTGACAGTCGTTACAGGTAGTCAGTGGCTCGAAACTCCAACAACCAGACTAACCAAGGGATATCGTATTACCCAATACTAACTGGGTTGTGGAGGTCAGATAGGCAGTCGCTCCATGTAAAATACTGGTATACAGCTGCATCCAGTTATACTGGAAGCCGACCCCAACATAGTTGGGAAAAGGCTAGGCAGATGAGTCAGGTATACTTTATAAGTAAGGAGACACTTTTAATGTAATGTTTGAAATTCTGTTTTTTTTTTCAGGTGTTAAGTCAAGATTCTGAAAAGCACGAAAAGAGAAAGGACGAGGAATCTAAGAAAGAACTTAAAGATACAGAGTCCAGGTGAGATCGTTTATCTTTTTTCTGCCTTTATCTCACTTTTTTACTGTCATGAGCAGCGGTGGACCAGCGGTAGCGGCTCCGACTTACGAGCAGTAAGTCGTGGGTACACTCACGAGCACCAATACAGGATGTAAGGGACAGCCCTCCACAAACTGTCAGGGTGCATTCAGCTCCTTATTTTAAATCATATTCCACCGGAATTTTTCTCCGGAAAGTTTGTTTTTTTTTTAGTTAATATTCCTTTATTTCAATGTAATTACATTCCTTGTAGGCAGCATTCCATTTATGTAAATAATACGGCTAAAATCAAAAATCCAACAATGGATGTTGAAATAATCTAACGAACGACGCGTGCAATCAGCTGTTCACTTCCTGCCTAGCTACAGAATTCATCGAACTCGTCGTCGCGCTTGCCGTTCGCTACGTGCGTTTCGCCACGGTAACGATACATTGCGTATGAAGAAATAAAACAAATCAAATTTATTGGATTCCCATAACATTCCTGAAATAATTTCTTGTACCGGTCATCTTAGTATGATATACTGAGTTCACCCCATCAGTTTGTGGAGGGCTGTCCCTTACACCCTGTATGTATACACTTTTCTTTATTTAAAAGCAATTTTCAATTACAGTTCGTAACAACAAGAAATTTTAATCAGAACAGTAGGAGAAAAACACTTTTAAAAGTTGTTAAGTGTTTACATATTGGTGCTCGTGACTGTACGACCTCAGGCTGGCGCCTCAAAGAGAAGTCAGCAACCACGTAGGGGTCCGCACGGGCCGATGCCTGCCAGGGCTGCGGGACTGTTCGAAAGAGATACCGCGGCCCTGGAACACAAAGGGCAAAGAAGGAACATGGATGGGTTTTAGTTAGTACAAGTCTGACACTCCCTTCCGCTCCGCCCAGAGCGGGGGGGGAGGGGGGGTCATTTGATGATTTCCCATCTTAAAAAAAAAGGCTGCCGTAGAAGTATGGAAGAAGAAGACATGCTGCGCCAACCCCGAATATATTGGGATAAGGGCAAGAGAATGTTGACTGTAGGATCATAAAAAACGACATAACACCATTTTATTAATCTTCTAGCGAGAAAGTAGAGAAGTCAGAAGGAGAAGAGGACAGCACAGAAGATAGGTCGGATGAAGAAGTGAAAGAGAAGACTATCAACGAAATACTGCAGGAGAAAGAAGAGGCGGCGGCTGAGGCTGCTGTGAGTATTTTTGAAAAATTTTCGCTTTTTTTTCAATAGCATGTCCCACTGCTGGGCTAAGGCCTCCCCCATATCCTTCCAGGTACTTTTCTCCTGAGCCACCTCGAACTAGCATTCGTGATGCGCGTCTAAATTATCTCACCACCTCTTTAAAACAATAAAAAACTTTTTTGCAAAAAAATAACCGAATTTCAAAAAAAAAAAAATACACTAGAAAGTGGAAAATAACTTTATTTTCTGAAGTCGGTTATTTTTTGCAAAAAAAAGTTTTATTTTACCCTTTTTAGTTGTGGTATCTCACACAAATCCTTGTCAAGTATCAATTGGACATTGTAACTAGAAGTTATTAGCACATCATCCACACAGACGAAGAAGACAAAATACCTATAATAAAAGATAACTCATAAAGTACTTAAGCAAAGTTAATAAATATTGTAGCGACGTAGCCCGAAGAATAGCCAAACTTAAGTGGCAGTGGGCAGGGCACATTGCTCGCAGAACGGATGGCCGATGGGGCCGAAAAGTTCTGAAGTGGCGACCGCGAACCGGAAGACACTGCGTTGGAAGGCCTCCCACTAGGTGGACCGATGACCTGGTGAAGGTTGCAGGGATCCGCTGGATGCAAGTCGTACGGGACCGGTCAATGTGGCGACACTTGGGGGAAGCCTATGTCCAGCAGTGAACGTCTGTCGGCTGAATGATGATGATGATGATGAATAAATATTGTATGGGACAACCGCGGGAGCTTCCTCTACCAAACGAAAAAAAAGAATTACCTGAATCAGACCAGTAATCACGGAGAAATCAGTGAACATACATGTTGATAGGATACATAACCCCCTCCTTTTTACGGTTCCGTACTTGAAGGTTAACCGACGGACAGCGGAATCTTAGTAATAGGGTCACCTATTACTAAGCGTCCGCTGTCCGTCGGTCTGTCTGTCAGCGGGCTGTATGTCATGACCCGTAATAGATAGACAGTTAAAATTTGTACAGAACGTGAATTTCTAGGTGGACCGATGACCTGGTGAAGGTTGTAGGGATCCGCTGGATGCGAGTTGCACGAAACCGGTCAATGTGGCGACACTTGGGGAGGCCTATGTCCAGCAGTGGACTTCTTTTGGCTGAAATGATAATGATGATGTGTATTTCTGTGGCCAATTCATGGGGACTCCCCTACTACGATGGTATAGAACTCTTCATGCGGGAGTCCTACTCGAACCGGTTTTTTAGAAGTTGCTTAAAAATGCTTGTCTCTTCCAGTTCGAAATAGGGACATGGAGCAACGACATGGCTTCTTCGATTCCTGAAACATCAGAATATGATGACTTACGGGATCCTTTACCTTCGAACCTGACGTTCTGCACGTCGGCTTCAGGTAAGAGCTATTTTCATTGCGGCGGCACTAACAACTAACCATAATAGGTACCAGTAGTGAAGGGTCAATTTTTGTAAGAGGTAACCCGGAGTACATATCTTTAATGTGATTATATTATTTGTCTATACAACATTAGTTTTAGTATATGCGAAACCTGATACACGTGTCTAGTATTTTTATGTAAAGAATCTATGTACAAAATTTCAAAACTGTATGTTGAAAAATCACAAAGTTATAAGCTTGTTCTGTTACCTAGTTGTCCGTACAAAAACGCGGTCACCACGTAGCGCGCGCCTCCAGCGTCGTCTTGAGCTCATTGATAATAATGATTTGGCAGTAGGTACCTAAATTATTGCGATAGGTACTCAAAGTCGCTCGGTATCCAACTTTTAACTTTTTCAAATATTTTTGTGAAAAAATATAACATGGTTTAAAAATGATTGAAATCGATTCAGTTACTTATTCTGAACAAACTGTATTCAGGTTTCGCATATACTAAAAATAATGTTGTAGAATACTGACTGTGTCATTTTTCAAAGGGAAGCCGGTAATAATCGAGTTGTATTGAACCTTCGCCACTGATAGGTACAGTCGCACATCAAGTTAACACAAACTGTCAGAGGACATTGGGACCTTTCTGACCCGCTAGCAGAATTTTTGCAAACATTAATGAAACATATGGTAGTTTTTAGATATTATTACGTACATCCTAAATGTATTGTTTTTTTTTTAAATATCTAATGGGAATGTTGAGAAATGAGCATCGCTCAAACAAGAAATAGTTTGCACTTTTTGCTAACTCTCTCACTTTTTTTATTGGTAATCGATTTCATTAAAACGAAAAATGTTATCTGTGGTCCGGTCGTTGGCGCGCTCTTTCTCACATCAACATCATCGACAGCTCCATTTTTGGATAATACATATTATTGTCATAGATTATGATAATTAATAAATAATTATTTATCTACAGGGTGTAAATAGACCCTTCACATAGCCGTCGACCAAGCATTCTGTACATCAAACTTAGTAACTTTACGCAAAAATTATTGCTGGGAAGCGACTTTTTTTTTTGGGGTGAAACATCACGTTGTACGGTAGGACTCGACGGAAAGCACTCAAAGCATTGTGCTGATGGATGGATTGAATTGTACGGGGGTCATGGAGGTGTGTAAAGTAAAAATCTTATTATTATTATTATTATAAGCCTATGTTGTCCCACTGAGGCCTCCCTTCCCTCCTTCCACATTCCGCGGTCTAGTGCGATTGTAGGCCAATCCTTTGCGAAAGAGTCCCGGCATCTCCTGGGCCTGCCACGTTGTCAAAACTCAAATAGCTGATGCTGGCCTTACAGCTGCTAGGTTGAAGTGGAACTGGGCTGGTCACGTCTGCCGCATGTCGGAGGAGCAATGGTCTAAAATTACCACTCAGTGGATACCAAATAGCAGGAAACGACAAAAATCTTACATTACAAAAAAACTTGTGAAAAAGTTGGAACTTTGCCCCCAATATCTCGGTAAATATAAGTTTCCCAGGTATGGTCTAGAACAAAAAAATGATCGCAATGACGCTGAGAACAAGTGCCTTTCGGCTATGTTAAGGGTCTATTTACACCTTTTATATGATTACTTGTACTTTTTCTTCTTTTATCAACCTATCTAGGTTAAAGGTCAAATAATTCTTATAAAAATAAATTAAGGCAACGTAATCTGCTTATGGACTAATCAATAGTAATAAAAGCTATAAGCAATAAGCATATTAACATCCTAAAACTTAAAAATATATTTTATTGTGATATAAAATATTTTCCTGGATATCTCAATATTCCCATTACTCACAATAATGCGCCTCACGCTGTTATATCTACATATCTCAGGCTTTAAAATAAGATATAATTCGTTAATTTCCATACTTAAGGTCCCAATGTCCTTTTTCCAAATGTTTTCCAACCATAAATTGTTGAAGGTAAAGTTCATAATCGAATGAGAAAATTTGATAGTTTTTAGTAACTTGATGAGCTGGCCACTGTACACTAAAGCCATAAAAGCTAATGACCAAAACTGGTGCCTTTTTATTTTTAAGGCGGCCACTAACGAACTATACAAGGTGTAACATATTAACGCTAGGCTCTAGGTTCGGACTATAATACTGAACAACTTTTGTTCTTATAAGCACAAAGCAGACAGCAAATAAACAGCCAATTTTTTTACATTTTTTTTTTCTAAGAAACATGTAAATTGTACTAATCGATGGTGTTACTGATAAAGATCAAACACTGCAATGGAATGTAAAATCGAAGGAAGTACCATGATTTTGTGATTAAATACATTTTTTTTGTACAGATAATCGTAAAAATTACCCGATTAAAACTGATTTTTCAAGCTTTGTGTACAACATTCCGTTTGCTTTGTTATATCCTCCTATATAAGGTCTAACTATTCATACACGAAATATTTTCAGGGAATCATCTAACGGCTATAACGAAGCCATTTCAAGGGATTTTTTTTTATCTGAGTATATTTTTATAAAAAATAAATAATTTAAAATTACTTGACCCACAAAATAAATACTTATTTATTTTTGAACATCCATTACGCTAGTTTATTACGTCGTATTTACCTACTGTCAGTGTTAGTCTCAAAAAATTGTAGAATTATAATAATTTCGTAAAAAAAAACACTGATAAATTATTTTTTCGTTGCTATGGCGACTTTACGACTTATAGAAGTTACTCTTAAAATATTTCGTGTATGAATAGTTAGACCTTATATGTATACAGGATGGACACCTTAGGTCGTCCTCGGTAATAAAAAACTGCTCTTTCCTACAAAAGTGCAATACCACCTACACCTACACGGTCAAAATGTATGGAACAGCAGATATTTTTTTATTACTGATGAAAAATTTCTATGAGGTTCGGAATGATGTCCTGAATACGTGGTAACCGTTGGTGCGTCGATGACCTTTCCACCCTGTATAGTTCCATTTGTGGCCGCGTAAAAATAAAATGGCGCCATTTCTCCAACTATTTGTTGACTATCCTTTGCTGAACTGTCGACATAGGCGGTACCAATTGGTGCGATCCTGTAAGCAGACCCAAGTCGCAGTACAACGCGGGGAAGAACTTCTCCATGGCAGACAGCGATGACTCTTTTATGTCCAGGTTGGTGAACTTACATTTTCTCAAATATTGAAGCCAGGCTACCGAGTAATGGGCTAGCTCGCCGTCCGGCCGTCTTATGACGACAGGCCGTGTCGACGGCGCGTTCGTGTTCCACGCGCGCCTCAAAGAGATGTCAGCAACCGCGTAGGGGTCCGCATGGGCCGATGCCTGCCAGGGTTGCGGGACTGTTCGAAAGAGATACCGCGGCCCTGGAACACAAAGGGCAAAGAAGGAACATGGATGGGTTTTAGTCAGTACAAGTCTGACACTCCCTTCCGCTCCGCCCAGAGTGGGGGGGGGGGGGGGGTGGAAGTCATTTGATGATTTCCCATCCAAAAAAAAAAAGGCTACCGAGTTTGCTCCGTGCCTCGGAAAGCACCGTATTACCCAGTACTAACTGGGTTGTGGAGGTCTGATAGGCAGTCGCTCCATGTAAAATACTGGTATACAAGGTGTAAAATAATAAACGCAAGTCCTCCCGTGTGGACCGGAAGGGGTCGTTGCGGACGCAACGGCCGATGCCTGCCAGGGCTGCGGGACTGTTCAAAAGAGATACCGCGGCCCTGGAACACAAAGGGCTAAGAAGGAACATGGATGGGTTTTAGTCAGTTCAAGTCTGACACTCCTTTCCGCTCCGCCCAGAGTGAGAGAGATGAGGTCATTTGATGAATTCCCACCCGAAAAAAAATGCGTTTATAATATTACACCCTGTATACGTAGAGACCTGCTTAATTAATTCATTGAATTTATACAAATTAAGAAATAACTTAAATGAAAATGTATGTTTTCCAGCGACCTAGATTCTGATGACACCGACCTTGATTTCGACGGCAGTGACGAAGATACAGATACCACTGGCTTTTGCAGCAACAAGGCAAATAGTAAGTTTATTATTATTTATCCTTTTGACCGCCATAGTCACATATATGTGACAAGCAAGCGCGTGCCCTTTACGCCAAACGACACAAATATGTGACAAAATGGTAGGTGAAATTGTGGCTTGACGTGGAGGGTACGCGCGTGCGTTTGTGTTCTGGCGGTCAAAAGGCGTGAATAATCAATTTAATTTTATGACGTCACTATTTTGACCACCCCCTATGTAACAAAAAAACTTGCCAAACTTTCTGATAAGTACCGTTCTTCTTTCTTAAATAGCATCTATGGGCGTCAGAATAGAATATAAAACGGCGCACGAGGCCGAAGCGTTCGATATAGAGCGAATCAAGAAGGTGAATCCTGCGCCTTTGCCTGATGAACTAGACGACGCTCAAGACAGGGAAGCACATGACGAGCTGATACGACAGGGAAAAGCTCCTCAACAGGTAAGGCCATAGGGCGGCCATATTAGCCGTAGAAGAACCGATAAGCATTGGGGTAGACGTGTTCTTGGCAAGCGTAAGGTGGGACGCCTTCAGGCTCATCTTCACGAGGTGGCTGGTGAGATGAGACTTGCCGAGAGTCCAGTTGAATGGCGTGCAATTGGAGAGGCTTATGTCCAGCAGTGGACTGCTGTAGGCTGATGACGATGCCAGTTTACGGCCACCTGCCTTACCTTCCCCAACTATGTTGGGGTCGACTTCCAGTCTGACCGGATACAGCTGAATACCAGTATTTTACATAGAGCGACTGCCTATCTGACTTCCACAATCCAGTTAGTACTGGGTAATACGATATCCCTTGGTAAGACTGGTCGTCAGACTTTCGGGCCACTGACTACTTGTAACAACTGTCAATTATCTATGATTGACAGCCGGGATCAATGGTTTAACGTGCTTTCTGAGGCACGGAGGAAACTCGGTATGTAACAGGTGGCTACCCATCCGTTTATTAACCTAAATATCGATCCGACCGTCTGTCATTATTTAACACGACTACCTACAACCAATTAATTCATAATTCATCTGCCTTCCACAGTATATCGACAAATTCCGCGCATCAGTCTCCCAACACAAACAAGAAATCTTAGACAAGCGCCACCTCATCACCAAAGAAGAGCATATCACAGAAGTGTTACCAGAGACAAAAGAAACATACCATAGCACAACAATATGCAGAAAAAGCGAGCAAGAAGCGATCGACGAGCTCTTCCCATTCGGAACTCAAGAGTTAACTGTCAAAAACGGGCAAATTGACGTCGAAAGCATAGAGAAAAATAAACGAGTGTTGCTAGCGAAATTAAAGAAAAAGTTGCCAGTTGAAGAATTAAAAAAAATGAATTGCTTTTCGATGAAGGATATTAATATTGATGATAAGGATTATGTCAATGAGAAGGTGGTTAATGTGGGCTTCGATACGAAGGATGGGTATGAGAAGATTTGCAAGGGAGATGGGGAATTCGAGCCTTACTATGCTGACTTCAGTCCTCTACCATCGTATCTAAGTGGAAAGGAGTTTGACTTTGATTATCAGCCGACTTTGGAGGGACATCCGGGGCCTAGTCCTAGTGTTATTTTGCAGGTGAGGATTTCAATATTTAGGCATCGTTCACACAAACGTATTGTTCGCCGCCGACTGTGAGTATGCTCACTGTCGACAACGCACTATGTAATAGCGTATAGTGGGTTCGGTGAAAACGAGAAGTTATACAACATTATTTTTAGTATATGCGAAACCTGAATATAGTTTGTTCAGAATAAGTAACTGAATCGATTCCAATCATTTTTAAACCATGTTATATTTTGTCCCAAAAATATTTAAAAAAAGTTACAAGTTGGACACCGAGCGACACTAAGTACCTATCGCAATCATTTAAGTACCTAATGCCAAATTATTATTATCAATGAGCTAAGACGACGCTGGAGGCGCGCACGCGTACGCGCCGCGTGGTAACCACGTTTTTGTGCGGACAACTAGGTAACAGAACAAGCTTATAACTCTGTGATTTTTCATGATACAGTTTTGAAATTTTGTACATAGATTATTTACATAAAAATACTAGACACGTGTTTCAGGTTTTGCATATACTAAAACTAATGTTGTATATTGACGTCTTAACTGATTTTGAAACTTTATTTTCATGTTTATTTCATTGTCCTCTTCACAGGCACTAACAATGTCGAACGCAAACGACGGCATCAATCTGGAGCGACTTGAAACTATAGGCGACAGCTTCCTCAAATTCGCTATAACCGCGTACTTGTACTGCGCACACCCCACCGTCCACGAGGGGAAGCTGAGTCACATGAGAAGTAAACAGGTGAGATATACCTCCTCCGCACACCCACTAGACACTCAAAAACACTCTAGATGTGCTAACTTCTTAGACATCTACGCACCTCCTAGACACACCACAAACACCCCTGGACACCTACACACCCACCCCTGGACTCCCACACACCCCTTGGATACCATACGCATACCCTTCTACGTATATCCCGTAGAACCGTAACCCCTACCAAACATACAACTCGTAGACGCCCACACATACCCTCTAGACACCCACTCACCAACTAGATACCCTACACGGTACAAAAATCATATCCCCATAATGTCACACGCACAAACCGTGACAGGTTCCTAAAGTTCGCTATAACTGCGTATTTGTACTGCGCACACCCCACCATCCACGACGATAAGTTTGACCGCATGAGGGCCAAACAGGTGAGTTCCACACAGCCACCCCTCGATACCCACACACCTCCCCTGAACACCCATAAACACCCTGTCTGGTCACATGAGAACCAAACAGGTGAGATATACACACCGCTTCGCTTCATCCACATCGCTTCGCTTCATCCACATCGCTTCGCTCACGTTCATACATCTGGGGGTCTAAAATATGAATTACGTTACAATTCGCAAAATGAACACAAAGTCAATTCATAATATTCAAAATCAAAGCATTTATTTCAAATAGGCCAGTTACAGGCACTTTTGAATTGTCGAAACAAAGAAATGTAGCTACAGTCCCAGTCACAAGGCATAAAAACTGGGAAAGTATTGTAGTTGCCCATTCCCTAACGTAGATCTCTATGGAGTAGAAAGGGCAAGAAACTCCATAGACACTCTTTTCAATCAGAATACTTTTACAAAATTTTGGTTACATCATTCATGAGATGGTACATTATGTGAGAACGATGTAGCAAGATGTGTACGTTCAAAGTGTCCATAGTAAAAACGAAAATTAACTGCGTCTGTGACCATTTTAAGAATTTTAACGTGATTCATATTATTATCCTATTATGATTGTGCTAAAGCGGCTATTTTAGACCCCCAGGTCATACACGCAAGCCTGTTGAAACAATTCCTTACAATGGTCATAGACGCATCTATGACTATTTTAAGAATTTTAACGTGATTCATATTATTATCCTATTATGATTCTGCTAAAACGGTCATTTTAGACTCCCAGGTCATACACGCAAGCCTGTTGAAACAATTCCTTACAGTGGTCATAGACGCAATTATGACCATTTTAAGAATTTTAACGTGATTCATATTATTATCCTATTATGATTGTGCTAAAGCGGTAATTCTAGACCCCCAGGTCATACACGCAAGCCTGTTGAAACAATTCCTTACAACAGTCATAGACGCATCTATTACCATTTTAAGAATTTTAACGTAATTCATATTATTATCATTTCATTATCTTTCCATTTCGTCATAGTTGCATAAGTATTTATTATTAGTTATTTTATTGTATTTACAGTATTGTTTTGTTTTGTCTTTGTATTTATAAGTATGTTAGTATATTCTTATATTATTACGTTTAAATTGTTCTGCTTTATGTTTTATGTATTTCATTTTCTCTTCTTCTTTTACACACTATGTCTACATCTCTTGTTTTAGTATCTCCTTTCGCAGGTATGCTGGAAGAGATTTCTTTAGAAATAAGCCTCACCTTTGGACAATGTTCTGTTCCTTTCTTCTTTTCTGTATTTAGTATGTACATAAACTGTTAAATAAATAAATAAAAATAAATATCCTGTTATGATTGTGCTAAAGCGGTAATTCTAGACCCCCAGGTCATACACACACGCCTGTTGAAACAATTTCTTACAGTATTGAAATTCTTAATATTGCTGTATTTCTACCACAGGTGTCGAATTTAAATCTCTACCGTTTAGGGCGTAACAAACGCCTCGGCGCGCGCATGATAGCGTCCAAGTTCGAACCTCACGACAACTGGTTACCTCCCTGCCATAAGCCGCCGCCTACGTTGCATCCTAGAATCAATGTGAGTATAAATAAAGTCTACAGGGTGTAAACAGACCCTTCACGAAGCCGTCAAGCAAGCATACTGTACATCAAACTAAGTAACTTTAAGCAAAAACTATTGCTGGGAATTAACTTCTTTTTTTGGGGTGAAAAATCACGTTTTACGGTAGGACTTGATGGAACGCACTCAAAGCATTGTGCTGATGGATGCATTGAATAGTACGGGAGTCGTGGAGGTGTGTAAAGTAAAAATCTTACATTAAAAACATGTATTTAGAAAAAAACTTGTGAAAAAATTGGAACTTTGACCCCCAATATCTCCGTAACTAGAAGGTTCCCAGGTATGGTCTAGAACAAAAAAAATATCGGAATGACGGGGAGAACAAGTGCCTTTCGGCTTCGTTAAGGGTCTATTTACACGCTTTATTAGATTAGCAAGAGTATTAGATTAGATTTGACTGCCGCGTTAGTATATTGGTCGCAAGCGCGACTGCTGAGCATGAGGTTCTGGGTTTGATTCCCAGGTAGGGCAAGTGGGTTTTTCCATCAGGAGTTTCTCAATAGCAGCCACGGAGTCTGGATTTGTGTTGATGGCAATGGGCTCGCCCATTATTACGTGGGACTTAAACATAACTGGCGAAATGTGGGTGTACTATTAGATACACCTCTGCCTAACCCTTTGGTGATTACAAGCGTGGTGTTGTGTTATGTATTACATTAGATTCCGCAATTTGTCTTTAATTTAAGAAGATTATAAAGTACTACCTTGTCCTGTGACTTTGCCCGCGTGGAAGTTCGTAATTATCCCACGGAAACGCTCTACGGGATAAAAAGTATCCTTTGTCCTAATCATCATTCTCTAATTAGCAGTGAGAGCCTAGTGGTGTGACCGTGGGACTGTCAAATCATAGGCGCGAATTACACAGAAACGGCGTAAGGTGAAGGCGCGGCGCAGGCATGATGCCGCTTCAAAACATTTTCATACAAAATGTACCAAGGCGACGTGTCGTGAATTATACTCAAGCGGTGCAGCGCAGGCATGGCGTTAATCCGTTTCCTTATAAATTCCACGCGTACACTGCGCCTGCGCCGCACCGTCACCTTACGCCGTTTATGTGTAATTCGCACCTCTGACTTTTCAAATTCATGTGCGTATTGTATAATTATCACTTGCTTCGGTGAAGGAAAACATCGTGAGGAAACCAGCATGCCTGAGAGATATTTCTCAGCGGCAAGACTTCCTCTTTTATACTCATCCTTTGTCCTGTGTCATCTAGGTCTTATATCTTCAGAATCTTCGAATTCCATTCAGCCATTCTGGTAACAGACAGACTTATTTAGTTTGCTATATTTCTTTCGCAGGGTGAAGGCAAGGACATAATGCAGCATTTAGAAACTCCACTAGATTCTGCGGGATGCTTTATACCTTACAATTTGATCACACAGCACAGTATACCAGGTAAGATGCATAAGGGTGCTTACATAAAGAAGCATGTTTCCGGTACGGGGCGGGTCGGTACCGATCGATGCAGGTATTAATTTCTATGTTATCTTATGCGCTCACTATAAAAAAAAACAGGTTTAAACTTGTCGGTGCCGACTACCTGGAACGAGTGATACGGGTTCAAGTGATATGGTCAATACGGACAAATTTACCTGTTTCTGTATGCAAGTTAACCCTGCACCGATCGGTACCGACCCGCACAGGTTTGTCTGTACCGGAAATCTGCTTCTTTATGTAAGCACCCTAATACGTAAATAATGAAATATCACTGCCAAACTATTTTTCTGTAAAATATTACTAAGTTTTTTGAAAAATAAATTTATTTATTTATTTATTAATCTGCCTCGTTGGTCGATTGGTGGCAGATTCCCAGCTGCTTGTTAACTTTTTATCTTATTTTACATCTTCTGTATAGCAAGCAACGACTTATTATCGGGCCTACGCTGTCCCCCCATACTTAAGTACAAATGCTGTATCCATGATAATATTGTAATACCAAATGATTTGAAAAGAGTAACCATGGAGTTCCTTGCCGGTTCTTCTCCATAGGAAACGACCAACCCGAACCGTGCACCTTTTTGTCGACGTTTTATAAGTGCCCATCTAGGCCTATGTGAAATAAAATATTTTAATTTTGATGATTTTGGTCGCAAGGAGGTCCTGGGTGGTCGGGCAAATTGTTTTTGAGTGTTTCCATCAAGAATTCTTCAGTAACAAAGGTTGCTGTGGTTGCTGGCTCGCCCCCTATTACATCATCTTTCTGCCCTTGTTCCATGTTACTGGGGGTCGGCGCAACACGTTTTTTTTCTTCCATTCTCCTCTGTCAACCGTCACTTTTTTTTTTCTTTCATATCATTACTCACAATCCATCCATCGTTTCTTTGGTCTTCCTTTGGTCCCTATTACATGAGACTTAAAACATAACTGGCGAAATTAAGGTGAGCTATGAGTAACACCTCTGCCTAATTTTTTATTTTTAATTCGAACTAGAATTTCCTGAGATTAGCACGTCCAACCAAACAAACAAACTCTTCAGCTTTATAATATTATGTATTTGCAACAATATTTTTAGTATATGCGAAACCTGAATATAGTTTGTTCAGAATAAGTAACTGAATCGATTCCAATCATTTTTAAACCATGTTATATTTTTTCCCAAAAATATTTAAAAAAAGTTAAAAGTTGGATACCGAGCGACTTTGAGTACCTATCGCAATAATTTAGGTACCTACTGCCAAATTATTATCAATGAGCTCAAGACGACGCTGGAGGCGCGCGCTGCGTGGTGACCGCGTTTTTGTGCGGACAACTAGGTAACAGAACAAGCTTATAACTTTGTGATTTTTCGTGATACAGTTTTGAAATTTTGTACATAGATTCTTTACATAAAAATACTAGACACGTGTATCAGGTTTCACATATACTAAAACTACTGTTGTATAGTATAGAAATATAGATTAGTTTGACTTGAAACAAACCCTTATTTAATCACAATGGTACTATCCACAGATAAATCAATAGCCGACTGCGTGGAAGCCCTGATAGGCGCGTACCTCCTGGAGTGCGGCCCCCGCGGAGCCCTGCTGTTCATGTCGTGGCTCGGCATCCGAGTCCTGCCGTGTCACCACGTGCCGCTGGATGACGACCATCCGTACGTCAGGCGTGCTGCACAGCGTGAGGTGAGAGAGTCGAAACTTAACAAACACTTTGAAAAAGAAAACCAGCAACTTAAATAAAAAATCTACCAAACACTGCCTCGTTGGTCGAGTGGTCGCAAGCGCGACTGTTGAGCATAAGGTTCTGGGTTCGATTCCCGGGTCGGGTATAGTGTTATTGGGTTTTCCATCAGGAATTTCTCAGTAACAGCCAGTCTGGATTTGTGCCCGGTTGATGGCAATAGGGTCGCCCCCTATTACATGGGACTTAAACATAACTGACGACATGTGGGTGTACATTTAGGTACACTTTTGCCCAACCTTTAGGCGATTACAGGCGTTATGTTATGTTATAATAAACAATTAAAAAAAACTGACTCAAGTGCATAATCTTATCGCTAAAAGCGGAGTTCTAACCAACAAACCTTGTTACAGTCATCCCCCTCACCGCCATCACCAGACCGCAAGCGTACCTCGTCCTCATCATCATCATGCTCTGATGATGAAGCTCCTCCGCAGCAGGAGATGTTCCCAGACGAAGACTGGTCATGGCAGGCGCGAGCTGTGGGTTCTTTGCAGCCTTATAAAGATTCACAGGGGAGGTGGATGCAGGTATGTTTATCGCCATTGTAGCGGCACTACAGCAAAATAGTACAAAAAATACTACAGCGCCATCTATGACACAAATGATGAACTAACATCTGAATTCTATATCGCGCAATAAAAGTTATCAGCGACTTAAGACTATACATGGTGGAAGGGACACCGTCGCGAAAACGGTTACCACGTAACCAGTACATCATTCTAAACCCCCAAATCGAAATTTTCAGGAGCATTTTTTATTCCTTATCCAGATAAATACGTTATTCATCACAAGTATTTAATTTTGAACATAATTACATCATTTGATTTTAATGAAAATCTTAGGAGATATCACAGTTTTAAATTATCTCCGCAGCAAAATGATGATCAAGTACCGCGCGCGCATTTTAATTATGCGGAATGATGTGATGTGCTCCTTTGAATTGTATTATAGGTCACTCCCTCAAACCCTCTCTCTCTTATGAGACGCAGGCGAAGCTACACGGGCCAGCTAGTGCATACATTATAAAGATATATTGGTGTCGAAACTGAACCAACACAAAAATAAAGTCTGTAGGATAAGACAAAAATAGTTTTAATTTCGTTTCGTTATCCAAATAAATACTTTATTCATCACAAGTATTCAATTTTCAACAAAATTACATCGTTTGCTAAGTCCGCAGCAAAATGATGATCAAGTACCGCGCGCGCATTTTGATTATGCGGAATGACGTGTGTGATGTGCACCTTTCAATTGTATTATAGGTCACTCCCTCAAACCCTCTCTCTCTCTTTTGAGACGCAAACGAAGCTACGCGGGCCAGCTAGTGCTTACATTATAAAGATATATTGGCGTCGAAACTGAACCAACACAAAAATAAAAATCTGTAGGATCAGTCGAAAATTGTTTTAATTTCGTTTCGTTATCCAAATAAATACTTTATTCATCACAAGTATTCAATTTTCAACAAAATTACATCGTTTGCTAAGTCCGCAGCAAAATGATGATCAAGTACCGCGCGCGCATTTTCGTTATTCAGAATGATGTGTGTGATGTGCTCCTTTCCCCCACATATAAATTTTTCATCGGTTATTAAAAAAAATCTTAACCATTTTCGCGTGGTTCATCCACCCCGTATAAGAAAACCCGGCAACTGTCGGGCAGTAGCCCACCAGACACAACACCCGTCTGGTCGGAGGATCCCCCCTTTTCTATGGGGGATGAAGAACATTATATCCTACTGTACACCTACCAATGACAGCCGGAATCCACGGCGTCGGGGGTCGTGATATGAATTGGAAGGTTTCTTATTGATGGACCAATTTCAGCAAGCTTAGGCAAAGGAGATGTTTCAAAATGTATGGAGCCCCCGCCAGGTCTTTGTACACTATTCTCAAAAATGGGGAAACACTCACAAAACAGTTTTGAACTATCCAATTACTTTAAGTTGGCTTTGTTTGGGAGTAAAGCACAAGAATATACACTTGAAATTGCAACACACAACAAAAACCCGTCATGGCGGTAAGCTGTCATGTTGATTGACAATTGACGTTTGACATGTGTATAGTCATTTAAGTATACTGTGAAATAATCTAAAAACTAAAGCGAGGTTGGTGAAAATAACTCGAAAAATTCAAACAAACCGAACATTAAAACACGATCGACAACGAAAGCGACTGAAGTGACAGTAGACAGTTCACGATCTATGATCTATGGTTAACTGAAAATGTTTTTTAAACCATAGAGGACCTAAATTAGTGAGACGCCATGTTGAAAGTCGATAAAAATAATTGATAAAAGTATGAAATTATTACTAGAAAAGTATGCACTTAAGCTATTTATCTGTATTTTTCCACGGATTTTTCTCGATTTTTCGAGATACTGTACCTGTATTGGGCCCGATTTGAAGCATCTCCTTTATACCCCTACAATATTGTCCTCCTTACCGTTTTCGGTCACGGCGGCCAATCTTAGCAGAGATTAGTCATCGGCGCGGGAGATATTATAGTCCAGGCGTGTGTGCGCAGGCACAGGTGTGCTGTGGTCTGTTCCTTTACTCTCATAATCCTCAGGGACGGAGAGAGATCAGGCGTAGGACCAACGGCTTAACGTGCTCTCCGAGGCACGGGGGTATCATACCGCCAACTTGAAATTTCGAATGGAAACACCCATTAGCAATTTTTGTCCGACCCGAGAATCGGACCCCACGCTCGGCAGTCACCCAATATTATCTACAACATTATGTAGCCAAACCTCAATGGTTTTATAATTCGAAAAATAAATACAACTGATTGACTTTGTCCGCAGCCGATATTTGGAGAACTAAAAGCACCGCCATCACCTCTTCTCCGGTACATTAACGACCCTGAAGGGGAATTGAACCAAATGCTTTCTGGTAAGTACCTTCTTCAGCCACACTCCTGAACCGTAACGCTGTTAACTTTAGCCTTAAAAATACATTACACTTCACGGCAGTAGCGAAGGGTAAATTTTTGTAAGAGGTAAGCCGGAGTACATATCTTTAATGTGATTATATTATTTGTCTATAGAATACTGACTGTGCCAATTTTCAAAGGGAATCCGGTAGGAATCGAGTTGTATGGAACCTTCGCCACTGGTACACGCCTGTTTAGTATAATGGGTGTAAACCCTTAACGATGCCGAAAGAAACTTGTTCGTCATTGCGTTTTTTTTCTTCCAGGCCATAGATACCCAACGATAATAAAATACTGGTCAATGTGGCGACACTTGGGGGAGGCCTATGTCCAGCACTGGACGTCTTTGATGATGATGATGACGATGATGATACATACCCAAGGGGAACCTTTTAGTTAGCGCCACTTCCTCTTAAGAGCGCTTGTACAGAAAATGGGCAACGTCGCAAATAGCTGTCAAATATTTCGATGTTTTGATTAATTTGGCAATATAACTGTATGGAAATAAGAAATATGGCTAACTAGTGAACTAGAATATTAATAATGAATTGCAAATAAAACACTGAATTTAATGTTGTAACCGTTTTAGGTGTAAAAAAGGCATTTGGAAAATTTCCAAATACTTTTTTACATCTAAAACTAAATATTCGGTGTAACGATATTAGTTATTGCATTTCATAATCAATACTTTAGTACTACTATATTTTGTTTCTAGTAATATGGCCAAATTAATCAAAACAGCGAAATATTTGACAGCTATTTGCGACGTTGCCAACTATCTGAATCAACGCTCTTAAGTAATTAACATCTAAAAAGAACTTGTGTTATTTCTTTTCACAGGCTACGATGCACTGGAAGAAACTCTTCAATACCGGTTCAAAGACCGCTCCCTCTTGCTGCAAGCATTGACTCACGCGTCACATCACAGCAACCGACTTACTGATTGTTATCAACGACTGGAGTTCTTAGGAGACGCTATACTCGGTAAGTAACTAAGTACTAGTTCGTAAAGCCTGTCATTTTATAGATATTATTTATTTATTTATCATTTATTCTCTCTTCACAAACGCTAACTTAAAATTAATTATTATTATATATCTTTATTTCAATCACCTTTGGATCATAGGTACAAATAAATTACATTAAAATCAATTCCAAATTAAAATTAAACACATAATCAAAATAAAATTAAAAACAAAATCCAAATTAAAATTAAAAACATAATTAAAATTAAAACATAATCAAAATAAAATTAAAAATAAAGTCCAAATTAAAATTAAAAATATAATCCAATTTAAAATTAAAAACAATCAAAATAAAAGTAAAAACAAAATCAAAATAACCTATATTAACTAACTAACTTAAAAATAAACTTAAAAAATGGCGTCAAAAAACTCCTCCTCAACGTAGTCAACTGGTAATGTACCCAAAAGACTGGCGGCGTTGCCACGTTGTATGGCAACGCTAAGCCTTTGGCCAAGGTAAAAGCCAGCCCCAAATCAAAATTAAATTTAAAAATCAAAATTCAAAATTAAAACAATATGAAAAAGTCTCAGCTGTATTCAACCTTTGTGAGAGACTGGTGCCTGATGTAGGTATCTGGGAAAAACCTGTGTTACAGGTCACCAGGCCCCTTCCAGGCTAGAATTAGCTTGTACAGAGATTTCATGTCCGATAAGAAGTTAAACAATATGCATTACAAAATTAAAACCACAGTAAAAGATAAACATAAGAAAAAACATAAGAAGAAGTAGTAACAAAAAAAAAATCTTGCAGAGTCATGTGTGTGAGTGAGTATCTAATGTGAAGTGTTAGACTTGGATTCTGATGAACAATGTACATTATGAGGGGGACGTTTGTGGAGTAAGTGCAGCGAGAGATGTTTTTCAAGAGTAGCAATTGTAAAGCGAGTACCCCCCCCCCCCCCCTACTGCCTCTTATCTATTGATATGTAGCGGGATCAATTATTAGATTACATAAATTCTTACAAACTTTTAAAACGTGACAGCACCATCTTCGGCATTAGCTCGTGGCTAAATAATAACAGCCGCTCGGGTCGATCTTTGGGGTAAGCCGTGCTTACCTAGGTTGGTCTGTGGATGGGTGACCGCCCATTACATACCGAGTTTCCTCCGTGCCTCGGAAAGTACGTTAAGCCGTTGGTCCCGGTTGTCATTTGTAGATCTTTGATAGTGGTTAGGTACCTAGTCAGGGGCCCAAAAAGTCTGACAAGCAGTCTTACCAAGGGGTACCGTATTACCTAGTACTAACTGGGTTGTGGAGGTCAGATAGGCAGTCGCTCCATGTAAAATACTGGTATTCAGCTGCATCCGGTTAGACTGGAAGTCGACCCCAATATAGTTGGGAAAAGGCTAGTCAGATCATGATTGTGTTTTGAGAATTTAAGACACGCAGTGCAGCGCAGCTTTTTTCACACTATAGTTTGCAATTGCATCATACATAATCAGTTCAGATGTTTTCAAGAAAAAAAAAATGTTTAGAATGGAAATATCACTTTTCACGAAATCGTCCATACAAATTGGCAATTTAATACTTTAACCGTAGTAATGTTAGTGTTTTGTATTTAAGATAAGATAAATATTGTTAGTAATAGTTACTTTTTAACATATTGTGTAATACAATTTCGCATTTCGTTACAGACTACTTAATAACCCGCCACCTCTACGAAGACCCGCGGCGTCACTCGCCGGGAGCGCTTACGGATCTGCGCTCGGCGCTCGTCAACAACACAATATTCGCTACTCTAGCGGCGAGGCACGGGTTTCACAAGTAAATAGACAATTTCTAATTATTTAATTATACATTTGTATTTATTTGTATTCAAGGTGTAAACAGACCCTTCACGAAGCCGTCAACCAAGCATTCTGTACATCAAACTAAGGAACTCTACGCAAAAATTATTATTGGGAAAAGACTTTTTTTTTGGGGTGAAAAATCACGGTTTACGGTAGGACTTAATTTAACGCACTCAAAACATTGTGCTGATGAATGCATAATACAAATTTAAAGTAAAGTTATAAAATTAAAAACTTCTAGTAAAGAAAAAAACTGAAAAATTTGAAACTTGTCGGTGAGGTATGGTCCTGACCAAAAAAAAATGCTCGCAACGACGGGGAGTACAAGTGCCTTTCGGCTTCGTTAAAGGTTCTTTGAACGCCATTAAACACATTAATTTCACCTCCCTTGGAGTTATAGGTGTCTACAAGTGGTTGCAACCACTCCGCCTTATTTTCATGCTAAAAACTACTTTTAAGGGCATTACATTGCTCGATGACCTTGATGATTTGATCCCTGTACTGGTTTTTGTTGACTTGCCCCGCACATTTCGCAAAATTTCGGTTTTTATTTATTATTTAAAAATATTAAAAGAAATAACAGAAAAAAAACAATACAGATTGTTAAGTATATCATTACGTATTTGTTGTTATAAAATTCATGCCGATCTATTCAGCCGTTACAGAGATAATTTACAATTAAGGTTGAAAAAGGACCTATTTTCTACGATTAACCAAAAAAAATTGAGAAGGTTTATTAAAATTTTAATAAATACAATTTATTTGTGATGAATTTAACTATAACATATATTTTTTACACGGAAAACGCACGAAGGGATTCATCAACAAATTTCTTTGAACATACGCTGTTTTTGGGAATTGAGCCATGTAATGCCCTTAATGGCAAAGACTAAAATATTTATTTATTTTTCAGGTACTTCAGGCACATGTCGCCAGGTTTAAACGAGGTTCTTACAAAATATGTCAAAATACAAGAAGAGAATGGTCATTCTATTAGTGAAGAGGTAAGTTCATACAGATATCTTTCTCTTTTGTTAGACAAGTCACCCATCTTATTCTATATCTCGAGGAGTGTTGCTTAACTTTTCATAGATTTTTGTATTTATACGACTATCTTCTTCATCATGTGGTTAGTGCCTAACCTGCCCCCGTACACAGACTGTGTCGACACAATGACAGATTTCTTTGCACTATCTGTCATTTTGTCGATTCTTCCGTCAATGAAATCCTTGTCTACGGTGGTCATGCTACGGGGGCTAGTGTCAGAGTTTTCATGCCGCCCATGGGCCTCTGACTTGGCTTTACATGCCGTCGAGAAATATCTCTCAGGCATGCTGGTTTCCTCACGATATTTTCCTTCACCGAAGCAAGTGATAATTATACAATACGCATATGAATCCGAAAAATCAAGAGGTGTCTTGGGTTCGAACTTGGGACCTATGACTTGGCAGTCCAATGGTCACACCATTAGACTATCACTGCTTATCATACGTATACTGGTCAGTCTGTGATACAATGTTTTTCAATCATTAGCTCATTTTATTTGAAAATTGTTTTTGTAAAGCTTAAATGTGTTTTTTCTGAATTTTTTTATTTTTTATTATTATGTCTATTATTTTGTTCTAGCACTATTTAATTCAAGAGGATGAGATGGAGCAAGCAGAAGATGTGGAAGTGCCCAAAGCGTTGGGAGACTTGTTCGAGTCTGTAGCCGGCGCTATATTCTTGGATTCAGGTAGGATTATGTTTGATTTTTTTCAGTTTCGCGCAGGATTTCATTTTTGAGTTCATACAACTTTTGAATACTACTACGATGGTACAGAACTCTTCATGCGCGAGTCCGACTCACACTTGGCCGATTTTTTTTCCTAGTCTGCTCTGTCCCACTCTTTGTCAAAGGCCTCCTTCCACTTTCCACTTCTCGCGAACCCGCCTATCCTCCTTCTAGTTCTGACGGGACCAGCCCAGTTCGTCCCGCCTTCGTGGCCTGCCACGACCCCACCTCACAGTGTCAGGACGGGTCTCGGGTCTCGTGTTTGACCGAAAGGAATTTGACAAATTTTCACTTCCCAAAAAATTTTTCGCATAATTTCATTTGCCAAATTATTACTTAGCAAAAAATCTATTTACAAAAAATCGTAACGCAAACCTAATGTATGGGAAATGAACGTTTAAACTATAACTTGTTTACCAACTAGTACTTTTAACAATTTTTATTTAGTCAAATATTTCAGTTGGAATAACAGTTTTACGCAAAATCAAATAAGCCAAATATTTAGGTTTTCAATTCACCCTTTCCTATTCAGTCAAATGCTACAATGACAAAAATGTGAACTGCTAAGTGGGTAGGAGGTAAATCATAAATGTCGCTCAATGTGGGTTAGTCAAGCAAAACACTATCTAGTTCTATCTAGTTTTAACCTAACCTAACAAGTAATTATCCTAATCTAAATAGTTCAGTTCCGGGTAACCTACTAAAAACAATATCTTTTTTTTCTATTAATGCAAGTCGTGTCTGGCACTCGCCGGCCGCTGCCGCGGCACCGCTCGCTTCGCTCGCCCGGCTTGTGCGTAGGAGGTCATAGTTTTAACCTAACCTAACTATACTCCGAAATAAAATTACTAATGTCCATTGCAAAAAAATTAAAATTGTTATGTAAAAATATTTTACATTAAACAAATGATTATATTAAAATAAAATTGCATTTTTTAACTATATAATTCCCAAAAAATCTTATTTTTGCTTTAATATTTTTTGCCTTAACAAATCATTTCAACAAACATTTATTGTCTGAAGATTCTTTGCTGTAATAAATCATTTGATTAAATACCAAATGCCATAATGACATTATACTTGGTAATATTTTGCCAAGTAAAAATTTGACCAAATAAAAATATGCGTACTAAAATCATTCGAAATATTGCAATGGTATAAAAAAAGGTTGCTAAAATTTGTTTGGGTAATGAAATTTTGTCAAAATCTATTCGGCAAAACGGCAGGATCCCTGTCAGGACACCAGTTTCCTGCCATTTTGGCCCACAGTTTGTCCGGCAAGCGGCAGACATGTCCTGACCAGTCCCATTTGAGTTCACCATGATTTGGCATAATAATTCATCCCTCACAATGTATAACTTCCACAGGCATGTCCCTCGGCGCAGTGTGGAAGTCATACGTGAACCTGATGGGCGCTGAATTGGAAGCGTTCAGTGCAGCCGCACCCAAGTCGCCTGTACGAGAGCTGCTGGAGGCTGAACCTGATACCGCCAAGTTTGGGTGAGTTTACCTTCCAACAATCGAAATAAAAATTTTACTTTCATGGTAGTCTGAAAAGTATAACATTTAGAGGCATGAAAACACGGTGCAAAGTTCTTCATCCCCCATAGAAAGGGGAGGATCTGGACACAGGGAGGGGAGGTATGGAGGAACATACCTGGGAACCTTCTAGTTACGGAGATATTGGGGGTCAAAGTTCCAACATTTTCACAAGTTTGTTTTTAAATACAAGTTTTTAAACAAATCCATCCATCGATTGCTCATAAATCCATCCATCGATCCATTCATCCATTTCCTTGGTCTTCCTCTCCCTCTCCATCCAACAACATTTATATTCATCACTCTTTTAGTCTCATGCAAATCGTCCCTCCTCATCACATGGCCATACCAAGACAGTCGATTCCCTTTCAACTTTTCTTTAACTGACGCAACTTTTAAACTTCCTCTAATATACTCGATCCTTACATTATCCATTCTTGTCACACCACACATCCATCTCAACATTCTCATCTCCGCTACATGCAATATTTTTTCATCCATCTTCTTCACTGCCCATCATGGTCATGAAGAATTAATGACAATAAAAAACTGTTATGATTCTTCTAGCAAACCGGAACGCCTAGCCGACGGCCGTCGCGTCCGCGTATGCGTCGAGGTGTTCGGTCGCGGTACGTTCAAGGGCGTCGGTCGGAACTACCGCATCGCTAAGGGCACAGCTGCTAGGTGTGCGCTGAGACATCTTAAGGTAAGAGCTTCATTTGTAATTTTACACAGTTATCCCAACTTTTGAAAAGCTTTTACATAACATATTATCACGCCTTAGGCAGAGGTGTACCTAATAAGTACAACCACATTTCCCCAGTTATGTTCAAGTCCCATGTAATAGGGGGCGAGCCTATTGCCATCAACCGGGAACAAATCTACACTCCGTGGCTGCTACTGAGAAATTCCTAATGGAAAAAGTCAAGAACACTTTGCCCGACCCAGGAATCGCACCCAGGACCTCATGCTCAGCTGCGCTTGCGACCACTCGACCGACGAGGCACTTAAAGCATTTATTTATGTTTAATTCATTTGCGACAAGGATGATATAACTCAAAAAACCGGCCAAGTGTGAGTCGTACTTACAGGCACACAGGGTTCTGTAGCTCCAAACAATATAATAAAAAAACCGCACATATAGGTTTGATGATTTTTTTTTAGTTTCAGTTCTGTGTATTGGGCCCTTCAATCTTTTTATAAAAATCGTAAAGCGGTTCACAGAACACATCTACCTACATTTTCAACTGTGTAGTCCTAATAGTTTTGGAATAAAGTGGCTGTGACAGACTGATGGCCAGACAGACAGACATGACGAATCTATAAGGGTTCCGTTTTTTGCCATTCCCACGGAAACCTAAAATTAAGAAATACGGGACAGCGTTTTTTTTTAAAGTTAAACTAAAAATATTGCCATATATATACTGCCATACAACGTGGCAACGCCGCCAGTCTTTTGGGTACATTACCAGTTGACTACGTTGAGGAGGAGTTTTTTGACGCCATTTTTTAAGTTTATTTTTAAGTTAGTTAGTTAATATAAACCTATATTTTAATTTATTAATGTATATAATATTTACTAAAAATATTCTCATTTTGATTGCCAATATAAGGTTTATCTTTTCATACACGAAATATTTTAAGAGTAACTTCTATAAGTCGTAAAGTCGCCATAGCAACGAAAAAAAAAATATCTGAGTGTTTTTTTTTTACGAAATTATTTTAATTCTAAAATTTTTTGAGACTTTTTGCATAAAACCTTTGCTCCCTTATTCTAACAATGACAGTAGGTAATGACGACGTAGTAAACTAGCGTAATGGATGTTCAAAAATAAGGAGCTAGTTATTATTTTGTGGGTCAAGTAATTTTAAATTATTTATTTTCATAAAAATATGCTCAGATAAAAAAAAATCCCTTGAAATGGCTTCGTTGTAGCCGTTAGATGATTCTCTGAAAATATTTCGTGTATGAATAGTTAGACCTTATATATTTTGAGTTATATCATCGTTGCCGCAAATGAACGGATCGAATCTGGCAAGCTAAATTAGAACAATTTTTGTCTGATCATACAGATTTTTATTTTTATGTTAGTTCAGTTTCGACGCCAATATATCTTTATAATGTAAGCACTAGCTGGCCCGCGCAGCTTCGCTTGCGTCTCATAAGAGAGAGTGAGAGGGTTTGAGGGAGTGACCTATAATACAATTCAAAGGAGCACATCACACACGTCATTCCGCATAATAAAAATGCGCGCGCGGTACTCGATCATCATTTTGCTGCGGAATTATTTTAAAACTGTGATATCTCCTAAGATATTCATTAAAATCAAATCAAATTATGTTCAAAATTAAATACTTGTGATGAATAACTTATTTATTTGAATAAGGAATAAAAAAAACCTGAAAGTTTTGATTTGAGGGTTTAGAATGGTGTACTGAATATGTGGTAACCGTTTTCGCGTCGGTGTCCCTTCCACCCCGTATCGATACTAATATTACAAAGAAATAAAATTTGTTTGTATGTAGGGGGTAATCTCCAGAACTAATGATCCAATTTTATTAATTCTTTCGCTGGTAGAAAGCTACATTACTCGTGAGTGCTATAGGCTATAAATTATATGTATATCATGCATATAAGCCGCGCACAATTTTTTCAAACAGAGTCGCGGGCGAAGTGCTAGGCCTACGTTGTCCCCCCATACTTAAGTACAAATGCTGTATCCATGATAATATTGTAATACCAAATGATTTGAAAAGAGTAACCATGGAGTTTCTTGCCGGTTCTTCTCCATAGGAAACGACCAACCCGAACCGTGCACCTTTTTGTCGACGTTTTATAAGTGCCCATCTAGGCCTATGTGAAATAAAATATTTTGATTTGATTTGATTTGAGTGTATATATATATTTGTCGGGTTGTCAGGATTCATCATGTGGGCAGATAATGGGTTTCCTACATTACACTGGGTGCGATACACTGTTTCTATTAAACTAACAAATTGCTTGAAATTACAATTTAACACAATAACACGGGGCACAATGAATCGGGTACAGTTCCAGGACGTCACTCCGTTGAGCTCAGACACTCAATGTCGTCCTCGCCTCGAGCTGTAAACATCACGGCTCTGTAGAAGCACGCTGTGGTGTGGGTAGACTTTTAAGTAGGTCGCGTGATGTCACCACTGGTGTACTTGCGATTCATTCCAATTCCGTACTAATGTACTTGAAAATAAGATTGTTGCTCTTCCTTTTCAGGGAGCAGCTCGGGCTGATAATTGAGTTCAGGTTGATCAGCGGAACCTAGAATGATCCGTGAGCTCACATTGGTTGGTGAACTTAGATGACTTGGTGAGTTCAGGTTGATCACATTGTTCAGAATAGGGTAGTTGACAAACCAATCAATTGACATACTTTTTAAGAGCTGTCAAAACGTGATTCCCCCTTAAATTTTGAATGGCAATAGCACGCTATGACGTCACTATTCAAACTCAAAGACTCAAGTATTTATTGATTTCAAAGAAACTAAAAATCTAATTTTGCAATAATTAAAAATTAATCGGGTTTTCAGGTCTAAAATGAAGTATTTTTTAGAGAAGTTGTGTCTTGGAATTATTGTTTAATGGTGTCAACTACCCTATTAACATTCTTCAATTGAGCTCAGGTAGCCGTCGAGCTCAAACAACTCAGTGAGTTCAAACTGATCAGTATCGGAACGGAACCTTACCTTTTTATATGTATTTATGTCTAGTTACCTAAAGTATCTAATTAAAATGTATTTGTCTATAGATTTATAAGTATAATAAGCTTAACTCAATAGGTACCCTTTACGGGCAATTATAGACCGACCACTTTAATGAGTCCTCCGCCTTGCCCCATCAAAGGCACATTAAGCGTCCACAAAGTCCTAACAATATCCCACAGGTTATTAGCTTTAAAATAACCATTGTCCACGTAGGTATTACGATACTAATTGAACCAATACGTGATCAACCTTCAGAATATTCCATTTCAATTGATACCTTCGCGAGGACTCATTAAAGCGGACGGTCTATAGTTTATACATAAACTATATTATTGGAATTTGTATGTGTGTATTTTAATTTTGTGTGTAATACAGAATAAGATTAATTCATTTTAATCATTTAATTTTAGCATGAAACACTTATTCGCATAAGAATATGAACATTATAAGCATTTTAATAAAGTACATATTCGTATGGAACCAAAGTCTCTGAATTTTGCACAAAACACTAATGTAGGCTACTTTAAAGTACTTTTTTTATTTTTAATAATCTATTTTTTAAGACACTAATTTTTCAGTCTTACCAAGGGGTATCGTATTACCCAGTACTAACTAAATTGTGGAAGTCAGATAGGCAGTCGCTCCATGTAAAATATTGGTATTCAGCTACATCCGGTTAGACTGCAGATGATGATGATGACACTAATTTTATTTTATTTAGTCAATTTCGCGTGCGTTCTTGCCAATGTAATATGATGAAAGTTTTGAGTATGACTGTGGATGGGTAAAAGAGTAGAGGAAGACCAAAGAAACGATGGATGGACTGTGTGAAGAATGATATGGCAAGAAATGCGGTGCCTGATGAGATGACGAGTAATAGAGAAGTATGGGAGAAGAAGACATGCTGCGCCGAATGCAAATGAATTGGGATAAGGACAGGACAATGATTATGTTGCAATGATGATGAGGAGCTCGTGGCTAAATAATAACAGCCGCTCGGGTCGATCTTTAGGTTAAGCCGTGCTTGCCTAGGTTGGTCTGTGGATAGGTGAACACCCATTACATACCGAGTTCCCTCCGTGCCTCGGAAAGCACGTTAAGCCGTTGGTCCCGGCTGTCATTTGTAGATCTTTAACAGTCGTTACAGGTAGTCAGAGGGCCAAAAGTCTGACAACGAGTCTTACCAAGGGGTATCGTATTACCCAGTACTGGGTTGTGGAGGTCAGATAGGCAGTCACTCCATGTAAAATACTGGTATTTAGCTGCATCCGGTTAGACTGGAAGCCGACTCCAACATAGTTGGGAAAAGGCTAGCCAGATAATGATGATAAATCATGATGCTGCCAATGTATCAATATGGCTATTACTACTATTTGTTAAATATTTTAAGACGAATTAAACTTCACTGTAAAGGTACAATTGGGTAGTTGATACCATTAAACAATAATTCCAACACACATTCTCTACGAAACACTATATTTTTAGCCTTAAAACCAGATTATTTTTTTACTTATTCATAATTCTCTTGCCCTTATCCCAATGTATTTGGGGTCGGCGCAGCATGTCTTCTTCTTCCATACTTCTCTATTACTCGTCATCTCATCAGTCACCTCCTTTCTTGCCATATCAAAAACACAGTCCATCCATCATTTCTTTGGTCTTCCTCTACTCTTATAGCCTTCTATTTTTTAATAAATAAAAATTATTTTCTTGGTTGATTCCCAATCAATAAATAATTGAGCCATTAGATTCGCAAATTGATGACGTCACAGATTGCTTTTGCCATACATAATCCATAAAAAGTATGTCAATTGATTGGTGTCACCAACCTATTCTAAAGACGACTGCGTCACTATGACAGCAGAAGCGCGCGGTGTAAACGTGACGATGTAAAGCAGCAAGGCCGGTTTTTTTTTTGTAAGTGATGTCATCAAATGACCCCCCCCCCCCCCGCTCTGGGCGGAGCGGAAGGGAGTGTCAGACTTGTACTGACTAAAACCCATCCATGTTCCTTCTTAGCCCTTTGTGTTCCAGGGCCACGGTACCTCTTTCAAACAGTCCCGCAGTGCGGCTTTGCTGCTGCGGTTGCAGGTCGTCTTTACAATTGTACCTTAAATGGTCTTATCTAACTGATACTGTTAGCCTGTGTCATCCCACTGCTGGGCAAGGCCTCTCTCCATGACTTCCAAATTCTTCGATCCAGGGCCACTGTGGACCACTGGTCGTTACTTTTGTCTATGGTCATACCTTAGCTAAAAAAAATTGACACACTTTGATTTTTTTTTGTTAGATAACGCTCCTACTCTTCAGCTTTTAGATTTTATATAGTTTTATTATATTTTTAGAATAATTGCCTTTATTTTTATTAGAAATAATTCTGTATTGCACAAAAAAAAAGTAAAAATTATGTAGAATATCTAGGTATATTTTAATTATAAGTTGCCAAAACTAAATGGAATCTGCTTTTAACTTTGTTAGCTTTTAAAAACTTAGCGATAGAATAGAATATACTTTATACTGCACTGCAATTGAGACACAGCTATTTTACAATAGTGAGTGAAAGGGACAGCCCTCCGCAAATGACAGGCTGAATTCAGCTCCTTATTTTGAATTACATTCCACCGCCACCGGCATTTTTCTCAGGAAAATTTACATTTTTTTTTAACCGTTTTTTCAGTTACTATTCCTTTATTTCAATGTAAAATTACATTCTCTGTATGCAGCATTCCATTTATGAAAATAATAAGGGTTCAATTAAAAAACCAACACTGGTTATTGAAATACTGTAACGAATGACGCGTGAATTCATCCGTTCACTTCCTGCCTAGCTACAGAGTTCATCGAAATCGTCATCGCGCTTGCCGTTCGCTACTTGCGTTTTGCCTCAGTAACGATACATTGCGTATGAGGAAATAAAACAAATCAAATTTATTGGATTCCCATAACATTCCTGAAATAATTTCTTGTACCGGTCATCTTAGTATGATATACTGAATTCACCCCATCAGTCTGCGGAGGGCTGTCTCTTACACCCTCTATTGCTAATTCTATAGGTATTTTTTTTCCTATTATTTAAGAAAGTAAGTTATGAAGCCAAAATGATGACAAGGAACTCACAATTTTATTGAATAAGGTTTAATTTTAATTTGATAATGTGGTTGAATACGGCTTTTCTATGTTATCAGTGGAGGTACACTTCCAAAGGCCAATAGCTATGGCAACTCCAGCAACACTACTGGTTTCTATGATTGCCTGTCGGGTCGATTTTCAAATTTAAGCAGCGCGTGCCATAGTCGTCCGTGGATGGGTGACCATCGATTACGTACCGAGTTTCCTCCGTGCCTCGGAAAGCTAGTTAAGCTGATGTTCCCGGCTGTCAATTGTAGATTTTTGACAGTCGTTACAGGTAGTCAGTGGCCTGAAAATCTGACAACCAGTCTTACCAAGGGGTATCGTATTACCCAGTACTAACTGGGTTGTGGAGGTCAGATAGGCAGTCGCTCCATGTAAAATACTGATATTCAGCCGTATCAGGTGGACTGCCTGAAACGACTGTCCAATTACTTAACGTGCTTTCCGAGGCGTGGAGAAAACTTGGTATGTAATGGGTGGTCACCCATCCACAGCCCAACCTAAGCAAACGCGGCTTAACCTAAGGATCGATCCGAGCGGCTGTCATTACTTAGCCACGAGCTCCTACGAGCACAACGAACAATCAAGTTATACAAAACCAGTATAAGAAAATCTCTCTCTGTACGGGAAGACTATACTAAGCGAGGCCATTTTGTACTGGATATTATTAGCTTGATCTGTCGCCTTGTGTATCTAAGTCATATTTAACCACAAAAATGATAAAACAGCTGATAGGTTTTAATATTAATAGAATAAGTGATATAAGCCACTAAGATGTCTCCAATGATTTGTACTATTAAAAACGCTACTAATTTTAAAAATAGATTTTAATACGAATGTACTTTTTTTGTTTTGTAAAAATCCTCTATGTGCAATACTCGACCTCTTTTAGGATTATTCGATAACTTTTACAATAAAAAAAGCTAGATTTTTAAAAACGAAATAAATAAAAGAATTGAAGGAAAAAGTATTTATTGGAATTCGCACGGGACAATAATTATATGAAAAATGTAAAGTAACAAAAATATTAAAAAAAAAATTAAAAAAATAATTTGATAGTAACTTTTTATGAATTGTAAAGGCAGCTCAATTATTTCATAGCAGCTGATGCAGCAGCAATAGTGAGTGGAAACGCCTGAAGGGGATGCTAGAAGGACATACAGGGTGAAAACAATCCCTTCACGAAGCCGTCAACCAGGCATTTTGTACATCAAACTAAGTAACTTTTCACAAAAAATATTTTTTATATGACTTTTTTTTGGGGTAAAAAATCACTTTACGGTAGGACTCAATGTAACGCACTCAAAACATTGTACTGATGGATGCATTGAATAGCACGGTGGTCGTGGAAGTATTTAAACTAAAGTTACAACATTAAAAACTTGTATTAAATCAAAAAACTTGTGAAAAAGTTACAACTTTGCCCCCAATATCTCCGTAACTAAAAGGTCCCCAGGTATGGTCTAGAACTTCTCTCTCTAACAAATGACGACTTTATGTGACAGAATGAGAAAGAGATACTCGAAAACGCTGGTCCGTGCTTGTAAATGTGATTTCACCCTATGGCGGCATCTATCACGTCGGGGTTACCAGTATAGGGTTTTTTGAGTGTTCATATTTATAAAGCAGCTAACATAAGATTTGACAGCAGATATATTTAATATAAATAAGAGCCAATCTATTATAAGTAAACCGAGATGATTGAAATTGGTCGAGTATTGCAGAATTACTAATGTGGAAATATTGTAACAATATTTATTTGTGGTTTAACTGAATAAGTACTGACGCAAGCACATCAAGCTAACCGAAACTGTCAAATTGTCCCAATCAACCTTGCACCTAATGCTTTAGCGATAAAGTTAAAAATCTGTTAAATAAACTTCGATTGTAATAGCTTGATGTACATAAAAAAAAAAAAACTAAATGTGAAAGTGACTTGCTGTTTGCGATTTTATTTCCAATGCATAGCTAACGGAATATACCCTTTGCAATACTTAACTTGTAAATGGTTAAATACCATGGTTTGAAGTGATAATTATCATTTATAATTTATTACAACAGATTTTTAAAATAATAAAAATCATTATCAATGTCTCGTCACTTGTATCCGAACGTGGTAAGTGTCAACTTGTTATAAATCAGCATGTATAATTATCCGATAATAAAAATAATTATCTGTTATATACCGACCGCTTTAATGAGTCCTCCGCCTTGTCCAATCAAAGGCACATTAAGCGTCCACAAAGTCCTTCCACGTACGTATTACGATACTAATTGAACCAATTGATCAACATTCAGAATATTCCATTTAAATTGATTCCTTCGCGAGGACTTATTAAAGCGGTCGGTCTATAAATATCTATATAAACTACAATCCTTTATTGCAAACAATAATTTAATCATAATAGTTTAAAGTCACTTTCATAGCTAGGTAACTCCATCAGAAGTGGGTTATTAGTTCCCACTTCTGATGTTATTAGTTCTGATAATAGCCACGCGCCGAAATATAATTGTACAGCTATAACCTTAGTCACTCAAGCACTGGAGCCGTTTCCTTGATCTGAACTTGTATAAAACATACGGACTAAATGAAACTCAGCCATTCTTTCTTCATAATTAAACCATTCATTCATTTTCAAACATTCGCAGAATTGAAAGTGAATGGAAGTCGGTTCAATCCGAGTGACAAGAATGAGTTTCATTTAGACTGTAAAGGACTAAAGCCAGCTTGCATCTCTTATCACTAAATACATTGTGTGAGTTGGGCTCCCGCACTTAGGGTTCAGTATAAAATTCAAATTCATTTATTGCAAATATGGGTAGTT
The DNA here is from genome assembly GCA_905163415.1 of Noctua fimbriata. Classification (NCBI taxonomy): domain Eukaryota; kingdom Metazoa; phylum Arthropoda; class Insecta; order Lepidoptera; family Noctuidae; genus Noctua; species Noctua fimbriata. Next base: position 8,647,439 of record LR990950.1, read on the forward strand.
ATACAGGTGGGTTTTGAAGAACAGGAAAGTTGTTAGTGTCACCATATTCTGCACTAGGCATGCAACATTTAGTTCGGAACGTGGTTAGTCCCTAAATTAAAAATTTAAATACATTAAAGTTCAAAATTACATGTCTATTAAATTGTCAATTAAAGTCAAAGTAAATAATGTCAAAGTAATAATGTCAAAGTTAATCTATTATGCTAAAATTTCAAGAATTAATCATTGTGAAATGCGCAATTTATGTCAAACTTAAGTAATAAACATTCTTTATAGTTTGTCACACAAATATTCATTAACACTATAATAAGATTTTACCAATATTTTTTTTTAATTGTAGGTATTTTGTTATTAAACTACATATGTACGGTTTTCAGATTTTTTCCTTTACATCTGCTGTAAGACATTGCTGAATTACACCACATTTTTGCATTATTGCATTGCTAGTTTAGGAGGTCAGATAGGCAGTCGCTTCATGTAAAATACTGGTTTTCAGCTGCATCCGGTTAGACTGGAAGCTGACCTTAACATAGTTGGGAAAAGGCTAGGCAGATGATCATCATCTGCTGTAAGACATAGATAGACTTCTTGCCAAATTTCAAGATTCTAGGTCAACGGGAAGTACCCAATAGGTTTTGATTCCCTTGTGAAATCGCAAAAAATGCAACATAAACGGTCATATCTTTTGATCGCGTTGACTTACAAGTTTGATTTTTACACTGCTCCAAAGGGTAGCAGACCTGAGTATTTGATATTAATTTCAGCTTGATACCAATGAAAAAGGGTCTTGACAGACAGACAGCCAACAAAGTGATCCTATAAGGGTTCTCTTTTTGCTTGTCACTTTGTCTGTCATAGAGTAGGGCTGCCATTCGTCCCGGTACACCGGGACATGTCCATGTTTGGAACGTTGTGTCCCGGTCAATAAGTCAGTTGTATGTTATGTCAATGTCATACAACTGATTTATTGTTAATATCTCCTAAAATAGAAGAAATTCCAGCTAAATGGAGGGAGAAAATAGATAAATCTACAGATCTACCTCCATGGGCGATATTAGATGAAAGTGGGGGATATACTGTTAATCCTGTACCTGCTTCATTTTCTACAATTCTTCTTGTTAATCCATTGTTTCTTTGGTATTCCCTACTTTTATGAATCACCCACATTCATACTCAAAAATGTTTTATAATCGTTTAACTACACATGTGTTTAGTGAATATTGATGCAAGTGGAGTTTAATACTATTTACTAATGGGGAAGACTGTTAAAAGCTAATTGTAGATGGCGCTACCATAGCTAGGTCTCAATCTGACCAATGAGGCCTATTTGAAATTTAAAATGACATTAAGGTGGAAGCGCTAGGGTAGCCCGTGAAATTCAAATTTTCTTAGGTTTTTAGCAATTTGCAGGTCAGTTTCAGGCTATATGTGAATCAAAATATGATTCACGACTGTAACACGTGTGTAGTTACAGAATCATCAATACAACCCTCTAAATTCATTTAATCCCATTTAATGATTATTTCATGAAAAAGTCATTCAATGGGATTATATGAACTTAGAGGGTTGTATTGAGTTTAATGAATATAACTCTGTAAAGCCATATTTGTTACTGTCGCGAATCGTGAGCGTCAAAATGACGGGATTAAGTCTCCAGTTTAAAATGTATCACATTAAAGTATTTGTACTAATTGTACCCTAAACAAGACATTTGTACCTCTAAAGGTAAAGGAAGTATGTCAGGACATCCCTGGTCCCGCCACTTTGACGTCAAAGTAGCGGGACCAGGGATGTCTTGACATTTTGACGCTCACCGCGAATCATATCTTAATCAACATACAACCTGACACTGACCTGTAAATTGCAAAAAAAGTAAGAAAATTTGAATTCCGCGAGCTACCTTGGAGCTTCCACCTTAACAGATTTTCAACCAATGAAAACGCTTGGAACACAGCTATGCTAGCGCCATTAGTTTCACAGTAGCCGTCCCCATTGTTCACAGTTAAATCACAAATACTCTTAGGTTTAAGTTTAAAAGTAAAATTTTAGCAATTATGTGGATCACTGCCCTTTTAGTTTTGTATTGTGTATTATTTTAATTTAATAAAAATATAATCTTTCTTCTGAAACGGAGTAAGCAGTATACAATCACGTTTGTTTGTTTTATTTATTCAACGACGATGCAATGGTTAGGAGATTGGCTTCAAAATCAAAATCAAAGCATTTATTTCAAATAGGCCAGTTACAGGCACTTTTGAATTGTCGAATCAAAGACATCAATGAAAAGTAGCTACAGTCCCAGTCACAAGGCATACAAACTGTGAAAGTACTGTAGTTGCCCATTCCCTAATGTAGATCTCTATGGAGAAGAACGGGCAAGAAACTCGATGGACACTCGCTCGCTCTTCTGCGCTCTGAGTCGCTGGGGTCGATTCATTTCGATAGCCAGAGCATAAACGCACGCGCATGCCCTCCACGCCAAGCCACAATTTCACCTACCATTTTGTCACATATTTGTGTCGTTTGGCGTACAGGGCACGTGCTTGCTTGTCACGTATATGTGACTATGGCGGTCAAAGGGTTAAGCAACAACAGAACATCAGGTCTGTACTCCCCGAAGAGTTAGGCAGAGGTGTACCTTATAGTACACCCACATTTCGCCAGTTATGATTAAGTCCCATGTAATAGGTGGCGAGACTATTGTTATCAATCGGGTGCAAATCCAGACTCCGTGGCTGCTACTAAGAATTTCCTGATGGAACAACCCAATAACACTGCCCGATGAGGGAATCGAACCCAGGACCTCATGCTCAGCAGTCGTGCTTGTGACCACTAGACCAACGAGGCAGGCATTTATACAATGTTAATAAAATACAAGAGAAGGAACGAAGTAGCTACAAAACAAAAGGAGGCTAGGCATTATTGTCCTCCACTAATGGGCATTAACATTGGCTTACAAAAAAAACAATAACTTAACGTAAACTGGGAATCAAACCCCGGACCTCGCGCTACTGAACATGAGGTCCTTAAGCAGTGATAGCCTAGTGGTGTGACCGTCGGACTGCCAAGTCATAGGTCTCGAGTTCGAACCCAAGACACGCGCCTCTGATTTTTCGGATTCATGTGGGTATTGTATAATTATCACTTGCTTCGGTGAAGGAAAGCATCGCGAGGAAACCAAACCGGCATGCCTGAGAGGTATTTCTCGACGACATGTAAAGCCAAGTCAGAGACCCATAAAAACCCTGTCACCAGGTTAGGCACTAACCACGTGATAAAGTAGAAGACGAGCTCCAGGGATCGATTCCGAAATCTAGCAGTGTTTTTGGGTTTTCAAATCAGGAAGTTCTCAGCAGCAGCCTCAAATCTGGATGCCCGGTTGATGCCAATAGGCTCGCCTCCTATTAGATTACTCCTTAGATACACCAATAGTTCTTCCTCTCCTGCCAGTGGTCTTAGTGTGCTGACCACGCACACGCAGGCCCCAGTAGTGACGCATAGCCCTGTGGGCATGGATTTTCTAGAGCCTCTCCTAATCTTCACGAAGCTTAGAATCCAAGTTAGATGATGTCACCGTAGGCGCGGGCCTGTGGACGGCGAGTTATGGGCTGGCTCGCCGTCCGGCCGTCTTATGACCACAGGCCATGTCGACGGCGCGTTCGTGTTCCACGCGCGCCTCAAAGAGATGTCAGCAGCCACCTAGGGGTCCGCATGGGCCGATGCCTGCCAGGGCAGCGGGACTGTTCGAAAGAGATATCGCGGCCCTGGAACACAAAGGGCAAAGAAGGAACATGGATGGGTTTTAGTCAGTACAAGTCTGACACTCCCTTCCGCTCCCATACAAGTTAGATGATGTCAACTGGCTGTACTTGCTATCAACAATATCCTTCTGCCTGTTGAGGAAACAGACAGTTGACATGATTGTTACAATCTTTTCAACCTCTTCTTCAGTGCATTCTCCAGCACGCTTGTCAAGATCAATGTAGGCCTTCTTCAGGACGATATTAGAATATCAGCGAGCAAACACCCTTGATGGTGGTCTTGCAAACATTACTTTGCGTTTGCTATCAATGTTCGCGTCATAATACGGAGAATATGTTGAAACTTGTCTGAATTTCCAGCGACATTTTTGCAAATATTGGTTAGACAACCACCAGTAACAACCAAGGTTCATGGGGGTTCAAACACTGGTTGGGTCTGACTGGGGGCTGAAACATGGTGATACTGTGAGTGTGTTTTGCCGTGACTTAGTGTCGAGTTCCAGTAGTGCGCGTAGCAAAACACAAAGAAAGACGGTAGATAGATTTGTCTGCTCTTAACAATTTGTTTTTCATCCACCCGCATTCTCCAGTCAACCCGCGATCATGGCGCTTGCAACAGCGTCGAAATATCGGGAGCTCAAAATAATGAACAATCACGGAAGATATCCCGTAAGTGACAGTATAAGTTTAAAAGGAGGTTATTACATGGGACTAAAACATAACTGGCGAAATCTGGATGTGCTAAACTCCTCTGTTATCCCTTCTGCTAATAAAAGTGTGATATTTACACAAGTACCTATGTTTACAGAAACTTAAGCCTACTCAGACAATAACTGTAGAAAATAATGCAATAGTTTAACTACTGAATGCCTATAGTTAATAAATTATGATTTAATATAAATAAAATTGCATCTGTTTCAATAAAAGAGTCAATAAAACAATTACATTGTTTGCTGTCGTTGAACTTAAACATGCCAACCTTATGAAATGGCCTTGGCTATGGTTTTCTAATGCCAAGTTACCCTTTTGAACGCCATTGTCACATATACGTGACAAACAAGCGCGTGCCCTGTACGCGAACGACACAAATATGTGACAAAATGGTAGGTGAACTTGTGGCTCGGCGTGGAGGGTACGCGCGTGCTCTGAGGGTCAAAAGATTAAGCAGCTGAGGCTAACCTGTGCGATGCCATTTAGAAAATAACTGGGCTAAGGTTTAACACATCTACAAAATATTTGTCAACATCTTCTTGCACTTGTCGCATGTTACTTGGGGTCGGCGCAACACGTTTTTTTCTTCCATTCTCCCCCGTCAACCGTCATGCTATCGTTACCTCCCCTTTTTGCATATCATGCCTCACATAATGGAACGAAGTTTATAGTGCTCGAAAGAAATCTTAGTCTTATAATTAGGTATTTTAGAAATAATTGAAGAAAATAGAAAATTTTCAAAAAATATTTGTAATTTGCATTACATCGACAACAATGAACAATGAAATAGACCAAATTGGCGTTTAATGGATGCACGCAGGTCACACTATTACGCCACAATATGAATTCGTCGAATTTGAAGTTATTCATAAACGAAAACAAATATTGGAAAGGAAATTTAAAAAAAACTTTAACTTTCTTCTCCACTCCTCTAGGAATTTAATATAAATAATAAAATAAATAAAAAGTGTTTATTTCTCACCACACCACAAGCCATAATAGCCAAATACAAACAATATTGACACACAAGCAGTAGCCAACGATTTTTGGTTGTGGATCGCTGGTGCCTGTGGTAGGTAGTAACATCTGTATTACAGGTCACCTCAGGTCCCCACCTGTTTAAAGTTTGATACACATTTGATAGATTACATCTGGTATCACAACAAATAACAAAAGTTTCAAGCAATTAGTGAGCTTATTAAAAAAGAGACACAAGAGAGTATTACAGTAATAAAAGTAAAACAATTAAAAATTTAAAGTATGTCGAGTGATTTTTATGAAAGTAAGTTTTTGTGTGTGTGTGTGTTTGAGAGAGTGTTACTGGATGAGTGTGATTAGACTAATACGTCAAAGAGAGCTTCTGAGGTAGTATATTTTTGGCTTTGTAGCCAGGCATGTAAAGCGATTTTACAATTATGTTTATTCAGTGAGTGTAGGGAAAAAATTTGGTTTAATTTATTGTAAAGATAGGGTCCAAGGAAAACAAAGAATTTTTGACTAAAAGAGGTTTTAAGAGGAGTAGCTAAGGCAACTATACGGTTACGGCGATTTGTTTGCTGTGAATAGTTGGAAATAGAGTGTTGCTTAATAGCAGTGGTCAGTACAAACAATTGCCTAACCGTAAGGACTTGACAATAAAAAAAACTCCCATGAAAATCCGAGCACTATAAACTTCATCCCACCTTATGCTACGGGTTGGTCGTTTCCTGTGGATAAGAACCGGCAAGAAACTCCATGGTTACTATTTTCAAATCATTTGGTGTTACAATATTATCATGTTACAGCATTTGTACTTAAGTATGGGGGGACAGCGTAGGCCCGACAATAAGTCGTTGCTTACTACAAAGAAGATGTAAAACAAGATAAAAAGTTAACAAGCAGCTGGGAATCTACAAAGCCTACAATGTTCACACATTCACAAACAATCGTTAAGAATCTATACAAAGGTAAGAAAATATTGTAAAATACTACATATATTAAACTTGTGATACAAATATTGTAATCAGTACTGTAACTATTCTGAGCTGGTATTCATCTGCATCCGGTTATACTGGAAGCCTACCTCAACATAATTAGGAAAAGGCTAGGCGGTTGCCCAAAATCCACCCCTGCTCATAACGGTGCCGTTGACACAGTGGCTGAGCAATTGACTGCATCGCTGCGTGTCGCGGGATTGACCCCCCCCCCCCGCCTCACGGAATGACGGTTGTTCCGTGTCTGGCTGTTTGTGTATGTGAGTTCAAATGTTTTTCGACGTACCCACGATACAGGAGAAATTACTAGTGTGAAGAATCGTTTTTTTAAACAAAAAAAAAGGCTTAATAATATGAATTTTTATTGTCGTTTCGGGTACATTTTCCTTATGTACCTACATACGGTTCATTTGTTGGGTTAATAGGCTGGTATTTGCCCAGTATCAGATCTGCTAGTAGTCAAAGTGATCAACGGTGAAGCATCTAGAGGTAACCTACAAGGTGTAAACGGACCCTTCACGAAGCTGTCAACCAAGCATTTTGAACAGCAAACTAAGTAACTCTACACAAAACAATTTTGGGAAACGATTTTTTTTTTTGGGTGAAAAATCACGTTTTACGGTAGGACTCAATGCAAAGCCCTCAAAACATGGTGCTGATGGATACATTGAATAGTACGGGAAGTATTTAAAGTAAAGTTATTACATTAAAAACTTGAAAGTTGGAACTTTGACCCCCAATATCTCCGTAGCTAGAAGGTTCCCAGGTATGGTCTAGAACAAAAAACAAAATTGCAATGACGGAGAGAACAATAGTGCTTTTCGATTTCGTTAAAGGTAATGTATTTGCGCTGTTTTAGCACAAAGCCACTGATAATTTATTGTTCAATTAACATTAATCACAAGCCGTTTTCCATTCAGTACGTGATAACTAATTATTAATTGCATTCAAATAAATAAAAGGTTTAAATAATAATATTTGTTCAAGTGGTTTAATTTTCTTGTTATATTGTTTCTATTGCGTATAAAAGTCTAGCCTGTTGTTGGAGGGGACATAGACTCAGCATGAGGGCATTGGCGGTGTTGCTTGTCTTGGTGGTGAGTACCTATTTACTTTTACTAAAATTTAGTAATAGATTTTGGTTGGTGGGAAACTTGCTTAAGGGCATTACATGGCTCAAATCCCAAAAACAGCGTACGTTCAAAGAAATTTGTTGATGAATCCCTTCGTGCGTTTTCCGTGTAAAAAAAGTATGTTATGGTTAAGTTCATCACAAATAAATTGTATTGTTTGAAATTTTAATAAACCTTCTCAATTTTTTTTGGTTAATCGTAGAAAATAGGTCCTTTTTCAACCTTAATTGTAAATTATCTCTGTAACGGCTGAATAGATCGGCATGAATTTTGTAACAACAAATACGTAATGATATACTTAACAATCTGTATTGTTTTTTTTCTGTTATTTCTTTTAAAAATTTTAAATAATAAATAAAAACCGAAATTTTGCGAAATGTGCCGGGCATGTCAACAAAAACCAGTACAGGGATCAAATCATCAAGGTCATCGAGCAATGTAATGCCCTTAAGCATAGGTATGCATAATGTCCCCAAGTAGGAGCTCGTGGCGAAGTAATAACAGCCGCTCGGATCGATCTTAAGTTGCTCCGTGGATGGGTGAACATCTATTACAAACCGAGTTTCTTCCGTGCTTCGGAAAGCACAGCAGGAGCGCTGACAGAGCATTTTGTTTCCGTCGTACGCGCAGCGCTCGGCGATACCAGTTCGCCCGTAACTGCCATGAGATAAAGACGCACTTTCAACCTAAATAAGTACTCCATTGTAATTGTTCTATTAGTAAAGAAATATCTGATCTCCAGCGTATTTAATTTCTCTCCGAACACACACACCTAAAGGACATACGCACACGCACACCAATTTTGTGCGTGTGCGTAGTGACCCCGACATGATTTAAAAAGTCCCGACGTGATATAAAAAGTGCCAAACGTGATAGAGAACGGGCAACTCAAATAACATCAGCGGTCTATAGTGCGGAATCCTCATTGCTATCTAAAGACAAAAAAGCGTGAGAAGAACAGCATTGGAAGAGAAAATAGCAGCCGATGAATATTCCCTCTCACCAGTCTCCATTACCGACAAGATCGAAAATTTTTAACGCCGTGGGACATGTACGCAATGGGCCGCACGCCATGTACGCCGTAGGCCACACGCCATGTACGCTGTGGGCCGCACGCATGTTCGCCATGGGCCGCACGCCATGTTCGCCGTGGGCCGCACGCCATGTCCGTTGTAGACCGCACGCCGTGTTCGCCGTGGGCCGCCTGCCATGCTCGCCGTGGGCCGCCTGCCATGCTCGCCGTGGGCCGCCTGCCATGCTCGCCGTGGGCCGCCTGCCATGTTCGCCGTGGGCCGCCTGCCATGTTCGCCGTGGGCCACACACCATGTTCGCCGGGGGTCGCACACCATGTTCGCCCTGGGCCGCACGCCATGTTCGCCGTCGACCGCACGTCAATGCACGGGACAAACATACATACTAATATTGGTTGATAAACACATTACCCTCCTCAGTCGTGTAGTTCTGTTTTTGAACGCACACAAAATGTAGTACCTACAACTGTAAGTTTGTGCGTTAGTGGTGGAAGCGCCAGGGTAGACCGCGAAATTCAAATTGTCTTACGTTTTTGCAATTTGCAGGTCCGTAATAAATATGGGAAAAGCCTAAGAAAATTTGAATTTCGCGGGCTTTTAAGCTTTGTACTTTGCAACACAGATTATTATGTATTTTTCACTTCTCAGGCTCTTGTAGCTGCCCAGCAGGCGCTACCGCAACGTAAGTTAAGTTTTTATTTGTTTTATTTTTTTAATTGGGACAGTAACAGGGTATACGGTTCAGCATTTTTATATAGGGTGTAAACGGACCCTTCACGAATTACTTAATTTTGATGAATCGACCTCGAACCGGAATAACAGACCTTATAAATCATAGCACAGATGGTTCAAATGTAACACTCCGTGTTTTTGGACAAATATATATTTTTTGTCTGCATTTAGTATTAAATTTAGGGTAAGTTGGGAGGGAATCAGTTTTTTGGAGATGTCAAATTAAAGTGTTTGAGAAAACGATGGTTTTATAGAGTATCTGGTATCTGCAATAAAATAATGTGAAAGGTGGGGTTGTTTAGGGATAATTATGTAACTCATTACTTTACTAGACGTTGTTAAGCTTAACGTTAGTGAAGAGGTACCTTTATCAGTCCTTCAACATTTTTTTAAGTGTTTTTGGGTTAGGTACATTTCACTTTTTGGAACATTAACCGTAATGAAAATGTAAACCTTTGTCCTCTTCTTGTCCATCTGTCACAGACGCTTTTTTCGAGGTCTATAATGCATAGTAGAGATTATTATTATTATTTTATTTCCTTTATTTATTTTCTTACTTACTAATTACATTTTTAAATATTTCTTAACAAAAACCATTTAAAAAAACATTTAAAAATATAAAAAATAGTAGCCCACCGGTATCGGGAACAGGGTCCAAGCTACCGGCGGTCAGGGCTCCAGAGAGAGGAACCTCCTAACAATACGAGCCGTGTCTAGGAGTACCGCTTTCTGAATCAAGCCCTTGATCCAGCTGCCTAACGAGAGCCTCCTCAGGTATTGGTCGAGGCTCTTGGCAATTAAGCCATGGGCTGATACGACTATCGGCACAATGATCGCTGAGTCCACATCCCACATGTCGACAACCTCGCGAGCCAAGTCAAGATACTTGATTTTCTTATCTTTCTCGGCTTTCACGAGGTTCTCATCATGCGGGACCGTTATGTCAACAATCATTGTGCGCCGCTCTGATCGATCCACCACCACTATATCAGGCTTATTGGCTACAATAGTCCTGTCAGTGATGATGGATTGATCCCAGTACAATGTGATACTGCCATTTTCGAGAACTGGGTCGGGCACATACTTATAGTACGGCACTTCCGATTCCACAAGGTTGTATTTTAGAGCAAGTTGCTGATGGATAATCCTGGCTACAAGGTTGTGTCTATGCAAGTACTCTCCGTTAGCCAGACGAGAACACCCGGAGATAATGTGACGGATTGATTCGCCTGGACGGTGGCATGCCCGACATATGTCAACCGTACCGTCCTTCACAATAAATCTCCGGTAGTTATTCGTCATCATAACTTCATCCATAATTGCACAGACAAAACCTTCGGTTTCTCCGAAGAGGTCCCCGCAACGTAGCCAGGCTACGGACGCTGATAGGTCTACATCGGGCCCATGCAGGGCCCGGAAAAAGCGTCCGTGAAGCTCTTTACTCTGCCATACCTCCATGCGGTCGTTAGTGTCAAGCACTAAGGGTTTGCGCCAGTTCTCTTTAGCCAAGGAAAGCGGGGTGAGGCCCTTGTCCACTGCGACCACATCTCGATGCATCCCCACGTCGGTTTCAAGGAAATATTCCCTGAGACTGCATATCTCGCGATTGTGGAGAGTCTTAGCGTTTAAAAAACCTCGACCCCCACACTTCCGCGGGATATACAGTCTCATAACAGAAGAACGCGGGTGATGCATTCGATATGCCGTCAACAATGTACGGACCCTCCTATCCAGAGCGTCTAGTTCTGTTTGAGTCCATTTGAGTATGCCGAAAGAGTACATCAGAACCGGCATGACCCAACCGTTGAAGGCACGTACCTTATTGCCGCCTGATAAAAGACTATTAAATACTTTTTTCAGGCGGCCAAAGAAGCGCTCCTTCAACGACTGCTTCATGTCAGCAACATTGATGCCCAGCGCTTCCGACATACCCAAATACTTATAGGTTTCGGTTGCTGAGAGGGATCTAAGATTTATGGAATCCGAGAGCTGGGTTCCCACAGATTCCACAATCTCCCCTCGCTTTACATGCATGACCGCACATTTGTCCACACCAAATTCCATCCTGATGGCGCTACTGAAAGTTTCAGTTACCTTCAGTAGCTCCATCAGTTGCAAATCGTTGGGGGCAAAGAGTTTCAGGTCATCCATGTAAAGGAGGTGAGATATAACTTGACCACCTCTCCTCAACTGATAGCCTAGACCTGAATCCTCCAGCAGCGTGCTAAGAGGATTCAAGGCTAAGCAGAACCAAAGTGGACTCAAACTATCGCCCTGAAATATACCTCGCTCTATCCTTATCGGCTCGCTATTCCTCTGGATTTGCCGACATCCTGGATAGCGAAGGACTGTCCTCCATTGCCCCATACATGACATCAGGAAGGTGCGCAGAGTTGCATCAACTTTATACAACTCTAGCACCCTCATGAGCCATGTATGTGGCACCGAGTCATAGGCCTTCTTATAGTCTATCCAACATGTCGACAGATCCCTTCGGGAACGGCGAACCTGTTGACTAATGGCCATATCAATGAGGAGTAGCTCCTTAGTACCGCGGGACCCGTTCCTACATCCATTTTGAGAAGCGGACATGATAGAATTGTCATCAATGTGTTTGTTAATTTTTGCTCTCAAAATGGATGTAAGAACTTTATAGACCGTCGGAAGACAGGTAATCGGTCTATAATTTTTGGGCTCCGCAGTACTACCCGATTTATAGAGCAGGTGGGTTATACCTGTTGTCAGGAACTCTGGTAGCGACCCTGACTCTAAGGCTGACTGGAACAGGATCGCCAGGCGAGCGTGCGATCTTGTGAACCATTTAATCCAAAAGTTGTGCAGCCCATCCGGCCCTGGAGATTTCCAGTTAGGCAACGGACGGACTGCACGAACTACGTCTTGGGGGCTGATAGTGATTGCCCCCATTTCTGGCACTAGATCGCACGCTCGCTCAACCTCCCGAGTCCATTCACCCTCGGTATGGCTAACAGGCACCGACCAGATGCTGCGCCAGAACGAACACATGGCATCATCATCCGGTATGCGCGTGTCAGCCACACCTTGGTCCGGTCGCTCCCAAGCCCTATATACCCACCTTTCATCTCTTTGGAAAGTGCGATTCTGAGTGTATCGGTCCACCCGCCGCTTATACCTACGAATACGGCTTGCCCATGCATACACTTTCTGCTTCAGGAAGTCGATGCGCTCTGTGATACGGGACATGTAGTCTCGAGGACTGATATCAGTCCCCGAGAATGCCCGCCTCACAAAACGCATCACTCTAGGGCGAGTATTGCCCTCCCTGAAGCAGATCAGTTTGCCGATGAGTGCTCTGGCCCCATCAATACGTCGTTCAATCCTGTATTGCCATGGCGGCACGACTGGTTTAGGTCGTGTAGCTCTGTCATCAAAAAATTTGACATGAGCTACACGACATGCCGCTACAGCCGCACAATACAGGACTGAGTGAGCATCGGTGAGGTCTTCACAGTTGTCAAAATAGTTTGACAACTGCGAATCCAGAACAGCCACCAGCGCCCTATTTTTGTTATGCATGGGCAAACGAGGTATGCGTGGTCTAAGGTCGGGTTGCATGAACCGATATTCTCGAATCGCACCCTCCAAAGCACTCCTCATTTCCTCATTGCACTGGGTACTTACATTAGTAACCATGTCATTACTCACGTCGTTATCGCGATTAGTTATTGTGCTAGTAGTTGTAGACTGTGGTAGTACCACAGCCTGCGCCGACGGAGTAATGACATGGCTGCTTTGCATTTCAGTTCGCAGGCGATCAAGTACAGTGTCATCCAACATACGGTTACGCTGGATGACTCGCACCTGATCCGATAGTCGTTGTGCCGACACGTTGACAGCTGGCTCAAGCACCTGAAACAAAGAGAGCATCCGAACACGGTACGCGGTCAGGTTGTTTCCTCCCTCTGTAGCCCCATAGTATGAGCGCATGACGTTTTCATTGATGGATTGCGTCCATCGCATGCGCTGCACACTCCCGCCGGGAGCTGGGACCCTATCAGAGGCTGGTGGGCCTCGAGGTCCTAAACCGTCCGGCGGCCGGCGTCCTCCCCGTCGACGAACAGGTGGTGGCGTCGTCGGCGGAGAGAAATACTCATCGCTCGAGCTCGACGCAACTGCCACGGCCGGTGTCACAGCACTCACGATGGGGCTGGATTCCGGCGGCGGCGAGGCGGAGCTGAGCGACGGGTCCGGAGGCAATAGGCGTGCGCGTCGTGCAGCTGCTGATCTCGTCAACATTTATCTTCATATTTTTCTTCGTCTTCCAAAATTTTTGTGACAGACAATGTCACATTGTGTCAATTCCAAATTGTGGTTTTTTTCTTTGCTTTTCTATTGAATTTCGTTTTCATTTTGGTATTTTTATTTAAAATGCTATTAATAAAACGGTGGTATCGGTTAAATCTTCCGGTATATTTTTTAAATATTTATATTTTAGAAAATTTGATGTCTGAAATAAAGACGTTTGATTTTATTATTATTATTACTGTTCATTGAATTTTGATAAAATTTCACATATTTACGAATCATTTTGACGTGTAAACGGCATGACAAAGTTAAAATGTATTGTTGTGAAAGTCTTCTATACAATGTAATGTAGATATGCATCACTTTTTACAACTTCCACATAATTTTTTTGAGTAAAAAAAATATCACTTAGTAAAATTTTAGAGAAAATGGGCATAGAATGCTATTGATTTCGGCTACATAGGAATCTCCTTTTTAAACTAAAACAACAAAAATAGAATTTAATTCATAATCCTGATAAAAAATGGCACTATAAAATCTTTTAAAACAACTTGAATCTCGCACAAATACTCGATAAAAATAAAATTATTATTATTAAAATGATCTTTTATGTTGTGCATTCAAACTTAAAGTAAAACAGTATTTTGAGTGTTGAATCACGTCTGTGAAATCATATAAAAGACGAAAACAGTTGGTGTCTTAAGAAACGGGATTGACTACCACACACAGAAAAAGTTTTTGTGAAAGGAGTCCATTTTACTGCTGACTGACACTTTATCCACAATCTGTGAATGCACTTTTGATATTGCACAGTATGGCCCGGTGATCCTGGCCATACGGTCTAATCTCAAAAGTCTGCGCTCTGTAACTCAAACTAAATCAAATGATAAGAAAAACAAAATCCTTGTTTTTATTTTAGCTGATCATGAAGGTGAAATGAAAATTGAGTCAAAGAGTTCATCATGTAATAAGACTTCAACCCACATTCGCGTGGAAATTCAAGACAATAGAAGGAACACTACAAGTGGAGGCAAAGCCTATGGCGAAGGTGGAACACAAGGCGGACACAAAGGCCAAACCAATTGCAGTTTCCATGCCAAAGAAACAGACGGAGGGAAAAAGTGCGATGGCAAAGATCACGGAAAAATCTATATAAATTGCAGTCATCACGCGAGTAATGACGGAGATGGAGGCAAAGATAGTGAAGATGATGACAGCCATGCGAGCAATACTAGTGAAGAAAATTACAGTAGTGAGAGCTATACTATTGAAGAAAATGACAGCAATTCGAGATATACCAGTGAAGAAAATGATAGGGAAAAATCTACTGAAGAAAATGATGGCTATAGAAGCAAAAAATGTCATCACAAGAAAAACAGCAACACACATACTAATTGCAGTTGTCATGCTAGCAATAACGGACATGGAAACAAAACTATAGGTCAAGGCTCAGAAAACGGAACAACCCATATCAATTGCAGTTGTCATGCCGGCAGTAACGGCCATGGAGGCAAGAATACAACCGCAGGTAAAGATAACAACAAAACCCATTGTAATTGCAGTTGCCATGTCGGTAATGACAACCATGGTGGAAAGAAATGTCATTGCAAAGATATCAGCAACACACATACTAATTGCAGTTTTCATGCCAGCGTCAACGGACATGGAAACAAAACCACAGGCCGAGGCACAGATTACGGAACAACTCATACCAATTGTACTTGTCATGGCGGTAATGACAACCATGGCAGCAAAGAATGTCATTGCAATAATCACAGCAAAACTAATTGTAATTGCAGTTGTCATGCCGGTAAGGACAACCATGGAGGCAAAGAATGTCATTGCACAGATCACTGCAAAACACATACCAACTGCAGTTGTCATACGGGTAATGGTGGTCATGGAAGCAAAAAATGTGATTGCAAAGATAACCACGCCCATGAAACGCATTGCAAATGCTGTCATAAAGGATATCACTCTATCAACAATACACAATCTGGAAATCAAGTTAAAACCAATGGCACTGAATGCAACTGTTCAGCTAGTACCTCAGTACAAGGAAATGTAAGTAGCACAGTCGAACATCATGAGCATAGATGCAAATTTAGTAAATGTCATCATACTTCATCTCACAGCAAATCTAATCGAATGGCTAAACACCGCCGTCACCGTAGGCATCGAAGGCGTTGCAACTGTGGTAAAGGACATCACACAAATTCTGAAGGTGAAGTTGAAAACAAGGGTAGTGGATGTAAATATTCAGCTACAAGGAACGCTAGAAGTAAAATTGATAATCAGGGTCAACGAGCCAGATGTAGAAAAGGACACATTAAAGGATACCCACGATCTAAAAGACACCGTAGACGTCGGAACAACGGTCACGAGAACGACGCTGCCAACGAAGGCAAAGATAATGGCAATTGCAGTCAAAACGAAACTACCACCCTTAAAGGCGATGTCAGCAGCACTTCAACAGGAAGCAGTATTGAAACGACCACCCTTAAACGCAATATCAGCAGCTCTTCAAGTACAACAGGAAGCAGCACTGAAGCTACAACACTTAAAGGCGATGTCAGCAGCTCTTCAACTACAACAGGAAGCAGCACTGAAGCTACAACACTTAATAGCGATGTAAGCAGCACTTCAACTGCAACAGGAGGCAGCACTGAAAGTACCACCCTTGTCAGCTCTTCAACTGCAACAGGAAGCAGCACTGAAGCTACAACACTTAATGGCGATGTGAGCAGCACTTCAACTACAACAGGAAGCAGCACTGAGGCAACAACACTTAATGGCGATGTAAGCAGCTCGTCAATTGTAACAGGAAGCAGCACTGAAGCTACAACACTTAAAGGCGATGTCAGCAGCTCTTCAACTGTAACAGGAAGCAGCACTAAAGCAACAACACTTAAAGGCGATGTCAGCAGCTCTTCAACTACAACAGGAAGCAGCACTGAAGCAACAACACTTAAAGGCGATGTCAGCAGCTCTTCAACTACAACAGGAAGCAGCACTTCAACTACAACAGGAGGCAGTACTGAAAGTACCACTCTTGTCAGCTCTTCAACTGCAACAGGAAGCAGCACTGAAGCTACAACACTTAAAGGCGATGTCAGCAGCACTTCAACTGTAACAGGAAGCAGCACTGAAGCAACAACACTTAAAGGCGATGTCAGCAGCTCTTCAAAAACAACAGGAAGCAGCACTGAAGCAACAACACTTAAAGGCGATGTAAGCAGCACTTCAACTACAACAGGAAGCAGCATGGAAGCAACAACACTTAATGGCGATGTGAGAAGCACTTATACTACAACAGGAAGCAGCACTGAAGCTACAACACTTAATGGCGATGTAAGCAGCTCTTCAACTGTAACAGGAAGCAGCACTGAAGCAACAACACTTAAAGGCGATGTCAGCAGCTCTTCAACTACAACAGGAAGCAGCACTGAAGCAACAACACTTAAAGGCGATGTCAGCAGCTCTTCAACTACAACAGGAAGCAGCACTGAAGCAACAACACTTAAAGGCGATGTAAGCAGCTCTTCAACTACAACAGGAAGCAGCACTTCAACTACAACAGGAGGCAGCACTGAAAGTACCACCCTTGTCAGCTCTTCAATTGCAACAGGAAGCAGCACTGAAGCTACAACACTTAAAGGCAATGTCAGCAGCTCTTCAACTGTAACAGGAAGCAGCACTGAAGCAACAACACTTAAAGGCGATGTCAGCAGCTCTTCAAAAACAACAGGAAGCAGCACTGAAGCAACAACACTTAAAGGCGATGTCAGCAGCTCTTCAACTGTAACAGGAAGCAGCACTGAAGCAACAACATTTAAAGGCGATGTCAGCAGCTCTTCAACTAAAACAGGAAGCAGCACTGAAGCTACAACACTTAATGGCGATGTAAGCAGCTCTTCAATTGTAACAGGAAGCAGCACTGAAGCAACAACACTTAAAGGCGATGTCAGCAGCTCTTCAAAAACAACAGGAAACAGCACTGAAGCAACAACACTTAAAGGCGATGTGAGAAGCACTTCAACTACAACAGGAGGCGGCACTGAAAGTACTACCCTTGTCAGCTCTTCAACTGCAACAGGAAGCAGCACTGAAGCTACAACACTTAAAGGAAATGTCAGCAGCTCTTCAACTACAACAGGAAGCAGCACTGAAGCTACAACACTTAATGGCGATGTGAGCAGCTCTTCAACTACAACAGGAAGCAGCACTGAAGCTACAACACTTAATGGCGATGTCAGCAGCTCTTCAACTGCAACAGGAAGCAGCACTGAAGCTACAACACTTAAAGGCGATGTAAGCAGCTCTTCAACTACAACTGGAAGCAGCACTGAAGCTACAACACTTAAAGGCGATGTCAGCAGCTCTTCAACTACAACAGGAGGCAGCACTGAAGAAACAACACTTAAAGGCGATGAAAGCAGCTCTTCAGTTACAACAGGAAGCAGCACTTCAACTACAACAGTAAGCAGCACTGAAGCAACAACACTTAAAGGCGATGTCAGCAGCTCTTCAACTGCAACAGGAAGCAGCACTGAAGCTACAACACTTAAAAGCGATGTCAGCAGCTCTTCAAAAACAACAGGAAACAGCACTGAAGCAACAACACTTAAAGGCGATGTGAGCAGCACTTCAACTACAACAGGAGGCGGCACTGAAAGTACTACCCTTGTCAGCTCTTCAACTGCAACAGGAAGCAGCACTGAAGCTACAACACTTAAAGGAAATGTCAGCAGCTCTTCAACTACAACAGGAAGCAGCACTGAAGCTACAACACTTAATGGCGATGTGAGCAGCTCTTCAACTACAACAGGAAGCAGCACTGAAGCTACAACACTTAATGGCGATGTCAGCAGCTCTTCAACTGCAACAGGAAGCAGCACTGAAGCTACAACACTTAAAGGCGATGTAAGCAGCTCTTCAACTACAACAGGAAGCAGCACTGAAGCTACAACACTTAGTGGCGATGTGAGCAGCTCTTCAACTACAACAGGAAGCAGCACTGAAGCTACAACACTTAATGGCGATGTGAGCAGCACTTCAACTATGACAGGAGGCAGCACTGAAAGTACCACCCTTGTCAGCTCTTCAACTGCAACAGGCAGCAGCACTGAAGCTACAACCCTTAAAGGCGATGTCAGCAGCACTTCAACTACAACAGGAGGCAGCACTGAAAGTACCACCCTTGTCAGCTCTTCAATTGCAACAGGAAGCAGCACTGAAGCTACAACACTTAAAGGCAATGTCAGCAGCTCTTCAACTGTAACAGGAAGCAGCACTGAAGCAACAACACTTAAAGGCGATGTCAGCAGCTCTTCAAAAACAACAGGAAGCAGCACTGAAGCAACAACACTTAAAGGCGATGTCAGCAGCTCTTCAACTGTAACAGGAAGCAGCACTGAAGCAACAACATTTAAAGGCGATGTCAGCAGCTCTTCAACTAAAACAGGAAGCAGCACTGAAGCTACAACACTTGATGGCGATGTAAGCAGCTCTTCAATTGTAACAGGAAGCAGCACTGAAGCAACAACACTTAAAGGCGATGTCAGCAGCTCTTCAACTACAACAGGAAGCAGCACTGAAGCTACAACACTTGATAGTGATGAAAGCAGCCCTTCAACTACAACTGGAAGCAGCACTGAAGCTACAACACTTAAAGGCGATGTCAGCAGCTCCTCAACTACAACAGGAGGCAGCACTGAAGAAACAACACTTAAAGGCGATGAAAGCAGCTCTTCAGTTACAACAGGAAGCAGCACTTCAACTACAACAGTAAGCAGCACTGAAGCAACAACACTTAATGGCGATGTCAGCAGCTCTTCAACTGCAACAGGAAGCAGCAGTGAAGCTACAACACTTAAAAGCGATGTCAGCAGCTCTTCAAAAACAACAGGAAACAGCACTGAAGCAACAACACTTAAAGGCGATGTGAGAAGCACTTCAACTACAACAGGAGGCGGCACTGAAAGTACTACCCTTGTCAGCTCTTCAACTGCAACAGGAAGCAGCACTGAAGCAACAACACTTAAAGGAAATGTCAGCAGCTCTTCAACTACAACAGGAAGCAGCACTGAAGCTACAACACTTAATGGCGATGTGAGCAGCTCTTCAACTACAACAGGAAGCAGCACTGAAGCTACAACACTTAATGGCGATGTCAGCAGCTCTTCAACTGCAACAGGAAGCAGCACTGAAGCTACAACACTTAAAGGCGATGTAAGCAGCTCTTCAACTACAACAGGAAGCAGCACTGAAGCTACAACACTTAGTGGCGATGTGAGCAGCTCTTCAACTACAACAGGAAGCAGCACTGAAGCTACAACACTTAATGGCGATGTGAGCAGCACTTCAACTATGACAGGAGGCAGCACTGAAAGTACCACCCTTGTCAGCTCTTCAACTGCAACAGGCAGCAGCACTGAAGCTACAACCCTTAAAGGCGATGTCAGCAGCACTTCAACTACAACAGGAGGCAGCACTGAAAGTACCACCCTTGTCAGCTCATCAACTGCAACAGGAAGCAGCACTGAAGCTACAACACTTAAAGGCGATGTGAGAAGCACTTCAACTACAACAGGAGGCGGCACTGAAAGTACTACCCTTGTCAGCTCTTCAACTGTAACAGGAAGCAGCACTGAAGCAACAACATTTAAAGGCGATGTCAGCAGCTCTTCAACTAAAACAGGAAGCAGCACTGAAGCTACAACACTTAATGGCGATGTAAGCAGCTCTTCAATTGTAACAGGAAGCAGCACTGAAGCAACAACACTTAAAGGCGATGTCAGCAGCTCTTCAACTAAAACAGGAAGCAGCACTGAAGCTACAACACTTGATAGTGATGTAAGCAGCACTTCAACTACAACTGGAAGCAGCACTGAAGCTACAACACTTAAAGGCGATGTCAGCAGCTCTTCAACTACAACAGGAGGCAGCACTGAAGAAACAACACTTAAAGGCGATGAAAGCAGCTCTTCAGTTACAACAGGAAGCAGCACTTCAACTACAACAGTAAGCAGCACTGAAGCAACAACACTTAATGGCGATGTAAGCAGCTCTTCAACTACAACAGGAAGCAGCACGGAAGCAACAACACTTAAAGGCGATGTAAGCAGCTCCTCAACTACAACAGGAAGCAGCCCGGAAGCAACAACACTTAAAGGCGATGTAAGCAGCTCCTCAACTACAACAGGAAGCAGCACTGAAGCTACAACACTTAAAGGCGATGTCAGCAGCTCCTCAACTACAACAGGAGGCAGCACTGAAAGTACCACCCTTGTCAGCTCTTCAACTGCAACAGGAAGCAGCACTGAAGCAACAACACTTAAAGGCGATGTAAGCAGCTCTTCAACTACAACAGGAGGTAGCACTGAAGCAACAACACTTAAAGGCGATGTCAGCAGCTCTTCAACTACAACAGGAAGCAGCACTGAAGCTACAACACTTAAAGGCGATGTCAGCAGCTCTTCAACTACAACAGGAAGCAGCACTGAAGCTACAACACTTAATGGCGATGTCAGCAGCTCTTCAACTACAACAGGAGGCAGCACTGAAAGTACCACCCTTGTCAGCTCTTCAACTGCAACAGGAAGCAGCACGGAAGCAACAACACTTAAAGGCGATGTCAGCAGCTCTTCAACTACAACAGGAAGCAGCACTGAAGCAACAACACTTAAAGGCGATGTCAGCAGCTCTTCAACTACAACAGGAAGCAGCACTTCAACTACAACAGGAGGCAGCACTGAAAGTACCACCCTTGTCAGCTCTTCAACTGCAACAGGAAGCAGCACTGAAGCAACAACACTTAAAGGCGATGTCAGCAGCTCTTCAACTACAACAGGAAGCAGCACTGAAGCTACAACACTTAAAGGCGATGTCAGCAGCTCTTCAACTACAACAGGAGGCAGCACTGAAAGTACCACCATTGTCAGCTCTTCAACTGCAACAGGAAGCAGCACTGAAGCTACAACACTTAATGGCGATGTCAGCAGCTCTTCAACTACAACAGGAAGCAGCACTGAAGCAACAACACTTAAAGGCGATGTCAGCAGCTCTTCAACTACAACAGGAAGCAGCACTGAAGCAACAACACTTAAAGGCGATGTCAGCAGCTCTTCAACTACAACAGGAAGCAGCACTTCAACTACAACAGGAGGCAGCACTGAAAGTACCACCCTTGTCAGGTCTTCAACTGCAACAGGAAGCAGCACTGAAGCAACAACACTTAAAGGCGATGTCAGCAGCTCTTCAACTACAACAGGAAGCAGCACTGAAGCTACAACACTTAATGGCAATGTGAGCAGCACTTCAACTACAACAGGAGGCAGCACTGAAAGTACCACCCTTGTCAGCTCTTCAGCTGCAACAGGAAGCAGCACTGAAGCAACAACACGTAAAGGCGATGTCAGCAGCTCTTCAACTACAACAGGAAGCAGCACTGAAGCAACAACATTTAAAGGCGATGTCAGCAGCTCTTCAACTACAACAGGAAGCAGCACTGAAGCTACAACACTTAATGGTAATGTGAGCAGCACTTCAACTACAACAGGAGGCAACACTGAAAGTACCACCCTTGTCAGCTCATCAACTGCAACAGGAAGCAGCACTGAAGCTACAACACTTAAAGGCGATGTCAGCAGCTCTTCAACTACAACAGGAGGCAGCACTGAAAGTACCACCATTGTCAGCTCTTCAACTACAACAGGAAGCAGCACTGAAGCTACAACACTTAAAGGCGATGTCAGCAGCTCTTCAACTACAACAGGAAGCAGCACTTCAACTACAACAGGAGGCAGCACTGAAAGTACCACCCTTGTCAGTTCTTCAACTGCAACAGGCAGCAGCACTGAAGCAACAACACTTAATGGCGATGTAAGCAGCTCTTCAACTACAACAGGAAGCAGCACGGAAGCAACAACACTTAAAGGCGATGTAAGCAGCTCCTCAACTACAACAGGAAGCAGCACGGAAGCAACAACACTTAAAGGCGATGTAAGCAGCTCCTCAACTACAACAGGAAGCAGCACTGAAGCTACAACACTTAAAGGCGATGTCAGCAGCTCCTCAACTACAACAGGAGGCAGCACTGAAAGTACCACCCTTGTCAGCTCTTCAACTGCAACAGGAAGCAGCACGGAAGCAACAACACTTAAAGGCGATGTAAGCAGCTCCTCAACTACAACAGGAAGCAGCACAGAAGCTACAACACTTAATGGCGATGTCAGCAGCTCCTCAACTACAACAGGAAGCAGCACGGAAGCAACAACACTTAAAGGCGATGTAAGCAGCTCTTCAACTACAACAGGAGGTAGCACTGAAGCAACAACACTTAAAGGCGATGTAAGCAGCTCTTCAACTACAACAGGAAGCAGCACTAAAGCAACAACACTTAAAGGCGATGTAAGCAGCTCTTCAACTACAACAGGAGGTAGCACTGAAGCAACAACACTTAAAGGCGATGTCAGCAGCTCTTCAACTACAACAGGAAGCAGCACTGAAGCTACAACACTTAAAGGCGATGTCAGCAGCTCTTCAACTACAACAGGAAGCAGCACTGAAGCTACAACACTTAATGGCGATGTCAGCAGCTCTTCAACTACAACAGGAGGCAGCACTGAAAGTACCACCCTTGTCAGCTCTTCAACTGCAACAGGAAGCAGCACGGAAGCAACAACACTTAAAGGCGATGTCAGCAGCTCTTCAACTACCACAGGAAGCAGCACTGAAGCTACAACACTTAAAGGCGATGTCAGCAGCTCTTCAACTACAACAGGAAGCAGCACTTCAACTACAACAGGAGGCAGCACTGAAAGTACCACCCTTGTCAGTTCTTCAACTGCAACAGGCAGCAGCACTGAAGCAACAACACTTAATGGCGATGTAAGCAGCTCTTCAACTACAACAGGAAGCAGCACGGAAGCAACAACACTTAAAGGCGATGTAAGCAGCTCCTCAACTACAACAGGAAGCAGCACGGAAGCAACAACACTTAAAGGCGATGTAAGCAGCTCCTCAACTACAACAGGAAGCAGCACTGAAGCTACAACACTTAAAGGCGATGTCAGCAGCTCCTCAACTACAACAGGGGGCAGCACTGAAAGTACCACCCTTGTCAGCTCTTCAACTGCAACAGGAAGCAGCACTGAAGCTACAACACTTAATGGCGATGTGAGCAGCACTTCAACTACAACAGGAAGCAGCACTGAAGCAACAACACTTAATGGCGATGTGAGCAGCACTTCAACTACAACAGGAAGCAGCACTGAAGCAACAACACTTAAAGGCGATGTCAGCAGCTCTTCAACTGCAACAGGAAGCAGCACTGAAGCTACAACACTTAAAGGCGACGTAAGTAGCTCTTCAACTACAACAGGAGGCAGCACTGGAAGTACCACCCTTGTCAGCTCTTCAACTACAACAGGAAGCAGCACTGAAGCAACAACACTTAAAGGCGATGTCAGCAGCTCTTCAACTACAACAGGAGGCAGCACTGAAAGTACCACCCTTGTCAGCTCTTCAACTGCAACAGGAAGCAGCACTGAAGCTACAACACTTAAAGGCGATGTCAGCAGCTCTTCAACTACAACAGGAAGCAGCACTGAAGCTACAACACTTAAAGGCGATGTCAGCAGCTCTTCAACTACAACAGGAGGCAGCACTGAAAGTACCACCATTGTCAGCTCTTCAACTGCAACAGGAAGCAGCACTGAAGCTACAACACTTAATGGCGATGTCAGCAGCTCTTCAACTGCAACAGGAAGCAGCACTGAAGCAACAACACTTAAAGGCGATGTCAGCAGCTCTTCAACTACAACAGGAAACAGCACTGAAGCAACAACACTTAAAGGCGATGTCAGCAGCTCTTCAACTACAACAGGAAGCAGCACTTCAACTACAACAGGAGGCAGCACTGAAAGTACCACCCTTGTCAGCTCTTCAACTGATACAGGAAGCAGCACTGAAGCAACAACACTTAAAGGCGATGTCAGCAGCTCTTCAACTACAACAGGAAGCAGCACTGAAGCTACAACACTTAATGGCAATGTGAGCAGCACTTCAACTACAACAGGAGGCAGCACTGAAAGTACCACCCTTGTCAGCTCTTCAGCTGCAACAGGAAGCAGCACTGAAGCAACAACACTTAAAGGCGATGTCAGCAGCTCTTCAACTACAACAGGAAGCAGCACTGAAGCAACAACACTTAAAGGCGATGTCAGCAACTCTTCAACTACAACAGGAAGCAGCACTGAAGCTACAACACTTAATGGCAATGTGAGCAGCACTTCAACTACAACAGGAGGCAACACTGAAAGTACCACCCTTGTCAGCTCATCAACTGCAACAGGAAGCAGCACTGAAGCTACAACACTTAAAGGCGATGTCAGCAGCTCTTCAACTACAACAGGAAGCAGCACTGAAGCTACAACACTTAAAGGCGATGTCAGCAGCTCTTCAACTACAACAGGAGGCAGCACTGAAAGTACCACCATTGTCAGCTCTTCAACTACAACAGGAAGCAGCACTGAAGCTACAACACTTAAAGTCGATGTCAGCAGCTCTTCAACTACAACAGGAGGCAGCACTGAAAGTACCACCATTGTCAGCTCTTCAACTACAACAGGAAGCAGCACTGAAGCTACAACTTTTAAAGGCGATGTCAGCAGCTCTTCAACTACAACAGGAAGCAGCACTGAAGCTACAACAATTAAAAGCGATGTCAGCAGCTCTTCAACTACAACAGGAAGCAGCACTTCAACTACAACAGTTGGCAGCACTGAAAGTACCACCCTTGTCAGCTCTTCAACTGCAACAGGAAGCAGCACTGAAGCAACAACACTTAAAGGCGATGTCAGCAGCTCTTCAACTGCAACAGGAAGCAGCACTGAAGCTACAACACTTAAAGGCGATATCAGCAGCTCTTCAACTACAACAGGAGGCAGCACTGAAAGTACCACCCTTGTCAGCTCTTCAACTGCAACAGGAAGCAGCACTGAAGCAACAACACTTAAAGGCGATGTCAGCAGCTCTTCAACTACCACAGGAAGCAGCACTTCAACTACAACAGGAGGCAGCACCGAAAGTACCACCCTTGTCAGTTCTTCAACTGCAACAGGCAGCAGCACTGAAGCAACAACACTTAATGGCGATGTAAGCAGCTCTTCAACTACAACAGGAAGCAGCACGGAAGCAACAACACTTAAAGGCGATGTAAGCAGCTCCTCAACTACAACAGGAAGCAGCACGGAAGCAACAACACTTAAAGGCGATGTAAGCAGCTCCTCAACTACAACAGGAAGCAGCACTGAAGCTACAACACTTAAAGGCGATGTCAGCAGCTCCTCAACTACAACAAGAGGCAGCACTGAAAGTACCACCCTTGTCAGCTCTTCAACTGCAACAGGAAGCAGCACTGAAGCAACAACACTTAAAGGCGATGTCAGCAGCACTTCAACTACAACAGGAAGCAGCACTTCAACTACAACAGGAGGCAGCACTGAAAGTACCACCCTTGTCAGTTCTTCAACTGCAACAGGCATCAGCACTGAAGCAACAACACTTAATGGCGATGTAAGCAGCTCTTCAACTACAACAGGAAGCAGCACGGAAGCAACAACACTTAAAGGCGATGTAAGCAGCTCCTCAACTACAACAGGAAGCAGCACAGAAGCTACAACACTTAATGGCGATGTCAGCAGCTCCTCAACTACAACAGGAAGCAGCACGGAAGCAACAACACTTAAAGGCGATGTAAGCAGCTCTTCAACTACAATAGGAGGTAGCACTGAAGCAACAACACTTAAAGGCGATGTAAGCAGCTCTTCAACTACAACAGGAAGCAGCACTGAAGCAACAACACTTAAAGGCGATGTAAGCAGCTCTTCAACTACAACAGGAAGCAGCACTGAAGCAACAACACTTAAAGGCGATGTCAGCAGCTCTTCAACTACAACAGGAAGCAGCACTGAAGCTACAACACTTAAAGGCGATGTCAGCAGCTCTTCAACTACAACAGGAAGCAGCACTGAAGCTACAACACTTAATGGCGATGTCAGCAGCTCTTCAACTACAACAGGAGGCAGCACTTCAACTACAACAGGAGGCAGCACTGAAAGTACCACCCTTGTCAGTTCTTCAACTGCAACAGGCAGCAGCACTGAAGCAACAACACTTAATGGCGATGTAAGCAGCTCTTCAACTACAACAGGAAACAGCACGGAAGCAACAACACTTAAAGGCGATGTAAGCAGCTCCTCAACTACAACAGGAAGCAGCACTGAAGCTACAACACTTAAAGGCGATGTCAGCAGCTCCTCAACTACAACAGGAGGCAGCACTGAAAGTACCACCCTTGTCAGCTCTTCAACTGCAACAGGAAGCAGCACTGAAGCAACAACACTTAAAGGCGATGTCAGCAGCACTTCAACTACAACAGGAAGCAGCACTTCAACTACAACAGGAGGCAGCACTGAAAGTACCACCCTTGTCAGTTCTTCAACTGCAACAGGCAGCAGCACTGAAGCAACAACACTTAATGGCGATGTAAGCAGCTCTTCAACTACAACAGGAAGCAGCACGGAAGCAACAACACTTAAAGGCGATGTAAGCAGCTCCTCAACTACAACAGGAAGCAGCACTGAAGCGACAACACTTAAAGGCGATGTCAGCAGCTCCTCAACTACAACAGGAGGCAGCACTGAAAGTACCACCCTTGTCAGCTCTTCAACTGCAACAGGAAGCAGCACTGAAGCAACAACACTTAAAGGCGATGTGAGCAGCACTTCAACTACAACAGGAAGCAGCACTTCAACTACAACAGGAGGCAGCACTGAAAGTACCACCCTTGTCAGTTCTTCAACTGCAACAGGCAGCAGCACTGAAGCAACAACACTTAATGGCGATGTAAGCAGCTCTTCAACTACAACAGGAAGCAGCACGGAAGCAACAACACTTAAAGGCGATGTAAGCAGCTCCTCAACTACAACAGGAAGCAGCCCGGAAGCAACAACACTTAAAGGCGATGTAAGCAGCTCCTCAACTACAACAGGAAGCAGCACTGAAGCTACAACACTTAAAGGCGATGTCAGCAGCTCCTCAACTACAACAGGAGGCAGCACTGAAAGTACCACCCTTGTCAGCTCTTCAACTGCAACAGGAAGCAGCACTGAAGCAACAACACTTAAAGGCGATGTCAGCAGCTCTTCAACTACAACAGGAAGCAGCACTGAAGCTACAACACTTAAAGGCGATGTCAGCAGCTCTTCAACTACAACAGGAAGCAGCACTGAAGCTACAACACTTAATGGCGATGTCAGCAGCTCTTCAACTACAACAGGAGGCAGCACTGAAAGTACCACCCTTGTCAGCTCTTCAACTGCAACAGGAAGCAGCACGGAAGCAACAACACTTAAAGGCGATGTCAGCAGCTCTTCAACTACAACAGGAAGCAGCACTGAAGCAACAACACTTAAAGGCGATGTCAGCAGCTCTTCAATTACAACAGGAAGCAGCACTTCAACTACAACAGGAGGCAGCACTGAAAGTACCACCCTTGTCAGCTCTTCAACTGCAACAGGAAGCAGCACTGAAGCAACAACACTTAAAGGCGATGTCAGCAGCTCTTCAACTACAACAGGAAGCAGCACTGAAGCTACAACACTTAAAGGCGATGTCAGCAGCTCTTCAACTACAACAGGAGGCAGCACTGAAAGTACCACCATTGTCAGCTCTTCAACTGCAACAGGAAGCAGCACTGAAGCTACAACACTTAATGGCGATGTCAGCAGCTCTTCAACTACAACAGGAAGCAGCACTGAAGCAACAACACTTAAAGGCGATGTCAGCAGCTCTTCAACTACAACAGGAAGCAGCACTGAAGCAACAACACTTAAAGGCGATGTCAGCAGCTCTTCAACTACAACAGGAAGCAGCACTTCAACTACAACAGGAGGCAGCACTGAAAGTACCACCCTTGTCAGGTCTTCAACTGCAACAGGAAGCAGCACTGAAGCAACAACACTTAACGGCGATGTCAGCAGCTCTTCAACTACAACAGGAAGCAGCACTGAAGCTACAACACTTAATGGCAATGTGAGCAGCACTTCAACTACAACAGGAGGCAGCACTGAAAGTACCACCCTTGTCAGCTCTTCAGCTGCAACAGGAAGCAGCACTGAAGCAACAACACTTAAAGGCGATGTCAGCAGCTCTTCAACTACAACAGGAAGCAGCACTGAAGCAACAACACTTAAAGGCGATGTCAGCAGCTCTTCAACTACAACAGGAAGCAGCACTGAAGCTACAACACTTAATGGTAATGTGAGCAGCACTTCAACTACAACAGGAGGCAACACTGAAAGTACCACCCTTGTCAGCTCATCAACTGCAACAGGAAGCAGCACTGAAGCTACAACACTTAAAGGCGATGTCAGCAGCTCTTCAACTACAACAGGAAGCAGCACTGAAGCTACAACACTTAAAGGCGATGTCAGCAGCTCTTCAACTACAACAGGAGGCAGCACTGAAAGTACCACCATTGTCAGCTCTTCAACTACAACAGGAAGCAGCACTGAAGCTACAACACTTAAAGGCGATGTCAGCAGCTCTTCAACTACAACAGGAGGCAGCACTGAAAGTACCACCATTGTCAGCTCTTCAACTACAACAGGAAGCAGCACTGAAGCTACAACACTTAAAGGCGATGTCAGCAGCTCTTCAACTACAACAGGAAGCAGCACTTCAACTACAACAGGAGGCAGCACTGAAAGTACCACCCTTGTCAGTTCTTCAACTGCAACAGGCAGCAGCACTGAAGCAACAACACTTAATGGCGATGTAAGCAGCTCTTCAACTACAACAGGAAGCAGCACGGAAGCAACAACACTTAAAGGCGATGTAAGCAGCTCCTCAACTACAACAGGAAGCAGCACGGAAGCAACAACACTTAAAGGCGATGTAAGCAGCTCCTCAACTACAACAGGAAGCAGCACTGAAGCTACAACACTTAAAGGCGATGTCAGCAGCTCCTCAACTACAACAGGGGGCAGCACTGAAAGTACCACCCTTGTCAGCTCTTCAACTGCAACAGGAAGCAGCACTGAAGCTACAACACTTAATGGCGATGTGAGCAGCACTTCAACTACAACAGGAAGCAGCACTGAAGCAACAACACTTAATGGCGATGTGAGCAGCACTTCAACTACAACAGGAAGCAGCACTGAAGCAACAACACTTAAAGGCGATGTCAGCAGCTCTTCAACTGCAACAGGAAGCAGCACTGAAGCTACAACACTTAAAGGCGACGTAAGTAGCTCTTCAACTACAACAGGAGGCAGCACTGAAAGTA
This sequence comes from Noctua fimbriata, assembly GCA_905163415.1. Classification (NCBI taxonomy): domain Eukaryota; kingdom Metazoa; phylum Arthropoda; class Insecta; order Lepidoptera; family Noctuidae; genus Noctua; species Noctua fimbriata. Next base: position 8,677,418 of record LR990950.1, read on the forward strand.
CCACCCTTGTCAGCTCTTCAACTACAACAGGAAGCAGCACTGAAGCAACAACACTTAAAGGCGATGTAAGCAGCTCTTCAACTACAACAGGAGGCAGCACTGAAAGTACCACCCTTGTCAGCTCTTCAACTGCAACAGGAAGCAGCACTGAAGCTACAACACTTAAAGGCGATGTCAGCAGCTCTTCAACTACAACAGGAAGCAGCACTGAAGCTACAACACTTAAAGGCGATGTCAGCAGCTCTTCAACTACAACAGGAGGCAGCACTGAAAGTACCACCATTGTCAGCTCTTCAACTGCAACAGGAAGCAGCACTGAAGCTACAACACTTAATGGCGATGTCAGCAGCTCTTCAACTACAACAGGAAGCAGCACTGAAGCAACAACACTTAAAGGCGATGTCAGCAGCTCTTCAACTACAACAGGAAACAGCACTGAAGCAACAACACTTAAAGGCGATGTCAGCAGCTCTTTAACTACAACAGGAAGCAGCACTTCAACTACAACAGGAGGCAGCACTGAAAGTACCACCCTTGTCAGCTCTTCAACTGATACAGGAAGCAGCACTGAAGCAACAACACTTAAAGGCGATGTCAGCAGCTCTTCAACTACAACAGGAAGCAGCACTGAAGCTACAACACTTAATGGCAATGTGAGCAGCACTTCAACTACAACAGGAGGCAGCACTGAAAGTACCACCCTTGTCAGCTCTTCAGCTGCAACAGGAAGCAGCACTGAAGCAACAACACTTAAAGGCGATGTCAGCAGCTCTTCAACTACAACAGGAAGCAGCACTGAAGCAACAACACTTAAAGGCGATGTCAGCAACTCTTCAACTACAACAGGAAGCAGCACTGAAGCTACAACACTTAATGGCAATGTGAGCAGCACTTCAACTACAACAGGAGGCAACACTGAAAGTACCACCCTTGTCAGCTCATCAACTGCAACAGGAAGCAGCACTGAAGCTACAACACTTAAAGGCGATGTCAGCAGCTCTTCAACTACAACAGGAAGCAGCACTGAAGCTACAACACTTAAAGGCGATGTCAGCAGCTCTTCAACTACAACAGGAGGCAGCACTGAAAGTACCACCATTGTCAGCTCTTCAACTACAACAGGAAGCAGCACTGAAGCTACAACACTTAAAGTCGATGTCAGCAGCTCTTCAACTACAACAGGAGGCAGCACTGAAAGTACCACCATTGTCAGCTCTTCAACTACAACAGGAAGCAGCACTGAAGCAACAACACTTAATGGCGATGTAAGCAGCTCTTCAACTACAACAGGAAGCAGCACGGAAGCAACAACACTTAAAGGCGATGTAAGCAGCTCCTCAACTACAACAGGAAGCAGCACGGAAGCAACAACACTTAAAGGCGATGTAAGCAGCTCCTCAACTACAACAGGAAGCAGCACTGAAGCTACAACACTTAAAGGCGATGTCAGCAGCTCCTCAACTACAACAGGGGGCAGCACTGAAAGTACCACCCTTGTCAGCTCTTCAACTGCAACAGGAAGCAGCACTGAAGCTACAACACTTAATGGCGATGTGAGCAGCACTTCAACTACAACAGGAAGCAGCACTGAAGCAACAACACTTAATGGCGATGTGAGCAGCACTTCAACTACAACAGGAAGCAGCACTGAAGCAACAACACTTAAAGGCGATGTCAGCAGCTCTTCAACTGCAACAGGAAGCAGCACTGAAGCTACAACACTTAAAGGCGACGTAAGTAGCTCTTCAACTACAACAGGAGGCAGCACTGAAAGTACCACCCTTGTCAGCTCTTCAACTACAACAGGAAGCAGCACTGAAGCAACAACACTTAAAGGCGATGTCAGCAGCTCTTCAACTACAACAGGAGGCAGCACTGAAAGTACCACCCTTGTCAGCTCTTCAACTGCAACAGGAAGCAGCACTGAAGCTACAACACTTAAAGGCGATGTCAGCAGCTCTTCAACTACAACAGGAAGCAGCACTGAAGCTACAACACTTAAAGGCGATGTCAGCAGCTCTTCAACTACAACAGGAGGCAGCACTGAAAGTACCACCATTGTCAGCTCTTCAACTACAACAGGAAGCAGCACTGAAGCTACAACACTTAATGGCGATGTCAGCAGCTCTTCAACTACAACAGGAAGCAGCACTGAAGCAACAACACTTAAAGGCGATGTCAGCAGCTCTTCAACTACAACAGGAAACAGCACTGAAGCAACAACACTTAAAGGCGATGTCAGCAGCTCTTTAACTACAACAGGAAGCAGCACTTCAACTACAACAGGAGGCAGCACTGAAAGTACCACCCTTGTCAGCTCTTCAACTGCAACAGGAAGCAGCACTGAAGCAACAACACTTAAAGGCGATGTCAGCAGCTCTTCAACTACAACAGGAAGCAGCACTGAAGCTACAACACTTAATGGCAATGTGAGCAGCACTTCAACTACAACAGGAGGCAGCACTGAAAGTACCACCCTTGTCAGCTCTTCAGCTGCAACAGGAAGCAGCACTGAAGCAACAACACTTAAAGGCGATGTCAGCAGCTCTTCAACTACAACAGGAAGCAGCACTGAAGCAACAACACTTAAAGGCGATGTCAGCAACTCTTCAACTACAACAGGAAGCAGCACTGAAGCTACAACACTTAATGGCAATGTGAGCAGCACTTCAACTACAACAGGAGGCAACACTGAAAGTACCACCCTTGTCAGCTCATCAACTGCAACAGGAAGCAGCACTGAAGCTACAACACTTAAAGGCGATGTCAGCAGCTCTTCAACTACAACAGGAAGCAGCACTGAAGCTACAACACTTAAAGGCGATGTCAGCAGCTCTTCAACTACAACAGGAGGCAGCACTGAAAGTACCACCATTGTCAGCTCTTCAACTACAACAGGAAGCAGCACTGAAGCTACAACACTTAAAGTCGATGTCAGCAGCTCTTCAACTACAACAGGAGGCAGCACTGAAAGTACCACCATTGTCAGCTCTTCAACTACAACAGGAAGCAGCACTGAAGCTACAACTTTTAAAGGCGATGTCAGCAGCTCTTCAACTACAACAGGAAGCAGCACTGAAGCTACAACACTTAAAAGCGATGTCAGCAGCTCTTCAACTACAACAGGAAGCAGCACTTCAACTACAACAGGAGGCAGCACTGAAAGTACCACCCTTGTCAACTCTTCAACTGCAACAGGAAGCAGCACTGAAGCTACAACACTTAAAGGCGATGTCAGCAGCTCTTCAACTACAACAGGAAGCAGAACATCAACTACAACAGTTGGCAGCACTGAAAGTACCACCCTTGTCAGCTCTTCAACTGCAACAGGAAGCAGCACTGAAGCAACAACACTTAAAGGCGATGTCAGCAGCTCTTCAACTGCAACAGGAAGCAGCACTGAAGCTACAACACTTAAAGGCGATATCAGCAGCTCTTCAACTACAACAGGAGGCAGCACTGAAAGTACCACCCTTGTCAGCTCTTCAACTGCAACAGGAAGCAGCACTGAAGCAACAACACTTAAAGGCGATGTCAGCAGCACTTCAACTACAACAGGAAGCAGCACTTCAACTACAACAGGAGGCAGCACTGAAAGTACTACCCTTGTCAGCTCTTCAACTGCAACAGGAAGCAGCACTGAAGCAACAACACTTAAAGGCGATGTCAGCAGCTCTTCAACTGCAACAGGAAGCAGCACTGAAGCTACAACACTTAAAGGCGATATCAGCAGCTCTTCAACTACAACAGGAGGCAGCACTGAAAGTACCACCCTTGTCAGCTCTTCAACTGCAACAGGAAGCAGCACTGAAGCAACAACACTTAAAGGCGATGTCAGCAGCACTTCAACTACAACAGGAAGCAGCACTTCAACTACAACAGGAGGCAGCACCGAAAGTACCACCCTTGTCAGTTCTTCAACTGCAACAGGCAGCAGCACTGAAGCAACAACACTTAATGGCGATGTAAGCAGCTCTTCAACTACAACAGGAAGCAGCACGGAAGCAACAACACTTAAAGGCGATGTAAGCAGCTCCTCAACTACAACAGGAAGCAGCACGGAAGCAACAACACTTAAAGGCGATGTAAGCAGCTCCTCAACTACAACAGGAAGCAGCACTGAAGCTACAACACTTAAAGGCGATGTCAGCAGCTCCTCAACTACAACAAGAGGCAGCACTGAAAGTACCACCCTTGTCAGCTCTTCAACTGCAACAGGAAGCAGCACTGAAGCAACAACACTTAAAGGCGATGTCAGCAGCACTTCAACTACAACAGGAAGCAGCACTTCAACTACAACAGGAGGCAGCACTGAAAGTACCACCCTTGTCAGTTCTTCAACTGCAACAGGCATCAGCACTGAAGCAACAACACTTAATGGCGATGTAAGCAGCTCTTCAACTACAACAGGAAGCAGCACGGAAGCAACAACACTTAAAGGCGATGTAAGCAGCTCCTCAACTACAACAGGAAGCAGCACAGAAGCTACAACACTTAATGGCGATGTCAGCAGCTCCTCAACTACAACAGGAAGCAGCACGGAAGCAACAACACTTAAAGGCGATGTAAGCAGCTCTTCAACTACAATAGGAGGTAGCACTGAAGCAACAACACTTAAAGGCGATGTAAGCAGCTCTTCAACTACAACAGGAAGCAGCACTGAAGCAACAACACTTAAAGGCGATGTAAGCAGCTCTTCAACTACAACAGGAGGTAGCACTGAAGCAACAACACTTAAAGGCGATGTCAGCAGCTCTTCAACTACAACAGGAAGCAGCACTGAAGCTACAACACTTAAAGGCGATGTCAGCAGCTCTTCAACTACAACAGGAAGCAGCACTGAAGCTACAACACTTAATGGCGATGTCAGCAGCTCTTCAACTACAACAGGAGGCAGCACTTCAACTACAACAGGAGGCAGCACTGAAAGTACCACCCTTGTCAGTTCTTCAACTGCAACAGGCAGCAGCACTGAAGCAACAACACTAAATGGCGATGTAAGCAGCTCTTCAACTACAACAGGAAGCAGCACGGAAGCAACAACACTTAAAGGCGATGTAAGCAGCTCCTCAACTACAACAGGAAGCAGCACTGAAGCTACAACACTTAAAGGCGATGTCAGCAGCTCCTCAACTACAACAGGAGGCAGCACTGAAAGTACCACCCTTGTCAGCTCTTCAACTGCAACAGGAAGCAGCACTGAAGCTACAACTTTTAAAGGCGATGTCAGCAGCTCTTCAACTACAACAGGAAGCAGCACTGAAGCTACAACACTTAAAAGCGATGTCAGCAGCTCTTCAACTACAACAGGAAGCAGCACTTCAACTACAACAGGAGGCAGCACTGAAAGTACCACCCTTGTCAACTCTTCAACTGCAACAGGAAGCAGCACTGAAGCTACAACACTTAAAGGCGATGTCAGCAGCTCTTCAACTACAACAGGAAGCAGAACATCAACTACAACAGTTGGCAGCACTGAAAGTACCACCCTTGTCAGCTCTTCAACTGCAACAGGAAGCAGCACTGAAGCAACAACACTTAAAGGCGATGTCAGCAGCTCTTCAACTGCAACAGGAAGCAGCACTGAAGCTACAACACTTAAAGGCGATATCAGCAGCTCTTCAACTACAACAGGAGGCAGCACTGAAAGTACCACCCTTGTCAGCTCTTCAACTGCAACAGGAAGCAGCACTGAAGCAACAACACTTAAAGGCGATGTCAGCAGCACTTCAACTACAACAGGAAGCAGCACTTCAACTACAACAGGAGGCAGCACTGAAAGTACTACCCTTGTCAGCTCTTCAACTGCAACAGGAAGCAGCACTGAAGCTACAACACTTAAAGGCGATATCAGCAGCTCTTCAACTACAACAGGAGGCAGCACTGAAAGTACCACCCTTGTCAGCTCTTCAACTGCAACAGGAAGCAGCACTGAAGCAACAACACTTAAAGGCGATGTCAGCAGCTCTTCAACTGCAACAGGAAGCAGCACTGAAGCTACAAAACTTAAAGGCGATATCAGCAGCTCTTCAACTACAACAGGAGGCAGCACTGAAAGTACCACCCTTGTCAGCTCTTCAACTGCAACAGGAAGCAGCACTGAAGCAACAACACTTAAAGGCGATGTCAGCAGCACTTCAACTACAACAGGAAGCAGCACTTCAACTACAACAGGAGGCAGCACTGAAAGTACTACCCTTGTCAGCTCTTCAACTGCAACAGGAAGCAGCACTGAAGCAACAACACTTAAAGGCGATGTCAGCAGCTCTTCAACTGCAACAGGAAGCAGCACTGAAGCTACAACACTTAATGGTAATGTGAGCAGCACTTCAACTACAACAGGAGGCAACACTGAAAGTACCACCCTTGTCAGCTCATCAACTGCAACAGGAAGCAGCACTGAAGCTACAACACTTAAAGGCGATGTCAGCAGCTCCTCAACTACAACAGGAAGCAGCACGGAAGCAACAACACTTAAAGGCGATGTAAGCAGCTCTTCAACTACAATAGGAGGTAGCACTGAAGCAACAACACTTAAAGGCGATGTAAGCAGCTCTTCAACTACAACAGGAAGCAGCACTGAAGCAACAACACTTAAAGGCGATGTAAGCAGCTCTTCAACTACAACAGGAGGTAGCACTGAAGCAACAACACTTAAAGGCGATGTCAGCAGCTCTTCAACTACAACAGGAAGCAGCACTGAAGCTACAACACTTAAAGGCGATGTCAGCAGCTCTTCAACTACAACAGGAAGCAGCACTGAAGCTACAACACTTAATGGCGATGTCAGCAGCTCTTCAACTACAACAGGAGGCAGCACTTCAACTACAACAGGAGGCAGCACTGAAAGTACCACCCTTGTCAGTTCTTCAACTGCAACAGGCAGCAGCACTGAAGCAACAACACTAAATGGCGATGTAAGCAGCTCTTCAACTACAACAGGAAGCAGCACGGAAGCAACAACACTTAAAGGCGATGTAAGCAGCTCCTCAACTACAACAGGAAGCAGCACTGAAGCTACAACACTTAAAGGCGATGTCAGCAGCTCCTCAACTACAACAGGAGGCAGCACTGAAAGTACCACCCTTGTCAGCTCTTCAACTGCAACAGGAAGCAGCACTGAAGCTACAACTTTTAAAGGCGATGTCAGCAGCTCTTCAACTACAACAGGAAGCAGCACTGAAGCTACAACACTTAAAAGCGATGTCAGCAGCTCTTCAACTACAACAGGAAGCAGCACTTCAACTACAACAGGAGGCAGCACTGAAAGTACCACCCTTGTCAACTCTTCAACTGCAACAGGAAGCAGCACTGAAGCTACAACACTTAAAGGCGATGTCAGCAGCTCTTCAACTACAACAGGAAGCAGAACATCAACTACAACAGGAGGCAGCACTGAAAGTACTACCCTTGTCAGCTCTTCAACTGCAACAGGAAGCAGCACTGAAGCAACAACACTTAAAGGCGATGTCAGCAGCTCTTCAACTGCAACAGGAAGCAGCACTGAAGCTACAACACTTAAAGGCGATATCAGCAGCTCTTCAACTACAACAGGAGGCAGCACTGAAAGTACCACCCTTGTCAGCTCTTCAACTGCAACAGGAAGCAGCACTGAAGCAACAACACTTAAAGGCGATGTCAGCAGCTCTTCAACTGCAACAGGAAGCAGCACTGAAGCTACAACACTTAAAGGCGATATCAGCAGCTCTTCAACTACAACAGGAGGCAGCACTGAAAGTACCACCCTTGTCAGCTCTTCAACTGCAACAGGAAGCAGCACTGAAGCAACAACACTTAAAGGCGATGTCAGCAGCACTTCAACTACAACAGGAAGCAGCACTTCAACTACAACAGGAGGCAGCACTGAAAGTACTACCCTTGTCAGCTCTTCAACTGCAACAGGAAGCAGCACTGAAGCAACAACACTTAAAGGCGATGTCAGCAGCTCTTCAACTGCAACAGGAAGCAGCACTGAAGCTACAACACTTAATGGTAATGTGAGCAGCACTTCAACTACAACAGGAGGCAACACTGAAAGTACCACCCTTGTCAGCTCATCAACTGCAACAGGAAGCAGCACTGAAGCTACAACACTTAAAGGCGATGTCAGCAGCTCTTCAACTACAACAGGAAGCAGCACTGAAGCTACAACACTTAAAGGCGATGTCAGCAGCTCTTCAACTACAACAGGAGGCAGCACTGAAAGTACCACCATTGTCAGCTCTTCAACTACAACAGGAAGCAGCACTGAAGCTACAACACTTAAAGGCGATGTCAGCAGCTCTTCAACTACAACAGGAGGCAGCACTGAAAGTACCACCATTGTCAGCTCTTCAACTACAACAGGAAGCATCACTGAAGCTACAACACTTAAAGGCGATGTCAGCAGCTCTTCAACTACAACAGGAAGCAGCACTTCAACTACAACAGGAGGCAGCACTGAAAGTACCACCCTTGTCAGTTCTTCAACTGCAACAGGCAGCAGCACTGAAGCAACAACACTTAATGGCGATGTAAGCAGCTCTTCAACTACAACAGGAAGCAGCACGGAAGCAACAACACTTAAAGGCGATGTAAGCAGCTCCTCAACTACAACAGGAAGCAGCACGGAAGCAACAACACTTAAAGGCGATGTAAGCAGCTCCTCAACTACAACAGGAAGCAGCACTGAAGCTACAACACTTAAAGGCGATGTCAGCAGCTCCTCAACTACAACAGGGGGCAGCACTGAAAGTACCACCCTTGTCAGCTCTTCAACTGCAACAGGAAGCAGCACTGAAGCTACAACACTTAATGGCGATGTGAGCAGCACTTCAACTACAACAGGAAGCAGCACTGAAGCAACAACACTTAATGGCGATGTGAGCAGCACTTCAACTACAACAGGAAGCAGCACTGAAGCAACAACACTTAAAGGCGATGTCAGCAGCTCTTCAACTGCAACAGGAAGCAGCACTGAAGCTACAACACTTAAAGGCGACGTAAGCAGCATTTCAACTACAACAGGAGGCAGCACTGAACCACCCTTGTCAGCTCTTCAACTACAACAGGAAGCAGCACTGAAGCAACAACACTTAAAGGCGATGTCAGCAGCTCTTCAACTACAACAGGGGGCAGCACTGAAAGTACCACCCTTGTCAGCTCTTCAACTGCAACAGGAAGCAGCACTGAAGCAACAACACTTAAAGGCGATGTCAGCAGCTCTTCAACTACAACAGGAAGCAGCACTGAAGCTACAACACTTAAAGGCGATGTCAGCAGCTCTTCAACTACAACAGGAGGCAGCACTGAAAGTACCACCATTGTCAGCTCTTCAACTGCAACAGGAAGCAGCACTGAAGCTACAACACTTAATGGCGATGTCAGCAGCTCTTCAACTACAACAGGAAGCAGCACTGAAGCAACAACACTTAAAGGCGATGTCAGCAGCTCTTCAACTACAACAGGAAACAGCACTGAAGCAACAACACTTAAAGGCGATGTCAGCAGCTCTTTAACTACAACAGGAAGCAGCACTTCAACTACAACAGGAGGCAGCACTGAAAGTACCACCCTTGTCAGCTCTTCAACTGATACAGGAAGCAGCACTGAAGCAACAACACTTAAAGGCGATGTCAGCAGCTCTTCAACTACAACAGGAAGCAGCACTGAAGCTACAACACTTAATGGCAATGTGAGCAGCACTTCAACTACAACAGGAGGCAGCACTGAAAGTACCACCCTTGTCAGCTCTTCAGCTGCAACAGGAAGCAGCACTGAAGCAACAACACTTAAAGGCGATGTCAGCAGCTCTTCAACTACAACAGGAAGCAGCACTGAAGCAACAACACTTAAAGGCGATGTCAGCAACTCTTCAACTACAACAGGAAGCAGCACTGAAGCTACAACACTTAATGGCAATGTGAGCAGCACTTCAACTACAACAGGAGGCAACACTGAAAGTACCACCCTTGTCAGCTCATCAACTGCAACAGGAAGCAGCACTGAAGCTACAACACTTAAAGGCGATGTCAGCAGCTCTTCAACTACAACAGGAAGCAGCACTGAAGCTACAACACTTAAAGGCGATGTCAGCAGCTCTTCAACTACAACAGGAGGCAGCACTGAAAGTACCACCATTGTCAGCTCTTCAACTACAACAGGAAGCAGCACTGAAGCTACAACACTTAAAGTCGATGTCAGCAGCTCTTCAACTACAACAGGAGGCAGCACTGAAAGTACCACCATTGTCAGCTCTTCAACTACAACAGGAAGCAGCACTGAAGCTACAACACTTAAAGGCGATGTCAGCAGCTCTTCAACTGCAACAGGAAGCAGCACTGAAGCTACAACACTTAAAGGCGACGTAAGTAGCTCTTCAACTACAACAGGAGGCAGCACTGAAAGTACCACCCTTGTCAGCTCTTCAACTACAACAGAAAGCAGCACTGAAGCAACAACACTTAAAGGCGATGTCAGCAGCTCTTCAACTACAACAGGGGGCAGCACTGAAAGTACCACCCTTGTCAGCTCTTCAACTGCAACAGGAAGCAGCACTGAAGCTACAACACTTAAAGGCGATGTCAGCAGCTCTTCAACTACAACAGGAAGCAGCACTGAAGCTACAACACTTAAAGGCGATGTCAGCAGCTCTTCAACTACAACAGGAGGCAGCACTGAAAGTACCACCATTGTCAGCTCTTCAACTGCAACAGGAAGCAGCACTGAAGCTACAACACTTAATGGCGATGTCAGCAGCTCTTCAACTACAACAGGAAGCAGCACTGAAGCTACAACACTTAAAGGCGATGTCAGCAGCTCTTCAACTACAACAGGAAGCAGCACTGAAGCTACAACACTTAAAGGCGATGTCAGCAGCTCTTCAACTACAACAGGAGGCAGCACTGAAAGTACCACCATTGTCAGCTCTTCAACTACAACAGGAAGCAGCACTGAAGCTACAACACTTAAAGTCGATGTCAGCAGCTCTTCAACTACAACAGGAGGCAGCACTGAAAGTACCACCATTGTCAGCTCTTCAACTACAACAGGAAGCAGCACTGAAGCTACAACACTTAAAGGCGATGTCAGCAGCTCTTCAACTACAACAGGAAGCAGCACTGAAGCTACAACACTTAAAGGCGATGTCAGCAGCTCTTCAACTACAACAGGAGGCAGCACTGAAAGTACCACCATTGTCAGCTCTTCAACTACAACAGGAAGCAGCACTGAAGCTACAACACTTAAAGTCGATGTCAGCAGCTCTTCAACTACAACAGGAGGCAGCACTGAAAGTACCACCATTGTCAGCTCTTCAACTACAACAGGAAGCAGCACTGAAGCTACAACACTTAAAGGCGATGTCAGCAGCTCTTCAACTGCAACAGGAAGCAGCACTGAAGCTACAACACTTAAAGGCGACGTAAGTAGCTCTTCAACTACAACAGGAGGCAGCACTGAAAGTACCACCCTTGTCAGCTCTTCAACTACAACAGGAAGCAGCACTGAAGCAACAACACTTAAAGGCGATGTCAGCAGCTCTTCAACTACAACAGGGGGCAGCACTGAAAGTACCACCCTTGTCAGCTCTTCAACTGCAACAGGAAGCAGCACTGAAGCTACAACACTTAAAGGCGATGTCAGCAGCTCTTCAACTACAACAGGAAGCAGCACTGAAGCTACAACACTTAAAGGCGATGTCAGCAGCTCTTCAACTACAACAGGAGGCAGCACTGAAAGTACCACCATTGTCAGCTCTTCAACTGCAACAGGAAGCAGCACTGAAGCTACAACACTTAATGGCGATGTCAGCAGCTCTTCAACTACAACAGGAAGCAGCACTGAAGCAACAACACTTAAAGGCGATGTCAGCAGCTCTTCAACTACAACAGGAAACAGCACTGAAGCAACAACACTTAAAGGCGATGTCAGCAGCTCTTTAACTACAACAGGAAGCAGCACTTCAACTACAACAGGAGGCAGCACTGAAAGTACCACCCTTGTCAGCTCTTCAACTTATACAGGAAGCAGCACTGAAGCAACAACACTTAAAGGCGATGTCAGCAGCTCTTCAACTACAACAGGAAGCAGCACTGAAGCTACAACACTTAATGGCAATGTGAGCAGCACTTCAACTACAACAGGAGGCAGCACTGAAAGTACCACCCTTGTCAGCTCTTCAGCTGCAACAGGAAGCAGCACTGAAGCAACAACACTTAAAGGCGATGTCAGCAGCTCTTCAACTACAACAGGAAGCAGCACTGAAGCAACAACACTTAAAGGCGATGTCAGCAACTCTTCAACTACAACAGGAAGCAGCACTGAAGCTACAACACTTAATGGCAATGTGAGCAGCACTTCAACTACAACAGGAGGCAACACTGAAAGTACCACCCTTGTCAGCTCATCAACTGCAACAGGAAGCAGCACTGAAGCTACAACACTTAAAGGCGATGTCAGCAGCTCTTCAACTACAACAGGAAGCAGCACTGAAGCTACAACACTTAAAGGCGATGTCAGCAGCTCTTCAACTACAACAGGAGGCAGCACTGAAAGTACCACCATTGTCAGCTCTTCAACTACAACAGGAAGCAGCACTGAAGCTACAACACTTAAAGTCGATGTCAGCAGCTCTTCAACTACAACAGGAGGCAGCACTGAAAGTACCACCATTGTCAGCTCTTCAACTACAACAGGAAGCAGCACTGAAGCTACAACTTTTAAAGGCGATGTCAGCAGCTCTTCAACTACAACAGGAAGCAGCACTGAAGCTACAACACTTAAAAGCGATGTCAGCAGCTCTTCAACTACAACAGGAAGCAGCACTTCAACTACAACAGGAGGCAGCACTGAAAGTACCACCCTTGTCAACTCTTCAACTGCAACAGGAAGCAGCACTGAAGCTACAACACTTAAAGGCGATGTCAGCAGCTCTTCAACTACAACAGGAAGCAGAACATCAACTACAACAGTTGGCAGCACTGAAAGTACCACCCTTGTCAGCTCTTCAACTGCAACAGGAAGCAGCACTGAAGCAACAACACTTAAAGGCGATGTCAGCAGCACTTCAACTACAACAGGAAGCAGCACTTCAACTACAACAGGAGGCAGCACTGAAAGTACTACCCTTGTCAGCTCTTCAACTGCAACAGGAAGCAGCACTGAAGCAACAACACTTAAAGGCGATGTCAGCAGCTCTTCAACTGCAACAGGAAGCAGCACTGAAGCTACAACACTTAAAGGCGATATCAGCAGCTCTTCAACTACAACAGGAGGCAGCACTGAAAGTACCACCCTTGTCAGCTCTTCAACTGCAACAGGAAGCAGCACTGAAGCAACAACACTTAAAGGCGATGTCAGCAGCACTTCAACTACAACAGGAAGCAGCACTTCAACTACAACAGGAGGCAGCACCGAAAGTACCACCCTTGTCAGTTCTTCAACTGCAACAGGCAGCAGCACTGAAGCAACAACACTTAATGGCGATGTAAGCAGCTCTTCAACTACAACAGGAAGCAGCACGGAAGCAACAACACTTAAAGGCGATGTAAGCAGCTCCTCAACTACAACAGGAAGCAGCACGGAAGCAACAACACTTAAAGGCGATGTAAGCAGCTCCTCAACTACAACAGGAAGCAGCACTGAAGCTACAACACTTAAAGGCGATGTCAGCAGCTCCTCAACTACAACAAGAGGCAGCACTGAAAGTACCACCCTTGTCAGCTCTTCAACTGCAACAGGAAGCAGCACTGAAGCAACAACACTTAAAGGCGATGTCAGCAGCACTTCAACTACAACAGGAAGCAGCACTTCAACTACAACAGGAGGCAGCACTGAAAGTACCACCCTTGTCAGTTCTTCAACTGCAACAGGCATCAGCACTGAAGCAACAACACTTAATGGCGATGTAAGCAGCTCTTCAACTACAACAGGAAGCAGCACGGAAGCAACAACACTTAAAGGCGATGTAAGCAGCTCCTCAACTACAACAGGAAGCAGCACAGAAGCTACAACACTTAATGGCGATGTCAGCAGCTCCTCAACTACAACAGGAAGCAGCACGGAAGCAACAACACTTAAAGGCGATGTAAGCAGCTCTTCAACTACAATAGGAGGTAGCACTGAAGCAACAACACTTAAAGGCGATGTAAGCAGCTCTTCAACTACAACAGGAAGCAGCACTGAAGCAACAACACTTAAAGGCGATGTAAGCAGCTCTTCAACTACAACAGGAAGCAGCACTGAAGCAACAACACTTAAAGGCGATGTCAGCAGCTCTTCAACTACAACAGGAAGCAGCACTGAAGCTACAACACTTAAAGGCGATGTCAGCAGCTCTTCAACTACAACAGGAAGCAGCACTGAAGCTACAACACTTAATGGCGATGTCAGCAGCTCTTCAACTACAACAGGAGGCAGCACTTCAACTACAACAGGAGGCAGCACTGAAAGTACCACCCTTGTCAGTTCTTCAACTGCAACAGGCAGCAGCACTGAAGCAACAACACTTAATGGCGATGTAAGCAGCTCTTCAACTACAACAGGAAGCAGCACGGAAGCAACAACACTTAAAGGCGATGTAAGCAGCTCCTCAACTACAACAGGAAGCAGCACTGAAGCTACAACACTTAAAGGCGATGTCAGCAGCTCCTCAACTACAACAGGAGGCAGCACTGAAAGTACCACCCTTGTCAGCTCTTCAACTGCAACAGGAAGCAGCACTGAAGCAACAACACTTAAAGGCGATGTCAGCAGCACTTCAACTACAACAGGAAGCAGCACTTCAACTACAACAGGAGGCAGCACTGAAAGTACCACCCTTGTCAGTTCTTCAACTGCAACAGGCAGCAGCACTGAAGCAACAACACTTAATGGCGATGTAAGCAGCTCTTCAACTACAACAGGAAGCAGCACGGAAGCAACAACACTTAAAGGCGATGTAAGCAGCTCCTCAACTACAACAGGAAGCAGCACTGAAGCTACAACACTTAAAGGCGATGTCAGCAGCTCCTCAACTACAACAGGAGGCAGCACTGAAAGTACCACCCTTGTCAGCTCTTCAACTGCAACAGGAAGCAGCACTGAAGCAACAACACTTAAAGGCGATGTCAGCAGCACTTCAACTACAACAGGAAGCAGCACTTCAACTACAACAGGAGGCAGCACTGAAAGTACCACCCTTGTCAGTTCTTCAACTGCAACAGGCAGCAGCACTGAAGCAACAACACTTAATGGCGATGTAAGCAGCTCTTCAACTACAACAGGAAGCAGCAAGGAAGCAACAACACTTAAAGGCGATGTAAGCAGCTCCTCAACTACAACAGGAAGCAGATCGGAAGCAACAACACTTAAAGGCGATGTAAGCAGCTCCTCAACTACAACAGGAAGCAGCACTGAAGCTACAACACTTAAAGGCGATGTCAGCAGCTCCTCAACTACAACAGGAGGCAGCACTGAAAGTACCACCCTTGTCAGCTCTTCAACTGCAACAGGAAGCAGCACTGAAGCAACAACACTTAAAGGCGATGTAAGCAGCTCTTCAACTACAACAGGAGGTAGCACTGAAGCAACAACACTTAAAGGCGATGTCAGCAGCTCTTCAACTACAACAGGAAGCAGCACTGAAGCTACAACACTTAAAGGCGATGTCAGCAGCTCTTCAACTACAACAGGAAGCAGCACTGAAGCTACAACACTTAATGGCGATGTCAGCAGCTCTTCAACTACAACAGGAGGCAGGACTGAAAGTACCACCCTTGTCAGCTCTTCAACCGCAACAGGAAGCAGCACGGAAGCAACAACACTTAAAGGCGATGTCAGCAGCTCTTCAACTACAACAGGAAGCAGCACTGAAGCAACAACACTTAAAGGCGATGTCAGCAGCTCTTCAATTACAACAGGAAGCAGCACTTCAACTACAACAGGAGGCAGCACTGAAAGTACCACCCTTGTCAGCTCTTCAACTGCAATAGGAAGCAGCACTGAAGCAACAACACTTAAAGGCGATGTCAGCAGCTCTTCAACTACAACAGGAAGCAGCACTGAAGCTACAACACTTAAAGGCGATGTCAGCAGCTCTTCAACTACAACAGGAGGCAGCACTGAAAGTACCACCCTTGTCAGTTCTTCAACTGCAACAGGCAGCAGCACTGAAGCAACAACACTTAATGGCGATGTAAGCAGCTCTTCAACTACAACAGGAAGCAGCACGGAAGCAACAACACTTACAGGCGATGTAAGCAGCTCCTCAACTACAACAGGAAGCAGCACGGAAGCAACAACACTTAAAGGCGATGTAAGCAGCTCCTCAACTACAACAGGAAGCAGCACTGAAGCTACAACACTTAAAGGCGATGTCAGCAGCTCCTCAACTACAACAGGAGGCAGCACTGAAAGTACCACCCTTGTCAGCTCTTCAACTGCAACAGGAAGCAGCACTGAAGCAACAACACTTAAAGGCGATGTCAGCAGCACTTCAACTACAACAGGAAGCAGCACTTCAACTACAACAGGAGGTAGCACTGAAAGTACCACCCTTGTCAGCTCTTCAGCTGCAACAGGAAGCAGCACTGAAGCAACAACACTTAAAGGCGATGTCAGCAGCTCTTCAACTACAACAGGAAGCAGCACTGAAGCAACAACACTTAAAGGCGATGTCAGCAGCTCTTCAACTACAACAGGAAGCAGCACTGAAGCTACAACACTTAATGGTAATGTGAGCAGCACTTCAACTACAACAGGAGGCAACACTGAAAGTACCACCCTTGTCAGCTCATCAACTGCAACAGGAAGCAGCACTGAAGCAACAACACTTAAAGGCGATGTCAGCAGCTCTTCAACTACAACAGGAAGCAGCACTGAAGCTACAACACTTAAAGGCGATGTCAGCAGCTCTTCAACTACAACAGGAGGCAGCACTGAAAGTACCACCATTGTCAGCTCTTCAACTACAACAGGAAGCAGCACTGAAGCTACAACACTTAAAGGCGATGTCAGCAGCTCTTCAACTACAACAGGAGGCAGCACTGAAAGTACCACCATTGTCAGCTCTTCAACTACAACAGGAAGCAGCACTGAAGCTACAACACTTAAAGGCGATGTCAGCAGCTCTTCAACTACAACAGGAAGCAGCACTTCAACTACAACAGGAGGCAGCACTGAAAGTACCACCCTTGTCAGTTCTTCAACTGCAACAGGCAGCAGCACTGAAGCAACAACACTTAATGGCGATGTAAGCAGCTCTTCAACTACAACAGGAAGCAGCACGGAAGCAACAACACTTAAAGGCGATGTAAGCAGCTCCTCAACTACAACAGGAAGCAGCACAGAAGCTACAACACTTAATGGCGATGTCAGCAGCTCCTCAACTACAACAGGAAGCAGCACGGAAGCAACAACACTTAAAGGCGATGTAAGCAGCTCTTCAACTACAACAGGAGGTAGCACTGAAGCAACAACACTTAAAGGCGATGTAAGCAGCTCTTCAACTACAACAGGAAGCAGCACTGACGCAACAACACTTAAAGGCGATGTAAGCAGCTCTTCAACTACAACAGGAGGTAGCACTGAAGCAACAATACTTAAAGGCGATGTCAGCAGCTCTTCAACTACAACAGGAAGCAGCACTGAAGCTACAACACTTAAAGGCGATGTCAGCAGCTCTTCAACTACAACAGGAAGCAGCACTGAAGCTACAACACTTAATGGCGATGTCAGCAGCTCTTCAACTACAACAGGAGGCAGCACTGAAAGTACCACCCTTGTCAGCTCTTCAACTGCAACAGGAAGCAGCACGGAAGCAACAACACTTAAAGGCGATGTCAGCAGCTCTTCAACTACAACAGGAAGCAGCACTGAAGCTACAACACTTAAAGGCGATGTCAGCAGCTCTTCAACTACAACAGGAAGCAGCACTTCAACTACAACAGGAGGCAGCACTGAAAGTACCACCCTTGTCAGTTCTTCAACTGCAACAGGCAGCAGCACTGAAGCAACAACACTTAATGGCGATGTAAGCAGCTCTTCAACTACAACAGGAAGCAGCACGGAAGCAACAACACTTAAAGGCGATGTAAGCAGCTCCTCAACTACAACAGGAAGCAGCACGGAAGCAACAACACTTAAAGGCGATGTAAGCAGCTCCTCAACTACAACAGGAAGCAGCACTGAAGCTACAACACTTAAAGGCGATGTCAGCAGCTCCTCAACTACAACAGGGGGCAGCACTGAAAGTACCACCCTTGTCAGCTCTTCAACTGCAACAGGAAGCAGCACTGAAGCTACAACACTTAATGGCGATGTGAGCAGCACTTCAACTACAACAGGAAGCAGCACTGAAGCAACAACACTTAATGGCGATGTGAGCAGCACTTCAACTACAACAGGAAGCAGCACTGAAGCAACAACACTTAAAGGCGATGTCAGCAGCTCTTCAACTACAACAGGGGGCAGCACTGAAAGTACCACCCTTGTCAGCTCTTCAACTGCAACAGGAAGCAGCACTGAAGCTACAACACTTAAAGGCGATGTCAGCAGCTCTTCAACTACAACAGGAAGCAGCACTGAAGCTACAACACTTAAAGGCGATGTCAGCAGCTCTTCAACTACAACAGGAGGCAGCACTGAAAGTACCACCATTGTCAGCTCTTCAACTGCAACAGGAAGCAGCACTGAAGCTACAACACTTAATGGCGATGTCAGCAGCTCTTCAACTACAACAGGAAGCAGCACTGAAGCAACAACACTTAAAGGCGATGTCAGCAGCTCTTTAACTACAACAGGAAACAGCACTGAAGCAACAACACTTAAAGGCGATGTCAGCAGCTCTTTAACTACAACAGGAAGCAGCACTTCAACTACAACAGGAGGCAGCACTGAAAGTACCACCCTTGTCAGCTCTTCAACTGATACAGGAAGCAGCACTGAAGCAACAACACTTAAAGGCGATGTCAGCAGCTCTTCAACTACAACAGGAAGCAGCACTGAAGCTACAACACTTAATAGCAATGTGAGCAGCACTTCAACTACAACAGGAGGCAGCACTGAAAGTACCACCCTTGTCAGCTCTTCAGCTGCAACAGGAAGCAGCACTGAAGCAACAACACTTAAAGGCGATGTCAGCAGCTCTTCAACTACAACAGGAAGCAGCACTGAAGCAACAACACTTAAAGGCGATGTCAGCAACTCTTCAACTACAACAGGAAGCAGCACTGAAGCTACAACACTTAATGGCAATGTGAGCAGCACTTCAACTACAACAGGAGGCAACACTGAAAGTACCACCCTTGTCAGCTCATCAACTGCAACAGGAAGCAGCACTGAAGCTACAACACTTAATGGCGATGTCAGCAGCTCTTCAACTACAACAGGAAGCAGCACTGAAGCTACAACACTTAAAGGCGATGTCAGCAGCTCTTCAACTACAACAGGAGGCAGCACTGAAAGTACCACCATTGTCAGCTCTTCAACTACAACAGGAAGCAGCACTGAAGCTACAACACTTAAAGTCGATGTCAGCAGCTCTTCAACTACAACAGGAGGCAGCACTGAAAGTACCACCATTGTCAGCTCTTCAACTACAACAGGAAGCAGCACTGAAGCTACAACTTTTAAAGGCGATGTCAGCAGCTCTTCAACTACAACAGGAAGCAGCACTGAAGCTACAACACTTAAAAGCGATGTCAGCAGCTCTTCAACTACAACAGGAAGCAGCACTTCAACTACAACAGGAGGCAGCACTGAAAGTACCACCCTTGTCAACTCTTCAACTGCAACAGGAAGCAGCACTGAAGCTACAACACTTAAAGGCGATGTCAGCAGCTCTTCAACTACAACAGGAAGCAGAACATCAACTACAACAGGTGGCAGCACTGAAAGTACCACCCTTGTCAGCTCTTCAACTGCAACAGGAAGCAGCAATGAAGCAACAACACTTAAAGGCGATGTCAGCAGCTCTTCAACTGCAACAGGAAGCAGCACTGAAGCTACAACACTTAAAGGCGATATCAGCAGCTCTTCAACTACAACAGGAGGCAGCACTGAAAGTACCACCCTTGTCAGCTCTTCAACTGCAACAGGAAGCAGCACTGAAGCAACAACACTTAAAGGCGATGTCAGCAGCACTTCAACTACAACAGGAAGCAGCACTTCAACTACAACAGGAGGCAGCACTGAAAGTACTACCCTTGTCAGCTCTTCAACTGCAACAGGAAGCAGCACTGAAGCAACAACACTTAAAGGCGATGTCAGCAGCTCTTCAACTGCAACAGGAAGCAGCACTGAAGCTACAACACTTAAAGGCGATATCAGCAGCTCTTCAACTACAACAGGAGGCAGCACTGAAAGTACCACCCTTGTCAGCTCTTCAACTGCAAAAGGAAGCAGCACTGAAGCAACAACACTTAAAGGCGATGTCAGCAGCACTTCAACTACAACAGGAAGCAGCACTTCAACTACAACAGGAGGCAGCACCGAAAGTACCACCCTTGTCAGTTCTTCAACTGCAACAGGCAGCAGCACTGAAGCAACAACACTTAATGGCGATGTAAGCAGCTCTTCAGCTACAACAGGAAGCAGCACGGAAGCAACAACACTTAAAGGCGATGTAAGCAGCTCCTCAACTACAACAGGAAGCAGCACGGAAGCAACAACACTTAAAGGCGATGTAAGCAGCTCCTCAACTACAACAGGAAGCAGCACTGAAGCTACAACACTTAAAGGCGATGTCAGCAGCTCCTCAACTACAACAGGAGGCAGCACCGAAAGTACCACCCTTGTCAGTTCTTCAACTGCAACAGGCAGCAGCACTGAAGCAACAACACTTAATGGCGATGTAAGCAGCTCTTCAACTACAACAGGAAGCAGCACGGAAGCAACAACACTTAAAGGCGATGTAAGCAGCTCCTCAACTACAACAGGAAGCAGCACGGAAGCAACAACACTTAAAGGCGATGTAAGCAGCTCCTCAACTACAACAGGAAGCAGCACTGAAGCTACAACACTTAAAGGCGATGTCAGCAGCTCCTCAACTACAACAAGAGGCAGCACTGAAAGTACCACCCTTGTCAGCTCTTCAACTGCAACAGGAAGCAGCACTGAAGCAACAACACTTAAAGGCGATGTCAGCAGCACTTCAACTACAACAGGAAGCAGCACTTCAACTACAACAGGAGGCAGCACTGAAAGTACCACCCTTGTCAGTTCTTCAACTGCAACAGGCATCAGCACTGAAGCAACAACACTTAATGGCGATGTAAGCAGCTCTTCAACTACAACAGGAAGCAGCACGGAAGCAACAACACTTAAAGGCGATGTAAGCAGCTCCTCAACTACAACAGGAAGCAGCACAGAAGCTACAACACTTAATGGCGATGTCAGCAGCTCCTCAACTACAACAGGAAGCAGCACGGAAGCAACAACACTTAAAGGCGATGTCAGCAGCTCTTCAACTACAACAGGAAGCAGCACTGAAGCAACAACACTTAAAGGCGATGTCAGCAGCTCTTCAACTACAACAGGAAGCAGCACTGAAGCTACAACACTTAATGGTAATGTGAGCAGCACTTCAACTACAACAGGAGGCAACACTGAAAGTACCACCCTTGTCAGCTCATCAACTGCAACAGGAAGCAGCACTGAAGCTACAACACTTAAAGGCGATGTCAGCAGCTCTTCAACTACAACAGGAAGCAGCACTGAAGCTACAACACTTAAAGGCGATGTCAGCAGCTCTTCAACTACCACAGGAGGCAGCACTGAAAGTACCACCATTGTCAGCTCTTCAACTACAACAGGAAGCAGCACTGAAGCCACAACACTTAAAGGCGATGTCAGCAGCTCTTCAACTACAACAGGAGGCAGCACTGAAAGTACCACCATTGTCAGCTCTTCAACTACAACAGGAAGCAGCACTGAAGCTACAACACTTAAAGGCGATGTCAGCAGCTCTTCAACTACAACAGGAAGCAGCACTTCAACTACAACAGGAGGCAGCACTGAAAGTACCACCCTTGTCAGTTCTTCAACTGCAACAGGCAGCAGCACTGAAGCAACAACACTTAATGGCGATGTAAGCAGCTCTTCAACTACAACAGGAAGCAGCACGGAAGCAACAACACTTAAAGGCGATGTAAGCAGCTCCTCAACTACAACAGGAAGCAGCACTGAAGCTACAACACTTAAAGGCGATGTCAGCAGCTCCTCAACTACAACAGGAGGCAGCACTGAAAGTACCACCCTTGTCAGCTCTTCAACTGCAACAGGAAGCAGCACTGAAGCAACAACACTTAAAGGCGATGTCAGCAGCACTTCAACTACAACAGGTAGCAGCACTTCAACTACAACAGGAGGCAGCACTGAAAGTACCACCCTTGTCAGTTCTTCAACTGCAACAGGCAGCAGCACTGAAGCAACAACACTTAATGGCGATGTAAGCAGCTCTTCAACTACAACAGGAAGCAGCACGGAAGCAACAACACTTAAAGGCGATGTAAGCAGCTCCTCAACTACAACAGGAAGCAGCACAGAAGCTACAACACTTAATGGCGATGTCAGCAGCTCCTCAACTACAACAGGAAGCAGCACGGAAGCAACAACACTTAAAGGCGATGTAAGCAGCTCTTCAACTACAACAGGAGGTAGCACTGAAGCAACAACACTTAAAGGCGATGTAAGCAGCTCTTCAACTACAACAGGAAGCAGCACTGAAGCAACAACACTTAAAGGCGATGTAAGCAGCTCTTCAACTACAACAGGAGGTAGCACTGAAGCAACAACACTTAAAGGCGATGTCAGCAGCTCTTCAACTACAACAGGAAGCAGCACTGAAGCTACAACACTTAAAGGCGATGTCAGCAGCTCTTTAACTACAACAGGAAGCAGCACTGAAGCTACAACACTTAATGGCGATGTCAGCAGCTCTTCAACTACAACAGGAGGCAGCACTGAAAGTACCACCCTTGTCAGCTCTTCAACTGCAACAGGAAGCAGCACGGAAGCAACAACACTTAAAGGCGATGTCAGCAGCTCTTCAACTACAACAGGAAGCAGCACTGAAGCTACAACACTTAAAGGCGATGTCAGCAGCTCTTCAACTACAACAGGATTAAGCACTGAAAGTACCACCATTGTCAGCTCTTCAACTACAACAGGAAGCAGCACTGAAGCTACAACTTTTAAAGGCGATGTCAGCAGCTCTTCAACTACAACAGGAAGCAGCACTTCAACTACAACAGGAGGCAGCACTGAAAGTACCACCCTTGTCAGCTCTTCAACTGCAACAGGAAGCAGCACTGATACTACAACAGGAGGCAGCACTGAAAGTACCACCCTTGTCAGCTCTTCAACTGCAACAGGAAGCGGCACTGAAGCTACAACACTTAAAGGTGATGTCAGCAGCTCTTCAACTACAACAGGAAGCAGCACTTCAACTACAACAGGAGGCAGCACTGAAAGTACCACCCTTGTCAGCTCTTCAACTGCAACAGGACGCAGCACTGAAGCAACAACACTTAAAGGCGATGTCAGCAGCTCTTCAACTACAACAGGTAGCAGCACTGAAGCTACAACACCTAATGGCGATGTAAGCAGCACTTCAACTACAACAGGAGGTAGCACTGAAAGTACCACCCTTGTCAGCTCTTCAACTACAACAGGAGGCAGCACTGAAAGTACCACCCTTGTCAGCTCTTCAGCTGCAACAGGAAGCAGCACTGAAGCAACAACACTTAAAGGCGATATAAGCAGCTCTTCAACTGCAACAGAAAGCAGCACTGAAGCTACAACACTTAAAGGCGATGTAAGCAGCTCTTCAACTACAACAGGAAGCAGCACTGAAGCTACAACACTTAAAGGCGACGTAAGTAGCTCTTCAACTACAACAGGAGGCAGCACTGAAGCTACAACACTTAATGGCGATGTGAGCAGCACTTCAACTACAACAGGAGGCAGCACTGAAAGTACCACCCTTGTCAGATCTTCAACTGCAACAGGAAGCAGCACTGAAGCTACAACACTTAAAGGCGATGTAAGCAGCTCCTCAACTACAACAGGAAGCAGCACAGAAGCTACAACACTTAATGGCGATGTCAGCAGCTCCTCAACTACAACAGGAAGCAGCACGGAAGCAACAACAATTAAAGGCGATGTCAGCAGCTCTTCAACTACAACAGGAAGCAGCACTGAAGCAACAACACTTAAAGGCGATGTCAGCAGCTCTTCAACTGCAACAGAAAGCAGCACTGAAGCTACAACACTTAAAGGCGATGTAAGCAGCTCTTCAACTACAACAGGAAGCAGCACTGAAGCTACAACACTTAAAGGCGACGTAAGTAGCTCTTCAACTACAACAGGAGGCAGCACTGAAGCTACAACACTTAATGGCGATGTGAGCAGCACTTCAACTACAACAGGAGGCAGCACTGAAAGTACCACCCTTGTCAGATCTTCAACTGCAACAGGAAGCAGCACTGAAGCAACAACACTTAAAGGCGATGTAATCAGCTCCTCAACTACAACAGGAAGCAGCACAGAAGCTACAACACTTAATGGCGATGTCAGCAGCTCCTCAACTACAACAGGAAGCAGCACGGAAGCAACAACACTTAAAGGCGATGTCAGCAGCTCTTCAACTACAACAGGAAGCAGCACTGAAGCAACAACACTTAAAGGCGATGTCAGCAGCTCTTCAACTACAACAGGAAGCAGCACTGAAGCTACAACACTTAATGGTAATGTGAGCAGCACTTCAACTACAACAGGAGGCAACACTGAAAGTACCACCCTTGTCAGCTCATCAACTGCAACAGGAAGCAGCACTGAAGCTACAACACTTAAAGGCGATGTCAGCAGCTCTTCAACTACAACAGGAAGCAGCACTGAAGCTACAACACTTAAAGGCGATGTCAGCAGCTCTTCAACTACCACAGGAGGCAGCACTGAAAGTACCACCATTGTCAGCTCTTCAACTACAACAGGAAGCAGCACTGAAGCCACAACACTTAAAGGCGATGTCAGCAGCTCTTCAACTACAACAGGAGGCAGCACTGAAAGTACCACCATTGTCAGCTCTTCAACTACAACAGGAAGCAGCACTGAAGCTACAACACTTAAAGGCGATGTCAGCAGCTCTTCAACTACAACAGGAAGCCGCACTTCAACTACAACAGGAGGCAGCACTGAAAGTACCACCCTTGTCAGTTCTTCAACTGCAACAGGCAGCAGCACTGAAGCAACAACACTTAATGGCGATGTAAGCAGCTCTTCAACTACAACAGGAAGCAGCACGGAAGCAACAACACTTAAAGGCGATGTAAGCAGCTCCTCAACTACAACAGGAAGCAGCACTGAAGCTACAACACTTAAAGGCGATGTCAGCAGCTCCTCAACTACAACAGGAGGCAGCACTGAAAGTACCACCCTTGTCAGCTCTTCAACTGCAACAGGAAGCAGCACTGAAGCAACAACACTTAAAGGCGATGTCAGCAGCACTTCAACTACAACAGGTAGCAGCACTTCAACTACAACAGGAGGCAGCACTGAAAGTACCACCCTTGTCAGTTCTTCAACTGCAACAGGCAGCAGCACTGAAGCAACAACACTTAATGGCGATGTAAGCAGCTCTTCAACTACAACAGGAAGCAGCACGGAAGCAACAACACTTAAAGGCGATGTAAGCAGCTCCTCAACTACAACAGGAAGCAGCACAGAAGCTACAACACTTAATGGCGATGTCAGCAGCTCCTCAACTACAACAGGAAGCAGCACGGAAGCAACAACACTTAAAGGCGATGTAAGCAGCTCTTCAACTACAACAGGAGGTAGCACTGAAGCAACAACACTTAAAGGCGATGTAAGCAGCTCTTCAACTACAACAGGAAGCAGCACTGAAGCAACAACACTTAAAGGCGATGTAAGCAGCTCTTCAACTACAACAGGAGGTAGCACTGAAGCAACAACACTTAAAGGCGATGTCAGCAGCTCTTCAACTACAACAGGAAGCAGCACTGAAGCTACAACACTTAAAGGCGATGTCAGCAGCTCTTTAACTACAACAGGAAGCAGCACTGAAGCTACAACACTTAATGGCGATGTCAGCAGCTCTTCAACTACAACAGGAGGCAGCACTGAAAGTACCACCCTTGTCAGCTCTTCAACTGCAACAGGAAGCAGCACGGAAGCAACAACACTTAAAGGCGATGTCAGCAGCTCTTCAACTACAACAGGAAGCAGCACTGAAGCTACAACACTTAAAGGCGATGTCAGCAGCTCTTCAACTACAACAGGATTAAGCACTGAAAGTACCACCATTGTCAGCTCTTCAACTACAACAGGAAGCAGCACTGAAGCTACAACTTTTAAAGGCGATGTCAGCAGCTCTTCAACTACAACAGGAAGCAGCACTTCAACTACAACAGGAGGCAGCACTGAAAGTACCACCCTTGTCAGCTCTTCAACTGCAACAGGAAGCAGCACTGATACTACAACAGGAGGCAGCACTGAAAGTACCACCCTTGTCAGCTCTTCAACTGCAACAGGAAGCGGCACTGAAGCTACAACACTTAAAGGTGATGTCAGCAGCTCTTCAACTACAACAGGAAGCAGCACTTCAACTACAACAGGAGGCAGCACTGAAAGTACCACCCTTGTCAGCTCTTCAACTGCAACAGGACGCAGCACTGAAGCAACAACACTTAAAGGCGATGTCAGCAGCTCTTCAACTACAACAGGTAGCAGCACTGAAGCTACAACACCTAATGGCGATGTAAGCAGCACTTCAACTACAACAGGAGGTAGCACTGAAAGTACCACCCTTGTCAGCTCTTCAACTACAACAGGAGGCAGCACTGAAAGTACCACCCTTGTCAGCTCTTCAGCTGCAACAGGAAGCAGCACTGAAGCAACAACACTTAAAGGCGATATAAGCAGCTCTTCAACTGCAACAGAAAGCAGCACTGAAGCTACAACACTTAAAGGCGATGTAAGCAGCTCTTCAACTACAACAGGAAGCAGCACTGAAGCTACAACACTTAAAGGCGACGTAAGTAGCTCTTCAACTACAACAGGAGGCAGCACTGAAGCTACAACACTTAATGGCGATGTGAGCAGCACTTCAACTACAACAGGAGGCAGCACTGAAAGTACCACCCTTGTCAGATCTTCAACTGCAACAGGAAGCAGCACTGAAGCTACAACACTTAAAGGCGATGTCAGCAGCTCTTCAACTACAACAGGAAGCAGCACTGAAGCAACAACACTTAAAGGCGATGTAAGCAGCTCTTCAACTGCAACAGGAAGCAGCACTGAAGCTACAACACTTAAAGGCGATGTCAGCACCTCTTCACCTGCAACAGGAAGCAACACTGAAGCTACATCACTTGATAGTGATGTAAGCAGCACTTCAACTACAACTGGAAGCATTACTGAAGCTACAACACTTAAAGGCGATGTGAGCAGCACTTCAACTACAACAGGAGGCAGCACCGAAAGTACCACCCTTGTCAGCTCTTCAACTGCAACAGGAAGCAGCACTGAAGCAACAACACTTAAAGGCGACGTAAGTAGCTCTTCAACTACAACAGGAGGCAGCACTGAAAGTACCACCCTTGTCAGCTCTTCAACTGCAACAGGAAGCAGCACGGAAGCAACAACACTTAAAGGCGATGTCAGCATTTCTTCAATTACAACAGGAAGCAGCACTGAAGCAACAACACTTAAAGGCGATGTCAGCAGCTCTTCAACTACAACAGGGGGCAGCACTAAAAGTACCACCCTTGTCAGCTCTTCAACTGCAACAGGAAGCAGCACTGAAGCTACAACACTTAAAGGCGATGTCAGCAGCTCTTCAACTACAACAGGAAGCAGCACTGAAGCAACAACACTTAAAGTCGATGTAAGCAGCTCTTCAACTGCAACAGGAAGCAGCACTGAAGCTACAACACTTAAAGGCGACGTAAGTAGCTCTTCAACTACAACAGGAGGCAGCACTGAAAGTACCACCCTTGTCAGCTCTTCAACTACAACAGGAAGCAGCACTGAAGCAACAACACTTAAAGGCGATGTCAGCAGCTCTTCAACTACAACAGGGGGCAGCACTGAAAGTACCACCCTTGTCAGCTCTTCAACTGCAACAGGAAGCAGCACTGAAGCTACAACACTTAATGGCGATGTGAGCAGCACTTCAACTACAACAGGAAGCAGCACTGAAGCAACAACACTTAATGGCGATGTGAGCAGCACTTCAACTACAACAGGAAGCAGCACTGAAGCAACAACACTTAAAGGCGATGTCAGCAGCTCTTCAACTGCAACAGGAAGCAGCACTGAAGCTACAACACTTAAAGGCGACGTAAGTAGCTCTTCAACTACAACAGGAGGCAGCACTGAAAGTACCACCCTTGTCAGCTCTTCAACTGCAACAGGAAGCAGCACTGAAGCTACAACACTTAATGGCGATGTGAGCAGCACTTCAACTACAACAGGAAGCAGCACTGAAGCAACAACACTTAATGGCGATGTGAGCAGCACTTCAACTACAACATCAAGCAGCACTGAAGCAACAACACTTAAAGGCGATGTAAGCAGCACTTCAACTACAACAGGAAGCAGCACTTCAACTACAACAGGAGGTAGCACTGAAAGTACCACCCTTGTCAGCTCTTCAACTGCAACAGGAAGCAGCACTGAAGCTACAACACTTAAAGGCGATGTCAGCAGCTCTTCAACTACAACAGGAAGCAGCACTGAAGCAACAACACTTAAAGGCGATGTCAGCAGCTCTTCAACTACAACAGGAAGCAGCACTGAAGCTACAACACTTAATGGTAATGTGAGCAGCACTTCAATTACAACAGGAGGCAACACTGAAAGTACCACCCTTGTCAGCTCATCAACTGCAACAGGAAGCAGCACTGAAGCTACAACACTTAATGGCGATGTCAGCAGCTCTTCAACTACAACAGGAAGCAGCACTGAAGCTACAACACTTAAAGGCGATGTCAGCAGCTCTTCAACTACAACAGGAGGCAGCACTGAAAGTACCACCATTGTCAGCTCTTCAACTACAACAGGAAGCAGCACTGAAGCTACAACACTTAAAGGCGATGTTAGCAGCTCTTCAACTACAACAGGAGGCAGCACTGAAAGTACCACCATTGTCAGCTCTTCAACTACAACAGGAAGCAGCACTGAAGCTACAACACTTAAAGGCGATGTCAGCAGCTCTTCAACTACAACAGGAGGCAGCACTGAAAGTACCACCCTTGTCAGTTCTTCAACTGCAACAGGCAGCAGCACTGAAGCAACAACACTTAATGGCGATGTAAGCAGCTCTTCAACTACAACAGGAAGCAGCACGGAAGCAACAACACTTAAAGGCGATGAAAGCAGCTCCTCAACTACAACAGGAAGCAGCACGGAAGCAACAACACTTAAAGGCGATGTCAGCAGCTCCTCAACTACAACAGGAGGCAGCACTGAAAGTACCACCCTTGTCAGCTCTTCAACTGCAACAGGAAGCAGCACTGAAGCAACAACACTTAAAGGCGATGTCAGCAGCACTTCAACTACAACAGGAAGCAGCACTTCAACTACAACAGGAGGCAGCACTGAAAGTACCACCCTTGTCAGTTCTTCAACTGCAACAGGCAGCAGCACTGAAGCAACAACACTTAATGGCGATGTAAGCAGCTCTTCAACTACAACAGGAAGCAGCACTTCAACTACAACAGGAGGCAGCACTGAAAGTACCACCCTTGTCAGCTCTTCAACTGCAACAGGAAGCAGCACTGAAGCTACAACACTTAAAGGCGATGTCAGCAGCTCCTCAACTACAACAGGAGGCAGCACTGAAAGTACCACCCTTGTCAGCTCTTCAACTGCAACAGGAAGCAGCACTGAAGCAACAACACTTAAAGGCGATGTCAGCAGCACTTCAACTACAACAGGAAGCAGCACTTCAACTACAACAGGAGGCAGCACTGAAAGTACCACCCTTGTCAGTTCTTCAACTGCAACAGGCAGCAGCACTGAAGCAACAACACTTAATGGCGATGTAAGCAGCTCTTCAACTACAACAGGAAGCAGCACTTCAACTACAACAGGAGGCAGCACTGAAAGTACCACCCTTGTCAGCTCTTCAACTACAACAGGAGGCAGCACTGAAAGTACCACCCTTGTCAGCTCTTCAGCTGCAACAGGAAGCAGCACTGAAGAAACAACACTTAAAGGCGATGTAAGCAGCTCTTTAGTTACAACAGGAAGCAGCACTTCAACTACAACAGTAAGCAGCACTGAAGCATCAACACTTAAAGGCGATGTCAGCAGCTCTTCAACTGCAACAGGAAGCAGCACTGAAGCTACAACACTTAAAAGCGATGTCAGCAGCTCTTCAAAAACAACAGGAAACAGCACTGAAGCAACAACACTTAAAGGCGATGTCAGCAGCTCTTCAACTGCAACAGGAAGCAGCACTGAAGCTACAACACTTAAAGGCGATGTCAGCAGCTCTTCAACTACAACAGGAGGCAGCACTGAAAGTACCACCCTTGTCAGCTCTTCAGCTGCAACAGGAAGCAGCACTGAAGCAACAACACTTAAAGGCGATGTCAGCAGCTCTTCAACTACAACAGGAAGCAGCACTGAAGCAACAACACTTATTGGCGATATAAGCAGCTCTTCAACTGCAACAGAAAGCAGCACTGAAGCTACAACACTTAAAGGCGATGTCAGCAGCTCTTCAACTACAACAGGAAGCAGCACTGAAACTACAACACTTAATGGCGATGTGAGCAGCACTTCAACTACAACAGGAGGCAGCACTGAAAGTACCACCCTTGTCAGCTCTTCAACTGCAACAGGAAGCAGCACTGAAGCTTCAACACTTAAAGGCGATGTCAGCAGCTCTTCAACTGCAACAGGAAGCAGCACTGAAGCTACAACACTTAAAGGCGATGTCAGCAGCACTTCAACTACAACAGGAGGCAGCACTGAAAGTACCACCCTTGTCAGCTCTTCAACTGCAACAGGAAGCAGCACTGAAGCTTCAACACTTAAAGGCGATGTCAGCAGCCCTTCAACTACAACAGGAGGCAGCACTGAAAGTACCACCATTGTCAGCTCTTCAACTGCAACAGGAAGCAGCACTGAAGCTACAACACTTAAAGGCGATGTCAGCAGCACTTCAACTACAACAGGAGGCAGCACTGAAAGTACCACCCTTGTCAGCTCTTCAACTGCAACAGGAAGCAGCACTGAAGCTACAACACTTAAAGGCGATGTCAGCAGCTCTTCAACTACAACAGGAAACAGCACTGAAACTACAACACTTAATGGCGATGTGAGCAGCACTTCAACTACAACAGGAGGCAGCACTGAAAGTACCACCCTTGTCAGCTCTTCAACTGCAACAGGAAGCAGCACTGAAGCTACAACACTTAAAGGCGATGTCAGCAGCCCTTCAACTACAACAGGAGGCAGCACTGAATGTACCACCCTTGTCAGCTCTTCAACTGCAACAGGAAGCAGCACTGAAGCTACAACACTTAAAGGCGATGTCAGCAGCTCTTCAACTACAACAGGAAGCAGCACTGAAGCTACAACACTTAATGGCGATGTGAGCAGCATTTCAACTACAACAGGAGGCAGCACTGAAAGCACCACCCTTGTCAGCTCTTCAACTGCAACAGGAAGCAGCACTGAAGCTACAACACTTAAAGGCGATGTCAGCAGCCCTTCAACTACAACAGGAGGCAGCACTGAAAGTACCACCATTGTCAGCTCTTCAACTGCAACAGGAAGCAGCACTGAAGCTACAACACTTAAAGGCGATGTCAGCAGCACTTCAACTGCAACAGGAAGCAGCACTGAAGCAACAACACTTAAAGGCGATGTCAGCAGCTCTTCAACTACAACAGGAAGCAGCACTGAAGTTACAACACTTAATGGCGATGTGAGCAGCACTTCAACTACAACAGGAGGCAGCACTGAAAGTACCACCCTTGTCATCTCTTCAACTGCAACAGGAAGCAGCACTAAAGCTACAACACTTAAAGGCGATGTCAGCAGCTCTTCAACTACAACAGGAAGCAGCACTGAAGCTACAACACTTAATGGCGATGTGAGCAGCACTTCAACTACAACAGGAGGCAGCACTGAAAGTACCACCCTTGTCAGCTCTTCAACTGCAACAGGAAGCAGCACTGAAGCTACAACACCTAAAGGCGATGTCAGCAGCCCTTCAACTACAACAGGAGGCAGCACTGAAAGTACCACCATTGTCAGCTCTTCAACTGCAACAGGAAGCAGCACTGAAGCTACAACACTTAAAGGCGATGTCAGCAGCACTTCAACTACAACAGGAGGCAGCACTGAAAGTACCACCCTTGTCAGCTCTTCAACTGCAACAGGAAGCAGCACTGAAGCTACAACACTTAAAGGCGACGTCAGCAGCTCTTCAACTACAACAGGAGGCAGCACTGAAAGTACCACCCTTGTCAGCTCTTCAGCTGCAACAGGAAGCAGCACTGAAGCAACAACACTTAAAGGCGATGTCAGCAGCTCTTCAACTACAACAGGAAGCAGCACTGAAGCTACAACACTTAATGGCGATGTCAGCAGCTCTTCAACTACAACAGGAAGCAGCACTGAAAATACTACCCTTAAAGGCAATGTCAGCAGCTCTTCAACTACAACAGAAAGCAGCACTGAAGCTACAACACTTATTGGCGATGTAAGCAGCTCTTCAACTACAACAGGAAGCAGCACTGAAAATACTACCCTTAAAGGCGATGTCAGCAGCACTTCAACTACAACAGGAGGCAGCACTGAAAGTACCACCCTTGTCAGCTCTTCAACTGCAACTGGAAGCAGCACTGAAGCTACAACACTTAAAGGCGATGTAACCAGCTCTTCAACTACAACAGGAAGCAGCACTGAAGCTACAACACTTAAAGGCGATGTAAGCAGCACATCAACTACAACAGGAGGCAGCACTGAAGCTACAACACTTAAAGGCGATGTAACCAGCTCTTCATCTACAACAGGAAGCAGCACTGAAGCTTCAACACTTAAAGCCGATGTCAGCAGCTCTTCAACTACAACAGGAAGCAGCACTGTCGACACCTGTATCACAATCGGAGGTAGTTCTAGTACAAGTATTAACACTGAAAGTTCTACTCCTAAACGCGATGTCATTAATACTGCAACTACTGCAACAACAGCAGGAAGCAGCACTGCCAACACTTCTAACATTCTCTTGCCCTTGCCGCAATTATTGCGGGGTCGGCGCATCATGTCTGGCAACACTTCTAGCACCGTCGGAATTGGCTCTAGTACCGCTTATATCACTGAAACTACCACCCGTAAAGGCGATGTCAGCATCACTTCATTTACAACAGGAGGCAGCACTGAAAATACCACCCTTAAAGGCGATGTCAGCAGCTCTTCAACTTCAACAGGAAGCAGCACTGTAGCAACAACACTTAATGGCGATGTAAGTAGCACTTCAACTACAACAGCAAGCAGCACTGGCAACACTTCTAGCACGGTCGGAGGTAGCTCTAGTACAAGTTATATCTCTGAAACAACCCCCCTTAAAGATGATGTCAGCATCACTTCATTTACAACAGGAGGCAGCACTGAAATTACCACCCTTAAAGGCGATGTCAGCAGCTCTTCAACTTCAACAAGAAGCAGCACTGTAGCAACAACACTTAATGGCGATGTAAGTAGCACTTCAACTACAACAGGAAGCAGCACTGAAAATACTACCCTTAAAGGCGATGTCATCAGCTCTTCAACTACAACAGGAAGCACCACTGAAGCTACAACACTTAATGGTCACGTAAGCAGCACTTCAACTACAACAGGAAGCAGCACTGGCAACACTTCTAACATACTCTTGCCCTTGTCGCAATTATTTAAGGGTCGGCGCAGCATGTCTGGCAACACTACTAGCACGGGCGGAATTGGCTCTAGTACCGGTTATATCACTGAAACTACCACCCGTAAAGGCGATATCAGCAACTCTTCAACTACAACAGCAAGCAGCACTGGCAACACTTCTAGCACGATCGGAGGTAGCTTTAGTGCCAGTTATATTTCTGAAACTACAACCTTTAAAGGCGATGTGAGCAGCACTTCAACATCAACAGGAAGCAGCACTGGCAACACTCCTAGCACGGTCGGAAGTGGCTCTAGTACCAGTTATATCACTGAGGCTACAACCCTTAAAGGCAATGTCAGCACCACTTCAACTACAATAGGTACCAGCACTGGCAACACCTCTAGCATACTCTTGCCCTTGTCCCAATTCATTAGGGGTCGGCGCAGCATGTCTGGCAACAGTTCTAGTATGGTCGGAATTGGCTCTAGTACCGGTTATATCACTGAAACTACCACCCGTAAAGGCGATGTCAGCAGCTCTTCAACTACAACAGGAAGCAGCACTAAAGCTACAACACTTAAGGGAGATGTCAGCAGCACTTCAACTACAACAGGAAGCAGCACTGAAGCTACAACACTTAATGGCGATGTCAGTAGCTCTTCAACTACAACAGGAAGCAGCACTGAAGCTACAACACTTAATGGCGATGTAAATAGCACTTCAACTACAACAGGAGACAGCATTGAAAAGACCACCCTTAAAGGCGATGTCAGCAGCACTTCAACTACAACAGGAAGCAGCACTGGCAACACTTCTAACATACTCTTGCCCTTGTTGCAATTATTTCGGGGTCGACGCAGCATGTCTGGCAACACTTCTAGCACGGTCGGAATTGGCTCTAGTACCGGTTATATCACTGAAACTACAACCCTTAAAGGCGATGTCAGCAACTCTTCAACTATAACAGTAAGCAGCACTGAAGCTACAACACTTAATGGTGATGTCAGCAGCTCTTCA
Source organism: Noctua fimbriata (assembly GCA_905163415.1). Taxonomy (NCBI): domain Eukaryota; kingdom Metazoa; phylum Arthropoda; class Insecta; order Lepidoptera; family Noctuidae; genus Noctua; species Noctua fimbriata. The sequence continues at coordinate 8,712,291 of LR990950.1, forward strand.
ACTACAACTGGAGGCAACACTGAAAATACCACCCTTAAAGGCGATGTCAGCAGTTCTTCAACTACAACAGGAAGCAGCACTGAAGCTACAACACTTAATGGCGATGTCAGCAGCACTTCAACTACAACAGGAAGCAGCACTGAAGCTACAACACTTAATGGCGATGTAAGCAGCTCTTTAAATACAACAGGAAGCAACACTGAAGCTACAACAGGAAGCAGTACTGAAAATACCACCCTTAAAGGCGATGTCAGCAGTTCTTCAACTACAACAGGAAGCAGCACTGAAGCTACAACACTTAATGGCGATGTCAGCAGCACTTCAACTACAACAGGAAGCAGCACTGGAAATACAACCCTTAAAGGCGATGTCAGCAGTTCTTCAACTACAACAGGAAGCAGCACTGAAGCTACAACACTTAATGGCGATGTCAGCAGCACTTCAACTACAACAGGAAGCAGCACTGGAAATACCACCCTTAAAGGCGATGTCAGCAGCTCTTCAACTACAACTGGAGGCAACACTGAAAATACCACCCTTAAAGGCGATGTCAGCAGTTCTTCAACTACAACAGGAAGCAGCACTGAAGCTACAACACTTAAAGGCGATGTCAGCAGCTCTTCAACTACAACAGGAAGCAGCACTGAAGCTACAACACTTAAAGGCGATGTCAGCAGCTCTTCAACTACAACATTAAGCAGCACTGAAGCTACAACACTTAATGGTGATGTCAGCAGCACTTTAACTACTACAGGAGGTAACACTGAAAATACTACACTTAAAGGCGATGTCAGCAGCTCTTCAACTACAACGGGAAGCAGCACTGAAGCTACAACAGTTAATGGCGATGTAAGCAGCATTTCGACTACAACAGGAAGCAGCACTGAAACAACCCCCCTTAAATTCGATGTCAGCAGCTCTTCAACTTCAACAGGAAGCAGCATTGAAACGACCACATTTAAAGGCGATTTCAGCAGCTCTTCAACTACAACAGGAAGCAGCTCTGAAACAACCCTTGAAGGGGATGTCAGCAGCACTTCAACTACAACAGGAAGCAGCATTGAAACGACCACCCGTAAAGGCGATGTCAGCAACTCTTCAACTACAACAGGAAGCAGCTATGAAACGACCCCCCTTAAAGGAGATGTCAGCAGCTCTTCAACTACATCAGGAAGCAGCATTGAAACGACCGTCCTTCAAGGCGATGTCAGCAGCTCTTCAGCTTCACCAGGAAGCAGCTCTGACATTATTCCCAGAACGGTCGGAGATCGCAGTAGTACCAGCAATGACACTCAAACTAACACGGCTACAAGCCATGGTCCCGGCAGTGATTCAAACGATAATTCAGATGAGAAAAGTTCTGAATCCAATAGTTCTGAGTCTGAAACTTCAGAAGAATCCGGGAGTAGCGAAATGTCTAGTGATGAAGATTCACAGAGCAATGAGTCACACTCTGGCGAAAGTAACAACACCTCAACAGCAACAGAAAGAAGCACTGGCAACACTTCTAGCACATGTAACAATGGAAACCAAGGCCATGTACACCATATTTCAGCCCATTGCCATGCTTGTAGCGGTGTTGATAGGCAAGTTAAAAGATGCAAAACCTGTGGTAAGTCAAGCCATATTTCAGCTTGCCCAAACCATCGTTATTTAGTCAGATATTGTGGAAGATGTGGTCACACTGATCCAAGAAATGTAAAGAAACAAAATGCCATTGGTCCTATTGGAAAATTTGGCTATAGGTGCACTATATGTGGCAAACGTCATGCCGCAATTCGAATCCGAAGAGGAAGTCATGGTCATAGACACGACAAAAGAGAACACACGTTTGGCAGACGAGGCCATTCACATCTTAGACCAAGCAAGACTTGTCATCATAGAGGTTACCCTTCTGTCCATAGACATAGAGCCCATCATTTTAAACACCACAAGGGTCATAAGGGATGGTCTGATTCTGATAGTAATGATGATGACGAGTCTTATAGTGATGATAGTACTGTAAGTGACGATTCAGTTGACAACAGCTCGAATAGGAATGAAGATTTAAATAGCAATGAGTCACAGTCTGGCGAAGGTAACAATACTTCAAATACACCCGGAAGCAGCACTGGCACCACTTGTGGAACGGTCGGACATGGCAGTAGTACCGGCAATGACACTCAAACTAATACGGCTACAAGCCGTGATCCCGGCAGTGATTCAAGCGATAATTCAGATGAGAAAACCTCGAATAGTTCTGAATCTGAAATTTCAGAAGAATCTGGGAGTAGCGAAATGTCTAGTGATGAAGATTCACAGAGCAATAAGTTACACTCTAGCGAAGGTAACAACACTTCAACAACAACAGGAAGCAGCACTGGCAACACTTCTAGCACGGTCGGAGGTGGCTCTAGTACCAGCAATGACACTGAAACTGGAGATCATTCAGGAACTAATGAAGGGTCTAACGATGGGAATAATTCAAATGGTGAGACTAAGGAAGGTTCTAGTTACGAGGAAACCGACAGTTATGAAACTTCTAGTGACGAGTTATATTCAGAGAGTATCGAGTCGGAATCTGTCGAATATAATGGAACTAGCGAAGATTGCTCATGTTACGATTCTGCTTCTTATCCTGGACCCAATTCAACTGCCACAATTGAAAATAGAAATAGTTCTGGTACCAACAATGACACTGAAACTTCCACGTGTTCAAGCCATGGTAACAGTACTGTCACCAACCAAGGAAACAGCACTTGCAATGCTTCTAGTACGAATGGAAATGGCTCTTGTACCAGCAACGGCACGGACACTAACACCTGTTCAGGTCATGGTAGCGGCAATACAACTGCAGGAGAAAGCGGCAACGGTACAGCTTCAAGCGGATGTGGATGTGGATCTAATAATTCCGGTTCGATGACTAATACGTCAGATTCAGGTGGACATGCCTGCAACACATGCCATGCCAACGAGACAAGAGTCAATTGTAGCTGTGCTATTGTAAATAGCCATTCTTCACACATCAGGATACACACTTTAAACAGTTCACATACTTCCGAGACGAAGATAATCAAACGTTTCAGCAACGGGACTGTTTTGGTAAAAGAGGTGGATGCAAGTGTCTCTAAATCTAAAAAAGAGGAAGACCGCAGTTCTAAGAATGTTAGTGGAGGACAAATTATAGTTGAGAAACATCAAAGCGTAGATGAAATAAATCAAGAAGATGCTAGACTTTACGCTCTCAAACAAAGCCGAGATTACGCAGGAACGGATAGAAAAGAAGAATATGAAGTGCGGGAAGAAAATGGCAATATGAAACATCAAAGTTTTGACAGTAAAAAAATTCGGGGTCTAGCTGGCAACAGCGATACCATGATATTTGCGGCTGACTTAATGAATTACAATGCCCGTTCGGAGGACAGAAAGATTGATATTATTCCTAAGAAATGAAAAGGATAAGTCTATATATATAAAATTGATGAGACCAACCATGTGTTTCTATGAAAATTTATAAGGATTAAAATTATAATAATTTACCTAAGCATAAAACTGTTTAAAATTTAGATAATTTTATAGTAATATTGAGACATACTAAAAAGGCAGCCATGTTTAATTTTCAAATAAAAACAATATCAAATCAGTAATGGCTGAAGACTTACTTTTAGCAGATCATGTTTAAGTAAAAAACTTGTTACGCATTTGTATTTCTAGTTACGAATATTATGTAGTGCAGCCATTTATTTTCGAATACATGACGACCACGGTATGTTCAATATATTTTATAATAGAAAAATCTTTAGTTAATGCAGTGTTTCTCTGAATAAAACCCCTAAGCTTTGAATTTTTCGGCGAGTGTGACTGCCGGTGCTATTTTAGCATAGAGGAAATAGCCATGGAGTTGTTATAGCTGGACTTACCTCTCTGCCAAAGGTGTGAATGACACTGGCTTGGCCACCATCAGGGATTTAAATTTTGATAACAGAAAAAAATAGTCGCTAATTAGTCGAAATTTGTCGCCAAATATCAGAATTTGTCAGTCACTGGTTCAAAAGATATAAGCGTAGTAAGTAAGTAGTTTCTAGAAACTACTTAAAGTATTTTGTACTTGCTTGTACCACTGTATGAGGAAATTGCCATTTGTAGTGTCTTTAATGAAAGGTGCAGGCCCAACTATGGGGCATATTTTAGTTATGAAATTAATGTTATTATTTTTCATGAAATAAATACAATCGTTATCGTTATTAATGACCTACACAAAAAAGCTAATTGGAAATTTCTGTTTCTATGGAAAATTTAAAATCGGTCTAATGTTCCTGTGTTCTGTATGGTGTCCGGACGTAAAGAATAGCACCATCCCATATCTTCCCGTGGGTGTCGTAAGAGGCGACTAAGGGACTTACCAGAGAATGGGCAGCAGCGTTTATCTGATTCTACAACAACCATACTGCGATCGCCAACCCGCCTGCCAAGCGTGGCGATTATGGTAAAACCCCCCTTCTTGGGGGAGGCCTATGTCCAGCAGTGGACTTTTCGGCTGAAATGATGAATGTTCCTGTAACACTATTTTTCGAAAATGTTCTCTGATAACTTTTTAGAGCTATAGTTGCGTGTGGTCGAGTGTGTAGGTTTCTGCCTGCAAAGACTATATACGTGTTCTGTGTTTCCTGTAACTATCGTGACTCTGTTCTCCTTCTTTTGTATTGTGTTGTGCGTGTGGACTATGTGAAATAGAACCGTGAGTACAGGCGTAGTGACTTTTATTATAATTTACGCATCTACCTACACACTCGATCACACGCAACTATACTGGTGACCCCGACGTGATCCGACATTATATTGTTGTGGACAATATAAGATGCCGATGATGTGTATTTAATGTTTATTATAAATACATGTTAATAAATCTGTCTGTGTGTAAATGTGTTGTGACGTGTAATACATAATACAAATACATGAACTAGACATAAGGTGTATACCCTACACCGCTATGTATCCTGCTTATGCGTCTAAAGTTTCATTTAAATCGGTATAGCAATTTCGAAAAAAAAAAATCTAAACGTAAACACTCTTATAGGTGTCTGGCGGTAGGTTTCCACTACACAAAGTGTCTGGCAGTGGAGGGGGTGAAACATCATACTAGCCCTAATGTTGTATCAAAAAACCTCACTTCCTATTATGAGATAACTTAGCAGCTATTTAGCACATCTTTGTTACCTGATATCTACAAAAGCCACCACGACCGACTTTTCATAATATTCAATTGTTAAATCTATGGTAAGGTTTAGCTTTTATAATATGACGTAAGTTGGCGTTCATAGGATCTTGGTACAATAAATAACATTACGCTTGTTATCTGCGAAGGCTTAGGCGGAAGTGTACCTAATAGTATCTACCTGGGTGTAGATTTCGCCAAATATATTAAAATCTCATGTAATAGGGGACGAGCCTATTCCCATCAATCGGGCGCAAATCCAGACTCTAATTAACAATTTTCTCCGATCCGGAAATCGAACCCATGACCTCATGCTCAGCACTCGAGCTTGCGACTACTAGATCAACGAGGCAGTCCAATATAATACTCAAAGTTCGCTTTAAATTTCAGAAACTCCACTATAGACCGACCGCTTTAATGAGTCCTCGCGAAAGTATCAATTTAAATGGAATACTCTGAAAGTTGATCACTTATTTATTCAATTAGTATCGTAATACCTAAGTGGATTATGATTATTTTAAAGCAAATAACCTGTGGGATATTGTTAGGACTTTGTGAACGCTTAATGTGCCTTTGATGGGGCAAGGCGGAGGACTCATTAAAGCGGTCGATCTATAAATACTATATTTAGGTGATCTGTTTTCGCTAACAGTTCGGCTGAACATCAAAGATGCTGTTTATATCAATTTGTGTAGTCTATAAAACAAATTACACGTATTTCTGGTTTTAGGGTGTCCATGAGTTAGGGAAAGGCGGGACAGTCCTTCGTTACATATTATAAGTATTTACATTGAACTGAGATATGTATGAAAGGACTTTCATACATCGTCATAGTCGTATCATAGGCCATCATTTCATATTATAAAATATTGGTCCTGCCCCCGTAGCATGACCACCGTAGACAAGGATTTCTTTGACGGAAGAATCGACAAAATGACAGATTGTGTCGACACAATGACAGATTTCTTTGCACTATCTGTCATTTTGTCTTTTCATACATAACGGGAGCGAATCCGTGAGCAAAAGCTTGTATTTTATTATACAGGGGGTAAACGGGCCCTGCACCAAGCATTCTGTACATCAAACTAAGCAACTTTACGCAAAAATATAAAATGGGAAATGACTTTTTGTTTTTGGGTGAAAAATCATGTTTTACGGTAGGACTCGATGGAACGCACTCAAAACATTGTGCTGATGGATGTATTGAATAGTACGGGGAGATGATTTAAGTAAAAATCTTACATAAAAACATGTATTTAAAAAAAAAAACTTGTAAAAAAGTTGGATTTTTGACCCCCAATATCTCCTTAACTAGAAGGTTCCCAGGTATGGTCTAGAACAAAAAAAAATATCTCAAAGACGGGGAGAACAAGTGCCTTTCGTCTTCGTTAAGGGTCTATTCACACCCTTTATAAAGTGACGGCCTGTCAGACTTTCACAACCCTAGTGTTTAACATAAAACTCTGATCTGATTGAGGTAAACCAGTCTTCACAATGGTCTTCACAAATGACGATACTTGTCTAGGTAATCATTCTTGCATCATTTACGTGCAATGTACCCAAGGACTTCGCGCAATAATGCTGGTAATTTTTAATTTAATTTAATTTTTTTGTAATGGATAATCGACTTTTCTCATATAACTATGATCCACCCATCTTTAACTATCCTGCCCACTGCAATGAGCCTCAAAAATATACAACCAAAGAGACTACTGCACTGCCACCGATGAAGTCGTGGAAGGGGCAACGCTTTCTGGGCCAATAATATATTTATACCGTCATGCCGACGAGACAAAAATGATACCATTCCAATCCAGCCTATCCCTTTGCTGTCCTCCTCCAGTGACGCCTTAAGCCGAGGCTCGTACCCCTCAGGGGATGCCCTTAGCGTGTAGTCGCTTAGTTTATAAGTTTTTTTTCCCCTGGATGGAGGCCTTACACTCAGGCACCCACAGGATAGCTCTGTTAAGCAGACGACAACCTCCTAGGTTGACCTGCAACGAGCCATTCACAAAAAAAAATTACACAAAAAAGACTATAGAGAGAGATATTTTTATACAACATAAAAACATGCAAAGTCGGATTAAATGCATTCGGAATCCTTTACAAATCAAGAATTGTGTCAAGTACTATAGATTCAACTGCTATGACGTACTACCGCACTCTTTACCGCGAATCGGTCGAAGTGGTCGACCGTCAGTTAGCGCGGTAGTACGTGGACTGTCCCAAAGTCTTCGTCAAACACAGTCACCCTAAGCGCACGTGCCTGTTGAAGCCACATGGCCCGGCGGCGGATGCAAAGTATAAACTGTTACACATATAATAGATACCTTATATACTTACTATTTTTAGACAGGTATACTGTACGTCCATGAGACGTAGAGATACTTACAGGTATTTTTTTAAGTTCACGTACTGCTGGCTGGTCCGGAATTCGCGAAAGCCTGGCATAATCAGTCTACGATGTTCCCACTGCTGGGACACAAGCCTTCTCTCTTTAAGAGGGATGGGGCTGTAATCCACTACGAGGGTCCAGTGTCACGTATGTCTTTTCAGTGGATGAAGAGGGTTTCACTAAGGTGGGAAAGAAGAAGAGGAAGCCCTGTTCCCGTAACCAGTGCGGTACCGCACCGAGTGGACCCAACATGCTGCTGCGTCCTGCTGTGCCTACGACGCAGCTGTACATTTCGCGCCTGCATCACTCCACGAAGGTTGAGGAAGTCGTAGAGTATTTAAGAGTGAAGACCAACTGGACTCTGAGGGTCGAAAGGTTGGAATCGCGCCACAACATCAACTTCAAGTCGTTCGTGGTTCGAGCTCCAACTCACCATCTGCAGACCTTCTAGAAAGAGGACTTTTGGCCGAAAGGTGTCGTATACCGACGATACCGAGGACGGTTACGCGACGCCACGCAGCAGAATACGACACCGTCAACAATTCGTGTCTAGTTTTAGTTAAATAAGGTTTTTTATATGTATTAGTTTATTATTTTATAAGATTATTTTGTGTATTTTTATCTAAGGGCCTCAGTTGCCTGACAAAAAAAAAGATTGATTGATTGATTGATTGTCATCATTCTTCTGCCCTTATCCCAATTCATTTGTGGTCGGCGCAGCATGTATTCTTCTCCCATACTTCTCTATTACTCATCATCTCAGTAGTCACCTCTTTTCTTGCTATATCATCCTTCACACAGTCCATCCATCATTTCTTAGGTCTTCCTCTACTCATGTACCCATCCACATTCATACTGAAAACTTTCTTCACGACATTTTCCGCATTGTATTTCTATTCTATTTCATCACATGTTCATATCTCGATAACCGATTACCACACAACGATTTATTTGGTTTTCCTACGATTTTTTCTTTTAAAGTTTTGAGAACAGTGGTGATAATATAAATTACACAAAGTAATGCGCCTACCTTAGCTCGTAACGACGACGATAGCACTGGACGTGCCCAATCCCTAAAAATTATGTCGGACTTTCCTAACCTGTACACAGCGTGGAAGGGGTCGCCTTCCAGTCTAGCCGGATGCAGCTGAATAGCAGTATTTTACATGGAGCGACTGCCTATCTGTCTTCCACAACCCAGTTACTGGTCAATACGATACCCCTTGGTAAGACCAGATTATCTGGGTTCTGACTACCCGTAACGATTATCAAATATATCCAAATGCACATACAGCCGGGACCACAGCTTGACGTGCTTTCCAAGACACGGATGGAACTCACGATTGTAGCATGTGGTCATCCATCGACGGACCGACCTCGGGAAGCGTTGCTTTACCATGGAGATAGACCCGTTTGGTTGCTATTATGTAGCCACGAGACATACATATCTCTAAGAAAAAATGAAATGTAAGTGAAGAAATAAACTGCTAAAAAATATAAGTTGCTCTAGTGGTCTGCTCAGCATGAGGTCGTGGATTCGATTCTTAGGTCGGTCAAAGTGTTATTGAGTTTTTCTATCAGGAATTTCTCAGTAGCAGCCACGGAGGCTGGATTAGCACACGGTTGATGGCAATAGGCTCGCTCCCTATTACATGGGACTTAAACACAACTGGCGAAATGTGGGTGTACTATAAGGTCTGCCTAATCCTTCGGGGATTACAGGCGTGATGTTACATTATGTTGAAGAAATAAAACGAAATAAGAATTATTTACATAGATATATTTGGCACTAAAGTCTTTGGTACAGTTCGTTATTATTAAGTACATGTATCTTACAGTAATAAGTAAGTATATATAACTAAATATTAAATAATAGAAAAACTTTAACCAAGTACTTCAAAGGACATCGGGCACTACGCGACCACAATAATAAAATAACTTTAACTAAGTACATCAAAGGACCTCGGGCACAACGCGCTCGACCACGACTGTTGGTTGCAGAAGCTCAAAGTTTGGTCGCACGACCGGGCGGCCTACTAGTTTTTTTCAAGATAGCGGGCATGCAGTCTTGCGACAAGTCGTAGTCGTCTTAGTGCACGAGGTCCATAATACTCTCAATTTAGCCCTTGACTTGCAACGCAGTGACATCTTTTTCCAAATTATGTATTAAGATTACACATGGCGAAAAATTATCAAGTTTCTTATTTGTAATGTAAAGAAGTGAGACACTAACTCATTCCCAAGCCCATTGGAAGCTACCGTTTCACATTTTTCAAAAAACCAACCGTTTTTGTCTATTTATTTATGTACAGATGCCAGCACATCAAGCTACTACAATCTGTTAAATTTCTTTAGTAGATTTTCAACTTTATCACTAAAGCATTAGGTGAGAGGTTGATTGGGGAATTTTGACAGTTTCGAGTAGCTTGATGTGCTGACGTCAGTACACAAGAAATACTTCAAAATAATAAAGATAGGAGAACACAAAAGCGCTGCTCACATTTTTAAATTGATTAACAATTTTTTAATTTTGATTGTCCTAGGCCAAGGGTATAATGCACTAGCTTTTAATAATACATGTTTATTCATAGAGTACAAATAATTGCATACTTATGAGTATTTACATATTAATTATTCGAAAGTTAAGGATGAGGCGTCAGTGTAGACCGCTGAATTCTGATTTTCTTACATTTTTTGGAATTTGCAGGTCAGTGTTAGGTTATTTGAATTTCTCGAGCTACCCTGCAGCTTTCACCTTTAAAATTTTGACTGCCACTGTCACATACAACATTAGTTTTAGTATGTGCGAAACCTGATACACGTGTCTAGTATTTTTATGTAAAGACTATGTACAAAATTTCAAAACTGTATCATGAAAAATCACAAAGTTATAAGCTTGTTCTGTTACCTAGTTGTCCGCACAAAAACGTTGTCACCTCGCAGCACGCGCCTACAGCGTCGTCTTGAGCTCATTGATAATAATAATTTGGCAGTAGGTACCTAAATTATTGCGATAGGTACTCAAAGTCGCTCGGTGTCCAACTTTTAACTTTTTTAAATATTTTTGGGAAAAAATTTAACATGGTTTAAAAATGATTGGAATCGATTCAGTTACTTATTCTGAACAAACTATATTCAGGTTTGGCGATAAAATTGAAAATCTATTAAATAAATTTGACAAATTCTAGTAGCTTGCTGTGCTGGCTTCTGTACTTCAGGTTAGCAAATTTATTTATTGCTAAATGAAACTTAATGATGATGATGATGAAACTTAATGCTAAATGTCAATATACATATAATAATTTATAATTTAAGTCTGTAGATTCTGTTCGCTTTTAAGTTCTAACGCCCAAACGTGTTGTGGCCAGCCAGTGCGGCCTTTGCCTCTTTTCTCTGCTGTTGCGTTCTGCTGTAACAAAGAAAACAATAACATTAACAAACCGTTTTTTTTTTTCTCAGTGTTGGTAAATTGAGATCTTACATTAAACTTTGTTTCACACATTCTACCACTGCTGGTGTAGACTTTAGCTATTGTAGGTATATTCATATATGGAATATAATATATTCCAGGCTGAAATGGAATTGGGTGGGTCACGTGATCCGCATGGATAACGACCGCTGGGCAAAGGACTCAACACGATGGGTGCCTGAGGATGGACAGCGCCGCTGAGGCCGGCCTAGAAAACGGTGGCAAGATGATTTAGACACGCGTCACGAAGGCTGGTTCGAGGTGGCGCAGGAGAAGAGTACCTGGAAGGATATGGGGGAGGCCTTTGCCCAGCAGTGGGACATACGAGGCTCAAAAAAAAGGTATTTTCAAAATTATGGTATAGTTTAAACTGGATAAACACAGACGTTTACACGTGCTGCAAACTAGTTCGGCAGAAATTATTCATCAGTAATTTCGACTGTGCCGATTGATGCCGACCTGAAAAACTGTGTTGCTCGCCTCGGGAGTATTATCTGTTACTATATATATACATACATAAACTCACGCCTTTTTAACATGGGTGTAGGCAGAAACGCCACCTGCTACGATCCTTACATACTCCTTTTGCCTCGTCTACGTCCATACACCTGGTCATACACGCACGCCGGTTGCGAGTACTACGCACCTGGCCTTTCTGAAGTACCTCACCAATAAGATCAGTAATATGTCCACCAGTAATATGAGAACCAGTGCCTTTCGGCCTTACAACCATGATCTGTTTAAACTGAATTAAAAACAAAACACCCCAGTCTTTTACGGAGCGCAATAAAAAAAAACAAATTACGATCATAGACAAAGATCTTCCTCAAATATTTTTTACCATAAACTAAATAATTTCACGGACAAACTTATACTTTTGTAGTTGCCACGTGTTTCGAATTATGACAGTTTACGCGGTCGTTAAAAAAAATACAGAAAAAAAAATTACTGCTCACGGTAGCTGTAGATATTTTTTTCTGTGATGGACTGCTCCTAGAGTACTTGAGATTTACATTTTTGGATTTATGTTACTTGAAAACGGGACTTTTTTGCAGTTAGGGGTTGAAAGACGGTAAATATGTACATATTTTTTGCAAGTTATGTAACTGTTCGTTGAGAAAATGGGTTACTTACTGAGTTTTAGTTAAAAATAGATAGGATCAATCTATACTGATATTATAAAAAGGTAAAATTTGTTAGTAAGTTTGTATGTAGGGGGTAATCTCCGGAACTAACGATCCAATTCTAAAAATTCTTTCACTGGCAGAAAGCTACATTATTCGTGGGTGCTATAGGCTATAAATTATATATATATCATGCATAATAGCCGAGCTATCACAATTTTTGCGGGCGAAGTCGCGGGCGAAGTGGTAGTCTTTAAGAGAAGACGCAATAGTGAAGACGACAGTCACCAAACGCGAACCTCTCTTTGTCTATTACATGGAACTAATAAGTACTACTTTTAATCACAACTAGGTGTTGCCCGCGACTTTCGTCTGCGTAAAATTATTATAAAATATGACTTCCGTGTTTGAATCCGATTTTGTTAACAATTTCAAGGGTTTTAATTTTTTTTTTCCCGGAATCGTATTTTTTTTCTAAAATAAAAGTACCCTAATATAGTTATGTGTGGTAAATAGGACTGTATTACTGAACTTCGAAGTTTAAAATAACGATGTACGGTATACATAAAGTTTGAAACTACGACTTACGTGAGTCAGAAGGTACGGTAATTGAGAATGTTCAAGAGGTCTACTGAATTAATTTATTTATTTATTTATTTATTCGAAATACATTCTAAGCTAACAGTTTTTTACCAAAACGCTTAAGAGCTAACAATAATCATATTACAATGTCAAATATCATCTTATAATTGCAATAATAATTAATTTAACTAATTATTATGAAATAATTAGTTATTTCTAATTAATTAATTAAATATGTAATTCATTACTAACAAAAGGAAAAGTAATTGTTTGCGTCTGAATTTAGTTTTTTAATTTTTAGTTTTCATTAATAGATCGCTTTTATTTTGTTTTATTTATGTTATAGTATTTTGTACCCAATTTCGTTTCGAGTGTTTCAAATGTTTATCTGTGGAAATTTGTAGATGGCCTTCGAATTCTTATTGTTTAAGAACATTCTGTAAGTTTCCCGAATAGAATAAAAAAAAAATAACTACTCCTTATAACATCAGCTATCTACCAGCCAGCGTTATTCCCGCGCCAAAAAGTCTGCATCCTCCAAAAAACACAACATTCTACTTATAAAAAAACTGTATACTAAAAAAATATATTAAAAAAAAACACTCATTCATTACACCTGCGTATCTGTTTACTGTAGCACGCGACATTTGTTTATATTATTATTTAACAACTTCCCTTGCCTGGCCATTGTTTATAAGAATGCCGGATGGGTGAAGAATAATCTGGCCAGGTTTGGCCTCATTTTGTAAAAGTATCTGTTTTTTTTATGGAGTAAGGAGGTTAGTTTATGTCACACAACCTATTGGAAAGGGGACGTTATTGTAACTGCAGTCTTTTCACAGTTGTTCATATAATATTTGTTAACGCAGCGCCATCTCTGACCACCGGACATCACGACCACAGGCGTGGTTCTAATTAGTTCGTGACATATCGTTTAGTTGGCGCCACTTTATTCAGATCCTTCAGATCCATAAATAATCACAATTCATCTTTTTCGCTATGGTACACCCACCATTTTGACTCTCACACCTGGGACCAAAGCTCCAAAATTTTCACACGTTTTTTTTTTTAAAAAAAACAAGTTTTTAATGTTATAACTTTACTTTGAATACCTCCTCGACTCCCGTACTATTCAACGCATCTATCAGCAAAATGTTTTGAGTGCGTTACATTGAGTCCTACCCTAAAATGTGATTTTTCAACCAAAAAAAGTCGTTCCTCAGCAATATTTTTTGCGTAGAGTTACTGTCATTGTTAGAATATGTGAGTAAAGGTTTTATGCTAAAAGTCTCAAAAATTTTTAGAATTAATAATAATTTCGTAAAAAAAAAACACTCAGATATTTTTTTTTGTCTTTGCTATGGCGACTTTACGACTTATAGAAGTTACTCTTAAAATATTTCGTGTATGAAAAGATAGACCTTATATATTCATCACTCTTTTAGTCACATGCAATTCGTCCCTCCTCATCACGTGTCCATACCAAAACCGTCGATTCCCTTTCAACTTTTCTGTAACTGGCGCAAATCATATCTGATATATATAAATCTAATATACTCTTGATTCCTCTATGATTCCTCTAATATACTATAGAAGAATTTTAAATAATCTTCCCTAGTATATTTTAGAATATCCGTCAAAAAATTTAAAAGTGTTTTTCAATAAAAAAACAGGATCAATTTATTAGATTTACCGAGAAAAATTCTATAGTACGGCTTGTATATCCGAGTACATCCCGACTGTAAAATATTTGATAGCGTTTGATTCGTCGGGCCATGTGGCTCAGCGTAATTATATAAAGAGAGTTGGTTCAAGCTATGGGCGATTAGCGATTTTAAAGGGGCGTAATTTCCTATCTTTAAAAATAAATAAACCTGAAGTGTCTGTTTGTAATATCAAAGTCACAAACAGCTTTTTAACTGAATGCATATGAAAATATAATACGGCACTTATAACAAAAATTCATTTTTTTCAATTTTTTCTGTCTGTTTGTTTGTTCCGGCTAATCTCCGAAATGGCTGGACTGATGGGTGGCGAGGTATAATGTAATGTTAAAATGAGTATGTGATATGTTTTTGTAAATGATTATTTCATGAAAAAGTATTCAATGGGATTAAATGAACTTAGAGGGTTGTATTGATTATTTTAATGATTATAATTCTGTAAAGCCATATTTGTTACAGTCGCGAATCATGTTTTAATCAACATACAACCTGACACTGACCTGCCAATTGAAAAAAACGTAAAAAGCAACAAAAATAACAGATAACTTAAAACTACAACTACTTCAATTTACTTAATATCGAGAGCTCAAAATAATGAACAATCACGGAAGATATCCTGTAAGTTACAGTATAAGTTTAATTAACTTAAAGTTAAATAATTCTGAAATCTGTCTGTACCACGGTTCCCCAAATAATTGGCGCTCTTTTTGTGCTGAGTAATTTATTTATTTATTACATTTGGGAAAATAAACAGAAGCATGTTAGGCATAAACAGTGTTCTCTTAAAATTAAAACTTATGTTAATGTCACTTCGCTTCTACATGAAGTTTTTAGACTGGAAAGCTTTCCTTAAAACGTGGACTTAATTCTCTTTAAATACACAGATTACGTCAAAAATACACTTTTGTAAAGTCAGCGGGTGCCACAATTGACCAACTTAATTAAATGTCCCCAAGAGACTGGCGGCGTTGCCATACAACGTGGCAACACCGCCAATCTCTTGGGGACACTACCAGTTGACAGCGAGTTTTTTGACGCCATTTTTTAGTTTATTTTTAAGTTTGTGACTGTTATTTATTTATTTATTTTAATACATGGAGGACTTACAGCTAATAAAAACAAACAAAATGGAAGCCATAGTCACCAGAAAGCCAATTATTTTAATTTATAAGTGTAAATAATATTGTTATGATTTGGCTTAATAAAAACTTAATGAATAAATTAACTTTAACCAGGATCTAAGTCAACGAAAATCCAGTGAAAAGAGAATGTACAAAAACATCTGTTTATCTTAGTAGTAAATTATTTGATAGCTCGCGAATGGGAGGGCCATGTGGCGGAATGTAATTTTATCATGCGATGTGGTCTAAGTTAGCGGCGATCGCAGTATTCACGGCCATGACGTCAAAATTTGACGCCCCTTATTTTACAGTTCCGATGGCTTATAGTGAATTTCCGAGAGACAGAAATAGAATATTTTTTCATTATGTGAGTACCAATTTGTTTAAAGTAATAAACATAGGAGCATTATTGGAGGTCTTATCGCCAAAAGCGATAAACTAACACGCCTTAAATCACCGAAGTGATAGGCAGAGGTGTACCTAATTTAGTACACCCGTTTCGCCAGTTATTAGGAGGCGAGCCTATTGCCATCAACCGGGCACAAATTCAGACACCATCTACTATTTCAATGGGAAAACCCACTTACGCTTTGCTTTGACCTGGGAATCGAACCCAGGACCTCTTGCTCAGCAGTCGCGCTTGTGATCACTAAGCCAGCGAGGCAGCTAAAAGCAATCTTGTTCTAAATTCGAACCTTGAGATGATTTTAACCGCATAGCAGCTACATGCTCAAGTGACAACTCAACAAAGTAACAAAACAACGGGTTGCGACAGTGACAGCGGGGATTAAAACAGTAGTTTAGAGCCTGCTACGAGCCATCGCGACTAGTGGAGCGACGACACTCAGGCCAGTGACACAAACTGACACACGTACATGTCACTTGATGCATGTCAAAAAAATAAAAATATAATCTTAATAAAATAATTCAATCTATTTTAATTTTAATTTAATCTATTCTAATTTAGTTTAATCTTTATTTAATTTAATTTAATTCAATGTAATTAATTTAGTTTTTAATTGTTTTTTTTAATTCTTCAAACTGTACATTTCTTGTGTTAATTATTTAATAGTCTAATTATCAGCGCATAATGTAGTGCATGCTGTGCTTTTCTGTAAGTAATGAGGCGCTTAGACTTAAGTTTGCAATGTACAAATTATAATGTATAACAGTGTACTCATTGTTGAGAAGCCTAATAAATAAATAAATGTCGCAGCCCCTTTTTTTTTTTTTTTTTAGGATGGGAATTCATCAAATGACCCCCCCCCCCCCGCATCATGCAAATCATAATGTCGCATCCCCTGAAGCCCTGAACGGGGCGTACTATGATCTTGCACTAAAGTTGGCTCGCTTACCGCCCAGAGCTCAGCGAGATGCTTAACGAGTAGTGAATTGAAACAAGCGTTTTAATTGGTGCTACAAGTACACAGATGTTAAATCCCTATACTCTAGGTGGCTTTATCGCCTAGAGTCTAGGCGATGGTCACCTGTTAGTGCATACGTAGCCGAAGGTAATTTTGACCTTTTTTTTCAAAGAGAACGTTTTCATTAGGATACTGTTGGTTCAGAAATTGGTCATCCAAATCCTATTTACAAGGACTGTGAAGTGTGAGCCACAAATTACTTTTTGGGAATGCTTGATCATCTGAAACCGCTTTCTCTCATACCTTGTACCACGCCCCGCCACGCGCTAAACTACATAATTACAGAATGATACAGAACTAAACAATATAAATACATTTATCGCCGTACCTGGGATCTGTCTACCAGTG
This sequence comes from Noctua fimbriata, assembly GCA_905163415.1. Classification (NCBI taxonomy): domain Eukaryota; kingdom Metazoa; phylum Arthropoda; class Insecta; order Lepidoptera; family Noctuidae; genus Noctua; species Noctua fimbriata. The sequence goes on from LR990950.1 coordinate 8,729,672, forward strand.
ACGTAGTTGCGTCTAGCTAGAATAACATCATGTGTTGAAATACAAGATTTCATTTGGAAGTATAAAGAACTAGCTTATGCCTACGGCTTCGCTCGCGTGACGTTCGGTAATTGTCCTAAGGGATCGTACTCATCATCATCATCATCATCATTTCAGCCGAAAGACGTCCACTGCTGGACATAGGCCTCCCCCAAGTGTCGCCACATTGACCGGTCTAGGGGGGTTTTGCCATAATCGCCACGCTTGGCAGGCGGGATCGTACTACCGAGACAAAATTCTATGTGTGCATCCAGGTTATAAACTATCTGTGTGCCAAATTTCATGCAAATCCGTTCAGTAGTTTTTGCGTGAAAGAGTAATAAGCATCCATCCATTCTCACAAAGTTTCGTATTTATAATTTTATAGTAGGATTGATTCTTATGCCTAGCCTTTTCCCAACTACATAAATATGTTGGGGTTAGTTTTGAGTCTGACTGGATACAGCTTATTTTACATGGAGCGACTGCTCTTCTGACCTCCACGACCCAGTTATTGAGTTACACCTTGGTAAAGCTGGTCGTCTGAGTTGCGGGCTGTCTGTCTGTCCCTAACGACTGTCAAAGATCTAGAAATGACTGGGCTTTCCGAGACACGGAGGATTCTAGATTTGTACTGATGGTCATCCATCCAAGTATCGACATTGGCATCGTTGCTTAAGCTTGAAGAAAACTGTTATAATTTAACCATAAACTGCTGAAACCAGGAAAAGAATGACTTTCAGCCAAAGATGTGTAGGCCTTTAGTGTAGGACGCAACATGTGTCGATTCCAAGCTCATCGTGCTGTGCTGGCACTGCCGCTGCGGCTGCAGAGAACCTCAAGCGGCGTAAATATAGTATTATTTGTGGAAACTAGTAGTTTGGAGTTGAAACTCTGGGGCCGTGGGGTCCGAGTGCTCATAGCCTGTTTAAGGAAATTTCGAAACGCCTAGTTGACGCTTCCCGTGACCCAAGGGCTGGCTTTTACCTTGGCCAGAGGCTAAGTGTTGCCATAAAACGTGGTAAAGCCGCCACTCTCTTGGGCACATTACCAGCTCACAGCGTCAGGAGTTTTTTGATGCCCTAGTATAGTTTTTTATTAGTTTTAATTAATAATGTATTATAATTAGTTTACTTAATAAATTACATAAATGAATTTAGGTCCCTGATAGCCCAATAAATAAGCTAGTCATACCTACCTATTTCTCTCTTAAAAAAGCACATACCTACGACTGACGCATACCACTATAGACCAACCGCTCTGATGAGTCCTCGCGAAGGTATCAATTTAAATGGAATATTCTGAAGATTGATCACGTATTGGTTCAATTAGTGTCGTAATACCTACGTGGATTATGGTTATTTTAAAGCAAATAACCTGTGGGGTATTGTTAGGACTTTGTGGACGCTTACTGTGCCTTTGATGACGAAAGGCGGAGGACTCATTAAAGCGGTCGGTCTGTAGCGAGCGCCACGTTCCAGTCACTGGCGCCAGTGAGTACTGCACTTGAACTACACACATGTTAGTAGATAACGCTTGATTCTCCAGAGAATGGTGGCTTGCACTCGAGTACTTGACTGCATGCGTATGTCGGTTTTATTTTTAAATGTTGAAAGTCTTTCCGTATCGGGTGCTTTGGGATAGCAGATTAAAATCAAATTAGTTACCTAGTTACTTCTTATTTATCGTGTGGTTAGTGCGTAACCTGGTGTCAGAGTTTTTTATGCCACCCATGGGCCTCTGACTTGGCTTTACATGCCGTCGAGAAATATCTCTCAGGCATGCTGGTTTCCTCACGATGTTTTCCTTCACCGAAGCAAGTGATAATTATACAATACGCCCATGAATCCTCTCATCATTCAGTTAGTTACTGACTTAAATCAATGACTGGTGGTTTAGTCTGGTGGTCGCGACTGCTGAGCATGAAGTCCTGGGATCGATTCCCGGGTCGGGAATATGTTAATTTCTCAGTAGCAGCCACGGAGTCTGGATACGTGCCGGTTGATGGCAATAGGCTCGTCCTCTATTACATGGGACTTAAACATAACAGGCGAAATGTGGACGTACTGTTATTTACACCTCTGAAAATCAAGGATAGTTATGTCAACAGGGTAGCCTGCGAAATTCTAATTTTGTTAGGTTTTTTTGAGATATTGGGGGTCAAAGTTCCAACTTTTTCACAAGTTTTTTTCAAATACATGTTTTTAATGTAAGATTACGTCCCCCATAATATTCAATCCATCCATCAGCACAATATTTTGAGTGCGTTACATTGAGTCCTACCGTAAAACGTGATATTTCACCCCAAAAAAAAAAGTGCTTTCCCAACAATATTTTTTGCGTAAAGTTACTTAGTTTGATGTACATAATGCTTGGTTGACGGCTTCGTGAAGGGTCCGTTTACACGCTGTATTATAAAGGCAGCATTTTTTTACTATTTCGTTCAAGAAATCGGAAAGAATGAAAATCAAAACTCCGACAAATTCTTGAAACTTAAAACAAATATTTATGATTTATCACAACACAGATGAATAATAAAACAAACAGATGCCAACGAAACAGTCATACTAATATTTTATACCCTGTATTATGACAGGAAATTATATTATACTGCCATAAAAATGTTTTCGAATGAGTTTTTATGGAGTAGGTTTTGGAAATTGTTATAATTTTGCCGTTTGCTTTCAAGAATCAAGATTATCTATTACTAGCTCGCGGCGTTAGGAACGTTTTGAATGTAGCCTATAATCATTCATGTATGATACACGCGCAAACATATCATCAGGCAATACTCATAAGTCGCACGAAGTCGTAGGACGCGATACCGAGTCTTCGGGACGCAGAGAACACCTTTTAGTCGACGGATATCCCGGCAGCCGGACGCGAAAGAGATGCCTCCCATCCAAAAGTACTAGGCTAACATAGAACGCAAAGAGCTCACCTGATTGTCCTCGAAAGTCCGTCTCCTAGGTGGAAATCAGCTTTAAGGATACTAGGCTATGATAGACCCCAAAGAAACCACCTGAGCTTCTTTAAAAGACTTCCCTCCCACCCAAAAGTACTAGGCTACCATAAAACGCAAAGAGCTCACCTGATTTCCCTCAACAGTCCGTCTTCTAGGCGGTGTATGATGCAGATCGGCCCTGAAGCCCCCGGCGGGCTCTCCATCCGTCTCCAGCACCTTCAGCAGGTAGGAGATGTAGGATGTCGCCAGCCGGAGCGTCTTGATCTAACAGGAGAGGAAAGGTTAATGTCCGATTAAAAATTGAGAATGGATCGGTGACTTCTGGGTGGAGGATGTTTTTGTTGGTACTTTTTTTATGAAATTTTCCTATCTGGTAAATTAAAAAAAATGTCTCAAGATCTGGGGGTCTAAAATGGCCTTTTTAGCAGAAATATAATCATCATCCGCCTAACCGTTTGCCATTTATGTTGGGGTCGGTATCCAGTCTAACCGGATGCAGCTGAATACCAGTATTTTACATGGAGCTACTGCCTATCTGACCTCCACAACCCAGTTAGTACCGGGGAATATGATACCTGTAACAACTGTCAAAGATCTACAAATGACAGCCGAGACCAACGGCTTAACGTGCTTTCCGAGACACGGAGGAAACTCGGTATGTGATGGGCGGCTACCCATCCACGGACCAACCTAGGCAAGCACGGTTTCACCTAAAGATCGACCCGAGCGGCTGTTATTATTTAGCCACGAGCTCCACCCCTCTAATTATAATACTTAGGATAATAATATGAATTACGTTACAATTCGTGAAATGGTCACAAAGTGACAATTCATAAATTAACTGCGTGTCTGTGATATTTTTTTTTAACATGTTCTGATTCTGCTTAAGCCGCCATTTTAAACCCACTGATGACGTCAGAACGCCTTAAAAATCGCGCAGTGTCAGTTACTAGGAACTTTCGTCACAATTCGAATTTTAAAAGTCATGAGCATGTCAAGAAATATTAGTAAAACCTTTGGAAAATACATTGAGAACTATGTGATTGCCTGCTAGTTGCTGATCTATTTAATATGGCGTAAACCAGTTTTTTAACCTGTTTCGTATTCAGCCAGATAGACGCAGAATTAGTTTTCTTGCTACGTGGCAAAGGATTTAGGCATATAACTTTCCAAAATGGGTCCAAAGTGAGTGACAGGACCAACTATTGGTTTTAGCTCCAAAATGTGGCCAATTTATGTTCTTTCCCGCCTAATTCTTTTCTCGATTCAGACCTATTTTGGACAATTTTATTTTATACCGTTCCCAAGTTTACGGAGGCCGGTTTCACCAAAAAAACTCAATCCGATTAGGACATCTAAACTGCGTTAACGATCTGCCACTGACACCTTGAAAAAAAACTCTTAAACTCAGTTTTGATGTTCAGTTTCATTGGAAACGTTGACGTTAAGATGGAACCGCCAGGGTAGCCCGCGAAATTCTAATTTTCTTACGTTTTTTATGCAATGACAAATTTAAAAAAAAACGGTCAGTTACAGAACGTATGTTGAATTAAGTAAGTATAATTGGCGGTCGTAATACATATGTATTTACAAAATTATAATCATTCAAATCATGAATACACTGATCTAAGTTTGTTTATTCCAAATCTAAATAATTTAATAATTAAAAAATATGGTTTCACTGAGGTTTTTTTTTTCTTTTTCATCAAATCGTCATTCAATGGGATTAAATGAACTCATAGGGTTGTATTGATGATTTTAATGACTATAACTCAGTAAAGCCATATGTTTTACAGCCGCGAATCATATTTTAATCAACATACACCCTGACACTGGCCGGAAAATTAAAAAAAACGCATGAAAATTTGAATTTCGCGGGCTCCTCTGGCGCTTCCACCTTCCTATGGCCATCAGTGGACTGTCTACCTGCTTAAGTACCAACAGAAACTCCTTTTACCCAGAAATCGTACTAACCTTCGTCATCTTAGTGTCGGGTAGGACGTTAGGGATATGCTGTCTGAGACTCGAGAACGCACTGTTGATGCTCTGCGATCTCTTTCGCACCATCTGGTAAGGTCAGATGTAAGAGTGAGACGGAGGTATGTCCGTCGGTGTGGGGTTGAAAGTGGCGCGGGTTATTTTGACATTATGTTTGTTCTTTATGGAAAAGTGTTACTGTCAAATAATATTGTTATTATTTTGTTTTTCTTAAGGGATGGAACAGTCTAAAGATTGCTTTACATATTTTAACGGTGTTTTCATTTTTTTTTTGTCGAAACTTGACTTGTAAATAGAGGATTCGATCCCGGACTTATTTTCAAATCCCGGGATTTCGGTTTATTAACAGTTAATCTCGAGATCGCGGGATAGTCTTACCAATACAGGTAATTAAAAGTGGTGATTACTTATTTAAACAACAAAAATAAAATCAAAGAGCTAACAATGGATCCGATGTTTCATCCCCAAGCATGCTCCTCAATTTGTTACACATATATGCTGAAAAAGCGCGTTCAGACTCGACTGAAGTTACATATAAATGTTTACTGACTTATTTAAAAATTGTACCAATCCAGAAAATTCCGAGATTTAGTAAATATTATCCCGGAAATTTTGAGTCTAGAATACGACCGTGACCCCGGGATCGAATCCTCTACTTGTAAACCACTTGCTGAACTGCAATACTTCGTAGTCAAGGTCTACAGATATACGAAAGCATTGCAACAAGCCCATAACTCAGAGACAATGATGAAAATATCAAGTCATAGTGCCCAACCCCCGGCAGTTGCGATCAAAATCCACGACGATGCATGAATTATGAAGTACCCATGGTGGTAATTCGTCGACACCGTTCTCTAAACCAAAGAGCTTAAATAACTACTACTACTCTTAGCCTGTGTCATCCCACTGCTGGACAAAGGCCTCTCTCCATGACTTCCAGATCCTTCGATCCAGGGCCAATGTGGACCACTGGTCGTTGGTTCTGTCAAGCTCTTCCCGCCATCTCCTGCGAGGTCTACCGCGTCGCCATAATAAATAACTATTTTTATAAAAATACCGAATTTTTCAACATGGTAAGTCAAGACAAGTCGTATGTCTATCTTTTTTGGCATTACAAAAGCGAGCGAGATAGCCATACGACTTTCCGAATCGAAATCGAATCGAAGCGTTTGTTAATAGCTGTCCTGTTAAGATAACTTAGTTGCACTTATTATTCCTTGCACGGCATGGATCAACTGGGGTCATTTAGTTATGCTACTAAGTGTTCCCAAAAAAGTGCTAAAAGCACTAAAAAATGGTGAAGGATTTATGGTCTTTTAGTGGACTGTCTTCTATTAAGGTGGAAACACCAGGATAGCCCGAGAAATTCAATTTTTATTTCGTTTTTTGCAATTTGCAGGTCAGTGCCAGCTTTTAAGTTGATTAAAATATGATTCGCGTACGTAACACGTATGTATTGACAGAATTATAAGCATTAAAATCATCAATACAACCCTCTAAGTTCATATAATCCCATTGAATGACGTTTTCATGAAAAAGTCCTGCCTGACCTGCAAATTGCAAAAAACGAATTTCGCCGGCTTTTCTGGCATTTCCCCCTTAAGTTAAACGTTCAAAAATTGCTAATCTAATACCAAATTTGTATAAAACGTCAACTATACAACAAAAACTAGCACAGACCATAAAAAAAATACAATATATATATACCTTGGAAAGTTTCGTATCAGGCGGCACATTAGGTATACAGTCCCGCAAATCTGAGAAGGCTGTGTTGATACTCTGTGTTCTTCGTCTCTCTTTCTTGTTGGCTGTGGTTCTCCTCTTGGCGACTCTCACGAAAGAGGGGGGTGCGGGGCGGTCGTAGCGGAGAGGGAGGGATTGAAGGTCGCAGTCTAGACCTAGGAGAAGAAAAGGGAAATACGATAAAAATATCACGTGTTTTTTTTGATATTCCATAATTCAAGGCTTATGACTTGGCTTTACATGCCGTCGAGAAATATCTCTCAGGCATGCTGGTTTCCTCATGATGTCTTCCTTCAACGAAGCAAGTGATAATTATACAATACGCACATGAATCCGAAAAATCTGAGGTGCTTGTCTTGAGTTCGAACTGGAGACCTATGACTTGGCAGTGCGACGGTCACACCACTAGGCTATCACTGTCTTGCGGTGAGAGATTCTAAAGTCTTTCTAGATATTAACTAAGCTTGTCAAACTTTCTTACCGGTGTTATTTGGCGCGAAATTATGCGCCATATTGTGATGATAAGTGTCGTAGGGTTCGTTGCCTGCCATCTGCATCTCTTCGTAGCCTGGAACAATATCATTTTGTTTAACATATCCAACATAATAAAGCCAGCGCAGATAGCGACAGTCTTCCGAGTACTTTTTTGTCCGTCAAAATATATCACTTAGAACTACATAGCATAAAGCACCCGAGTTCGCGGTACTTTTAATCCATGTGCATTTTTCAATGCAACTACAAGACAAGTGATCTAATTTGAGGGACACAAAAGTACGCCGAGGACTGTCCTTCATATGCGCAGGTCTTTAGATGGAAGGCTTTAATAGATGCCAAATAGTAATAGTCTGACAACCAGTCTTACCAAGAGGTATCATATTATCCAGTAGTAACTGGGTTGTGGGGGTCAGAAAGGCAGTAACTCCATGTAAAATACTGGTATTCAGCTGCATACGTTTAGACTGGAAGCCGACCCCAACTGATACTGATACTGTTAGCCTAATGCTACAAAGGCCTCTCCCCTTGACTTCCATTTAGACTTCCGTTTATAATAAAATACCTCATGGAAACATTTTTAAATCTAAGGTAACTTCACTACTTATAGGCAAATGTTATTACTCAGTGAAAGACTTTCTAAATGATACGAATTTATCCAGATTATGATTGTTATAATTAACTGCAAATTTGACCATGTAAGACTTATGTACCCGACTATAATATTATTAATTGACTTCACTTTAATTTCTATTTTGTTTTGTTGACATTATTTTGCTTGTATTAATATTTTAACTTATGTAATAATTTGCACGCCGTAAGGTAGACTGTAGCCGATCTCATTAATTTATGTACAACACCTAACCTGTACCTACTTTCAGAGCAAATAAAATTCTGATTCTGATTCCAGTAGTTACGATCCCGGGCTAATGTGGGCCACTGTTCGTTTGTTTTGTCCAGCTCGACCCCAACGTAGTTGGGAAAAGGCTAGACAGATATTGATGATGTTTGCAAGAAAAAGGCATGATTCACCGTCCCCACATAGAATGGTATTATGACAGTTAGTTTATTTCATTCTCACCATATCCCCGCGATATGTAGTGCGTTGTGTCGTGATACATGTCCTGGGTATCGAACTCGTGTGCTTCTCCGTTGGTGGCCGGCCAGTACACTCCGCCGTCCATGGGGCTTCCTGGCAACAAGGCGGTGATGTTATCAAACGGTAACTATGGTCTATGTGTAGCAGCCAATTTTCTAGCGATGTGTGTAGGGTAGTTTGGCGTTGGCAGCGTTAGGTACAGACTAATTATATGTACAATCGCCAGCGCATCAATTTACTACAAACTGTCAAATTTTCTCATTCGATTTCGAGAGTTTTAAATCATTTGGAGAAAGACAGTTTGTGGTAACTTGATGTGCTGGCGACTGTACCATCTTTTCAGGGTGGAAGGGACGCCGACGCACAAAGTACATCATTCTGAAACAAGTAGAAATTTTTCAACGATAATTTAAAAAAAAAACAGCTGTTCCATTTTGACATGTAGATACGGCACTTTTGTAGGAAACGGTAGATTTTTTTAAATAACCGATGAAAAATAGCTCAGCTCTGGAACGCGCTACCCCTTGGCATTAAAAAAGCTGAAAGCAAAATGGCTTTCAAAAGAACAGTTCGGAAGTACTATTTGAAATCAGACTAAATTGCTCACAAGCTAGATATTAGTTAGTAGTCATAGTAATTATTATAGGTTTCTCGTATTTGGACTATTTGTATGTATTATAATATACATTAGTTTATTTCATTTTACTGTATATATTTGTATTAGTATGTACCTATTTATGTATATCAATTTATGTTAACAAATTGGATTTTTTCTTATTTATTTTTTTGTACTCTATCACAATGCTATCTTATTTGACCCAAAGGTTGACTGGTAGAGAATGTCTTGTGGCATTAAGTCCGCCTATGTACCACTCTTGTACATGAAGTTTAAATAAATAAAAAATTATATGTGTTCAAAATTACGTACTGAATACATGGTAACCGTTTGTGCATCGGTGTCCCTTCCACCCTGTATTTTAACTTGTTTTTGATTTTCATTATCAAAACCACAGTAATCCTTGTTACAATAAGGTTGCTTTTGAGTTACAACTACAAATCTTTATAGCTTTTGTTAGCGTCACTTGTAACTATGTAACAAAATCTTAAAAGTAAATTTGACCCACTTTCCTGTTTCCGATTGAGCTGAAATTTTGCATACATGTTTAGTTTGGATGACAATGCATGATTAGCTAAGAAACGTCATTCTAAATTCAATATGGCGGACTCCCAAAGATGGCCGACTAGTTATTTTTTATGCATTCCCTTGATATAGGTATCAAATGAAAGGGTTTGCTGACAAGAATATGATAAATTAAATGACGTCACTCTGAAACGTGTTTTTTTAAACTATATTATTGATTGCTACAGTCAGAGGTAAAATTAATGCGAATTGACTGCACTGCAGTCTAGATTTTGAGTGCATCATTTGTGACACAGCTTTTCAGCTGACATAGTGTATCTTTCTTACCTTGGTGTGAGGGTTGGCAGTAGTAAGGCGGTTCGTATCTGTCAAAGCCCTCGTCTGAAGGAGACATGCTGCCATAACTTGACATTGAGCTGCACCTGCAAAATTATAATTTATATCGTAACTTCAAGCTGATACAGGAGGACTATATAAGTAGACAGAATTTTACATGGTGACCAGCTGCAATCTTCGTCCGCGTTGAAATTATTATAAAAAGATTACTTCCGTATTTGAATCGGATTTTCTTAACAATTTCTTGTTTTTTAAGTTATATTTTTTAACATTAGCTTTTGCCCGTAAAAGTCAAAATGAGTCCAGCCGTTTCGGAGATTACTCCAGAATAAAAAGACAGACGGACTTAATTTATTTTTAAAGTTAAATACCCTAAATAGGGTCTTTCAAAAGCATTCAGTAACAAACTGTTATTTTAAAATTATAAACAGACACTTCAATTTTATTTATTATATGTACATTTTATGTACAGAGGGTGTGCAAAACATAAGGTTTATGTTAAGTAAGTTTTTTACGGTTTATCCTACTATATTTTTAATATTATAAATGTGAAAGTTTGGGGGATGTATGGATGTTTCTTCCTCTTCGCAAAAACTATTGACCGGATTTGGATGAAAGAAACACACACAGTATACAACATTATTTTTAGTATATGCGACACCTGATACACGTGTCTAGTATTTTTATGTAAAGAGTCTATGTACAAAATTTGAAAACTGTATCATGAAAAATCACAAAGTTATAAGCTTGTTTACCTTATAGATTCTTTCATATGCATTCAGTAACAAGCTGTTATTTTAAAATTATAAACATGCACTTCTTTATTTATTTGTATGTACGTCTATGAAGTATTTTTTTTTACAGTTTATTTGAACGTATAACGCATAACCTACATACTATGCTCGACTTACACATTCTTTAAAGCATTTTGACGTTTAATTTCATAATAGGCAATGATTTATCAGCTGATATCCATACAGCTACAAACTCGACTCAAAACAAAAAAATGGTAAAAGAACACATGTCTGGAACGTATGAACTACAACGGTAGCCATTATCTTTACGGGCTGAGCATGGTCTCAAGTGGGCACTTGACATGTTACTGATTATGGTGTAACTGTATCGTGGGTAGACTGGAGCAGCGAGATTGAAGACAAAGAAGACATAAAAACTTCGGAAATTATTTATTTATTTATTTCTTCTCCATCTTACGACATACAACATTATTTTTAGTATATGCGAAACCTGAATATAGTTTGTTTAGAATAAGTAACTGAATCGATTCCAATAATTTTTAAACCATGTTATATTTTTTCCCAAAAATATTTAAAAAAAGTTACAAGTTGGATACCGAGCGACTTTGAGTACCTATCGCAATAATTTAGGTACCTACAGCCAAATAATTATTATCAATGAGCTCAAGACGACGCTGGAGGCGCGCGTTGCGTGGTGACCACGCTTTTGTGCGGACAATAGGTAACAGAATAAGCTTATAACTTTGTGATTTTTCATGATACAGTTTTGAAATTTTGTACGTAGATTCTTTACATAAAAATACTAGACACGTGTATCAGGTTTCGCATATACTACAACTAATATTGTATAAGGTATAACTATTCATACACGAAATAATTTCAGAGAATCATCTAACGGCTATAACGAAGCCATTTCAAGGGATTTCTTTTTTTATATGAGTATATTTTTTTATAAAAAATAAATAATTTAAAATTACTTGAACCAAAAAAAATACTTATTTTTGAACATCCATTACGCTAGTTTATTACGTCGTATTTACCTACTGTGATTGTTATAATATGGGAGTACAGGTTTTAAGCAAAGAGTCTCAAAAAATTTTAGAATTATAATAATTTCTTAAAAAAAAAACACTCGTGTAAATTTTTTTACGTTGCTATGGCAACTTTACGACTTATAGAAGTTACTCTTAAAATATTTCGTGTATGAAAAGATAGACCTTATATTTACAGGGTTACTTAATGCGATAGTGTACACAATAACAATATTAAATTTTGTAACAAATGACAAACAATGCATTTCTTGTGAACTCACTCAGAGAACAATGGTATAAATCAACGTCTATGAGGTTGAGAGTGCGGAGTGCACGCGTCAGAGGCGCCTCACCTAACAGATTGGTCTGCGCGCGCGGCTCCGCCAGCAAGCGTGGTTGCCGACGTCGCCCCACGTACCCGTCCGGAACACACAAACCTATGTTCCCTAAAATGTCCGCATTATGTCCCTTCCCTCTAAGTACCTTGAATATGTACGAGGTACATCAGAGTGTAATTGTAATAAACTGGTGGCACAGAGCCATGGAGCGTTCCATACTCGGCATAAAACTGATAGATCGAGTTCTTAACGTCGAAATTTGAAAACGCACAAAGCTTTTCAATATTGAAAATCGCGTTACGGAACTCAAATGGAGTTGACACCTAGCAAGGCGCAGTGATGACAGGTGGACTAAGGCTGTCACCGAATGGCGTCCAAGAACTGGCAAAAGAAACGTGGGTCGTCCTGTGGCGAGATGGGCAGACGACATAGTTGCCATCGGGGGGAAAACCTGGATGAGGCTGGCACAGGACCGTGGGGATTGGCTCAAGACAAGAGAGGCCTATACCCAGCAGTGGATGAGTTCGGGCTGTGGATGATGATACTAGCTGACTGATAGATTTTTTACGTTTTTTTCAATTTACAGGTCTTGTGTCTGGATGTATGTTGAACATAATATGATTTGCGACAGTAACACGTATGTATTTAGATAATTATAATCCTTTAAATTATCAATACAACCCTCTAAGTTCATTTAACCTTTTGACCGCCATCGTCACATATATGTGACAAGCAAGCGCGTGCCCTGTACGCTAAACGACACAAATATGTGACGAAATGGTAGGTGAAATAGTGGCTTGGCGTGGAGGCCACGCGCGTGCGTTTATGCTCTGACATTTAAAAGCTTAATCCCATTGTATAACTATTTTGAGAAAAAAAACATATCATTTTTGAATTCAGCAATAATTTAAACATCACTCATGAAAAAAAAAGGAGGAGCTCGTGGCTTAATATGCTTACCTAGGTTGGTCTGTGGATGGGTGACCACCCATTACTATACCAAGCATCCTCCGTGCCTCGGAAAGCACGTTAAGCCGTTGGTCCCGAATGTCAATTGCTGATCTTTGACAGTCGTTACTCAGTACTAACTGGGTTGTGGAGGTCAGATAGGCTGTCGCTCCATGTAAAATACTGGTATTCACCTGCTTTCGGTTTGACTGGAAGCCGACAAACATAGTTAGGAAAAGGCTAGGCAGATGATGACTCATGAAAGCAGCAGCGTCTCCCAGTCTCTCTGTCCGATAGTTGGCGTATGTAAACACTTGTATATTTTTGCACTCGATTCCCAGATGTTTTTGCATCAGGGTTTTCTCAAGTCAATAACACGACGTCACGGTTGACGAAGTGGCGAAGCGATTGGCTGCTGCGCTGCGTGTTGCAGATTCAGTTCCTGAACGGAATAAATATTTGTATGGCCTATAGGCACTTGTTCCGGGTCTGGCTGTGTGTATGTGAGTCTAAATGCTTGTTAACGCACCCACGATACAGGAGAAATTCGAAGTGAGGGGCAAATACTTATAAAAAAACAGAACAGGCCACAGAGACAGGGTTTTGCCCCGTTACTGGCAACATGCTCGTCCCTATCATTCACTTAGACAATGGTGTTACACCACTGTCTATACAGGGTGAATTTTTCAAGTAAGCTTGGATGGCCTAATCCGAAACTATTCTTACTATTACATCTATACTTAATATTATAAAGCTGAAGAGTTTGTTTGTTTGTTTGCTTGCTTGAACGCGCTAATCTCAGGAATTTCGGGTTCGATTTGAAAAATTCTTTTAGTGTTGGATAGCCCATTTATCAAGGAAGAAAATCCAAAAAAAAAAATTAAAAATTTACGCGGACGAACAGAACAGCTAGTGTATTAATAAATGCGAAAGTAAGTTTGTTTGTTACCTTTTCACGCCTAAACCACTGAATCGATCATCCTTAAATTTTGCTTATACGTTGTCAGGTGCACAGCAACGGACATAGGGTACCTTTCATCTCGAAAACCAGTACTATTCCCGAGGAAAACGATTGTCTAATTCTCTCTAAATTAACGAGAGCGAATCCGCGGGCAAAAACTAGTGAGGAATAACGAAAAATTCTAAAAGGAGTCTCGAGCTCAATTTTGATGAAAACTAAAACTGCATCATTGTATTTTTCGAAAATCAATATCCCTAGCCAGGAATCGAACCCATTGATTTTGTAAAAAAGAACACACACTATTATTACACCATTCGATAGCTTTGCTATTAATGATGAAATTCTGGGAAGTAATGACATGCGGTAAATTTAAAGAAAAGGTCAAATTTTATGTTTTTCGATTACCTAGGCAGATATTATGTATTCTACACTCGCATTATAAACATGGAGTACTGTAGCAGTTGGCGTTCTGCAGTTCCTGGGAAAATGGCGTGAGTTTATGTGTGTATATATGAAGTAAGGTTACACCTAGTTCTAGCCGGCTAAACCTAGGTGTGGCCGGTAACAGTTGTGTATCCTTTTTATTGCTAGGACACACCGAGCAAATGTATTAAGTTAGGTTATGTTAGAACTGTGACCAAACGCGCGCGAGCCGAGCGAGCATAGCGAGCGGTGCCGCGGCACCGGTCGGCGAGCGCTACATCCAAATTGGTTGCATGTTCTAACCGAAGATAAGTAGGATACATCTAAGTTTAACCGGCTGCACCTAGTTGTACCCGGCTAAAACTAGGTGTAGCCGCACTTCGGCTATTAGCCGTAACATATACAGTTTACCTGCAAAGTCTCGATCAATAGTACAAATGCGAGCAATCAATAGTACATTTCTATAAGTATTTAGGGGTATGAAGAACAGGGTGTAATGTTGTTCATCCCCCATAGAAAAGGGAGGATCCTCCGAGCAGACGGGTGTTGTGTCTGGTGGGCTACTGCCCGACAGCTGTTGTCGGGTTTTTGTATACAAGATTATTTTTAAACCAGAATATAGTTTGTTCAGAATAAGTAACTGAATCGATTCCAATAATTTGTAAACCATGTTATATGTTTTCCCAAAAATATTTAAAAAAGTTAAAAGTTGGATACCTAGCGACTTTGAGTACCTATCGCAATCATTTAGGTACCTACCGCCAAATTATTATTATCAATGAGCTCAAAACGAAGCTGAAGGCACGCGCTGCGTGGTGACCGCGTTTTTGTGCGGACAACTAGGTAACAGAACAAGCTTATAACTTTGTGATTTTTCATGATACAGTTTTGAAATTTTGTACATAGATTCTTTACATAAAAATACTAGACACGTGTATCAGGTTTCGCATATACTAAAACTAATATTGTATATATGGTACTAGCTTTTGGCCGCGGCTTCGCTCGCGTTAATTTAGAATTTGACAATCAATTCCGGTTGTACTGTTCTTGCAATAATATAATTCAATAATCATTCGAAAGACACGTGGCGCCATCTATTACCATAAGAACGTTATTGTTGTTTTCCTCGGGAACAGTACCTTTTTTCGGGATGAAAGGTACCCTATGTTGTTTCTGTACACCTGACAACGTGTATGCAAAATATCAGGATGTTCGGTTTAGTGGTTTAGGCGTGAAAAGGTAACAAACCGACAAAGAAACTTACTTTCGCAATTATAATATTAGTAAGGAAAGGATTTCTGATGTTAGTTCAGAATTTTGATGTTAGATCCGCATTTGTATCATAGATGGCGCTGTTCTACTTTTTGTACTATGTTACCTTTGCTATACTACTTTTAGTAATGCAACTACAAGTACTCAATCCAAAAACATTAATTACTAGCTGACCCGCGCAACTTCGTCTGCGCACATAAGAGAGAGAGGGCGAGATTGCGCACGCGTTACTTGATCATTGTTTTGCTGCATAGTTATTAACATTTTCATTGATGCTCCGGTCCTGGTCGTAGCGTGATGTTATATAGCTTATATCCTTCCTCGATAAATGGGCTATCCAACAATAAAATAATTTTTCAATTCGAACCAGAAGTTACTGAGATTAGCGCGTTCAACCAAACAAACAAACTCTTCAGCTTAAATATTAGTAAAGATTTATTGAAACAGGAAGTACCCCACCAATATTATGTTATTAAGGTCAGGACTCACGACATATTGTCGTTATAATGTAAACTGTTTACGTTATACTCATTTGATAACCAAATGTTGGCCACGTGTGTCCTAAACTTTATAGTTTTGGGGTGCTAAGCCGTGTTTAGTTATTTAAGTTGATATTTTTAGTTTTACTGATAGGATATGGAACGTAATGAATTTGGTTGCTAGGTGATTATCAAATTTTTCCCCGACTATGTTAAGTCATCATCCGCCTAGCCTTTTCCCAACTATGTTGGGGTCGGCTTCCAGTCTAACCAGATGCAGCTGAATACCAGTATTTTACATGGAGCGACTGCCTATCTGGCCTCCACAACCCAGTTAGTACTGGGTAATCTGATACCCCTTGGTAAGACTGGTTGTCAGTCTTTCGGGCCACTGACTACCTGTAACGACTGTCAAAGATCTACAAATGGCAGCCTGCACCAACGGCTTAACGTGCTTTCCGAGGCACGGAGGAAACTCGGTATGTAATGGGTGGTCACCCATCCACGGACCAACCTAGGCAAGTGTGGCTTAACCTGAAGATTGATTCGAACAGCTGTTATTATTTAGCCATGAGCTTACAGTCAGTCAGCAAAACCTGTAATATATAAGGTCTAACTATTCATACACAAAATATTTTAAGAGTAACTTCTATAAGTCGTAAAGTCGCCATAGCAACGACAAAAAAAAATATCCGAGTGTTTTTTTTTTACGAAATTATTATAATTCTATAAATTTTTGAGACTTTTTGCATAAAACCTTTACTCCCATATTCTAACAATGACAGTAGGTAAATACGACGTAGTAAACTAGCGTAATAGATGTTCAAAAATAAGGAGCTAGTATTTATTTTGTGGGTCAAGTAATTTTAAATTATTTTTTTTTTTTTAAATATACTCAGATAAAAAAAAAATCCCTGGAAATGATTTCGTTATAATAATTTCGTTTGAAAATATTTCGTGTATGAATACCTTATATTACAGGTTTTGCTTTCCCAATTCTTTGATGTTTCTTGTGGGACCGTAACAGAAAGAATGGGACTATTTTAATCCGCAATGATCAGTACCGATCCGTTCTGGACTGGGAATCTGTATCTTTATGCAAGCACCCTACTAAGCTGTACATTTCTAGTATAACATGGCCTCGCTTTGTAGAAATTGCCCGTAGAACGAGAGATCCACATAAACTGGTTTTGTTTAGCTTGATTGGCCGTCCTGCGTACCAGTATTTTACATGGAGCGATTGCCTATCTGATATCTACAAGTCACTACTAAGATAATTAATATTAAGACAATAACATAACATCACGCCTGTAATCCCCGAAGGGTTAGGCAGAGGTATACTTAATAGTACACCCATATTTCGCCAGTTATGTGTTTAAGTTCCATGTAATAGGGGGCGAGCCTATTACCAACCGGGCGCAAATCCAGACTCCGTGGCTGCTACTGTGAAATTCCTGATGGAAAAACCCAATAACACTTTGCCCGACCTGAGAATCGAACCCAGGACCTCATGTTCAACAGTCGCGCTTGCGACCACTAGACTAACGAGGCAGTCTCTGCCATAGTTGTGAGTTCCGGGCTTCTGGCTACTCGTTACTACTGTCAAAAAGCAACAAAATAGCCTCTATCAGTAGCGAAGCTCAAATACACTTTGACTGGACCAAATTCAGCTAGGCTCAGCGGCTGAATGATTGGCTGCTGCGCTACGTGTCGTGAGTTTGATTCCTACATAAGTTTATTTCTCGGCTCTGATTAGATGTTTGTGAATGTGAAGCTTTGGTCGGTAGGTATTATTTTTCTTTCTTATAATTAGAGACCGAATAATATGCAAATGCATATTCTCATATGCATTTCATATTATGGCTGTTTTTGAATATAATGCATATTTTATCGGTATATCCTCCGTGCCTCGGATAGCACGTTAAGCCGTTGGTCCCGGGTGTCATTTGTACATCTTTGACAGTCATTAGGAAGTCAGTGGCCCAAAAAGTCTGACAACCAGTCTTACCAGAGGGTATCGTATTACCCAGTACTAACTGGGTTGTAGAGGTCAGATAGGCAGTCGCTCCATGTAAAATACTGGTATTCAGCTGCATCCGGTTAGACTGGAAGCCGACCCCAATATAGTTGGGAAAAGGCTCGGCAGATGATGATGATGATCGTGAAATTTTTGGGCAATATATTTCCTTTGATTTTAACTGTAGGTATCTAATGGAAAAATCCAAAAAAGTACCTAAATTAAAAATAATTCAGTACCCACGATCGTTTTCAACTTATAAAATATTTCAATTAATAGAAGGCTCAATTGTATCTACTACCGACAATTTATTTGAACAATACTCGATTTTCAAGAAAAAAATGTGAACATCTAGTAGAAAAAGTAATAATTAAAAAAATAATAATAATATTTTGTAGTACTTATTGCAATTGTGTTGCATATTTTGGCACTTTTCTTGCATATTTCGCAGCAATAAATATGCAGCATAATATTTTATATACAAGATATTTCTTGATTAAAAAAAAACTTACCTTTAAAATCGATCGACTAACGATTTAAAAAAACTCAACTACTTTACACACACATCACTACGACTATTAAAAATACTTTCAATATTATTATGAACCACACTTTTCTAAACCACAGTAAATTCACTTAAAGATGTTATTTAAAAATTCCACTTAATTTTATGAACAACAACACACTTGATTTATTAACTTTAACACTATTTTCAATAAATAAAATCATCAACGACTGTCAGTCAGTTTGACAGGCGCGTGACAAGCTATTTCGCGCGCTTTTAGTGACTGGGCTCTTTTTCAAGTCGACTCTTTGGTTTGGGATTGTGGGAGGAGCTTGTTTATTAGGGAGCGATCTGATTTAGAAGCAAAAGGACTTACGTACAGTTCGTCGTTCTTTGTAGGAAATTAGGTGAGCGTTTGGTTTTTGTGAAAACGTTTAAGCATATTCCTTCACTTTATTAAAACATTATTATAAAGGCTATGGGGGTTTGGCCCAGCAGTGGGTTAAAAGAGGCAAAAAATAATGCCTTTTGTGGTTACGTACTTATTTAGCCTTTATTTGCTTTAATTCATTAAACCTAACTTTTAACAATACTTTTAACATTACATGTAACAATACATTTGACATTTCATTTAGTATTTCATTTTTTTTTTCATTTCATCAAACATACTACGTACTTACCTACTATTACTGCAGAACCTTACTACAATTTTCTGTAGTTACTTAAGAATCTGTACAATTTTAATTCAATTTTACTTTATAAAAACACACTCAACACAAAAACTCATTGAACTTATTTTTGGTAGCCCTCTTGTCAACATGTTTTGTTGGAAAACTAGAAAATTCTGATAATCATATTACTTTTTAACTGTAATATTGGGAATTTCCAAAAGATGTCTTGATAAAATATATTAAGAAAAGATTCACAAATGTAACAATATTTTTCACATTTAATACAATCAGTTAAAATGAACGTCGCTTATTACCTTACATTTTCAGTAACCCCATCTCATTGGACAACACTCAAGCAGAAAATTTTAATCCCGCCCAACTAAGGAGGAGCTCCCTACAACCCGTTTGTCTCTTTCTTGTCCATTGATACACGATCTATATGTCCTTTTCTCTCATAAATTCACATTATAGCACAATATTCACCTTTTACTTGATTATGCTAAGTGATTATAGCAATATTTTTGCTTAATAATTGTATTACTAAGTCATGCCGCGGCTTCACCCGCGTGTAATTCGATAATTGTCCCACGGGATCTTACTAACGGGATAAATAGTATCCTATGTGTTAATCCAGGTTATAAACTATTTGTGTACTAAATTTCATCCAAATCCGTTCAGTAGTTTTTGCATGAAAGAGTAACTCACAAACTTTCGCATATACAACATTAGTTTTAGTATATGCGAAACCTGATACACGTGTTTAGTATTTTTATGTAAAGAATCTATGTACAAAATTTCAAAACTGTATCATGAAAAATCACAAAGTTATAAGCTTGTTCTGTTACCTAGTTGTCCGCACAAAAACGCGGTCACCACGCAGCGCGCGCCTTCAGCGTCGTCTTGAGCGCATAGATAATAATAATTTGGCTGTAGGTACCTAAATAAAAAATTACTCAAAGTCATTCGGTATCCAACTTTTAACTTTTTTTAATAGTTTTGGGAAAAAATATAACATGGTTTAAAAATTATTGGAATCGAATCAGGTACCTACTTATTCTGAACAAACTATATTCAGGTTTCACATATACTAAAAATAATGTTGTATAATATTAAAGTAGGAGTAGGATTTGTTTTATTGATGTTCGATTTGCGTGGAGTGGGCACTGGGTCTGTCTGTCAGTTTGGAAAAAGTGTTAGTAATATGTTGTTTGGTGTTTTTGATCATCATCAACATCATCTCCCTACCCGTGTCCCATGTTACTTGGGGTCGGCGCAACACGTTTTTTTCTTCCATTCTCTTCTGTCAACCGTCACGCTATCATTTACTCCTTTTAAGGCTTCCGTACCTCAAAAGGAAAAAAGAACCTTATAGGATCCCTTTGTTGTCCGTCTGTCTGACTGTCTGTCAACAATCTTTTCTCAGGAACGCGTTTATTTGATTGAATCAAGAAAGAAAAAAAAAATTAAGAATCAATCAAATCAAGATATATAGATCGATAGATAGACAGATAGATAGATAGATATATAGATTTATATTGATTTTATATCAAATACTCGGGTCTCTTGCAGCTGTGAAAAAAATAAACTTATAAGTCAACGCCAGCAAAAGTTATGACGGTTTATGTCGCATATTTTCGCAAGAATCATCTTTAGAATCATTAAAATTTGCAAAAAGAAATGTCACAGCACATGTAATAAAAAATCGTAATTATATATAGTTCAATAACAAAATACCTACAAGTTTGTACGAAACCTGCACGAGTCCAACTCGCACTTGATCTTTGATGTCATTCCTCACACAATCCATCCACCGTTTCCTTGTTCTTCGTCTCCCTGTCTTTCTATTACCTAGTAATTTGTCAGTAGCTTGGTCTGGTTTAGTGCCCGGTTACATACTATAGCCTCGTCTACACGCGTTTTTTTAGATAACTTTAGTTTAGTTCGCGGATGCACGTTCCGGCTATATACCGTCCGTCCATATGTCTGTAAGCGGGCTATATCTCATCATTCGTAATGGGTAGACAGTTGAAATTTTCACAGAATGTGTATTTCTTTTGCCGCTATAACAACAAATAATAAAAATACAATTAAACATTAAAGGGAGCTCCCCTATTACGATGGTACGGAACGCTTCATGCACGAGTCCAACTCGCACTTAGGTTTTAATTTAGGCATTGATATTGATTCAGTCAGTGAAAATGGTCCATCTCAACAATCATCTTTTATTACCTAGCTAAATAATAAATTCGTTGTCCTAAATAATCGCTTTAAAAAAGTAATGAAATAACACAATAAGTGAACGTAATCATACCATTACCAAAGTGTTCGTTTTAGACCATTAAAATAGTTAAGAATCGAACCCCATAAAAGAAGGCGTGAAGAAAAAAAACAATTAACTGAACCGCATCACCAAATCAAATAAAAATCGATTACAATCAGACATAATCACGTTACATTCCCCTCACTAACTCATCACCCTATCTGTGTAATTATATTATTATCTGTGGTACAGTCCTTTCATAGAAAATTTATCTCTGACAGCCACGAGTCTGGCAATAACGAGAATAAAAAAATGTGTTTTATTTCAGGCAAAATACCTATATACAACCATAATAATAAATTGAGAAGAATAAAATAGTAAAAATAGAGAAAAAAAACATTAAAAATATCAATTAATCATTAAAAAAATTAAAACATGGAGGTATGTATAGGTATACCCATAGTCTTATAGGGTTAATTAGGTTGCACGAGACAACCCTCAAAATAAAGGGTGTAAATAGACCCTTAACATAACCGAAAGGCGCTTGTTCTCCCCGTCTTTGCGATCTTTTTTTTATTCTAGACCATACCTGGGAACCTTCTAGTTACGGAGATATTGGGGGTCAAAGTTCCAATTATATCACAAGTTTTTATTTAAATACATGTTTTGAATGTAAGATTTTTACTTTAAACACCTCCACGACCCCCGTACTATACAAGCTTTGAGTGCTTTCCATCGAGTCCTACCTTAAAACGTGATTTTTCACCCAAAAAAAAAAACGATTCCCAGCAATAATTTTTGCGTAAAGTTACTTATTATGATGTACAGAATGCTTGGTTGACAGCTATGTGAAGGGTCTGTTTACACCCTGTATACTGGAGCGTCTCAAGCTTTGCCAAAAAGACGCTACCCTCGACCTCATAATGGCATAAAAATCAGGAACCCTTACTTCTGCAAACATTCTTGAAGCACTAAAGTACAAAAAAAAAAATCAATAAAAAAATAGTAATAAAGATCATTGTAATTTTGACAGCGTTGTCAGTGACAGCAACGGTGAGCAACGTAATAGTAACCTTATGTTAAAGCGAATAAAGGTGACCGTTACTTTGATCGACGTATCAGAGCGGTAGCAACACAATAGCCACCGTATATAAACTTGTATAAAGATCATTGTTACTTAGACAGACATAAGTCTGTCTAAATAACAATGTGATAGCAATTTAACTACAACCCTATTCTATACGAAATAAAATTCACTATACTTTTGACAGCGGTGCAAAGTTTAGATAGCTAAGTCGGTTAATAAGTGTGAACGGACTGTAATTATATTATTATCTGTGCTACATGATATTGCCATCACTCTAATGACCTGTGGTTGCAGATAATTTATTTTTAATGTCAATATTTTGACATTTGACATGCGCGCCGTAATTTGATTGTTGCCATTCGTTTTTCGAATGGATTATGGGGCACGTGCATAGCACAATCAGTCTATAATGTTCCCACTGATGGGACACAGGTCGCTCTGTAAGAAGGGTGTTAAAATGATTAGTACCAATTCGAAAATGTATAGTATGAGTTTCTTTCTAAAGTTCTAAACTATAAAGGTACTTCCATCTTCTTTTGTACAGGTCATGTCAACCTATATAGTATACAAATAAATAAAATGGAAGTGTCTGTTTGTAATTTCATAATTTTACGCGGACTAAGTTCGCGGGCAATAGTTAGTCAAGAATATATCCGAACTCGCCCAAGTTAAACAAACTTGAAAAATATAAGAAAACAATATTCCTAGCAATTAAACCAAAGTTATTTTATTCCCTAAAAACAGATATTCTTGTTCGCGGCACGCGTTTGCACCCTAGGGTACGATCACGCCCATACCTTGTTAATTAGGAAAAAAAAAAACTTTGACACGGCTCGTGTCGAATGACATTTCAGCTGTCAGTTTTGCCGCGTTTTTTGTGGCATAAAGGATGTGGTGTACCAGGATATGTTTTTATTTTCCACTAGCTGTTGTACGCGATCTTCGTTCGTATGAAATTATTAAATATATAAGAATATTACTTCCCTCTTTAGATCGGATTTCGTTAACGATTTCAAGGGTTTTTTTTCGCACTGAACCCTAATCTTTTTTCTAAAATAAAAGCCATAGTTACTCTTTATAACATCAGGTATGCACGTTAAAGCCCCGTCAAAATTGGTCCAGCCGTTTCGGAAATCAGCCGGAACAAACAGACAGACAGACAAAAATTTAGAAAAATACCGTTTTTTTGTTACCATGACATGCAGTAAAAAGATGTTATTTTGAAATTACAAATTTAATTTATTTGTATACCGAGAGGTACTTTTTTTTTTTAGGATGGGAAATCATCAAAGGTACTTGGACTTAGTTTTTTATTTATTTTGTTTCTCTCGCTAAACAAAAAAAAAAGAACTTTAGATTTTGATGGTTACCTAAAAACTGGTGACAGGAAATGGCGCATTTCGGGGCTTTAATGGAACCATAGCGGTCTTTACATTTGGAAATTGCTTTGTAATTCTATGTGTGGGGATGAAGTTATGATAGGTAGTTAATGAAATAATTGACAGCATAGAAAAAAAATTGTCGACTTTTTTTCATCAGGAATTACTCAGAAGCAAATTTAGACTCAAACATGACTGGTGAAATGTGAGCGTAGTATGTAAAAAGTACACCCCTGTCTTACAATGTTATACTAAATTCCTATACTCTTCAATTTTGAAAAGTGTCCATGACAAAAGCATATATGCACTTTATTGTACAGACGCCAGCAGATCAAGCTACTACAATCTGTCAGATTTCTTTAATAGACTTTCAATTTATCGCTAAAGCATTAAGTTCAAGGTTGATTGGAATTTGACAGTTTTTAGCTTGAAGTGCTGGCGTCCATACTCACACATGGAAAGCTCAGTGTGCCACCCACCTAAAGTATCAATTTCTTTGACGTCCTAATGTCAAAGTTCCCGCCATGCCATTTTTTACCACAGATAATTGATTGCAACAAATCCATGTAACGAGAGGTTAATGATGTGTAAAATTTTCCAAAAATAAAAGCGGTAAGGAAATGGCAATTATAATTTGACACCTTTTTGCTGTTTGCGATAAGGGTGTTTATTTGTGAAGTTAAAGTTGTATTTATAGATGATGTGGTTTCATGTTTTTTTTTTGTGGGAAGTGGCCAATGGCTCTTGAATTTATGCCGCTGGTATTATTTAGCTACGAGCCCAAGCTCTAGGAAGGTATAACACGAGTGAGAAAAAAATATTTTATATTATTATTTTAATTAGTTGAAAAAAAGTATATAATCCCTATAAAAAGTAAAAATTCATGAAAAAAATATTAATAAATGATTAAACATTTTAAAAGTCTAACTACTACTACTGTATTCTTCTTTAGTAGAAGAAGACTGCTTGGATTTCAATGATTTCCTTCTAGAACTAGATTTCCTCGCTGCCGTATTCTCATTCGAATCTACCTTCTCGTATTCACTGCTTGAAGATGCTTGATTCTTCTTATCTTCTGCACTAGCGGTATCTTTCTTAGAGTTCTTAGTTTTACCATCACTCTCTTCTATATAACTGTCAGAAGAATTATTTTTGCCTTCTTCAGAAGCACTCCTTTGCTCTGATTGGACAGTTTTGCTTTTAGAGTCTCTGGATTCTTCAGTATATTTAGAATCTTCTTGTTGTTCAGAATGCGCACTGTCCTCTGAGTTTTGTTTGTAAGTTGTTTTTTTTCCGTCTTTAGTTAAGCTTTGCTGTTCGGCACCTGAACCGTACCCTGACGCTGATTTACTAAATTCTTCTTTACGATTTTTGTAACTAGATTTTGTTTCGTCTTTCGATTGTCGGTCAGCTGTATCATTGCTTGAACTGCTAGATTCGTCAGATTGGTTTTCCGATAATTCCTTTTTAGTGTCAGTTGAAGAAGTTTTCGATTTTCCTTCGCTGTTTGTTGATGAACTACTAGATTTGTCAGATTGGCTGCCCAATTTTTCTTTTTTATTGTCAGTTGTAGTAGAACTAGATTTTTCTTCGTCATAGTTGTCAGAACTGTTGTCTGCTGTATTTTTGTTGCTGGTTTCTTCAGTATTTCCAACTCCATCATCAATTTCAGTTGTTTTCCCAGATGTAGAGCCTGCAGTAGTCTTTCCTGCAAAATTATTATTAGTATCTTCAGTATTTACTTTAGATTTGTGTTGTTTTATGGTTATTGTTATTGTCGCTAACTTACGTTTAATTAAATTTCTCGTTTTAGTTGCTATATCTGTTGCTCTATGGTGAATTTTGGGTTTAGGTATTGAGGTGTTAGTGACCGCTGTATTTTTGGTGCCAGAGGTATCTTCTTTCTCCGAGTCAGTATTTTTGCTAACAGCATCATCATTTTCTGAGCTAGCGGTTGTACCTTCTTGTTCTGAATCATCAGTGGTTTCGTCTGCGTTACTGTTATTAGTCCAATCTTTTTTGAACTCGTTATCCTGTTGTTCATTATCATTAGCTGAGTTATTTTTGGAATCTGAGGAACTATCTTTTTCATTCGAAGTTTTATCTTCACTTGTATTAGTATCTGTTATAGATCCATCCTCGTCTTTTGTGTTGGCGAGTTTTCTTATCACTTGTGAAGAGGTATCTTTATTGCCATTATTAGTTGCGTCTCTAAGATTGTGTTTTTTAGTTTTAAATTGTTTACCTTTTAGAGCTGAATTACTATCGTCACTAGTTCCATCTTCATGACCAGAGACATCATGTGTTGCAGAAGTTTTATCTTTTTTGTCATTGTTATCAGTTTCTTCAGTTATCGCTTTTTCAGAATTCGAGGTTGATTTACTTTTTTCCGTGGTTTCACTGTCGGAGTGGTCGCCGGATACGTGATTTTGCAAAACTCTGACAATTTTGGTACGAATTTTATGGTTTTCATTGATGTTAACTGATTTTGAATTTTGATCAGTTGATTTACTATCTTTGCTGTGTTCGCCGCCATCATCAACACGATCATCGGGACCAGAACCGTTGACATTACTGGGTTGTAAATCTTTTTTAGTTTTCGTAACATCTTTTTTGTTATTTTTTATTTTTCTTCTGTAATCTCTAATTCTCAATCTCTTATCAGTTATTTCTGTTTGTTTACCATCTTCGTTAGTTTCACCATCATGACCTTCATCGGTAAGTATATCACCCTTTTCAGAACCTACTTCTTTATTTATTTTATTAACATATTTTTGGTCTTCGCTGTTTTCATCTGAAACCGGTTTTTTACCATCGATAGTTGATTTAACTTGTTTCGAAACTCCATCATTTTCATTATGTGCAGAGTCTGTTACATGGTCATCCTTTAGTCCTTTCCATTCTACAACTTTGCGAACATTGTGTGAACGTTTATGTTTTTTGCTATGAATTTTTTCACCTTTGTTAGCCTTTTCAGCTGCATCTTTATCATCATCGTTATGTTCTTCAGTATATGCTTTGTTACTGTTTTCAGTCTCTGTAGCCTTATCATGTTTGCCACCATGTCTCCCAGATATGCCTTCAGACTTCTCCGGTTCAGCGTCATTTTCAGATTCAGTAATTTTTTTGTCTTTTTTTACAAATTTGCCACTTTTGCCAGACTTCTTAGATAGTTCATCCTCGTCATCATCACTGTTTTCTCTGTCTTCACCATTTTCAGTTCTATGATTTCTATAAATTTTCTTTTCAGTTTCCTCATTTCCGTCGTTTTTGTTTTCTTCTTGACCAGGTTTGTCGGAAGTTGTTTTTCTCTTAATATCTGTTGATTTAACACGTTCAGAAGTTTCAGTGATGTCTAAGTTTAACAGGTCAGTTTCATGATTCTTCTTGTATCCTCTCCTTGCTACAATTTTATGAGATTTTTTGTGTTTTTTGCCATGAATTCTTCCACCTTTTTCAATCACACCTGCATTATCATCACCATGTTCATTAGGTGTTTTGCTGTCTCTAGTTGCTGGTCCTACAGCTTCGTCTTGACTGCTGCCATTTCTTTCACCCTTACCAGAATTGTCAGAAAGTTTGCCCTCATAATCATCATCACTGTCACTCTCGGTTGCAGCTTTTTTATCGCTATTGTTTTTACCTTGACCAGTTTTGTCGGAAACTGGGTTTACATTAATTTCTGTTGATTTAACACCTTCGAAAGTTTCATTGTTGTTGTTTGATAAATCAGTTTCCTGATACTTCTTTTGTCTTTTCCTTCCAACAAATTTATGAGATTTTTTATGTTTCCCGTCATGAATTTCCTTTTCAGACTTTACAGATCCATCTTCATCGAAATCAAGGTTTTCACCACTATCAGATCCGACATTTTCACCATCATTTTTGTCACCTTTTCCTACAGATTCATCACCTTTGCCGGACTGGTGTGTTACAATATCATCATCATCATTATTTGTGTCGGTACCTGATTCTACTGCTTTTTTAATTTTCTTCTCGCCTTCATCTTCTTTCGCGTCATTGCTTTCATTATGATCTGTTTTATCTAAGACTTGATGATCGTTATTGGCTGTAGATTTAACTTTCTTAGAAGCTTCATTATTTTCACTGTCTGTTATCTCAGTTCCATGATTATTCTCTAGTCCAAAAATTTTGTCAATTTTATTACGATGTTTTCGTTCGTGTTTTCTTTTTTCAGATGTGTCCCTTTTATTAGACTTGTCGTCATGATTGTCATCAAAATCTTCTAAGACGGAACTGTCAACATATTGGGTGTCATTGTTCTCATCTTCACTAGATTTAGGTTTTTCGTTAATTATTGTGGATACGTCGTCAGTTTCATGAACATTTTTATTTAACACAGTTGTGCCAATTTTGGTAATAATTTTATGTTTCTGGCCGTCATTCTTTTTTGATTTTGTACCTTTGTCAGACTGGCCAGTTGCGTTGTCGTCATCCGAATCTTTATTTTTGGATTCGTCATTTGTACCGTCATTGTTTTCATCTTGACCAGTTTTGGGGTTTTCACTAGTGACTTTTAATTTATCATCTTTCGAAATTTCATCATGTTCACTTTTTGCAGAATCATTTTCAAGATTTTTCTTGTGATCTGCAACTGTACCAATCTTAATATGAATTCTACGTTCATGGCCGTCTCTTTTTCCGGCTTTATCATCCTTGTCAGACTTGTCAGATACATTATCATCTTCATTATTATCAGAACCTTTCTTTATGGAGCCGTCACCAGCGTTAGTGTTATTGTTTTCATCTTGACCAGTCTTGGGTTTCTCATTAGTTACTGTTAACTTATCATATTTCGAAGTTTCATCATTTTCAACTTTTGTAGAATCAATTCCATGATTTTTCTTATGACCTGCTACTGTACCAATTTGAGTATGAATTCTACGTTTATGACCGTGTTTGTTTCCAGATTTATCACCCTTGTCAGACGTATTTTCATCATCATTGTTATCAGAACCTTTTTTGATGGAGCCGTCACCAGCCTTAGTTTTATTATTTTCATCCTGAGCAGGTTTGGATGTCTCATTAGTTTCTGTTAATTTATCATCTTCCGAATTTCTGTCGTTTACAGAGTTACTAGAGTCAATTTCATGATCATTATTTTCTCCTCCAAGTTTTCCAATTTTGGTAGGGTTCTTGTGTTTGTGTCCGCCAATTCTTCTAATTTTATGACTCTTGACAGACTTGTCAGTTGTAATGTCATCATCACTGCCATCGGCATGTTGTTTGCTAGAGCTGTCAGTTTTATCAGATCCATCTTCTTTAGTGTCATTGTTTTCATCTTGACTAGGTTTGGGTGTTTCAGTAGTAACTGTTAACTTGTCATTTTTCAAAGTTTCATCATTTTCACTTTTTGTGAAATCAATTTTATGATTTTTCTTATGACCTGCAATTGTACCAATTTGAGTATGAATTCTACTATCATGGCTGTGTTTTTTTCCAGATTTATCACCTTTGTCAGATGTTTTGTCATCCCCACTGTTATCAGAAACTTTCTTGACGGAGCCGTCACCAGCGTTAGTGTTATTGTTTTCATCTTGATCTATCTTGGGTTTCTCACTAGTCACTGTTAATTTAACATCTTTCGAAGTTTCCTGATTTTCACTGTTTGAAGAATCAGTGTCTTGATTTTTATGACCTACAGTTGTGCCAGGTTTAGTATGATTTTTACGTTTATGGCCGCGTTTTCTTCCAGATTGATCCACCTTGTCAAACTTGTCAGTTATATTGTCTTTGATAGAACTGTCGCCATTATTAGACTCACCCCTTTTGATGTCATCGCTTTTATCTTGACCAGATTTGTGTGTTTTATTAGATTCTGTGGATTGGGAGTCAGTTTCATGATCATTCCGATGTTCTTTTTGTCCTATAAGTTTGCCAATTGTGGTATGTTGATTTCGTTTATGTCCGCCATTTCTTCTAAATTTATCACTCTTGTGAGGTGTCTCGTCGTCAGAGTAATGTTTTTCACTAGAGCTGTCATTACTTTCAGACCCATCTATTTTAGTGTCACTGTTTTCATCTTTACCAGTTTTGGGTTTCTCACTAGTCACTGTTAACTTATCGTCTTTCGAAGTTCCATCATTTTCACTGGTTGCGGTGTCAGTATCATGAGGATTCTTGTCACCTTCAACTGTGCCAATATTAGTAGGTTTTCTTCGTTTATGCCTGCGTTCGCTTCCAGATTTACCGTCTTTTTTAGAGTTGCTGGATACATCTTTGGCATTTTCATGAAAATCTTTGTTATTTCTATTTTCAGGTTCCACACCATTTCCTTCTTTTTTGTCACTGTTACTTCCAGATTTGCCATCTTCACCAGACTTCTTAGGTGTGTCATTATTTTCAGATCCAACAACTGTTTTGTCATTTTTGTCACCAATATTTCCAGATTCACCACTTTTGTCAGAGTTGCTTGATGCATCCTTGTCATCTTCATCAGAATCTTTGTTTTCGCCATTTTCAGATCCAACTACTTTTTTGTCACCAGTTTTTCTATATTTGCCATCTTCACCAGACTTCTCAGGAGCATAATCATTTCCAAATTTGTTGTCTTTCTGACTGCCACTTTGTCCAGATTCATTACTATTGGCAGAGTTGCTAGATGCATCCTCGTAATTTTCATTAGAATCTTTGTTTTCACCGGTTTCAGATCCAACAATATTTTCGCCATCAGACTTCCCGAATAAAACATTTTCATTATCATTTTCACGCTCTTCATTGTTAGAGTCGTCACCACATTCGGACCCATTTTCCTGCTGTTCATCATTCGAAGTATCAACACTTTCAATGTCATCATAGTCTGTTTCATCATCATTTTGTTCTAAATCTTTTTCTGTTTCATCATCGTAGTCTCTACTGCTAGAGTTTTCATAACTGCTTCCATTGCTAGAGTCATCACCACTTTCTGACTGATCTTGGCTGCCGTTAGTGTTTTCATCCTGACCAGTTTTGTCAGAAACTGTTTCTTTAGTAATTCCAGTTAATTTATCGTCTTCAGAAGTTGCATAATTTCCAATGTTTTGAGAGTCAGATTTATGATCGTTCTTCCGTCCTTCAACTTGGTGCTTTTTGGTAGAATTTTCATCTTTTATGTCCGACTTCCTAAGTGCATCTTCTTTTTGAGATTGTACAACATTTCTGTCATCATTGCTTTGAGTTTTACCACCTTTGCTATCGTCGTCATCATTTTTAGATAATACAATTATTTTTTCTTTAACAACTTTACTTTCAGATTTATCATCTTTGCCAGATGTCCCAGGTGCGTCATCATTCTTCGATCTAACAATTTGATCGACAACATTTCTTGAAGATTTGTCACCTTTTCCAGACTTGCTAGATAGATCATCCTCTCTATCAACACTGTCTTCATTAATAGAGTCACCATCACTTTTGTGAGCTCTTTCCTTCTTTTTGTCTTTTCTGCTATCATGACTATCAGATTTACCATCTTTTCCAGACGTGCTAGGTTGATCATCCCCATTATCAACACCGTCTTCTTTAATAGAGTCAGCATCACTTTTGTGAGATCCTATCTCCTTTTTGTCTTTTTTGCTACCATGACCACCAGATTTACCACCTTTTCCAGACCTGCTAGGTTGATCATCCCCATTATCAACATCGTCTTCATTAATAGAGTCAGCATCACTTTTGTGAGATCCTATCTCCTTTTTGTTTTTTTTGCTACCATGACCACCAGATTTACCATCTTTTCCAGACCTGCTAGGTTGATCATCCCCATTATCAACACCGTCTTCATTAATAGAGTCACCATCACTTTTGTCTGATTCTACCTCCTTTTTGTCTTTTTTGCTACCTTGAATACCAGATTTACCACCTTTTCCAGACCTGCTAGGTTGATCATTCTCATTATCAACACCGTCTTCATTAATAGAATCAGCATCACTTTTGTGAGATCCTATCTCCTTTTTGTCTTTTTTGCTACCATGACCACCAGATTTACCATCTTTTCCAGACGTGCTAGGTTGATCATCCCCATTATCAACACCGTCTTCTTTAATAGAGTCACCATCACTTTTGTGTGATTCTACCTTCTTTTTGTCTTTTTTGCTACCATGACCACCAGATTTGCCATCTTTTCCATACCTGCTAGGTTGATCATCCCCATTATCAACACCGTCTTCTTTAATAGAGTCTCCATCACTTTTGTGTGATTCTACCTTCTTTTTGTCTTTTTTGCTACCATGACCACCAGATTTACCATCTTTTCCAGACCTGCTAGGTTGATCATTCTCATTATCAACACCGTCTTCTTTAATAGAGTCACCATCACTTTTGTGTGATTCTACCTTCTTTTTGTCTTTTTTGCTACCATGACCACCAGATTTACCATCTTTTCCAGACGTGCTAGGTTGATCATCCCCAATATCAACACCGTCTTCATTAATAGAGTCACCATCTTTTTTGTGAGATTCTACATCCTTTTTGTCTTTTTGGGTACCATGACTACCAGATTTATGACCTTTTCCAGACCTCCTAGGTTGATCATTCTCATTATCAACACCGTCTTCATTAATAGAATCAGCATCACTTTTGTGAGATCCTATCTCCTTTTTGTCTTTTTTGCTACCATGACCACCAGATTTACCATCTTTTCCAGACCTGCTAGGTTGATCATCCCCATTATCAACACCGTCTTCTTTAATAGAGTCACCATCACTTTTGTGTGATTCTACCTTCTTTTTGTCTTTTTTGCTACCATGACCACCAGATTTACCATCTTTTCCAGACGTGCTAGGTTGATCATTCTCATTATCAACACCGTCTTCATTAATAGAGTCACCATCTCTTTGGTGTGATTCTACCTCCTTTTTGTCTTTTTTGCTACCATGACCACCAGATTTACCATCTTTTCCAGACCTGCTAGGTTGATCATTCTCATTATCAACACCGTCTTCTTTAATAGAGTCACCATCACTTTTGTGTGATTCTACCTTCTTTTTGTCTTTTTTGCTACCATGACCACCAGATTTACCATCTTTTCCAGACCTGCTAGGTTGATCATCCCCATTATCAACACCGTCTTCTTTAATAGAGTCACCATCACTTTTGTGTGATTCTCCCTTCTTTTTGTCTTTTTTGCTACCATGACTACCAGATTTACCATCTTTTTCAGACCTGCTAGGTTGATCATTCTCATTTTGAACATCGTCTTCATTAATAGAGTCAGCATCACTTTTGTGTGATTCTACCTTCTTTTTGTCTTTTTTGCTACCATGACCACCAGATTTACCATCTTTTCCATACCTACTAGGTTGATCATCCCCATTATCAACACCGTCTTCTTTAATAGAGTCTCCATCACTTTTGTGTGATTCTACCTTCTTTTTGTCTTTTTTGCTACCATGACCACCAGATTTACCATCTTTTCCAGACCTGCTAGGTTGATCATCCCCATTATCAACACCATCTTCTTTAATAGAGTCACCATCACTTTTGTGAGATTCTATATCCTTTTTGTCTTTTTGGGTACCATGACTACCAGAATTATGACCTTTTCCAGACCTCCTAGGTTGATCATTCTCATTATCAACACCGTCTTCTTTAATAGAGTCTCCATCACTTTTGTGTGATTCTACCTTCTTTTTGTCTTTTTTGCTACCATGACCACCAGATTTACCATCTTTTCCAGACCTGCTAGGTTGATCATTCTCATTATCAACACCGTCTTCTTTAATAGAGTCTCCATCACTTTTGTGAGATTCTACATCCTTTTTGTCTTTTTGGGTACCATGACTACCAGAATTATGACCTTTTCCAGACCTCCTAGGTTGATCATTCTCATTATCAACACCGTCTTCATTAATAGAGTCACCATCACTTTTATGTGATTCTACCTTCTTTTTGTCTTTTTTGCTACCATGACCATCAGATTTACCATCTTTTTCAGACCTGCTAGGTTGATCATTCTCATTTTGAACATCGTCTTCATTAATAGAGTCAGCATCACTTTTGTGAGATCCTATCTCCTTTTTGTCTTTTTTGCTACCATGACCACCAGATTTACCATCTTTTCCAGACCTGCTAGGTTGATCATCCCCATTATCAACACCGTTTTCTTTAATAGAGTCACCATCACTTTTGTGTGATTCTACCTTCTTTTTGTCTTTTTTGCTACCATGACCACCAGATTTACCATCTTTTCCAGAGCTTCTAGGTTGATCATCCCCATTATCAACACCGTCTTCATTAATAGAGTCACCATCTTTTTTGTGAGATTCTACATCCTTTTTGTCTTTTTTGCTACCATGACTACCAGATTTACCATCTTTTCCAGACCTGCTAGGTTGATCATCCCCGTTATCAACACCATCTTCATTAATAGAGTCACCATCTCTTTGGTGTGATTCTACCTCCTTTTTGTCTTTTTTGCTACCATGACCACCAGATTTACCATCTTTTCCAGACCTGCTAGGTTGATCATCCCCATTATAAACACCGTCTTCTTTAATAGAGTCACCATCACTTTTGTGTGATTCTCCCTTCTTTTTGTCTTTTTTGCTACCATGACTACCAGATTTACCATCTTTTTCAGACCTGCTAGGTTGATCATTCTCATTTTGAACATCGTCTTCATTAATAGAGTCAGCATCACTTTTGTGTGATTCTACCTTCTTTTTGTCTTTTTTGCTACCATGACCACCAGATTTACCATCTTTTCCATACCTACTAGGTTGATCATCCCCATTATCAACACCGTCTTCTTTAATAGAGTCTCCATCACTTTTGTGTGATTCTACCTCCTTTTTGTCTTTTTTGCTACCATGACTACCAGATTTACCATCTTTTTCAGACCTGCTAGGTTGATCATTCTCATTTTGAACATCGTCTTCATTAATAGAGTCAGCATCACTTTTGTGAGATCCTATCTCCTTTTTGTCTTTTTTGCTACCATGACCACCAGATTTACCATCTTTTCCATACCTGCTAGGTTGATCATCCCCATTATCAACACCGTCTTCTTTAATAGAGTCACCATCACTTTTGTGTGATTCTACCTTCTTTTTGTCTTTTTTGCTACCATGACCACCAGATTTACCATCTTTTCCAGACCTGCTAGGTTGATCATCCCCATTATCAACACCATCTTCTTTAATAGAGTCACCATCACTTTTGTGAGATTCTATATCCTTTTTGTCTTTTTGGGTACCATGACTACCAGAATTATGACCTTTTCCAGACCTCCTAGGTTGATCATTCTCATTATCAACACCGTCTTCTTTAATAGAGTCTCCATCACTTTTGTGTGATTCTACCTTCTTTTTGTCTTTTTTGCTACCATGACCACCAGATTTACCATCTTTTCCAGACCTGCTAGGTTGATCATTCTCATTATCAACACCGTCTTCTTTAATAGAGTCTCCATCACTTTTGTGAGATTCTACATCCTTTTTGTCTTTTTGGGTACCATAACTACCAGAATTATGACCTTTTCCAGACCTCCTAGGTTGATCATTCTCATTATCAACACCGTCTTCATTAATAGAGTCACCATCACTTTTATGTGATTCTACCTTCTTTTTGTCTTTTTTGCTACCATGACCACCAGATTTACCATCTTTTCCAGACCTGCTAGGTTGATCATCCCCATTATCAACACCGTCTTCATTAATAGAGTCACCATCTTTTTTGTGAGATTCTACATCCTTTTTGTCTTTTTTGCTACCATGACTACCAGATTTACCATCTTTTCCAGACCTGCTAGGTTGATCATCCCCGTTATCAACACCATCTTCATTAATAGAGTCACCATCTCTTTTGTGAGATTCTACCTCCTTTTTGTCTTTTTTGTTACCATGACCACCAGATTTACCATCTTTTTCAGACCTGCTAGGTTGATCATTCTCATTATGAACACTGTCCTCGTTAATAGAGTCACGATCACTTTTGTGTGATTCTACCTTCTTTTTGTCTTTTTTGCTACCATGAATACCAGATTTACTACCTTTTTCAGACCTGCTAGGTTGATCATTCTTATTATAAACACTGTCTGTATTAAAATCATCACTTTCAGACTCATCTTCTTTGCCAACATTGTTTTCATCGTGATCTTTTTCGTCAGAAACTGGTTTTTTGCCGTCTGTAGAATCTACATCATTTTCACTGTTTGCGGAATCAAATCCGTGATCATTATTTTGTCCTTTCCGTCCTAAAGCTTTCCCAATTTCGGAAAACCTGTTCTGATTTTTGTTGGCATTGTTTCCATGTTTACCATCCTTCCCAGATTCAACATTATCAGCATCATGAAAATCTTCATCACTTGATCCATTATCATTTCCGGAACCTACAGCTTTTTTAGTTGCCCTATCGCTGTCAGTTTTCTTATCGCCATTTCTTGTATATCCATTATTATTCTTATATTGAGATGTTTTATCAGACTTAGTTAATTTATCGTCTTTGTTGCTTCTGGCTTTTTTAATATTTTTAGTTACCGATTTAATATTAGTTTCTCTTGATTTATCACCTTCAGGAGTTTCATCGTCACCATCACTATTAGCATTTTTGACTGCCGAAGAATAATCTGTCACGGTTGATTTACCGGGTGTCTTATCTACATCAGTATTCTTGTTTGACTCGTCATATATCCCTGAAACCTTCTTAAATATCTTCTCGTTTTTGACTCCCCAAGAATTGTCTACAACAGTTGATTTACCGTTTTTGGTAGTTTTTTCATAATCAATGTTATCTAATACATCATCTTTTCTTGAATCTTTTTTTATCAACGTTGTGTTTTTAATATCAATTGATTTGTCATGTTTGGTAGCATTGTCATTTTGTTTGGCAGTGGCATCTGGTCTATCATCTTTATCTTCAATTTTCTTATCAGATTTGGTTTTAACTTGTCCATCTTTATCAGTATTCTCAGTCACTTTTGATTTGCCTTTTTTGGTAGTTTCTTTATCATTATCTCTGTCATCTTTTTTTAAGAAATTCTTGATCATGGTATCTTTGTCAATAACGATTGTTTTAACGAGTTTAGTATTTCCGTCATTGTCTTTGGCAATGTCGTCTGGTTTGTCATGTTTTTCCAATGGTTTCTTAATTTTCTCAACAGTTTTGCTTTTTCTGTCGCCATCTTTTAAACCTTTATTTTCTTTAGATTTGATGTTTCTGGTAGTTTCATAATTGCTTTTGTCATTGGAATCTGACTTGCCATCATTACCTGCAACCTCTTTAGTTTCTGTTGATGTTTCATCTATTGTTTCCGTTCCACTCTCACCTTTATGAATAGTGTTAATCACCGTGCTTTTACCAATCACAATAGATTCACCATTTTTGATACTATCATCATCCTTCTTGTGAACAGGCTTAGATGTGTCATCAGTTTCTAATGTCTTTTCTACATTTGCGTCAGACTTAGGTGTTTTGACGTTATCTTTTCCTTGGTTGTCAGTATTCTCAGTTATTGTTGATTTACCATTTTTGTTATGTGCATTTTTGATTTTGCCGATGTCATCTGATTTGTCATTTTTTCCCAAAATTTTGTCTTTCTTGTCAGTACCATTTCCGTCTTTATCAGAGTTTTTGAGCTCCGTATTTTTGTCACTGTTTTTATCATTTTTAGTAGAAACATCATTATTTGTAATGTCTGAATTTTTATCAGTTCCTAAATCGTTTTGAATCACAATGGCTTTAACAGATTTAGTTGTTTTATCATCAGTTTTGTCAATTACGTGTGAACCGACTTTTCCCAAATCTCTTTTAACTTCTTCAATAGCTATATCATTTTTTACAAAGTCTTTTAAATCTTTACCAGAAACTCTGTTCACGGTAGTTTCGTCGACCACAATAGATTTACCGTTTGTGGAAGTTCCTTCATCGCTTTTATCAAGGGGTTCAGACTTTCTTTCAGTTCCTGAAATCTGTCTAGTTTTGGTTGAGGTTTGATCTATGTTTTCCATTCCACTCTTATCTTTGTTAATAGTTTTAATTACAAAATCTTTATCAATGACAAATGATTTCCCAGTTTTAGAAATCTCGTCGTTATCATTACTGTTTGGTTTATCATCTTTACCCGAACCTTTTTTAGTCGTAGTTTTTTCATTTGATTTATCATCTTTAATCATTCCATCATATTTCTTTTCAATAGGCCCAGACTTCTCATTAGTCTCTAAAACTTTTTCAATACTCTTAATGGTTTTATCTTTCTTGCTAACATCACCATGATTGAAGATATGTTTAGTCACTGTGTTTTTGTCAATAATAATTGATTTGCTAGGATTTACAACAGTTTTATCATCATCTTTACCAGTGGCTACTAACTTATCATCATCTGTTTTTTCTTTTGTAATTTTAGTAAGAACTTCATCAACTTTTTCGTTACCTTTTACAGGTTTGCCAGTTTGTTTAGGTAGCACATTTTTGTCAGTAGGAACTCCGTTATCAATTTTACTATTCTCATTATTGTAGCTATCTGGATATGTTGTTTGGGTAATTTTAGATGTTAAATCTTTGTTGATTGCAGTTGTAATTCCATCATTTTCTAAAGTACTTTCGAATGTTCCTCTTAGCAAGTCTTTATCTATTATAATTTCTGAGGCATCTCTACTAGTTCCTTCATATTCAGTATCAAAATATGTCAATGGTGCCAGAGGTATCAGCGGTGACAACGGCTTGAAGGGGTTTAAAGACGGTAAAGGCTCAAATATCAATGTTTTATCAATTACTACTGGATTATCTATATTGGCAACATTGCTCACTGGAATCGTACTTATAGGTAAAACAGATGGATTCCTTCCAAAGATAGTAGTCGGACCAGACCTGTCAATACCGGGTATATAGCTAGGTCCTGAACCGAAACCGCCGTTACTGTAGTAGTTAGGTCCATAGTACTGTCCATTTGGATAACCATTAAATTCCGGAACAATTACTGCAGGAACTACATATCCAGGAGCTACTCCTCCGTATGTATCATCATCATCTGCAGTAGATGCAGGATTAGACATATAAGAACCAGTGGGTGTATCGTAAAACCTTATTCCAAGATTAGGAGTTTCATATACAGGCCTTCTTTGAGGACCGTGATGATGATGGCCAGGATAGTTATTAGGCACAGCACCATGCTTCAAAAGATGTTGTGCTTGCGTGAGAATATCACTTATGTAGTCAGCATTTGCTTCCTGACTCTCTTCTTCATCATCTTCAATATCATAATGATCATTGTAACCTCCTTGGGCGAAACCTCCATTAATATATTCACCAGGAACAGGTCTTGACCTTACAGGTCCAGAGTAGCTAAGTCGGCCATGGGCACGGTTAAGGAGTCCATTTAAATACTGGTTTGGGCTTGAATGGTATCTGTGTCCAGACCCATAATTTACATTATCAGTAGGACCAAAAAAACCGTTTATGTATTTTCCTCTTTGGTTTTCGAAGTGAGGTCGATTGAGGAATCCTCTGTGATCTCCGTTTGCATTACCCTGGTATCCATTTTCATGTCTTTCTCTGTGTCTTTCTTCGTGTCCAGTTGCGCTTATAAAATGTTTATTTAGTCCTCTTTTAATGACTTCTTTTAAATCTCCAGTATGAACAGCAGCTTTAGAGCCATGCTGTCCAGAATTGTCTCCTTCATTTTCAGCCTCACTTACAAATTTATCAGTATTCACTCCCTTACCAGGACCTCTACGGAAACTCTCGTCCACATACCCAGAACCCTCAAATCTAGATTCAGATTCATCGGAAACATTTCCACTATCGTATTCTTTAGAATTAGTCTCTTGATTTTCAGTGTTACTTGCTGAATCAACAATATTAACTCCATGATTGGGAACACTACTTGAATCTTCGTTTGCATCTGCACCTTGGTACCCGCCCTCAGGAAATTGGGAGGCATCATTACTATGATTTATATACTCAGCAGAACTAGCCCCTTGGTGTCGGATTCCAGTATCCCTTACAAAGTGGTTATTATGGTGATGTCCAGCCCCTCTAGCGAATTGCTCACTGTTATAAGCATGATTCCAATAACCGTTTCCATGATCGCCATTATGAGTACCTAAGTTTCTAATATGTCTACTGTCACCACCATGGTTTCTATTTCGACTTCCGTAATGCTCATTTTCGCTTGCATAGTTTCTATGTTGATTATATGCATGTGTTTCAGAGGGACCGTGGTTTGGTATATGGGAGATGGGTTTTATGGGACCTCTATGGGCTAGACTTGATCTAGCTTGGATTCCGCTGAGAAGACCTGAAAAAGGAGGAATAAGTAAATATGATGATGGACACACATGTTGCAGATGGATGGTCGATAAGCGGAAGTAAGGGTCGGAACAAAGTGACATTTGAAGAAGATGATGGAAAGTGAAAAATGTATGGGACTGACTTAAGCCAAAGGCTAAAGAAAGAGAGAGAAAAGAACAGGAAACGAGTCTATTGCCATCAAACGTGCACAAAATCAGACTCCGTGACTGCTACTGAGAAAATCCTGATGGAAAAACCCAATAACACTTTGCCCGATCGGAGAATCGAAGACAGGACCTCATGCTCAGCAGTAGTGCTAAGGACCACTCGACCAACGAGTAAACTTATCAATCAAAATTTTGCAAAAGTTGAATTTATCAATTTTTCGGTTACACGGCAATTAAATGGCTCGCACCTTGATTTCCGCTTCCTATACCATCTTGTCCCTTTTGGCTGTACTCTGCGTGTGAACTGAACTCATCAGAGTCTTCACTTCCCTCATCTGACTCCGACAGAGTCTCGCGATGTATTGTAGTTCCGCCTTTGTGAGCAATTTCTGCAAAAATATTTATATCAGATGTAGCCACAGACTAGGTGTAAACGGACCCTTCACGAAGCCGTCAACTAAGTAATCTGTACATCAAACTAAGTAACTCTACGCTAAAAATATTGCTGGGAATCGACTTTTTTTTTAGTTGAAAAATCACATGTGGTTCGGTCTTAAAACATTGTGCTGATGGCTCTCAATAGGTAGTGCAGGGCAGCATTTAAAATAAAGTTAACTTTAAAAATATGTATTAAAAAAAAAAAACATGTGAATTTGGAACTTTGACCCCCAATATCTTTTGAACTTCGACCCCCAATATCTCCGTAACTAAAAGCGTAATACGATACGACTTGGTAAGACTGATTGTCACATTTTTGGGGCCACTGACTACATGTAACAACTGTCAAAAATCTACAAATGACAGCCGGGATCAACACACTTTAGACATAATTAACAAAAATGTAGGTACTCACCTTCTTCAGCCTGTTGATTCTGACTAAAATCACTATTAGTTACACTGCTCGTATCAGATCTAGACCCTGCCTGGCTACTGGTAAGACCTCCTTTGCCTAGACCGAAGCTGCTCGTCTTGGTCTCATCGTAAGAACTCTTTGCCTGGTGCTTGCTGCCGGATTCATCAACGGAGTTCACATCGCGTGTGTCGGCTCCATTTTGGTCTGAAAAGACGTTGTTGGTTTTTTATAAAATGACAGTAAGTATAAAACATGTGAGAGCTCGTGGCTAAGTAATAACAGCCGCATGGGTCGATCTTCAAGGCTAAGCCGTGCTTGCCAAGGTCGGTCTGTGAATGGGTGACCATCATGACATAGCTAGTTTCCTCCGTGGTGCCTCGGAAAGTTGGTCCCGACCGTCATTTTTAGATCTTTGACGTCGTTACAAGTAAAGTCATGTGGCCCGAAAATTAGACAGCCAGTCTTACGAAGGGGTACCGTATTATACAGTTACTGGGTTGTGAAGGTCAGATAAGCCGTCGCTCCATGTAAAATACTGGTATTCAGGTGCATCAGGTAAGACTGGAAGCCGACGCAATCAAGTTGAGAAAGGTTAGACAGATAATGAGTAAGTATGACACATCACGCCTGAATATCCTGTGGGGAGATAGAGGTGTACAATACGACATAACACACCCACAAGGCAGGCAGAAGTGAAGTAAATAGGACAACCACTCCTCGGCTGTGCGAATAATGAAAGATGTACCATAGCGCTGTGTACGAATGTGTGGAACATCGACAAGGTATGGGTGACAACCTGCAGTTCGTCTGGACACCCGATGGAAGAAGGGAGATGGTGGAATGAGCTTGTTAAGCTCTTGGGCACACTCACCGAAATACAGTCTGTAAAATCTGGGAATCAAATCCAAGACATCATGCTCAGCAGGAGTACTTGAGACCACTACACCAATGAGGCAGTTGTCTTGTCTTTAAAAATCTCAAAACATCTTACCATGACTCGTTAACTTCTCTTTTTGATACTCTTCTTGAGTCTTGCTGGAATCTCCAGTCTTTCTGGAAGTCTGCTTGCTTTGGAGCAGACCGTCCTGACCTAATACGCTCAGGGCTTGTGTGTCCTCCTGTTTACTGTTCTGCTCGAGCTCTTCGGAACGACGTCTTTCTAGATCTGTCTGACTGGATGAGGTGCCGTCTGCTTCTGAAAAATAAAAAAATGTTAAGAATGTTGTGTGATTTTGATTTATGGCCAAGTGCCATTTTTGATTTTTCTTATTACATAAGCTCACGCCAGTAATTCCCGAAGGGTTAGACAGAAGTGTACCTAGTACACCCACATTTCACACGTTATGTTTAAGTCCCATGTAATAAGAGGCAAGCCTATTGCCATAAACCGGGCAGAAATCCAGACTCTGTGGCATGGAGTAAAGAATGGCTTGAAGTTTGAACACTAAATTGTTATGTGAAATATCATTAACTAGCGACCCGCCCCGGCTTCGCACGGGTGCAACATATACATATAAACCTTCCTCTTGAATCACTCTATCAAAAAAAAACCGCATCAAAATCCGTTGCGTAGTTTTAAAGATCTAAGCATACATAGGGACAGACAGCGGGAAGCGACTTTGTTTTATATTAAGTAGTGATTTAACAATTTTTCAATACATTATTATGTATTGAAAAATTGTTGGCTGTATTATTTCCAATTTAGGCCTCACGCGAAAATATCCTTGTGCAAGTATAATACTTACTTTGCGAAACCGTCCTTCCAATACTGCTCTGCTGGTTGGCTTCCTTCAAATGTTCCTCATGCGATGCCGTCTTAGTCAGCGTCACGCCACCAGCCTTTGATATGCCGACTCCTACGTCTATAGCACTGCTGGTCTTCTTGCCAGAGTCGCTTGAAGAGCCTAGTGGCAGGTTCAGCGCTGTGGGACATGGAACGGTGATTCAGATTTGGGAATGATTCAGAAACGGAGACTGCCCTCGTACATTCGGCATTAGATTAGGCATACTTCTTTTTCTAATTCGTCAGCAATAAGACTACTTGATTTGAAAAGAGCGTCAATGGAGTTTCTTGCCCATTCTTCTCCATGAGATCGACTATTTTGAAATGGGCAACTACAGTTCAGTCACAGTTATTATACTTAAGGCTGAGGTAAATGATTTGAGTTATGGGGACCAAAAATCTATGAGGAATTAAAAATAAACTTACCCGGCAAACCGTCGATGGCTATCGCCTGTGGAAGAGAAAGAACATGTTTAGAAGAGAGAAGTACTCAAGGTGACAGCGCCAGGGTAGCCAGCGAAATTCTAATCTCACGTTTTTTGTAATTATTTATCGTGTGGTTAGTGCCTAACCTGGTGTCACAGTTTTATGGGCCTCTGACTTGGCTTTACATGCCGTCAAGAAATATCTATCAGGCATGCTGGTTTCCTCACGATGTTTTCCTTCACCGAAGCAAGTGATAATTATACAATACGCACATGAATCCGAAAAATCAGAGGTGCGTGTCTTGGGTTCTAACTCGAGACCTATGACTTAGCAGTCCGACGGTCACACCACTATTTTTTTTTAATTTTCAGGTTTTATGTTGACTAAAATATGATTCACGACCGTAACATATATGGGATTAAATGAACTAAAGGGTTGTATTGATGATTTTAATGATTATAACTCTGTAAAGTCATATTTGTGACGGTTACGAATCCTACCATATTTTTTCCAAGCTAAATTACGAGGACATTGCGTTAGGTTCGTTAGTAATTTAATTTTAAGTATGGATGCTGAATGAAGTCAGCGAAATATGTAAAACCTTTATTTTGTATGCCCATAATGTAAATAAAGAATCTTGAAAACAGGTCTAACTGTCCAGAGTGCGCCGTTCACTCTGATCTAGCCTGTCCCTTTGCTGTCCCCCCCCAGCGACGACCTAAACCGAAGCCCGTACCCCACAGAGAGTGACCTTAGCGCGCTGTCGCTTATCTTATAAGTTTTATGCCCCTGGCTGGAGGCCTTACACTCAAGGCACCCACAGGATAGTCCGGTTAAGCAGAAGCCAGTCTCATAGGATGATCTGCGAGATGCCATACATAAAAAGAAACGAAAGTGCGCCGGACGTTCATATAAGTACCTAACGCCATTCCCAGAAAGTGTTTTAAATGCACTCCAAAATTCCTAAAATTATTCTAGAATATATTTCTTTACTTACCACGACGAATAAAACCGCTGGCCACTTCATAATAAAAAGTATTTACGACATTAAGTGCGCAATCAGTTTTATAAGCACAACTGAACAAAAACCTGCCGAAATCATTTGTTTTGACTCAAGCTGGATAAATACAGACATGAAATATTAGTCGAAATTACACCGATTTTTATACATTGAGTCAATAATGTGTATTGTAAATCTGTTGATTTTTCGTTAAGATTTGTGTTAAGTGTTAATATATGGGTTCTTTTGTCTTGGATTTGTAAGAAATTGTGTTTTGCTGGTCGAAGAAATTTTCTTTTGTTAAATTAATATTACGCGTACATAATATGCTGTATTCCTCCCTAAGGGACGGCCCGCAGAGCCTTCATTCGGTCTTATTTTATCAGTGA
This sequence comes from Noctua fimbriata, assembly GCA_905163415.1. Lineage (NCBI taxonomy): Eukaryota > Metazoa > Arthropoda > Insecta > Lepidoptera > Noctuidae > Noctua > Noctua fimbriata. The sequence goes on from LR990950.1 coordinate 8,774,429, forward strand.
CAGCCCACAAGACTCCATTGAGTTTCTTGCCTGTTCTTCTCCATTGAAATCTACGCTTTGGAATCTATAATAATAAGAACAAAAACATAAGTTTACAATTTAATACATGTGACACACGTGCGATATGTGTGTGTGTGTGTTTAGTACATGTGATTATAGTCTGACTGTATTGTGTGAATTGGCAATGGGTGTAAATTACCTGAATAAATGAATTATTATTATTTTATTAATAAGCATGTATTTAAATGCTCGTTTTAATTTTGCAAAAACAGCAAACAAAAACAACAAAATAAAATCAACGTTATGGTAAATATCAAAAAGTTGTAATAAGGCGTAGTCGACGTAGCCCCGCTACGTGGGGCTCTTATTTCTGTCTGCAATATAATAATTATTATATTATATTATATTATATTATATTATATTATATTATATTATATTATATTATATTATATTATATTATATTATATTATATTATATTATATTATATTATATTATATTATATTATACAATATATAATATAATAATTAATTATAGTTTATAATAACCTAACACGTCTATTGGCGGTGCTCAGTAGTAGGACCAATCTACTGAGTAAAGCCCCTATAACGCCTAGCCCTATACCTTGCGTGTACTTAATGACGTAGCAGACAGCATAGATCTTCTTACTTGCTCTCTGAGTGAGTTCACAAAAATCACGTTGTACAGAATATGTTATCATAAATAATAAAACTGTAATTATGGCCACACTATTGAATTAGGAAATACCTGTAATGATAGCGATAATGAGTAAATAAATAAATAAAATATCGGGGTGCCCCAAGTCCCGAACTCGCTTTGCTCGCTCTTGCCAAAAAGACCAGTAACTAAAAAAGAGGATCAAATATTATTTTTGTATACCAAATATTAATTGAGTATGTTTAAACACAAAAATCATGTTACCTTGACTGGAGTTATTAAAAAATACATCATTTATTTTTAAAAGAGTTCATTTTCAATAGATCAATTAGATTTTAGAAGATCAAATAATATTGTCCCAATTTGATTGTGTTTTGAAAGAAAGAAAACATGTTTATTTGGCACATGCCACAAAAACAGATTTGATTTTTTTAATTATCTAAATCTAAACACCAAAATAAAAAGAAAATTATATTGTGTGTCTCACGGCTGCTCCAAATAGGCCCAGTTCAGCAAACTGCCGAGCAGCTAGTGCCCGACGCTGGTTTTCAACTTGACTTGAGATAATGATGAAACGGACGTAGAGTTTTGTTCTTTATGTTGATATGTGTATGAATAGGCTCTGTGTTCGATAATAGCCACATTAGTTAGCAACTGTATGGTCAAACACGGTATTTTCAAAGTTATTATGCCTTTTGGCTGGGACTGTAGCTTCCTGTTTTATTTATGATTGATACTTTGACAATACAAAGTGCATTTAAAAAGAAAACGAAAAGTACGTGTTTTTGAAATAGAAGACTTTGAGCCTGTTTCTGAAATATTCCTAATCCAGATATCTTTTGTGAGTCGATGATAGTCTAATCGTTTCAAGCCAGAGCTTACCTAAGTATGAGTTCTTATAGCATTACTGCTCTGGGCGGAGCGGAAGGGAGAGTCAGACTTGTACTGACTAAAACCCATCCATGTTCCTTCTTTGCCCTTTGTGTTCCAGGGCTGCGGTATCTCTTTCGAACAGTCTCGCAGCCCTGGCAGGCATCGGCCCATGCGGACCCCTACGCGGTTGCTGCAATCTCTTTGAGGCGCGCGTGGAACACGAACGCGCCGTCAACACGGCCTGTCGTCGGCGTATAAGACGGCCGGAGTCCATTAGGTCCTGCGGTTACAGGATTACGACTAGATGATTAGATGTCCAATAGTTTGTGGAACAGCACCGCATTTGTTCTCAAGGTCGGAATTTTCCATGAATCCATGAGCACTATGGGCAGGGCAACTAGATGAGAGGAAGATAGATCACATCGAATTAATATAAAATAAATTATATTGATCGTAATTTTCTTTAATTTTTATTTATTTATTTTTTCTCTTAGTTCATAAGTTTCAAATTCAAATTCAAATTCAAATATGTTTATTTGTGACACATAGGTAAAAGTAAGTAGTACACGGTGTTATAAAAGAAAAGTTATGTCTCACTATGTGCTGCCTTGCAAAGGCGTACAAATAATGTCTACACATTTAGTCGTGCAGGTAGTTTTTATAGGTATGTATAAAAACTGAAACTAAAACTAGGTACTGTTATTACAGCTAATTACCTAATATTAAATCTTTAATAAAATATACGTTAAACAAAAACAAATAAACAATACAAAGTGAGTAAACAACTAAATTATTGAGTTGTAATAATAATAATCTTATGAACTAAAGCTAATAAAAGTAATAAAAATATAAAATATAAAAAAAAACAGTCATTTTTCTTCAAGGTATTCATTTATAGAATAATATGCTTTGTGAATTAAGAAGTTATGGAGTGTTTTTTTGAACATATTGGAATCTCTTGATGCTTTTATTGACTTAGGTAGTTTATTGAATATTTTTGGCGCCATTCCTAGGAAACTTTTTGAGTAAAGGGCTGTTTGATGGGATTTTGACTTCAGTGCACCTTGGTGGCGTTTAGAGGATACTGTTTCGAATTGGTTAGGGTTATTTTTGATAAATATGGCAACTTCATAAATGTAAAGGGACGGGAGTGTTAATAATTTTAGATTAATAAAAAAAGGTTTGCAACTGTCAGTGTTTTGGATCATGCATACTGCACGAACGCATTTTTTTTGGGCTTTAAAGACCGCTTCCCTATCCGTAGAATTACCCCAGAATATAACTCCATATCGCAGTATTGTGGAGACGTATGCGTGGTATGCGGTAAGAACGGTCGTGCGATTCGCGACTTTATTTAAATTGTGTAGGGCATAGCAATATTGATTAAGCTTTTTTATTAAATGCTCAATGTGTGTTTTCCATGACATCTGCCGATCTAACCAAAGCCCTAGAAATTTTGTGTTTTCAATTTTAACAATTTTGTTATGTTCATAGTTAACATTTGGATTTACAGAATTAGTTCTCTGGTTAAAATGCATGACATGTGTTTTGCCAATATTAATTTTTAGGTTGTTATCGGTTAACCATTTAATAATTAAACTTAAGCTATTATTTATATCCTGTTCATATTTTTCTAAGGTTTTTCCTGTAAATATTGTGGTACAGTCATCAGCAAAAAGAGTCATGGGATGTTCTATAGTTAAGGGTATATCATTTATGTAACATAGAAATAACAACGGACCTAGAACACTGCCCTGGGGCACGCCGTAATTTATAAATCTTTGTTTTGATAGGTAAGTTTCTTCTGTTTTGGTTCTAGGGCATACTTTTGCTATTTTAGTTATTTGTTTTCTATTGACTAGGTACGACTTAATTAACTCTAAGACATTGCCCCTGATTCCAAGCTTATTTAATTTTATGAGTAGGATTCTGTGATCCACAAAATCGAACGCCTTCGTCATATCCATGAATAACGCTGAAACCGGGATTTTGTTGTCCATGTTAGTAATAATTTTATTTAATAATTCATAGATGGCCATATTAATATTTTTGTGCTTTCTGAAACCATACTGTTCTTTAGTTAGAAGATTGTTTTTTTCAAGGAATGAATAAAGGCTGTTATAAATCACTTTTTCAATTATTTTGGAAAACACTGGTACGAGAGCAATAGGTCTATAATTTTTCATATTTTGTGGATTTTCTTTTTTGTGAAGAGGTTTTATAATAGATAATTTTAAATGTTCAGGGAATTTTCCACTATCTATACACACGTTTACAATATAGCTAAGAACTGGAGAGATTTCTGTAACTACGTTTTTTATTACATGTGTAACAATTTCATCATAACCGCAACTGTTGGTATTTTTAAGAGCAACTATAATTTTATGTATATCATGAGGAACAGTCGGTGCTAAGAATATTGAATTAGGGTTGGAGTTAATTAATGAAGATGTATAATCAGTACAGTGGTTATGTTTGTTGATAGGTTGAATTTGGTCAATGAAATAGTTATTAAACAATTCGGCAATCCTATTTGGTTCTGTGATGTATTCATTGTTATCTGTAAGTATTTTAGAAGGATTTTCTTTTGGGTAATTAGTTTTAGTTGAGTTTATAACTCTCCAAGTTGCTTTAACTTTGTTGCCAGCATTGTTAATGAAGTAACTGTTTTGCGTCTTTTGGGTTAGTTTGATGATTAGTTTTAGACGTTTAGAGTAGGTGTTATAAGTATTTTTATTCGTTTTATTTGGTTGGCGTCTTAATTGCCATAGCATTTCACGCTTCCGTTTACAACATAGTTTAATACCTTTCGTTATCCATTTCGGAGTTTTGGAGCATAAATTTTTAATTCTAATTATGGGGAAGCAAAGATCGTAGAACAGTTTATAATGTAAGGGAAGAGCGGAGCCTTCAACTACAGGCATTTTCTATGCCTAAATGGAGACTCCTCGTCATGCAATGTAAGCCAAAATGATAGGAAAAAACCTTCTTTTTTTTTTATTTTATTTTTTTTTATCGAAATCCGTTCAGCCGTGTCCGGGTTATTCGTATTGTTCCTTTTTTTCTATTTCGAAATCCGGATTTTTAATCTTTTGTCCGACATCTTCAGTTTAGGTAATGACAACTATAGCTCAGAGAGAAGGCAGGCCATCAGGCCAGTGCGCCATCATCCACCACGCAGGCCCCAGTGCTGGATAGTGGATGTCAATTTGTCACGGATATTTCAAGACAAATCAGAAATGAGGACATCCGCAAGAGAACCAAGGTAACCGACGTAGCCCGAAGAATAGCCAAACTTAAGTGGCAGTGGGCAGGGCACATTGCTCGCAGAACGGATGGCCGATGGGGCCGAAAAGTTCTGGAGTGGCGACCGCGAACCGGAAGACGCTGCGTTGGAAGGCCTCCCACTAGGTGGACCGATGACCTGGTGAAGGTTGCAGGGATCCGCTGGATGCGAATCGCACGGGACCGGTCAATGTGGCGGCACTTGGGGGAGGCCTATGTCCAGCAGTGGACGTCTTTCGGCTGAAATGATGATGATGATGATGATGATTTCAAGACTGCCTCGTAGGTCAAGTGGTCACAAGGTCGAGGTCCTGGGCTCGATTTCCGGGTCGGGCAAAGTGTTATTAGGTTTTACCAATCGGAATTTCTCTGTAGCAGCCACGGAGTCTGGATTTGTGCCTGGTTGATGGCAATAGGCTCGCCCTCCATTACATGGAACTTAAACATATAACTGGCGAAATGTGGGTGTAACTATTGTTATATTATGTTATCTTATGAAGGAATATGTATTTTAGTAGTGGGTTGTAGAGGTCAGATAGGCAACGCTCCGTGTAAAATACTGGTACTCAGCCGTGCACTATTAGCTACACCTCTGCATAACCCTTCGGGAATAACAGGCGTAATGTTATTTTAGGTACTTAATTTTTTTCTTCGAGGACGTGTGAATAAAAAAACGTAGTGTTCTCACGATATTATCCCTCTCCGATTCCCTACAGGGCCAAAATCGTACAACACAGTAACTATGGGTTCTGAAGATCAGATAGGTTTTAAGCTGCATCCGGTTAGATTGGAAGTCGAATCTAACATAGTGGCAAAAGGCGAGGTAGATGATGCTGACACGATTGTAGAGGCGTGTGACCAGCGGTGGACTGCCTTAGGCCGATGACGACGAATCACGTGACATGCCCATGCGCAGTCGTATGACGTAGGTTCGCACCCAAACAACGTTATAAATCATTTCCTTATAATTTCATGACAAAAACTTTTTATTAATGTCAAGTCTGCCGTATTGTTTAAACACAATTAATTATTCATTAAGTAGGTACCTATTTACTGTACATTACTGATTTACAATAAAACACGTAAGTATGGACATAAGTAATTTAATAACATGTACATCACTATCATTAACACTAGAAACGGGATATTTACCATGTTTACTGATGTGAATTTCGTGTGTCGGGAACAGAATCGAGTTGCGAGTGACAGTGGTAGCGGTACTGAGTGCAAAAAACGAACAAGAAAGAGGGTAGACCGATTTGTCTGCTCATAAACACCCACCCGCAATAACTTTAGTTTATCCGTGATCATGGTGCTTGCAACAGCGCCGAAATATCGGGAACTCAAATCAATCAGTAAACATGGTAAATATCCCGTTTCTAGTGTTAATGATAATGTTAGTGACCATGATAGTTTAAAATTTAATCATTGATTCACAATTTAAAATATGTATAAATAGTGTGAAACGAAGTCTTTTATCTGTCTGTTCCTCAGTCCGTACATGTCTGCCTAACCCTTCCGGAAATAAAAGCATGATGGTAAGTTATATAGTAGACTAGCTGACCCGCGCAACTTCGTCTGCGTTTGGATTTTCCCCGTTTTTGCAATCTTTTTCATAAATGCTCCGCTCCTATTGGTCGTAGCGTGATGGTATGTAGCCTATAGCCTTCCTCGATAAATGGGCTATCAAACACTAAAATAATTTTTCAATTCGGACCAGTAGTTCCTGAGATTAGCGCGTTCAAGCAAACAAACAAACAAACTCTTCAGCTTTATAATATTAGTATAGATTATTTCTGGAGGCTTGGGTCCATGGCGGTAAACACAACAAGACCACATACACCCTGCCAGGGCTGCGGGACTGTTCGAAAGAGATACCGCGGCCCTGGAACACAAAGGGCAAAGAAGAAACATGAAAGGGTGTATCAGTAAAAGTCTGACACTCCCACACTTAGAAAATTCACTTCACTCACACTCACTCCAACCGGAGAGCCTAAAAAAAATAAGACCACACACACGACATGACACAACACCACATGATCTTAAGTTTAAAGAATGGTGGAGACCTTTGCTGTGGAATTAATGTTCTAATACGACTTATTTTAGTAATCTGCCGTCATAATGAGAAAAGGCACAACTAACATTTTATAAATATGGAGAAAATCGACTTTAAAGTTTTTGACTTTTCTTTATGTTATGTTGTAAGTGTGCCTTTTCAAAGTAGTTTTTAGTAAAAATCTGTATGAAGTAATAGTCACATCTACGTATTTGTGCCTTTTCAATATAATGGTAAATAAATGTGCCTTTTCATTCTATGAAACATGAATATTAGTCTCATTTGTGCCTTTTGAGCCTACTGTATCTCCGAATTCCTTGAAGATAAAATTCTATAAAAAATTGAGTAGATGTGCCTTTTTTTCTGATTCTAAATATGTATATAACTCAATTTTGACAAAAATGTTAGTTGTGCCCTTTTTTCTTACGACGGCAGTAATAACTAGCTGTTGCCCTCGAACCTCGTGCGTGTTTATAAAAATATGACTTCATTTGAATCGAACATTGTCAACAATTGGGTTTCATTTTTTTTTGCACGGAACTCTAATTCTTTTTCTAAATTGAAAGTAGCATAAGTTACTCCTATATAACATCAGTTATCTGCCAGTAAAAGAACCGACAAAATCGGTTCAGACCACAGATATAGATAGACCTAGATAACGCGAGAGCAACAACTTCGCGTGCCTAGCTTACGTACAAAAATCGTAAGTGGCCTATTTCGCGCTCAGTCTGCATCGGAGCATAGCGCTAGTCGGACGTCAGTGGGCGTCATGGCGGGGGGTAGGACGAGGGGGGCGCCGTCCGCGGCGGCGTCTTTGAATCGATTTGATTTTCCCATCACTAAATAGTGCTTGTGACGTCATAATAGGTAGTCAAAAAATGGCACGCTTGGTTTTCATACAGATCGTGAATCGTGATACTTGTGTTATCTAGGTCTATCTATATCTGTGGTTCAGACGTTTCGGAGCTTAGCCGGAACAAACAGACAGACAGACAAAAAAATTAAAAATTGTATTTTTTTTTGTCATAGATACCGTAGGTAGGTTATATACTTTCATATGCGTTCAGTAAAAATCTGTTATTTTGAAATTACAAACAGACACTTCAATTTTAATTATTTGTATAGATTAATAATGAATTTCCCTTTAGTTTTTTTTTTTTTTGGCCATTTGACCATAGAGGAAGAGGCCGTACATTTCGTATACAACCTATAATTAGTAGTTGGGTAGTTGTCAGATAACCGTCAACTTTTATAAAACACATTTTTTAACCTACAGATTTTGCAAAAACAATTAGGTATTTGTATTTCGCCAATTTACGCACATGTTTCACGGCAATTATAATAATTTTAACGACGTCATTTGATTTCATATTAATGTCAAACATGACTTATTAACATTACGGTGTAGTCTACAAATGTGAATATGTAATAAACATTGGTTTTAAAAGATTTTCATTTGTCCTTGTATGATTTTCGCAAACCAGTAACTGATTAAAGTACCCTAAGATAAGCCCGCGAAAGTCAAATTTGGACACACTGACCTGCAAATTGCACATAACGTAAGAAAATTTGAATTTCGCGGGCTATCCTGGCGTTTCCACCTTAAATTTATTCAAGACTGAGTTTTTTTATCACTAAAATAGTTGCTTTCCAAAATTAATTCTATTAATCAAATCAGGCAACCTCAAGCTTCATAATGAGCAAAACTTCTACCCATTTATTCAAAAATTTCCGCCGTGTGTAAAATGTAAAGATTGTTGGTGTTTCTGTCAAAAATGCCATTGAATAGGCATTGAAAGATTTCTTATTGGCATGAAGCGTTATGAATTCAACACGCGCAAGTGCAGAATACGGCAAACGTCAAATTGACACTTGGCTACTTGGATTGGCAGTGAGAGTGACACTGTGACAACACAAACCGAATGCACTTCTGACTTCAGTAAGTTCAGGAAATTTAAACATCTCCAAAACGAGGAATTTCTTAGCACTATATTCAAAAATGACGGCGCCCTCTGTAGAGAGGTCGTCGTGTATATTCTGTAATATAGTAAACAAGACCCAAAGTACGAAAATAATGTACGAAGATGACGATGTGTGCGTGTTTCCTGATATTAAACCTGCCAGCAAGTTACATCTTCTAATTATACCTAAACATCATATTGCGGATGCTAAATGCTTGACAGCTACTGATAAAGATCTTGGTAAGTGATTTAATCGTAAATGTAATTAGGAATTAGCTTAGAAAATTATTGAAATTATTATCTACTATCGGATAGTGGTTGGGGTTGTCATTGTTCGATATCACGATCTCCCCGATTTTATTTTATATAATATTGGTTTTCTTCTGTCTTAACTACTCGTCCATGATGTATAAAGCCAGTTCTTTAGATCTTACTTTTACAACATGTATATTATGTAATTCGGTTGTTAATCCAATGTTCAGCTACTGAGCTTTTTACAAGTCAAATCTTGACTTCATGACAATTTACCCTTGTCCGTTCATGACAGTTTCCCGTGTCGAGATTATCCGTGTTCTATAAAAGATTTTGACGAAATCCTTTATATTGCAGTTACAAAATTATTTATATTTCCCATAACTTGCGGTAAATATAATTATTAAAACATTGCAACACTAAAAGGCGCGGTCCAAACCGTCGTCAATGTAAAAAAATGTTTATTCACATTATAGTTTAATTTGCCAAGAAACTCAATATTTTTTCTTTAATTTGTTTTCAGTTGACAAAATGCTGAAGGTTGCTCACGAGCAGTTAGCCCAAAATAATCTATCTCTATCCGACGCTCGTTTAGGGTATCATTGGCCCCCTTTCCGTAGCGTCAAACATCTACACCTGCACGCGATCGCGCCTGCTTCTGAAATGGGATTCATATCTCGATTGATATTTAGACCGGACTCATACTGGTTTGTTTCTGTAAGTATCCTGTATTTCTTTTCTTCTAAAAGTCTAATATTTTGGCGCATGACCTTAATGGGAACAAAAGACACCACCATCTTGATTTTTCAATGCAATTTCGCGGAAAAATTTAAGTGTTTATTAATAGCGCTCCCTTGTCAATGCCATTGCGCCAAAAAAAAACTGCACTGTATGTTTGGATCATGTATCTATAATATGACCACTTTAGGTGTGCAGTTCAAGTTTTGTGTTGCTTGTGAAGATATGCCGAACTTCGCACATATATTTTTCCGTCTAGACAGATAAGTTTGTTGAAGTGTACAGTGCTACAACGAACTTTTAGCGCTTAAATGACGTTAACACATGTTGGGCGCTATTGTGAAATAATTGTTTAATGAAAAATATTGATACCTTTTGTATCTCTCTCGCATTTAATATTTCTATAAATCATCTCATATTTTTTCACTTAGTTAAATTCTGTTATCTCATCACATTTATCATGTTACGTGAATATTTGGCCAATGAGAGTGCACATTAAAACGAAATAAGAGCGTTAGTTCCAATTATTCCCACGCGCCAAATAAACCTTGAAAGGCTATATCCCCAACCCCAATCTTTTGTTCCTTATAAATTAAATAAATAAGACTTATTTTCTTTTTTCTTTTCAGCCTGAGTACGTGGCTTCGAGGTTATGAAGGGGCTAGTGTTCAGTACTTTAGTTAAATTTAAATCATTATGGGTAGTTATTGAAATTTATGGCGGACGTCATATTATTGGTTTATCTAATATTTCAAATAATTATTTAGCTTTAAATTGCGAATGTTTCGGCTATCAAATATAAGTGTTCATTGGAAAAAAGCCTGGACTGTCCCACTGCTGCGCAAAGACCTGCCATTTATTTCCATCGGTCGGAAATAACTTTCCCTAGATCTATGAAAATAGTTAAGAGTTGTGGCAAAAGTAAACCTTTGCATGCACAGAAATGGCGAAACGGACACAATTCTGTTATTTGGCCGCGACAATCACCATTCCTTATACGTATTAGTAACTTATGTGTTTTGAACATTAATTCATATATGACAAATTATCATTACAAATGAAAAGCTCTAGATACTTGTATCTATTATCCGATGTGTTGTATTAGTTTTAGCCTAAATAATAATAATATAATAAACGGATTTTGTTGGGTACGTTTTAGTTTATTTATTAACATTTTCGTCAATGAACTGAATGCACTTCCTTTGTTAAATGTGACGTTTATAGTGATTTCCATGTTCTATGAAATTTGTCTCTTATAACTATCCCTAAACGGTTTTACATTTTAGTCGAGTTACGCCTTATGCGAAATTTTAATGTGTAGTATTTTGATTCGTTTTTGTATGTTAAAACAAAACTTAACAAAAAAAATAACAGTAACAAGTAACAATTTTAACAGAATTAGCTGAGTTAAACTCGGAAAGCGCATCAACACGTCGGGAAAGCCGGAGTTGATCGACAATGACATTGCCGAATGGCGACTATGACATTTGTTTGACAAACAAGACAAGATGGCTGCCAAGTTTTTTATCCCACCTAACTCCAGAGGTCGCTGTCGTCTATGTAAATTGATGACAGTACTAAGCGTGGGGCCCCCGGACTTGCATCTTCGAATCCATGAAAAACAATAGCGTTGAAAGTTTAAAAAACTACATATAAATGAAACTAGATTTGAAACAAATTAAAATCGTCTAAATACACATACTTTAAAGATGCTCATTGCAACACTGATAATAATAAGCTTGGCTGTCAAAATAAAATTGTTTATTTTTATGCACTTATTGCGATAAAACCATAAAACTTTCAAAACAGGTGAGTTAATTACAATTTTTATTTAATTATACCTAGACAGGATGTTTTCTTTAGTAAATATAAAGCAACTTAATTTTTTTTCATCATCAAATCACAAGTCATCTCAAATTATGATGCCAATTGAGGTGCCAGGTTCCATTGGGTTTAGGTCTCATTGGGTAGTTTACGGTTGCAATCGCCTAGTGATTTTTTCTTTTAACCTAGCTTTCTAACCTATGTACCTACTAATAATACCACTATTCAAGTCAAACTCTTTCATATCAATATTCCAGATCAATGGAGGACTCGGAACTCGACTCCTCAGAGCTTGGTACTCAAGATTACTGGCAGAAGGCCTATACCAAGGAGATAGAAAACTTTATTGAGCATGGAGATTCCAGAGATGTATGGTTTGGTGAGGACAGTGCTGACCGGGTGATTAACTGGATCTGTGACTGTGGTATTGATAAAGATACTGCTGTTATCGATTTAGGTGAGTTTAAAGAGCAACCCACCCTCCTACACAATACTCAAGTTTATATTGCATTCCATATGTACATAGACGGTGTAACAAGGTAAAAGATTAATATGGACCCGGTCGGGCACAGCAACATTAGGAGAGAGGAAGAGGGCTTAGCAGCAATTCAATAAAATTATTAGAAATTATAAATTTAATTGGGTGTAAAATTATGAATATACTTTTAGCAAACAGAAGCGAAGATGTTTAAAAACAGACATAGAGGTTCACAAAATAACAAATACAACCGTTTATTCTAACTTGGAACAAAATATCAATCACTAAAACTAACCTAAACCGCCACGAATCATAACGAATTCAATTAACACATAATTGTATACAAAAATAGCGATTAAGTTCACAAAATAGGAAAATATAAATCTCACGGCCCCTTGAGCAATATTCCCAACAAGCATCTCCCGCAACTAGAGACAACTTTTAAGTTGTCACTCCTTGCCATAGAACTAACATGTGCTACATACATATACATTATTAGGTTTGTTATATTGTATAGTTACATTGTTAGGTTTGGTAATATATTATATTAGTTGTTTTTATTTATGTATTGCATAAGAATAATGTAGCTAATTATTATGAAATTATTAATTTGTTTGGTGTATGAGAGTGAATAATATTATTTTGCAATTGATTTGTCATATGCTCAGCACGGGTGTAGTGACAATATGTTGAGACACAAAGATTTCTGTGCTATATTAAACCACAGAATCACGGAAAAGACTAGGCGATGAATAATGAAGAAAATTGAAGTCATCACACAGTCACTTGAAGCGGCTTTGTTTTAAAATGTATTTAAATTCATATTTTCTTCCAAAGCCTCAGTACAAAATTGTAATACCTAAGTTCAGATTATCAAAAACTAGCAAGTCTTTTCATATAAACAGTATACGCTTTTATAACAAGTTGCCAAAGTCAGTCATAGAACTGACCGATGGAAAATTCAAAAACTACATCAAACGTGTCCTTATTAAAAAAGCATATTACAAAATCAAGGACTATGTTGAAGATAAAGAAGTTTGGCTTTAGTTCCTTCTGTGCATGCGGCTTCCCTGGTAGCTCATAAACGGCACAAATATGTGGATGTCTCTAACTATTTTCAATCTCATTTTTTCTCGAATCAGATTTTCACAATAGTTTTCAAATCATTTATACATCTTTTGCTCAGCATAGTTACAGCACTGATAACAATATTTGTGTCACTTGTTTACTTTAGTACTTTACAATTCTTTTTTTTACCTTTGTATAGATTCTTTTTTATAAATTGTTTGTGAATGTGTGAACATTGTAGGTTTTGTAGATTCCCAGCTGCTTGTTAACTTTTTATTTTGTTCTACATTTTTTGTGTAGTAAGCAACGACTAATTGTCGGGCCTACGCTGTCCCCCCATACTTAAGTGCAAATGCTGTATCCATGATAAAATTGTAACACCAAATGATTTGAAAAGATTAACCATGGAGTTTCTTGCCGGTTCTTCTCCATAGGAAACGACCAACCCGAACCGTGCTCCTTTTTTTCGACGTTTTATAAGTGCCCATCTAGGCCTATGTGAAATAAAATATTTTGATTTTGAGTAAAAAACTTGATATTAGACCAAAAAAATCTCAGATCCCGCAGATTTCATATTAAAATCTTTTCTACCATTGTATTACTATTTCAATATTCAGCAACAAAATTTGAATTCAGGTTAGCAACAATATTTTAAAGCTGAAGTATTTTTTTTTATGTGTTTCCAAAAAAATCTTGACTAGTATTACACAGAATAGAAATATTTATTATTCTTAGGAACACTACATTTTATACACACTATTGTATTATATTGAATGACAGGCTGGTGTCTCCACGTCAAATCGCATATTTTGCGTGGGGCACACTATATATTTTTTATGAAATTCTGTGAAATCGAGAAGAAAGTATATTATAAGTAGCCACTTCCACACTTTTGTACCCTTTGTCGGGAAAATATGTAGTTTAGGCAAATATGCATCCGAATATCCGATCCCTAATTATAATGAGCAATTTCACAAAAAAATCTCCCAGAATATTTAATATGTATTTCATCTTGTACAATTCCAGGCTGCGGTAATGGCTACACTTTGTCAGCGCTAGCTAGAGAAGGGTTCACAAACCTGCTAGGTGTGGACTACTGTCAAGAAGCCATTACTCTGGCTGAGAAAGTTACAAAGACTGAGTTCCCTCATATTAAGTATAAGGTAAGAAATTCTTTTCTATCTTTTTAGTGTGTTGTCGACAAACTTAATTGAAGAATTTGTCTATGAGTGTGACACCTTTTCATTCTTTGAATCATTGGTTCTTTTAATCTACAGTACTTTCACAAGTTATTATGCCTTGTGACTGGGAATGTAGCTTCGCCTTCTTTGTTTTTCTGACATTAAAAAGTGCCTGTAATGGTCTAATTGAAATCAATGCTTTGAGTTGGAGTAGGGGAAGAAACAATTAATGCTTTTTTGGTGTTATGAAAAGATGGCTAGTGGAGCCAGCCACTAATGAAATAGGATTGCAAGTGGGACCTGTGTGGGTTGAAATCTCAGATTGAGTAGTTTAGTGGTATTCCAATGCCCCTCAAGTTAAACGGGAAAATAGACAAGTCTGGGATTCAACCTGTCGTACTGTATGGATCAGAATGCTGCGCTATGGGAGGCCCACAGCACAGCGCTGGTTTACAGAAAAGAACACGCAAGACTCTGGACAATGGTGTTACAGAATAGATGAAAGGGAATGTATTGAGTTAGTACTCTACTTAATAAAATAAACTACAAATGTTTAGGTAAAAAAAAATGCGTTTTATAAAAGTCGACGGTTATCTGACAACTACCCGACTACTAATAGTTTATTTATTTTAGATAATAATGTATAATAATAATTTATCAAATTAATAATGTATTTAGTTAGTTTACTCTACTTAACTAATGGTTACTTGTTTTAGATTAAACCTATCGGTCGTTTCAAGTTGTTACGTATTAAATAAACGTTATAATATTTATGAATTATATTTTTCAGGTATTTGATATTACTGAAGACAGCGTGAATGAGCTAGGTAAGTTCGGTGTAGTACATGACAAAGGTACTTACGACGCAATTGGCCTCAATCCTGAAGACCCGAAGAAGTGCTGAGAGAAATATATAGACCAAGTTGTGGATATGGTGGATGACGATGGTAAGAAAACATAAAAAAAAAAAAAAAATATCTTCTTTATCGTGTGGTTAGTGCGTAACCTGGTGTCAGAGTTTTTATGCCGCCCGTGGGCCTCTGACTTGGCTTTACATGCCGTCGAGAAATATCTCTCAGGCATGCTGGTTTCCTTATGATGTTTTCCTTCACCGAAGCAAGTGATTATTATACAATACGCACATGAATCTGAAAAAGGTGCGTGTCTTGGGTTCGAACTTGAGACTTATGTTATGATTTGGCAGTCCGACGGTCACACCGCTAGGCTATCACTGATAATGCCAATTTTTACTTATAATTAGCAACATCTAAATAGGAACTTAGCTAAATTATATTAATCTGATATTTTTCCAGTTTTTTATTTAACAGGGCCTTTTTTATCCGATCGTTGCTCATTATATCATATAAACCGACATTGTTTTACTTAACCTGTGAATATTTTTAGAAATAGTTGTTATTTTATTGGTATTAGATAAGCACCGATCTAGACATGTGAAGTCAAAACAACAGCTTTTTACTGAATGCATATGAGTATAGTGAGTATTCAAGAAGAAATATTTATTTTTTGTCTGTTTGTTATAGTAACTTAGGCTTCTTTTTAGAAAAAAGATTACGGTTCCGTGAAAAAAAAATTAAAACCCATGAAATTGTTTACAAAATCCAATTCAAAGAAAGTAATATTTTTATAATAATACTAAAATGTTTCTGTCTTCCAGGTCTATTCGTAATAACATCTTGCAATTGGACTGAAGACGAATTGTTGAAGCATTTTTCTGTAACAATGAAGCTCAAACGAGTAATACCGACGCCACAATTTAAATTTGGCGGGAAAGTTGGCAGTGTGTCTTCTGTTGTCTTTAAGATATAAGTTTAAAAATATATTAATTTGATACTGGGCTTGTTTATTTTATTCGTCCATTACACAATACCTTCACGGTTATTTTACCAAGTCAGTGCTTTATTCACGATTTAGGTCCGGACTTCAAAAAAGCGGAGATGTGTGAAGCGAGCAAAAAGTCATCAAAAGCCGAATGGCGACTATGACATTTGTTTGACAATTTGACAAACAAGACAAGATGGCTGCCAAGTTTTTTATCCCACCAAACTCCAGATGTCGCTGTCGTCTATGTAAATTGATGACAGTACTAAGCGTGGGGCCCCCCCTGACTTGCATCATAGACTAATATATATAAAACTTGCATCTTCGAATCCATGAAAAATAATAGCGTTGAAAGTTTAAGAAAACTACAAATAAATGAAACTAGATTTGAAACAAATTAAAATCGTCTAAATACACATACTATAAAGATGCTCATTGCAACACTACTAATAATAAGCTTGGCTGTCAAAATAAAATTGTTTATTTTTATGCATTTATTGCGATAAAACTTTCAAGACAGGTGAGTTAATTACAATTTTTATTTAATTATACCTAGACTAGATGTTTTCTTTAGTAAATATAAAGCAACTTAATTTTTTTTCATCATCAAATCACAAGTCATCTCAAATTATGATGATTTTCAGTACTAGCCATTTTATAAATTTCTTTTCGTCCCAGGTTCCATTGGGTTTAGGTCTCATTGGGTAGTTTACGGTTGCAATCGCCTAGTGATTTTTTCTTTTAACCTAGCTTTCTAACCTATGTACCTACTATTTTTTATGTGATGACAAAAAATAATACTATTCAAGTCAAACTCTTTCATATCAATATTCCAGATCAATGGAGGACTCGGAACTCGACTCCTCAGAGCTTGGTACTCAAGATTACTGGCAGAAGGCCTATACCAAGGAGATAGAAAACTTTATTGAGCATGGAGATCCCGGAGATGTGTGGTTTGGTGAGGACAGTGCTGACCGGGTGATTAACTGGATCTGTGACTGTGGTATTGATAAAGATACTGCTGTTATCGATTTAGGTAAGTTTAAAGAGCAAACCACCTTGATCAGCATGGGTGTCATGCAAAATGTTGAGACAAGAAGACTTTTGTATATTAACCTACAGAATCACGGAAAAGTCTAGGTGATGGAGAATGGAGAAAGTCTAAGCCGTCACACAGTCAGTAGAAGCAGCTTTGTTTTTGTAAACTGTATTTAAATTCATGTTTTCTTTCTAAGCCACATTAGAAAACTGCGTTTTGGACCAAAAAAAAACAATAATCTCATAATGTACAAAAAAACATGCAGATGTTATATGAAAGTCCATACTACCTATGTGTTTTTAATTCTAGTTTTATACTAGTTTTATCAAAAACTCATTTAATGAGTAATTCTCCCAGAATGTTAAAGTATGTAGATCAATAATATTTCCTCTTGTTTAATTCCAGGCTGCGGCAATGGCTATACGCTGTCAGAGCTAGCTAGAGAAGGGTTCACAAACCTGCTAGGTGTGGACTACTGTCAAGAAGCCATCACTCTGGCTGAGAAAGTGACAAAGACTGAGTTCCCTCATATTAAGTATAAGGTAAGAAATTATTTTCTATCTTTTTAGTGTGTTGTCGACAAACTTAATTGAAGAATTTGGCTATGAGTGTGACACCTTTTCATTCTTTTAATCATTGGTTCTTTTAATCTACAGTACTTTCACAAGTTATTATGCCTTGTGACTGGGAATGTAG
This sequence comes from Noctua fimbriata, assembly GCA_905163415.1. NCBI lineage: Eukaryota > Metazoa > Arthropoda > Insecta > Lepidoptera > Noctuidae > Noctua > Noctua fimbriata. Next base: position 8,792,394 of record LR990950.1, read on the forward strand.
CTTCGCTTTCTTTGTTTTTCTGACATTAAAAAGTGCCTGTAATGGTCTAATTGAAATCAATGCTTTGAATTTGATTTGGAGTAGGGGAAGAAACAATTAATGCTTTTTTTGTTATGAAAAGATGGCTAGTGGAGCCAGCCACTAATGAAATAGGATTGCAAGTGGGACCTGTGTGGGTTGAAATCTCAGATTGAGTAGTTTAGTGGTATTCCAATGCCCCTCAAGTTAAACGGGAAAATAGACAAGTCTAGGATTCAACCTGTCGTACTGTATGGATCAGAATGCTAGGCAGCGGTATAGGGGGCCCACAGAACAGCGCTGGTTTACAGAAAGTAGAAATAACACACAAGACACTGATGTTACAGAAAAGATGAAAGGGAGTTGTCTGTCTTGGTGTGGACATGTGATGAGGAGGGATGAAACACCTGTGACTAAAAGAGTCATCATCATCATTCTCTTGCCCTTATCCCAATTCATTTGTGGTCGGCGCAGCATGTCTTTTTCTTCCATACTTCTCTATTACTCGTCATCTCATTAGACACCTCCTTTCTTGCCATATCATTCTTTATACAGTCCATCCATCGTTTCTTTGGTTTTCCTCTACTCATATACCCATCCACATTCATACTCAAAACTTTCCTCACAACATTTTCCTCATTCCTCCGCATCACATGCCCATACCATGACAACCGATTACCACACAACTTTTCAGTCACCGGCGCCACTGTCAGACTTCCTCTTATATACTCATTTCTTATTTTATCTGTTCGCGTAAAACCACACATTCCCCTTAGCATTCTCATCTCCGCCACATGCAAATGCCTTTCATTAATCCCTTTTGTGCACATGCAAATGCCTTTCATTAATCCCTGTGACTAAAAGAGTGATGAATATAAATGTTGATGGATGGAGAGGAAGACCAAAGAAAATATGGTTGGATTGTGTGAGGAATGATATAAAGGAAAAAGGAGTAAATGATACCGTGACGATTGACAGGGGAGAATGGAAGAAGAAAACGTGTTGTGCCGACCCCAAGTAACATAGGACAAAGACAGGAAGATGATGAGTAGTATATTAACTTCACAGAGAACTAGAACACAATAGTCAAAATGTGGTTGAACCTTGGCCTAATCCATTTCAGGGAATACATTTGTGTATTTCAAGTTTTAAACGGATAAACTTGCCATAATATTTTTGAGGTAGGCCGCGGCGAAGGTGGTGTGATTATCTGATCTTGTTTGCTCGGTGAACATGGCCAGATATTATACAGGACAGAGAGGTTTGGAAGGAGAAATGGGAGGTCTTTGCACAGCAGTGGGACACTCAAGGAGACTAACAAAAAAAAATTAACTTATGTTTGTGGTTGAAACTGGATACAACTATAGAAACCTTTGTGGTAACTATATTTTCGAGCCGTTTGGGGTTGAAACTCTGGGGCCGTGGGGCCGAGTGTTCAGAGCCTGTTTAAGGAAATTTCGAAACGCCTAGTTGACGCTTCCCGTGACCCAAGGGCTGGCTTTTACTTTGACCAGAGGCTAAGTGTTGCCATACAACGTGGTAACGCCGCCAGTCTCTCTCTTGCGCACATTACCCGCTGACAGCGTTGAGGAGGAGTTTTGTGATGCCCTTCAATAGTTTATTGTCAGTTTATTTATTTTAGGTTATCTAATAGTTTTTAATTAATAATTTACTTAATTAATGGATACTTGTTTTAGATTAAACCTATCGGTCGTTTCAAATTGTTACGTATTATACAACATTAGTTTTAGAAACCTGATACACGTGTCTAGTATTTTTATGTAAAGAATCTATGTACAAAATATCAAAACTGTATCATGAAAAATCACAAAGTATAGTATAAGTTAAAAGCTAGTTCTGTTATCTAGTTGTCCGCACAAAATCGTGGTCACCACGCAGCGCGCGCCTCCAGCGTCGTCTTGAGCTCATTGATAATAATAATTTGGCAGTAGGTACCTAAATTATTGCGATAGGTACTCAAAGTCGCTCGGTGTCCAACTTTTAATTTTTTTAAATATTTTTGGGAAAAAATATAACATGGTTTAAAAATGATTGGAATCGATTCAGTTACTTATTCTGAACAAACTATATTCAGGTTTCGCATATACTAAAAATAATGTTGTATACGAGACAAGCAAGCGCCTGCCCTGTACGCCAAACGACACAAATATGTGACAAAATTGTAGGTGAAATTGTGGCTTGGAATGGAGGGCACACGCGTTCGTTTATACTCTGTCGTTCAAAAGGTTAATAAAAGTGGTAACCTATGCTTTTTTTAGCGCGTTGCCAGTCGAAACTAACTATTCACAAATGTTTACCAACAGCGCCCTCTAGACAATTTCGTTCTTCGTCTTAGCGAGTCGATGGCAATCTAAATTGTGTCGGCCCCGCCCCCGTAGCATGACCACCGTAGACAAGGATTATAGTGCAAAATGGCAGATGGTGCAAATAAGTAACTGAATCGATTCCAATCATAATCGATTCAGTTACTTATTCTGAACAAACTGTATTCAGGTGTCGCATATATTAAAAATAATGTTGTATAGGTAAACATTATATTATTTATGAATTATATTTTTCAGGTATTTGATATTACTAAAGACAGCGTGAACGAGCTAGGTAAATTCGGTGTAGTACATGACAAAGGTACTTACGACGCAATTGGCCTCAATCCTGAAGACCCTAAGAAGTGCCGAGAGAAATATATAGACCAAGTTGTGGATATGGTGGATGACGATGGTAAGAAAATATTTAATCTTCTTTATTGTGTGGTTAGTGCGTAACCTGAGAGTTTTTATGCCGCCCAGGAGCCTCTGACTTGGCTTTACATGCCGTCGAGAAATATCTCTCAGGCATGCTGGTTTCCTTCACTGAAGCAAGTGATTATTATACAATACGCACATGAATCCGAAAAAGGTGCGTGTCTTGGGTTCGAACTTGAGACTTATGTTATCACTGATAATGCCAGTTTTTACTTACAATTAGCAACATCTAAATAGGAACAGTGCTTAATTTTATTAATCTGATTTTTTTTCATTTTTTTTTATTTAAAAGGGCCTTTTTTTGTTTAATATCCGATCTTTCACAGGCTTCTAAATAATATTTTTAGAAATTATTTTACATTTGAAGTCAAAATAACAGCTAAAAAAGCTGATTGCATATGAGTCGTCATTCAAGAAGAATATTAATAATTATTAATACATTTTTTTAATTTTTTGTCTGTTCCGTTTGATCCCCGAAACGACTAGACTGATTTTGACGGGGATTTTACTGGCACATAGCTGATGTTATAGTAACTTAGGCTTCTTTTTAGAAAAAAGATTACGGTTCCGTGAAAAAAAAAAAAAACCAATGAAGTTGTTTACAAAATCCGATTCAAAGAAAGTAATACTTTTATAATAATACAAAAATGTTTCTGTCTTCCAGGTCTATTCGTAATAACATCTTGCAATTGGACTGAAGACGAATTATTGAAGCATTTTTCTGTAAAAATGAAGCTCAAACGAGTTATACCAACACCTCAATTCAATTTTGGCGGGAAAGTTGGCAGTGTGGTGTCTTCTGTTGTCTTTACTAAGATATAAGTTTAAAAATATATTAATTTGCTACTGGGCTTGTTTGTTTTATTCTTCAAATATACAATACCTTCACCGTTCGTTACTTTACCAAAAGCAGTGCTTTCTCCTCGGTTTAGGTCTGTATTTTATTAACGCGGAGTTGTGCGCAGCGGAGAGGAGATGCGTAAAAGCTAGGGTAGCACCGAAGCTGTATGGAGATGTGCAAAGTGGAGAGTAAACGGCACGCCGCCCGACGCACGCGGCTTACAGCACGCCGCTCACGTCTCCTCTGTGCGTCGACTCCGGAGGCTGGCCTAAACAATTACGAGAAAGCTCCTCACCTCTCTGTTCAACCGTTACCACTAAAGCTAAGCAGTGACGAGAAGTGTAAATATCAAAATCCTATTGGTGTTTACAACATATCGCTAAAGGTTACTTTTGAGTTGCTGCCAGCAGAGGTAAGATAATTGAGACTTGGTCCATCACATATTGGCCTATACAAAATAATATAAAACAACACATCGTATTTTTGCTACGTCCCAACTATGAGTCGGCTTCCAGTCTCGACTGGATGCAGCTGAATACCTGTATTTTACATGAAGTAGTTGCCTATCTGATCCCCATAACTACAACCAGTCTTACAAAGGGGTATCGTATTACCCGGTACTAACTGGGTTGTGGAAGCCAGATAGGCAGTCGCTTCATGTTCAATACTAGTATTTAGCTGAATACAGATAGACTGGAAGCCGACCCCAACAAAGTTTGGAAAAGGCTAAGGAGCTAAAGACGAATTACAGGTTTGTGGAATTGTAGGTTTGTAAAAAAAACTCAAATTATTTTTATTACATTTTATTTATTAAATATTCTTTACAATATCCAACCTGTTTGAAAAATCTTTGTTACATGAATGAAGCATTTTAAAGTAAATAATAACATAATCCTATAGCCATACCTTACTAAAACCTCATTCTTATTGAATCTGTAGCTGTCCAAGGATATTTTGGCCGTTCTGCCAATTTCGGTACTTACTAATGCCGCCATCTTTTTTTTTTCGATACAATTTCATAAAAATGGCTGCCAATAGGGCTCCACTGTTAACTTCATTCGAGCACCAAAATATCCTTGTTGAACTGTAACATGCAGTGAGATTTTCCCGCGTTTAATTTTATTATTGTTTTTTTTTGTCTGCGGAAAAAAATTGAAAATCTTTTTAGCATTGCAAGACGTACTTTTATTAGTTAGAAATCCAATAGGAATAAGGCTAACCCAAATTAAATAAAAAACACATAAATAGGTATATCTACATAAAACCCTTACAGTCTAATAATATTATATTAATAATTGTGCATGATATATTTAATAGGGCGAAGGACCTATCTTCATCCATATTTATAAAAAAACAAGAATTATTTTCAAATAAAAACATTTTTTAATTTTTTTTATACACTTATGACAGTCGGTGTCTTCACCCTATGACATAAAATTCCAGTTACTAATACTATTTTTACAGGTACTAAGCATATTTAAATAATTTTCACATTTTTTATGAATTCTTTTTGAAAGAAAAGGTTTTTCAAAGGAATGAATTTATACATCTAATATATTTTTTTTTTGTTCAAAACTTTTCACAAATAAAAAAATCTCTAGATAATTCAGTAGTAGCATTTTAAATACTCCCGAGTAAATTAAAGCAATTCCTAATTTTAAGCTAAAAATTGATCACAAATCACAACTCATTAAATAAATAATAATAAAAAATCATGGTTTTCTGAGCAAATAAGAAAAAAAGAACTAAATACTAAGAATCAATATTTTTGGTTTTAGTTATGGCCAGTTATTACAGTCCATTCGCAATTATTTAAACCCCGTTATCAGCAACTTTATTTCTTACGAGAATAAAGAACATTATGATTTTGACCACATACATAATTATACTTTCTTCTTTTCTGTATTGTGTGTACATAAATTGTTAAATAAATACCTAGATAACGAGAGAGCAACTACTTCGCGTGCCCAGCTTAAGCATTTTATACTTAACGTGGCTATCTAGACATTATAGAACAAAAACGTAGTTCATTTTGTATAGTAACTAAATAGTGTTCATGACGTCATAGTATGTAGTAAAAAATGGCACGCTTGATATTCATACGGATCATGATACTTGCGTTATTTAGGTATATCTAATATCATAGTTATATCTATATCAGGGAAAAATTCAGCTATGATAGGATATGGAATGGAATATATTTTTAACTAGCTGTTGCCCGGGACCTTCGTTCGCATGAAATTATTATAAAAAAATCCCCGGTATGATTGGCACCTCCCTATTTGAATCGAATTTGTAACAACCAATAAACCAAACAACAAACAACCTTGAAATTAGTAACAACCAATTGCAAGGATTTTATTTTTTTTGCATGGAACCCTAATCTTTTTTCTAAAATAAAAGTAGCTTAAGTTACTCCTAATAACATCAGGTACCTGTCAGTAAAAGTCCCGTCAAAATCGGTCCAGCCGTTTCGGAGATTAGCCGGAACAAACAGACAGAAAGACAGACAAAAAATGTGTTTAACAAAAACACATTTTTTTTCATTTTTATATTATAAGTGCCTTAAATATTTTCATATACATTCAGTAAAAAGCTGTTATTTTGATATTACGAACAGACACTTCAATTTTATTTATTTGTTTGGATAAAATCATAGTAAATAAATCTATTGTGCACTTTCTATTAAGGATAGGTCATCAACCCATTTATAAAACGTTATTTTTTTTTGTTTTCCGAAAATGAAATTAGGGTACAGGGTGGAAAGGACGTACGACGCCCAAACGGTTACCATGAATTCAGCACATGAATCGAGGCCCCGAGAGTCAAATTCTTCGTCGGGTATTTTAAAAAACTGTCGTTTCCTACAAAACTGCAATGCCTACACTGTCAAAATGTTAGGTTTCGTTTTTTTTTTAAAGAACCGGAGATACATTTTACACTGCAGCTGGGGGCCTAGATCTATGGTAGCCGTGTGTACATCGATATCATCCACTCTGTATTATTATTTTGAAATAATCAGTTTTCACATTACATTAAAAAAAAACCTATTTCTAATATCCTAATGTGCCTTTGTTTTAAAAATAACTTACAGAAGATAAATAAATGAAACAATTGCGTAACAATCCACATATCAATGTTAGATTTAGGCCAGAACTAATATCTTTGATAACGACACTTGATTTAGAAACACCTAACTTGATTGCAGTTGAAGAAATATTTTATCTCATGATAATACGTTATTACTAAAAAAAACTGAATTATATATAAACAACCATCTATGACTTTGTTTTTAATTCTAAAAGCACAAGGTACAATTTAAATTTTGCCTGCAAAAGAAATCACGAACCCACACCCTAATTTATAATTATACATCTGGAATATCTTATTTTCTTACATCAGTTTAATTACGAAATTAATGCGCTTACGAAACTTTTTTTCAAATATTGCAAATACACATCCTAAAAATGTACACTAAAAATCTGCAATTTTTTTATAGACACATTTTCTTATAGAAGGAAAAAAACGTTGAAATCAATATACCGATTTTTTTTTCATAGACAATATCACACATAGCTAAACAGTAGCAAATAGGCCTTATTTACTTAGAGAAATGCTTATTTTCATACCAGTCATTTATAGAATAACCATTTATTTTAATTTCTATTACTTACTAAAAAGCCCTTTCCGGATTTTTTTCCACATGTTTAAATATATGTGCATTCACCCTCAAAAAATTGTTGGTTTTTTTTTTCGGGCATTTTATCTAATGCATAATCTTAAAGGGCGAGAGGCAACATCGAATGTATGTTTGCCGCCTGAATTTGCCAAATAACACCGACCTGAGTACACTAGCCTTACGAATCACGCTTAAAGTGCATGAACCATACTTAAAAATACAGTTCAGTCTAAAACTACTCGAAAACACACCGACATGCATTTGCACGTAAATTAAATCGTGTTATCCATCCATGACCACAGAGCATAAAGTATTTGTAACCCACCTTTTAATTTACATAGACAATTATATTTTCTTTATTAAAATAAATAAATAATCCTTTTTTGTTCGCGTTTTCTTTGATGTTTATAACATTTATAAATAGTTAAAAGTCATATTCTAATTTCTTAACTTGATGCTATGACTGCCAAAATATTTTTTATAAAAATCAAATTCCCAAATTTTTTCAATGACAGTTTAATGAATTGCACACATGAAGGCGCTTACCACATTGCTTGTAAGCCGACAACCTAGAGTGCTTGGCACCTAAATACTACTACAATTTTTATATACTAAAATACAATGGTTAATTTTCTCACACGACGTAAGGAACGTGGAGAACACTGTTCGATTTGCAAAATCTTCCCACAATTGACAGATAATTACACAGCGTGAGTTTTAATACTACAGTAATTTCTAAATATATGTGTGAGTCACTTGCGATATCATTGATGCAGGTGTAAGATAGGAGTCGAACGCTATCAGATATCTTTAAAAAGTAAATGACCTTTATCGAACCAATTCTTAGCTATTAAATGAAGGAGGTCGCGATGTAGTGGCCCTTGAGAGAGTCCCTAAGTCTAGATGTAGACATAGACAAGAAAAATACATTTAGTGCTGGCCCCGGCATCAACTAATAATGTATAATGGCGGGTTAAAGAAGAAGAATTTCAAGTGTTATTCATTCAATCGGCAAAAAAACCAAGGCCCCCGAAGAATTACCAATCTTAAATGTCAGTGGGCAGAGCTTCTTGCTCGCAGAACGGATGCCCGATGGGGCCGAAAGGGTTTGGAAAGGCCACCTCCTACAAGATGGATCCATGACCTGGTGAAGGTCGCGGCAATCCGCAGAATGCGAGAAACAGAACCTGTCGATGTGACCACGATTGGCGGGGCCTATGTCTAGCTGAGGATGTCTTTGGATAAAAATCATGATGATGTATTACACCATCAAATAAAAGTGTTCTAAAATGGAAATTATTTACAAAAAACACTTTAATCTTACTATTGATTCTCCAAATTAGCGTTTGAAACAAAAACCTTGCCACGGAAGTAGAATGACGTCATTAATGACCAACGCATTGACGTTGGAGACTAAAACAAATATTTGCTAGCGGCTACCGAGTTGAAAGCGAAAATCAATTGAACGCTTATTAATAGGATTGTAAAGATCAAACGGCTAAGCAAATATTAGGTGAAGACCTTGATGTCTATAGGCAGGATTGGTCCATACTAGCTCAAGATAGAAAGGATTTGGAGGGTGAGAGGAGGGTCTTTGTCCTGCAGAATGTAACAGGCTGAAAATAACCTTACGTATCGAAATAACATTTAAGTAAAGCAAAAAGACCTGTGAGCAGCTCGTCCTATTAGCAACATGACCTAATAGCAAATTGTCCTAATATCATAAGGACATGATATCCTAATATCATAAGGACATGATAGCTAAATGTCCTTCAATTGGCATGTATACTCGATAACACAAATAAATCATTTATTGAAAATTATATGTCACTCTACATACAAACATATAAATTTAACCTTTAGTCTATCAATAGTATGAATTTAAAAAAAATCACCACACTAATAATAAATAATGGTAAAGAGCAGATTTAGCGGAAAGTAAATGCATGCGACTTTTTAAAGACGATGTAGGTGGAACGCAAAACTGCTGAACTGGGTTGTGGAGGTCAGATAGGCAGTCGTTACATGTAAAATGCTGGTATTCGGCTGCATCCGGTTAGACTGGAAGCCGACAACAACATTTCTTAAAGAACTTTTTTTGAGGCTCATCTATCCTGAGGATTTTTAGCAGAATTCCTGATCCCGGACATTTAAAAACCGCTAGAGAGCAGTCTCGGCACTAACTAACCAATCGAAGATTGATTAACTCCTATCGTCTAGCTAGCCAAAACCACACCCAAACAATCAATTTATTGAATGATTCAGAGGGAGACCCAACAGTGTCCATGACAACGCCCTGCAGGCAATTTAGCTTGGAAATAAGTGACGTGCGAGCGAACAGCCGACTGCGATGAATAAATTGGTATTTTAAAGGCCAACCATATACGGGGCCAATCGATTACAAGATACAGGTTACGAATTTTATTGTTTTCGATGACTGTGGTGCTTTTCTACAAACAATGAGACTTGATATCGTGTCCTGATGCCTGCAAGCTACAGGATTTGATCGACGCTACTCATAGTGCCAAATCTATAGCTAAGTTCTGGACCAACTCAATAGACACACAAATACAAGTATCTTGGTACGCTGCGAAGATACGTTATTATCGATTTTGCGTGGGTTAAAATCTTGCAAACTCGCCTTCTTTGTTGCTCCGACGGACATAGAAGACTATTCCACCGCGAAAATATATAAATACCCGGCCTATGCTCGGTCGTATATGGAACAATATTGTCAATCATTGACGAAATATACGACGCAGTATTTTTGATCGAATTTGCGAGAGGAGCAAAAGCTTTATAAATTCACGTTTTTTGTCTTACAGAAGAACTAATGACCAATTTCATCGCAAAAAGATATAAAAAGTTTGTGTTTTCGGTTTGGGCCGATTGAAGGTCGGAAGTTGTCCCAAGGGAACGTATTATTGGAATGAATATGTCTAACCCAGGTCATCGAAATCCGTCCGTACCTATCTTTACCTATCTATGCATACTTATCTGTTTTTATCTACATTCCGAAGTACAAAAATGACTCACAAAACACTTTAAACTAAATAACGCAGTCTTTTAAAATAAAGTGTCGTCAAGGAATGTTATTTTATAATTTAGAAAATATTGAAGAAATAATTCTTCATAAATGCAACGATGTTATTTGTTTTTGTTCAGAGTACGAATCAATATTCACAAACTACACATCCAAAGGTTTATGAAATGCACCTAAATGCCTCCACGGTTTTAAATGAAGATTACGCACTTATGACTCAAATTCAGTCTCTGTTGTGCGTGATGGGTTAGAACCTTTTGAACGCCATTGTCACATATACGAGACAAGCAAGCGCGTGCCTTATACGCCAACGACACAAATATGTGACAAAATGGTAGGTGAAATTGTGGCTTGGCGTGGAGGGCACACGCGTGCGTTTATGCTGTAGCGGTCAAAAGGATAACTAACATAGCCTGCGTAGGCCCGCCAAGAAGCATAGAACTTTCCTGAGGTGTTAGACTAGGGGCAAGTAATTGCTTTCAAAACTTTTCGTATTCCTGAACCGACTTTCAAGAAGATTGGTAAAGCTCATGGGTAGTTTTGTCTAGGATCTCAGGAGGGTCCAGAGGCTTCGCGGAGCGACCTCGCCAAAACAAATGCCAAAAGAAACACGTTTGTTACGAAACAAGAAACTATGTTAAACCAAGCTAGTCCTCCAAAGGCATGGGCTAACCACAGATTAAAATTGACCAGAATTTTTACTTGTTTCTGATACAGACGCCTAGCGGAGTATGAACTACACTTGGCAAAATATTTTTACATGTCTCGGCCTGAACCATACCAAGGGGCACAGAAACGAAGCGGCATAGTCAGCTCATTGCCATTTTGAATGTTATAAAGAGCTCTTTTTGTGATTTTTACATCCGAAGAAATAAGCAACATGACACATATAATTATCTTATGCTTAGAGCCAACAAAAGAGCTCTCCGCGAGATCGTCAACAACACAAAGACATTTCTGCTTTCTAGTGGAGCTGCGGTGGATAGAATGATCAATTTTTCCACTCGTACGCAAAATACGTGTTTTGGACGTGGAGTTGCCGACACCAGAACTTTGCAGAATAACAAAATAGCGATAGGGTGACTATACCAGCTTCCATAGAAAAAAGTTCAACCTCCTCTTTCCCAACTACCCTCCTTACCTAACAAACAATAAATTCAACTTACACACCAACTTACTGTACAAAATATAAAGAATGACATTAACAATCAACATCAATATGAAAATCGCCATTAAATAGTCGATTTTGAAAGTGGCGTTCAACACCACTAACTCCAACGGCTACAAACGTTCACAATACTTCGAATCCTCACTCACACCCTCATACAGAAGGTATCCGAAAACCGCAACAAGCACGGTCATAGCTAAAGTAACAAATTGCAGCGTTTTCAGCTGTTTCATGTCCCGATGCAATGTTGCATAGTTCTTTTCTAAATTGCTCAAAGTCGCAGTCACGGAATCAGGTTTTTCTAGAACTTTCCCGTCAATAACGTTACCATTCTTCGGTATATCTTTTTCAGGGAATTGACATTTTAGACGGTACTCGTCAGTTTTACTACCGGTTGATGCTTGCCAGATATCTGTTAACTCTTTCGGAGTTAAGTCCGTTTTTGGGATCTGAATTGACATGACGAGGAATCTATCTTTGGTTACTGTGCGGAGTTGAATGCCTGGTTGGACTACAATCAGGACAGTTTGAGCAGCACCACTTGCTAGAGTCCCCGAGCTAGGTCTTACTCGGAACTTCTCAGGTGCTGTGGTCCTAATTTTGAAGGACACAGCGCTTTCATCCATGTTAGTAATTGTAAATTGTCCAGAAATTTCATCACCGTCTGTTTTAAATAGGATGATATCATTTGGTACAAGACGTAACATCTCTCCTGGTGAATGTTGACCATCCCCTTGCTCGGCAAATGTGACCTTCTTAGGAGTATGTTCCGATTTATTTTCCGGAATGAACTCAAAGGTGTAATTATCTTTCCCGCCCCATACTGCTAAGGCTTGCTCAGGAGCTACAATATCTTTCAAAGTATCCTTTGTAACAAATCTCATTTTCTCTACCGCTTTTGCTGGTAGTAATGTTTTAACGACTTTAAAAGCAGCAGAAAGGACCCAGGGCATCTGATAGATCACAATGTAGTTTAGGAAATATGGGTAATACACTTTGAACAGCGTTATCAAGTATTTGACTAACTCCATATCCATATTACCTAATCCACTACCATCCATATCAAAGAACATAGTAATTCTCTTACCCCCTTCCTCTCGTTCCACTCGGTCAAACCAGTAGATCATGATTTTTTTCAGCTCCTCGTAGTCTCTTTGGCCTTTGACGTGCAATTTGGCCTTGAAGATTAACAAAAGACAGCCGTCTACATCTCTGCCTCTTGGGAAAAATACCCCCTCTTTAACGTAATCTAGTCTGATGTTGGTTTCGTTAATATCACTTGCTCCGACTGATTTTCGCCATGTTAAGATGTCCCACAGCATGTCTGCAGCAGCTTTAGCGTCCTTATCCACATGACTAAGCACCCTCTTGATATATTTTTCATCTTTCGTACGATCCAAATCTAATTGATGGAAATCCGGAGGTGGTGAAGTTTCCTTCAATCTCGCCTCGAATAGCGCTCTAACGTCCGCCGGCGTCGCCATTTTAGACAAATGGTTATATCATGCGTTAATTAACGTGTAACAAACACTAATTTACAGCTCATTAATTGAAATAACACACAGAAATCATTAGTGGTGCGACTGAAGTGGGTTTACTTTTTTTTTTCGTAAATGTCACTCACGTTCTGGAAGGTCGAGGTCCATCAAACTAATCATATGTCATAATTTTTTTGCCAAACTTTAAAATATCTTCCGACTTGATGGATATAAGTTAACTAATTAATAACGATTTTATAGAAAGTTATATGATGATAACTGCTTTAAAATCCAAAAAAATAGTGAAAACTTCCATTGTCTTTTTAACAAAATTGATGTTAACATGAACACACTTTGCGATTTTTTCTGACATTACGTATTCGTATTGCGGAACGTTTATGACATTTGAAATTTTGTATTGCCGCTTAATTAAAATCCTTCTGTACTAGAATAATTTAATTGTTTTTGAAATTATGAAGCTTTTTAATTTGACAATGAAATGTTCATTCACTTACCTATAATATCAAAATTATGGTAATTGTTTGTTTCATGGGTAATCAATATTACCCAATTTATTATGAAAATAATATTAAAATATGATTATATTTTAATGATTACCCATGAAACAAACTATAACATAAAATTATACACCAAGAAATTTTAATGGTTGTTTTTCTGCGGCAGAACAACTTGCTATAAGGAGTACTTTCGAAGCAAAGAGCAAAAGTAAAAAAATAAAGATGTTTTTATTTTAAAATAATTAAAAAAATATTCGTCAACTCGAAAACGTGAGAAACGATAGTAACACTAGACGTAACTTGTAGGTACTCGAATCGCACGCGCCGCTGTGAACAAATGTAACAGCGATACATAAATGTTCAAAGCAAAATAAGCTCTCTCACGTAGTGATACGGCATAAATTAGCCTGCGCGCAACAATCACAAATATTAATATTAGACGACATTCCGCTAGCGGCGCCCATGGAAAATCTGTACTATCAGCAATATCAGCATGATGGGTACCCGGCTCATTATCACCACGCCGTGCGAGAGCACCTGCACTCGGTGTTTCTCCAGTGCTGGATCGGACCCGGCGGGCCAATGGCTTGGCCAGCAAGAAGCCCGGATCTAACTCCGTTCGACTTTTACTTGTGGTCTGAGCTCAAGCACCTGGTGTATCGTGAGGAACACGAAACTCGCGACGCGTTAATAACTGCAATAGTGCACGCTTTCGATATCGTAAGAAGTAACAGAGACACCTTATTAAAATTGAAAGACAAACAATTAAAACGTGTTCGATTGTTTATTTAACGCAGTGGCTTCAAATCAAATCATTATTTATTTGTCAGAACATGGTTAGTATGTATATTATATGGTCTTCAGTTAATGTAGATTGTCTCATCACATTCTACCACATGGGCGTACAACGACGGCTTGCACTTCGAACAATTACTCCGTTACCGGGAAGTGTAAGTACCCACTCCTTCCTTTGTAAATAGTGAATATTTAAAAGTACTTTCGATAGTTAAAATAATTTTAAATAAGTTGATTCAAATTTTAGAAATTCGCCTCAAATACTTTGTTAGGTATCTAATACAGAAAATATTTTTTCTTAGATAGTAAACTTGTTTTTGTTTAATTTCTTGTTCAGTAAATTGAACTAAAAAAAAGGATTGTGTGGTTTTATGAAACCACGGTAAAAGTGAAACTTTTTTTCACATTATAGATATTTAATTAAAAATTTTCGCAAATAAATAACAACATTTACATTAAACACTGACAAAAAAAAACAAACAAATTAGCGTGGAGCACTGGCACAAATGAGTAATAGTCTATACACTACACGGTCAGCTGATGGAACTATAGACGCCGCCATATTGGCCTCGGCTGCTGTGACGAGCGCCTTTCACTTTATCCCTACTCCGCGGCCGACCGTCACGCGACATGCGATACACAGACCAAAAAATTTGAGACGATGTAATAAAAGTTTCACTTTAAAAAAGTATTTATGACGGTCCTAAGCTCGTAAAAGTATGAAGGGAAAATCTGAACGACTTGTTGGGTAAAGCTTATTATTATTATGTTTCATTAACTCATAAGTTATCACATCAGCTGATTGAAAAGGACGCGGGTCAACGGCCGCGCGGCCGTTCGGCGCCTGGCTTGCGTCGAGCGTAGGTACCAGGAGGTACTATTGGTTCGTGGTGGCTTACGAATTTTGTTTATCACAATGGTAAATCTGCCATTGTTTGTTTCTAATATTTTATTTGTTTATATAACGATTGTATTACCGAGACAAAACCATTTCACTGCGGGAAAACAAACATTAAAATTTCTCGGTGTATATTTATAATTATTGTCTGATAGAAAAATAATCCTATGGCTGCACAAGCAAACAATACGGGGTAAAAGGGACAACGACGCGAGAAAACGGTTATTACGTATTCAGTTCATCGTTCTGAATACATATAAATTTTTCATCGAAACTTATACTGTCATTGATTGCTAGATGTGTGATGTAGAAGTTACTGTATAAGTTTAGTTGTAAACCGTGAAAGCTTAAAACAGTGTCTGAATTTTTCATCTGTTATTTAAAAAAAAACAGCTGTTTCTTACAAAAGTGCAATATCTACACAGTTAAAATGTATGGAACAGCTGATACGCAAGTAGCAACACTGTGAAATAACTGTCAATTTTCCTACCAACGAAAGTAGGTCGAAAAATACCTACATATTTTGCCACTTGCTTCGTAGTGGCCTGCATTGACTTTTTATTCAATTTAAAACTGTTTATTCACTCAATTAGCATCATGTGACGGACTGCACGGCCTAAAATAGACGCCCGTAAAACAATAAACACAACACAACGCCCATATAACAAAATAATACATACAAATTAGGAGAATAAAACACATTTTTCATTGACGGTAAATCAATCGATAAATAATCACGAAAACTGCTAGATACAGTTGTAAACAGTTGTAATAGTGTCGCATAACTGTTTTGAGACATTAATAGCGAGCAAAAAACGCAGTGCTGTGTAAAACCAGTGAATGTATATGAAAAACCATTGAACAGTTTGATTCTGTTATTTTTTACGTAATATTCGAAGTTGGATCGAGTTTTGTGCCGAGAAAGCATGACAGTGTTGTTTATTTGGTAAGTAAACTTGATTTTACTACAATATTACTACATTTAAGGAGGTCAAACTCAAAAAAATATTGTTAATTTTATTCATTTCGTTTCGACCGGTTTTGACCGTCGCGTGTGATGTAAATTTTGTTTTGAATTCTCTTTATGCAATAGGACGATGATATCTTGTGTTGCGCAAGTGTTTTAATTTAAATATCGTTATATTTTTGTCTGTAGTGTGATTTATTATTGTGCTGTGAAGCTATAATATTTTAAGTAAGCAAAATTTTATAGGAATATTTAATTCGTAAAGACTCTGGGTCCAGTTATTAAAAAAACTATATTTTGAAGGCTTAACTTGTTATTTTACTAAGATATTGTCAAGTACTGAGTTAAGTATCACTTCTAAACCTTAGAGAATATTTTTGAAAATATAAAACACCTTATATGACTTACATGTTCTCAACATAATTACTACTAAACTATTTAAAACTATACCTCTATTTAAAATAAAACCATAAAGAAAAACAGAAATAGACGATATACTATTTGGGTGTACTTTACTTGCAACTCTACCCAGTCTGTAAGATAATTTAGACTGCTAATTGCTACATTGCTAATTTTACCTTTTTGGCACAGCCGTGAGGCACACAGCACATGTATTTTCTCTTTTTTTTTTAATTAGTTATTTATTTTGTATCTTTTTTTTTTATTCTTTGTGCTTGATGAGGTCAAATAAACTTTATTCTTTCGTTCTTTTCAATCACAAGAAAGTATATAACAAAGTCATGCTATTTCATTGGTTGAAACTAATTTTAAATAATGCTTGAGCCTTGAGTGAAATTCTGTAATACAGGCCTAAGAAGAGCGTGAGCTCACAGTCTCACACATACATAGGCCGATGGATATTATTTCAGTATTATTCAAATTTCAGAACTCCAGGCTTCTTCTGTCCATCCCTATGTATGCTTAGATCCTTAAAACTACACAACAGATTTTGATGCGGTTATCTATAGATAGAGTGATTCAAGAGGAAGGTTTATATGTATATATTGCACCCGTGCTAAGCCGGGGCATGTTGCTAGTTTTATCTAAAAAATAACGAAAATGTATTTTTTATGATATTTGTGAGATGAAAAAAAAAATTGATGGTCTTATATTCAACTTGCTGTTGCCCGTGACCTTCGTTCGCGTGAAATTATTATATAAAAAAATATGACTTCCTTTTATAGTACTCTCCGCGAGATTGTCAGCAACATCAAGGCGCTGCTGGCCTTTCTCGGGGAGTTAGGGTGGATCGAATAAATTTCCCACCCGCACGCAAAATACGCGCTTTGACGTGGAGTTGCGGACACCAGCCCGTTATACAATACAATACAAAACAATTACTCCCTTTTTTGAATCGGATTTTGTTAAAAATTTCAAGGGTTTTAATTTTTTTGCAAGGAACACTAATTATTTTTTTTTAATAAATGTAGCCTCTGTTAGGCCTTATAACATCAGCGATCTGCCAGTAAAAGTTTCGTGAAAAACGGTCCAGCTATTTCAGACTTTAGCTGGAACAAACAGACAGACGGACAGCAAAAACTGAAAAAAATGGGTTTTTTTTATTAGTGCCTATTTAAAGTCATTATTGTAAGTCATTATTTCCCAGAATTTGGTTCTTATTAGCGACACTATCGAATGGTGTACTAATACAGAATGTGTTTTTTTTTTCGAACTCAATGTGTTCGATTCCTGGCTACGTATTGATTTTTTAAAAATCTAATGATGCAGTTTTAGTTTTCATCAAAATCGGGCTCGAAACTCCTTTGAGTATTTTTCGCAATTCCTAATAGTTACGGGATTGGCCATCCACGCCCACTTAAATAATTCACCCTGTATATTGTCATATGCATTCAGTAAAAAGCTGTTATTTTGATATTACAAACAGACACTTCAATTTTATTTATTTGTATAGAAATGGCAGCCACGCATGAAACCTGTATTATCAAACGCTGTTATAAATAAACAAGTTTAGCAAGTTTTAAAACAAGTCTTTTTCTTCGTATTGATGACTCCCATGGTTATTTAATAAATTAAATTAGTTTCTCGTCCAACTTACCGCAGTGTCTCAAGACGAAAGTCTATGACCAGTGTGTGTTGCCAGTGATTACATACGGGACCGAAACGTGGTCGCTCACAATGGGCCTTATCAGAAGGCTCAAAGTCACCCAAAGGGCAATGGAGAGGGCTATGCTCGGAGTTTCCTTGTGTAATCAAATCAGAAATGAGGACATCTGCAAGAGAACCAAGGTAACCGACGTAGCCCGAAGAATAGCCAAACTTAAGTGGCAGTGGGCAGGGCACATTGCTTGCAGAACGGATGGTCGATGGGACCGAAAAGTTCTGAAGTGGCGACCGCGAACCGGAAGACCTCCCACTAGGTGGACCGATGACCTGGTGAAGGTTGCAGGGATCCGCTGGATGGCGTCACTTGGGGGAGGCCTATGTCCAGCAGTGGACGTCTTTCGGCTGAAATGATGATGATGAAATTAGTTTCGACCAGAACTCAACCACATCGACGGCGTTGGTAGTGGCTCCGGACAGGCCCCTTAAAGTGCAAGTGGAGTTGCACAAAGAGCAGGTCAGGAGGTGGGCCATGG
Source organism: Noctua fimbriata (assembly GCA_905163415.1). Lineage (NCBI taxonomy): Eukaryota > Metazoa > Arthropoda > Insecta > Lepidoptera > Noctuidae > Noctua > Noctua fimbriata. The sequence continues at coordinate 8,811,158 of LR990950.1, forward strand.
CTTGGGAAGAGACTCTGCCGTCGCACTCAGTTTTATCGGTATACCTCCAATGGTTCAAGTTGTACCTGCAGCAGCCCACCTGACTTCGAAGTCGGTTAAGAGTCTTCCAGCCCCCGTAGCATGACCACCGTAGACAAGGATTTCTTTGACGGAAGAATCGACAAAATGACAGATTGTGTCGACACAACGACAGATTTCTTTGCACTATCTGTCATTTTGTCGATTCTTCCGTCAAAGAAATCCTTGTCTACGGTGGTCATGCTACAGGGGCAGGTGGGCTATGGCAGTTGGTGACCAGCTGGGAGATTTTCTGCAGGCTCAGCATAGTGAGCCAGAGAGGGATGTCTGAGTAGCCACAACTTTTTCCGAGCTTCACCAACCTTATTGTTGTCGATTGGTGGATTAATCGACTTAAGGAAGCTGTTCTGACTCTTCAGCCTGCCTCGCGGCGTCTTCGCATTGTAGAGGGTGATGTTTGTCTACATTTTGCTTATACAGAGTGTAAACGGCCCTTCACGAAGCCGTTATGAATCCGAAATGATTGGTTATAACCAGGATTAATATACACCACAATTTTTTTATTAGTACAAATACTTAAAGGGCTTATTAGAGAAGGTCTTGTTATTGTATATGTAAAGTCTCAATAAATAATATTCATAAACAGCAAAGTTATAAGCGTTTGTTTATATCCCAAAATGGCGACAGGAATGGAAAAGCACTGCGCGTAGTATTTTCTAGTGGTAATTGTTATGAATGATTGATTCAATTATGAATTTACCAGTTACGACAAATTTTCGTGGACAATTTTGGGATTTCGTTTTTTTTACTTTTGATTACACAAATATGAACAGTAACGGGTACGGATAGAGAGCCATTTTTTTTTTACTAATTGAAAAATTGTGGTGTTTAGGATACTTTTTGTCCCGGTAGTATGATCCCGTGGGACATTTAGCGAACTACACTCGGGCGAAGATGCGAGCATAAGCTAGTATATTCATCATCATTCTCTTGCCCTTATCCCAATTCATTTGGGGTCGGCGCAGCATGTCTTCTTCTTCCATACTTCTCTATTACTTCTCAATAAGCTAGTATATTATAAAGTATAATTATAAACATAACATTAGGCATTACTTTGAGGAAATCCATTACAGTTCATAACAAATACATATTATATTTTTTATTAAGTCACTATTTACAGGAAAACGTGGTATCTTAATACTTAATTCAACAAAATATATTAAAGGAAAATAAATAATATTATTAATATTTTTTCCTCACAACTTAAATAGAAAATAAGGTAAATAATATAAGAATTAATTTCAATATCAGTATCCTGTTCCTGTATTTTTCCTGTTCTCATTACAAGACGAATTAATTTATTGAATTAAATGGCTGGTGCTTCTCAAAGTACATAAATAAATCCATACTAATAATAGGTAACTAATAAATAAATAATGGAAAAAAATAAGGAAAAAAAAAATTATGAAAAGATTTTTTTTTTTTTTAAATATGAATGGACGGTGGTAATTGGTAACTATGAAATTGACGTTTTTTGTCTCACATTTTGTTCAGTTTGTAACTTTGACGTATAGTAATATTTTTTCCTAATTCTATTTTTATTGGATTAATTGTTAAATTACGTGCCTTTTAGAGTTTAAAAACCGTACTTGTAGATGCATATTACGTCAGGGTAGTGTGTCAAAATAAATACCCCGTTTCAATGTGTCGTCGGTTTCACTACTTCAAGTAGGTATATTTTTGTCATAGACTGTGTTTTAAGAATTTAAGATACGCAGTGCAGCGCAGCTTTTTTCACTCTTACTATTATTATAGTTTGCAAATCATACATAATCGGTTCAGACGTTTCCAAAAAAAATTTTGTATGAAAATATCACTTTTCACGAAATCGTCCATACAAATCGGCAATTTCATACATTAACCCCTAATATTATAAATAGCAGCCACGGAGTCTGGATTTGTATCCGGTTGATGTCAATAGGCGAGCCTACCATTACATGGGACTTAAACACAACTGGCGAAATGTGGGTGTACTATTAGGTACACATCTGCCTAACCCTACGGGGATTACAGGCGTGGTGTTATGATGTTATGTTAATGTTATAAAAACTAAAATGCCATTGCCTTTTACTTTTTCATGCATTAGCAACTGAAAGGTATTTTTATGATTTTTAACCTAATTGAAGGGGTTATTGCCTAATTCGCGGGCCTGTGGACGGTGAGTAATGGGCTAGTTCGTCATCTTACTCTTATGACGACAGGCCGTATCGACGGCGCGTTCGTGTTCCACGCACGCCTTAAAGAGATGTCAGCCAACTGGAAGGGTCCGCAAGGGCTGATGCCTGCCGGGGCTGCGGGATTGTTCGAAAAAGATACCGCGGCCCTGGAACACAAAGGGCTAAGAAGGAACATGGATGGGTTTTAGTCAGTACAAGTCTGACACTCCCTTCCGCTCCGCCCAGAGCGGGAGGAGTCATTTGCTGACTTCCCACCCGAAAAAAAATTAACTTTTGACCTAATAACATGAGCTGCAGGGGTCGATCTTGAAGATTAAGCAGCGCTTTCCTAATAAAATTAAGCCTAAGCCTAAGTTACTCCTTATATCAACAGCTATCTGCTAGTAAAAGTCCCGTCAAAATCGGTCCAGCCGTTTCGGAGATCACCCGGAACAAGTACACAGACAGACAAAAATTAAAAATAAATGTTTTTTTTTTTTGTTAGTACGCACGGTGACTAATCAAGTTAAACAAAACTAGTTTATACGGCTCTCTCATTGTACTATAAATCTATACAAAGCGAGGCCATATTTTACTGGGAATGTGTAGCCGTGTGGACTAATTAAAAAGTACCCACAGCATTTCCATTTATGAGATTGATAAGAACGTAATTAATTAGCATTGACGGGTGTTTTAACGACCTACGTTAATGGGTATAGATGAAAAATAAAGTACTCTCTCGTTGGTCTAGTGGTCGCAAGCGCGACTGCTGACCATGAGGTCTCGGATTCGATTCCCAGGTCGGGCTAAGTGTTATTAGGTTTTTCCATCTGGCGCATCTAAGTAGCAGACACAGAGTCTGGATTTGTGGCCGATTGATGGCAATAGGCCCCCTTATTTTCTCCCTTATCTTTAAAATGTAAATGTTTTCCATTTTTAGACATTTTGGAAACAGCTTTATTTGTAAAAAAATAATCCACAATTATTAAAAAAAAACCAACCAAGTTCAAGTCGTACTCGGGCATGACGGGTTCCGTACCATCAGCATCGGCAGCGGCAACAGAAATACACATTCTGTGAAAATTTTAACTGTCTACCTATTACGGATCATGAGATACAGCCGGCTGACAGACGGACGGACGGACAGCGGAGGCTTAGTAATAGTTGGTTGCTAAAAACAGTCACAAGTCAGAAAAAATCCGATACGGACTCAATATGTAAACAAACTATGTCAAGTGAAATGGAAAACCATTTATGCAGCAATTTTTTTTTTGATATCGCCACTCGCATTTCCAATGGTTAATTAATTATAAACTATTTTTTTTTATTAGCCTTGTATGTCCCACTGCTGGGCAAAGGCCTCCCCGATATCCTTCCAGGTACTCTTAAAAAACTAAATAAAAATCTCTCTTATTAAACTAATTATAATGTATTAATTAAAAACTATTAAATAAACTAACAACAAACTATAAAAGGGCATCGAAAAACTCCTCAACGCTATCAGCTGGTAATGTGTCCAAGAGACTGGCGGCGTTGCTACGTTGTATGGCAACACTTAGCCTCTGGCGAAAGTAAAAGCCAGCCCTTGGGTCACGGGAAGCGTCAACTAGGTGTTTCGACATTTCCTTAAACAGGCTATGAGCACACGGCCCCAGAGTTTCAACCCCACAAAGGTTTCTATATTTACGCCGCTTGAGGTTCTCTGCAGCCGCAGCGACAGTGCCAGCACAGCACGATGAGCTTGGAAGATGTGATGGCGCAAGAGTATCGACGCATATTGCGTCCCACACTAAAGGCCTACCCATCTTCCAAGGAAACGAAACACATGCCGTCCGGTCTTTTGCCATCATCGCGTGCCAAGCCATTTCTAATTAAGTAAGCACCTGATGTAATTAAAAATATGACTGTAGTTAACTTATCCAAATATTAATTGAGAAAAGCGAAAAGCTATTACACAATTGACGACTTCCATAATGATCAATCGGTGTACTAATTAACAAAGTATTATTATCATTGACATACATGTTACTATTCTGGAGGAGCTCGTGGATAAATAATAACAGCCGCTCGGATCAATCTTCAGGTTAAGCCGCGCTTGCCTAGGTTGGTCTGTGGATGAGCGACTACCCAATACATACCGAGTTTCCTCTGTGCCTCGGAAAGCACGTTAAACCGTTGGTCCTGGCTGTCATTTGTAGATCTTTGGCAGTCGTTACAGATAGTCAGTGGCCGGAAAGTCTGACAACCAGTCTTACCAAGGAGTATTGTATTACCCAGTACTGAGTTGTGGATTCAGCTGCATATGGTTAGACTGGAAGCTGACCCCAAAGATGCAAAGAAATAAATGACTTTAGGGACTTCACAACTGGCGAAATATGGGTGTAGTATTAGGTAGACCTCTGCCTACCCCTTCGGGGATTACAGGCTTGAAGTGTTATGTGAGAGAAAAAAAATCTAGAGCTTTCGGCACGGTGTCATATTTGAGAAGACCGAGGAGACATCAGGCGCAGAACCTGTTATTGTATTAGTATTTTAAACAGAGCACATCCTGCTAACACTATGACATCTGAAGTTTGTGAAGACCTTGCTCTATACCAGTGTTTCTCAGAGTGGTCCTGGTGGACCCCAGGGGTCAACGGGAGACTTGACGGCGGTCTACGTTGTAGGCGTGAAAAAAAATGGGGGTTCACAAGTTGTAAGTGGGGATCCTCGAAAATTTATTTGGTTTGGTTATTTAAAGAACAAAAATGTTGACTTGACTTGGCTTTATCTACTATCAATGTCAAAAAATTAAAAATAATGTATTTCCCTGAAAATGGTCGTAATTTTTTCTTGCAATCCTAACGGATAGCGCGAAATCTAAATATTGCAAAGTTTTTGGTTTTCCACGGGCTTGATAAAAATGCAGCAGGACCACTGAAACCAGAAACTTTTGAAAGTGGTCTACGAGAAAAAGTCGTTTGTATAGAGTATAGGTCTCTATAAGAACGACATCGGTAAAAAAAAATGAAAAAAAAATAGATTGATGAAAAAAAAAAAATATTATGACTAGCTAGTTACGGCGTGTGCTAAATTCAAAATATTATTGTGTTTTCGTTCTTTCATGCATTTTTCAAACTCGTGACCTGCAACTTGCTGACACATCTTTGTTAACAGTGACATCGCCTTTGTCTCGTAGCCTTAAAGTCCGTTTTCGTAGTTCAAACTGACGTGGTTGATCTTACCACACTGGAATGTTTTGAAAACAATCTTGCTGACATTACGGTACGGTTTGATGGTAACAGAGGAATGGCCATTCATACGGAGTTATTATCTGATCGAAATTTCAACAGAGATGGCCTTGATCAAGTAGCATACCCAACGCACGAGAAGACGGGACAGAATGGTTACCGAGGGACTGTAAAAGAAGTGTTAAAATCAAAAGTCATCATCATCTGCCTAGCCTTTTCCCAACTATGTTAGGGTCGGCTTCCAGTCTAGGTCTAAGTCTGGAGCGACTGCCTATTTGACCTCCACAACCTAGCTAGTACTAGGTAATACGATACTCCGTGGTAAGACTAGTTGTCAGACTTTTCGGGCCACTGACTACCTGTAACGACTGTCAAAGATCTACAAATGACAGCCGGGACCAACGGCTTAACGTGCTTTCTGAGGCACGGAGGAAACTCGGTATGTAATGGTTGGTCACCCATCCACAGACTAATCTAAGAAAGCACTGCTTAACCTAAAGATCGATCCAAGTGGCTATTATTAGCCACGAGCTCCTCAAATCTGAAAAAAAAAACGCCCGCCCCTCTTCGATACCTCCCAGTGTTTTAGCTGAGAACAAGAGGAGGAACAAACTCCTCAGCAAGTTAGCAGATTCAATAACCAGATGCGCTGATGGCATTCAGAAGACCTCGGATACGACCTGGTTGAGACTCGCGCAGACCGGGGGATAATGGCACCACTGGAGCAGGCCTATACTCAACAGTGAGTGGAACAAGGCTGCCGATGATGATAGTAACAGCTCGGGACATAGACCTTCTTCCATTGTGTGAAAGAGAGTGGGCCGTTATTCACCATGCGCGTTCAATGAGGATTGGTGGACCTACATATCTACATATCTTCGATTTGTCGGTTCTCGAGATCTAGAGCCAAGTTACGTTGTTGCATAGTTCAGGCTTCCCAGAATTTCAGTTCCATAAAAATACCATGACAAAATTCGCTAAATTAAAGTGAGGTCTAGTACTAGTCAAGTCTTGAACATCGCCGCAGAGTTGCCAGGCTATCGGTTACATTACGGAGAATGTACAAAATTTAAAAACTGTAACATGAAAAATCACAAAGTTTTAAGGTTGTTCTGTCGCCCGGTTGTCCGCACAAAAAAGTGGTCACCACGCAGCGCGCCTCCATCGTCGTCATTGATAATAATAATTAGGCGGTGCCTAAATGATTGCGATAGGTACTTAATGTCGCTCGGTGTCCAACTTGTAACTTTTTAAAATATTTTTGGCACAAAATATAACATGGTTTAAAAATTATTGAAATCGATTCAGTTACTTATTCTGAACAAACTATATTTAGGTTTCGCATATACCTAAAAATAATGTTGTATTAGTAATAACATACGCGCATCGGTTACATTACGGAGAATGTAACCGATGCGCTTTGGAATAACACAATCTAATTCACCCATCCCCATTCTATCATCGGGCGAGCAGAGACACGGCGAAGCGTCACCGATATATGGTTGAAGTTCCACGAACATGAACAAAGCGCTGTACTTCCCACATTTATTGTGCGAATCGCCAGTATGTGCATTTTACTGCCGGATTCGCTGTCTTCCGGCCTATAATCTGGATCGATTCATAGTCCGAGTGAATCGGTTTCTTCTAGGCAAGCGTGCTCCACCTAAGACCGCGTCATTGCTTCACATCAGGCGCATTGCGACTAAACGCAAGCCTGTTTAGTGCAAAAAAAAGAAAAATAAACGCCTCGCCTTTTGTCTTTTCAATCGTCCCTCTCTTGAGTTAAAAAAAAGCTGTGTCGTTAGTCTAGTGGTCGCAAGCGCATCTGCTGAGCGTGGTGGTCCGTAAATTCAACTCCTGGGTTTGGACAGAACCGCAGAGTGTTATAGAATGAATCTTTAGATAAAGAAAATATCAAGTGTTTGTGACCGTTTATTATTTATAAAGGGTGTAAATATACCCTTAACGAAGCCGAAAGGCACTTGTTCTCCCCATCTTTGCGATGATTTTTTTGTTCCAGACCATACCTGGGAACCTTCTAGTTACGGAGATGTTCACAAGTTTTTTTTATTTATTTATTTATTTAAACTTCATGTAGAAGAGTGGTACATAGGCGGACTTAATGCCACAAGGCATTCTCTACCAGTCAACCTTTGGGTCAAATAGGATAGCATTGTGATAGAGTACAAAAAAATATATAAGAAAAAAAATCCAATTTGTTAACATAGATTGATATACATAAATAGGTACATACCAATACACATATATACAGTAAAATTAAATAAACTAATATATATTATAATACATACAAATAGTCCAAATACGAGAAACCTTATAATAATTACTATGACTACTAACTAATATCTAGCTTGTGAGCAATTTAGTCTGATTTCAAATAGTACTTTCGAACTGTTCTTTTGAAAGCCATTTTTTAATGTAAGATTTTTACTTTACACACATCCACGACCCCCGTACTATTCAATCCATCCATCAGCACAATGCTTTGAGTGCATTCCATCGAGTCCTACCTTAAAACGTGTTTTATCATCCCAAAAAAAAAGTCGATTTCAGCAATAATTTTTGCGTAAAGTTACTTAGTTTGATGTACAGAATGCTTGGTTGCCGGCTGTGTGAAGGGTCTGTTTACACCCTGTATATTATACAGGTATAACTAGCGAATGGTATTTCTCTGTTAAACAGTGATAGCCTAGTGGTGTGACCGACAGACTGCCAAGTCATAGGAGTTAGAACCGAAGACAAGCACCTTCCATTTTTCGGATTCATGTGCGTATTGTATAATTATCACTTGCTTCGGTGAAGGAAAACATCGTGAGGAAACCAGCATGCCTGAGAGATATTTCTCGACGGCATGTAAAGTCAAGTCAGAGGCCCATGGGCTGCAGAAAAACTGACACCAGGTTAGGCACTAACCACACGAAAAAGAAAAAGAAGACTATATCCTCTTGCTAACCTTTTGTGGAATTCATCCTTACCCTATCTATGTTGGAGTCAGCTTCCAGTTTAGCAAACATAACGTCTTCTCGAATCGAGGTCTCAGATTTTGTCCGACCTACGTAGCAACCAGGACAGGTCTTTCGCCACCTTATCTTTATACACACTTTGAGCTCAAGTTGGACGCTGCCGATCCAATTTGGCTAGATGGGGTATAATCGACTCATCTCGGAACAATGCGAGAGTGGAGCAACACAGGATATGCCACGCCTTCTCTCCTGTCCGTCGTGCACAACTAATTGCACCTTCCAGGACTTGAATGATGCAAACGACAGAACACAGCCAAACCAGTATAGACCTCCACATCCCGAGATAAGATGTTAAATGATTTAAAAAATTAAGATCAATCCACAGTTCTATTGAGCCTGTTTATCTGAACAACCTCTGGTGCTATTTGAGTGCTTTATCACTGTTATCAGTGGTAAATACAGAGTGTGATAAAATCTCTTATCACTGGGTTTTGGTCGTGTTATGTTAGCATGGTATTTAGTGCTGGAGGATTATTAGCTTGGCTGTATGTTTCGGAAAATAATGGGATTAGGAGCAGCCTTTAGTCGTAATGGCTCTGAAATTTTAATCATGTTGATCTGACCTGCTGTCTTGTATGGATCAGAATGGATGGCCCAAGCCACAAAAGGGATGAATGAAAGGCATTTGCATGTGGCGGAGATGAGAATGCTAAGGGGAATGTGTGGTGTTACGCGAATGGATAAAATAAGAAATGAGCATATAAGAGGAAGTCTGAAAGTGGCGCCGGTGACTGAAAAGTTGTGTGGTAATCGGTTGTCGTGGTATGGGCATGTGATGCGGAGGAATGAGGAAAATGTTGTGAGGAAAGTTTTGAGTATGAATGTGGATGGGTATATGAGTAGAGGAAGACCAAAGAAACGATGCATAGACTGTGTAAAGAATGATATGGCAAGAAAGGAGGTGTCTGATGAGATGACGAGTAATAGAGAAGTATGGAAGAAGAAGACATGCTGCGCCGACCCCAAATGAATTGGGATAAGGGCAAGAGAATAATGATGATGATGTTGATCTGACGTTTTCTGGTCAGTCAGCTCTGCTGCCACCATGATGACTTGATTATAGTTTAAGCTTGTGTCGAACCACTAGTGCTCGTCATACCTGGCGTCATGGAAAATCCTGCATCACGCCAGCAGAGTTACCCGTGCGATTAACATGTCATCATCTGCCTAGCCTTTTCCCAAATATTATGGGGTCTGATGTCCGTATGATGGGGAACTGAATACCGCGACTGCCTATCTGACCTCCACAACCCAGTTTAAAGCTCCCGTGGGTTCCGTACATAACGGGAGCGAAGCCGCGGGCCAAAGCGAGTAGACTATATTTAAAACTAGATTACGCACGCGGCTTCGCCCGCGTGGAGTTCGATAATTGTCCTACGGGATTATACTACCGGAATAAAAAGTACCCTAGTTGTAGTATCCAGGTTATAAACTATCTGTGTGCGAAATTTCATCCAAATCCGTTCAGTACTTTTTGCGTGAAAGAGTATCAAATATCCATCCATCCACACAAACTTTCGCATTTATAAAAGTAGGACGTTCCCGTGGGTTATTTCTAATAACAATTTACGAGTGAAGCCGCGGGCAGGACTTAGTATTGCAATAAAAATGGCTTCACAACTCTACGTGCTATCCAAAGTAGAATCAGCTGTTATTTTAGCTGTTCATTTTATCGGCATTTCTTTCAAGAACATCAGAACCGCCGTACGTGACAAAATGGACATTTTTACGTACATAAGCGTCTTGAATTTTAATTTTAAAAGTATCTTCAGCGTGACCAATCAAGAATGAGTGGTTGGAACGGCTTTATTGGCGTCGAATGAGGAGTTTGTGAGTTCGACCTCATAATTCAATTCTTTATTGCATAGCACATGTTTTACAAGATCTAAAATAATATTATAGTTCACATGGTTGTCGGGCGCAACTATATTATACACTACAAGCTGTTGACCACGACCTTCGTCCGTCTGAAATTATTATAAAAAATTTACTTCGCTTTGTAACAGATTTTGTCACCAATTTCTAAGGTTTAATTTTTTTTTGCTCGGAACCGTCATCTTTTTTACTAAAATAAAAGTAGCTTAAGTTACTCCTTATAACATCAGCTATCTGCAGTCCCGTCTAAATCGGTCCAGCCGTTCCGGAACGAACTGACAGGCAAAAAGTTAAAAAAATGTATTTTTGTTATAAGTACCGTATACATTCAGTATTGAAATTACAAGCAGACACTATTTATGTTATGTTTTATTAATGTTGTCATAACATCACGCCTGTAGTCCAAGAAGGGTTAGGCAGAGGTGAGTTAGAACATCTACATTTTGCCAGTCATATAAGTTCGGTTTGATACGGACGGGACGACTGTTGCTACTATCATCTGCCTAGCCTTTTCCCAACTATGTTGAGGTCGGCTTCCAGTCTAACCGGATGCAGCTGAATACCAGTATTTTACGTGGAGCGACTGCCTGTCTGACCTCCTCAACACAATTAGTACTGGGTTAAACGATACCCCTTGGTAGGACTGGTTGTCAGACTTTCGGGCCACTGACTATCTGTAACGGCCATCAAAGATCTACAAATGACAGCCGGGACCAACGGAATATGAACCACTGACCAACCTAGACAAGCCCTGCAGAGCCACCCCCTGTTATTATTTCGCCATGAAGATGGACGGCGTCGCCGAAGCGGTCTAAGGCGCGAATTACACAGAAGCGGTGTAAGGCGAAGGCGCGGCGCAGGCATGATGCCGCTTCAAAACCTTTTCATACAAAATGTATGTAGGCGACGTGTCGTGAATTACACTCAAGCGGCGCGGCGCAGACACGCCGTTCTTTCATTTCCCTATAAATTCCACGCCTGCGCTGCGCCTGCGCCGCGCCTTCACCTTACGCCGTTTCTGTGTAATTCGCGCCTAAAAGGAGGCGTGACGAGTTGGGCGTGTACCGAGGGGGTTAGTTCCAGGTGGCGAGGGATAAGAACTGCTGGAAGGCTTTCAAATTCAAAGAATGTATTTCGGGTGGAGGCTTATACAAGGTGTAAACGGACCCTTCACGAAGCCGTTTACCAAGCATTCGGTACATCAAATACAACAAAAGATAACCATGCGTGCTACGCGCTACCCTCGGATTAGAAGACTTACTTACCTGGCCACCACCAGTCACCTTCGCTCTGGGAACTACAGGATAGTGGTTTTCTTTAGGCGGTCTAAAATTTAACACGCGCTCGATGTCGAGAACTCACGCCAGTCCTCTACTGGGGTGATTCTAAAATTCTATATTAAATATACAACATTAGTTTTAGTATAAGCGAAACCTGACACACGTATCTAGTATTTTTATGTAAAGAATCTATGTACAAAATTTCAAAACTGTATCACGAAAAATCACAAAGTTATAAGCTTGTTCTGTTACCTAGTTGTCCGCACAAAAACGCGGTCACCACGCAGCGCGCGCCTCCAGCGTCGCCTTGAGCTCATTGATAATAATAATTTGGCAGTAGGTACCTAAATTATTGCGATAGTTAAAAGTTGGATACCGAGCGACTTTGAGTACGCTCGGTGTCCTACTTTTAACTTTTTTAAATATTTTTGGGAAAAATATAACAGGGTTTAAAAATGATTGGAATCGATTCAGTTACTTATTCTGAACAAACTGTATTCAGGTTTCGCATATACTAAAAATAATGTTGTATACCCTCTCTTCTGAGTTTATTTTACCGGCTGATCCCTAACCGTTACAACTAAGTAACTCTACGCAAAAATTATTGCTGGGAAATGACTTTTTTGAGGTGAAAAATCACGTTTTACGGTAGAAATCAATGTAACGCACTCAAAACATTGTGCTGATGGATGGATTGAATAGTACGGGGGTCGTGGAGGTGTTTAAAGTAAAAATCTTACATTAAAAACTTGTAAAAAAGTGGGAACTTTGACCCCCAATATCTCCGTAACTAGAAGGTTCCCAGGTATGGTCTAGAACAAAAAACAAAATCGCAATGACGGGGAGAACAAGTGCCTTTCGGCTTCGTTAAGGGTCTTGTTACACCCATCACCTATTATAGAGATAGTAACATAGTCCTTAAAAACGAAGAGTTAGTAAACAACACGAAACGATGACACATGTTAGTGACAGCAGTGCACCACAAAAGGACAGTCCATTCTGCCAGCAATCATTGTTAGGACCCTGTTAGGGCTGGCCATAACACGATCCACCATCGATGCTGGGCGCTTGCACTTTATTGTCTAAAAACAATCTACACGCGCCGTCGGAAACACTACTGACACACTGCAACGAAACGAGTTTCCTGCCCCCGTAGCATCACCACCGTAGACAAGGATTTCTTTGACGGAAGAATCGACAAAATGACAGATAGTGCAAAGAAATCTGCCATTGTGTCGACTCAATCTGTTATTTTGTCGATTCTTCCGTCAAAGAAATCCTTGTCTACAGTGGTGATGCTACGGGGGCAGGAAACTCGTTTCGTTGCAGTGTGTCAGTAGTGTTTCCGACGGCGCGTGTAGATTGGGGGCTGGACGCATTATTGAATTGGACACAAAGTACTCCATACGACGCTTGCGAATAATTTTCGCACAAGCTGCATGTGTAGAAGATGGTACAGAATGCTCTAAAGAGTTTTTGGCCAGCAGTGGGACGGTAAAGGCAATAAAAAAAATAATATTGTATACCTAACCTATAAATTATATTCCCTTCAACCGTATAACAAACCTTTGTACAGTTTACGATGACTTACCCGTGGTCTACGTGACCAACAATACTCAGGACCCGACACAAGGACCCGACACATGTACTGCATATTAATGCGAAGTTTCCTCATGACATTATCTTGTACCTGTAGGTAGTGTATCGATCATTACATAAGTTTTATTTTATTATAGGTTGTTATGATGGGTATACAACATTATTTTTAGTATATGCGAAACCTGAATATAGTTTGTTCAGAATAAGTAACTGAATCGATTCCAATCATTTTTAAACCATGTTATATTTTTTCCCAAAAATATTTAAAAAACTTAAAAGTTGGACACCGAGCGACTTTAAGTACCTATCGCAATAATTTAGGTACCTACTGCCAAATTATTATTATCAATGAGCTCAAGACGACGCTGGAGGCACGCGCTGCGCGGTGACGGCGTTTTTGTGCGGACAACTAGGTAACAGAACAAGCTTATAACTTGCGATTTTTCATGCTACAGTTTTGAAATTTTGTACATAGATTCTTTACATAAAAATACTAGACACGTGTATCAGGTTTCGCATATACTAAAACTAATGTTGTAGTCTGAACGGCCCAAATCGAATCGCCCGCGGAGCATTCGACTGTAAACAAATATCGTTTACGTTCCAATGGTGTGTGGTAAAAATTTGTAAACAAAAAACTACATCAAGTACATTCGAGTGCAAAGGTTGAAATCTATACTAATATTATAAAGTTTGTTTGTTTGCTTGAAAACGCTAATCTCAGGAACTACTGGCTATATAACATCACGCTACGACCAATAGGAGCGGAGCAGCAATGAAAAATGTTGCAAAAACGGGGAAAAATCCAAACGCAGGCGAAGTTGCGCGGGTCAGCTAGTAAAAGATATAATCTATAAGGGTTCGGTTTTTTTGCCCTTCGCCTACGGAACCCTAAAAAGTACTAGACTGGCATGAATTCAAGGTGGTATTTTAACTGTTCTGGATCTTTTTAATTTCTTAGTCCTAGCCTTCTGGTATTGTAAAGTATTTTTTTCTAAACTGTAAAAAAGTACTAGGCTGTTATGAATTGCATGATAGCATCATGCATTCTTATTTATGACAACCAGCCCTCGTAGCATGACCACCGTAGACAACGGATTCTTTGACGGAAGAATCGACAGATTGTGTCGACGCAATGACAGATTTCTTTGCACTATCTGTCATTTTGTCGATTCATCCGTCAAAGAAATCCTTGTCTACGGTGGTCATGCTACGGGGGCTGGTGTTCATTTTGGAAAAAAAAAGAAAAAAGAAGATGAAAAGAGACAAAAATTGAAAAGAGTATGCTTGGATGGTTTAGTCATGTTGAGAGGATGAGTGAAAGGCGACTAACAAAAGGTATTTATAAGGCAGATGTGAGTGGCAACGCCGGGAGGGGACCCCCTAGAAGGACATACGCTGACCGTAATGGTGAGGTTCTTCAGAAAGGTCCGTAGTACTTGCAACCGGCGTGCGTGTATGACCAGATGTATGAACGTGGACGAGGCAAAAGGAGTATGTAAGGATCTTAGCAGGTGGCGTTCTGTGGTTTCTGCCTACCTCCATTGCAAAAAGGCGAGTGTTTAGTTATGTACATATGTATTTATTGATCTAAACGAAACTGTCTCGAGGACAAAATATTCAATACTTCCAAAGCTGGTCTATTTTCAACAGGAATCCGTCTGCAAACGTCTGCTCTCTGCCAAGAAGGCAGCGTCTAAATAAGGAAGAAATAGCAACTTTTTTTTTTCTATAACACGCCAGTAGCACATAGCACGCCGTGTCTGGACTTGGGACTGGGAAGCACCATGGTAGCCCGCGAATTTCAAATTTTCTTACATTTTTTTGCAATTTGCAGGTCAGTGTCAGGTTGCATCATCACTACATAGTATAAAACAAAGTCGCTTCCCGCTGTCTGTCTGTCCCTAATACATAGCTTAGATCTTTAAAACTACGCAACGGAGTTTGATGCGATTTTTTAAATAGATAGAGTGATTCAAGAGGAAGGTTTATATGTATATATTGCACCTGTGCGAAGCCGGGGCGGATCGCTAGTGTTGAATAAAATATGATTTGCGACCGTAACAAATATAGCTTTACAGAGATAATCTTTAAATAAATAAATAAAATTAAAATGTCTGTTTGTAATATCAAAATAACAGCTTTTTACTGAATACATATGAAAGTATATAGTACGGTATTTATAACAAAAACACATTTTCATCAATTTTTGTCTGTCTGTCTATTTGTTCCGGCTAATCTCAGAAACGACTGGACCAATTTTGACGGGACTTTTACTGGCAGATAGCTGATGTCATAAGGTGTAACTAAGGCTTGTCAATCAATACTATCCTATAAGTTCATTTAACCCCACTGAATGATTTTTTAATGAAATAGTAATTCAATGGGCTCTTATTTTCGCCATTATGCTCTGAGTAATAAAGTTGAAAAGTGGTGGACGTGGACCGTCCGTCACGCGGTAGTACCTACCATTTTCACTCAAGCACATCCAATCTGCTCTTGACCGGCTTTTAAAATCTGCATCTTACTCGCGCAATGATGTAATTTACGCGAGTTCATTTTCCAACACGTTTTGAATCTTATTGATTCATATGACGGTTTCCTTGTGATTTTCCTCTACCGTTTGATTGAGTGCCTTTATTTAAGTCGATGTGCAACCGAGATTTGCATTGCATCCGGCTTTACGTATAGTCAATCTATCTATAGGTTGGAAGGCAAATCGTATGGCACACATGTGACTAAAAGAGTGATGAATCTATACTAATATTATAAAACTGAAGAGTTTGTTTGTTTGGTTGACCGCGCTAATCTCAGGAACTACTGGTTCGATTTGGAAAAATCTCTTAGTGTTGGATAGCGCATTTATCGAGGTCGAAGGTCGCGGCTACAGCTAGTAATAAATAAATGTTGATGGATGGACAGGGAGAGGAAGACCAAAGAAAAGATGGATGGATGGTGTGAGGAATGGCATGAAGTAAAAAGTAGTAAATGGTAGCGTGTCGATTGACAGGGAAGAATTGAAGAAAAAAACGTGTTGCATCGACACCAAGTAACATGGGACAAGGGCAGGAAGATGATGAATCCATCTATAGGTACATCTACCGGAGGTGTCGTCGGTATGCAATGGGTGGTTAATGGTCACCCATCCGTGAACCTCCTTCGACATTCATTGCTTAGTCTCTTAGCCTTGCTTAATAGACCCGTGCGGCTGTTATTATTTAGCCACGACCCCTGGTCTTCCTTCATCTCATGCATCTGCCAGCCGTTTCCCCAACTATAAGTTGGAATCGGATGCAGCTGAATACCAGTATTTTACATGGGCGTTTCTCTACAGGGTGTAAACAGACCCTTCACATAGCCGTCAACCAAGCATTCTGTACATCAAACTAAGTAACTTTACGCAAATTGCTGGGATCGCCTTTTTTTTTGGGGTGAAAAATCACGTTTTAAGGTAGGACTCGATGGAAAGCACTCAAAGCAATGTACTGATGGATAGATTGAATAGTACGGGGGTCGTGGAGGTGTGTAAAGTAAAAATCTTACATTAAAAACTTGTGAAAAATTTGGAACTTTGACCCCCAATATCTCCGTAACTAGATGGTTCCCAGGTATGGTCTAGAACAAAAAAAATATCGCAAAGACGGGGAGAACAAGTGCCTTTCGTATATTTTAAGGGTCTATTTACACCCTTTATACAGGGTGGAAGGGACACATCGAAGCACAAACGGTTACCAGGTATTCAGCACAGCATTCCGAGCCATGTAGAAGTTAGACATCGGTATTTCTTTTTTTAAATCTGCTGACCGTGTAGGTATTGCACTTTTGTAGGAAACAGCTGTTTTTTTTTTTAATTACTGTCGAAAAATTTCTATTTGGGGAGTTCGGAATGATGTAAGTACCAGTGGCGAAGGTTCCATACAACTCGATTCCTACCGGCTTCCCTTTGAAAAATGGCACAGTCAGTATTCTATAGACAAATAATATAATCACATTAAAGATTATGTACTCCGGCTTACCTCTTACAAAAATTGACCCTTCGCTACTGGTAAGTACTGAACACGTGGTAACTGTTTGTGCGTCGATATCGCTTCCACCCTCTATTAAATAATAATGTCTTAAATAAGCGAAAAATCTAGTCCAAATCTCGTTAAATCCTTGACACAGATGCATGCATGCGTACGAATCAATTGTCATTTTTTGTTTGTTTGTTTGTTTTTACGTCCTTATTCATTGACAGCAATTGGTCCCAAGGTCGGGAGTTAAACTGATGCGTCTAATTGTGCAGTAAATGTAAACTTTATGGTTCATTGTTCATTGAATAACTAGCTTACAGCCGCTGCTTTCCACTTTTGTTATGGTCCCGTACCTCGTTCTCTAAAAAACGGAACCCTTATAGGATCACTCGCATGTCTGTCAGTCCGTCTGTCACAGCCAATTTACTCCGAAACTATTTGACCGATTGAGTTGAAATTTGGTACACATATGTATATCGGTGACCCAAAGAAGAACGTGTAACGTAAATTAATTAATTTTAAACATGGGGCCCACTTTTGGGGCCCACTTTTGGGTTTGTTACATATAAAATGAAAGGGCTCATTGTAAGCATCTCAAATATATTTTTTTATAATTTTAAGAGAAATAGTTTTGAAGTTATTTAAGAAAATAGGCGAAAATTGACCATTCCCCCCTTAACTCCGAAACTAAGGGCCGAAAATGTTGAATATTTTGTCTAAAATAACGACTTTAAACACTTCACCAGTACAACCTTCATCGTCTGTCTCACTTCTGCCCAACTATGCTGTGATAGCCCAGTGGTGTGCGTGTGACCCGACTGCCAAGTCATACGTCTCAAGTTCGAACCCAAGACACGCACCTCTGATTTTTCGGATTCATGTGCGAATTGTATAATTATCACTAGCTTCGGTGATGGAAAACATCGTGAGGAAATCAGCGTGCCTGAGAGATATTTATCGACGGCATGTAAAGCCAAGTCAGAGGCCCATAGGCGGTAATAAAACTCTGACACCAGTTTAGGCACGATAAAGAAATAATCATACATTTTTATCTTAACCAACTATGTATAATTTAAATACAACGTGTTTTTTTTATATCCCATAACTCTAGGGTTATATTCTATAAGTAAAAACAATATAAAAAGTCCTAGAATATGTGATCCAAAAATGCATAGTTTCGAAGATATCATCAATCATAATTAATTTAAGTTTCATTGATAAATACGAATAATTAATTTTCATTCAAACCAATTTATTTATTTTTCTCCCACAAATATTAATATGAACACAGTATTCAACAATTTTGAAGATGAGACAGGAGCATAATAATTATTAATAATTACATAATCATTCATATTTAAAGCTAAGAAAATAAATGCGACGTTGTCATATTTCACGTAAGGGTATTTTACATTAATAATCGTTACTGTCGAATTATTTTGGATGAAGAATGAAAACAACAAAAAATGATAATTCATATTTTATGCCAGTTGATTCTTTGATAATTATAGTCTCAGTTCAAACCCTTGAGTTATGTAAAATAAAATAAAAAAAACACGTAATCCCCTAACTCCGTTACATAATCAGACTGATAATTCAGCAACATCCATTGCGTTATTTTTCTGTTGAGTAAAAGAATTTTCCAAACACACAATACATCCTTTCCTTACTTAAGTGCGAAAATAAGTTTGTTTGCTTGTTACCTTTTCACGCCTAAACCACTGAACCGATCATCCTGAAATTTTGCATATATGTTGTCAGGTGTACAGAAACGGACTTAGGGTACCTTTCATCCCGAAAAAAAAATCTGTTTCCGAGGAAAACAACAATAACGTTCTTATTATAATAGATGGCGCCACTTGTCTTTCGAATCATAATTGAATTATATTATTACAAGCAGAGAGAGAGCCCGAATTGATTGTCAAATTCTAAATTAACGCGAGCGAAGTCGCGGACAAAAGCTAGTATTATAAAGAGTGTAAGAGAGAGAGAGAGAGAGAGTGTGTGAGTGTACCCTTAACAAAGCCGAAAGGCACTGATTCTCCCCATCTTTTCGATATTTTTTTTTGTTCTAGACCATACCTGGGAACCTTCTAGTTACGGAGATATTGGGGGTCAAAGTTCCAACTTTTTCACAAGTTTTTTTTTAAATACATGTTTTTAATGTACAATTTTTATTTTAAACACCTCCACGACCCCCATACTATTCAATCCATCTATCAGCACAATGCTTTTGGTACTCCATCGAGTCCTACCGTAAAACGTGATTTTACACCCCAAAAAAATGTCGTTTCCCAGCAATAAATTTTTGCGTAAAGTTACTTGGTTTGATGTACAGAATGCTTGGTTGACGGATTCGTGAAGGGTCTGTTTACACCTTGTATAAAGCAAAACATCTTATTGTATTGCTGATGTGAAAGGGGAGATTGTTTCATTAAGGTACCAACAACATACGTTTATCCTTTCTTGCTCAAACCTCATTACCAGAACATTCCTCAACTCAATGAAAATGTTTGAAATAACACATTAATTGTGCGCAGGAAATTACTAAACGCAGTTCTAAATGCTCACATATTTGAACTGTGTAGTTATGTAAACATGTAGGTTAGTTAGGCAATGGTTTTACTCAGTAAGAATAAAACCACCCTACTACCTTTGTTCAGCGATCTCTCGCGTCCAAGCCATGGTCCGGAGCGAGAGGGAATGGGAAGCCCTCACCTCCTTCTGCGAAGCAGTTATGCTAGTGAAGGAGGTGGCGGAACGTGAGAGGGAAAGAGCCTCACGTCCCAGCCGCCGCGGGAGACGCCCTGCCGCGGGTCACGTGGTGGCCCCCGGCCACCGTAGGCGCGGGCCTGTGGACGGCGAGTTATGGGCTAGCTCGTCGTCCGGCCGTCTTATGACGACAGGCCGTGTCGAAGGCGCGTTCGTGTTCGTGGAGGAGCTCGTGGCTAAATAATAACAGCCGCTCGGGTCGATCTTTAGGTTAAGCCGTGCTTGCCTAGGTTGGTCTATGGATGTGTGACCGCCCATTACATACCGAGTTTCCCCCGTGCCTCGGAAAGCACGTTAAGCCGTTGGTTCCGGGTGTCGTTTGTAGATCTTTGACACTTGTAAGGTAGTCAGTGGCCCAAAAAGTCTGACAACCAGTCTTACCAAGGGGTATCGTATTACCCAGTACTAACAGGGTTGTGGAGGTCAGCTAGGCAGTAGCTCCATGTAAAATACTGGTATTCAGCTGCATCCGGTTAGACTGGAAGCCGACCCTAACATAGTTGGGAAAAGGCTAGGCAGATGAAAAAAAGTTCGGGTTTTAATTTGCTACCCAATAACATAGTAAAGGTCTTTTGACTTGCAGTTGGAAAATTACAGTTTGAGTGGTTGACATTATAAAGCACTTATCATCATTACTATTGAACAGCCCACCTCGTAATTACATTACCACCGTTAAGTTGAATGTCACTTAAGCGTCATAAAACGACAAGGTCTATTTGTCTACGTGACACTTATTTCCTCTATCTTCTTATAGCTTTCATGTACTTGAATTTTTGTCAAAAGTGGTGCTTTCCGAGCCAAGTGTCTCCGTTGGTCCCGGCTGTCATTTGTAGAACTATGACCAGTTGTTAATGTCTGATAATCAGTCATTAGCGTCGATAGGACAAGGCTTGGCCGATGGTGGTTGGTGATAGTCTTTTTACCTCGACCACGTTCACGCATCTGGTTATACACGCACGTCGGTTGCGAGTACGCAGCTGACCTTTCTGAAGAACCTCACCAATAAGGCCAGTGTATGTCCTTTTAGGGCGTCTCCTCCCGGCGTTGCCACTCACACCTGCCTTGTAAATACCTTTTGTTAGTCGCCTTTCATTCATCCTCTCCACATGACCAAACCATCTAAGCATACTCTTTTAAATTTTTGTAATTCACAAAATTTATTGGGTATTTATGGTATTGTCAAAAGTGGTAAAGCAAATACTTGGTTGACTACACTCGTTACTATTCTCGTCAACCCTACATCCTGATTTCCGGCTCATACCGTCAACAGTAATTCATAGTTAATTTTAATAATGATTGCCCACCATTATCTGACTAAGTGCTAAGCATAATGCACATCAAAATTAATGAATTTCCGGTTCATATTGCGACAGCGGTTTCCGTGAATTTTTAAACAGTCGCGCAGTGTCCTTTTACATATTTAGAGCTTTTCGAAGAACAAAATCTGTTATTTTTTGTTGCCATGAACAAATGCCTCATTCATCATTTTCACTGCTTTATCGGGGCCGGCTTCCATTCTAACCGGATGCAGCTGATTACCAGTATTTTACATGAAATTAATGCCTATATGACCTCCTTCTTGTTCTTTCGTGGCGCTGGTACGACTTGGTTAGATTTCCCGGGTTCAGTATGTGGCCACGTTAAGGATGATTTCCACCAAACGGCTCGCATCGCATCGAATCGGAACGGATTTTACAATCTTTAAACGATATTAAATCGTGTACACAGTATTTTTAGTCTATATTACCACGCCGCGCACAGCAGCTTGACCGTGAGCGTCTTCAGCGACACGCGATTGTAGCCGAAAGTATGCTGCGTCGCGCTATCGGCTCCGTTCGCCTGTCGTCGTATCCGATCGGATACCTTCGAAAATTATAACACGTCAAGTCAACAAGATAGGAATGAGACTATTTGACTAGGCACAAAAACGGTACGGAACCGATCTTGTGCGTCGACATCCTGCCGGACGCGATCGGCTGTCGCCGCATCCATTCGTATCCTTTCCGATCCGATGTGATGCAAGCCGTTTGATGGAAATCATCCTTTAAACGCGGCGTCTTGGCATCTTTTAGGTCTTCTAAAGCGCAGGTGTTGGGACTGTGTGTCGGAAGGATCTTCAATTCTCCATTTCGACAAATTGTGTTTACAGCAGCCGACTTGGATACGCAATCGGTTAAGTGCTTTCCAAACAGGCCACCGCAGATCACGTTCCGGAAGCAAATGCTCCTGGGGTTTAACTAAATCGGGAGGTGGTGATATATGGCCTCCATAACCCAGTTACTACATAAACCGATACATCTTGGGTATGTTGTCAGACTTTCGGGATTCTAACTACCCACAGCTATCAAAAATACAAATGACAGCCAGGTGTTAGGACCAACAGTTTATGTGCATTCCGAGGTACCTACAGCCCCCGTAGCATGACCACCGTAGACAAGGATTTCTTTGACGGAAGAATCGACACAATGACAGATTTCTTTGCACTATCTGTCATTTTGTCGATTCTTCCGTCAAAGAAATCCTTGTCTACGGTGGTCATGCTACGGGAGCTGGTCTCGTTTGGTAATTTTCGGTCACTCATCAACAGACTGACCTCTCCTAGCGTTGCTTATCATTGAAGATTGACCCGTGCGGCTAGTATTCTTTAGCCACGGGTTCGTCACATTGGTTTTTAGAGGGGCTATGAGTACTTACTTAGTTTTTTTTTTAATGGCATCTCGCTCAAGTCGCAGGTCTACCTGTGAGGCTGGCTTCTGCTTAACTGGACTATCCTGTGGGTGCCTTGAGTGTAAGGCCTCCAGCCAGGGGCGAATAACTTACAAACTAAGCGACAGCGCGCTAAGGGCACCCCTTGTGGGGTACGACCCTCGGCTTAGGGCGTCGCTGGTGAGGCAAAGGGACAGGCTGGATCTGACTGATATCATTATTTAAGGGCTCAATTAAAACTACTGGCTCAGCATCACGGGCTGGCTCGAGCAAGGGTCAGGAGGGGCGCAACTACTTAGATTGCATCAGCCTTACTTATGGACCAGCTTACGAACAAAGCACCATCTATCTAGACTTCTAAGAAACTCATTTCAGTACGGTAATAGAACCGAACAACATTCTACACATCCAAATCGGTCCATCAGTTCTCTATGTAGGTGTATAAAACATACATACAACATACGAATGGAAGGTCGAATTTTAATGTGCACTGTCCCGCTTATTCATGACGTAAGTTTATATGAGCGTAAACTCGTGTCCACAGATATAGATAGACCCTCGCGTCATTTACTCAAGGAGGTGGGCAGAATTTATAGTGTAGTAACTAGTGTTCCATGGTTTATGGCCATCTCCATGAGAATGCGTTCTACATCACCCATACAGCTTCATACAATGTGCATCATTACATAATCATTTTCTATTTGGTTTGTCGGAATTCTTGACTAAATAATAACAGCTGTTCGGGTCGATCTTCAGGTTAAGCCGCGCCTGCCTAGGTTGGTCCGTGGATGGGTGACCACCCATTACATACCGAGTTTCCTCCGAGCGTCGGAATTCACGTTAAGTGACTATCGAAGATCTACAAATGACTGCCGGGATCGACGGGTCCCCATGTTATCCCTGTATAGGTACAAGGTGTAAACAGACCCTTCACGAAGCCATCCACCAAGCATTCTGTACATCAAACTAAGTAGATCGTACCTACCTAACTCTACGCAAAAATTATTGCTGGGAAATGACTTTTTTGGGGTGAAAAATCACGTTTTACGGTAGGACTCAATGTAACGCACTCAAAGCATTGTGCTGATGGATGCATTGAATAGTGCGTAGGTCGTGGACGTATTTAAAGTAAAGTTATAACATTAAAAACTTGTATTATAAAAAAAGATTTGGAACTTTGACCCCCAATATCTCAGTAACTAGAAGTTTCTCTGGTACGTTCCAGCACATAAAAATGATCGCAATTACGGGGAGATTAAGTGTCTTTCGGCTTCGTTAAAGAAAGAAAAAAAAAAAAGTTTTTTTTTGATGGTATTTTTACACCCATTCGGTCATACTATCAGTTCATCCTGGAATAACTGTAAATAAATAGACCTCTCTTTTCAGCCATTCATCTCAGAATTACATTTTTACCTCAGAAAGTACCTACATATTCTTATAATATAGTAGTTTGTTGTGTAATGTTATATAATTTACAAATGCTACCTCTCTCCTAACTCACTTATTTGCCGCGCCCGACAGGGTCCACATGATCTAATTATAAATCTACCACCTAAGAAGAACATGTGGAATGCAATAAAAGTATTGAATATTGCGCAGTAGCGAAGGGTCAATTTTTGTAAGAGGTAAGCCGGAGTACATATCTTTAATGAGAATTTTATTATTTGTCTATAGAATACTGACTGTGCCATTTTTCAATGGCAATCCGGTAGGAATCGAGTTGTATGGAACCTTTGCCACTGGTATTGAGTATTGTAATGCGTATCATGATGTCATTCGGTTTTCTGATCGATCATACAAGAATGCTCCTTAGATGGGAAGATTCTTAGACACTGAATTGATTCATAAACGACGACAAACTGTTAAGATTAGATTAGATATTGAAGAGAGATAGCATGACTGTGCAGTCTTGCCGTCTCTCTTTATACATACGCATAAATAAAATTGAAGTGTCTGTTTGTAATTTCGACTTTGACTGGCCTGTTGGTCTAGTGGTCAGTGACTCTGACTGCTATGCCGGAGGTCGTGGGTTCGATTCCCACCCAGGACAAATGTTTGTGTGATGAGCATGATCATTTGTTCTGTGTCTGGGTGTAATTTATCTATATATGTACGTATTTAGAAATATATAAGTATGTTTATCAGTTGTCTAGTACTCATAACACAAGCTCTGCTTAGCATGAGACTAGACGGCGTTGTGTGATAGTTGTGGAATATTATTATTATTATTATATAATTTCAAAATAACCGCTTTTTACTGAATGCATATTAAAGTATAGACGCTACTTATAACAAAAAAAAAACTTTTTAAAATTGATGTCTGCCTGTTTGTTCTGACTAATCTCCGAAACGGCTGTACCGATTTTGACGGGACTTTTACTGGCAGTCAGGTGATGTTATTTACGTTATTTTTAGAGAACGGATTAGGGTTCCATGTAAAAACAAATGAAACCTATGAAATTGTTCATCATCATCATTTCAGCCGAAAGACGTCCACTGCTGGACATAGGCCTCCCCCAAGAAGGGGGGTTTTGCCATAATCGCCACGCTTGGCAGGCGGGTTGGCGATCGCAGTATGGTTGTTATAAAACACAGAGAACGCTGCTGCCCATTCTCTGGTAAGTCCCTTAGTCG
The DNA here is from genome assembly GCA_905163415.1 of Noctua fimbriata. Classification (NCBI taxonomy): domain Eukaryota; kingdom Metazoa; phylum Arthropoda; class Insecta; order Lepidoptera; family Noctuidae; genus Noctua; species Noctua fimbriata. The sequence continues at coordinate 8,836,542 of LR990950.1, forward strand.
CCTCTTACGACACCCACGGGAAGATATGGGATGGTGCTATTCTTTACGTCCGGACACCATACAGAACATTGTTAACAAAATCCGATTCAAATAGGCAAGAAATTTTTTTTTTTTTAGTTAGCCCTAATTGTCCCACTCCTGACCAAAGGTCTCCCCCCCATTCCTTCCACTTCTCACGATGGTGGAAGGAATATTATTATGAGAATAATTTCACGCGGATGTAGGTCGTGGGCATTAGCTAGTTGATATTAAAATGACAAGGACTAGTAATAAAGGTCATTGTCAAGCTTTTATGGTGAAGTGGGCAATTTTATATGCTTGACTGCGTCGTTTTTCTAGCGGTTGCTGTTGATTTATTTTAGATTAGTTTGCAAAAATTAATCTTTCAACAAAAATCAATACTTATTTTGATTTATTTTGTAACTTCCGATTGAGGTATTACAATATTTAAAATATCAGTATCCGGTAAAACCTCCATATTTATTTTCAGTTTTGCCTAGAAAAGACTTAGTCTTGTTCTCGCTGTGCTAGAGGTCAGACGTATACGCCTAGTAAGTTAAACATAATAATAAACTTTAATAAGTGTTTGTTCGTTTTAATTACCCATAACCTAAATTCCTATAGTCGCAAGCGGGAACTTAGAGGAGTATGAAGAACAGGGTGTAAAGTTCATCATCCTGGGTAGGATGGGGAGGATCCTACGACCAGACGGGTGTTGTGTCTGGTGGGCTATCCCACCACAAGTTTTTTCTATACATGGTGGAAGGGACATCGACGCTGAAACGTTTACCACGTATTCAGTACATCATTCTGAGGGCCACATAGAAATTTTTCTTCGGTAATTAAAAAAATCAGCTGATCCATACATTTTGACTGTGTAGGTATTGCACTTTTGTAGGAAACAGCTGTTTTTTTACCAACCCGAACCATGCACCACAACCCATAAAGGCCTATGTGAAAAAAATATATGATATTTTGATTTACCGCGATCCTGTATTTTGATGTTAGTTCTGCATTTGTGTCATAGATGGCGCTGTATTATTTTTTTGTAATACGTTGCTGTAGTACTGTTAAAAGCTTAAGCATTCAGCATGGAATAGTGGATTCAATTTATTTGTAGTAGTACATTGTGTTTGGGGTTTTTAATTAGGACCCCTTACTAGCAACCTGAAGTAAATGTGTGCCCAGTTGATGGCAATAGGCTCGCCCATATTAAATGGGAATAAAAATAACAGGTTGAATTTTACACATCATCATTCTCTTATCCCAATTCATGTTTGGTCGGCGCACGATGTCTTCGTCTTCCATACTTCTCTATTACTCGTCATCTCACCAGTCGCCCCCTTTCTAGTCATATCATCCTTCACACAGTCCATTCATCGTTTCTTTGGTTTTCCTCTACTCTTATAGCCTTCCACATTCATACTCCACATTTTCCCCACTACATTTCCTCATTCCCTCGCATCACATTTTTTAACATAACATTGTTAAAGTATTTTTAAGCGTTTGATTTTCTTTTTTTTTGTGTTTTTATCGTGTGAAACATCAAACATCACGCTTTTTATACCTGACGGAGGGTTTTATTTTCTTTATTTGGCTCACCAACTATTGAATACATTGCTTCAAGGACATGAGATACTTCCAATAGAGTCACAGAGAAGTGTACCAACCTCTTACAGGTAAGCACATCATGCCCTACTTATTTGTCGTTGAGTCTAGTTCAAATCAGATGAGTATCCAACTACTCACCGCACACAACTATGGTTTTTAAACACATAATTAAAAAAAAAATTACTTAAAATTAAAAACAAAATCAGAATTAAAAATTAAATTAATATCAAAATTAAAATCAGAATTAAAAATTAATATAAAAATTAAAATCAAATTTTATATTAAAACTAGCTGACCCTCGCAACTTCGTCTGCGTTTGGATTTTTCCCGTTTTTGCAATCTTTTTTCATAAATGCTCCGCTCCTATTGGTCGTAGCGTGATGTTATGTAGCCTATAGCCTTCCTCGATAAATGGGCTATCAAACACTAAAATATTTTTTCAATTCGGACCAGTAGTTTCTGAGATTAGCGCGTGCAAGCAAACAAACAAACTCTTCAGCCTTATAATATTAGTATAGATTAAAGGGGAAGGGTTAGGCACAGGTGTACCCAATAGTACACCCACATGGACTGGTAGAATATGGACATCCTCTGCGACTCAGCCTATCCCTCGGGAATACAGGGCATGAAGTTACGTGTACACGTGTAACGTCACACTACACGATAAAATTAACTAATTAAAAACTACACACTCCATTATATTTCTCATCAAAGTTAAATTTTTCAAACCACATGAAATTAGATTCGTTTAAAAATAATTGGAACGAATCGAAAAACATGAGCTGTTGACCTGGTGAAGGTTGCTGGAATCCTCCATCATCTGCCTACCCAGGGTAAGTAATATAGAAAGAAAGAAAATTGTGTTTATTCGGCATTATTAAAAACAAAAACAACTTAAACATTTAACAAAATACATGACAAAATGGAAGACGCTGCGTTGGAAGGCCTGCCACTAGGTGGACCGATGACCTGGTGAAGGTTGCCCCTGCAACCTTCACCAGGTCTCTTCTTCATCCGCTGGATGCGAGTCGCACGGGACCGGTCAATGTGGCGACACTTGGGGGAGGCCCTATGTCTAGCAGTGGACGTCTTTCGGCTGAAATGATGATGATGATGACAAAACAAAAATAATAATACCAAAAGGGCCTCAGGTCAGCATAATGCCAGATGATCACACAAGGTGTACCACCTGGCAGCCCGTGAGTGCCATATCCTCGAAAACATGAACAAACACATCTATACTAATATTATAAAGCTGAAGAGTTTGTTTGTTTGTTTGCTTGAACGCGCTAATCTCAGGTACTACTGGTTCGATTTTTAGTGTTAGATAGCCCATTTATCGAGGAAGGTTATAGGCTATAAAATTTCACGCGGACGAAGGTCGTGGGCAAAAGCTAGTATATTATAAGACTAAAAAATTTTGCACAAAAACCAAATAAAAAAAAATAATGTTACGAATCTTAATTATAAAAGAACAACAAAAAAAAGGTTTACGTGCTCATTAATAAAAAGAACAAAAGACAAAAATAAAAGGCAAAAATGAAAAAAACCGAAAAAAATCTATACTAATATTATAAAGCTGAAGAGTTTGTTTGTTTGTTTGTTTGCTTGAACGCGCTAATCTCAGGAACTACTGGTTCGATTTGAAAAATTCTTTTAGTGTTGGATAGCCCATTTATCGAGGAGGGTTATAGGCTATAAAATTTTACGCGGACGAAGGTCGGTGGCAACAGCTAGTAATGTATAAAATTGGACACAATAATAAAATTGCTAAATTAGGAAACAATCATAAAAGGTAAAAATGACAGAATGTATAAAATTAATAACATTGGTAAAATTGAATAAAATATAAAATTGATATAATATGTAAAAGTATAAAATGAATAACAATGCTAGAATTTAACAATGTAAAAGACTGTAACAATGATAATTATACCTAATTGAAAAAAGTAAAAATATGATATAACTACAAAATCTCTAATATTTACAAAATATAACAACTGAATCTACAAAATATGGAGTTTCTTCCCCATTCTTCTCCATACAAACTACCTTAGCGAATGGGAAAATGAAATGAACTCATTTCTTAAAGTGACTTCTAATGGTATTAAAATAAATATTTTCATATAAAAAGGTAGAGATGTGATATACTAATAAACGTAGCGTGACGCTGTACATATAATTTAATTTGATATAATGATCAGTTAATATAATAAACGATTGATATAATTTTAAAATAACTCATTTTTATAAGCATAACATAAGACTGGTTGTCGGTATTTCAGTTTACCACTCAATAGTGTAAAAATATTCCATCACCTGTCAACTAAGTACTAGCTGTTGCCCGTGACCATCGCATCGTCCGCGCGAAATTATTATAAAAATACAATTTTCCCCGTTTTTGCAACATTTTTCATTGATGCTCCGCTCCTATTGGTCGTAGGGTAATTTTATATATCCTCAAGCCTTCCTCGATAAATGGGCTATCCAACACTAAAATAATTAGTAAAATAATAGTAGTTCCTGAGATTAGCGCGTTCAACTAAACAAACTCTTCAGCTTTATAATATTAGTACAGAATGTACAGATATAGATTTAGCTGAATCCGGTTAGACTGGATGCCGAACCCAACATAATTGATAAAAGGCGATGCAGATGATGGGTGGCAATCTATAAGCCGTCTCAGGCGTAAACACTTAATTTGTAAAACGATCACGGTCTCTTAATTTATTTACATTAATTAACTGTACTATGCTAGAACATGGGAAAAAAGTGTTTTATGTATTTACGGCGCTTGTTTAATTAAGACAAGGATGACATAACTCAAAATTTTTGATATTTGAGATTTTTTCTTTTTTTTTGTAGTTGAATATAAAACTAACGAAAGTAAGTATTAAATTAAGTACCGAAATAATCCTTTCGTCTCTTGATAAAAGGTTTTTATGCAAAAAAAAAAATTGGCAATATAAAGAAAATATTTTGGTCTAACTTAAAAAATGCTGTCTAGTATTTCTTATTTTTCGAGTTAGCGTCGTTGAAGTTCTAAAACCACACCATGTAAGTAATTTTAGGTGTTTTAAGATTCTGATTTTTGATGCTGTTTACTGGCGAATTCAAGGACGTTGTGTTGTATTATAAAATGGTATTATTTTAAAGTTATATCATTACATGGTAGTTATTTTAAAATTATATCATTACATGGTAAAATTAGAAATCTGGAAATCTCTTAACCGTTCGCTGTAGAAATAATGTGGCCAAATGGGGTATCATCGACCCATCCCAAATACAATGTCAGTGTGGAGCCCCTCTGCAGGATATGCCCCACCTCCTTTCTTGCCCATCTTGCACAACCACCTGCACCTTCCAGGATTTAAACGAAGCCAACGACAGAGCTGTGCAGGTGGCAATATCCTGATCGGGTATTATTTGAGTCTATCGACACGCAAAGAAGAAGAAAGCTAAAATTATGCAGTTTTTTCAATCTCCTGTAAAATTCCTATTTTTGACTTATGTGGTGTTAGAACTTAACCGACGTTATGTCATTATCGTCGCAAACAAGCGACGTATCTATGATGGGTTTTAACAGTACATTGCGGTTGGTTTTTTTTTAATAGGTATTACTTGTTTTCTGTTGCTTACAAAGTATGGAAATCCCAGACGCATGAATGTTTATTTCTTCAAGTTAACACATACAAACTGTATGTGTTAACTAAGATTAATTTTATTTACAACGTCCTTCGGTATCGCCAGTTGATGCAAAAAAATATCAAATTTTTTGTTTTATTATGGTAAGGTATTGTAACCCATCACGTGTGTGGAGTTTTGCTGACTAATTTAATTAATTGATCCTGTATATAAAGGGTGTAAATAGACCCTTAACATAACCGAAAGGCACTTGTTCTCCCCGTCTTTGCGATATTTTTTTTGTTTTAGACCATACCTTCTAGTTACGGAGATATTGGGGGTCAAAGTTCCAACTTTTTCACAAGTTTTTTTAAAATACATGTTTTTAATGTAAGATTTTAACTTTACACACCTCCACGACGACCCCCGTACTATTCACTTCATCCATCAGCACAGTGCTTTGAGTGCTTTCCATCGAGTCCTACCGTAAAACGTGATATTTCATCCCAAAAAAAAAGTCGTTTCCCAGCAATAAATTTTGCGTAGAGTTACTTAGCTTGATGTACAGAATGCTTGGTTGACGGCTTCGTGAAGGGTCTGTTTACACTCTGTATACATCACATAAAAGCAGTGATAGCCTAGTGGTGTGACAGTCGGACTGTCAAGTCGTAGGTTCCAAGTTCAAACCCTAGATCGACACACGACCTTTGATTTTTCGAATTCATGTGCTTATTATATAATTATCACTTGCATCGGTGAAGGAAAACATCGTGAGGAAACCAGCTTGCCTGAGAGATATTTCTCGACGGCATGTAAAGCTAAGTCAGAGGCATGGGCGGCTTAAAAACTCTGACACCAGGTTAGGCACTTATCACACGATAAAGAAATAATCACATGATTGGAAGTATGAAAGAAGACATGCTGCGCCTAAACATATTGCTATCAGGATAGTCGAGTGTATAATGATCGACTTGACACAACCAAGAAGCTTACTGCTTTGGAATTACACAATCTCCCCCATCGTCACCGTTATATGGTTGAAGTTCCACGAACCCGAACTCCAAGCATTTATTTCAATTAGACCATTACAGGCACTTTTGACTGTCAAAAAAAAGACGAAGCTACAGTCTCAGTCACAAGGTGTAATAACTTGTGAAAGTACTGTAGTTGGAAAATAATGGGGGAGCGTTGAATTTTTGAATATTTTTGACCCTCCCTCCCCCCCATGTAACGCCCCGTAAATATTTTCTGTACATCAAGCGTGCTCCACCGTAAGCCGCGTCATCGCGAACATCAGGTGAGTTGCGGACAAACGCAAGCCTATTAAGAAAAAAAAAAACCGGCCAAGTGCGAGTTGGACTCGCGCACCGATGGTTCTGTACAAACTTCACAGTGCATTCCGGTTTTTTTGTTATTAAACTACATATTTACGGTTTTCAGATTCTTTCCTTTACATGCGTTGTGAGACTTTGCTTCTTGCCAAATTTCATGATTCTAGGTCAATGGGAAGGTATAGGTTTTTGATTCTCTTGTGAAAGCAAAATTAGCGACATAAAACGGTGATACTTATCTTTTGAACGCGTTGACTTACAAGTTTGTTTTTTTTGACAGCTGAAACAGAGACCGAGATGCCGTAGACCCGAGTACATATTTGATATAAATTAAACTTGATACCTCGACGCGTTCATGAGAAAAAGGGTCTTGCGAGACGGACAACACAGTGATCCTCTAAGGATTAAGAATCGAAGGAATCCTTAGAGGGACCCTAAAAATCGTTAATTTTCAAAATATCCTTAGCCTAGGCCTTGATACATTCTACCAGCTATAAGGATGATGGGCTGCGGGACTGTGCGAAAGAGATACCGCGGCCCTGGAACACAAAGGGCAAAGAAGGAACATGGATGGGTTTTGGTCAGTAGAAGTCTGACACTCCCTTCCGCTTCGCCCAGAGCGGGGGGGGGGGGGGGCATTTGATGATTTCCCATCCTAAAAAAAAAATATAAGGATGATCGAAAATTCTGACACAAGTCACCAAAAACCTTATGACAATGTCGTATTAAAATTTCGTAGAAATACGTAATGCGATCGAATAACGTCTAGGTCCCCTGGGTGCTGTATAGACAGCCTTCAACAAAAAATGCTGAAAATAGGCCCACCTCATTATCATAACAAATTATCTATAAGCAGCCATGTTTGATAGGTTGGTATGCGCGGTAAGGCTGGTTATACACGAAGAAGCGAAAGAACAAAATTAGTTTTGAATGTCATACTACTAAACATAACATAACATCACGCCTGTCATCCCCGTGGAGGAGGAGCTCGGGGCTAAATAATAACAGCCGCTCGGGTCGATCTTTAGGTTAAGCCATGCTTGCCTAAGTTGGTCTGTGGATGGTTGACCACCCATTACATACCGAGTTTCCTCCGTGCCTCGGAAAGCACGTTAAGCCGTTGGTCCCGGCTGTCATTTGTAGATCTTTGACAGTCGTTACAGGTAGTCAGTGGCGCAAAAAATCTGACAACCAGTCTTCAACCAAGAGGTATCGTAGTGGTATTTAGCTGCATCCGGTTAGACTGGAAGCTGACCCCAACATAGTTGGGAAAAGGCTAGGCAGATGATGACGCCGGTAATCCCCGTAGGGTTGGGCAGACGTGTACCTAATAGTACACCCACATTTCGCCAGTTATTTTTAAGTGTCATATAATAGGGGCGAACCTATTGCCATCGACCGGGCACTCCGTACTACCAAACACTGTCACTGTCCCCTCTCCCCCCCCTCTGATCCTTGCTCGAGCCAGCCCGCAATGCTGGGCCAGTAGTTTTAAATCGGCCTCTAAATAATGATATTGTTCCGATCCAGCCTGTTCCTTTGCTGCCCTCCCCAGCGGCGCCCTAAGCCGAGGCTCGTACCCAACAGGGGGTGCCCTTAACGTGTAGTCGCTCAGTTTCTACGTTTTTCGGCCCTGGTTGGAGGCCTCACACTCAAGCCACCCACAGGATAGTCCGGTTAAGCGGAAACATTTTTTTGCGCATTGTAATACAACAAAAAAAAACATGGTGATTTCGTAAGTTCCACTGTCAGCTAGTTTCCAGTATTGCTTGACATTTTAGTTACATTGCTAATGGCCAATACACTACAAATACTGTTATGTGGCATATTGACACATAAGTTAACAGTATTTGTAGTAAAAAAAAACATTATGGTATTTGGTACATACTAATCAGAATTTTCAACACTAGTTCTAGTGTGTTCTCGCAGCCTTTTTGACATACCTGGCGTAATGTGGTTGTAACACATTTATTCTTATTCTTAATTGCACACACCATTAAAAAAATAAAAATATACACACAAAAATGCAATAATAAAGCTTATGTACGCACGACGACCTATCAAGCTATACAAAACCAAAAGTTTAGGCGGATCTCTCATTGTAAGGGAAATCTATAAAAAGCGAGGCTATGTTATACTGGAAATGTATAACTTGATGTGTCGCCGAGTGTACAACGGTGAGCTTAACCCAGAATTTAATTTTATTTAAGGCTTTAATGTCAGTAGCAACTAAACGAGTATAAGCTGATCTGAAAAACAAAGTGATATCTTAGTTAGTTTTAATAACAAAATTAAATATTACCATGAAATTGCATGCAAGGCTTGACCTTGACCGAACTGCGTGCTTGCATGAGCATGACTCACCACCTCTCTGAAACCTACCCTAATCGTTGTTTGAGCGAACTATGTTGCCTAGTGCCATATTAACTTGTAATTCCGTTATTTAAGACTTAGTTATTTCCATAAAATATTCAAACCTGGCTTAGAATCAACACATTTTTAATGTCATAAGATAGTCCTCGAAAGGCTGCCTCTTCACCACTTTCTACAGTTTCAAGCCTTCTAAACGAACAAGAAACTAAAGCACCATCCACGGGCACCATCGTACAAAAATGACTACAGCGCCATCTGTGACACAAATGACGAACTTGCAATTCTGTTATTTTCGACTTAGTTATTTACATAAAATATTAAAACCAGGCTGAGATTCAACACATTTTTAACGTCATAAGACAGTGTCTCGAAACGCCGACCCTTCACCACTTTCTAGAATGTCAACACTTCTAAACAGAACAAAAAACTACAGCAACATAGTTACAAAAATGACTACAGCGCCATCTATGACACAAATGAAGAACTAACATCAAAATTCTGAATCGCGATCTTTCTGGCCAGTTTAATTTATTGAAGAGCGCGCTAAGCGAGCTCGAAAAAATTGAGCTGTTTGTGCCGCGATAAGTTAAACTTTAATTAGTCATTAAGAGTCTCTTATCAATATGAATTTGAGGCTATAGGAAGGTTTTGTGTATTTTCCCAGACACGGCCTCAGAAGCCTCTTTGATACGGCGGTAGCTAATCCCCTGGGCAGGAGTGACCACATCATGTGTGCTGTTAGCTTGTTTGCTCTTCAAGCAATTGCCAACAATCCACGCTCTCCACGATAAGAACGCCACGGTGTTACCGATTATACAAGGTGTACACGGACCCTTCAAAAAGCCGTCAACCAAGCATTCTGTACATCAAACTAAGTAATTCTACGCAAAAAATTGTTGAGAAACAATATAATTTTTGGGGTGAAAAATCAGTATTTACGGCAGGACTCTATGTAAAGCACTCAAACACTGTGCTGATGGATGCATTGAATAGTACGGGGGTTGTGGAGGTATTTAAAGTAAAGTCATAACATTAAAAACTTGTATAAAAAAACTTTTTGAAAGTTGGAACTTTGACCCCCAATATTGCTGTAACTAGAAGTTTACCAGCCCCCGTAGCATGACCACCGTAGACAAGGATTTCTTTGACGGAAGGATCGATAAAATGACAGATTGTGTCGACACAATGACGGATTTCCTTGCACTATCTGTCATTTTGTCGATTCTTCCGTCAAAGAAATCCTTGTCTACGGTGGTCATGCTACGGGGGCAGGTATGGTCTAGTACAAAAAAAATATCGCAATGACGAAGAGAACAAGTGCCTTTTGGCTTCGTTAAGGGTCTTGTTACACCCTTTATTAATTGTCGTATTGTCGTTGACCGCCTCGTTTTTCTAGTGGTCGCAAACTCGACTGAGCATGAGGTCCTGGTTTCAATTCCCGGGTCGGGCAAATTGTTATTGGGTTTTTCCATCAGGAATTTCTCAGTAGCAGCCACAGAATCTGGATTTGTGCCCGGTTGATGGCAATAGGGTCGCCCCCTATAACATGGGACGTAAACATAACTGTCGAAATGTAGGTGTACTATTAGGTGCCTTACCCTTCGGGGATTACAGGCGTGATGTTATGTTGTGTTCATTAGTGGTCGTTTCAAGTGCATTTTTCTTTTGTACTATCGTTTGATTCATACGAAATTTATTGGGTAAATATCATTGAAATGCCTCGTGTGTAGGCTAGCCTGTGTCATCCATTGTAATGGTAATCCCTAGACGTTTACCGATGACCTTAGCCTCAGCTATTTGCATATGAAATGAAGAAAATTGGTTACGTGCTGCGTATTGTGTAGGCTTTTATCTTCAGTTATTTTTCTATTGAATCAAAAAAATAATAGTACACCCACTCTTCGCCAGTTTTTCAAACAAAAGAAAACGACTGTTTTTTCTGGCAGATCTGGCCAACCATGACGTCTTAAAACAAGAGTAATTCCAGTGTGGGAAAGAGATGGCGCTAAACGACCTGTATAGCTCTGTCTCTTTCCCACACTAGGATTACCGTCATAGTAACCCCCCTGATCTGGTCATATCACATAGTGGTAACCTTTCGTATTCCCCTTTTTTCTCCTTGAAAACTAAGCCAATTCAATAATTTTTGACATTAAAAGTTTAAGAAAGAGCATGTCTAGGCTCCTATCAATTTCTTTGTTATAAACTTATCGTATTTGTCTAATAGTCCTTTAATCACAGCCGTAAAAATGGGGCATTTTTTTGTAATTTTTGAATGGTCTGTTTTTTTACTTATTAGTTGCTGAAAAATAGAAATGACAGGGACGTGTCTACAGCAGACCTTGATTTTATGAAAAAAGAAAAAGATTGCACTAGAGGCATTATTCAGGAAGAAAAAATGGGAATACATTTGTATGGAGAGTCGCAGGCCCTGTTCCCTCTTAACTTACTTTCCGCGGCGCCGCGCGCCGTTGTTCAAATTTAAATTCAAAATATTTTATTGTGTGTTTTTTTGTGTTGTGTTGTTTGTTTTATTTTTTTGTTAAACTCGATATGTAAACGATGATCACCCATCCAAGGATCGACCGCGGCAAGAGTTGCTTAACTTCAAATATCGACCTGTGCGACTGTCTTTATTCATCCACGTGCCCAATTACTATGATACAATATACATATTAAGTATCTTATAATCACTACATAGAATAAAACAAAGTCGCTTTCTCTGTCCCTATGTCCCTTTGTATGCTTAAATCTTTGAAACTACGCAACGGATTTTGATGCGGTTTTTTTTAATAGATAGAGTGATTCAAGAGGAAGGTTTATATGTATATATTGCACCTGTGCGAAGCCGGGGCGGGTCGCTAGTATAAAATAAATTATGGGAAGCTTTTGCGATGCGTGTTAATATTACAGACCTGTATTCCCTAAAGAGTAGGCAGAAATAAAGGTGTGTTTGTATGTAATACTAGCTGTTGCTCGCGATTTTCGTTCTCGTGAAATTATAAAAAAAAAATATTACTTCCTTTTTTTGATTGATTTTGTTTTTGCACGGAACTCTAATTCTTATTCTAAAATAAAAGTAGCCTTAGACCTTATAACATCAGCTATCTGCCAGTAAAAGTCCCGTCAAAATCCGTCCAGCCGTTTCGGAGATTAACCGGAACAAACAGACAGAAAAATAGATTTAAAAAAAAAACGTGTTTTTGTTATAAGTGCCGTATACATGATATATTTTCATATGCATTCAGTAAAAAGCTGTTATTTTCATATTACAAACAGACGTGACTACAATTTTATTTACATATTTGTATGTACCTATTGTAATAAGCATAAGCATAATCAGCCTATAATATTCCCACTGCTGGGACACAGGCCTCCTCTCTATGCGAGGGAATGGACTATAATCTACCACGCGGGCCCAGTGCAGGTTGGTAGATGTCATATGTAGACAAGCTAAGCATATGCTTATGTATGTATTGTATTGTAATACACTTAGTTACGCCAGTTATATTTAAGTCCCGTGTAGCAGAGGTTAATGTTTGCTCATGATTTCGCTAACTAGGCGTGCAAAATTACCGTTACTATAGTCTTTATAATAGGTAATATTTTTTTAATACACTTACTCGAAAACTGGCTCATTTCACACTCGTGATTTTTTTTTTCATTATCTCAACTAGTGCGGAAATATGATCTATTATGGTTCAATTCCTATAATTGGCGGCACAGAATTTTTTTTTAAATCTCGGTAAAGAGGCGCCTTTACGTCGTAAATATTTTTTGAATATTTAAATTGTGTTTATAAATAGAATATTATAAATAAACATGATCTTCTTCTTAGCGTGTCGATGGCAATCTAAATTGTATCAGCCCAGAACTGAGCTACTAGTTTGGCGCTTTCGGTAGCGTCTATCAGTTCCTGTAGTGAACAAACAACAGGACACGCACGACACGATAATAAGTGCCCCATCGTTTGTAGAACAGCACCGCATTTACACTCCAGGGCAGAGTCATTAATGAATCTCCACCTGAGCAGGTTTACCTTGCTGCCACCAACCTGGGTCCGGAGTCTATTTAAAAACCTCCAGCACGCGAAACATGACCGCCGTGGAAAAGGGTTTTGTCGACGGAAGATTCGACATAAATGAAAGTTTTTTTTTGTCGATTCTTCCGTCGACAAAACCCGTTTCTACGGTGGTCATGCTGCGCGTGCTGGTCAGCCATGGCAACTCATGTTCAGGTGGGAGATTTTCAGCAGGTGGAACGAATGGGTTAGGTAAGTATGCACTACCTCGCCACAGCGTTAGTCTTTCCGTAGACCGCTAGCCAGTATTTAAAGCAATTATTTACTTTTATAAAACAAACTAGTTTTTGCCCGAGGCTTCGCTCGCGTTAATTTTTCTAAATTAGTTATTATGATTTTGACAATCAATTCGGGTTGTAATAAAATAATTCAATCATGATTCGAAAGACACGTGGCGCCATCTATTATCATAAGAACGTTATTGTTGTTTTCCTCGGGAACAGTATTTTTTTCGGGATGAAAGGTACCCTATGTCCGTTTTTGTACACCTGACATGCACAATTTCAGAATGATCGGTTCAGTGGTTTAGGCGTGAAAAGGTAACAAACAAACAAACAAATTTGCTTTAATATTAACATGGATTAACATTTATTTGTTACTAGCTGTCCCGCGCAACTTCGCCTGCGTTTGGATTTTTCCCCGTTTTTGCAACATTTTTCATGAATGCTCCGCTCGTATTAGTCGTAGCGTGATGGTATATAGCCTATAGCCTTTCTCAATAAATGGGCTAACCAACACTAAAAGAATTTTTCAATTCGGACCAGTAGTTTCTGAGATTAGCGCGTTCAAGCAAACAAACAAACAAACTCTTCAGCTTTATAATATTATTAGTATAGATTATTTATTTTTCGCATGGGCTGTTTAGCGGCTTCACAGTTCATACCTTTGCTTCTTTTTCAACTTACGCAGGTTGACTATATTACATGTGATTTAGACATAACTGGCGAAATTCGGGTGTACTGTTAAGTACACCTCTGCCTGTGTACACAAAAATCTGAAATGTTATGGATATGATATTTCGGATCTGGATACGGATATGGATATAAGAATAAAATTATATCGGTTTCGGATACGGTTACGGATATGTAATTATTTAGGATTATCCGTTAGTTTCGGATAGTTTCGGTTACGGATATTAGATTGAAGTAAAAACTAACTAGTTATGAAAGAGGTTATGTTATGACTAGAAATAACAAAATGCAAGATTCACGTGGCGCGCGAACGGTGAAACAAAAACCTATCGAAACATGTCGTTTTATTTAGACTCCGCCCTTAGACAAAACTATCCGAAACTTGTGAAACGGATACGGTTACGGATATATTTTTATTTCGGATATCCGATAGTTTCGGTTACGAATACGGAGCTCCATAACATCCCTGATAAAAATGGAGATATTATTATTTTATTATAAGTCTGTACTGTCTGTCCTACTGCAGGGCAAAGGCCTCCCTTCCCTCCTTCCATATTTCGCGGTCTAGTGCGATTGTAGGCCAATCCTTTGCGAAAGAGTCAGCTCATCCTGGCATCTTCTGGGCCTACCACGTTGTCGTTTCCTGCTATTTGGTATCCACTGAGTGGTAATTTTTGCCTAAGATAGAGATAAAGATATTTGTTAAAAACATGCGTTTACACACAATTTGATCATGCAAGTTCTTAGTGAAGTAGGGTAGGGTAGGTCCGTACATGTTTTACCTGCCCCAGTAGCATGTCCACCGCAGACAAGGATTTCTTTGACGGAAGAATCGACAAAATGACAGATTGTGGCGACACAATGACAGATTTCTTTGCACTATCTGTCATTTTGTCAATTCTTCAGTCAGAGAAATCCGTGTCTACGGTGCTCATGCTACGGGGGCTGGTGAAGTGTACAAATTTGTTGTTTTTTTTACAGTTATACAGGTTATAACATTTCTATTTTAGCCATTGTTTTTCTGGGTGTACATTCATAAGGTTTATTACGAGAGAACTCAATTTAGAATTTGAACAGAAAGTACTAGGAGAACAGAATCAAGAAGGAGATGTTTTTGTCGCTGAAATCGTCTGTTTAATGAATACCCAACAAAAAGTACTAGGAGCTGAAGGGGGCACATCAAGATGTTTTCTAATCAGGGTTGCGGGACTGTTCGAAAGAGATACCGCGGCCCTGGAACACAAAGGGCAAAGAAGGATCATGGATGGGTTTTAGTCAGTACAAGTCTGACACTCCCTTCCGCTCCGCCCAGAGCGGAGGGGGGTCATTTGATGATTTCCCATAATAAAAAAATAAAAAAAAAGGTTTTCAAGTAATTTTTTTTTCTTTATACAAATAAATAAAATACAAAGTGTCATGAAAATAGAACTGAAATGTAAGGTAAATTATGTTGAATCCTTCGATTACTGGCGTGATGTTATGTAATGTTTTATAAGTGTAGTTGTAACAAAAACGAGTGTTTTATTACGAGGCAATGATGGCATCCAATTTACACGAATGTATCAAATTCGCACGGTCAACATACCGAACTAAATATACCTACTTAATTTTGAAATGATTCACTTTCGTGTAGGATAACCATGCGCTTGACATTCTTTCGGACATTTTCGGAAATTCGAAAAATTTTCAAATTGACTCTGGGGCCGTGGGTTCCGAGTGATCATACCCTGTTTAAGGAAATTTCGAAACGCCTAGGCTGGCTTTTACCTTGGCCAGAGGCTAAGTGTTGTCATACAACGTGGCAGTCTCTTGGCCACATTACCAGCTGACAGCGTTGAGGAGGAGTTTTTTGATGCCCTTTTATAGTTTGTTGTTAGTTTATTTATTTTAGTTTTTTTTTTGTTAGGCTGAATTGTCCCAGTCCTGGGCAAAGGCCTCCCCCCCATTCCTTCCACTTTTGTCGATGTTGCGCCTCTTCTCGCCAATTAACGATTAGTTTATTTAATAGTATTAAATTAATAATGCATTTAGTTACTTTACTGTACTTAATAAATATGATCAAATCATAAATAATCATCTAATTTCGAAATAATTGACACTTGTGTAAGGTTACCATGCGTTTGTGTGTGTTTTCGGACGTAAACAATTTTGTTTGTGTTGATGTGTGTTAGCATCATGTTGTGATGCAAACTTGAGTATGATGTGCACGGCTATTAAAGTGCGATTCGTCTTCTTTCGTACCATATCGATACGTCGGTACGTCTTATCAAATTAGGCCCAGTAGGTGGGGCGTAAACGACGCGTAGCGACCTATAAGAATAGGGCATTGAAAACCTGCCAATTTTCAAAAATGTAAAATTAAATCTCAGAAGAATAAATACGCAATAAAATAAAAAATATATAAAACGGGTACTTTCGAATGAGAAATTTACCAATTCCACAACCCAAAACACCGTGTAACGTATTATTGAGAATGAATTATAATAATATTAGTTTTTTTTTTAGTTATATGAATAAGTCGTGGGACATCCTCATATTTCCACAAATTAAACGACCTACGACATGTGTGTCTGATCTGCGAAGTTCACAGATCATCACCGGGTTTTTATACAACAGAGCCGGTTTTTTTTTTACAAAGATCAAAACCGGGGATTCCCGGATTTTTAAGAACCAAGAAAAACCAGCTTCGATGCCTTAGTTAAGACTAAGGAAGACTAAAGATTGATGATATAGATAGTTTTACATTTGACCAGTATACATATAACCTGTTGGTAAACGATAAAGGCACGTTTTCTCATACAGAGAACAATATTATTGACTGCGTCTTATATATAATTAAAACAGGTTTTTCCAAGATATTTTCCGTAACCGTAAGTCAGTGGTGTCATAGATCACGTACCTACGTAAATTGACTGAAAAAAAAAAACATTAGTACCTACCACACATTGTCAACAATAAACTATCTATCATTATGCATATTTTTATTTTTTTATTTTTTTTGTATAACATTGTTAAATATTTCATTTTCATTTTTTTGTAGATGATTTTTATCGAGTTATAGAATAGAATAGAAGACATTTATTTCAGACGTAGTCCATATACTGTTAGCAACACAAAAAACCTTATAAAGCTATTGTTACTACATACAAAAATCATCATCATCATCATCATCATTTCAGCCGAAAGACGTCCACTGCTGGACATAGGCCTCCCCAAGGGGGTTTAATACAAAAATAAACCCACAGAAAAAAGCATAGGAGCGCGCGGAGGAGGTTATGTTTTTTTTTTTTTTCATATCATACAATAATAATTGTTTATTGAATAAATGGAATGAAATGAAATTCAATAAAAAAAAAATATGTGTTGTTTACGAAAACAATAGTCATGGCATTCATAAACAGGTCTAGCTAGCACAGTCCTATCCCCAGTCAGGTTTCATGTCCGGATATTTTAACTTTGTGTGTGGTTAGTGTGGTCACCCTACCCAAATTAGTGTCGTTTGTGTCTTATTAGTTGCGTCAGCTTAATAGGTAACTATTAGGTATATGAGATCATTGTAATGTCAGGTTTTTTTACCTAACATTAGGCTTCACCTAATGGAATTCCTAAATGAAAGCGCTTTTTAGGGTTCCATAGCCGAATGGCAAAGAATGGAACCCTTATAGATTCGTCATGTCTGTCCGTATGTCATAGCGACTTTATTCCGTAACTATTAGGACTACACAGTTGATACTTGTTAGGGAGATATACAATATTATTTTTAGTATATGCGAAACCTGAATATAGTTTGTTCAGAATAAGTAACTGAATCGAAATTCGATATTTAAAAAAGTGAAAAGTTAGAATTGAATAGAATAATTTTTATTTGCTTAAAAACATGGTATAAAAAGATGGTAAAATACAAAAAAGTAAGAGCATACATGTTTTTGCTTAACAGTATTAAGCATGCAAAATTTTCCAGAGAATATTTAACATTTGTTGTCAAAGAAGTCTTTGACACTATAAAAACTGTGACTACACAACCATTCATGCAATTTATTTTTAAATAATCTCATATTTAGCGTCTTGAGATTATTTGGTATTTTATTATATATACGTACACACATAGAAATACAACTTTTATTATATTTAGCTAGTCTGGGAAGGATATCCAGAACTAGCATGTGGGGGTCACGTCGGTTACGAGGATATAAATCATTTGCATTTGTAAATAATTCTTTATGCTTCCTCACAAACATACATGTTTCGAATATATAAAGAGACGGTAGTGGTAACAAGCCAAGCCTTTTAAATATCGGTCTGCAGGATTCATCAGGTCGGAGTCCGTAAATTGCTCTAATGCATTTTTTTTGTGCAATAAATGCTCTATTATAATCTGTGCTATTAGTGCTATTAGTTACCCCACATTATCAAGCCGTAGCGGAGCACCGATTCAACGTATGCATGATATGACGTTACTGCCGTTTTAACGTTTGTTATATTTCTGACTTTGACTTCCAAAGTGGTAAAATGTGTCCCCCCCCCTCTAATTTCTAAAGTAAGAGGACGATAATTCTGATTCTGATTGAAAATGTAAAAAAACTTTCAACAAAAATTGGTTTGAATAAGATTTTATGTTTAGGTCTAAAAATATGGGACTTTGTTTTTCATTAACACACTATGAAAAACAAATTTAGTTTTGCTGTTGTTAATGTAATACAATACAACATATGAATGAGCCTTCAAAATATTTTTATTATATTGTTTGGTGCTACGGAACCCTGCGTGTGAGTACGACTCGCACTTTACCGGTTTTTTTTATTTCAATGTTGTAATTCCAACAGTTCAACAATACTTAGCCATTCCTATAAGTGTTGCTTAACGTTAGTGAATACGAATAAAAATAATATCGCGTTACTTCACATAACATTGAGCTCGTCGCATTTTTTTTATGTAATTGGATGGCTGATTAGCCGACGGCTCATTTGTTAATTATAAAGTGGTCACTACCGGTTTCAATGTAAAATACTGGTATTCCGCTACATCCGGTAAGACTGGAAGCTGACCTAACATGTTACTGCCGGCTTCTTCTTTCTCGTGTGGTTGGTGCCTAACCTGGTGTCAGAGTTTTTATACCGCCCATGGGCCTCTGACTTGGCTTTACATGCCGTCAACAAATATCTCTCAGGCTTGCTGGTTTCCTCACGATGTTTTCCTTCACCGAAGCAAGTGATAATTATATGCTCAATACGCACATGAGTCCGAAAAATCAGAGGTGCATGTCTTGGGTTCGAAATCCAGACCTATGACTTGGGAGTCCGACGATCACACCACTAGGCTATCACTGTTGTACAGCCGCTTATGCAAGTATGTACACACGACGTCCAATCAAGCTATACAAAACCAGTTTATGTGGATCTTTCTTTGTATAGGAAATTCATACAAAGCGAGGCCATGTTATACTGGAAATGTACAGCTTGATGTGACGCCGTATTTACGTCTGCAATACCAATCTTTTATGGCATGTATTTAACGCGGCGACAAACTAATCCGATTTAGGGTTTGAAAATAATTAAAATGAGTGGCAAAAATAATAGGTTGGCAGCTACAATTAACCACTAGATCGTAGATAAGGCGTAGTCGACGTGCACCCGCTGCGCGAGGCTCCTATTTCTGTTTGCAGGGTTTAAAGTAACATAACACGAAGGGGATTCCGGGGTCTTAGTTCGCTCACTTCGCTCGCTCACTAGTCCCCGCCATCCCCTTCGAACCTAACCTGTCCGAGTCGTGGTGCCACAAGTCTCTCTCAGCCTTCGCTCGCTCTTGCTTCCTATATTCTCCTTGCCGCAATGACCGGATAAATAATTACTTACTTGGTACAATAGTCGCCCATTCCGTATATTGGTCGCCAATTTAATTTTTATTCGTCCGATTAATAATTTCCCATCTTTTATCTAACGTGAAGCTCATCACACTATCTTTGCTTAGGTCTGCCGTGACACCATTGGAAATTCTCTGTAAAGTAACTCATGTAGGCATCGCAGCTCCTTTGTCATCCTGAAGACAAAGCTGACATGCCTCATGTGCCTGTGATGACACCGGCACCCATACCCTCATAATACGATACCCCTTGGTAAGACTGGTTGTCAGACATTCCGACCTGTAACGACTGTCAAAGATTTAGAAATTACACCCCGGAACAACGGCTTAACATACTTTCGGAGGCACGGAGGAAATTCTGTATGTATTGGGTGGTCAACCATTCAAGGACAGATCTAGGCAAGCGCGGCATAACCTCAAGATCAACCAGAGCGGTTGTTATTGGTTTATTTTAATGTCTTCGCCTGATAGTTACTAGTAAACAACGTAATTTCAAACGTCAAAATGACATAATTTACTACTTAAGCACAATGGGCACATACATTGTTTTTCTTTAAGAGGGAACAGGGCCTGTGAGGTAGGTATTTGAAGAAACTATTGCCGTCGCGCTGCGTCAAGCTTACCCCCGTAGAGTGCGTTAAGGACAGCAGATTATATCACAAAAATTTTGTCGAGATCGACGTTTCGTGTTTCCCTTTTATCTCATCAAAAACTGAGCCGATTCAATTATTTTTGACATTCAAATTTTAAGTAAGAGTATGTCTAGGTTCCTATCAATTTCTTTTATGTTAAAACAATTTTCGAGTTAGTCTTGTAATCCCGTAATCACGGCCGTATAAAATGGGTGTTTTTTTTAATTGTTGGAGGGTCATATGGGGAATACATTTGTATGGAGAATAAAAATCAAAGTCTAAAGCATTTATTTCCAATAGGCCAGTTACAGGCACGTTTGAATTGTCGAAACAAAGACAACAATGAAATGTAGCTACAGTCCCAGTCAAAAACATAAAAACTGTGAAAGTACTGTAGTTGCCCATTCCCTAACGTAGATCTCTATGAAGAAGAACGGGCAAAAAACTCCATGGACACTCTTTTAAATCATTCAAATCAATCGCGGCCCTCGTTACCTCTTAAGTATCGCAAATTGTTCTAACAACTACGACATTGAGACCTTCGCTTTTTATTGCACTGTACTGCGAGACAATGTTGTTAATTGCGTTCATTAATATTTATTAGCGATGCTTAGATAACAGATGATGAACAGGGAGTCTAAAATGCCCGCTTTAGCAGCATTGTAATAGGATAATAATATACATACTGGTTTCCTCACAATGTTTTCCTTCACCGAAGCAAGTGATAATTATACAATACGCACATGAGGCCGAAAAATCAGAGGTGCGTGTCTTGGGTTCGAACTCGAGACCTATGACTTAGCAGTCCGATTTTTATGGTATTAGGTGAGAGGTGCTGAAGTTAGGAGCTCGTGGCTATAGCCGAACGATTCTAGGTAAAGCAATGCTTGCAGAGGTCGGTGCGTGGATGATGGATTCATTATATCTTCTTCTTCAACCTTTGGCGCGGCTAATTCTAACGTGATTCATATTATTATTCATAGCAGGTGGCGTTCTGTGGCCTCTGCCTACGCCCATGGGAAGAAGGCGTGAGTTTATGGTTGTATATGTTACGGCTAATAGCCGAAGTGCGGCTACACCTAGTTTTAGCCGGCTAAACCTAGGTGCGGCCGGTTAAACTTAGATGTATCCTACTTATCTTCGGTTAGAACATGCAACCAATTTGGATGTAGCCGGCCTACTGCGGCACTGTTCACTGCGCTCGCTCGGCTCGCGCGCTTTTGTTCACAGTTCTAACCTAACCGAAATCCATTTGATCGGTATGTCCTAGCAATAAAAAGGATACACAACTGTTACCAGCCGCACCTTGGTTTAGCCGGCTAGAACTAGGTGTAGCCGCACTTCGGCTTCTAGCCGTAACATATACAACCATAAACTCACGCCTTCTTCCCATGGGCGTAGGCAGAGACCACAGAACGCCACCTGCTATGAATAATAATATGAATCACGTTAGAATTAGCCGCGCCAAAGGTTGAAGAAGAAGATATAATGAATGGTCAGCCATCATCTATGCACCGACCTCAGCAAGCATTGCTTTACCTAGAATCGTTCGGCTATAGCCACGAGCTCCTAACTTCAGCACCTCTCACCTAATACCATAAAAATCGGACTGCTAAGTCATAGGTCTCGAGTTCGAACCCAAGACACGCACCTCTGACTTTTCGGATTCATGTGCGTATTGTATAATTATCACTTGCTTCGGTGAAGGAAAACATCGTGAGGAAACCAGCATGCCTGAGAGATATTTCTCGACGGCGTGTAAAGCCAAGTTAGAGGCCCATGGGCGGCTTAAAAACTCTGACACCAGGTTAGGCATCAACCAAACAATAATTAATAAAAAGTACCTATGGGGTGGCCAAAGGTTGAAGAAGGAGATGTAATGGATGTTCAGTATTGGTCACCCATCCATGCACCGACCTCACCCGGCATATCGATCACCTAGAATATCGATCCGTCCAGTTGTTATTATTTTGCCACGAGCTCCTAATTTCAGCACCTCTCGCCTTTGTCCCAGGACATTTGGGATCGGCGCAACACGTTTTTGTCTTCCATTCTCCTCTGTCAACCGTCACGCTATCATTTACTCCCGTTTTCTTTCATATAAAGGGTGTAAATAGACCTTTAACGAAACCGAAAGGTACTTGTTCTCCCCGTCTTTGCGACCATTTTTTTGGTTCTAGACCATACCTAGGAACCTTCTAGTTACAGAGATATTAGGGGTCACAGTTCCAACTTTTTCACAAGTTTTTTAAAAAAATACTTGTTTTTAATGTAAGATTTTTACTTTACACACCTCCATGACCCCCGTACTATTCAATCCATCTACTAGCACAATGCTTAGAGTGATTTCCATCGAGTCCTACCTTAAAACGTGATTTTTCACCCAAAAAATATGGCGATTCCCTGCAATCATTTTTGCGTAAAGTTACTTAGTTTGATGTACAGAATGCTTGATTGACGGCTATGTGAAGGGTCTGTATATACCCTGTATTTATTTTCAATCTAGGTTCGCACATTTATTGCTTATATACGGTGGAATGTTAAACATACTTCTCATTGTTTTGCTTTGAAACCGTTCTAGTATTTCAATGATATTGTGACTAGTTGTGCCCTATAGTTGAATGCCATACGTCCATACAGGCTTTAGTATAGCTTATAGATAGCCATTTTACTGGCGTCTGTCAGCTGTGTCTCACCTAATATCAAAAAATAGTATATAAACAAAACAAATGACTATTTTAATGGACTAAAGTGAAAGTTGAGCGTCTCGTTAGCACCGCACCATGGTCCATTGCGCTCTTATACAATTTGATGACGCAACAAATGCGTGTACGCAACGCAATGACAGTCGGTCAAGCAGTCTTGCGTCCAAAACTGTAAACAAACATGTGTTTTTGGAAATGTAACTTTAAAGTGCACGAGTAAAGTTCAGTTTGGACTGCAGATTCTTTATGACTTTAGAAAACTTTCAGATATCAACTTGATTTACACTTACTTAAAGATGATATTTGTTTAATTGGAAATAACAGCAATTGGTAACAATTTGATTTGATTGTATAAAATTTATACAATCAAATCAAATTGTAAATATAGCTCGTGGCTAAATAATAACAGCCGCTCGAATCGATCTTTAGGTTAAGCCGTGCTTGCCTAGGTTGGTATGTGGATGGGTGACCACCCATATACCGAGCTTCTTCTGTCCCTCGGAAAGCACGTTAAGCTATTGGTCCTGGCTGTTATTTGACATCTTTGACAGTCGTTACAGGTAGTCAGTGGACCAAAAAGTCTGACAACCAGTCTTACCAAGGGGTATCGTATTACCTAGTACTAACTGGGTTGTGGAGGTCAGATAGGCAGTCGCTCCATGTAAAATACTGGTATTCCGCTGCATCCGGTTAGACTTTTTTTTTTTTAGGATGGTTAATCATCAAAAATCGGAAGGGAGTGTCAGACTTGTACTGACTAAAACCCATCCATGTTCCTTCTTTGCCCTTTGTGTTCCAGGGCCGCGGTATCTCTTTCGAACAGTCCCGCAGCCCATCCGGTTAGACTGGAAGCCGACCCTAACATAGTTGGGAAAAGGCTAGGCAGATGATGAGTATAGTATACTAGCTCATGCCTGCGGCTTCGCCCTCGCGGAGTTCGCACGGAAGCGTACTACCGGGATGAAAAGTAACCTATGTGTTAAACCAGGTTATAAACTATCAGTGTGCCAAATTTCACCTAAATATACAACATTAGTTTTAGTATATGTGAAACCTGAAACACCTGTCGAGTATTTTTATATAAAGAATCTATGTACAAAATTTCAAAACTGTATCATGAAAAATCACAAAGTTATAAGCTTGTTCTGTTACCTGGTTGTCCGCACGAAAGCGTGGTCACCACGCAACGCGCCCGCGCCGGGCCTCCAGTGTCGTCTTGAGCTCATTGATAATAATAATTTGGCAGTAGGTACCTAAATTATTGCGATAGGTACTCAAAGTTGCTCGGTATCTAACTTTTAACTTTTTTAAATATTTTTGGCAAAAAATATAACATGGTTTAAAAATTATTGGAATCGATTCAGTTACTTATTCTGAACAAACTATATATTCGCATATACTAAAAATAATGTTGTATTGAAGAATTTTCCATTGCAATACTAAGAATGCTCTGTCGACAGAGAGAAATATATTTATACCATCTAATTTTGTATGACGCACTGTTCACTCACAAATAAAACTTGATTAGTTTATCACACTAATATTATAAAGGCGAAAGTTTGTATGTGTGTATGTTTGTTACTCCTTCACGCTCAAACGACTTAACGGATTTGGATGAAATTTGGTATCAAGATAGCTTATATTCTGGATTAACACTTGGGCTACTTTTGATCCCGGAAATGGTAGGTAGGTAGTAGGTACACAAGGAGTAGCTAGAAAAAGCTAAATTGCAACGCATGCTGGGTACAACTAGTAATACATAAATTTCTAATGCACGACGAAAGGCCTCATTTATACTATTTTTATGTTATTAAGAAGCAAAATTTCTCTGTAAGTTTGTATGTAGGCGGCAGTCGCGAAGGGTCATATTTTGTAAGAAGTAAGCTGGAGTACTAATCTTTAATATGATTATATAAGGTCTATCTTTTCATACACGAAATATTTTAAGAGTAACTTCTATAAGTCGTAAAGTCGCCATAGCAACGAAAAAAAAATGATCTGAGTGTTTTTTTTTTACGATTATAATTATAAAATTTTTTGAGACTTTTTGCATAAAACCTTTACTCCCATATTCTAACAATGACACTAGGTAAATACGACGTCGTAAACTAGCGTAATGGATGTTCAAAAATAAGGAGCTAGTATTTATTTTGTGGGTGAAGTAATTTTAAATTATTTATTTTTTATAAAAATATGTATACTCCGATAAAAAAAAACCCCTAGAAATGGCTTCGTTATAGCCGTTAGATGATTCCCTGAAAATATTTCGTGTTGAATAGTTAGACCTTATATTATCAGTCTATAGAATACTGACTGTTCCATTTTGCAAAGGGAAGCCGGTAGGAATCGAGTTCAATGGTACCTTCGCCACTGGTATTCTTTGGAACTTCTGATCCAAAAATCTTTCACTAACGGAAACAACGTTATCTCCGAGTGTCATAGGCTGCATTTTAAACGTTCCCGGGGATTAAATTCCGTACAAAACGGGAGCGAAGCCGCGGGTAAAACTAGTTTCTAGTAAAGAAGAAACAGGCATTGATCATCACGCTTGCATTACTTTATTTATTTTATTTTATTACAACGGTTTAAAACCAATTACAGTAACTAAAGGACAATAACTACTAAACATAAACAAAAATGGAAAACATAAATATTAAAAAAAAAAAAATAAGTGTCAGGTACTATGTCATGAATCCCTCTCACAGTACTTCTGACATGCCAATAAAATCTTTGTCCATTCATCAGCAAACAGATCGTTTGTTGGATTAGAATCCAAGAGATAAAGGAACGTAAATATAAAGTAACTCTTTATTCCCATGAAGGGCCGAGACCACAGAACGCAACCTGTTACGAGCCTTACATATGCCGCACGCCGGTTGCGAGTACTACACTGCGTAAATAAAGTTAATAAATGCGAAAAACCAGTTACAAAAGCATGATAAAACCAGCTAATTAAAATGATAATTAACAATTATAATACAAATGTATACAGAATGCTTTATGTTAGTTGTTAAGGCGACGCTCCATAGCAGCCTATAGCTAAGCTCACTTAGACAACATTATTTTTAGTATTTGCGAAACCTGAATATAGTTTGTTCAGAATAAGTAACTGAATGATTCCAATCATTTTTAAACCATGTTATAATTTTTTCCCAAAAATATTTAAAAAAGTTAAAAGTTGGATACCGAGCGACTTTGAGTACCTATCGCAATAATTTAGGTACCTACTGCCAAATTATTATTATCAATGAGCTCAAGACAACGCTGGAGGCGCGCGCTGCGTGGTGACCGCGTTTTTGTGCGGACAACTAGGTAACAAAACAAGCTTATAACTTTGTGATTTTTAATGATACAGTGTTGAAATTTTGTACATAGATTCTTTACTTAAAAATTCTAGACACGTTTATCAGGTTTCGCATATACTAAAATTAATGTTGTATAAATCTCCAAAGTATGGACTTCGGTAATTTTCGTGTTTCCGAATTATCACGAACGTCGCGCCACAGAGTTTGTATGAAGTTTTCTTTCTTCCGAGTTATCTGCACACCACCGTAGAAACGGAAGAATCGACAAAATGACAGATCAACAAAAGTAATTTGTTATTTTCTCGATTCTTCCGTCGACAAAACCCGTGCTGCTCCGGTCACAAATTGTCATCCGACATTCGAATAGTATTTTAGGATTACATAGAGTAGTTAATCTATTATATAACCAACTAGCTGACCCGCGCAACTTCGCCTGCGTTTGGATTTTTCCCCGTTTTTGCAACATTTTTCATGAATGCTCGCTCGTATTAGTCGTAGCGTGATGGTATATAGCCTATAGCCTTTCTCAATAAATGGGCTATCCAACACTAAAAGAATTTTTCAATTCGGACCAGTAGTTTCTGAGATTCAAGCAAACAAACAAACAAACTCTTCAGCTTTATAATATTAGTATAGATATGGTAATGCAAAATACAGGGTGGAAGGGACACCAACGCGAAAACGGTATCCACGTATTCAGTACATCATTCTGAGCCCCCTACATAGATTTTTTTTATCATACGTACATTTTGACCGTGTAGGTATTGCACTTTTGTAAGAAACACCTGATTTTTTTTTAATATTACCGATGAAACATTTCTATGTGGGGGGCTCAGAATGATGTACTGAATACGTGGTAACCGTTTTCGCGTCGGCGTCGGTGTCCTTGCCACCCTGTATACTAGCACTTCTCTGGTTATATTATTATATTATAAGCCTATGCCTTCCCTCCTTCCACATTTCGCGGTCTAGTGCGATTGTAGGCCAATCCTTTGGGAAAGAGTCCAGCTCATCCCGCCATCTCCTTCTGGGCCTGCCACGTTGTCGTTTCCTGCTATTTGGTATCCACTGAGTGGAAATTTTTGCGAATTGCTCCTCCGACATGCGGCAGATATGACCAGCCTAGTTCCACTTCAACCTAGCAGCTGTAAGGCCAGCATCAGCTATTTGAGTTTCGGAGCGAAGTATAGAGTTTCTGATGCGGTCCGTAAAAGGGGGGGGGGGGGGAAAGGGGGTTACTATGACGTCTTATAGCAGGAATAATTCCAGTGGGGGAAAGAGACAGAGCTAAACAGGTCGTCTAGCGCCATCTCTTTCCCACACTGGAATTACACTTGCTTTAAATCATCAAAGTAGGCTACAGTGGCGAAGGTTCCATACAACTCGATTCCTACCGGCTTCTCGTTAAAAATTGGCACAGTCAGTATTCTATAGACAAATAATATAATCACATTAAAGATATGTACTCCGGCTTACCTCTTACAAAAATTGACCCTTTGCTACTGGTAGGCTACCAGTGACCTAATCATCACAGGATTTTCAGGATTGTTTGCAAGCACCCATATTATGATGATGATGATGATGACCTATATTACGTCGGGCAAATAAATGAACCGCTTAGGTAATTAAAAGCAAACCTCCGTACAGTCACATGCACCAATATGTTAACACTTAACAACTTTTAAAAATGTTTTTCGCCTACTGTTCTGATTAAAATTTAATTTTGTTACGAACATATTCTGGTAATCATATTTTTTATGAAAAAGATCCTGTATCCAAGTTACAATCGTTATTTCTCGCGAAAATTGCTTTTGAATTTAGAAAAGTGTATACATATTTGTGCTCGTGACTGTACATATACAACATTAGTTTTAGTATATGCGAAACCTGATACACGTGTCTAGTATTTTTATGTAAAGAATCTATGTACTTTCAAAACTGTATCATGAAAAATCACAAAGTTATAAGCTTGTTCTGTTACCTAGCGCCCACCCACCCGCGCGCTGCGTCGTCTTTAGCTCATTGATAATAATAATTTGGCAGTAGGTACCTAAATTATTGCGATAGGTACTCAAAGTCGCTCGGTATCCAACTTTTAACTTTCTTAAATATTTTTGGCAAAAAATATAAATGGTTTAAAAATTATTGGAATCGATTACTTATTCTGAACTATATTCAGGTTTCGCATATACTAAAAATAATGTTGTATATCTTAAGTAGCAGTGGATGGTCGACTTAATACACGATACAAATATGAATAAATATTTATGTTAGTTGTTACTATTACTTAACAATTTTACGGTAATTGTATGTAAGAATGGCAGATCATACAATGTGATTCTAATTGTGTTCATGTTTAAGTAAATAATTTTTGATGTGAATCAGCGCGTTAGAATTCTGTTTGGTATTATGTCCGGTTAGTGAACACGTGGCTAAATAATAACAGCCGAGGCGATCTACAAGGATAAGCAACGGTTGCCGAGGTCGGTCCGTGGATGGATGGATGAGGGTGACTAAAATGGCCGCTCTTTCCATTCTTCTCTATTTTTAGCTTTTCTTGACCTGGGGTCTGAAATGGGGGCTTGAGCAGACTCGTGGCTAAATGATAACAGCCGAGGCGATCTACAAGGATAAGCAACGGTTACCGAGGTCGGTCCATGGATGGATGGATGAGAGGGACTAAAATAGCCGCTCTTTCCATTCTTCTCTATTTTTAGCTTTTTTTGACCAGGGGCTGAAATGGGGGCTTTAGTAGACTCGTGGCTAAATAATAACAGCTGAGGCGACCTACAAGGATAAGCAACGGTTACCGAGGTCGGTCCATGGATGGATGGATGAGGGGGACTAAAATAGC
The DNA here is from genome assembly GCA_905163415.1 of Noctua fimbriata. NCBI lineage: Eukaryota > Metazoa > Arthropoda > Insecta > Lepidoptera > Noctuidae > Noctua > Noctua fimbriata. The sequence continues at coordinate 8,865,828 of LR990950.1, forward strand.
CGCTCTTTCCATTCTTCTCTATTTTTAGCTTTTCTTGACCAGTGGTCTGAAATGGGGGCTTTAGGAGAATCATAATAGGATAATAATTATAATACGCCACCTATCGGGTCCAAAACTATACCTAATGTAGCCTATATTTTAAGTTAAGCATCTAACGGTAAAGTTTTTGCGTGATGCGCGTACAGACATACAGACAGAAAGACAGACAAACAAAAATTCTAAAAAAGTTGTTTTGGCTTCTTCTACTTCATTTTTTTTTTCAATATCTTCAATGTACAGACATCGGCCTATTACAATTTTGTTATACATATAAGGTCTAACTATTGTCTACATATTTTCAGAGAATTATCTAACGGCTATAACGAAGCCTTTTCAAGGATTTTTTTTTATCTGAGTATATTTTTTTATAAAAATAAATAAATTTAAAATTACTTAACCCCACAAAATATATTTTTTTTAATTTTAATAATTTCGTAAAAAAAAAAAAACTCTCAAATAACTTTTTTTTTCGTTGCTATGGTGCCTTTACGACTAATAGAAGTTACTCTTAATATATTTCGTGTATGAAAAGATAGACCTTATATATTTGACATCAGCAATTTGCGACGATGCCAACTTGCGGGTTGCACAGCCTTAAGTCGCTTGTAAAAGGGGGCGAGTCTATTGCATCTACCAGGCACGAATTCACACTCTATAACTTCTACTAAGAAATTCGTGATAATAAGAGATAATAAGATAAAAAGATAGCCCTTATATGTATAGATTGTGTCTACCAGCACAATGTTTTGAGTGCGTTAAATTGAGCGCTTCCATATACTGTGATTTTTCACATGAGAAAGAAAAGTCTTTCCATTCTCACCAATTTTCAGAGCGATGATCTCACAAATATTTATCGGTACAGTAATCGAGCAGCATAGCTATTCACATCATCATCTGCCTAGCCTTTTCCCAACTATGTTGGGGTCGGCTTCCAGTCGAACCGGATGCAGCTCAATACCAGTATTTTACATGGAGCGACTAGCTGTCTGACCTCTACAACCCAGTTAGTACTGGGTAATACTAAGACTGATTGTCAGAATTTTTGGGCCACTGACTACCTAACGACTGTCAAATATCTACAAATGACACCCGGGACCAACGGCTTTAAGGGCATTACATTGCTCGATGACCTTGATGATTTGATCCCTGTACTGGTTTTTGTTGACTTGCCCCACACATTTCGCAAAATTTCGGTTTTTATTTATTATTTAAAAATATTAAAAGAAATAACAGAAAAAAAACAATACAGATTGTTAAGTATATCATTACGTATTTGTTGTTACAAAATTCATGCCGATCTATTCAGCCGTTACAGAGACAATTAAGTTTGAAAAAGGACCTATTTTCTACGATTAACCAAAAAAAATTGAGAAGGTTTATTAAAATTTTAAACAAAACAATTTATTTGTGATGAACTTAACTATAACATACTTTTTTTACACGGAAAACGCACGAAGGGATTCATCAACAAATTTCTTTGAACATACGCTGTTTTTGGGATTTGAGCCATGTAATGCCCTTAAGTGTTTTCTGAGGCACGGAGGAAACTCGGTATGTAATAGATGGTCCATAGACCAATCTAGGCAAGCACGGCTTAACCTAAAGATCGACCCGAGCGAGTGTTATTATAATAATATAAATTCATATATTTAGGTAATTTACACCCATTGCCAATTCACACAATACAGTCAGACCATAATCACACTACAAACACAAAAAAACAAAAACATCACAATTTAGTTAAAAATAAAATAAATTAAAAAATAAATAGAATTGATTCAAATACAATTAAAATTTTAAAATTCGACTCAACTTAATTAAAATTCAATCAAAATTAAAATGCAATACACAATTAAATAAAACTTATCCATTATCAATATAGTATTACCACGAGCTCCTCTAGCAGCATAGCTATTCACAAACGCTTCGATTCGGAAAGTCGTATGTCTATCTCGCTCGCTTTCGTAATGCCAAAAAGAGAAAGAACTTGTCGAATCGAAGCGTTTGTGAATACTTATGCTGGTATCACTGCGGAATTTAAACACTTATCTCATGAGCCAAAAGGGTCACGTTGCTTGAATATTTGGCTCTTCGCCACTGTATCTTTCGACAGGTCATCAGAGAGTACCTAGGTACCTGTATAACACCACGCCTGTAATCCCCGAAAGGTTAGGCAGAGGTGTAATAGTACCCCTACATTTGGCCAGTTCCATATAAAAGGGGGGCGATCCTTTGCCATCAACCGGGTACAAATTCAGAATCCGTGGCTGCTATCGAGAAATTTCTCATAATTTGCACGACCTGGGAATCGAACCCAGGACCTCATGGTCAGCAGTCGCGATTGCGACCACTAGACCAACGAGGTAGTCTTATTACCATGAAATTGGACATGAATACTAAGTTCAGGAGTTTATTGCCACTTCTTCCCAGCTTCACGCGCAACATGACCACCGTGGAAACGGGTTTTGTCGACGGAAGAATCGACAAAATGACAGACCTGTCATATTGTCGATTTTTCCGTCGACATAATCCGTTTTACGGTGGTCATGCTACGCGTGTAGGAAGTGGCGAAAGGCTGGTGTTTTGGGGGCTGGCTTACGTCAATATTGACAGGCTTCAAAAACATGGTAGGCTTAATTTGGTTGATTTTTTTTTTGACGTTCAATGTACTGATTTTGTAAGTGTCGTAAGAGGCGACTAAGGGACTTACCAGAGAATGGGCAGCAGCGTTCTCTGATTCTACAACAACCATACTGCGATCGCCAACCCGCCTGCCAAGCGTGGCGATTATGGCAAAACCCCCCTTCTTGGGGGAGGCCTATGTCCAGCAGTGGACTACTTTCGGCTGAAATGATGATGATGATAACTACCGTATTTATATTTATAACAGCTTAGACTATCCTTACAGGGTTACCCTAATGCGACAGTTAAGAACTTAAACTAATATACTTACAATAAAAAATACAAAATTTAAAAATAACAACATTATTAAATATTTACACCATTAAAACACACAACAACAACACAACATAACACAACAAACATAACAACAACAACAACATAACAAAACAAAAAACAACAACATAACAAACAACATAACAACAACACAATAACAACAACAACAACAACATAATTACTTATTGACCATTTATTGCCACCTTTACACGTAACCGTCATCTATTTGCCTTTATCCAACGGTTGGCTTCCAGTCTACCCTCATCATCATCATTCTCTTGCCCTTATCCCAATTCATTTGGGGTCGGCGCAGCATGTCTTCTTCTTCCATACTTCTCTATTACTCGTCATCTCATCAGACACCAGTCTACACATCCAGTCTACCCTGATGCAGTTTATTACCAGTATTTTACATGGAGCGACCTCCACAACCCAGTAAGTACTGGGTAACTGATAGCCCTTTTTGGGTCACTGACTACCTGTAACGACTGTCAAAGATCTACAAATGACAGCCGGGATCAACGGCTTAACGTGCTTTCCGAGGCACGGAGGAAACTCGATATGTAATGGGTGGACATCCACAGACCAACCTAGGCAAGAACTGAACTGAACAACCAGCCAGTAAATTGAATTACTTCTATTACTTGCGACTTTTATGGCGTACAAAAAAAACACTTTAAAACAAATCATGTAACTACGATTAGGCTTAATAGCAGTTGAATTAACCAACGTAAATTAATGCGCGATAAATTAGGCAGGACAATAAAAACTTCGTTTGAATACACACTACAACATGCACTAAAACAGTAAAGATAGTACTCAAATGAAATGATACGCCTTTTCCAGTACCAAAAAATGTATTTTTCGGATATGTCAGGATTTATCCCGTTAGGCTCGTACATCATGTGGGTAGACGATGGGTTTCGTGCTATGAAAACACACTGGGTGCGATACACTGTTTCTAGCCAAAGTAACGAATTACTTGAGATCTACAACTACAACTTAACACGGGGTACAATGAATTGGGTACAGTTCCAAGACGTCTCAACTCCGCCACGATCAAACATTCGACTGTCGCCCTCGCCTCGAGCTGAACATCAGGGCTCTGTAGAAGCACGCTGTTGTGTCGGTAGACTTGTAAGTAGGTCGCGTGATGTCACCACCGGCACATTGCGATTAATTTTATGTCTATACTAATGACCGGATCCAACATATTTATAAACTTGAGCACACACATATAGAATACAAACTTGGTATATATCAGTAGCAAGCTTAATATTATATCTAATAATTATGTAATTAATAAAGATGACTTCTATCAGAAGAACTTTTCGTTCCTCATCCAAAAGTAGAATACCCTTTTTTTATTTTTTTATTTAGCGGGAACTGACTCAAAAATTTGACCAAAGAGGTTTTATATACTCTTTGATCACATCAAATTCTATCAATATTTTATGTTTTTTTTAATACATCATTACAACAGATCATACTAATGTTTGAAAAGGATGACACAAAATTAAATAATGTGCTCATCTTCAATAACACTCTTCACTTAAGGTGGAAGAGCCACGGTAGCCCGCGAAATTCAAATTTTCTTTACAATCCCCATTGAATGACAATTTCATGAGAATGTCTGACCAGTTCTGCCGCGCTAACGAAGAACACAATAACTCGATTTTGGAACATTTTTAGTAACTTAGAGAGAGTTATAGATCTCGATTTGCTGATTCCGAATATATATATAACTCAAAATCTTCCAAAATCGAGTTATTGTGTTCTTCGTTAGCGCGGCAGAGTTTCTTTACGTGTTTTTTCGATGTCAGTCGAGGTACTAAATATTTGAAGTTAGGTATCAAATAGTAGCAAAAATGTAGTCAATTTTGGTATTTTCTAAACATCAAATATCTCTATTGGTCCAGGGGTCCTGACGCTTATTCATGAAAGAGTCTGATTTTAATAATTATAAATCTGTAAAGCCATACTTGTTACGGTCGCGGTCATATTTTAATCAACATACAACCTGACACTGACCTGCAAATTGCAAAAAACGTAAGAAAATTTGAATTTTGCGGGCCACTCTGGCGCTTCCACCTTAATGTCATTCGTTATCGTAAGTGTACACAAACAAACTTATACATGCGTGTGGCGAAATTGAGAACTAAATTGCAATGTACGAGATATGACAGATGTTTGACGGATTTCCATTGCAAGTGGCGCCCCCATGACATAAACTAATACGTGTGTCTGTGAAAGTAAGGGTACACTTCAATCAACTTATAGGTGCAAGCGGGAAAACACAGAACTAAAATAAACGTACCAAGTTTGACATATCGATGCAAACTTGACAAGCAACGCCACCTTGAACTGCACACTTAAAGTGGTTATACTATAATTAATGCTGTTTAAGTATTTATCTGGTAATTCACGTTAAAACCTCTCTTTGCTCGTTAATGATAGCATTGTTTGTCGATATCGAAAGAAGGCTAGGTATTTTTTAGTTTTCACTATCTGGGCTTAATAATCTTTAGTCGTGAACATAAACGGGTAAGCAGAAGTAGTTCGACTGTCACTGGGTACAATGAAAAAAAAAATAACAAAAAAAAAATGTCTTGTTTTCGGGTGCCATATCATGGAGATCGTTTTTTTTTAATTTTTTTTTTAGTATCATTAATCGTTAAGCAAACGCACTTTAATAATAAAGGTTGGAATAGAATAGAATATCAATTAATTATTTAGAGGGAAAAAAACAATAATAATTATACATTTACAATATTATAGGTAATTTATATTATTAATGGAATTATAAATTAATTATTAAAACTTATGATCGATGAATTCGCTGACAGAGTAGAAACACATGTCCAGAAGCCAAGAAAGTATTGCATGTTTAAATTTGTTTATAGGTAGCTGTCTTTTTTTTTTCGGATGGGAAATCATCAAATGACCCCCTCCGCTCTGGGCGGAGCTGAAGGGAGTGTCAGACTTGTACTGACTAAAACCCATCCATATTCCTTCTTAGCCCTTTGTGTTCCACGGCCGCGGTATCTCTTTCGAACAGTCCCGCAGCCCTGGCAGGCATCGGCCCTTGCAGACACGGTTGCTGACATCTCTTTGAGGCGCGCGTGGAACACGAACGCGCCGTCGACACGGCCTGTCGTCATAAGACGGCCGGACGGCGAGCTAGCCCACTATTCGCCGTCCACAGGCCCGCGCCTGCGGTGGCCGGGAGCCACCACGTGACCCCCGACGCCCGGGGCGTCTCCCGCGGCGGCTGGGACGTGAGGCTCTTTCCCTCTCACGTTCCGCCACCTCCTTCACTAGCATGACTGCTTCGCAGAAGGAGGTGACGGCTTCCCATTCCCTCTCGCTCCGGACCATGGCTTGAACCAGGGCCGGACTAGGTAGCTGTCTGATATGTGATGGCAGCTTGTTGAAAATCTTTATCGCCATGCAATAGGCATTCCGACTATATAAACGAAGTCTTTGGGACGGTACTAGTAGTTGTTTTGGGTTTCTTTCTTCGATTCTTTTGGAAACATGTTCAGTGATGAGGAATAAATGGGATGTTTTTTTTACAAATTAGCAAATCTATACTATAATATTATAAAGCTGAAGAGTTTGTTTGTTTGTTCTATACTAATATTATAAAGCTGAAGAGTTTGTTTGTTTGTTTGCTTGTTCTATACTAATATTATAAAGCTGAAGACTTTGTTTGTTTGTTTGCTTTTTCTATACTAATATTATAAAGCTGAAGAGTTTGTTTGTTTGTTTGTTTGCTTGAACGCGCTAATCTCAGGAACTACTGGTTCGATTTGAAAAATTATTTTAGTGTTTGATAGCCCTTTTATCGAGGAAGGCTATAGGCTACATAACATCACGCTACGACCAATAGGAGCGAAGCATTTATGAAAAAGATTGCAAAAACGGAGAAAATCCAAACGCAGACGAAGTTGCGCGGGTCAGCTAGTTTCCAATATGTAGAGACATGGTAATGGAAGTATCTAGTTAGTGTTTAAGGCACAAAAAAAGTGTTTAAGAGCAGTGTGCCAAATAAAAACTACTAATAGTTGTAGACCACACTTCATTGACCTAAGAATAATGACTTTTCCATCTTTATACGTATTTGAAGTAGCAATGTTCGTTAAAAAACACTTAAATTTATTTGAAACCCAAACTAGTAAACGTCACCGGGACAAAATTCACGCTATGCCTCATAAGACAGCATTATACGCAAAAAGCTTTATGGGAATGGCTCCAAAAATCTATAATACTATAAGAGTTGAGAATGATGTTAACAAATTTAAAAGAATGCTAACAGACTTTATGATTAAAAAAGCGTACTATTCCATTGCTGAATTCTTAACAGACAATTGAAATAAATATTTTTTTTTTTTTTTTAATTAGTTTTATAAGTATCCGAAATTTGTATGCCTATTAGGTTAAACATAGCGAGACTGACTTTCGAATTAGATCTTATTATATTGAACCTATGTTTCACAAATAAATAGTTTGAATTTGAATTTAAATAACGGTTTACAGTGGTCTAAATAGTCAGCTCCACATATGGCTCTAATACACTTTTATTTACACTACTAAATTGCCCCATATAACTGAACCATAAATACTGACGAGACATCCATGATATAAGATAGTTCGTACGTCGTTAGTGGACCAATAAAACAGTTAATACTTAATAACAAATCAACTTGTGCAAAGCGACGGCGAAATAGATCGTAGTGTAAAGCACAGAATTAACACGGGATGGATGAAATGGCGGCAGGTCACGGGAACAATCTGCGACTCCCGCATTCCCCTTAAACTTAAGGGGAAGATTTATAAAACAATGGTTAGACCTGCTGTCTTGTATGGATCAGAATGTTGGCCCACAAAAGGGATTAATGAAAGGCATTTGCATGTGGCGGAGATGAGAATGCTAAGGGGAATGTGTGGTGTTACGCGAATGGATAACATAAGAAATAAGTATATAAGAGGAAGTCTGAAAGTGGCGCCGGTGACTGAAAAGTTGTGTGGTAATCGGTTGTCGTGGTATGGGCATGTGATGCGGAGGAATGAGGAAAATGTTGTGAGGAAAGTTTTGAGTATGAATGTGGATGGGTATATGAGTAGAGGAAGACCAAAGAAACGATGGATGGACTGTATAAAGAATGATATGGCAAGAAAGGAGGTGTCTAATGAGATGACGAGTAATAGAGAAGTATGGAAGAAAAAGACATGCTGCGCCGACCCCAAATGAATTGGGATAAGGGCAAGAGAATGATGATGATGAACAAATCAACAATTTATTCGTACTTAAACCGCACTGTTAACAACTGATTACACATACTGTTTTAATGAATTCTAGATTTATACCCTTTTTCAACGATCGATATCCTACCCGAATATAACGCTTGAAATACGCTTAAAAATATGGCCGACCGCAGTAAAAAAAAGTAAGCTACGGACACAAACTATTATGCCACTAATAAGTGGCCAGTATTATATTATTTTTTTAAAACAATTAATTTAATTTTGCTAATTAAATAATGCTAAATGTTTTCAGACGAAATAAATAGCAAAAGCTAACAATGATATGCGATAAGGACTGTTTCTTTACTAGCTATACGTTTTAATTTACGAAGAGCGATACACGTCCAGTTTACTACATATTTATCGACTGTTTTTTCCAATTTAATTTGTTATCAATACTGATACTTAAAAATGAAGTTGATTGTATTGTAAAACGATATTGTTATAAAGTATTGTAATCAGATTAAGAGTAGTATTATGTGTTTGAAATTGTAAAATTTTAGTTTTATTTAGATTGTAAATTCTACTCCTGTAGCCATGGCACTGCATTTTGTAATTCATTATTAGTTTCTGCTTCTACTACTAAACTAAAACCAGGGATGTTATGGAGCTCCGTAACCATAACCGAAACTATAGGATATCCGTAAACGTATCCGTTTCACAAGTTTCGGATAGTTGCTTACCTATATGACTGATTATAATACCAAATGATAACCTAGACTACATAAAACCTATAAATAAAACCAAATTCTTACAACTATTATTTTTATATTTTACTTCAATCTAATATCCATATCCGAAACTAACGGATAATCCGAAATAATTACATATCCGTAACCGTATCCGAAACCGATATAATTTTATTCCTATATCCATATATCCGTATCCAGATCCGAAATATCATATACTAGCTGTTGCCCGCGACTTTCGTCCGCGTGAAATTTTTTTTTAGCCTATAACCTTCCTCGATAAATGGGCTATCCAACACTAAAAGATTTTTTCAAATCGAACCAGTAGTTCCTGAGATTAGCGCGTTCAAGCAAACAAACAAACTCTTAGACTTAAACAAACAAGCTTTATAATATTAAGAGGACTACAAGAGCTAAGTGACCTTGAGTGACGCACGCACACATTTACACAATAAACGTGAACGCCATCTAACGACGACGCCCAAAACAATTAACTCTCAAGACTAATCTCTAGAGAGATTACGCCCGAGTATTCAATAGATGGCGCGAAAGTAAGAACAGACAAATAAAAATGAATATTAATAATGAATTGCAATTAAAACACTGCATTTGGGGTGGTAACCGTTATAAGTGTAAAACGCCTCATTTGGAAAGTATCCAAATACTTCTTTTATTCGGTGTTACGATATTAATTATTGCATTTCATAATCAATAGGTACTTTAGTTAATTATTTAGACATATTTCTTATTTCCATACAGTAATATTGACAAATTAATCAAAACAACGAAGTATTTGATTAGATGAATAAGTACTTTTATCAATAACTTCACAATCGTGATCGTCGTGTGAACCACTGTTTCCAATCTATAATAAAAACAGAAGATTTCAAATTACTAAGATATGTCAATTCTAAATATCCTAGTTCTATGGTACACAGCAGAAGGTAATTGCGTTTCGTTTATTTTTTGTATAATAAGAGTTTGAAAAATTGTTAGCCACAAGTAAAAGATTAGGTACGCGCGGTAATCAAGCTATAAAAAACCAGTTTATGCGGATCTCTCATTGTATAGAAAATGTATACAAAGCGAGGCCAAGTTATACTGGAAATGTATAGCTTCATGTGCCGCCGTGTCTACCTAACATTCTTACAATTTTATAATTCTTATTTATTAAAAACTATACCAATAAAATTAAACTCTTACTTGTGATAAGTAACATCGCAATTTTCAGATGAATCTGTTATTTCGCAATGCCCGTTACCAATAAGCTGCAGTCTTTCAACAAAAATATTAGGTAGGTATTTATCTGTTTTTTATTGTTTTTCTAGTCAAAGAATACAAAATAGTACAAGGATGAACACAGGGCGACACACCAAGCTATAAATTTCCAGTATAACATGGCCTCGCTCTGTATACATTTTCCTTACAAAGAGAGATCCGCAAAACTGGCGACGCGGCCGGCGCGGCTAGTCCTTAGTCCAGCAGACGGACCTGCCGCGTACTTGCAAATTCATACCTAAACTGCGCAGTGCGCCTGGCCTGTTATAGCTTAGAAAAAACGTAGGTACTTACGCATTGAAAATAATTTCAGTGTCGATATTTTCAACTTTCTCCAGTAAAAATTAATTACATTTCAAATGTTTTTTTTTAGTTATTTATTTTTGAGTATTTAATTTTATATGAATATACTGCGTAGAATTTTAGTTCAAAAAGCAAAAACATAATATCACTATCCTGGAATCGAACCCGGATTCTCTGGATTGCAAAACCATAACTCGACCAAATGCACTGCAGTAACAGTTACACTACTGATCGAAATAACTGAATGTATGCGAACTATACATCCATCCGTCAAATGTCCAGAAATACGTTTCCAAAATTCATAGTTTTATATCGTTATAAAAATTAATATTTAGTAATACTAAAATGTTCTTACGTTTTAATATCGTTCATATGTTGGGCGTTTGATTTATATGAACTTTTTTTAGTTCTCGTAATGGGTTTCACTTTATTTCCCATACTTACAAATGACCAGAAGTACCTTATTTATTACGCTATTTTAACTTAAAATATTTTATATTTACACGAAACAAAAATATTTACGGAATAAAGACATAAAACAATGAATTTATGAATAAAATTATACAAAACAGTAAACAACCTTGGCGTAATAATGCGGCGAAAAATGCGGCAAAACGAGCGACACGTCCGTATAGCATCAGGCCTCGGCCGGCACTGTCGGTACACAGGCGTTTACGCACACATGCGCACGTATTTTGTTCAGAGATAAAAATATGTGATTTGCAAAAAATCTATTGATTGGATTAAAAAACTAAAACAGTATCACGTTACTTTGTTGCGTGAAGAATAATTTGACAAAAAATCAGAATGATTGCATGTATATTAGTATAGTTTTACTCGTTGACAGAAATGTTTAGAGGCATCTTTGCGATTTTTTTCTATCGTATCAAATTTGTAGTATTATGTTTTCAACACAGTATCGAACTAGCATATATACAGAAGAATATCATATATTTTTCTGTGTTTTTTTACTGCAGTGGTTCTATATGATCCACGTATTGTAAAACATGCTTTTAGCTCTTGTAGTCGCCTTAAGTATAGATGTTATCATCTCTGACTAAAACGCTCCATTTCATTTTCATAGTTTTATATTCAAATGGGCCTGCCTGCTTCCAACTTTTATTTAATTTAAAATGTGCTTGTTTTTTGCTTTTCAGTTTTTTCAGTCGGGTTTTTTAGTTTTTTCAACTACCTTTTTTTCGCTCTAGCTAATGACGGTTCTGAGCGACAGAAAATGAACATGGAAAAATGTGATTCCATGCTGCTAGATGAGGTTCAACCCTAAGCCTGTAAACCACTACGCAAGCACAGTGTTTATTTATGATCAAAATCAAAATATTTTATTTCACATAGGCCTAGATGGGCACTTATAAAACGTCGACAAAAAGGTGCACGGTTCGGGTTGGTCGTTTCCTATGGAGAAGAACCGGCAAGAAACTCTATGGTTACTCTTTTCAAATCATTTGGTATTGCAATATTATCATGGTTACAGCATTTGTACTTAAATATGGCGGGACAGCGTAGGCCTGACAATAAGTCGTTGCTTTCTACACAAAATAAAATTATTATGGACATAGTGGATTGCTTGGTAGATAGTGTACCGATAGGTAGTCTAGAATTCTAGGTATACGACACGAGAATGTGACCTTTAATAAACACTGCAGTGGTAGACAAAGGTCACCACTTAATATTGGCTAGCTGCCAATTTCGCCACTTTACCCCAATTAAAAGCCTGATCAACGGCACTGCATCATATCTACCTAGCCTCTTCCCAACTATGTTGGGGTCGGCTTCCAGTCTAACAGGAACTCCACACCCCAGTTTTTATAGGTCCCACGACACTTATTCTAATTTTACAATGTTTTAGTCATACACGCAAACCTCTCCGGGCTCTGTGTGCTGGTGAAGTTAGTAGTTAGTACTGGGTAGTACGATACCCATTCAAATTCAAATTAATTTATTTCAATCCATTAAGGATCATATGATGCATAAGACAAAGTGTTACAATTACGATCAATTAAATAATATAAATTAAAATTCAGAAATTATTATATGACTAAATCAACAATTATAAAAAATTAAAACTCCAGTCACACATTTATAAAAATAGTTAATTAAATAATACAAATTAAAACTAAAATTCAAAAATTACAATGACAATTACTAATATACTAATAATACACCTGCCTCTGAGTCATTTGTTTGTTTGTCATTACATTAATCATATAACAATGGTTAATGTACTGACAATCAAACCTGTTCACAAATACGCTCAGGATAGTGTTGGAGGTGGGCCGGAGCCTGCGCCCCAGAGATGTGCACCGCTTCCGCATTGTAGTGTAGCAACAGTCGACACGGGCGTCTGCGAACATCCCCGACGCGCTGCAGCCCCAACAGCACCCTGAACGCATTGTTATACTGAACACGGAGAGCGTTGTACTGCTTCTGGGTATATGACCCCCACAGGCTGGCTGTGTACAGGGACGTACAAAACGCTCTGAAAAGAGTAAGACTGAGCCGCCCTCCTACATCAAAACGAAACAAACTTGCGAACTGCTAGACTGTGGAGTTCACTGCCGGCTTCTCTGTTCCCTTATAACCTGGATCTTTTTGAGGTTCGAGTGAGTCGATCTTCTAAGCTCGCGTGGTCCACCCTAGGCCGCATCATCGCTTCATATTCAGGCGAGTTGCGGCCAAACGCAAGCCAAATTTAGAAAGAAAACCTCCTCATCATCATCTGCCTGGCCTTTTTCCAACTATGTTGGGGTTGGACTCCAGTCTAAACGGATGCAGCTGAATACTAGTATTTTACATGAGGCGACTGCCTATCTGACCTCCACAAGGACCACCAAAGGGTATCGTGTTACCCAGTACTGGGTACTGGGTAACACAATACCCCTTGGTAAGAATGGTTGTCAGACTTAAAAACTACTTCTTTATAATTTGAGTGTAGATTCAAAACGCCAAGTTATTAAAAGATATTGTGACTTGACTCTTTTTGTTAACACTTAATACAAGTTTATTATACTGCCTACAGTGCGTGTCCTCACCCCATTTTAAAATGACCTCCTTTTAAAACCTAAATGTTTCCCTTTCTCAGTAACACACAGCTCATGGTCACCCTATTTTTTATTATTAACTAGTTGTGCCCCGTGACCTTTCTCCGCGTCAAAGTATTTAAAAAATACTACTTCCCTATTTGAATCGAATTTTGTTAACAATTTAAAATAAAATGAAGCCTAAGTTACTCCTCATAACATTAGCTATCTGCTAGTAAAGTACCGTCAAAATCGGTCTAGCCGTTTCGGAGATTACACGGAACAAACAGACAGACAGACGGACAAAAATTAAAAAAAAAATTGTTTTTGTTATAAGTGCAGCATATACTTTCAAATGCATTCGCGTCGGTGTCCGTCGGTGTCCCACCCGTAGATCAATGATATCCAGGTACTAAATTCCCGTGGGATAATTTCAGGTCTCAACGCAGGCGAAGCCACAGGCAAAAGTCGAATATAAAAAATACGGCTCTTGTATCTATTAGAGCCTTTGCACACCATGTTTTTGACGCGCGTAGAACGCAATCAGGACGCTCAGCAAACGCAAGACTGAAGTCACGTTGTTACCTTTGCACACGATCCTTGCGTTTGTATCGCTATACACGCGCTGGTACATAGCTACAAACGCGCGTTTGTATCGCGCAGAAAGCCGCCGCTATTAGGAACCACAGTATTCGTCGGGGGTCACGTGGTGGCCCCCGGCCACCGTAGGCGCGGGCTTCGGACGGCGAGTTATGGGCTAGCTCGTCGTCCGGCCGTCTTATGACGACAGGCCGTGTCGACGGCGCGTTCGTGTTCCACGCACGCCTCAAAGAGATGTCAGCAACCCTGTAGGGGTCCGCGTGGGCCGATGCCAGGACTGCGGGACTATTCGAAAGAGATACCGCGGCCCTGGAACACAAAGGGCAAAGAAGGAACATGGATGGGTTTTAGTCAGTACAAGTCTGAGACTCCCTTCCGCTCCGCCCAGAGCGGGGGGAGTCATTTGATGATTTCCAAACCTAAAAAAAAGTAAAAAAGGAACCACAGTATTACGATAATATATAATCGATATAATCGATACAAACGCGCGTTGCATTTGCGTTTGTATCGATTCAAACGTGTAGAATCTGCTAAAACGTGTTGATATCGCAACGCTTTAGATTATTATGTTGCCATTGATAATTGTGTGTTAGGTTAGGTTAATTGAGTTATTTTATTGGCTGTTTCTGTAGTTATCAAATGTAGATTTAAGTTATCAATTGAACATTTAGATTAGTATTATGTTGACATTGGGAATTGTGTGTTAGACACACGGCCGCACATCAAGCTATACATTTCCAGTATAACATGGCCTTGCTTTGTATAGATTTCCCGTACAATGAGAGACCCGCATAAAGTGGTTTTGTATAGCTTGACTAGCCGTCGTGTGTACGTAAGGAATTGTGTGTTATTATGTGTGTCAGTGGATTCGACACAACTAACTTTATTATATTTTTTATGCTCTCGAGTAAAATGTAGCGAACTAACCATTTTATTATAACAACCTTTTGTAATTAAACCTACATTTACGAATAAATTTGATTGACTGATTTGAAAAAAAAAAAAAAAAAATGGCGGTGTGGCAAAGGCCTTTAGCTTTCCAAGAATAAAGTAATTATTTGTGAGCCACTCCTACTAGTTAACAGAGCTATTAACTAGCAGGAGTGCCTTACAAAGTACGCATGACGGCCAATCAAGCTTTACAAAACCAGTTTAGGCGGATCTCTCATTGTACAGGAAATCTATACAAAGCGAGGCCAAGTTATACTGGAATGCACAGCTTCATGTGCCGCCGTGTGTACGCACGGCAGCCAATCAAGCTATGCAAAACCAAATTAAGCTGACCTCTCATCGTACGGGAAGCTCATACAAAGCGAAGTCAGGTTATACTGGTTATGTATAGCTTGATGTGCCGCCGTGTGTACGTAGGTGTAAAACGTGACGGTGATAACTTTTTAATCGTATTTTGCTTATTACACTGCCTCGTTGGTTTAGTGGTCGCAAGCGCGGCTGCTGAGCATCAGGTCCTGAGTTCGATTCCCGGGTCGGGTAAAGTGATACTGGGTTTTTCTATTAGGAATTTTTCAGTAGCAGCCACAGAGTCTGGATTTGTGCCCGGCAATAGGCTGGCCCCCTATTACAATAGTCTCGCCCCTGTTATGAGCGTTAACGAATTACGGCATTTCAATACAAACTTTCAAGTCCTCTTTTTTCGAAATGACTGAACTGATTTTAATGAAACTTCATATGCATAAGCAGGATACAGAAGTCTAAATAGTTGACAGAGAACTTTTTGAAATGTCTTTTAAAAAAAAGTTTATATGAAATTTCTGTTTCTATGGAACATCTAAAATCGGTCTAATTTAGCTGTAACTGTGTTTTTAGACATCTATATCCTGCTGATGCCTAAGAAGTTTCATTAAAATCGGTTCTGTCATTTCGCAAAAAAAAATCACTTGAAAGTTTGTATGAGATAAGATAAGATATATTTTTTTTTTTTTTTTTAAGAAATGCCGTAAGTCGTTAACACACTTAAATGGGTCTTAAAAACAGAATTAGCATCGGCGTCGCTCTAGCAAATGATGGTTCTGAGCGACAGAAAAGGCCTCTCTTACCCGGCCTCTTATCTCCTGGGACAATGGCTGTTCTCACCAGCCCCCGTACCATGACCACCGTAGACAAGGATTTCTTTGACGGAAGAATCGACAAAATGACAGATAGTGCAAAGAAATCAAATCAAATGTCATTGTGTCGACGCAATCTGTCATTTTGTCATTTTCCGCAAATGTATTATTTTACAAACAGTCGTTTTACATACATTTATTTGGCAAACAATTCTATTTACAAATGCATCAGATGATATTTAATCATTTATACATTTTTCATTTCTCATTTAGATTCATTAGGATAATCCGTCAGCAGGTCGACGGAGCCGGGGCTCCTATTTCTGTCTGCAGGGTTTAAAGGAACCTAGCTAACCGAACCTCGGGGTGCCCCTGACGTCGACCGTTTAGAGTTAGGGTTTCTGTCAGCGTCTGTGTTTGTTTGTGGGGTTTGTCAGCACAAACCAAAAATAAAAATAAAAAACAAAAAAAGAGAAAAAAAAGAGCAAAAAAAGCAAAAATTAGCAAAAAAAGAGAAAATGAATGAATTTTGTTTTCTATCAGCATAGAAAACAAAATTCATTCATTTTCTCTTTTTTTAGAAAAGCCCAGAGCAGCGCAATGACAAAAAAATCCTTTTTTTTTAAATTACGTTATATTAAGTCAATTTGTGTAATGTCTTTATTCCAAACGTTATTTATGGACTAAAATTAAAAAATAATGAATTGTTTGTCAAATAATACGTTATTAAATAAAAGTTTATCGGCTAATTATTTTGCTAAGTGAAATATTTGGTAAACTTGTTGTTGTAGAATGATGAAATGACAAATAATGTTTTTGCCAATCGTTGCTTGTCAAGTAAAAATTTTTGAATTAATGTTTGTGAACTGACTGGTCACCGATTTACCCATAGACTGCTCGCGTAAAACGATTGACAGTATGCCTTAAACAAAGTAATTTTAACTGGAATAGAGCAGCGAGCGAATCTACGGCAATCATGTTCCCTCGGACCGCTAATGCCCTGCGCTCCCGCTCCAGATCCGCGTCATCGGTCAAATTCTCCGTCACGATACAATGATGTTTATCTTCACCGTAGTCGGTTAAAAAACAGTTCCCATGGCTCGTAAACGGTCGCGAATTTTAACAGATTTTCGCGCGCTATGAAAACAAAATGGCGTCACAAAATGAGCTGTCAAAACAAACGCCGTATTAATTTTAGACATGTGTATAAACAAATGCAGGTTAAGTTAACATAACGATTGCATGAGAATTGGATGCGATTTATTTTACATCGTTTCATTGGTGGGAAGACCTACCAATGAAACGATGGATGAATTGTGTGAGGAATGATATGATAGAAAAAGGAGTAAATGATAGCGTGACGGTTGAGAGGAGGTCGTGGCTAAATAATAACAGCCGCTCGGGACGATCTTTAGGTTAAAGCATACTTGCCTAGGTCGGTCTGTGGATGGGTGACGGCCCATTACATTCCGAGTTTAAGTTAAGTAACGTTAAGCCGTTGGTCCCGGCTGTCATTTGTAGTTCTTTGACAGTCGTTACAGATAGTCAGTGGCCCAAAAAGTCTGACAACCAGTCTTACCAAGGGGTATCGTATTACCCAGTATTAACTGGGTTGTGGAGGTTAGATAGGTAGTCGCCCCATATAAAATACTGGTATTCAGCTGCATCCGGTTAGACTGGAAGCCGACCCCAATATAGTTGGGAAAAGACTAGGCAGATGATAGCGTGACGGTTGACAGAGGAAAATGCAAAAAAAAAATGTCTTGCGCCGACCCCAAGCAACATGGGACAAGGGCAGGAAGACGACGAGGATGAGCATCAACAGGCCAACATCACGATCTAAGTTAGCTACAGCTTAGCTTAGTATAGCTCACGTAGCTTAACTCGTCAAGCGAATGCCTGCTCTCCTCGTATGAGCTCTACGGTTTTAACGATATATTATTTTGTTGTCGTTTCAAGTACATTGTGTACCTACTATCGCCAATTCGCTATGAAGAAGACATTTGTTTTACCACACGAACAGCTATGTGAGCTAACTGCTTTCATTGTTATTCCCGCCGGAACCTCGTCGCACGGTATCCACTGGGGGCTAACACAAATTACCTATTTGAAACTCTTGACCAAGTCACTTTTGATTGCGTCACTGAGCTGTAAATTTTGCATATTAAGTCATAATAAAGTAAACTTATACTGTCACTTACGGGATATCTTCCGTGATTGTTCATTATTTTGAGCTCCCGATATTTCGGCGCTGTTGCAAGCGCCATGATCACGGAACAATCGCGGAAGATATCCCGTAAGTGACAGTATAAGTTTAGTTGTAAACCGTGAAAGCTTAAAACATTGTTCCTAATAAGGTATTCAATGACTGACTGAAATTCTGACAGAAAACTGCATGCCTGCGACCATAAAAGATAGTATGCTGTGTTACTTGTGCCTCTATCCATTTTTTTACATTTTTTTCTTCTTCCCCAGAACAACCATCAAATAACGATGAGCTGAACGAAACATGAAACAACGCCATCTAGCGGCCGATGGGCGGACTACGTAAGATCATGCAACTAGCGCCATCTGTTGAGTGCTAAACGAGATGCCACGCTTAAAATATGCGTCGGTCGCCAGAGTTGTTGTTATACTCGGCCTCTTTTGTCTATGGCTGCAGATTATGCTCTCGGCGTCTGGTGGGGGCATGTATAGGGATGGAGGTATGACTTTCTTGTATTTTTTTATATAGCACTTTTTTTTAAACAGGACAGCAAGGGAACTTTGAAGGGCATTGAATGGTTGCGATGAAATGTTATGCCAACACCAAAATTTCATTTCTTTGTTTTTTAACAAAGTATTTTGGAAGACTGGCAAAGCAAAACGAATAAAAACAGAGGGTGTATATGTCAGCCAAGTAACAAGTCTTCGCTTATATAACAGACAAGTGAGGAAAGAGTGTGTAAACAACTCAACACTGTCCCCGAAAAATAACAAATTCCCCAATATGATTGCACTGTTACATTTTACTGGACATGGCGCTCCAAATAGCCTAGCAATACACAAAATGGTTATTTAGCGAAGGAAGTCGATTCTTATTTATCAGAATAACCATCTAGCTAAAGGGTATTCTCATTTAGAGGTGTAATGAAGTAATTTTTTTTACTTTTTACAGCTTTTTTTTGTATAATTTCAGATAAAGATATAATATTGCGAGGACTATTGATTAAAAGTGTATCAAACGATTTAATTGAAGGTTTTTAAATGTTTTGTTTCTCTTTGTAATATTGGTTTCATCTTATTTCGAATATTTTATGGGGATTCATCTTTCTTAGTATTTTAATTTAGTTACATTTGAAATCTTAGTTGTTTCTGTTTCTTAAATTAATATTTTCGTTTCGATTTTGTTAACTTATTTGAGTGTGTTATTGTAAGCTTCTTTCACTCATAAACACCGTGAAATTTTTATGGTTGTTTTCCTGCAGCGAAATGGTTTTGTTTCGGTAATACAATCGTTTTATAAACAAAATATTAGAAACATACAATGGCAGATTTACCATTGCGATTAACAAAACTCGAAAGCGACCACGAACCAATAGTAATACTTTCCGATACCTACGCTCGACGCAAGCCGGGCGGCGAACGGCCGCGCGGCCGTTGACACGCGTGCTTTTCAATCAGCTGATAACTTATGAGTTAATGAAACACAATAATAATCAAAAACTAAACTCTCACACTCTCTCGCTAGACTGTTAAATAAATAATAAGCTTTACCCAACAAGTTGTCAGATTTTCCTTTCATACTTTTACTGGCTTAGGACCATCAAAAATAATATTTTAGTTGCAATTTACTGAACAAGAAATTAAACAAAAATAAGTTTATTATCTAAGAAAAATAATTCACCGAATTAGATACCTAACAAAGTATTTGAGGCGTATTTCTAAAATTTGAATCAACTTATTTACAATTATTGTAATTAACTAAACTACTTTTAAATATTCGCTATTTACAAAAGAACGAGTAGGTACTTACACTTCCCGATAACGGAGTAATTGTTCGAAGTGAAGGCACTGCGTTGAATACATAATCGAGCACGTTTTAATTGATTGTCTTTCAATTTTAATAAGGTGTCTCTGTCACTTCTTACTATATCGAAAGCGTCCACTATCGCAGTTATTAACGCGTCGCGAGTTTCGTGTTCCTCACGATATACCAGGCGCTTGAGCTCAGACCACAAGTAAAAGTCTAACGGAGTTAGGTCCGGGCTTCTTGCTGGCCAAGCCACTGGCTCGCCGGGTCCGATCCAGCGCTGGGGAAACACCGACTGCAGGTGATCTCACACGGCGCGGTGATAATGAGCCGGGCACCCGTCATGCTGATAGTACAGGTTTTCGACGGGCGCCGCTAGCGGAACGTCGTCTAATAAGTTCGGGATAACGTTTCGTAACATTTCCAGGTACGTTCCACCTGTTGCACCGCAGTAACGTACTCCAAATTGCAATAACTGTAATGTCGATCCATTGCACTGATAACGCGTGCTACGCGTACGATATTCGCGGGAAAACTAAGTGCGCCGCCGCAATAATACAGTAGCGAGCCGGCGCGCGGTTTCGTTTGTGATTGTTGCGCGCAGGCTAGCTTATGCCGTATCAACACGCGCGAGAGCATATTTTGCTTTGAACATTTATGCATCGCTGTTACCTTTGTCCGGCTGGATCACGCGATTCGAGTAGTACCTACAAGTTACGTCTAGTGTTACTATCGTTTCTCACGTTTTCGAGTTGACAAATATTATTTTAAAATAAAAACATCTTTATTTTTTCACTTTTACTCTATACTTCGAAAGTACTCCTTATGGCAATTTGTTCTGCCACGAAAACAACCATTAAAATTTTCGGTGTATAAGGTCTATCTTTTCTTACATGAAATATTTTAAGAGTAACTTCTATAAGTAGTAAAGAGGCCATCGCAACGAAACATTTTTTTTAATCTAAATGTATTTGTTTTTACGAAATTATTATAATTCTACAATTTCTTAAGACATTTTGCATAAAACCTATTCTATGACTGACGCGGCGTCGGGCGGCATTCATCTTGTCTATTCTATGCTGGGCAGCGTGTTAGGTTGTGTTGGCACTGACACCGTGCGACCGCGTAAGAATGGTAGTAATTTCGGGTCCTAATGGTTACCACGCTCCAACTCACAGATATAGATAGACCTAGATAACGCAAGTATCACGATCTGTATGAAAACCAAGCGTGCCATTTTTTTGACTACCTATTATGACGTCACAAGCACTATTTAATGATGGGAAAATCAAACCGATTCAAAGACGCCGCCGCAGACGGCGCCCCCCTCGTCTTACCCCCCGCCATGACGCTCACTGACGTCCGACTAGCGCTATTCTCCGATGCAGACTGAGTTCGAAATTGCCCACTTACGATTTTTGTACGTAAGCTACATAATAATATGGCACGCGAAGTAGTTGCTCTCGCGTTATCTAGGTCTATCTATATCTGTGCTCCAACTCGACAGTAGTCTTTGTGAGTCTGGACGCAAACACCTGCCCTGACCTGCTATAACTTGGGGCGTAACAATATCGCTGGTATAATGTAGTGGTCGTTCGATAATACATCTCTGCCAATCTATTTGACGAATGCAGGGGTGATGACGTTAAAAATAAACCCATGTATGAACGTAGGTAGACTTCATAACTCGATCTAGTCTTATTTTAATAGATTATCGCTTACATAATAATAAATGTGAATTTAAATAACAATACCATTTAAACCTAAGAAGATGTAGGTACGTTAAATGAATTCCCTACTTACAACTTTACGAAAAGGAACCAGCATCTACCTAGTTACACATCTGTAAACTAATAAACAGCTGATGTGTGCAACTCGAATTTGAAAATGTTTGTAGAAAAACTTGAAAAATATTGTAACTCATGTCGACTATGACGAGCGAGCGTCGAAATTCGAATATCCGTCAGTTTTTTGGTTGTACCTACTCGTACTACAGATGTGAGCTGTCAGTGCGTAGCGCGGATTGATTTGAACAATTGAGCTAGAGATAGGCAGATGTGGACGTGACATACCTACCTACTCAACTGTTGCAGAAACACGCTGTTTCTGAGAATTTCCTTACCTACAGAAAACTAGCCTTTTTGTAGGTAAATAACACTGTTAATTGATCCGTAGTTGAATGATGTTGAATCGACGATGTCATTCTCAATTCTTGCTGACACTCGTTGCCTGCCTCCGTCTGCAGCCGGTGGCATGTAGATCCCATAGTCCTGGTGGCACTGTACAGCACTTAGGATAGTCTGCAGAGATGGTTTTCTCCTTTAACGCTCGGCTTGTGCTCTGAGAAAATCATTTCCACATGCCCTGTAGCACATCACTATGTTCTGGTACTCCTGGTTCGTATACCTGTAGTTCGGCATCGTTCCCATTGTTTCGCGACCCATCGTTTGTTAGCGCGTGCGGGCTCATCACGCGTACCGAGCGGGACTGAAGAGGCGCGGGGGGGAGGGAGCGTGGCAAGCCGCGCGCGCTACTTTGATCTAACCGCGCCGCGCGCACTTCCATGATAGTAGGTAGTAAACTAGCGTAATGGATGTTGAAAAATAAGGAACCAGTATTTATTTTGTGGATCAAGTAATTTTAATTAATTATTTTTTTATAAAATATACTTAGATAAAAAAGTGTTTGCCCTTGAAATGGCTTCGTTATAGCCGTTAGATGATTCTCTGAAAATATTTCGTGTATTAATAGTTAGAACCTTAAATAGAAAGTATCTTTTGCTTTAAAAAAATATGATCTTAGTTGTTGACATTTCACTTAAGTAAAACCCATGTCGTAGATCTCTCGCCCACTCTATTGAATATGTATTATCTAAATATTATATACATTTATAAATTAAAATAACCTAAAGTACCTTATAACTTAAAAATAAACTTAAAAAATGGCGTTAAAAAACTCCTCAACGTTGTCAACTGGTAATATTGAATATATATTTTTTTTGTTTTTTACTAGTTTCATATGAGTATGTGAGAGAGTTTGTAGAAGTAACATTATTCTAATTTCTTTTGTTTAATTCGATTAAATATTTTATTTTTACTTTAGTACAAGTCTTGCGAATTTATTTTTGACGTCTGACAGTTTTTATTTAGAAAAATTAAGATATTTTCGCTGGATATCACTACTAATTAATAACATACTACATGTAATTGTCTCAGATTCGCCCTTATTGTACTACTGTACTCAAATAAAGAGAAATTCTATTCTATTGTAAATAATCGAATATGTTACTTTTTGATGACTAAACTTTACTTATTTTATTAGTTAGCACATTAAATTGAAAATAATTTTAAATTTTTCAGATAACGATTACGATAATAGTTCAAAATTGGATTCAGTACTACTAACGTTGCCATATGAAGGTTTTTTTATTATTTTATATTTTTTTCTATGTTTGTGTATTCGTTATTTTTTCTAAATTGTAAATGTGTAGCTATCAAAACTGAAAAAGTGTGCAAAAAAATGACTGTAATTTTACATTATGTATTTTATTGCTAAATATTGTGGAAACTACTATTTATGTACTTATTGCTATGTATGTTTGTACAAATCTTCTGTTTTTATTTTAAGATTATGTTTCATACACCTCAGCCAAAGCCTTCGGGCAAAACAGGCCTGTCTGTCCTCTTTATTCTTCTACGTACAAATATATTTTACTAAACGTATACAATATGTTAAAAAAAACCCTGTCCGATCCGAAAGGGGCATATAAGTATACCAATGACACTGCCAAATAAAATAAGAAACATAATAATCATGAAAGTAAAAATATTAATGAATTTTAAACTGCATGAGTTTTGTCTCAAATTACCCCCTTTTCCCCAAATTCTAACAAACTTTTAAAACGTTGCAACACCGTCTTCGGCATAAGTATGTTCGATCGTAAATTGTTTTTTTATGACGTCACTACCCGAGAAGCGACCGCTCGCTCCCGTGTGTGGCCATATAAGTTTCCTCATTTTAGTACATTATATTTAATTTACATCGGGGTCATTTTTTTTTACTTGTTCTCCAAAAAGGATAACAGAAATAGAATCTAATCTTGATACCTTATAATACCCTAACGGATCGGACAGGGTTTTTTTAACATATTGTATAATTATATTAATTATATTTCAACCAACATTTGACAATTTCTCTACCTCTCATGAAAGGTTGGGTAGATGCGAAAGGCTGGCACTTTGGGGGACTGTCTAATGTAGTCTTGACGTTCAAACAGTGTTGTATCACCCTAATTTGAATAAATGACTTTTAATTTTAGAAAAGAACATTTTTGGCATAATATCTAAAAATGTTCTTTTCTAATCGGTAACTTTGATTTGAATTGATTCAATCCAAACTTGCAATTTCCAAAAAACATAAGAAAATTGTATTTCGGAGTATCGCTTAGTAATGTGTTTAAATCTATTTTTGTATAACACTGTCAATATTCATAATATTTGCTGTAAATAACTCATGTTTAAACTAAATACTAAGATAAAGTCACATTTGGATGCACGGATCAGCGTTATCGTTTATTTCTATCTCATTCTGTCATGTAAAGACGTCATTTGGTGAAGCGAGAAGTCCGGTTGCAAGTATCCGCATTCATTCGCATCGGAAACATTTTAACGTGCGATTGGACCTCTCACTTTGATGGGTTACAAGTCTAAGTGACAGAAAGGGATAAAGATCTGTACGTGTAAATGTGATTTCACCGCAATTTTCCTAGTGTAAGCAATCCTCGCGCGAAAATAAAAAGGCGCCCTCTGTCGGCGCGTAAGCGTGTTCGGGTGCGTGCGATGATTGCTTACTAGGACACGGCCTTCTGTTGCGTTTTCAGGTCATCGGTAATGCTAAACATGCTATTTCACGTTTTTAAAATCCATGAAGATAAAGGTTCGAGATAAACAAATGAAAACAGTGTCTTAGTCAAATCTAAGTAACCTACAGTACATCGTGCTTTAGAAAGAGACTGCCACGTATGAGTGACAAAGACGACGCTCTACAAAGCAGAGCCTTTCTTATTCTCTAAAATTCGATGTGCCATGTTTAACTACACGGTACTGTAATTCATTATATCTGGGTCCTTTTTTTCGTGGATCCTCCGTGTGTTTTGTGTATTAGGATAAAACATTATTTGTGCTGCTAGCAGTTTGCGTAAACTACCCATAGATGGCGCTATTCCCAATTTAAGAATGATGTTAAATTTGTCTTGGATTTTTGGTGTCCTTCGGTTACGTGTATGGAGAGTGCTAACTCTAATTATTGTTCTCGTAATTTCACTACACCATTGTTTAGTGGTTCATAATTAGGTATCGGATATTCGGATGTTTAAGTAACTAAAGTTTGAGTGTTGACAAGTATAGAGCGCGCGTCAGTACGGAAAAAGTCCCGGTCTAATTAAATACACAGTTTTTTTTTTTCATTTTATTATTTTACTTCAATTAATTGTCATAATAAAATTTACCATTTTGTCCTATTCGAATATTCAGCAACAAAATTTAAAATCGTATAATTTTGTATTTTTTACGTGTTATTTTCAACAAACATAAATATTCATTATTGATATGAGTACTATATTTTATACACACTGGATTATTTATAAAATACCGCAATCCCCAGAAAAATTGGCATTTTAAGAAGCCGCTTTCATATTTTTGTACCCTCTGGAAGATACATACTTTAAGTAAAAATGCATCCGAATATCCGATCTCTATTCATAATACGGGATGGAATACACCGACGCGTATGCAGTACATCATCATCATCATCATCATCATCATCATTCTCTTGCCCTTATCCCAATTCATTTGGGGTCGGCGCAGCATGTCTTTTTCTTCCATACTTCTCTATTACTCGTCATCTCATTAGACACATTTCTTGCCAAAAAAAAAAAAAAAAAATGAAAAATGCAGAAAAATGCAATTGCATTATGAAAAATTTCTATGTGAGGGGCCCACCACATAAAAGTTGAAACGGTTATTAAAAAAAAATCAGCTGTTCCATACATTTTGACCATGTAGGTATTGCACTTTTGTAGGAAACAGCATTTTTTTTTATTAACCGACGAAAAATTTCTATGTGGCCGGGCTCAGAATGATGTACTGAATACATGGTAACAGTTTTCGCGTCGGTATCCCTTCCACCCTGCATACAGAACACCTTTCAAATTTTCATCGATATTGTGCCAATAAAGTGCCATTACAAATGACGACAGTAAGTGCCATCTTGTCTAGATGGCGGTTAAGACTAACTTTGTTCATCATCATCATCATCATTTCAGCCGAAAGACGTCCACTGCTGGACATAGGCCTCCCCCAAGTGTCGCCACATTGACCAGTCCCGTGCGACTCGCATCCAGCGGATCCCTGCAACCTTCACCAGGTCATCGGTCCACCTAGTGGGAGGCCTTCCAACGCAGCGTCTTCCGGTTCGCGTTCGCCACTCCAGAACTTTTCGGGCCCATCGGCCATCCGTTCTGCGAGCAATGTGCCCTGCCCACTGCCACTTAACTTTGGCTATTCTTCGGGCTACGTCGTAACTTTGTTAGGTTACCTTTTTTATTTGGCTACGAAAACTTAAAAATCGACGTCTTCTAAAGTAAACAATTGTCTGTCCAAAAGTATTTTCTACTCACGAAATTGCATCTGCATTACATTAGACAACATCAGAATTATGAAATTAGTTTGTCATGTACAGTAATACATTTAATTAGCAGCATTACTGGCAACTAGCCCAGTTTACGTTATTTTAGAGAACTTGACACATTTCCCATACACATAGAACAGATATTTCCATTATGTAATACACTAACTTTGTCATGCGACTACGCCCGCGTGGATGTCGAAAATTTTCTCTACTGGAATAAAAAGCATCATATTATGCCCTATAACTGGTTATGGTCTACTGCCCCCGTAGCATGACCACCGTAGACAAGGATTTCTTTGACGGAAGAATAGACAAAGTGACAGATAGTGCAAAGAAATCTGTCATTGTGTCGACACAATCTGTCATATTGTCGATTCTTCCGTCAAAGAAATGCTTGTCTACGGTGATCATGCTACGGGGGCTGGTGTGCCTTTAATCGAAATCTTCTTCAGTTGTTAAAGTGCGAAAAGCTGACAGATCGACTGACAGACGGAGTTACTTACATTTTTCAGATTTATAATATCAGTATGGATGTAATACTTCTTCGAAATGTTTGAGTACAAGTAACGCCATCTATTGAGGGAATTCTGAAACACATAATAACTGAATCGCTTATGCATCCTTCTTGAGCGAGTTTTTTTTTTACAATTTTAAATGGGCCTACTCTTGACCTCGATTTTCCACCACGCGGGCCTGGTGTAGGTTACAATATAATTTGTACCCTATTCGTTTCTAGTTAAGATTGTTTTCACTAATCAACACTAGGTACAGTGTCATCTCTTAGTTAGCTAGTCTACAGCTCAGCACAATCCAAATTCAACTCTATTAATTCAACATTACCATTCATTCTTCTTTCATCTTCGTCGTCTCATCCAAGAGAGTACAACTGCTAGCTACAAGCACAATGTAATTTGAACTTTATGCTCAAAGAAAAACGATTGATTTCAGAAGAGCTGATGAATGCCAACGACACTTCGGAGCAGGTACTAGCTCTGGTGCCTCCTGAATTACATAAGTACTTGACCGTACATCCTCGGAATTTTACAGGTTTGTCAGAAATATTTTTATTATATTTTTTTTGTAACCCTTAATTGTCCTAGGCAAAGGTCTATTTAGTTAAAAATGACAAGTTAGACTCTATAACATCAGCTAGCTGCCAGTAAAAGTCCCGTCAAAATCGGTCCAGCCGTTTCGGAGATTTTCCGGAATAAACAGACAAAAATTGAAAATAATGTGTTTTTGGTATAAGTACCGTAAATGCTTTCATATGCCGCATATGAAAGCATTTACGGTACTTATATCAAAAACACATTATTTTCAATTTTTGTCTGTCTTTTTGTGTAATTTTATTTATTTAAAAAAAACAGCTTTTTACTGAAGAGTAAAAAGCTGTTTTTTTTAAATAAATAAAATTGAAGTGTCTGTTCGTGTGATGTATACTTGTATATATAAAAAGTGGCCTAAAAACCTCATGTAATTAAAGGATGGCTCCTTAGTAAAACCAGCCTATAATGTTCCCACTGCTGGGACACAGGCCTCCCCTCTATGAGTGGGAGTGTGCTGAAATCCACTACGCGGGCCCAGTGCTGTTGGTAGATGTTAAGACTTCGAATTTTAAGTTCTTTAAATCATTATCGATAAAAAAAACTGCAAGCAAATGTGTGGTATTTGTTGTTGCTATCAAAACACAAAACCTAACTCGTCGAAACGACGAGTAGTTTAGTGATAACTTCAAAAATAGTGCATTTACCAGCCTCACGACTGCCTTTCCAAAGATCGTAGCTAGCACAGAGCTGACTAGCGACAACACGGTTATTGGCATGTGCGTTTTTTTTATTTATTATTCTGTATGGGCTTACTCTTGACCTCAATCTAGTCCTGAGGACAGAGATGAGGTCAAGAATTAAAATCGAGTCAATTAATTTTCTATCGCGTATTCGTCGATTCGACGACGGTAAGGTGTCCAGGGTTAAAATTTTATCGTTTTTTCTTTCTGGTTCCAGCGAATTCCACAGAGCGCATAGCAGTTAAGAATATCACAGAAATCAAGCGAGCCATCAGAAGGTACAATGACGCGCAGACGATATACAATGAAGACATCTTCGGTGCAGTACAAAACGACACGGTTGTTATAGCAATACAGGTAAGCTAATAAATCCTACTAATATTAGAAATGATGGATGTTTGTAACTCTTTCACGCAAAAAATCCTAACTGGATTTGAATTAACACATAGAATATATTTTATCCATAGGATACTTTTTATCCAAAGGATACTTTTATCCATAGGATGCGTTTTCCATTAGGATACTTTTTATCCATTGGATACTTTTTATCCATTGTATACTTTTTATCCATAGGATAGTTTTTTTCCATTGTATACTTTTTATCCATTGGATACTTTTTATCCATAGGATACTTTTTATCCATAGGATACTTTTTATCCATAGGATACTTTTTATCCATAGGATACTTTTTATCCAGAGGATACTTTTTATCCAGAGGATACTTTTATCCAAAGGATACTTTTTATCCGTAGGATACTTTTTATCCAAAGGATACTTTTTATCCAGAGGATACTTTTATCCAAAGGATACTTTTTATCCGTAGGATACTTTTTATCCATAGGATACTTTTTATCCAGAGGATACTTTTATCCAAAGGATACTTTTTATCCAGAGGATACTTTTATCCAAAGGATACTTTTTATCCGTAGGATACTTTTTATCCATAGGATACTTTTTATCCAGAGGATACTTTTTATCCAAAGGATATTTTGTATCCATAGGATAGTTTTTATCCTTAGGATACTTTTTATCCATAGGATACTTTTTATCCATAGGAATAGGGTACAGGGGATTTTTTTTTATCCCGGTAGTACGATCCCGTGGGGCAATTACCGAACTCCATGCGGGCGAAGCCGCGAAGATAAGCTAGTCTAGAATAAGATTTAAGCAGAACCTATGGTAATAAAAAAAAAACAAATGAAACGAATTTCTTCATCAAACGAATCTCAATTTCTATTACAATTAAATTATTTAAATAAGACTCAAATTATTGTTATTTGCCTTTTATAGCAGCAATCAATGACAAATACACCCAGGGCTCATTTACGGAGAGGCGGCGTGGCGCCACGCGGCGCGTTACGCGTCCATTCCGTTAGCGGAAAGACGCCGCGTGCACGGCCCGCGTAAACACAAAACATACGACAGTGTACGATGTTGTTCACGGAGACATAGGGCGTGAAGTGGAACCCGCATGCTACGTCGGTGTCACGCCGCTTCTCCGTGACCAAAGTTTTAAGGAACTGGATGGCCGTAACGCTGCGTGCGCCACGGTGATGCCATCTGCAGGCTCCGCCGCAACAAGAAAACGCGCGCAAAATCGCTTCTCTGTAAACGCTCTCATACATCGCCGCGTGTTTGTTTTTATTGCGGACCGCGCCGTCTCCGTAAATAAACCCTTACCGTTAACGATTTTAATAAAAAGTCTCTCACTCGACATTTACAAATAAATTATTATTATTAAAATTAAATTATTATAAATTATTAATTATTTACAGTGCTGGAAGGATCTTTTGCCATGACAGTGCCAAGAGAGCGCTGTTCATTTTTGTATCGTCATTGGTTGACAATCTGATGAATGCCATTTTATATTTCAAAATAGTTTGACTTCATTGGTCAGTTTGGGACCTAGCTATGGTCGCGCCATCTATAATGAGCTTAAGGTGGAAGCGTCAGGGTAGCCTGCAAAATTAAAAATTTTCTAAAAGAAAGGTCGTACATACGTGTTACTGGCTCGATTCATACTTTCACCAACATACAATCTAAAACAGACCTGCAAATTGCAAAAAACGTAGGAAAATTTTTAATTTCGCGGGCTAAACTGTTTTCGCCATTGTATTCAAGAACAAAATGGCGGCGGCAGTTCCGACTAAATCACCCGCTAAAAGTACGAACCATGCAGCACTGTAAACATTTGTGAGATGTCTTGAAAAACAAAATGGTGGCGTTAGTTCCTAGATCCATGATTCCATTTTAAAATCAAGGTAAAAATTTCGGCTTCGGCATTTGCCGCCTAGCCAATATCAAATCTTTGCCAGCCAGTCCAGTCAAAGATATCCTCTTTGGCATAAGTCGTGACCTAGCCACTTTCTTCTTCTTGACTTTCTCCTTGTCATCTCCACGTTTCTTGCCTATCCATAACGGGGATCCAGGGAGGTGCTCCATCCAGATTTTTTGATTTTCAGGGGGTATATCGCTTGACACAATGAATTTTCTTTGCGTCTGAAAATATATTTATTTATTTGGATCTCCAACAAAGGATTCACCACAGATATAGATAGACCTAGATAACGCGAGAGCAACTACTTCGCGTGCCTAGCTTACGTACAAAAATCGTAAGTGGCCAATTTCGCGCTCAGTCTGCATCGGAGCATAGCGCTAGTCGGACGTCAGTGGGCGTCATGGCGGGGGGTAGGACGAGGGGGGCGCCGTACGCGGCGGCGTCTTTGAATCGGTTTGATTTTCCCATCACTAAATAGTGCTTGTGACGTCATAATAGGTAGTCAAAAAATGGCACGCTTGGTTTTCATACAGATCGTGATATAAATATGATATATATATATAACAGGTCTATCTATATCTGTGGGATACACACACACAATATAGGACACAGTAATACAAATGTTCTTTTAGATGTGTTCCTTCAGTTACAGGAGACCACAGCATGCCCATAGAACTAGGTGTTAACACATAAAATATAAAACAATGAAAATATTACAATTATAGAAATGTCATTTATTATAATGGGTGTAATGAGACCCGTAATGAAGCCGAGAGGTGCTTGTTCTCCCCGTCATTGCGATCTAGATACTTGGGATCCTTCCAGTTACGGATATAGGAGGTCAAAGTTCCAACTTTTTAAAATACAAGTTTTAATGTTATTACTTTACTTTAAATACCTCCCTGTGTCTATGTGCGTATTGTATAATTATCACTTGCTTCGGTGGCTTCCTCATAGTTTTAAGGATTACTCTATAAACATTTTTAAATCTAAGGTAACTTCACTACTTTTAGGCAAATGTTATTACTCAGTGAAAGACTTTCTAAATGATACGAATTTATCCAGATTATGATTGTTATAATTAACTGACCATGTATGACTTATGTACCCGACTATAATATTATTAATTGACTTCACTTTAATTTATATTTTGTTTTGTTGACATTATTTTGCTTGTATTAATATTTTAACTTATGTAATAATTTGCACGCCGTAAGGTAGACTGTAGCCGATCTCATTAATTTATGTACAACACCTAACCTGTACCTACTTTCAGAGCAAATAAAATTCTGATTCTGATTCTGAAGGAAATATAGATATCGTGAGGGAATCAACATGCCTGAGAGATATTTCTCGACGGCATGTAAAGTCAAGTCAGAGGCCCATGGGCGCCAAAAAAACTCTGACACCAGGTTAGGCACTAACCACACGATAAACAAAAAGAAGAATACCTCCGTGACCCGTGGACTATTCAATATATTCATCAGCACAATGTTTTGTATGTAACATTGAGTCAGTAAAATGTTTTTAAATGTTTTTCAGCCAATAAAAAAAATCGTGTCCCAGCAATAATTTTTGCGTGCAGTTACATAGTTTGATGTACAGAATGCTTGGTTGACGGCTATGTGAAAGGTCCGTTTACACCTTGTATAGTTTGCCTACTAAATGGGACTTCATAACTGGCGAAATGTGGGTGTACTATTAGGTACACTTCTGCCGGACATAAATCCGGACACGGAGTCTGAATTTGTGTCCGATTTATTCTGTCTGTCTGGAATGTGGATTTATGCCTCGTTGGTCTAGTGGTCGCAAGCACGACTGCTGAGCATGAGGTTCTGAGTTCGATTCCCGGGTCGGGCAAAGTGTTATTGGGTTTTTCATCAGGAATTTCTGAGTAGCAGCCACGGAGTCTGGATTTGCGCCCGGTTGATGGCAATAGACTCGCCCCCTATTAAAAAAACTGGCCAAATGTGGGTGAGGTACACCTCTGCCTAACCCTACAGGGAATACAGGCGTGATGTTATGTTATGTTACGTAATTTGCCTATAACTATCTCTTCGGTCTAGTGATTGCAAGCGCTATTCGTGCTTAGTTTGAGGTCCTGAGTTCGATTCTTAGGTCGCGCAAATTGGTATTGGGTTTTATTATCAAGAATTTCTTAGTAGAAGTTATAGAGTGTGAATTTGTGACTGGTAGATGCAATAGGCTCGCCCCCTTTTACAAGCGACTTAGGCTGTGCAACCCGCAAGTTGGCATCGTCGCAAGATGTCAAATATTGTATAAGGTCTATCTTTTCATACACGAAATATTTTAAGAGTAACTTCTATAAGTCGTAAAGTCGCCATAGCAACGAAAAAACAAATTATCTGAGTGTTTTTTTTTTACGAAATTATTATAATTCTAAAAATTTTTGAGACTTTTTGCATAAAACCTTTACTCCCATATTCTAACAATGACAGTAGGTAAATACGACGTAGTAAACTAGCGTAATGGATGTTCAAAAATAAAGAGCTAGTATTTATTTTGTGCGTCAAGTAATTTTAAATTATTTATTTTTTTATAAAAATATACTCAAATAAAATAAAAATCCCTTGAAATGGCTTCGTTATAGCCGTTAGATGATTCCCTGAAAATATTTCGTGTATGAATAGTTAGACCTTATGTACCTACCACTGTTTGTCTCTGCATCGCCCAAAGGTTGACTGGTAGAAAATGTCTATGGCATTAAGTCCGCCTCCGTACTTTGTGCTTGAAGTGTTAAATAAATAAATATCGGTTTATTTTTTATTATTTAATATTACTAAACAAGCTGTTGCCTGCGACCTTCGTCCGCGTGAATTTATTATAAAAATATTACCTCTCTATTTGAATCGGATTTTGTTAACAATTTCGAGGGTTTTAATTTTTTGTAACCGAACCCTGATCCTTTTTCTAAAATAAATTAATAATAGCCTAAGTTATTCCTTATAACACCAGCTATCTGCCAGTAAAAGTTCCGTCAAAATCGGTGTAGCCGTTTCGGAGATTAGCCAGAACAAACAGACAGACAGACAGACAAAAATTGTAAAAAAAAATTGTTTTGTTATGCCACCGACTTCTGAAGCTAAAGTTATTTTTCACTTTTTTTGTAGTCTTTTAGTTTTATTTTTTGCAATTTTTATTTTTAGTTGTAATATTCTATACAAATATTTGCGCACTGCTCCAATGAGACAGCGAGGTTTCAGTGTAAACGAAAATATCAAGATGTGGTATTCAATTCATAAATTTTGGTGATTTTTCAAAAACAGCTCGACCCTTTGAAACAAAACATCAAATCGATTCAAGCTTTCAGGCAGGGTTCGAGTAATCGGTGAACATACATAAAAAAAAAGATTCCGACGAATTGAGAACCTCCTCCTTTGAAAGTCGGTTAAAAGCTAAAAAAAAAGATCCACGGTCTGAGAGACCACACGAGAGGACTTCATCATCATCATCATTTCAGCCGAAAGACGTCCACTGCTGGACATAGGCCTCCCCCAAGTGTCGCCACATTGACCGGTCCCGTGCGACTCGCATCCAGCGGATCCCTACAACCTTCACCAGGTCATCGGTCCACCTAGTGGGACGAGAGGACTTCGCTTATTATATTACACCCTGTAAATACATCTCTACTTAGGTAGGATCCTTTCGAGGATTTACAGACGGTAATGTTATGTTATGAAACAACATAATGTACTCACCAAGTACTCGTTGCAAACTTCGTACGGAGATATATACCGCGGTAAACGTCTTTGCTCCTCCAGATCCGCTTTTGGTATTCTGGCTGCCATCTGTTTTGGGCAGTCTGGCTTTAGATACCTGAGGATTAATGTGAAACATCGAAACGCACACTTTATCTGGGACCTCAGTCATCATCATCTGGCTAGCCTTGTCTCAACTATGTTGGGGTCGGCTTCCAGTCTAATTCGGAAGCAGCTGAATAGGGGCTATTCAAGTATTACGTTAGCAGATTTTTACTACCCCCTCCCTCCCCCTCGTCAGCAAAAGTAAACAAAGCTCTTCTTGCGTCGTCTTGAGCTCATTGATGATAATAATAATTTGGCAGTAGGTACCTAAATGATTGCGATAGGTACTTAGTGTCCCTTGGTGTCCAACTTGAAACTCTTTTGAAATATTTTTGGGACAAAATATAACATGGTTTAAAAACTGAATCGATTGGAGTTACTTATTCTGAACAAACTATATTCAGGTTTCGCATATACTAAAAATAATGTTGTATACTTTTATGGGAAAAAGTACTTACCAAACCAAATCCCAGTGGTCTAAATAGAGAGGTTTCGGCAGTATAATCTTCATCCATCGAAGTATATCACTCCTGAAAAATTAACAGCGATTGTTGAACTAAACATACAAGGTGTAAAAATACTCTTAACGAAGCCGACAGGCACTTGTTCTCCCCGTCATTGCGATCACTTTTTTGTTCTAGACCATACCTGGGAACATTCTAGTTACGGAGATATTGAAGGTCAAAGTTCCAAATTTTTTTTTTTCAATCCTATTTTTTAGGGTAATAAATTTACTTTAGTTACTACCATGACCCGTTTACCATTCAAAGCATCCACCAGCAAAATGTTTTGAGTGCGTTACATTGAGTTTTACCGTAAAACGTGACTATTCACCCCAAAAAAAAGTCGTTTCACAGCAATATTTTTTGCGTAGAGTTACTTAGTTTGATGTACAGAATGCTTGGTTGACGCCTTTGTGAAGGGTCCGTTTACACCGTGTATACTTTGTAATAGATGTGATTTATGTTCTTCAAAAAGTTCAGGTGCGTAGTACTCGCAACCGGCGTGCGTATATGAGTCCAGAGGGCCTACCATGACGTCTCAGTGTGGGAAAGAGATAGCGCCAGACGATATGTATAGCGGAAGAATCGAAAAAATGACAGATTGTGTCGACACAAAGACAGATTTCTTTGCACTATCTGTCATTTTGTCGATTCTTCCGTCAAAAAAATCCTTGTCTGTGGTGGTCATGCTACGAGGGCTGCTTTAAGACGTCATGGTAACCCCCCAAATATGAACGTGGAAGAGGCGAAAGAAATTTGTCAGGATCGTAGCAGGTAGACCGTTCTGTAGTTTTTATCTCCCACCGTGGTAAAAATGCATAAGTTTATTTGTGTACAAGCCGTGTGATGGATGAGATTCCCCATTGACATAAGTGACGAAATTCCACACAAATTTTCCTCCCCTTTTTAGGTTATATTTTTTTTAATGTAACCTTCTTCTAGAGCCAGCGGTTTAGGGCGGTTTCAGATTAGCGTAGTTCGGCGCATATAAGCTCGTTTTTAGAGGCGCGTTAAGTCGTGTCTGCGTGCCATTTGCCACACGTGCAACAACTCGTTCGATAGTTCACGCGCGTATAAACGGAATCCTCGAGAGACGCCTCCCCGCGCCCGCTCACCCCCGGAATAAGCGCGTGTGCGCGCGTTTAATTTTTTGATTCGCAAAATTTGGTTCGCCAACACAAAAATACGCTAGTCTGAAACCGGCTCTGTCAGTGAATGAACGAATTTACTTAATGTATTTTTATTGATTAGATGTTTTATTTACCTGGCCCAACTGTGCCGTATCGCCCCTCTAGGTCTCGTCCTAGATTTGAACCACGTACAGTATGCCAGAGGCATCCTAAAAGGCAGTCCAACGCTTCTTGTGAACAAAGCGAAGTCGGTGGCAAACACCTTTCTGACAGCTGCTGTTATTTTCTGAAAAAAAAACGACTGCTACGGTAAGGTTATGTTTCTCGCGCGTATCTTGTGTTTTGTAAATTTCTTTATTACCTCGTATCTTCCAAACGGCTAGATGGATTTCGACAGTTACCGTATCGCTGTGTTCGTCTTAAAAATCCAAGTGCCTTAGATAGGTGTGTGATAAAAAAAACAAAATGGCGGATTTTTGGCGCGATATAGTAATACGTTAATTTAAAAAAATAACTAAACCTATTGAGGAGCGTATCAAATTAAAGGAAATTATATGTTTAAATTAAACTTATACTGTCACTTACGGGATGTCTTCCGTGATTGTTCATTATTTTGAGCTCCAGGTATCCCGTAAGTGACAGTATAAGTTTACTTGTGAACCGTGAAAGCTTAAAACAGTGTTATTTTTATAAATTAGGAATAATATAACAATAATAATATTTGCAGTCAGGTTTTTGATTTTTTAAATTAAAAACCTTCTACTTGTACCCTTTACTTGTTTTGTACAGCCTGCTCTGTCCCACTTCTACTACTTTTCGCGAACCTGCACGTCATCCTTCCAGTTCCGATGGAACCTATCCAGCAGTTCGTCCCGGTGTATCTTAGTTTGATATGAAGTTTTTACACACTGGCGGGTTTAGATGAGCATCATCATCATCATCCACAGCCCGAACTCACCCACTGCTGGATATAGGCCTCTCTTTTCTCGTGCCAATCCCCACGGTCCTGTGCCAGCCTCATCCAGGTTTTCCCCCGATGGCAACTATGTCGTCTGCCCATCTCGCCGCCGGACGACCCACGTTTCTTTTGCCAGTTCTTGGACGCCATTCGGTGACAGCCTTAAGCCGGTAGGAATCGAGTTGTATGGAACCTTCGTTGGTAGGTAAAATAAAATAATATAACTTACTTTAATATGTTCAAAATAATGGATGTTAATTTCTGGTAAAACTGAAGGGTCCTCAAGTTGAAGGAGTCTTTGTCCATTGATATGGTTATCGATTATACATTCCTGTAAACAAAAACTATATAAGGTCTATCTTTTCATACACGCAATATTTTAAGAGTAACTTCTATAAGTCGTAAAGTCGCCATAGCAACGAAAATAAAAAATATCCGAGTGTTTTTTTTTACGAAATTATTATAATTTTAAAAATTTTTGAGACTTTTTGCATAAAACCTTTACACCCATATTCTAACAATGACACTAGGTAAATACGACGTAATAAACTAGCGTAATGGATGTTCAAAAATAAGGAGCTAGTATTTATTTTATGGGTCAAGTAATTTTAAATTATTTATTTTTTATAAAAATATACTCAGATAAAAAAAAAATCCCTTGAAGTGGCTTCGTTATAGCCGTTAGATGATTCCCTGAAAATATTTCGTGTATGAATAGTTAGACCTTATATTTAGGATTATATTTTTCGTCGTGTCGATGGTTAAATTATATTTAGCTGCCTAAATACTTCGTCATTTCCTCTCTCTCACTTTGACTGCAGCTCTTGGGGGACAGATGATTTAACCGCTTTGTCGTGGTATCTCCACTTTAACTAATTGGGATTATATCTCCCACTCATCATAAACTATGAGAATTTGAAATCATAATATAGAAAATAAGTATGCCATACTATTTTGATAGCTCGGCTAATATGGATATACAACATTATTTTAGTATATGCGAAACCTGAATATAATTTGTTCAGAATAAGTAACTGAATCGATTCCAATAATTTTTAAACCATCTTATATTTAGTCACTAAAATATTCAAAAAAGGCTACAAGTTGGACACCGAACGACACTAAGTACCTATCGCAATCATTTAGGTACCTACTGCCAAATTATTATTATTAATGAGCTCCAGACGACGCTGGAGGTGCTCGCGGTGGCGCCGCGTGGTGACCACATTTTTGTGCGGACAACCAGATAACAACAACAAGCTTAAAACTTTGTGATTTTTCATGATACAGTTTTGAAATTTTGTACATAGATTCTTTACATAAAAATACTAGACACGTGTATCAGGTTTCGCATATACTAAAACTAATGTTGTATAACGGGTAACCATCCGTTATCCGACCTATCCGATCAATTTTTACTATCCGGCTGGATACCAGATATTAACCCACTATCTGACCGGATACCGAAAATGAAAGAAATCAATAATTTCTCATTGACACAAGATAAATCATGCCACAGTAGCTCATAAACACCATGTATTTATAATTAAAAATGCTAAATTGTATTACAGACTATAATTACTTGCCAAAATTATAATTATTGATATTCAAAATTAACAAGTTGAAAATTATGGTGAAAAAATACTAAATTTTCAGCATTTGATGGTAAAAAGCGACTCCTCTTGACTCCGTAAACACCGTACTTGTGCGGTAGCGTTAGCTTAAAAAAGCTCGACACAACATGTAACGCGATAAAAAGCCAAATATCTGGTCATCTGCCCCCGTAGCATGACCACCTAGAGTAGACACGGATATCTTTGACGTTAGAATCGACAAAATGACAGATAGTGCAAAGAAATCTGTCATTGTGTCGACACAATCTGTCATTTTGTCGAATCTTCCGTCAAAGAAATCCTTGTCTACGGTGGTCATGGTACGGGGGCTGGTCTCGAAGCTTGCCGAATATTCATATCATCTTGTATTTGTTTTTATTAGTTTGACTGGTAGAGAATGCCTTGTGGCATTAAGTCCGCCTATGTACCACTCTTGTACATGAAGTTTAAATAAATAAATAAATATCCGGTATGCAGCCAAATTACTATTCGTTTCATCTCTAGTCCTTACCTTATATTGTGGCAACCCGACCACCTCTTCCATCCATTCTGCGACCTGTACCTCGTCCCATTCAAAGGGCTGAGGAAACTCCAGTTTGTCTACAACAGCTGCACAAAGGTCGTACAGGGTCAACGGAGACATCTGACATTGTCTCAGTTTTCTGAAAAGTTAAATAAAGAGTGTAAATAGACCCTCAACGAAGCCGAAAGGCACTTGTTCTCCCCGTCTTTGCGATCATTTTTTTGTTCTAGACCATACCTGGGAACCTTCTATTACGGAGATATTGGAGGTCAAAGTTCCAACTTTTTCACAAGTTTTTTATCTAATACTTACCAGGGTTTAACTTTACTTTAAATACCTCCATGATCTATTTACTATTCAATGCACGCATCAACAAAGTTTTGAAAGCGTTACATTAAGTCCTACCGTAAAACGTGATTTTTCACCCCCCAAAAAAAAGTCGTTTCCCACTAATAATTTTTGCGTAGAGTTACTTAGTTTGATGTACAGAATGCTTGGTTGACAGCTTCGTGAAGGATCCGTTAACACCTTGTATTTTCACTCACATTCATCATCATCATCATCATCATTTCAGCCGAAAGACGTCCACTGCTGGACATAGGCCTCTCCCAAGTGTCGCCGCATTGACCGGTCCCGTGCGACTCGCATCCAGCGGATCCCTGCAACCTTCACCAGGTCATCGGTCCACCTAGTGGGAGGCCTTCCAACGCAGCGTCTCACACTGCTTCTTTCAGCGTGTCACTCACATTGGTTTAGGTTTAATACCAGCAGTCATGATAGGACCCGTCGTTGACCCCACGATCTTCGCGGACTTGTCCTGCTGCGGGGTTTTGATCCCTGGGTTTAGCTTTTTACGGGGTTCCTTCCCAGGCTTTTCCTTGACGTGAAGCTAAAAAATTGACGTAATATAATATGGAGAAATTTCACGATGTTGATGACACTATATTGGAATTAAAATACAGGGTGGAAGGGACAGCGATGCGAAAACGGTTACCACGTATTCAGTAAATCTTTCTGACCGTTGAAAAATATCTATGTGGGGGGGCCCACATAGATATTTTTCAACGGTTATTTTAAAAAAAATCAGCTGTTTGGATACATTTCGACCGCATAGGTATTGCGGTCAAAATGTATCCAAACAGCTGATTTTTTTAAATTTGGTTTTCGAATTTGAGACCTATGACTTGGATTCGAATTTGAGACCTATGACGTGGCAGTTCGACGGCGACGGTCACACCAGTAGGCTAGCACTGCTAGTTAACACATCGTCAACCCAACATTTTTGTGTATGGCCCTGGTTTCCTGGTCTAACCTTGGCCACCATTCCGTCAAAGCATCGCGCCTTTCTAGGCAGAAAAAAAATCTTAAAATATTCACAGACACAGTTATGAATTATCACTTTTTGTGACCATTTTAGGAATTGTAACGTAATTCATATTATGATTCTTGCTAAAGACTGCCTCGTGGGTTGGTCGCAAGCGCGACTGCTGAGCATGAGGTCCTGGGTTCGATTCCCGGGTCGGGCAAAGTGTTATTGAGATTTTCCATAAGGAATTTCTCAGTTGCAGCCACGGAGTCTGGATTTGTGCCTGGTTGATGGCTAAAGGCTCGCCCTCTATAACAAGGGACTTGAATGTGGGTGTATTTATGTATACCACTGCCTAACCCTTCGGGGATTAAAGGCGTGATGTTATGATTCTGGTAAAGCGGCCATTTTAAGCCCCCAGAAGTAAACACGTGGATGGACCAAATAAGTACGTAAGGATCGTTGCATGTTTTCGTTCCATAGTATCTATGCGAGTCTGTCTATATGTGGCATACGAGTAAAGAAAATACTTACTACAATCACTTCAGTTTTATCGTCGTCGTCTAACATCTTGCAATGATAAAATAATAATAAATAATTTCTAAGTAAAAAATAATACTTCGCAAAATTGCTTCGATTTAGTTTGACAGCGCTGTCATGTGTATTTTTTTTAAAATTGTCTTATTTCAAACGGTTTTGCGTTGAAACTTTTTTTGACTGAATAACAGTTGCTATATAATACTTTTTTTCAAAACTCGTGGTTTAATTAAGCTGAGTTCAGATCAAAGATTTTCTTTTATGAATTTAATGTTTGATTTTGTACGGCATATAACCATTACATTTATATTTTGTAATAGGCTCGCCCGCTATTACTTTGGACTTGAGGATACACTAGCCGGTCATACTTCCATACAAACGTAGTATGGCGATTACCTCACTGTTTGATGGTGTACGTTCAAAATAAAAAATAATATCAATTTGTCTCATCATTATCTAGCCCTGTATGGATACAAAAAAGTAAAAAAAATATATATTTGAAAGTTATGAGCGTCGAAAATTCCTTATTTCAACACTAATTTTAACGCATCTTTGGGCGAAAATAAATACCACAAGACGAAGGAAACTTGAAAATAGTTACCATACAGGGATAGATTAGTTGTTCAAAAATACAAATAATTTTATTTTGAACAGATACATTCAAAAGATCTTTCATGATATCCATATTCCCAAAGGTCTGTAGAAAAAATTTCGCACGCTCGTTTCGCGCATGTATGCGTCACTCAGCATTAGGACTGTGTATGTGTACGCGCACTAGCTTCTTACTGCTCATCACAGCGTCTATCCCTTTCGCACGTGATGTCAGATGAGATAGCATGCATTTTAACCCCGCCCACCAACTAGTTCGTGCCGCCGACTTATGTAATCTTAAGGTGGATGCGCCAGGGTAGATCGCGAAATTCAATTTTTTTAGGTTTTTTACATTTTGCAGATCAGTGTCAGGTTGAATGTTGATGAAAGTATGATCCGCAACC
This sequence comes from Noctua fimbriata, assembly GCA_905163415.1. Classification (NCBI taxonomy): domain Eukaryota; kingdom Metazoa; phylum Arthropoda; class Insecta; order Lepidoptera; family Noctuidae; genus Noctua; species Noctua fimbriata. The sequence continues at coordinate 8,908,252 of LR990950.1, forward strand.
GTAACACGTATGTAGTTACAGAATTATAATCATTAAAATCATCAATACGGATTGTGTTGATGATTTTTTTTAATTAATAAAATTCATTTAGGTAAGTTCATTTAACCCCATTGAATGACTTTTTAATGGAATAGTTATTGAATGGGATTAAATGAACTTAGGGGCATCTATATTCCATATTTTTAAATGACTTTCTTTTACAATTTTGTGTTTAAAAAGAAATATGCTGGACAATGAACAAATAGAAATAAAAATTTACATTTATTTTGCCCCCAGGTCCACACCCGCCTCACCTACCTCCGTCACCTGATAGTGTCGCTAGCTCAAGCACGGGAGATAGACAGAACTCTGCTCATCTTCTCACACGACTACTACGATGACGAGATCAATGCTCTAGTGAGGAGCATCGACTTTACTAAGGTAAACTTTATGTTATAACTGACTAGCTGACCCGCGCAACTTCGTCTGCGTCACATAAGAGAGAGAATAGAATAGAATAGAATGGTTTATTTGCAAAGAATAAAGGTAATTCAAATCAGATGTTACAAATGCTTATAAAGTCCTAGTACATTCTCCCTTTAAGGCACGGAAAATTTATATATAAATTTAAAAATATAATAATAATAATGTATTTATTGTTTCACAAATTAGGTGACATACATGCTTAGTACAAATTTATGTGCAGGAACAAACAGATGATGGACTGCTGGTACTTAAAAAAGGAAACCCTGAGCTATAAGTACCAGCTGCTCTTAAGTGACACAGTGAAAGCAGTTCGTGATATTACATGCAAACATGTTAAATGAAGTAGCCTAGACAATAACAATACATTTAATTAATAATATGGAAAACAAAATTTAGAGAGAGAGATCGAGAATGCGCGCGCGGTACTTGATCATTATTTTGCTGCGGTATTATTAACATTTTTCAATGATGCTCCGCTCCTATTGGTCGGAGCGTGATGTTATATAGCCTATATCCTTCATCGATAAATGGGCTATCCAACACTAAATCAATTTTCAATTCGAACCAGTAGTTCCTGAGATTAGCGCGTTCAACCAAACAAACTCTTCAGCTTTATGATATTAGTATGGATAAGGATCAAATTCATTTGCAACTAATACCTGATAAGGCTTAAGTTCCTTTGCAACTAAGATGTATTTAGGAGCTTTCATTGTAAATGTTCACTCAAAAATGAACTTAGACTACATAACACTAAGTAGATAGTTGAGTGTAGTGAGGAGCATGAACTTGTTGTCAGTTTCAGCCCACTGACTACCTGTAACGACAGTCAAAGATCTACAAATGACAGCCGGGAACAACGGCTTAACGTGCTTTCCGAGGCACAGAGGAAATCGGTATGAAATGGGTGGTCACCCATCCACGGACCGACCTTGGCAAGCACGGTTTGCCAAGCCTTGCGGCTGTTCATTCATCAATGCGTTTATATGTCACTAATTTGTTCAGAAAACCTGAAGACTGTCTGAATCTGTCAGCGTTGAGACGACGGCTTAGGATTCATCGAACAAATTGACGAGCATGTCTTCTAGACGCACATTCTATGGAAGTAATCGTTAGGCTGATCGAATCAGAAATGAAGACATGCGCAAAAGAACGAAGGTTACCGATGTAGCCCGAAGAAGTTTTGGGGTGGCGACCGCGAACCGGAAGACGTTGCGTTGGAAGGGCTCCCACTAGGTGGACCGATGACCTGATGAAGGTTGCAGGGATCCGCTGGATGCGAGTCGTACGGGACCGGTGAATGTGGCGACACTTGGGGGATGCCTATGTCCAGCAGTAGATGATGATGATGAATCGTAAGAGTACAATTTCGGAGGGTCGGTAACCATGACTCGACAAAAACGGCAACAAGTATTCTATTCATACATAGATGGGCCGGTCTTCTTTTGCCGTTCAAAAACATGACGTATTTAGTTCAAACTAAGATCTCTTTTTGTATTGTTTCCAGGTGATGCAGATCTTCTATCCCTACTCAATACAGACACATCCCCATGAGTTTCCCGGGATGGATCCCAACGATTGTCCCAGAGACACCAAGTTTGAGCAGTAAGTAGAATTTTGTTAGTTTTGATAAAAACACCACTAGGAGCTAATTTATTTCAGGCCTAAGAACGGTGAGTAATGGGCTAGCTCGCCTTCCGGCCGTCTTATGACGACAGGCCGTGTCGACGGCGCGTTCGTGTTCCACGCGCGCCTCAAAGAGATGTCAGCAACCACGTAGGGGTCCGCACGGGGCGATGCCTGCCAGAGCTGTGGGACTGTTCGAAAGAGATACCGCGGACAAAGGGCAAAGAAGGAACATGGATGGGTTTTAGTCAGTACAAGTCTGACACTCCCTTCCGCTCCGCCCAGGGCAGGAGGGCTCATTAGATGATATCCCAGACTAAAAAAAAAAAAAACTTGTTCAAAAGCAATCGTTGCCAGTTGCACACAACAGAGAGGTTTGGATGGAGAAAGGGTAGGCCTTTACCCAGCTGTGGGACACAATATAAATAAATAAAATTAATTTATTTCAGACAACGACGACGACAACTTGAACTATACAGTCCGATTAAAATTAAAATAAAATAAAATTAACATCAGAATTTAAAAGATAAATTATTAAAATTTGAGGAAATAAAACAAATCAAATTTATTGGATTCCCATAACGTTCCTGAAATAATTTCTTGTACCGGTCATCTTAGTATGATATACTGAATTCACCCCATCAGTTTGTGGAGGGCTGTCCCTTACACCCTGTATACTTGCCAATCCGAATATTTTCTGCCTAAAATCTTATTGATCAAGCCAAAATAGTTAACCTTAATCACGAGTAGCTTTCAAGTCAATAACTGGTATATCAAGACCCTTAACGAAGCCGAAAGGCACTTGTTCTCCCCGTCATTGCGATATTTTTTCTGTTCTAGACCATACCTGGGAACCTTCTAGTTACAGAGATATTGGGGGTCAACGTTCCAACTTTTTCACGAGTTTTTTTTAATACATGTTTTTAATATAAGAACTTTAAACACCTCCACGACCCCCGTACTATTCAATTCATCCATCAGCACAATGTTTTTAGTGCGTTGCATTGAGTTTTACCGTAAAACGTGATTTTTCACCCCAAAAAAAAAAGTCGTTACCCAGAATTTTTTTTTGCGTACAGTTACTTAGTTTGATGTACAGAATGCTTGGTTGACGGCTTCGTTAAGGGTCTTGTTACACCCTGTATTTGCCGCCATAAAATTATAATGTTTAAATGTGAAAGTTCCTAATGATCTCTGTAAGTCATAATTATTAGATAAATAATAATACATACTCTGCAATATTAGTTTTAATTTATCTTGCTGCGCCCTAACAGGGTCATGTACTCACTAGTTTAAGCTTAGCGAGTAAAATTGGTTGTGTACATTGTGCATTAAAATAAATAAATAAATCTTGTGGACCAAGGACCAAGTTAAAATAGTTTACTTCAATCACGAGTAGCTTTCAAGTCAATATACCTCCTTCTAACTATTTTAATGACACTTTCAGGGCTGTGAAACAAGAGTGCAACAACGCTCTGTATCCAGATCTACACGGGCACTACCGGGAGGCGAAGTACACACAAACTAAGCACCACTGGTGGTGGAAAGCCAACAGGATCTTCAACCAGCTGCAGTGTACCGTTGGGCATACAGGTAAATACCATCATCATCTGCCTAGCAGGTCCTATGAAGATGGAAGGTGATGATCTTACTGCATCAGTGAGTGGGTTTCTCGTGGCTGAGTTTTTGCCATCGACACGCTAAGAAGCAGATCTGCCTAGCCTTTTCCCAACTATGTTAGGGTCGGCTTCCAGTATAACCGGATGCGGCTGAATACCAGTATTTTACATGGAGCGACTGCCTATCTGACCTCCACAACCCAGTTAGTACTGGATAATATGATACCCCTTGGTAAGACTGGTTGTCAGAATTTTTTGAGCCACTGACTACCTTTAAAGACTGTCAAAGATCTACAAATGACAGCCGGGACCAACGGCTTAGTGTGCTTTCCGAGGCATGGAGGAAACTCTGTATGTAATGGGTGGTCGCCTATCCACGGATCGACGTCAGCAACCGTTGCTTAACCTTGTAGATCGACCCATGAGCCATGCCATAGCGTCACAATTCTTTGTCTGATCGGATCAAAGATTTTATAGACCAACCGCTTTAATTAGTCCTCGCGAAGGTATCCATTTAAATGGAATATTCTAAAGGTTGATCACGTATTGGTCCAATTAGTATCGTAATACCTACGTGGATTATGTTTATATTAAAGCAAATAACTGTGCATATTGTTAGGACTTTGTGGACGCTTAATGTGCCTTTGATGGGGCAAGGCGGAGGACTCATTAAAGCGGTCGGTCTATAGTACCAAGCCTCATACCTATATTTTTAAACCTCCTATAATCCTCTTTTCCAGGCTATGTCCTCTTTCTAGAAGAAGATCACTACGTTGCCGAAGACTTCCTGCACATCCTGAGCCTCATGAAGTCCACGGCAGACAAGAGCTGTCCGCAGTGCGATATCCTCAGTCTCGGGACGTATCTCAAGACTTATCAGTACCATTCTAATGGGGATAAGGTCAGTGGTGATTAAGAGGGTTGCTAGACACGTTCGAGTATACTGTTATGGTTGTACTCATCATTATGAACAATAGGGAATATGCATGTAATTTTTTCTGCACTTTTTTTTTCGTGTGGTTTATGCCTAACCTGGTGTCAGAGTTTTTATGCCGCCCATGGACCTCGGACTTGGCTTTACATGCCGTCGAGAAATACCTCTCAAGCATACTGGTTTCCTCATGATGTTTTTCTTCACCAAGGCAAGTGATAATTGTATAATACGCGCATGAAAAGAAAAATCCATCTAAAAAGGAAACCAGCATGCCTGAGAGATATTTCTCGATGGCATGTAAAGCCAAGTCAGAGGCCCATGGGCGGCATAAAAACTCTGACACCTGGTTAGGCACTAACCATACGATAAAAAAGAAGTGATATATTAAAAAATTAACAAGTAATAGATAGATTCTATTGTCCAGTACAATTCAAATTTAAAATATTAAAAAAAGTTATATATTACTTACATATTCCCTATTTTTAACAAGTGACGACTTGAACAAGTGTGGAGCACAACAGACGTTTAAAAAAAACTTTATGTTACTTATAAGTCACTTACAAGGTTCCATAGGCTTTGTCAAAAGTGATGACTTTTGAATTAATGTGTTTTGAGCTGCAATGTCATGCTGGAATTGACATTTATAAAAACGTCAAATAAGCGTTGGTACAGTATGACCACTTTAAAGTCGCAAACCCACCGCGGTGCACGCTGTGCACGAGCACGCGGCGCATGCTATGCACGGGCACGCGGCGCATTTTAGTTGCGTGAATTCATTTGTTTGACAACGTGGGTCTACGTGTCCACTACAGTACACGCTACACACCCACAACTATGTACAGTCAGTGATAGCAATTAGCTGACCCACCTTTGCATAAATGTTTGAGATTGTATAATTATTTTATTAATTTTGCTCAAATAAATAAATACAAAAGAATTATAAAATTCTATCGATTCGTTTTCTAAAAAATCTCAACCATTTATGCAAAGGTGGGTCAGCTAATTGCTATCACTCACTGTACGTATTGTCGTGGGTTAATATTCGTGTATAGCGTGTACCGCGTGTACAGCGTGCATGGCGTTGACAGCGTTGAGCTATGTGAGCGCCTTATTCGAGCAAGCCACGCATATACTAATGACGTCATTTGATGCATAGCGTGTCCATGGTTTGCTGTGGGCACAATGACATACATTTTCTTACAAAGCGAAGCTTAACACACGTGCGTAGCCTATTCGTGCGCCGCGGTGGACTTGCGCCTTTAGTGTGTTTTGAGCTGCAATGTCATGCTAGAATTGACAATTAAAAACGTCAAATAAGCGTGACTTTAGTATGACCACTTTAAATGTGCACTTTAAGGTGGCGCTGCTTGTCAAGAAAATTTGCTTCGAAATGTCAAACTTGGTACATTTATTTTAGTTCTGTGTTTTCCCACCTGCACAGATAAGTTGGTTGAAGTGTAATGTCGTCCTGAAGTGAGTTTCAATAAAACTACATGTACTTGAAGACGTATGCATTTCGGCTGTCCAAAACCAAAACCTAGTAAGAGCATCAGAGCAATTTTACAGGAGCAGGAACAAAACATTTTCTTTGACCATTAAGAACACAACATTTTTTTTGTACTGATATCATTTTGATACAGATAAATACAACTTGGTTTACATTATAAGCTAGTTTGACTCAAGTTAACAACACAGTACAAGTTTTATGTGCCTTACTTAAGTTTGATTTGGGAAATCCAACTTTGTTATATCGGACTAAGACGTGCACTTGCTAGGTTTGGCATTTTCATAACTCTACTTCTTAATACGATAGAAATATGGTTGATTTTGCATTAGATACAGCACAATTTTTTTGTGTAGACAGGTTTAAAAAAATGTATTTTGCCAAAAATGTCCCTTGCTAGGTTTTGATTTTAAACAGCCAATTTTTGCTCAAGTTTATAAACAGCCAATTTGTGCTCAAGTTTATAAACAGCCAATTTGTGCTCAAGTTTATAAACAGCCAAATTGTGCTCAAGTTTTTTTTAAACAGCCAATTTGTGCTCAAGTTTATAAACAGCCAATTTGTGCCCAAGTTTTTAAACAGCCAATTTGTGCTCAAGTTTATAAACAGCCAATTTGTGCTCAAGTTTTTAAACAGCCAATTCGTGCTCAAGTTTATAAACAGCCAATTTGTGCTCAAATTTTTAAACAGCCAATTTGTGCTCAAGTTTTTTTACTACTGCTTTGATTGCAATTTCATGTTATTAAAAACTTATTATTTAGGAACCCATATTATTATGAAATGGGTCTCAAAGTTGCAGTCGTTATTCGACGAAAAAGTCGGTTTTGAAATTAGATAAATATAAATGAATTGGTGCTCATCGTCAATGGAACCTTTAAGTTAAATCTGAATTATAGACCGACCGCTTTAATGAGTCCTCGCGAAGGTATCAATTTAAATGGAATATTCTGAAGGTTGATCACGTATTGGTTCAATTAGTATCGTAATACCTACGTGGATTATAGTTATTTTAAAGCAAATAACCTCTGGGATATTGTTAGGACTTTGTGGACGCTTAATGTGCCTTTGATGGGGCAAGGCGGAGGACTCATTAAAGCGGTCGGTCGGTCTATAGTACTGTGTATTTTTCTATGATTAAAATTCCTCCTAAAAACAGCGAAAGAAAAGCTTAACTCTCAACTACATTCAACAAGTAAAGGCAGCTAACGAAGAACGAAGGAAGCTGCATGAGAACAGCGCACCGACATGGAACTTCCAAGTGTACCCTCATCTTTATACTGGGACGCAAAAGGTTTTAATGTTATTCTTTAATAGATTAAGGATTAAACTTATACTGTCACTTACGGGATATCTTCCGTGATTGTTCGTTGTTTTGAGCTCCCGATATTTCGGCGTTGGAGAATGCGGGTGGATGGTAAATAAATTGTTAAGAGCAGACAAATCTATCTACCCTCTTTCTTTGTCTTTTGCTACGCGCACTACTGGAACTCGACACTAAGTCACGGCAAAACACACTCACAGTATCACCAGGTTTTGTGGAGTCCTTACAATCGCGGAAGATATCCCGTAAGTGACAGTATAAGTTTAGTTGTAAGCCGTGAAAGCTTAAAACAGTGTTAGATTAAGGATTTTTTGCTAGCATTATGCTGTGCTGCGCTGTGGTTACTAGTAGGAGTTTCCCACACTGGAAATCCAGTGTGCGAAAGAGACAGAGCTTTACAGGTCGTCTAGCGCCATCTCTTTCTCACACTGAAATTATTCATGCTTTAAAACGTGATGGCAGGCCACCTGGGGGGTTACTATGCCGCCTTAAAGCAGGAGTAATTCCAGTGTGGGAAAGAGACAGAGCTATACAGGTCGTCTAACGCCATCTCATTCTCACACTGGAATTACTCATGCTTTAAAACGTCATGGTAGGCCACCTGGGGGGGGTTACTATGACGTCTTCAAGCAGGTGTAATTCCAGTGTGGGAAAGGGACAGAGTTATACAGGTCGTGTAGCGCCATCTCTTTCTCACACTGGAATTACTCCTGCTTTAAAACGTCTTAGTAGGCTACCTGGGGGGTTGCTATGACGTCTTAAAGCAGGAGTAATTCTAGTGTGGGAAAGAGACAGAGCTATACCGGTCGTGTAGCGCCATCTCTTTCACGCACTAGAATTTCTCATGTTTTAAGACGTCATGTTAGGCCACCGGGGGTGTTACTATGACGTCTTAAAGCAGGAGTAATTCCAATGTGGGAAAGAGAGCTATACATACCGTCTAGCGCCATCTCTTTCTCGCACTGGAAATACTCCTGCTTTAAGACGTCATGGTAGTCCACCTGTGCTAACTTTGATGTGGTAGTATTATTTTTTGCACGTTGACCTGCGCAAGCGGTGCTGTGGGCTTGGATCGTATAGGACCATAGTTTTTGCTTAGCTTACCTTATAAGGGAACAACTTTTGAGTATGGGGCACATCTTGAAATCGCAAAAAAACACCCTCATACATTTTGACTATTTATGTCAATATTTTATGGGACTAATTTTTGATGTGAAACATCTATTGACACGCCTTGGTAGTAAAACCGACTCGTACGCCATGCCGTTTGCCGTGACGGCAAACGGCATGGCGCTGTCATGCCATAATGCTCTCTCTTCGCCACCGCTCTCGACTCCCTTGTGTGTGCGCACACGTATACTATACAAATTTTTCTTTATTTTTAACTCTATATTTCGTAATAATAGCTTTTTTTATTAATTACTAGCCGTTTCCTGCGATATTCGGCCGCGTTCAATTATTATTATAAAAATATTACTGACTTCCCTATTTAAATTGAATTTTGATAACAATTTCAAGGGTTTTATTTTTTGCAGTGAACCCTAATCCTTTATCTAAATTAAAATTACCTAAGTTACTCCGTATAACATCAGCTATCTGCTAGTCAAAGTCCCGTCAAAATCGGGCCAGCCGTTTCGGAGATTTACCGCAACAAACAGACAGACAGAAGGACATACATAAAAAATGTTTTTTTTTTTGTTAAAAGCACGTACCTAGGTATTAATGTCATATGCATGCATTTAGTAAAAACTATTATTTTGACATTACAAACAGACACTTCAATTTTATTTATTTGTATGGAATAATTCTAATATTAACATAGATGATTCACATCTGCCAAGCGTCCCGTGACGACCAATTTTTTTTTCCCCATTATCTGATTATTTTCAGGGTTGTTCCCATTTTATATTCCGTTAATCGTTATGTAGTGACGTAGTATAATTAATACAATAAACACTTAAGGGTCCGTTCAGATAAAACAAAAAATGCGCGAGCCAATTACTGGCTGCATTGAAAATAGGACCGTGTTACCATTGTAAAAATTAAAAAAAAAAAACAGTGCAGCGCAACATAGCTTAATGCTATTTAATCATTCTTATGGTATGTTTAGTATTTTGATATGGATTGTGATTTGTATTACTATACTCTGTAAATAGATACCTTCTATAGTGTACCGTTGGTGGATGATAGCCAAATAATTTCTTTATTAAAACAATAACTATGATTTTTATAGAATTTTTAAATGAATTCAAGATTTAGGTACTACTGCAGATTGGCAAAATATATAGAAAATACTATTTATTGCTTTTAATTTCTGGCAACATTCTATAATCTGTCAAATATAAAAATACACTGAATATAGAAATCACAGGGCATCAAAACGTGGTTCGTTCTGAGGTGATGTTGCATTTATTTAAATTAGACCATTACAGATACTTTTGAATGTCAGAAAAAACAAACAAAACGAAGCTACAGTCTACAGTCTCAAGGCATAATAACTTGTGAAAGTACTGTAGTTGCCCATTCCAAAGCGTAGATCTCTATGGAGAAGAATGGGCAAGAAACTCCATGGACACTCTTTTCAATCAAAATATTGTAAATTCCCCCGTATTAATATGTTTCGGTTTATCCGCTTGCCAATACAAGGTGAAGAAGCCAACAGTGAAATGCCTTCAAATGTTAAAAATGTAGTGGCAGGAATATAGTACAAAACAAAAGAGTTATCCGCGACTTTAAAACCCGACAACAACTGTCGGGCAGTAGAAATATCCCTATAAAACCTATAGTATTATCAGTATTTTGTCAACTGTTGTAGTTTCAATATTTGTATGGCTATCAACCATTTGTTTCACTGTAAGCTTTGTTTCCTGCTAACGCATTTTGTATGAAAATGGCACGACGGCTTTCAGCAATGCCTATTGGAGACTGCTATTTATTATACAAGGTGTTTTTTTTATATCCCACAACTCTAGGGTATGAATGAGACTATATCAAAGAATGAATTGGCATATGAATTATTTTTCAATTAAATATTTTTTTTTGTTTTAATTTTACATACAAAATAATTCGACAAGTCACGATTAATTCGAAACACCCTAAACATGACAACGTCGCATTTTCTTAGCTTTAAATTATGAATGATTGGTTTGAATAAAAATGAATTACTCGTATTTATTCATGAAACAGATACCTAATAAAAAAAAAACTCAAAATCTCAAAGCATTTATTTCAATTAGACCATTACAGGCACTTTTGAATGTCAGAAAAACGAAGCTACAAAGCTACAATCACAGTCACAAGGCATAATAACTTGTGAAAGTACTGTAGCTGTGTGTGAAAGTACTAATTAATTATGATTGATGATATTTTCGAAACTATGCATTTTTTACCACATATTCTAGGTCTTTTTGTATTATATTTACTTATAGAATATAACCCTAGATTTGTGGGATATAAAAAAAACACGTTGTATTTAGTTTAACTAACCCCAAGTTACACTTATATTAATACCTGGATAAAAATGCATGTATTGGATTTGCAACTCGCGAGTTGAAAGTCCCAAAAATTTAGATACAAGGTGTAAACAGACCCTTAACGAAGCCGTCAACCAAGCATTCTGCATATCAACCTAAGTAACTCTACGCAAAAATTATTGCTGGGAAACGACTTTTATTTTTGGGGTGGAAAATCACGGTTTACGATTGAACCCAATTTTAACACTGACACAAAACACTGTGCTGATAGATGTATTGAATAGTGCAAGGGTCGTGGAGGTATTTAAAGTAAAGTAATAGCATTCAATACTTGTGAAAAAGTTGGAACTTTGACCTCCAATATCTCCGTAACTAGAAGGTTCCCAGGTATGGTCTAGTCTAGTAACATATCGCAATGACGGGGAGAACAACTGCCGTTCGGCTTCGTGAAGGGTCTTTTTACACCCAGTATATGCAGGTGTCACCTATTCTTTGTGTAAATTGGCATTAAAGGCATGACTGCTTTAAGCTATGCCCTTTGCAAACTGGTATTTAGGGTAACTAAATTTAAAACTGATCAAATAAATATAACACCCGCTCTGTACATTACATATCAAATTATGAAGATTTATAAAGACATTAAGTATCTTTTGTTTTTGCTTGGGGGTCGTCCTAAGGGCGGCATAAAAACTGACACCATGTTAGGCACTAACCACACGATAAAGAAGAAGATCTAGAGGGAGGGAGGGGGTATAGGCCTAAAACACCTTACGTAATTAAAAGATGGCCCCTTGTCAGTAAATAAATAAAATTATCATAAACTATTTCGTTAGTATGTGGTGTTGTGTTGTTATTTAATCAGTTTTTGCAATAAATCTGTAGTAAAAGTACTGTATTTTGATAACTTAGACATAATGGCGGCAAAAAGCTTTTTAATTCTTCTTTCCTTGTGTCTACGGATCTACTACCTATAGAAAATATGTCTTGCCATGGTACAAATGTTAACCTGTCAACAATGGGGGAGCAGAACCGACTTCCCAATGTGTATTTAAATATCACCACCCGTTGAAGTTTTTAAAATTGAATGACCTTTTCTTGAAGTACTCATTTGGATTAATGACACTTACAGGCACTCCTGTAAGTGTCATTAATCCAAATGAGTACTGATGTTTTTAATGATTATCATTCTGTAAATATATACGTGTTAAGATCGCAAATCATATTTTGTTCGACATACTCGTACAACCTGCCACTGACCTGCAAATTGCAAAAAAAACGTAAGAAAATTAGAAATTCGCGGGCTACGCTGACGCTTCCACCTAAAAGCTTCTGTAGCATTAGCATGGGATTGCAGTGGCATAAACCAGCATGTTTGTTGCGGCACTAAAAAGAGTACTACAGCAACATAGAACAAAACGTACTACAGCGCCATCTATGACACATATGATGAACTAAATTGCGAAATACACCTAAATCCTACATCGCGCTAGTAAAGTTATTCGCAACTTAAGACTATATAGAAGAACCCGACATCACTGTTGAGCAGTAGCAACACTGTTGACAACTGTCGGGCAGTAGCCCACCAGACATAACACCCGTCTAGTTGAAGGATCCTCCCTTTTCTATGGGGGATGAAGAACCCACCCTGTTCTTCATACCCCCAAATGTTAAATATGTAAATACAGTACGCGATCCGTAGCTAATAATATAATACGATACGATAATCCTTGTTTTCGTCCCATATTTTTTAAATAAAGTATCACTCGTAACATCATTATTTTATTTTATTTGACACTATTTCGTATTATACTATCATTAAACAGCAGTTACAAAGTTTAAAAAAATGCCGACTTAAGCCGACGGTGGCTAGTGCAGGTTTTCAATTGTGGGCTATCCGACTGTGGCGCTCAAAAGGTTCCTGACACGGGCTTGATATGAGAGACAGAGATGAATTAGAAAGCTTTTTTTTATGTCATTGTCTGTCTTCTTTTTTTCTTTTCAAATCTACCAACGCTTAGTAATAATTTTATTTAGTCCTGTATAATTGTAAATATTTTCCCTAAAATTGTAAAATAACACAGATAGGACAGCAAAATACTCATGTATGTTCTTTGGTGGGTAATCTCCTGCACGCTATTTTCAACTCTATTTCATTTGTGATTAGGTTGTTATCTCTTATGTCGAGCATTTTGCTGCTGGTCCGAATATACAGTATGAAGTACAACTATTATTATACATGGTGGAAGGGACATCGACGCTAAAACGGTTGCCACGTATTCAGTACATCATTCTGAGTCCCCCCACATAGAAATTTTTCATCTGTTATTAAAAAAAGCAGGTGTTTCCTACAATACTGCAATACCTACACGGTCAAAATGTATGGAACAGCTGATTTTTTTTTTTAAATTACCGTTGAAAAATTTCGGAATGATGTACTGCAGTAGCGAAGGGTCAATTTTTGTAAGAGTACATATCTTTAATGTACTGACTGTGCCATTTTTCAAAGGGAAGCCAGTAGGAATCGAGTTGTATGGAACCTTCGCCACTGATGTACTGAATACGTGGTAACCGTTTTAGCGTCGATGTCTCTTCCACCTTGTATTATTATATTATTTTTTGCTTTTAATTCTGACTGTACAAGGTTACTACATAATAGCTCTTCTTTAACCGACTTCCAAAAAGGACGAGTTTCAACGTGTTTTTTTATCTTAACCGATTTGTCAGTGATTACTGGGCCGATTAACGTGATTCTTTTTCATTTGGTAGATGGAGGCCGCGCGGTGGTCCCATATAAATTGTATTTACTGTGTTTGAGCAGTTTACAAGTTAACTTCTTTAATACATTTTTGTCTATGTTGATGATATCATAAAAACTTCTAGTTCCATAAAAAAATTGTGTACGACAAGAATTTGTGTGGGATATCTCGACTAAGAAGAGTCTGTGGCAAAAAATCAATAAAACAAACACAGTCTTCGAAAGTAAAGTTATTTTTCTTGTTATTTCGAAAGTTTTTTTTTTTTTGGAAGTCGGTTTGGTGTTAGAAATGTATTCTTCAGTATCTTTTAAGGGGGGGCTGTTCCAAAATTGACTGCAATCACACCGTAGCGGCAACGTTGACGTTGACCGAACGCACTGAAATCTAAATATAAAACCACGTGTTCACACCCACTAACTAACCCCGCCCTCCCCACACATAGTACCTATCGTTCCATACTTTTTGACTGTGTAGGTATTGCACTTTTGTAGGCACCAGCAGTATTAAAAAAAATACCGATGAAAAATTTAAACGCGAGAGGGGCGGGGGGGCGGGGTTCGGAATGACGAGCTGAACACGTGGTTACCATTTGTGCGTCGGTGTCCTTTCCACCCTGTATATAATTATATTTTCTATGCAAAACGCTTTGCTGAGCATGGCGGGTTCTAAAGAGGTTTCATTTTGTGCTTATAAGCGCTTCGTCCATGATAGCCTAGTTAAAGTAAAAGCTAGTGCATGTATAAATGGTTAAATTAAATAAGCTAAAGATGTCATGGGTATCGATATCTACAAGGTGTAAACGGACCCTTCACGAAGCCGTCAACCAAGCATTCTGTACATCAAACTAAGTAACTCTACGCACAAATTATTGCTGGGAAACGAATTTTTTTTTTTGGGTGATAAATCTCTTTTTACGGTAGGATTCAATGTAACGCACTCAACACATTGTGCTGATGGATGCATTGAATGGCACGGGGGTCGTGTAGGTATTTAAATACTTTTATTTTAATAAAAAGTTATAACATTAGCTTCAGTTATATCATTAATAACTTGTATTTACTTTAAAAAAAAAAAAAAAAACTTGTGAAAAAGTTGAATCTTTGACTCCCAATATCTCCGTAACTAGAAGGTTCCCAGGTATGGTCTAGAACAAAAAAATGATCTCAATGACGGGGAAAACAAGTGCCTTTCGGCTTCGTTACGGGTATTTTTATACCCATTATACAAGACAAATTAGGTAAAAGATTTGATGATGTCTTTCATGGGGTCTTAACCTTATAGTACGCCAATTTTCGCCTCTATTTTTTGCTTAGGCTCTTATTGACGAAGTGCTTAAATCGAATGTACTTATTAGAAAGTAATATTGTTGGTTCTGGTTAAAAAGCATGTAAATAAATATTTTTTTATGATTTCTAACGACGATACAAGGTGAATTTCTCAATCTAATCATTTTCCAAATAATTGAATAGTTTATTCTTAGTTTCTGATTAGTGTAAGTATGACGATAGCACAACGATGGGGCATGACGCGATAACTTTGTTTAAGGCGCGATTTACACAGAAATGGTGTAAGGTGAAGACGCGGCGCAGGCGCAGCGCAGGCATGATGCCGCTTCAAAACGTTTTCATACAAAATGTACGTAGGCGACGTGTCGTGAATTTTTGCTCAATCGGCCCGGCGCCGGCACGCCGTTCTTTCGTTTCGTTATACATTCCACGCCTGCGCCGCGTCTTCGCCTTACGCCGTTTCTGTATAATTCGCACCTAAGGTGAAAGCGCCAGGGTAGCCTGCGAGATTCAAATTTTCTCACGTTTTTACCAATTTGCAGGTCAGTGTCATTTTGTATGTTGATGATAAATGAGTCCCGCATGTAACACGTATGTAGTTACTGAATTATAATCATTAAAATCATCAATGCAACTCTGCCCTGACTTTTTAATGAAAAAATATAGAATGAGGTCAAGTGAACTTAGAGGGTAGTATTAATGATTATAATTCTGGGACTCATTTTTCATCAACATACAACCTGACACTGACCTGCAAATTGCAAAAATACGTAAGAATGTTTGAATTTCGCAGGCTATTTTGGCGCTTCCACCTTATCTTCAAGAAATCAGGAAATCCCTGTGTTGTTAATTGACATCTGTTAAAAAAAAGCTATTTGGTTTCAGCGAATAGTGAATCTTAGTAATATTCATATTACTGTATGTTTTGTTGTTGTAAATGATAAGAAATGCACCTTGTATATAACCGTACTTTTGTAAGCTGTAAATAGTACTCAATGCCTTGCTCTTTAAAAGCATGCTTAATTATAAGATGAATGTAAATATTTGTTATAAACTTTTGATTTTAGAGAATTCTTGTTATTTGTGTTTATTTTATTGTAAATAGTAATCTTAGAATTTATCCGTACCTTAATGTCATTTGATAACTGTCAAAAATTCCCGCCCCAAAAGTTTGACACCTCTAACATTGCCAGCCCAAAAAAAAAAGTCACGTCCCGTTTCCAAAATTCTACCATTATATCCAAAAATGTTGCCAGCACTAAAACCGATTTTTCTACCATACTTTTTTAATGTTTTCAGGTGGAAATAACGCCATGGCATTCTAGCATGCATAACATGGGTTTCGCATTCAATAGAACTGTTTGGAGTCATATAATGAAGCAACAGAGTCAGTTTTGTGCATATGATGATTATAATTGGGACTACTCCTTGCTGCATTTGTCACAAAATATGCCTGGGAGAGAAAAGTTCAAAGTAATTGTTTGTAAGGGGCCGAGGGTATTTCATATTGGAGAATGGTGAGTATAATTACTATTGCAGTTAAGTTTTTTCAGTTAAGCAAAATATTATTGGGCAAGATGGGGTGGATAACGTCGCGAAAACGGTTACCACGTATTCAGTACATCATTCTGAGCGGCCACATAGAAATTTTTCATCGGTTATTAATTTAATAATCGATGAAAAATTTATATGTGGGGGGAGGGGGGGGGGCTTAGAATGATTTACTGAATACGTGGAAACTGATTTCGCGACGGTGTCGCGTCCACCCCATATAAATGCAGAGATTTATATCCCAGAGCGGGGGGGGGGGGCATTTGATGATATCCAATCAGAAAAAAAAGCACCTTGTGGCCGAATTCACACTAATTGTGAATGGATCTAAATCATATCCCTTGCATAATGTCATTGAAGTTTCTGCTTGCGCGCACAATTCGAAGATGTATGAGGTACACATATGACTGACGTATAGGCGTATATCATGTTAGGTGGTAAGTTAGATAAACTAACAATCATATCTTTCCTCCCTTCCAGCGGTTTCCACCACAAAAAATCGAACTGCAACGCCTCAACAGTGATCAGCAAAGTACAAAAACTCCTTCAGAACGCTAAGCCGTACCTATTTCCCACTCGAGTGAGTGCCACCGTCACTGCGGGCGGCGCGAAGCATAACAAGAAGCTTGTCAAAGGGAACGGCGGATGGGGGGATATAAGGTGAGATATATTTATTTTATTATAAAGTAACGACATAATAAAACATTGGCCGTCACGGGACGCCCGGCAGATGTGAAATATCTATGTTATTATTAGAATTAATTTAAGAAAAACCTTTAAAGAAATATTGATTGAATTAAAGTTAGTAAAATTAATTTATTTTTCTTATTATTTTAATAATGGTAATAAAGGAGACGTTATTTTGACTTTTCTTTACTCACAACAGTCGTTCCAAAAGAAATTATATTCTAATGGGAAAAGGTTGATTTTACGTGGTATAGAGGAGGCATCACGCCATGACAGCGTCATGCCATCTTCCGTCACGGCATACGAGTCGGTTTTACTGCCTAGGCGCGCATATAGATGTTTCACATCAACAATAGCGTCACAGTCATTAACGAAGCGTCAAAACTCCGCACTCGGGGTCTGCTATCGAGCCATGGAACGAAGTAGGTATACTAGGAGTCAAAATTTCTGACCATATACGGAACAGTGTACTTCGATCCAAGACCCAAATCGCAGACAAAATAAAATGGAACTGGGCAGGCCACATCTGCCGCATGTCGCATCAAAATTGGGCCAAACTGGCAACAGATTGGGTTCCGAACAACAGAACCCGGCGACGCGGTAGGCCCAGAAGGAGATGGCGTGACGAGCTGGACTCTTGTCAAAAGGATTGGCCCAAATAGCCAAACATAGAGGAAAATGGAAAGAGATCGACATTCGGTCAGATTTTCATCGATTCAGAAAAGACTGCTAAAATGAAACAGCCCCTGTACTATTTCTACTCTTGATATTTATGTCAAACAAATTATTTATTTCTATCTTTCAGAGATCAAGAACTATGCGCCAACATGACCAAAATTGGCCGCCAGCCTCGTCGCAACATATACTACGCATAATTGCATAGATTGTACATATATACGCCCCTTATTACATGGCACTTAAGCCAAGCAAGTAGCGAAAATGAACCGTATCTGTATGATTTTTCACCCAAAAAAAAGTCGTTTCCCAGCAATAATTTTTGCGTAGAGTTACTTAGTTTGATGTACAGAATGCTTGGTTGACGGCTTCATGATGGGTCCGCTTACACCCTGTATAATAAGTTTAACGACAGTCGGTTATAGGAATATGCAAATTAATTTAACACAAATAAGGTTCGTTTTCGGATAGCTTGAGCAAGTCGTAAGTTCACTCTAGATCTTTGTCTTAGACATAACCGGTGAAATAAGGGTGTACCAGTGGCGAAGGGCCCATAGAACTCGATTCCTACCGGATTCCCTTTGAAAAATGGCACAGTCAGTATTCTATAGACAAATAATATAATCACATTAAACATATGTACTCCAGATTATCTGTTACCAAAATTGTCCCTTCGCTACTGGTGTACCTACTATTAAATACACCTCTGCCTAACCTTACAGGCGTTATGTTATGTTATGTACATACATTCCACAAGCTTTTATACTGAAACACCCCCTCTCGCCCCCCCTATTACATGGGACTAAACCATGAAAGGGTACTATAGGCACAGCCTAACCCTTAATTCCTTTAACGCCAAAGCGGTATTAGGTTTTGCCATCAGGAATTTTTCAGTAGCAGCCACGGAAACTGGATTTGTGCCCGATTGATGGCAAAACATAACTGGTGAAGTGTGGGTGTTAGTATACACCCCTGTCTAACTCTACAGTGATTACAGGCGTGATTTTAAGTTATGACTTTAAACATTTACTACGACGGAAAAAATGAGCTTCTGTTAAATTTGATTTGTTAGGATGTTTAAAAAAGGACTAAAAATAGATATTTCAACAGCTTCGCACAAATTAAATTCTTTATATGGACTCAAAATTCATCTCCCCATCCTTAGTTGGTATAGAATAAGTATACAGCGTGTATCTGATGTCTGAATTCATCTTAAAGGAAGATATACACCATAAATCTGAACAATTTTCTCCAAGGTCCCAACGCGACGTTGAAATCACGAAAAAAATATCAGCTGTTCCATACAGAAATCAAAAATCATAATATTTTATTTCACATAGGCGAGTCAATCGAAATCAAAGCATTTATTTTAAGTAGGCCAGTTACAGGCACTTTTGAGCTGTCGAAACAAAGACAACAATGTAATGTAGCTACAGTCCCAGTCACAAGGCATAAAAACTGTGAAAGTACTGTAGTTGCCCATTCCCTAACGTAGATCTCTATGGAGAAGAACGGGCAAGAAACTCCATGGACACTCTTTTAAATCAGAATATTGTTACAAAACCTTGGTTACATCATTCATGTTAAGATTCTACATTATGTGAGAACGATGTATCAAGATGTGCGCATTAAAAGTGTTCATAGTAAAGACAAAAAAAAAAACAAATCAAAAATAATTTAAATAAGCCGTGGCAACTAAGAAATGACTAGTTACAACTGACAGCGCCTGTTCGAGTAGGCATTAAAATTTTGTATGGGACAGCTGATTATTTTTTCGCGATTACGATGTTGGTCCCATACAGAAAGTTGTTCAGTTGTATGATATACCACCACACCCTTAAATATAACCACACCTTTCTGCTATACACGCTGCAATGGAAGATTTTATCGCCGAATTTGAGATATCAAAATAATAATACTCAAAAATGCAGATTTTTATAAACCTACTAAGGATGATAGGAAATTCAAAATGTTATGTCAAATCGCTAGTTTGCGACAATAATGACATAACTCGAAAAATAAGAAATTCAGGGCAGCGTTTTTTTAAGTTAGACTAAAAAATTCATTAACTTGCCAATTTTTTTTTTTTGCTGAAAAACCTTTTATAAGAATGAAAGGTTTATTTTACGTATTTCGTTACATAATTTAATACTTACATTCGTTAATTTTCAACTACAAACATTGTCGAAAAATCTAAATTTTTGAGTTATGACGTCATCATTGTCGAAAGAGCGAAATTATTTTTTTTTGTTGCCTCTCCATACTGTATTTGACAACTACTGTCTTTTCAGTTTTATTCTACCTCTGTTATTGTAGCAAAGTTATCTTTATCCTTGTCGTCATAAGATGAAATCACATTAACACGCAGATCAGAGCTTTCGAGTATCACTCATCTCATTCTGTCACGTAAAGACGTCATTCGGTGGAGCGAGAAGTCGCAAGCCTTCATTCCCATCGGAAGCTCTTTCAACGTGCGATTGGACCTCTCACTTTAGTGAGATGCAATACTAAGTGTTTTTCTGTATCGTGTGGTTAGCGCCTAACCTACATGCCGTCGAGAAATATCTCTCAGGCATGCTGGTTTCCCCACGATGTTTTCCTTCACCGAAGCAAGTGATAATTATACAATACGCACATGAATCCGAAAAATCAGAGGTGCGTGTTTTGGGACGGACTCGAGACCTATGACTTGGCAGTCCGACGGTCACACCACTAGGCTATCACTGGTATGTTGGAATTCTAAGTGACAGACATGGAAAAAGATTCAAGAAAATGCTGATCTGTGTTTATAAATATAATTTCACTCATAAGATTTATATCAGACGTAAAATATCCTTGAAAAGACTGTAAGCCATCGATGTACATTATCATGAATGAATTTAAAACATTTTTTTTGTTTGAAATAACTCGAATGGTACGTTTTTGTAGTCCAGTTTTTGTTTGGTGTTGTCACAAATTGAAAAATGCTACTATAATGTTAGTTTTTTTTTTAAATAGCAACATTTCGTATTAAAATGTACTTACTACTTAGCTGTATATAATTTGTTACTAACAATTTATTATTTAAAGTGTAAAGGGCAGAAACACCGATTGTCGTACATGAACGAGGAAAAGTGATGCTTTAAAGTAGTTTATATTCTGAAAGGTCGACAATTGGTGCGTTTGCCCTGTTTTCTGTTATTTAATAGTAAAGTTGTGATTTTTTTTTTATATTTCACTGTGTTGGCAGAAATATTGACGATTTTAATATTATTATTTTATTTTATATCTATATGATACCGTCCTATGATATTACGTGACATTTAGTATTGTTGTCATTTTAAAATAATGTTATTAATAAGATTTTAAACTGTCATGGTCACTAACATTATTGGTTTATGAGTGTTCATTGTTGGTGTATGAGTTCACCATGAGTTTATCCGTGATCATGGTGCTTGCAACAGCGCCGAAATATCGGGAACTCGACAAAAACAGTAAACATGGTAAATATCCCGCTTCCTGTCTAAGTAATAATGTTATTAATTCTCGGTAATGTTATGTCAGAATAAGCGAATAAGACGATTGGTCTGTTTCTAAACCAAGTGTTATTATAACAACTTTTTATCGAAAAATATTCATTGTCAGTGTTGCCTGTTCAGTGTAAAAAACCGGCCAAGTATGAATCGGACTCGCAAATGGGGTTCCGTACCATCGTACGATATTTTAACGTGCGGAAACTTAGTTATAGGGTCCCGCTGGCATGTTTTAGTTACAAAACTTAGCGTGGTGGCCTAGGTGAGCTTTATTTTGTCTTAATGTTTATCTCGAATACATAATCAAGATTTACAAGTTTTAAGAAACACTAGATTTTAGTAAATAAAACATCGTTCTCGAATATTTATTAGAATGAATATGATATATTAAGTACATTATAATATTTATTATTTAAAAATACACTTTAAATGACAACAATATTAAAAAAAAGAAAAAAAAAACTCGAAATTATTCAAAAATCTCTTTGCTATCTCGAATAGTCAATATTTCTGTCGAAAGTTATATAATTGGTATATTTTTTCAAAATGGTGCAAAACACTTAGGTATTAAATTGTATAAATAAATAAAAAATAGCATCGATATATTGTTGCCCATGTACTAGAGAAAAGATTTACTTGTAAATAATGTTAATAAAAGGTGTAACAAGACCCTTAATGAAGCCGAAAGGCACTTGTTCTCCCCGTCATTGCGATCATTTTTTTGTTCTAGACCATACCTGGGAACCTTCTAGTTACGGAGATATTGGGGGTCAAAGTTCCAAATTTTTCACAAGTTTTTTTTTAAGGTAAAATTTGGCTCATGGAGGTAATTAAACTTTAGTTTAATTACCTCCATGAGCCGTTTACTATTCAAAGCATCCATCAGCACAATGTTTTGAGTGTGCTACATTGAGTTTTACCGTAAAACGTGATATTTCACCCCAAAAAAAAGTCATTTCCCAGCAATAATTTTTGCGTAAAGTTACTTAGTTTGATGTACAGAATGCTTGGTTGACGGCTTCGTGAAGGGTCCGTTTACATCTTGTATTTAATTTTAAACTGCCTCGTTGGTCGAGTAGTCGTAATCGCGACTGCTGAGCATGAGGTCCTGGGTTCGATTCCCGGGTCGGGCAAAGTGCTTTTGGGTTTTTCAATCAGGAATTTCTCAGTAGCAACCACGGAGTCTGGATTAGCACCCGGTTGATGGCAATAGGATCGCTATCTATTACATGGGATTTAAACATAACTGGCGAAATGTGGGGGTACTATTAGGTACACCTCTGCCTAACCCTTCGCGGATGTATGTCTAAGTTTTATACATATAGCTAGATTGGTATCTGTCTACCCCCATACGAAAAATAGCGCGAGTGTATTTACCATTTTACATGTAAATCTTTTAGTCTACGAACAATTTAAGAACGTTAAATAAATGCACAATAAGTAGAAAAGATATTGTATAAAGTAATGAAAAAAAAAAACTTTTATTTATGAAATAGGGTCGTTTACACTATGGCCTAGATTGGTGAACCATTTTGGACATTAAAACTTGTGGATTAAGAATTATAATTGAAATTCTCTTATAAGGATCTTATTTCGTGTAAGGATTTTCTCAGCAGCCACGGAGTCTGCATTTAGGTCCGGTTGATGGCAATAGGCTCGCCCTATTTACATGAGACTTGAATATAACTGGCGAAAAGTGGGTTTGTTAAAAAAAAATCTAGTTTCGATAAAAACGATGGCTGAAGTTGAACCAGCATGGGTCATAGTGTAAACGTCTCAAAACAATTTGTCTACCTAGTCATTGCGTTGCTTGTGCTGATATATTTATTAAAATATAAATACTATATAGTATATATTAAAAAAATGTTGATTTCAGCGCCCTCTAGCGGTCTATGACAATAAACGCCTAATCGTTTTGAATATAACTCGAAATATTATTTTAGTTTTTATTATTTTCAATGAAAATGTCTTTTAATATGTCTTCAGCTAAGTACAGTAGCATTTCATACGAAATTCAATCTTATTTGTATATAGTAAAAGTTTATATTCATTTAAGCGACGGTGATCAAGTGTCACATTACATACGAATAAGAACTTTAATTGTATACAAATAAGGTTGGTTTTGCAAATGAAAAGCTACTGGAGTTAGCTTGAGTAATGTCATATTTTGCTCTATTTCAATCTTAAAAATATTTGCACTTCAAAAATGCCTGTAAACTGAAAAACAGGCAACCTTTTTCTTCAGATAATAATTGGGTCAATCAATGACAAATATGTTTTACGTACTGATCGCTTATCGATCTTTGTAGGTAAAGCAACCCTGGCCGAGGTCAGTCCGTGGATGGGTGACCATTCGTAACATACCGATTATTTCTTCAGAATATTCCATTTAAAGTAATACCTTCGCGAGGACTCATTAAAGCGGTCGGTCTATAAAATCTTTGATTCGATCAGAGAAATAAAATGTGAGGCGTATGGACATGTAGGCGTATGTATGTGTAGGCGAGTATGACATGGCTCATGGGTTGATCTACAAGGTTAAGCAACGGTAGCTGACGTCAGTTCGTGGATAGGTGACCGTTTGTAACATGCTGAGTTTCCTCCGTGCCTCGGAAAGCACGTGAAGCCGCTGGTCCCGGCTGCCATTTGTAGAACTTTGACAGTCGTTGCAGGTAGTCAGTGGCCCGAAAGTGACAACCAGTCTTACCAAGGAGTATCGTATTACTCAGTACTAACTGCGTTGTGGAGGTCAGATAGGCAGTCGCTCCATGTAAAATACTGGTATTCAGCAGAATCCGGTTAGGCTGGAAGCTAATCCCGTCATATTTAGGAAAAGTCTAGGCAGACGATGGATGATTCTTGTGACGACAGACGTGTGATTTATTTGTTTTTACCAAGTTTTACTTATAAACTAGTGACTGGAGTTTCTTTTTAGGCTTCTAAAGGTAGAGATTCCACTCTTCCATAACTTATTAACATTAACAAACTTGTTTTTTTTACAATTATTACAGAGAAAAGAAATTAGAAAAAAAAATACAAAATTAACACAAGACGGTGTGTGGGGAATGAGTGTGAGTGAGTGTATGGGGGCTGATGAGTGAGTGTATCATGTATGCCTGTGTGGGAGAGGGGATGTTTAGGGTGAGTGTATGGGGGGCGTCGGTGAGTGAGTGTATCATGAATGCCTGTGTGGCTGAGGGGGGTGTAGGGTGAGTGTATGGGGGGTCAGTGAGTGTATCATGTATGCCTGTGTGGCTGAGGGGGTGTGTAGGGTGAGTGTATGGAGGTTAGTGAGTGTATCATGTATACCTGTGTGGGGGAGGAGGTGTGTAGGGTGAGTGTATGGGGGGTCAGTGAGTGTATCATGTATGACTGTGGGGGAGGGGTGTGTAGGGTGAGTGTATTGGGGGTGTGAGTGATTGTATCGTGTATGCCTGTGTGGGAGGGGGTGTGTAGGGTGAGTAGATGAGTGAAGGAGTGTTGAGAATTTAAGCGTGGGTGTGAAAAAGGGTGTGTATCGTGTGGCTGCGTGAGTGCGATAGAAAATGATGTCGGTTTGTGTTTTATTATAGCAGCTCCTCCGTGTCCTCGTAGGTCTGTCTGTCTAATGTCATGTTAGTGGCCTAGCTAGACAGAATCTTTAAAAATCTGCGGTTAGTACGTAAAACGTAGATGTCATTGATACTTACATAATATAAAAATTTTGTCTTATTGACAGTAAGTCTTTTCTGCATAGATATATTAATCATAGATCTGCCATTACCGTACACACGGCGACTAATCAACCTATACAAAACCAGTATAAGCGGATCTCTCATTGAAAGGGAAATCTGTACAAAGCCAGGCCGTGTTATACTGGAAATGTGTAGTTTGATGTTTACCAAGCTGAAAAATCCTCGCGTATTTTTTTGATGTCACTCAATAAAGGACTGTATCAGTATTGACTTTGTGTATAAATTTCGACGTAGACAGCGTTTCCTGGCGCGTGCTCGGAAGACTAAACTCATTGTCAACGAACTACAAACGCGAATATACAGGATGGAAGCGACACCGACGCGCAAACGGCTAACGCGTATTCAGTACATCGTTCCCCCCCTCCCCCCAAAATCAGCTGTTTCATACAAACCTGCAATACCTACACTGTCAAAATGTATGGAACAGCAGATTTTTTAAAATTAAATGATGTATTGAATACGTTGTAATCGTTAGTGGGTCGATGTTTCCATCCTGTATCACGGTATGGCAAATCTATGATTTTAAATGTAATAACAAATCTTGAAAATGTATTGATAACCAAAAAATACCCAAATGCCTTAATATAGGAGATAATTGTACGGAAACGAGTACATTTTGTTTAAGCACAATTTTTATTGAAAATGCCCTTTAGTTGTCGATAATATCCATTCAGAAGGGTTTGATGTACAATCGCGGACATTAGCAGTTGACCACTTCTTAAGATCGAAATTCAAATTTTCTTACTTTTTTGCAATTTTTCGGTCACTGGCAGGCTGTCTGTTGAACAAAATATGATTCCGTAACACGTATGTAATTATAGAATTATAATCATTAAAATCATCAATACATGCCTCTAAGTTCATTTAATCCCATTGAATGATTAATTTACGAAAACCTGACACTGACTTGCAAATTTCAAAAAACGGAAGATAATTTGAATTTCGAAAATTTGAATTTTTTGTAAAAAAAAGTTCGAATTCAAGTCATTATGACAATTAAAAAAAAAAGTAAGCGAAATATCTTAAAAATACGATAACTGCTCTTCTGACCTTGGAAATAAGGTTGAAAAGTGGTCAACAGCTATTGTCCGCTATATTACAATTTAAATCCATTTCATGGCTTCACAAATGTATGTAGAAAACCACAATATCATGTAGTTCAAATGCCATATAAAACACAAATGGTTTTGACGAACTAAAGTGAATTTTGAATTGAAAATACTACAGGCCTATTTTATTTGTTTTATACATAGATATGAAAAAAAAATCTTCAATGTTTTAAGGAGTGACCATTTTAATCGACAGAGAATCTGTTTGAGCCGAGAATAGTGTTGTATACATGCAATAAAAGATGCCTCGGTTCAGCCTCGACTGGACACCGCGTCGGACTATTCACTTTTATTTCACGATGCACTTTCTCGACTCAAGCCGATTCGCGTTGATATAAAGTGCGGAATTGTAATTAACAATTCAAAATTCGTACGTCAAAATGATTAGTGCTACCCATTGATGTTAAATATTTGATTAAGAATGTCCATCCATACATTTTGAGCAAGCAACGAAGAATTAAAAGCTAGTTTATATTATAAAATAGTTAGAGTCATGTAAAAATTGAATTTTAACTGTGGCATAATAATTATATTATTAAAAAAAAAAACATTTGTAATAAAAATATAAGACATAATAAAGTGCAGTTCGTTTTGAATACGTTGTTTTTTTTTTAACCTCTTACCACACAGGGCGACCCTCTTTCTCCAAAGCTTTTTACAACCACGCTTGAAGAAGTCTTTACAAAACTAAATAGCAATCGGAGGGACTAGGGCATCATCGTAGGCGATAGAAGATTAACAATTCTCCGTTTCGCCGAGGATTTTGTTCTTTCTCCTCCACGGCAGCCGGGTTAGGCCTAATGCTCGACCAACTGAACAATGCTAGCTTCGAGGTCGGACTCCTTTTGCCTCGTCCACGTCCATACACCTGGTCATACACGCAGGCCGGTTGCGAGTACTACGTACCTGGCCTTTCTGAAGAACCTCACCAATAAGGTCAGTGTATATCCTTCTAGGGCGTCCTCTCCCGGCGTTGCCACTCACGTGCCTACAATGACTTTAGACCGACCACTTTAATGAGTCCTCGCGAAGGTATCAATTTTTATGGAATATTCTGAAGGTTGATCACGTATTGGTTCAATTAGTATTGTAATACCTACGTGGATTATGGTTATTTTAAAACGAAATAACCTGTGGGATATTGTTAGGACTTTGTGGACGCTTAATGTGCTTTTGATGGGGCAAGGCGGAGGACTCAGTGGTGACCCTAGTACCTATAGGTTTTTGTAGTTCATCATCTGCCTAGCCTTTTCCCAACTATGTTAGGGTCAGCTTCCAGTCTAACCGGACGCAACTAAATACCAGCATTTTACATGGAGTGACTACCTACCTGACCTCCACAACCCTGCTAGTACTGGGTAATAATACGATACCTTTTGGTAAGACTGGTTGTCAAGACTTTCGGGTCACTGACTACCTATAACGACTGTAAAAGACCTACAAATAACAGCCGGGACCAACTTGCTTTCCGAAGCACGGAGGAAACTCGGTATGCAATGGATGGGTCACCATCCACAGACCAACATAGGCAAGCGCGGCTTAACCTGAAGATTGATCCACGCAGCTGTTGCATAAAAGAGAACTATAAAGCTACAGGTATTTCAAATAAATCCACAGATTCGTAATAGAAAAATATATTTAATCAATCAATATCAACATGTACTAGAGAACACATTCGATTATTTATCAAAGAAACAATAAGAAATAATCTTATGCAGCAGGGCTTATTTACTACAGATTTTTATTCAAGTTACAATAGTACATTAAACCTTATTTTTACAAAAATATATAGAATTTTGACACTTTTATTTTGACAGACTTGTCAGTAATTTTACCCCATTGCCAATATAACTGAACATAATCGGAATGCCACCACGTTCAATACCTATCTTCTATCGCCCTATAAGGTGCTACCTCGAAAATAAATCGTAGATCTCTACTGATCTACTAAAGTGATGCAATTACTTTTGAAACGCAAAAGAAGAGATGGCTATAAAGTCCGTTCGGAATAAAACGTCGTATGTGCCAAAACAAATTTACTCCTTTTATTAACAAAATAAATGAATTAAATTTAAAACTACTTTGAGTAAACTTTAATATGATAATTCTCTATTACTTACAGGAAACGGGATATTTACCATGTTTACTGTTTTTGTCGAGTTCCCGATATTGGTTTTTTTGTTCCTGTTTTTTTGTTTATTTTTAACATGGTCAATATCCCGTTTCCTGTCTAAGTAATAATGTTAGTGACCATGATAGTTTAAAATCTTATGATAATTCTCTGTTTTAAAGTAAATTCCATTGAATAACTCTTAAGCGTTACGCCGTGATGTCGAAAAAAGTAAAAAAATAGATCTTTAGAAAAAGGCACCAGGGTAGCCCGCGAAAATTTAATTTTCTTACATTTTTTGCAATTTGCAGGTCAGTGTCAAGCTGTGTGTTGGTGAAAATATGAATTCACGTCCGTAACACGTATGTAGTTACATAAATAAAACCATTAAAATCATCAATACAACCATCTAAGTTCATTTAATCTTATTGAATGACTTTTTCATGAAATAGTGAACTTGGTTATATTGATGATTTTAATAATTTTAACTCTGTAAAGCCATATTTATTACGCGAATCATATTTTAATGCATATAGCGTGCCACTGAACTGCAAACTGCAAAAATATAAGAAAAATTGAATTATGCGGTACCATCAATATTACTCAAAGATACAGAAAGCTCTTGAACATGGTGGCATGCTGATTATGTTCAGTTACATTGGTAATGGGAGTTTGAATATCTTGGTACAAACCCTGGCCTGATTCACTTCTGCCATTTTATTTTATTTTCAAAATATTTATCATATCTGTAATCAATTGAAACAAGACCAGTATTGTTTGGAGACAAAATGTTCTAAAGCATCACATTGTTGATTATAAGCTATCAATATTATAATCTTTGCCATCAGTATGAATTTAATATCTGATATCTCGGTAAAGCAACATTCTAGAACAGAGGTGTCCAACATAAATTTTATGGAGGGTCAAACTTAGTATTTTTGTAACCTTAAGTGACAGTGGGCAGGGCACATTGCTCGCAGAACGGATGGCCGATGGGGCCGAAAAGTTCTGGAGTGGCGACCGCGAACCGGAAGACGCTGCGTTGGAAGGCCTCCCACTAGGTGGACCGATGACCTGGTGAAGGTTGCAGGGATCCGCTGGATGCGAGTCGCACGGGACCGGTCAATGTGGCAACACTTGGGGGAGGCCTATGTCTAGCAGTGGACGTCTTTCGGCTGAAATGATGATGATGATGAACCGTAGCGGGCCAAAAGAAATGCAGTGACCTCTAAATTTAAATAAAACAAGCGTCGCTAGACTGCAATGATGCGGTGTGGATTGTAGGTGAGGTGGGGCAGATAGGTAAATATGGCGTAAGAATAACTGATTTAAGAACATTTTTAAATATATGTATAATATAAACTTTTAAATAGGTCGCGGGCCAGGTGAAAGATCTATGCGGGCCTGCTCTAGAAGATTTTGTCACATGCAATGCCAGTTTGTATTGAAGCCAGCTATTGATTAAAACAGATATAACACGTAGCCGCAATTTGCAAATAAAACAATGGCTGTCTGTTACTAAGGTCAAGATATTCAAACCCCGTTCCACTTAATCGCCTTCAGGATTGACTTTTCTCTTCCCTCGTTTATCCACCAGTGTGGGTTCCCATTGCCGGGCAACACTGCAGTAGAGTTGCATGGCAGCCCGTGCATCTTCAACGGAACTATGTTCTCCAGATTGGATGTCTATACCGAGGATCTCTTTAGCTAAGCGTTTTAACGAGGGTGTGCTGCCTTTGGTGATCTGAAAGTATCAGAAATGGTGGAGTTAGTCAACAGAATACTTGTAAATGGTATTCTTCTTTATCGTGTGAATAGTGCCTAACCTGGTGTAAGTATTCTTATGCCGCTCATGGGCCTTGACTTGGCTTTACATGCCGTCGAGAAATATCTCTCGGCATGCTGGTTTCCTCACGATGTTTTCCTTCACCGAAGCAAGTGATAATTATACAATACGCACAAGAATCCGAAAAATTAGAGGAGTGTGTCTTGGGTACGAACTTGAGACTTATAGTTATGACTTGGCAGTCTGACGGTCACACCACAAGGCTAGCATTGGTTTTTGTTGAAAATAGTGAATTTTATAGTCAGAAAAATTGTGAAGTAATTCATCACAAAAATAACATTAACACTAAAAGTGGGATATTTACCATGTTTACTATTTATTTCGATCATCACCATGATCGGTTTATCTGTGATAGATAGCGGAAATATCAGGAAAAGAAATTTAAGTTTAGTGACCATGTACATTAGTGAACCAGTTTTAGTGTTAGTGAGCATGTCAGTTTTCAACAATCAGTAAACATGGTAAATATCCCGTTTCTAGTGTGATATGATAGTAATGATAGTTTAAAAAATAAATAACTTGTTTGTCTGAGTACGGTCATGTGATGAGGAGGACTAAAACACATGTGACTAAAAGAATCTTGGATAGATATGTTGATGTATGGACAGATTGTGAGACATACAATATAAATGCAATAATTTAAACAAAGAAGTCATATAATATGCCTATCTGTGATCAATTGATCATGGTGCTTGCGCCGAAATATCGGGAACTCAAAACAATCAGTAAACATGGTAAATATCCTGTATCAAGTGTGTGGATAATGTTAGTGACCATGACAGTTTAAAAACTTATATTGCTGGGATAAAAACTATCCCATGTCATACTCCATTCTTGTGCCAATTTTATCTAAATCTGTTCAGCCTATAAGGTGTGAAAAGGTAACAGACAAGCAGAGTAACAAGTGCACCTACAGTCTAATATAATTATGTATAAAAATCAAATATCACTATGTTCGTACACACAAATCTCTGAAACCACCAAACCAATTTCAATTAAATTCTGTGAATGGGTATTGTTGGTTCCAGTTTGAAAGATAGGATAAATTAGGACCACATAGATGGTGCTATGCAGCTTCCAGTCTAGCCGGATGCAGCTTACCAGTATTTTACATGGAGCGACTGCCTATCTGACCTCCACAACCCAGTTAGTACTGGGTAATACAATACCCCTTGGTAAGACTGGTTGTCAGACATTTTGGGCCACTGACTCCCTAATGACTGTCAAATATCTACAGATGACACCCGGTACCAATAGCTTAACATGCTTTCTGAGGCACAGAGGAAACTCGGTATGTAATGGGTGGTCACCCATCTACTAAACAACCTAGGCCAGCACGGCTTAACCTAAAGATCGACCCGAGCGGCTGTTATTATTTAGCCACGAGCTCCTCTAGGCGGGCCACGAGCTCCTCTAGGCGGGCCACGAGCTCCTCTAGGCGGGCCACGAGCTCCTCTAGGCGGGCCACGAGCTCCTCTAGGCGGGCCACGAGCTCCTCTAGGCGGGCCACCAACGGCGGGTCGTTAGTATTAGTAGAAATTGTGCTAATTACCTTCCTGAATGGTTTATATCTTGAAGTGTCTCTAATATTTCTTTTAGGATGCGACAGGAACAATACAGACAAATCATGCTTCAAGGAATGGCCGACTAGAATACGGCCTTTTATGAATTCTGAAACTTCTTTCTGTACTACAGTAAAATCTTCTCCATTGAGTAAATCCTCTTTTCTTACTCCGCTAATGTCAGTTCTGTAGTCTTTGACTTCTTCTCTTGCTTTCACGAATTTGTCGTAAATACAGTCGCCGAATTTGTTGACTATGGACACTCTGGCTAACATGTGGTCATTACCATCGTAACCTACGCCGACCATCTCACAATCCATAGCTAAAAACTTTGTTATCCGATTTTTATTGTTATTTTTCACAACACCATTCTCTTTTTTAGATTCACTATTTTTTTTAATATCTACGTTATTCACTAAGGTATCCGCATTTGATCCCAAGTTTAAAGTTTTCATATTTTGAATGTTTTCGTGGTCTTTAGCCTTTTTCTTTCTTGCACGACGGAATGTGCCAGAAAACTGGGCTTTGTTGTTTTCCGGTACTGGTTTTTCGGTTTTCTTGTCCATAATAAGGTTATTTGATAAGAATTTTTGCCAGTTTGCATCTATAACACCACGGAGTCCTACAGTTTGGTTAGGTTGTTCATTTGTATTTCTCTTGCGCCTTTTCGTTGACTCGGTCATATTTACATTAAAAACGTAATGTAATAACAACTGCAGTATAAAAAATATACTGTTTACGGCACTAAATACAATGCGAAGCACGAATTCATTAACAGTCAAGAGTAAATGAAGTGCTTCCTGAATGAACCCATTTGACATCTTTTTGACAGAATTAAGAATTTGAAATTAGAACGCCCGCATGGCGGCCATAGAGTAATTAAAGTTCAAGTTTTTTGACAGGACTTCTCGTATCTGCTGGAAGGTCAATGGCATGCGGGAATTGTACGCATTTTTAAACTTTCTAATCACAACAACAGAAACAAAATTGCTTTGACCATGGTCGATTTATTTTTTTGAATTATGATTGAGATTTTCACTGATGTTTCTGGTGAAATCGAATAAAATTAAAAACATAAAATGTCAAAAACGCCTCATAGACAAAACTATAAGGTGCGTTCAAAAACTAAATAATATTTCTATTCAACGAAAAATTTATGCCTTACACAAAGATTTTGATGTGAATAAAAAATTTAAAGAAAAACTACTTGATGAATAAACTTTTCATATAAGAATTAATATATTTCGGTTGAAAAATCACAAATATAAAAACTTTCAGAACACACGAAAGGCTGGTAATAGAAAAACAAGTTAGTTTCGAGCGCAATGTACGCAGTACAACGTTGCTTTACTTGTACTTTTATCGTACAAAGTTGAATAAAACCAGCAATGCACACAACAAAACCCAAACTATCAAAACTTCAGCACCGTAGTACGGCCACAAATGTAAATACAATATTTGTATACAAAAATGTCTGGAAATGTCAAATTGAGCCGACGTGTATGTTGTAGAACCGTGGTGGGAGAATTTGTGAAAATGTTATCTTGTTCGTAACGTAACTATGAGCCAGTGTTCGCTTTCTAATCGCGCCGGGCAGACATAGCACGATAAAAAATGTCTTACGATCATTTTCTCGAAAACTTAAATTCCCATGGCCAAGGACATCTACTGAAGTACTGGCCGGAATTAAACGAAAAAGAGCGGGACCAGTTAATCAGTGATTTTAAAAAAATCGACTTCGCCGAAGTGAATGAGTTATTTAGGCGCGCGAACGATACAACTCAAGTTATTACAGAAAAAGTTGAAGATTTAAAACCAATTCCTGACTCTCATTACGAAGCTGTTCCTAATTTGAGCAACGAAAAAATTGAGGAGTATGAAAGTATTGGTTTAAAAGAAATTAGTGATGGGAAAGTTGGTGTTTTACTGCTTGCCGGAGGGCAAGCTACCAGACTTGGATTCGGTCACCCAAAAGGTATGTACGATGTTGGATTACCGTCCAGGAAGACTCTATTCCAAATTCAGGCTGAAAGGATCGTGAGGGTGCAGCAAATGGCTGCTGAGAAGTATGGAAAGGACGGAAAGATTACCTGGTACATTATGACTTCTGAGCATACGAAGGGACCAACCGCTGACTACTTTAGGAGTCATTCCTACTTTGGTTTAAACGAGGAGGACATTTTCTACTTCGATCAAGGAACGCTGCCCTGTTTTGATTTTGAAGGAAAAATATTCCTGGATGAGAAATACCATGTTTCGTCAGCGCCTGACGGAAACGGAGGACTCTACCGAGCACTAAAAGCTCAAGGTGTATTAACAGACATTTCTAAACGTGGTGTGGAGCACTTACATGCCCATTCGGTCGACAATATTCTTATTAAAGTCGCTGATCCAGTTTTCATTGGCTACTGTAAGAGTAAGAATGCAGATTGTGCAGCCAAAGTTGTTCAGAAATCAGCCCCAAGTGAAGCCGTCGGTGTTGTGTGCCGCGTAAATGGACATTACAAGGTTGTGGAGTACTCAGAGTTAACCGATGACGCTGCAGAAAGTCGTACCGCTGACGGTAGATTGACATTCTCAGCTGGAAACATCTGTAACCACTACTTCTCTTCAGAGTTCTTGACAAAAATCTGCAACTTTGAGTCTAAGCTGAAGCTCCATGTTGCCAAGAAGAAGATTCCTTATGTAGACCACGTAGGTATTCGTCAAAAGCCAACAGATCCGAACGGGATCAAAATGGAGAAATTCATTTTTGATGTTTTCGAGTTTGCTGAGAACTTTATTTGTTTGGAGGTCGCTAGAGACGTGGAATTCTCTGCGTTGAAGAATGCTGATGCTGCGAAAAAAGACTGCCCATCCACCGCTAGGGAGGATCTATTAAGACTACACCGAAAATATATTAAGGAAGCCGGTGGAATTGTAGAAGACCACATTGATGTGGAGATTTCACCGCTCCTCTCGTATGGAGGGGAGAATCTTGAAGACTTGGTTAGCGGAGAAGTGTTCACTATCAGCCCGTACCACCTTAAGAGTATGCAAGAAACTGCCTTGAATGGGAACGGAGTCAACGGAACGAATGGCACCAATGGAACCAACGGTAACCACTAGGATAGTATCAAGAAAGGTATTACTTGTTAAAGTTTTATAAAATGTTACAAAAATTACTGATAAAAATTCTCTGGTCATAGAAAAGTGGACTAGTGTTGTTTCTCGGACTTTAAAATGCATAAAAAAAAGGGTGAAGTTGTATGTATTTGTGTTGAAAATTTTAGGATCTTTTTTTTTAAAATTCTCTTTGAAAAGGACAAACTTATGTGAAATTTAAGTCATTATTGGTTAAGAAATGTAACTACATTAAATACTTTATAATTTGCTTGCAATTAAAGCAATAATTAGCTTAGTATGCTTTATTTCTAATTAGTTTTTATGCAACTCTTTAGTGTTATTGCCGTTTTTAACTAACATTAAGCAACACCTAAATATTACTGCAATGTGGATGTACTGTAGGTACAGTACAGCTCTGTCTAACCCATTGAGGATTACAGGCGTGATGTTATGATATGTTTAAGTTGAAATTTCAACTCACAGCACTGAGCCGAAAACAGAAAATCCAACTTTGCACTTTTATTTAGACAGCAATTTAGATGTTAGTTAAAAAATTAAAATATATTTTTTGAAGTCAAAAAGCTTAGCTTTTATTGAGTAAAATGGGCAATAATTATTATTCATCTAAACGGCGGAACTATATCGATCATTATAAGGTAAATGAGGAAAAGATAAAAATATTTTTCGCGCGTTTATCATTTGTTTCGCGGGAAAAATCTGATATTATTTTATTTTTAAAATTGGAAGTATTCTGAACTAGCGTTTTATTTTTAAAATCATAGACAATTCTTTTTTAAGTCAGACTTTTGGTCTGTACTAATATTATGAAGAGGTAAAATGTGTATGTAGGAGTTATCTTCGGAACTACTGATCCGTTTCCGAAAATTCTTTCACCAATGGGAAGCTACATCACCCCCAAGTGTCAAACGCTATATTTACAACTTTCCCGTGTTATAATTTTCGACCATAACGCGACTGAAGCCGCGGGCAAATGCTAGTCTACTTTCGCGCCACAATTTCGCTTTTTTCTCAAGGTCGTCGTAAGCGAATCTTGTTTTGGTTTTTTTTTAAACCTGTTTTCACGCTGACCCCCTTTTGTTGAGGCGCGATAGTGTTACGTTCGCATATAATCATGCCGAAATCAGTTTTGAATATTTATATAAAAACATGTGATATAATAACTACCTATTGATTTAAATCTCGAAAGATAAAAATAAAAAATATCTTTAGATTTTTATCGATGATTTTTTTTTGATGTACTTGGTGTCTAGATTATCTTTTCTTTCAAAAGATATTAATGCTAAAGGTTATTTAATTCTCTACCAAGAAAAAAGCCTCAAAATATATTACTTAGACTATGTCCGTTTTAACAGACACAAGACTTTAATTACTGCCTAAATTTTATTAATTTGACCATATTCCCAACAGAATGACAAATCTCTGTGCTTGTGCAAAGTGTTTAAATTCCAAAATTCGCATTCATTGTTCTGTTCAAACTTTATGACGGCTCGGAAGTTAGCTGCGAGTGACGGTCTGCGCAGGTATAACGGTAAAGCTGCGCAGCAATTTTAGGTATGATGGCTGCAGGACTGTTCGAAAGAGATACCGCGGCCCTGGAACACTAAGGGCTAAGAAGGAACATGGATGGGTTTTAGTCAGTACAAGTCTGACACTCCCTTCCGCTACGCCCGGAGCGGTAGGGGTCATTTGATGATTTCCCAGCCGAAAAAAATAGGTACCGAAAAAAAAAGGTATCAGCGATGCGCACTGCGCAGAGGACGAATGTTCTGTTTATAACTTTGAATTAAAGTTATATTTTCTCCTAATTCCACTGTTATAGGATTAATTGTTAAATTACTTAACTTTTAGAGTTTAAAAACCGTAGTAGTAGTTGCATATTACCCCATCATAATTGGGCCAGACGTTTACAAGAAAAAAAAAATTGTTAGTATGGAAATATCACTTTTTACGAAATCGTCCATACAAATCGGCAATTTCATACTTTAACCCCTAATATTTAGCCCGCAGATGACAGCTGCTTCACGCCACGCGTCTCCGTAAACAAGATCGTACATAATTTGTCATAATGTTTGTTTGCGTGTGTGATAACGCGGGCCGCGAGACACCACGCGTCTCTGTAAATGAGCCATAAGTAAGACTTCATGTAGAGATAAAATAAGCAACGACTACTATGTTTTTTAACCCCCGGCGCAAAAAGAGGGGTGTTCTAAGTTTGACCGCAATGAGTGTGTGTCTGTCTCTGGCACTGTAGCTCTTAACAGAGTGAACCGATTTGGATGCAGTTTTTTTATTTGAAAGCTAGTTTTTTTGCAATGGTTCTTAGATATGTTTTATCAAAATCGGTGCAGCCATTTTCTAGATATGGGGGATGAAAAATCGAATATTATGAAATATACCCAAGTGGGGTATCGAATTAAAGGGCATGATGTGTATATTACAATTATAAATGGTTTTATCAAAACCGACTCAGCCATTTTATAGTTTTTTGAAAGTGTTTGTTCGCTTTTCTATGTTGCGATGGGGATATTTAAAATTTAATTTTTTGGTAGAGTATTAAATACTCACATAAATTGTAAATATTTCGTTTTAGTCTTTATTCAATAGTTTAGTTCTTCTACTTCTTTAGTTATTTCATTTTCGTGATCAGATGCTCAAAAAATAAATTCCGAACTAGCGACCGTCCGTAATGTTTACTAACGATGAAAATGAGAATACATATTATCAAAAAAATATTTCATAAAACCTTGTTGTCCTAACAATTACAAACAAAAAAATCAGCGAAATCTGTCGAGCCGTTCCCAAGTGACGATCCCTCATACGCGGCAATTGATTTTTATTTATAAAGTTGTCATCGTTGATTTCGCATTAACATTTTTACTGTGTTATCTAAATAGGAAATATAGTCGATTAATTATATTTTTGTCGCGCAAATGATCTATCTACTCTTTGTATAGTTTACTAAAAGATAAGTTTTATATTGCTAAATTACTGCCAATTCGACAAAAAAAGTAGTTATTTTTTTGCTTTTACTGCCAAAATTCACTAATTTTAGTATGTTCTGGGGAATTCATTGTTAGGTGTATTTTTAAGACAGTTTTCGTTCTTTTACAGTTGTATGAGAAACTATGGCAAATAGGGTAGTTTTTTATGACCTGTCAAAACGCAATTCCCCCATAGATGCTGTATGGCTTCGGGTTACCAGGCCTAAAATAAATAAATAACTTTATTTAGGTTTGTCTAGGGATTATTGATAAATTGATTCAACTATCCAATTGGCTTAGATTTCTTAATTGACACTAATAAAATAATTACTCTAACTGTACAGCAATTTAAACGAAATCAT
This sequence comes from Noctua fimbriata, assembly GCA_905163415.1. NCBI lineage: Eukaryota > Metazoa > Arthropoda > Insecta > Lepidoptera > Noctuidae > Noctua > Noctua fimbriata. Next base: position 8,946,488 of record LR990950.1, read on the forward strand.
CACAAGATTGATGTTTTAAAATCAAACTAAGTAATTGTTATTTAATAAGTTTAACGGCAGCGAATTCAAAATTTTAGGGAACAATTTAGTGTAATATAATTATAATAGTTGTTTTAAAAACCCTATGCTGATAGCTTAATAGCGGTGAAATCACATCTGCACGCACGGATCGCTTTGGAATATGTCTATCTCACCTGTCACGTAAAGACTTCATTTGGTGGAACGAAAAACCGGTCGCAATTCATTCGCATCGAAAGTACGATTGGACCTCTCACTTTAGTGAGATGCAATTTTATGTGACAGAGAGAGAGAGAGAGAAAAATGTAAGAAAACTCTGATCCGTGCGTGCAAATTTGATTTCACCATAAGGTGGAAGCATCAGGGTAGCCCGCGAAATTCAAATTTTCTTTCGTTTTTTGCAATTCGCAGGCCAGGTTGTATGATGATTAAAATATGATTCGCATCTATTTCTAAGTTCATTTAACCCGAATATCTAAATAGTCATTTAGTGGGATTAAATGAACCCAAGAGGGTTGTATTCATGATTTTAACGATTATAATTCTGTAAATACATACGTATTAGGCCCGCGAATCATATTTTGCTCAACATACGGCCTGAAATTTACCGGCAAATCTAAGAAAATTTGAATTTCGCGGGGTATCCTGGTGCTTCTACTTTAAAATAATGTAAAAATTGTAGCCAGTGTAAAAAATATTATTAAAATAGGGTAGTCTGGGCCTATGACATGGCCTAGAATGAAAATTGCAATATCTTTATTTACATTATTATTTACAAAAAAAATGTTACTTTCAAAGTACTATTATTTTGTTTTCAATTGATTGATTTTAAATTTATATTTATATTTTTTTGTGTTAAATAAATTGGATTAATTTGTAATTTTCTGTTATCTTTATATTATAGTTATGGATTGAGTTTATTTTGTAAAAAAAATCTCATGTTTTAGCATTCCTATTTTTATGTTAATTCTAATAAAAATATAAATTTCAGAGTGTAAATAGTTAAGATATTAAAAATTGTTCCGACTAAAATAATAAATACCTCGTTGGTCTAGTTAGTGGACTCAAGCGCTACTGCCGAGCATGAGGGCTTGAGTTCGATTCCCTGGTCGGTTTTAGTGTTATTGGGTTTTTCCATCAGGATTTTCTCAGTAGCCGCCACGGAGTCTGGTTTTGTGCCCAGTTGATAGCTATTACATGGGACTACTGGTGGAATGTGGGTGTACTATTAGGCACCCCGTTGCCTAACCATTCTGGGATTACAGGCATGATGTTATATTAGTCGGAAGATTTTTTTTTCCTTTACACTCTTGTATTATATCGTGTACTTAAAATCTTTAGTCCAAATAAAATAAATGAGATTTTATAAATATTATATTAATCCGTTCCTTTTAATGATAAAATTATTAAAGTACTTTTTTTAAACAATGTTTGTCTTTTATTTTTGAAACTCGTCTGACCGCTAACCTGCAAAAAGGACTTGCCCAACATCATGATGAGAATGACGTAATGCAAAAAAGATTAATACTTTAAGGCTAGGGTGGCCCGCGAAATATCTTTTTTTTACTTTTTATGCATTTTACAGGTCAGTGTCAGGTTGTATGTTGATTAAAATATGATTTGCGACCGTAAAATAATTATAATAGGTAATTAAAATCCTCAATACAACTCTCTTTAATTTAATTTAATCTCATTCAATTACTTTTTCATGAAATAGTCGTTGTTTTTCAAAAAAACGTATGAAAATTACAATGTTGTGAGCTACCCTGTCGATTCCACCTTAACACGTGGCCATGTAAATCATCGCGAGGAAACCGACATGTCCTAGAACCAAAAATTCCAAGCCATGTGTCATCGACGAACCCGTAGGCTGCACTGGGCCCACTCCTCACAACAGAGAGGAGGCCTGTGTCCCAGCCGTGGGAACATTAAAGGCTGATTATGCTGTACATGGCCATTAGAGTTCTTCCAACAAACATTAAAAAAAACTGGCCATGTGCGAAACCTTACAAAAAAAAAGTCGAATAAGACACGTTTCTTCTACGGGGACCCGCTATATTTTGTAACATTTTTCTTGTAATAGGGGCTACAATAATACACGTACACAAGTACCTATATTTAGAGAAAATTTCAAGTGTCAAATTATTGCGGCAACAAAAGATACAGCCGTGTGACATAGTAAGGTCCCGTTGGCACGCTTTAGTTACGGAACCCTAAAAACTACAGACCACAAAACAATATTCCAAATTCAAAATTAGTATTACAAATTGCGAACTTATTAAGTTTGCAATTTCAAAATGGCGCAACTTGTATTTTCGTAAGTCTCGGCTGTGGTTTGAGAAACTTGTTTAGCGGGTTTTGTAATAAATACATTACGATTACGACCCGAATGTCAACATGCAAGAGTTTATTGTCTATTGAAGTTCAAAAGGTTAGATTTTAAAGTTCAAACGATCAATGCGGAGACTAGAGTGGCAGGAAATTAATCCTTTATCTTTAACACTAGAAACGGGATATTTACCATGTTTTACTGTTGGTTTTGAGTTCCCGATATTTCGGCGCTGTTACAAGGACCATGATCACGGATAAACTGAAGTTATTGCGGATGGGTGTTTATGAGCTGACAAAACGGTCGGTCGTTTGGTAATGTTAGTGACCATGGCAGTTTAAAAACTTAATAAATCCTTTGGTAAACGCCGCTTTTGTCAGCTTTATTAAGGCTTTGACAAACATAGACGAGTGGACGCATATTTTTTTTTGCGAAAAGCTCACTTCTTATAGTCTTAAAACTAAGTCAGTATAATGAACGAAACGATTATTTTCAATTTTAATATCGTTCGAATATTTGTTAATTTTACTTCACGAGTTCGAACTAGTAGTGCCGCTTCTTGTCCACATTGAAAACACCAAAAAAGTAGCGAAAAGCGGTCGGTTCGGGACTCATTGGTACTTGGACTTCTGTCTTGTAAAAGTTAGTTGAATCTGCAATTTTTGGAAACTCATTCCCTAAGGCTCCTGACAAATTGCCGATGGGAAAACCCCATAGGATCACTCAGTCTTGTACTTAAAATACCGGTAAGAAGTGGGCTTTTTTTGATGGGCCATTTCATCATCATCACGCATCGTTCACAGCCCGACTTCACAAAATCTCCACGCTCCTTTGTTTTCTGCGTCGAAGAAAATGCCTACCGCATAGCACACCGTCCAGGGGCGATGTGGTGATGTGGGGCTCGCACCATCCAAAAACTCCACCCTCTTCGCCAACTTCCACTTTTTTCTTTGAGGGGCCCCGAGTACTGCGTTGCATGTCGTTTGCGAAATTGCGACCCCTCAGCGGTGGCTTTCGCCTCTTCCTCTTTAATGATGTCAGAGACCGAAGTAACATTACCCGACTCAATGCGGACTCTTAATTTCCTCGGTATAAGGCCCGCTGGCTCTTTTTAAGGCGACATCAAGACTCCGCCTGTGCCCGCCCGTCCTCTAGCAGTGGATCAGGTTCGCGCGGGAGACTGCCTCCCGGACCCGCTCCGCCGATTCCTTCTGTGAGATCACTTCCTCGCAGAAGGACACTACTGCCTCCCAATTACTCTCCCGCTGCCGAACATCCATCTGACCAAAGCCGGCAGCGACAAGTACTAGATTCATCCAGGTTATAGCCGCGATAGCAATAAAAAAATTGGTGAATGCAATGCAAAACTAATCTTTGTGTGTAAACTTATGTTTGTTTTGAGTTCCCAATATTTAAAAGTAAATATGATAAATATCCCGTTTCTAGTTTTAATGATTACGTACACTCTTCAAACAGTTAGTTACCTTGAAACAATTATGTAAATATATATCTACTTATATGCAATTCGAGTTGTTACATAAAAACGCCTGTAAGTATTACGTGTATATCAGTCCTAGACTTATTAGAACATCTTCGCTAAACATAACATAACAGTTTGGGTAGACTTATACAGGGTGTAAACGGACCCTTCACGAAGCCGTCAACCAAGAATTCTGTACATCAAACTAAGTAACTTTACGCAAAAATTATTGCTGAGAATCGATTTTTCTTTTTGGGGTGAAAAATCGCGTTTTAAGGTAGGACTCGATGGAAAGCACCCAAGGCATTGTGCTGATGGATGAATTGAATTGTACGGGGGTCGTGGACGTGTGTAAAGTAAAAATCTTAGATTGAAAACATGTATTATGAAAAAAAAACTTGTAAAAAGTTGGAACTTTGACCCCCAATATCTCCCTACCTAGAAGGTTCCCAGGTATGGTCTAGAACAAAAAAAATATCGCAATGACGGGGAGAACAAGTGCCTTTCGGTTATGTTAAAGGTCTATTTACACCCTTTATAGGTCCAATCCAGACATTGGGCTTCATCTGGAAAATTACTAACGGAAAAACCTACCAACTACTTCAATCCAAAGCTGTGGCGGGGTCGTACTTCCTTACCTAACCCATTCGTTCCACCTGCTATAAATCTCCCACCTGCACGCGTAGCATGACCACCGTAGAAACGGGTTTTGTCTACGGAAGAATCGACAAAATGCCAGATTTCTTTTGGTGATCTGTAATTTTGTCGATTCTTCCGTCGACAAAACCCATTTCTACGGTGGTCATGCTACGCGTGCTGGTCATGAGTTGTCATGGCTGACCTGGAAGTCTTTAAATTGACTCCGGACTCCTATGTGTAGGCAATAAAAAATTGAATTGAATTGAGCCAGGTTGGTCAGCAAGGAAAACCTGCTCAGGTGGAGATTCATAGATGACTGCCCTGAAGTGTAAATGAGGTGCTGTTCCAAAAACGTTGGGGCGCTTAATATCGTGTTCTGCGTGTCCTGTTGTTTATTCACTACAGGAACTGATGGACGCTACCGAAAGCGCCAAACTAGTAGCTCAGTTCTGGGCTGACATAATTTAGATTGCCATCGACACGCTAAGAAGAGGAAGTCGTATTTAAAAATAGACCCAGGTTGGTCGCAGCAAGGAAAACCTGCTCAGGTGAGATTCATTAATGACTCCCCTGGAGTGTAAATGTGGTGTTGTTCCACAAACGATGGGGCACCCTATATCGTGTCCTGCGTGGCTGCGTGTCCTGTTTGTTCATTACAAGAACTGATGGACGCTACTGAATGCGCCAAACTAGTAGCTCAGTTCTGGGCTGACACAATTTAGATTGCCATCGACACGCTAAGAAGAAGACATTCAATCTTTGTTTTAAACTTTTGGTACCCACATAAAAAAAAATGAATAATTAAAAATAAATATATATAAATCTTTAGATATCACACTCATAATACATAAATGATCATAACATAACTCATATCATCTCATTTAGTTTTAAGAAAATTTTATGTTGTATTCAAATTGTATTATAGTACTAAGATTTGACAACTTTATGTTGTTGACTTATGGTGAATGCTGCGTATATCTTTAATAGGCATACATACCAGCACTGATAGGTTATTTTTATTGTTTCACATTAATACTAACTACTACTTAGTATGTACTGCTGTTGGTGTACCAAATAAATAAATAAAATAAAAAAATCTGGTATCTACACCCGAACAAAGAACATTCTTGAAGCTCAATAAAAACATGTGACAAATAACAAAAATGTCCACTAGCTATAGCTAATAAATATTTTCAATATCAGGCAGAACAGGTTATACCTAAGCGACAAGGCGTCGTCGATCTAAAAGCGTACGACCTTCCGATTCCTTTCACTTTCCGCTATATACTTAGCTAACGCAAGCTAATGTTACAATGTGCAAGAGTTTACAGTTCACAGACTTTGTTTGATAATATGAGTGAGTTCTATTTGACAGCCAAGCCCCCAGGTATAATAATGACAGGTGGTGGGTGACAGCACAAAACTTATACTGTCACTTACGGGATATCTTCCGTGATTGTTCATTATTTTGAGCTCCCGATATTTCGGCGTTGTTGCAAGCGTTGACTGGAGAATGCGGGTGGATGGAAAATAAATAGTTAAGAGCAGACAAATCTATCTACCCTCTTTCTTTGTCTTTTGCTACGCGCACTACTGGAACGCGACACTAAGTCACGGCAAAACACACTCACAGTATCACCAGGTTTTGTGGAGTCCTTATTACGATGCCGGCTGCTACTTTTGAGCTTACTCAAAACTGAATTCCACGTACACACAGCGACAGTATAAGTTTAGTCGTAAACCGTGAAAGCTTAAAACAGTGACTGACAGCACAGTTCCACGAAACCTGAATATAGTTTGTTCAGAATAAGTAACTGAATCGATTCCAATCATTTTTAAACCATGTTATATTTTTTCCCAAAAATATTTAAAAAAGTTATAAGTTGGATACCGAGCGTCTTTAAGTATCTATCGCAATAATTTAGGTACCTACTGCCAAATTATTATTATCAATGAGCTCAAGACGACGCTGGAGGCGCGCGCTGCGTGGTGACCGCGTTTTTGTGCTAGGTAACAGAACAAGCTTATAACTTTGTGATTTTTCATGATACAGTTTTGAAATTTTGTACATAGATTCTTTACATAAAAATACTAGACACGTGTATCAGGTTTCGCATATACTAAAACTAATGTTGTATAGTTATTTATAACCTACTAGGTATACGATAGGTTATGGCTGTAGGGCTTATAGGGCTTAGGGTCGTAGGGACTGTTAGGCTTGTAGGTCTTTGTAGGTTCCTTTAATTTATCAGATATTTTCATGTACCATCACACCTAAGAGCGTTCATCCAAAAAGTTGGCAACGTCGCAAATAGCTGTCAAATATTTCGCTGTTTTGATTAATTTGGCAAAATTACTGTATGGAAATAAGAAATATGGCTAACTAGTGAACTAGAATATTAATAATGCATTGCAATTAAAACACTGAATTTGATGTTGTAATCGTTTTAGATGTAAAAAGGCATTCGGAAAGTTTTCAAATACTTTTTTTACATCTAAAACTAAATATTCGGTGTTACGATATTAATTATTGCATTTCATAATTAGTATTTTAGTTCACTAGTTAGCCATATTTCTTATTTGCATACAGTAATATTGCAAAATTAATCAAAACAGCGAAATATTTGACAGCTATTTGCGACGTTGCCCACTTTCTATATTTAAACGCTGTTAAGGGTGAATGTACATTTCGTGAAGCCCCGCTTACAAAACTGCCTTAGTAATTCAACAATCAATGAATTACAAAGGTACAATACAAAATAATCTATAACTACGGTACTGACAAATTATTGATCGATTGACTTATAAAACAAGCTCATTTATCCGTCGCGATTTATTGCAATCGGTATCTTCTCGGTTCATTGGCCGCATCCACATCAGTCTTGTCTAGGTAGGTAGGGCTGCTCCAACATCGACGCCGAATAACTTGGCTATTAGTTTAAATTTATGTCTTGTACACCAGCTATATAAAGGGTGTAACAAGACCCTTAACGAAGCCGAAAGGCACTTGTTCTCCCCGTCATTGCGATCATTTTTTTTAAATACATGTTTTTAATATTCATTCATCAGCACAATGTGTTGAGTGCGTTACATTGAGTCCTATCGTAAAACGTGATTTTTCACCCCAAAAAACAAAGTCGTTTCCCAGCAATAATTTTTGCGTAAAGTTATTTAGTTTGATGTACAGAATGCTTGGTTGAAGGCTTCGTGAGGGGTCCTGTTACACTCTGTATAGTGATACGCAAAACTGTATCGTGGAATTCGCGGGTCTAGTAGTCGCAAGTGCACAATTGCTGATCGTAGGAACTTGGGTCTATAAGTCGGGCCAAGTGTTACCTGTCAGGTTTTTTATCCAATAATTCTTAGTCCACCAGCAACCCAGGGTTTGGGCTGACGCCCAGTTGTCCGCCTTTAGATGGAAACTTAAATATCACTGCCGAAATGTGAGTGTTAAACATATCATCATCTGTCTAGCTTTTTCATCTATGTCGGAGTCGGGTTCCAGTCGAACCGGATGCAGCTGAATACCAGTATTTTAAATCGAGATACTGCCTATCTGACCTCCATAACTCAATTAGTACTAGGTAATACGATACGCCTTGGTAAGACTGGTTGTCATGTTTTGGGCCCCTAACTATCTGTAACGACTGTCAAAGATCTACAAATGACAGCCGGAACCAACAGCTCGTGCTTTCCTAGGCACGGAGGAAACTCGGTATGTAATAGTTGGTCACCTCTCCACGGACCCATCTAGGCAAGCACGGCTTAACCTAAAGATCGATCCGAGCGAGTGTTATTATTTAGCCACGAGCCACATACTAGCTATAGACCGACCGCTTTAATGGGTACTCCGCCTTGCCTCATCAAAGGCACATTAAGCGTCCTAACAATATCCCACAGGTTATTTGCTTTAAAATAACCATAATCCACGTAGGTATTACGATACTAATTGAACCAATACGTGATCAACCTTCAGAATATTACATTTAAATTGATACCTTCGCAAGGACTCATAGAAATACAGCTCAGCATAACTCTTCAGGAAATACAGGCAGAGCTACTTAGACAGGAAACGGGATATTTACCATGTTTACTGCTTTTGTCGAGTTCCCGATATTCGTTCCCGGTTTCGTTTTTTTTTTTTGTTGTATGGTTTTTGGTTTGGTTTTAATGATAATGTTAGTGACCATGATAGTTTAAAATCTTATACAGGCAGAGCTGTAAACCATAGACCATTATTTTCTCTTCAAAAGTAGACGCGTACTTTTACGCCTACGTTCTGCAACAAGTCACTGCATAACTAGGGGTTCACTGCCCTAAGCGGTGAAGGTTGAGCGGAATTCTAAACACGTATTGCCAATATGGCCGTATGTTACCAACGAGATATGGCCAATATTGTACACAGTATGCAACCAACAGACAGGGCCAACGTTGGACACTTCGATATGCTGTTGTATGCGGCTAAGAGTGTGACAGATGTTGGCAAATATTGATATTGGATTTCAGCTACTTTCAACGGCGCTTCTCTGACCAGCCCCCGTATTCAGAAGCGCTTCGAATCGATTCGGAAAGTCGTATACTGTATCTCGTTCGCTTTCGATTATGCTAAAAAAAAGGGAGAGATTTTTCGATCGTTATCTTTGTCAGTTGACTATTTATTGGTGAAGATTTTGTACTTTGCATTAAAAAAAAAATGATATGGCAGCATTAGCACCGTATACACCAAAATATCCTGGTATAATGGGTGTACAAATACCCTGTACGTCGTACGAAGCCGAAAGGTACTTGTTCTCCCCGTCATTGCGATCGTTTTTTTGTTCTGGACCATACCTGGGAACGTTCTAGTTACGGAGATATTGGGAGTTCAAAGTACCAACTTTTTAAAAGTTTTTTTTTAAATACAAGGTTTTAATGTTATGACTTTATTTTGAACACCACCCAGGACATGAGTTGCCAATGCCGACCTGGAAGTCAAATCCGGATTCCGGATCCAGGTTAGTCGGAGTAAGGAAAACCTGCTCAGGTGGAGATTCATTAATGACTCTGCCCTGGAGTGTAAATATGGTGCTGTTCTACAAACGATGGGGCACTTAATATCGTGTCCTGCGTGTCCTGTTGTTTGTTCACTACAGGAACTGATGGACGCTACCGAAAGCGCCAAACTAGTAGCTCAGTTCTGAGCTGACACAATTTAAATTGCCATCGACACGCTAAGAAGAAGCGCCGCACAATATTTTGATTGCATTAGGTACATTGAGTTCTACCGTGAAACGTGATTGTTCACCCCAAAAAGTAAGTCGTTTCTCAGAAATAATTTTAGCGTAGGTTTGCTTTGTTTGATATACAGAATGCTTGGTTGACGGCTTCGTGAAGGGGCCGTTTTCACCTAGTTTCTTCATTTAGGTTAGGTACCTAACTACTCTATGGCCATCAGGAAATCTAAAAAAAAAAAAAAAAAGACGAAAGTCGAGCAACAAAAGTAAAATCAAAACAACAGCGAAGTTTCGTAAAGTCGTCCTAAGTGCTGTCTCGATACATCGTGATCAGAATTTTAAAGTTCACTGACAAATGTCAAATGGCGCAGTGCGCTCTAAACTTCTAATGTCATGGCCATTGCGGGCTAAAGGCTGAATAAAAGACAAAGGGACTTCTTCACATAATATTATATTAATATGTGCGTACTGTATGGTGTCGGACGTAAAGAATAGCACCATTCCATATCTTCCCGTGGGTGTCGTAAAAGGCGATTAAGGGACTTATTACCAGAGAATGGGCAGCGGCGTTCTCTGTGCTTTTTTAACAACCGTACTGCGATTGCCAACCCGCCTGCCAAGCGTGGCGATTATGGCAAAACTCCCCCTTTGGGGGAGGCCTATGTCCAGCAGTGGACGTCTTTCGGCTGAAATGGTGAATGATGATGATGATGTGCGTCAATGTACAACACACCTCACCTTTACGCACACATTTCGTTCCTATTTATATTGTAAATGCGAAAGTTTGTGGGGATGTATGGATGGATGGATGTTTGTTACTCTTTCACGCAAAAACTACTAACCGGATTTGGATGAAATTTGGCACACAGATAGTGATTTTTATCCCGGTAGTACGGTCCCTTGGGACTATAAAATTACCTAACTCCACTCGGGCAAAGCCGCGGGCTTAAGCTAGTTTGGTAATAAATGTAAAGCTTTGATACCTTTATGTTGCCCCTGGCTGTAGGCTTTACACTCAAGACGGTTAAGTAGATGACAACCTCCTTTGTTGACGGTCTGCAAGATGCCATTCACAAAAAAAAACGTGTACCCATATGTAACACTGTTATTGTGCGAGTTACCGCTAACGAGTCAAACTTCATGCCAGGATCTATCTCTCGTGATTCCTGCTTGTAATAAAAATGTGTATTGGTCGAATGTGTCATCTTTGAGTAGTACGGCGACAGAGTCAGATGTATTGAGTAAAATGGCAGTAGGTATTATAATTATTATCAGCTGTGCAAGCAGGTTCCGGTGCGCGTGCATAGCTGTGGCCTGTGGGTTTTGTGTCTTCAACTCGTTTAAATCGATGTGCAGTGTGAAATCATACTGCGAACGCCTGATTTTTTTATAAATGCCTCTAAGAAATCATTCATTTGAAGGTGGTTGACCCAAACAACAAAAGAACCAGACAGCGAAGCGACCAACCAAATAAAATCATTATCTTTTTTTTACTTTCAATCTACGCTCCATTTATTACAAAGTACAAAGCACTAGGTATTTTCCATACTAATAAAAAGAACACCTTTATAAACACGACCGACCTCATTTGCAAACGTGTCATCCTTTAGTCTATGCTCTTTAAAAAATGTAACTTTCGCGCGCTTATAAATGTCAACGATAATGGCAGGAAATGTCAAGGTCAATTGACGTTCTTTTATTACCGACGGGCGACGATCGACGATCGAGTGCCGAGAAGACTACCTATTTATTATATTTTATTGTCTTTTTAATTTGTTATTAATAATACTGTTATTTAACGTTTCCTGGTTACAGTTATTTTAAGCTGTAATTTATTTTCCTGTACCTACATATTTATAGAACCATCTGTGACTTTTGTTTGTTTCATTGACGTTTTCGACACCGACGAAGTTAAAGTTACATAATAATAGTGTTTTTTTGGAAGCTGGTTATTTTTTTTGGAAAAAAGTTTTTATGTTACCCTTTATAGTTGTGGTATCTCTACCAAATGAAAAAAAGAAACACAATCACGGAGATATCGTTGTAAATACATGAAAAAACAATGATGCTGGCCGAAAGCATAACCATTGTTCTACCTAGTTACGGTGAATATCTCCGTAACTAGGAGGTCAGTTACACCTTTTTCACAAGTTAAAAAAAATACAAGTTATCAATGTTATAGCTTTACTTTAAACACCTCCACGACCCCCGTACTATTCAATGCATCCATCAGCACCATGGTTTGAGTGCGTCACATTGAGTCCTACCATAAAACGTGATTTATCACCCCAAAAAAAAAAGTCGTTTCTCACCAAGAATTTTTTCGTAGAGTTACTTAATTTGATGTATTGAATGCTTAGTTGACGGCTTCGTGAAGGGGCCGTTTACACCCTGTATAATGTACTCGAAAGACTAAATTTCGAAACGCCTAGTTGACGCTTCCCGTGACCCAAAGGCTGGCTTTTACCTTGCCCAGAGGCTAAGTGCAACACATTCAACGTGGCAACGCCGCCAATCTCTTGGGCATATTACCAGCTGACAGCGTTGAGGAGGAGTTTTTCGATGCCCTTTTATAGTTTGTTGTTACTTTATTTAATAGTTTTTAATTACTCGAAATTAAATAATCACTATATTCCGCAAGGAGGATATATTATATGTATTAGTATATTATAATCGGATGACCTTGACAGAGCGACATCATAACATAATTTTACAGAAACTGATAAGAGGTTAGGTGCCTACCTACCAATCATTAATTTAATAAATAATACTTATCGATGCATCGTAATACGTAATTATTATAATAATATAATTAACCTTAGGTAATGATAAAAATAAGACTAAAAGTAAGAAAATATAAATATCTAAACAACGACGACAATAAGACACTCAAAGTATTCCTCCGCATCGCTGTCATCTGAAAACGTGCCCAGAAGACTGGCAGCATTGCCACGGTGAATAGCAATGCTAATTCTTTGGCCAAAGAAAGAGCCAGCCCTCTGGTCACGCAAAGTGTCGACCAGTCGGCGAGAGATTTCCTTAAAAAGGAGACGCGCACTCGGTCCCCATTAACCTTTTCTAGATTATCTCTAACGAGGTGATCAGTTCCCAGCATTGATAGCCTAGTGGCGTGACCGACGGACTGTCAAGTCAAAGGTCGCGAGTGCGAACTCAAGACCTCTGATTTTTCGGATTCATGTGCGTATTGTATTGTATTATATTCATGAGCTCGTGGCCAATACTGCCGCTCGGGTCGATCTTTAGGTTAAGCTGTGCTTGCCTAAGTTGGTCCATGGATGGGTGACCACCCATTATATACCGAGTTTCCTCCGTGCCTCGGAAAGTACGTTAAGCCGTTGGTCCCGGTTGTCATTTGTAGATCTTTGATATTCGTTAGGTCAAGGAGGACCGGGGGTCCGGGGTGGTGGGGTTAGGGGTTAGGTGGTGGTTTGGTTCGTTAGTCAGTGGCCCAAAAGTCTGTCAACAAGTCTTAACAAAGGGTATCGTATTACCCAGAACTAACTGGGTTGTGGAGGTCAGATAGGCAGTCGCTCCATGTAAAATACTGGTATTACCTGCTTCCGGTTAGACTGGAAGCCGACCCCAAAATAGTTGGGGAAAAAGGCTAGGTAGATGATGATGTGCGTATTGTATAATTATATCACTTGCGCCGATGAAGGAAAACATCGTGAGGAAACCAGCATGCCTAAGAGATATTTCTCGACGGCATGTAAAGCCAAGTCAGAGGCCCATAGGCGGCATACAAACTCTGACACCAGGTTTGGCACTAACCACATGATAAAGAAAGAAATTCCCAATTTATGCATGTCAGTACATTGGGTTAGGTATGAAATGGGACGTTTAAATCAATCATCATCTGAATAAAATCAAAATATTGCAGGTACGGCTACTTAATCCTCTTGTAGATAAAAAAAGAAGCTAAATAAAAATATGAAAAACTGTTAATTTGTAAAATACTTCCGGACCATTTCAAAAGTAAACTAAATATCTTGATTGAACAATTTAATAATCAATATCACAAGAGGCAACAGCAGTGTTGCCAGATTTTTTTTTCGCCAATTCGAAATTTTTGAACTTATTGAGTGAAAAAAGCGGGACATAGTAAAAAAACGTATATATATAATTAATCAGAAGTTTTTAAATATTTATCTTTTTATTTGAATTCAAATTACGTTTACGTGACAATAGATAGCAAAAATAGCCATAGAAAATGTATTTTAATAAAAATGTAATATTTTAAATCAGATTTACCCTATCGTTAATTAGTTGAGTCTTATTCGTCTTCTAAATAAAAAAAATAAAATCCCGCGCGGGACATTTAATTTTGATTTAAAAATCGGGTCGTCCCTCCAAAATCGGGACGTCTGGCAACGCTGCAACGGAGGCATATGCACCCAACTCGTTTATCAAAGAAGACACTTGCTGTCCCAAAAGTCACAAACTACTTTGGTAAGCGCACAAATAAATATGTAGTACCCTCGTTAGTGGATGAGCTACCACACCCACTACCCACAGCTGATACTGCATGTTAAATCTAAAGATCAACTTAAAAATGCTCTTAAAAAACACTGTCTCTCATTGTGTCCATAGCTAGTTTTGCATCTATGGACAATCGAAATTTAAAACTATCATGGTCACTAACATTATTATATAGACTAGAAACGGGATATTTACCATGTAACACCCACCCGCAATAACTTCAGTTTATGCGTGCTTGCAACAGCGCCGAAATATCGGGTATTCAATAGAAACAGTAAACATGGTAAATATCCCGTTTCAAGTCTAGTGTATAATAATCGAAATGTGTTATAATGATATTGTGAATTCATGGGCGAACCCACAGTGGGGCAGGGTGGAACAAATTTTTAGGCAAAATTAATATAATGACAAAATTATATTTTCTTTGGGTAGGTACTTTAACATTTTTAACATTAAAATAAAAACTCGGTTAACGGTTTTCTGTCAACAATGAGAGAAAACCGTCTTGTCGGCCTCTGTATGTTGAGTGTGCATAGAAAGAGGGTTCTGGAAGCACAGCTACATTTGAAAACGAAATTTTAGCTAGATTTAGCCAGAACCCTCACAGGTTATTATTGAAATAAGGTGTAGTGCAGTCAATAAAACGTATCAGTCAGTAAATAAAAAGCATTTTTAATTTCCGACTACTTAGTTTATTTACTTCTGCCTCACCCCTTAAAAAAATCTGGGTACGGCCATGCATTGTGAAACAACTGCCGACAAACTGTTTTGCAGTTTGTTTTGCACTTTTTATAAAATGTTACTGTTACACAGAATTTGAATAAAAACAAAAAATCTGCCTAGCCTTTTCCCAAGCTACTTTGGGATCGGCTCCAGTTTAACTAGATGCAGTTCAATACCAATATTTTAGTTTACTAGGTAATACGATACCCCTGGGGCCTATTTAATAAACGTGACAGTGACAAGTGACAGGTGACAATCCGACAATTTGACAATTTTGTGTTTAATAAAGATTCGTTTCAGATTGTCAGAGAATATTTTCTTAGAGACTCGACAGGTAGAATCTAAAAATATGTAGCCTTTATTAAACGGGTTTTTAGTTTAACAACTATGTCCGTTTTGGACATAATTGTCATCTTTATTAAACGGCACTTGTCGCGACAATTCGACTTATTTGTCAAAAACTGACAAAATTGTCGGATTGTCACGTTTATTAAATGGGGACCTGGTCTTACCAAGTCTGACAACCAGTCTTACCATAAGATTGTATACATTCGCTGTCCCCAGGGCGGCGGACAGGACCCTTACTAGAGGAAGAGTACTTTGACGCTTAAGCGTCCTATTGTCGTCGTTGTTTTAAGTATATAAGGTCTAACTATTCATACACGAAATATTTTCAGAGAATCATCTAACGGCTATAACGAAGCCATTTCAAGGGATTTTTTTTTATCTAAGAATATTTTTACAAAAAATAAATAATTAAACTTAGGTACAAAATAAATACTGGCTCTTTATTTTTGAACATTCATTACGCTAGTTACTACGTCGTATTTGCTTACTATCATTGTTAGAATAGGGAGTAAAGGTTATAAGCAAAAATTCTAAAAAAACTTTAGAACTATAATAATTTCGTAAATAAAAAAACACTCAGAAAATTTTTTTTTTCGTTGCTATGGCGACATTACGACTTATAGAAGTTACTTATTTTTAGTCTTCTTTTTATCATTATTTTAGTTCTATTTGTAGCTTGTATGTGGTGTAAATAATAACTTAAATATATTTCGTTTGTTGCTCGTGGCAGTTTTACCATATAATATTTTAAAAAAAAACAATAAACTTTAAAAATGGCGTCAAAAAACTCCTCCTCAACGCTGTCAACTGGTAATGTACCCAAGGGACTGGCGGCGTTAATATAACATTGATAACAAACGAAACGCAATTTCAATTAAACAACAATTTCATTGTGAAATGCTTTTAACCTAAATTATCGAGTGTTAATGTTATCTTCTGCTATCGAAACACTTGAAAATACTTATTAGTAATTGATTGTATTAATTGTGAAGATCTTTGTCCTTACTAGACAACAAGCAGTCAATAAACTCAGAATTATTGGAATGTGACGTAATCATCACGCTTGTAATCCCCGACGGGTTAGGCAGAGGTGTATCTTATAGTACCTACACCTACATTTCGACTGTTAAGTTTAAGTTCCATGTAATAGGGGGCTAGCCTATATAGTAACTAATGTTGTAGATAAAAAACTTATATGGTGGCAACCATATAAGTTTTTTATCTACAACATTAGTTTTAGTATGGAAGAAGAAGACATGCTGCGCCGACCCCAAATGAATTGGGATAAGGGCAAGAGAATGATGATGATGATTAGTTTTAGTATATGCGAAACCTGATACACGTGTCTAGTATTTTCAACTTTGAACTTTTAACTTTTTTAAATATTTTTGGGAAAAAATATAACATGGTTTAAAAATTATTGGAATCGATTCAGTTACTTATTCTGAACAAACTATATTCAGGTTTCGCATATACTAAAACTAATGTTGTATAAGATACACCTCTGCCTATCCTTCGAGGATAACAGGCGTAACGTTATGTGAAAAAACCAGCCATATGATACGCATTATAATTTGTAATAACATCATCATTTTCCTACCATTGTCAATGTTAAATGGGGTCGGCGCAACACGTTTTTTCTTCCATTCTCCTCTGTCAACTGTCACGCTATCATTTACTCCTTTTTCTTTCATATCATTCCTCACACCATCCATCCATCGTTTCCTTGGTCTTCTTGTCCCTCTCCATCACTCTGTTAGCCACATGCGATTCGCGACCAAAATGGATAAAATTTTGTCTTTACGCAACTCGTAATAAAAGGTCTCATAAAGTCTACTAGGAAATGATAAATAAGTACTTACGCGCAATCACAATTAACATATGGAAAATCATCATCATCATCATTTCAGCCGAAAAGTCCACTGCTGGACATAGGCCTCCCCCAAGAAGGGGGATTTTGCCATAATCGCCACGCTTGGCAGGCGGGTTGGCGATCGCAGTATGGTTGTTGTAGAATCAGAGAACGCTGCTGCCCATTCTCTGGTAAGTCCCTTAGTCGCCTCTTACGACACCCACGGGAAGATATGGGATGGTGCTATTCTTTACGTCCGGACACCATACAGAACATGGAAAATCAATTACACTATTATTTAATTACGTTATCAACGGAAAGGGAAATGACGTCACAATAAGATAGTAAACATCGCAATTGTGAATTGTTTCATAGACAATGAAGTATATTGTGTTTTTGTTTTTATTGCGTGCAAAATGTATGACATTCTTTGACAGGACTTAGGACACCAGCCCCCGTAGCATGACCACCGTAGACAAGGATTTCTTTGAGGGGAGAATCGACAAAATGACAGATACCACAAAGAAATCTGTCATTGTGTCGACACAATCTGTCATATTGCCGATTCTTCCGTCAAAGAAATCCTTGTCTACGGTGGTCATGCTACGGGGGCTGTAGATATTTACAAGTAAAAGTGTTTACTTGAGTAAAAGTCCTATTTTTATTCTGTTGTTTAGTAATTACTTGAAGTTAGAAGTTAACATTCTTAGCTTTGCTTTCTTTGACGGTTCTTACTTCGTTTAAATTCTTGTCTATTGCATAAAAATGTTTGCATAAGTCAATTAATTACTTTAACTTGACTATAAAGGGTGTAACAAGACCCTTAACGAAGCCGAAAGGCACTTGTTCTCTCTGTCATTGCGATATTTTTTTTGTTCTAGACCATTCCTGGGAACCTTTTAGTTACGAAGATATTGGGGGTCAAAGTTCCAACTTTTTCAGAAGTTTTTATTTTTAATACAAGTTTTTAATAAGATTTTTACTTTAAACACATCCATGACCACCGTACTATTCAATCCATTCATCAGTACAATGTTTTGAGTGGGTTACATTGAGTCCTACCGTAAAACATGATTTGCCACCCCAAAAATAAATTGTTTCCCAGCAACAATTTTTGCGTGGAGTTACTTAGTTTGATGTACAGAATGCTTGGTTGACGGCTTCGTGAAGGATCTGTTTACACCCTGTAGATACCAGGGTTGGACTTGAGTTCGCTGACTAATCGTTGTCTTCTAAAGAGATTCAAGATCCAGATCCTCATAATCTGCCTAACCTTTTCCCAACTATGTTGGGGGCGCCTTCCAGTCTACCCAGATGCAGCTGAATACCAGTATTTTACATGAAGCGATTGCCTATCTGACCTCCACAACCTAGTTAGTACTGGGTAAGACGATACTCCTTGTTACTGGTTATCAGACTTTTTGGGCCACTGACTACCTGATAAGACTGTCAAAGATCTACAAAAGGGTGATCACCCATTACATACCGAGTTTCGTCCATGCCTCGGAAAGCACGTTAAGCCGTTGGTCCCGGCTGTCATTTGTAGATCTTTGACAGTCGTTACAGGTAATCAGTGGCCCGAATGTCTGACAACCAATCAGTCTTACCCAGGGTATCGTATTCATCATCATCATCATCTCAGCCGAAAGACGTCCACTGCTGGACATAGGCCTCCCCCAAGAAGGGGGGTTTTCCCATAATCGCCACGCTTGGCAGGCGGGTTGGCGATCGCAGTATGGTTGTTATAAAACACAGAGAACGCTGCTGCCCATTCTCTGGTAAGTCCCTTAGTCGCCTCTTACGACACCCACGGGAAGATATGGGATGGTGCTATTCTTTACGTCCGGACACCATACAGAACATATCGTATCGTATGGGTATCGTATTACCCAGCACTAACTGGGCTGTGGAATGTGGATGTCAGATAGGCCGTCGCTCCATCCATGTAAAACAATTGGCATTCCAATGCACCTGGTTAGACTGGAAGCCGACCAAAACATACAAATACAAATACAATACACCTACAGCCAGAAGAAGATCTAAACCCCCTTGCCCCGCAACACACACAAACACTACATTTGCTAGGCGACACTTCACTTACCTAAGTGCACGCATCTACAACAAATTGCACCAAAGGCTAAATATCCACTCCCAAAATACACACAAGTGTAAAAAAATAGTACAAACGTTTTTACTTACCCTAAATTATGACCGGACAGAAACACTGGAAAACCCTCATCCATATAAATCTTTAACTACCATGGAAAACATTCACAAATGCAGACACTATCACACACATACCATCACTTACATACACACACACCATCACACTCTTTCTCTTAAACTCACACACACACTACACAACACATACTACTCACGCACGCGTGCTCACAGTACATAAATTACTAATATAATAATAATTACAGCACATGTCACAATTGTAAGTTTGCATGTTTCCTTTATTTAAGTAAGTTTAAATATTGTTTAGACTAAGTAACCAAACGATTACTGAACTACCCACTAGTGCACTTATTATGTGTCATTAACTCAGAAATAACTAGATCCCACGACACAGGGTAACCTAGTGTGGGGTCTAGCGCTACTTTATTGCACAATATCTTTATTTATTTGTATTTATTTTTTTAATATCTTTTATTTGTTGTGCTTATCATATCATCCAAATGTGTCAAAAAAAAAAAAAAAATACAAAATCTTTATTTCTAAATCAAAAATGTTTTACATAAGTTGGTGATTGGAGCCTCCTTTTAAGCAAGTAATGCCTGTATTAGGGCACTCCGCTCTTTTACATCAATATACAATAAATAAAATAAAAACTTTGATTTAACAGCATGCTTGTGTATGTGTACGTGTGAGTGTGTGAATGTGTGTTAGTGTGAGGGTGTGTACATGGTTGGGAAAAGGCTAGAAGGCTGGCGATGATGATCAAATGATTTATATTTGGGTCTATCTAATACTAGAATTAACCTTGAAATAACATTACCATAATAACAAAACGATATTTTTCCAATCAAAAACAAGATCTTTATTTTTATTTGTCGAGTTTCAAGAATATGACGTAACACATATTTTTATCACAAAAAATCTGTGTAAATAAGTAAGTATTGATAAATATTTACGATGCTAGTTGATAAGCTACGATTATTGCAACGAAAGATATCTTAGTTATAAAGAAATTACGATAACAAAGGATATTCACTATGTTTTAGGACAGACGCAGCACATCAAGCTACACGAAACTGTCAAATAGGACTTTTTTTTTTTTTTTTTTTAATCCAGTCAACCTTGAACCCGTAGCTGTGAGCCCGCATATCACAAAACTGGAGACAGTTAGACGGGGTAGCGGCAGACCGAGGAGAAGATGGCGGGACGCTTTGGATGGCTTTCTCGTTAATTGGCGAGAAGAGGCGCCAACATCGAGAAAAGTGGAAGGAATGGGGGTGTTGGCCTTTGCCCAGGACTGGTACTGTTAAGGCTGACAAAACCTTGACCCTGATGCTTTGGCTATGAAGTTGAAAATCTATTAAAGAATTTTGACACATTGAAGAAACTTGATCTATCTATTTTTTGAAGAAGGTACTAGATTGACCGCCTCGTTGGTCTAGTGGTCGCAAGCGCGACTGCTGAGCATGAGGTCCTGGGTTCGTTGTCCACGGAGTTTGGTTTTGTAGCCGGTTGATGGCAATAGGCTGGCCCCCTATTACAAAGGTGTTCTATTAGTTACGCCTCTACCTAAACCTTCGCGGATTACAGGCGTGATGTTATGTTATGTTTTAGTACATATCTACTTTTCTATTTATCTATTTTTGAAGTACTTAGGTATACGATTAATCATTCATAATCATTCAATGTTTGAATGGGGCTTCCCCTATATTATGGCATTGAAATACTTATAATTTGGGCGCGTCTAGTTATCTTCCTGTCCTTGTCCCATTTGGAATAGGCATAAACGTCTTTCCTCGGCCTTCCTCTCTCTAAATCGATCAACATGAATAATATGACAAATGAATATAATATAATATGAATATTGACATGTAATTAGTTATAGATAATAAGTATAAGTTGTTAGTTGCTTCACTATTGCATTGGGTTGTGCCTGTAAAAATAGTTGTAAGTAAGGATTAAATAAATAATAAATAAACATTACATTCAATAACTATTTTAGTCACATTGGCCGTTGGTCCCGGCTGTCATTTGTAGACCTTTGACAGTCTTAACAGGTAGTCAAAGGCCCAAAAAGTCTGACTCAAGGGATATCGTATTACCCAGTACTAACTGGGTTGTGGAGGTCAGGTAGGCAGTCGCTCCATGTAAAATACTGGTATTTAGCTGCATCCGTTTAGACTGGAAGCCAACCCCAACATAGTTGGGAAAAGGCAGATAATGAACTATTTTTAACCGACTTCCAAAAAGAGGAGGTTATCAAATCGAATGTTTTTTTTTTTGTGTGTATTTTCAGCGATATCTTCGACAATTGTGAACGTATTTCGTTGATTCGTTTTTTGTTTGGAAGATTATTATTCCGCGGTGGTCCCGTTTAAATTTGGTGACGCTGATCTTCGGAGTTATACAATGGAACACTTCAATAGTAAACAGCAAATCTGTCGTGATTGCTGCAATCGCTTGGATGTTTATTGTTTACACAATATCATAACATGACATAACGGCTGTATGCTCTGAGGGGGTGCGGAGATGCGTACAGTACACCCAGATTGCGACAGTTAGGTATATTAACTTCCATTTTATTGGTGATAAGCCTATTACCATGAAATGTATTGTTGACAATGTAAAATAAATGTATAGCAAATATTTGTATAGGATATTACATTTTTTATTTCGTTTTATTTGTACTATTTTCTGTTCCTTTCTTCTTTTCTGTATTTAGTGTGTACATAAACTGTTAAATAAATAATAATAATAAAAATGGAAAAATAAAAAATCTTTTTTGCAATAAATAAAACCGACTTCAAAAACACAGAAAAGTGAGAAATAACTTTAGCTTCAGAAATTGGTGACAAAAAAAAAGTAAATCAAACAAACAAAAGTAAGTCAGTCGGTTGTGTAGCATAAATCGGTGGCTATACTCCTGTAGCGGCATTACAAAAATTACTACAGCAACATGGCACAAAAAGTACTACAGCGCCATCTATGACACAAATGAAGAACTAACATTAAATTCCCATATCGCGCAATTAAAGTTATGCGTGACATAATACTATACTATGTAAATAGGAAAACGCGCCAACAACTGACGGGCAGTAGCCCACCAGACACAACACCCGTCTGGTCGGAGGATCCTCCCTTTTCTATGGGAGATGAAGAACTTTACACCCTATTCTTCATAACACCAAACTTCTTCCGGACATACAGTCTTGATGTTGGTTCATACATAGATTTTAAACTGAGTGACGAGGTCAACGAGCAGTGGGAATTTGCATACATGCAAAGTCGCGGACAGAGCTAATAAACAAATATATAAGATCCTCAAGCTCCGCAAATACTGTAACCTTATTGGTAACTACAGTTTTGAGCCGTTTGGGGTCGAAACGCTCGGGTCATGGGGCCCGAGTGCGCGTCTCCTTTTTAAGGAAATCTCTCGCCGACTGGTCGACACTTCGTGTGACCAGAGGGCTGGCTCTTTCTTTGGCCAAAGAATTAGCATTGCTATTCAGCGTGGCAATACTGCCAGTCTTCTGGGCACGTTTCCAGATGACAGCGATGCGGAGGAGTACTTTGACGCCTAAGTGTTAAAATATGTTTACATTTGCTTACTTTTAGTCTTATATCATTACTTTAGTTCTATTTGTAGTCTGTATATAAAATAAACAAAAGAAAATACACAATCATAATTTTTATCGCACTTTCAAACTACATAGCAGGTATATAAAGAAAGTACATTTGATATGCGATAAATCCGATAAGAGAGTGCAAAGTACATTTAGTTAAAAACAATGCAATTCATTTAATAAGTACCTCCCCGAAGCAGATATAATAAGGTCTAACACGAAATATTTTTAGGGAATCATCTAACGGCTATAACGAAGCCATTTCAAGGGATTTTTTTTTGTATCTGAGTATATTTTTATAAAAAATAAATAATTTAAAATTACTTGACCCACAAAATAAATACTAGCTCCTTATTTTTGAACATCCATTACGCTAGTTTACTACATCGTATTTACCTACTGTCA
The DNA here is from genome assembly GCA_905163415.1 of Noctua fimbriata. Taxonomy (NCBI): domain Eukaryota; kingdom Metazoa; phylum Arthropoda; class Insecta; order Lepidoptera; family Noctuidae; genus Noctua; species Noctua fimbriata. The sequence goes on from LR990950.1 coordinate 8,969,799, forward strand.
TTGTTAAAATATGGGAGTAAAGGTTTTACGCAAAAAGTCTCGAAAAATTTTAGAATTATAATAATTTCGCAAAAAAAAAACACTCAGGTATTTTTTTTTTCGTTGCTATGGCGACTTTACGACTTATAGAAGTTACTCTTAAAATATTTCGTGTATGAAAAGATAGACCTTATATTTAATGACCGTTAGGTGAAGTTTAAATCAAGAATCATGGCCTCCCTACACGCCAATGAAACGTAGTCAAAATTCCTCTGTACTGTTAATGAATGAATTACTCTGTTTTTATTTTCATTTTCTTCGTAACAAATTTTAAATCCCACTTTCTTAATCGATGGTACACCTTTTTTTTTTTTTTTTTTTATTATGGTAAATCATCAAATGACCCCCCCCCCCGCTCTGGGCGGAGCGGAAGGGAGTGTCAGACTTGTACTGACTAAAACCCATCCATGTTCCTTCTTTGCCCTTTGTGATCCAGGGCCGCGGTGTCTCTTTCGAACAGTCCTGCAGCCCTGGCAGGCATCGGCCCATGCGGACCCCTACGTGGTTGCTGACATCTCTTTGAGGCGCGCGTGGAACACGAACGCGCAAAAAGCCGGAGTCTGGATCGATGGTACACCTAGACTTAAGTTAGCAACTAAGCGGTAATCTGGCGTCTTTGTCGTCAATATTGTGTTTACCTGTAATGGGCATATACAGGGTGTAAACAGACCCTTCACATAGCCGTCAACCAAGCATTCTGTACATCAAACTAAGTAACTTTACGCAAAAATTATTGCTGGGAATCGGTGAAAAATCACGTTTTACGGTAGGACTCGATGGAAAGCACTCAAAGCATTGTACTGATGGATGGATTGAATAGTACGGGGGTCTTGGAGGTGTTTAAAGTAAAAATCTTACATTAAAAACATGTATTTAAAAAAAACTTGTGAAAAAGTTGGAACTTTGACCCCCAATATCTCCGTAACTATAAGGTTCCCGGGTATGGTCTACAACAAAAAAATGATCGCAAAGACGGGGAGAACAAGTGCCTTTCGGCTATGTTAAGGGTCTATTTACACCCTTTATATTAGAATATTACCGTATGATTTAGTATATGTATGTGTATGTATGTGCTGTGGGTGAACCTTAAGTAAATAAACAAATAAATGCAATTTTAAATATTAATTTTGATAAATTTTGATATTCTATCTACAAGGCGTAAACGGACCCTTCACGAAGCCGCCATTACGTACATGAAACTAAGTTACGCAAAAATTATTGAAAGAAAAAATATTTATTTGTCGCAGGGACATGACGTGCATCATACAAAATGAATAAAAATAACAATAAACAGACAACGCATATAACAAATATTTATAAATACAACAAGACAGAAAAAAAAGAGTTAACAGCTTGCTCGTCGCGACTCCCAAAGGGCAATGGAGAGGGCTATGCTCGGAGTTTTCTTGCGTGATCAAATCAGAAATGAGGACATCCGCAAGAGAACCAAAGTTACCGACGTAGCCCGAAGAACAGCCAAACTTAAGTGGCAGTGGGCAGGGCACATTGCTCGCAGAACGGGTGGCCGATGGGGCCGAAAAGTTCTGGAGTGGCGACCGCGAACCGGAAGACGCTGCGTTGGAAGGCCTCCCACTAGGTGGACCGATGACCTGGTGAAGGTTGCAGGGATCCGCTGGATGCGAGTCGCACGGGACCGGTCAATGTGGCGACACTTGGGGGAGGCCTATGTCCAGCAGTGGACGTCTTTCGGCTGAAATGAATGAAATGAATGAACGTCGCGACTGCGACAAGCAGTCTCAGCATGATGCTGTGCTTTGGTGGGCCTACAACACAGCGCTGGTTTTCAGTGGTCACCCGTGAAAAAACTTACGGAAGCCAAGACAGCATAGATATTGGTTACATGAATATGAAAACAAAATAAAAAGTACTTGGGTTATTATACAACATTATTTTTAGATGCGAAACCTGAATATAGTTTGTTCAGAATAAGTAACTGAATCGATTCCAATCATTTTTAAACCATGTTATATTTTTTCCCAAAAATATTTATAAAAGTTAAAAGTTGGACACCGAGCGACTTTAAGTACCTATCGCAATAATTTAGGTACCTACTGCCAAATTATTATTATCAATGAGCTCAAGACGACGCTGGAGGCGCGCGCTGCGTGGTGACCACGATTTTGTGCGGACAACCAGGTAACAGAACAAGCTTATAACTTTGTGATTTTTCATGATACAGTTTTGAAATTTTGTACATAGATTCTTTACATAAAACTACTAGACACGTGTATCAGGTTTCGCATAAACTAACACTAATGTTGTATAAAACAACTACCTATAAGAAATATAATAAACACTACAAAAAATACACAAATATTGCTGGGAAACGAATCACGATTTGTTTGTTATTTCTAGTCATAAACTTATAAACACTGACACAGAGGTTTACTTTACTAATTATTATTATATTTCTTTGGGGTTGAAACTCTAGGTCCGTGGGGTCCGAGTGCTCACAGCCTTTTCAAGGACATTTCTAAACGTTTAGTTGACTCTTCCCGTGACCCAAGGGCTGGCTTTTACCTTGGCCAAAGGCTTAGCGTTGCCATACAACGTGGCAACGCCGCCAGTCTTTTGGTTACATTACCAGTTGACTACGTTGAGGAGGAGTTTTTTGACGCCATTTTTAAGTTAGTTAGTTAATATAGGTTATTTTAATTTATTAATGTATATAATGATTTCTTAATTATTATAATATCTCTAAATAATTACTTACCTATATGACTGATTATAATACCAAATTATAACCTACCAAATTATTACGTACTATTTGTGTTTATAATTTACTTCAATCTAATATCCGTAACCGAAACTAACGGATGATAAGAAATAATTACATATCCGTAACCGTATCCGAAACCGATATAATCATTTGTCTATAGAATACTGACTGTGGCATTTTTCAAAGGGAAGCCGGTAGGAATCGAGTTCTATGGAACCTTCGCCACTGGTGTGTAGGTAGCATAAACATTCCACCGCATTCTTCAGCGAGGCGTGGCAAATCTTGCGCGATTTGAATTGCTAATTTATCCACGACGGCCACCGTTGATGTATTTATAGCAAATAAATATGCGTGTTACCTAATTTATGAAATGGACACAGCATTGAGACTTATGTTGTAGTCTTCTCTAGTGCAACACTTTAGCATTCATCTTCATCATTCAGTGGACTAGATTGCTATCGTGGTGAACGACTAAAGCTGTGGCGAGGTAGTGCATCCTTAGGTACCTAACCCATTCGTTCCACCTGCTTAAAATCTTCCACCTGGACATGAGTTGCCATGGCTGACCTGGAAGTCTTTAAATAGACTCCGGACCCAGGTTGGTCGCAGCACGGAAAACCTGTTCAGGTGGAGATTCATTAATGACTCTGCCCTGTAGTGTAAATGTGGTGCTGTTCTACAAATGATGGGGCACTTAATATCGTGTCCTGCGTGTCCTGTTGTTTGTTCACTACAGGAACTGATGGACGCTACCGAAAGCGCCAAACTAGTAGCTCAGTTCGGGGCTGACACAATTTAGATTGCCATCGACATGCTAAGTAGAAGATCATTCAGTGAAAAGACCCCCACATAATGGGTGTACAAATACCCATAACGAAGCCGAAAGGCACTTGTTCTCCCCGTCATTGCGATATTTTTTTTTGTTCTAGACCATACCTGGGAACCTTCTAGTTACGGAGATATTGAGGGTCAAAGTTCCAACTTTTTACAAGTTTTTTTTTTAAATGTTATAACTTTACTTTAAACACCTCCACGTGTGCCCGTACTATTCAATGCATCCATCAGCACAATATTTTGAGTGTGTAACATTGAGTCCTACCGTAAAACGTGATTTTTTACCCTAAAAAAAAGTCGTTTCTCAGCAATTATTTTTGCGGAGTTACTTAATAATGCTTGGTTGACGGCTTTGTGAAGGGTCCGTTTACACCCTGTAGATATACATAGGTCTTTTCAATCTTAGAAGCATATTATAACGTTCCTCCCCCTCTCTAGTTCTACTAACTATACAACATTATTTTTAGTACCTATATGCGAAACCTGAATATAGTTTGTTCAGAATAAGTAACTGAATCGATTCCAATTATTTTTAAACCATGTTATCATTTTTTTTTCATTTTCAAGTTGGACACCGAGCGATATTAAGTACCTATCGCAATCATTTAGGTACCTACTGCCAAATTGTTATTATCAATGAGCTCAAGATGACGCTGGAGGAGCGCGCGCGGGCGCGCGCGGGCGCGCTGCGTGGTGACCACGCTTTTGTGCCGACAACCAGGTAACAGAACAAGCTTATAACTGTGTGATTTTTCATGATACAGTTTTGATATTTTGTACATATTTTCTTTACATAAAAATACTAGACACGTGTTTCAGGTTTCGCATATACTAAAACAAATGTTGTATAAAAAAAAAAATCTTTCGTTTTTTGCAATTTGCAGGTCACTGTCCGGTGTCAGGCCGTATGTTGAACAAAATATGATTCGCGACCATAACACGTATATTTTTTGGCTTCCTACCTGCCTAAATCATACCCAATCTACAAATAACTAAGTAAGTATACTTATAACGAGGAAAGGGTTGCAAGCTACAAGTCTGTAGGCCGGTGACCTCGAGCTTCGAAAGTAAATGACCTTAGTCTCTGGTCGGGCGCTAATACATTCTCTTGACAAACGTTCTTTGTCTTTTTGTAACAACTTTTATATAGGTTTTCGATCATGTGTTATTTTTATTCTTTATTGCACACGAAATTAAAAGGTAAGATAAGGTCTAACTATTCAAACACGAAATATTTTCAGGGAATCATCTAACGGCTATAACGAAGCCATTTCAAGGGATTTTTTTTTTATCTGAGTATATTTTTATAAAAAATTAATAATTTAAAATTACTTGACCCACAAAATAAATACTAGCTCCTTATTTTTGAACATCTATTACGCTAGTTCACTACGTCGTATTTACCTACTGTCATTCTTAGAATATGGGAGTAAAGGTTTTATGCAAAAAGTCTCAAAAAATATTAGAAATTATAATAATTTCGTAAAAAAAAAACTCAGATAATTTTTTTTTTCTTTGCTATGGTGGCGACTTTACGACTTATAGAAGTTACTCTTAAAATATTTCGTGTATGAATAGTTAGACCTTATATACATAAAATTACAGTATACAGGCTGGAAGGGACAGCGACACGAAAACGATTACCACGTATTCCGTACATCATTCTGAGCCCCCACATAGAAATATTTCATCGGTTAATAAAAAAAAAACTGCTCTTCCATACATTTTGACCATGTAGGTATTGCACTTTTGTAGGAAACGGCTGTTTTTTTTTTATAACCGATGAAAAATTTCTGTGTCCCCACATATAAATTTTTCATCGGTCAGAATGATGTACTGAATACGTGGTAACCGTTTCCTCATCGGTGTCCCTTCCACCCTGTAAAGCTTATGTACAACGGCGAGCTTAACCCAGAATTTGGTTTTCTTACAGCAAACCTTACTTCGACTGCAAGATTTGCAGATGAGGATACCACATTTATACTCACAAATCACACATTTTTTTTAATTTCGTACCAATGTATTTATTTATGCTGGGGTGGGATTTTTTTTAACCCAGGAAAAAATTCTATCGACCCGTTTGTACGTCGATATTTTTTTATTGCACCCTGTATATTCAGGTAAAGTTGCACAGCTTTGCTCAAAGTGTGTCGAGTCAGATCAAAATCAAAATCAAAGCATTTATTTCTAGTAGGCCAGTTACAGGCACTTTTGATTGCACATTGTCAAAACAATGAAAAGTAGCTACAGTCCCAGTCACAAGTCATAAAAACTGTGAAAGTACTGTAGTTGCCCATTCCCTAACGTAGATCTCTATGAAGAAGAACGGGCAAGAAACTCCATGGACACTCTTTTAAATCAGAATACGTTTAAAAAGCCTTGGTTACATCATTCATGTTGAGATGGTACATTAACATTGTGAGAACGATGTAGTAAGATACGTACGTTAAAAGTGTCCATTGTAAAACAATTAAAAAATAAAATAATTAATTCAAATAAGCCGTGGCAACCAAGAGATGACCAGTCACAACTGACAGCGCCCGTTCACGAACATGACGCATGTATCAGCACCATTCAACTCAACTATTTTGAAGGGAACTAAATGATCCGACACACGCGCCACATTTGAGTGAGCATGACATACTCTTAACCGCCATAGCACATTCAAGTCAAGAAAAGACGTAGGTTTCTAGCGAATGACCATAAATTCAGCAAGCATAGATACCAAACAGTGTTCGTCGATCGGCGCGTGCCGAATGTACAGTCACCAGCACATCAAGCTACTACAATCTGTCAAATTTCTTGAATAGATTTTAAGCTTTGTCGCTAAAGCATTAGGTTTAAGGTTGATTGGGATGACAGTTTTGGGGAGCTTTTGCTGGCGCGTCTGTATTTACCTAGGGTCGGTTATCTAACATGTTCAATAAATACTGTTCTAGGACCGTGGGGTCCGAGTGCTCACAGCCTTTTCAAGGAAATTTCACAACATTTAGTTGACACTTCCCGTGACCCAAGGACTGGCTTTTACCTTGGCTATTATAGGCTAAGTGTTGCCATACAACGTGGCAACGCCGCCAGTCTCTTAGGCACCTTACCTTCTGACAGCGTTTAGGAGGAGTACTTTGATGCCATTTTTTAAGTTTTTTGTTAAGCTAGTTTAGGTTATTTTAATTTATAAATGCATACTGGGTGTTTTTTAAAAGTGGGTGGATGGCCAAATCCGAAACTAAAAGGAATAGCGAAAATTTCTTAAAGGAGTCTCGAGCTCGATTTTGACGAAAACTAAAACAACTTCATTAGATTTTTGAAAAATCAATATTCCTAGCCAGGAATCCAACCCATTGATTTCGAAAAAAAAAATACACACTGTATTATGACACCAAATTCTAGGAAATAATGAGATACGGCAAACTAGAGGAAAGAATTCAATTTTGATAAAAATACATAACAGTTAGTAGTAATTAACGAAACGTCGAATAAAATCACTATCAATTGGCGCCAACTCACTTGTAAGTTCTAATTTCAATTGTTTACGATTTTTTTTTTCTTTAGCCATTAGCCGCGAAGAGTCAACAAAATTGAAATTAGAACATAATGTTGTGACGATCGGCTACGCTGTCTTCAATCAAGGAAATTAATTGAAATATGTTAAAACATAAAATTTAAGAATGTTTATTTCCCAGAAATTGATCCTTATTAGCGACACTATCGAAAGGTCATAAAACAGTATGTTTTTTTTCCAAAATCAGTGGGATCGACTCCTGACTGGAAATATTAATTTTTCAAAAATCTAATGATGAAGGTTTAGTTTTCATCAAAATCGGGCTCGAGACTCCTTGGAGCATATTTCGCTATGCCTCATAGTTTCGGATTTGGCCACCCACGCCAACTTGAAAAAATCAGCCTGTATATTATTGTTACATTAGTAAAAATACTGACGGATCAAATGTGCTGGCCCGAGCAAATATTTCTGCATAACATAACATAACGCCTAATCTATAATCCTTATCTCCGAAGGGTTAGGGTGCCTAAGTCACATGTAATAGGGGTCGAATCTATTGCCATCAACCGGGCACAAATACAAACTCCGTGGCTGCTATTGAGAAATTCCTGATGGAAAACCTACCATCTTACCCGACTCAGGAATCGGACCCAGCACCACTTCAGTCGCGATCTCGTCCACTAGACCAACAGTCAAATGTTTCTAATCTCTTTTAAAACAGTACACACCTCTTTGAAAAAACCTTGATAAAAATTGCTTTAGCAAAAGCAAAACGACCTTGAAAAACAAAAGTAACAGTACACTAAAGTATCAATAATAGATAGACACGTCAGAAACAATCTAGGTATGTAGGTACATATGTTACGGTGAGTGTGATTAATTGAAAATTATTAATAATTATCCATCATTATTACTAATTACCGAAAGTCGAGGTAAAAGTAAGAAATTAATCACATTTATTGGTAATTATTAATAATTGTTTATTATTTATTTACCACTAATTATAGCAACATTACAGACCAAGTCCAATACGATGCTACATCATCATTCTCTTGCCCTTATCCCAATTCATTTGGGGTCGGCGCAGCATGTCTTCTTCCATACTTCTCTATTACTCGTCATCTCATCAGACACCTCCTTTCTTGCCATATCATTCTTTACACAGTCTATTCATCGTTTCTTTGGTCTTCCTCTACTCATATAACCATCTACATTCATACTCAAAACTTTCCTCACAACATTTTCCTCATTCCTCCGTATCACATGTCCATACCACGACAACCGATTACCATGCAACTTTTCAGTCTTTTCAATACGATGCTACAACACAAAATAAAACAATATAAACAGTAAAGAACAGTAATGTAAACCTTAACCGATAAATGTAATAAATAAACGCTGTAAATGCACAAAAATGCGCGTTATCTAAGTGCTACAAAGGTCTTTTTTGCAAAATTATATAATAATTATTGTTATTAGGATTTGGGTATTTTTCAAATGAGCGAAAATGAATTAAAATTAAATATGTCAAAAATACTAGTCTACTAAAAGTGATGAATTTGAATTTTATATTCACATTAACCAAATCATGAGGTAATTATTAATAATGATGGATAACTATTAACAATTTTCAATTTAACATACTTACCGTAACATATACTCATTTACCAACTTATTCACTGTTCCGCGTCTGAAATGCAATCAACATTCACCAAATAACCTTCGCGCTGCATTCTACACATTTTTCTTTAGAATTTTTCAAGCATTCGTTTGTTTGTAAACATTTTACAACCACGTATGTCAGATAGATTACTCGTAAAAGTAAAATTCTTAAAATAAAAAAAGCAAAATACATTATATATATTACCTCATGCGATTTTCCCCAAATCCTAACTTCAAAATCAAAATATTTTACTTCACATAGGCCTAGATGGGCATTTATAAAACGTCGACAAAAAGGTGCACGGTTCGGGTTGGTCGTTTCCTATGGAGAAGAACCGGCAAGAAACTCCATGGTTACTCTTTTCAAATCATTTGGTGTTACAATATTATCATGGTTACAGTATTTGTACTTAAGTATGGGGGACAGCGTAGGCCCGACAATAAGTCGTTGCTTACTACACAAAAGATGTAAAACAAAATAAAAAGTTAACAAGCAGCTGGGAATCTACAAAACCTACAATGTTCACACATTCACAAACAACTACTTCTTACCCGTCCCGTGGCCAAATAATAACAGCCGCTCGGATCGATCTTTAGGTTAAGCCGTGCTTGCCTAGGTTGGTCCGTAGACGGGTGACCACCCGCACCCACTACATACCGAGTTTCCTCCGTGCCTCGGAAAGCACGTTAAGCCGTTGGTTCCGGCTGTCATTTGTAGATCTTTGACAGTCGTTACAGGTAGTCAGTGGCCCAAAAAGTCTGACAACCGGTCTTACCAAGGGATATCGTATTACCCAGTACTAACTGGGTTGTAGAGGTCTGATAGGCAGTCATCATCATCATTTCAGCCAAAAGAAGTCCACTGCTGGACACAGGCCTCCCCCAAGAAGGGGGGTTTTGCCATAATCGCCACGCTTGGCAGGCGGGTTGGCGATCGCAGTATGGTTGTTGTAGAATCAGAGAACGCTGCTGCCCATTCTCTGGTAAGTCCCTTAGTCGCCTCTTACGACACCCACGGGAAGATATGGGATGGTGCTATTCTTTACGTCCGGACACCATACAGAACTGATAGGCAGTCGCTCCATGTAAAATACTGGTATTCAGCTGCATCCGGTTAGACTGGAAGCCGACCCTAACATAGTTGAGAAAAGGCTAGGCAGATGATGATACTTACTTATCTACCTACTGCTATTATAGAAAATAGTCATTCAACGGGATTTAAAGAACTTAAACGGTTGTATTGATGATTTTAATGATTATTATTAAGAAAAAAAAGAAAAGCAAATCGTAAAACAAATTGCAAAGCAATCGTAAGTATCTTGACTTGGCTCGCGAGATTGTCGAGATGTGGGACGTGGACTCAGCGATCATTGAGCCGATAGTCGTATCAGCCAAGGGCTGAGGAGGCTCTCGTTAGGCAGCTGCATCAAGGGCTTGATTCAGAAAGCGGTACTCCTGGACACGGCTCGTATCGTTAGGAGGTTCCTCTCTCTGCAGTCCTGACCGCCGGTAGCTTGGACCCTGTTCCCGATACCGGTGGGCTACTATTTTTTATATTTTTAAATGTTTTTTATCTTGTTTTCTTTTTAAGGAATATTTATATATGTATTAGATACCTGCGAATCATATTTTGTTCAATATACAGCCTGACACTGAACGAATAACTACAAAAAACTTAAGAAAATTTGAATTTCGAGGCTACCCTGGCAGTTCCACTTAAGTTTTATAGTCCTACCTAGCCCTTGAGGAACACAGGCGTGATGTTGGTTACGTTTCAACAAGTGCATAATAAATTGAGGTATGTAGACCGTACGTAATGCCGAAATAATGCGAATTGTGCAGGCTGTTTTAGATCTGTAACTTAAGAAGAGGCTGAAATATATTCAAACAGCTGTTAAAATAAACAAATAGCGGTGAAAACTACTATTTGCCAAACAAATGACAATAAAAATAAAATAACAAAAGATCAGCATTTTGCCTTTTCAGGAACAAGTGCTGCCATCTTGTATCGTAACAAAAAATTATACGCTATACGTAATACAATGAAATAGTCTACCAATGAATAATATTTTTAAAGGAAGTTTTACTGTTTAATGTTTATCGGGACTATAGTATTTTAATTAATTGTGCAAACAATTTTCCTGCTGTTTTTTTATGATCTAAAAATAGCACCAAATACGGCGTTCGATAAACTTCTAAACACATGCGCCATCTATTCATTTATTCAAACGACAAAATTTAGTAGGACATTCCATACGTATTTCAATTGTGGACGCATCGACTTTTCACTTTATTCGTATTATGTTGCCATAGATTTGCTATCTCGTTCGCACAAGCAACTTTCAAATCTCTTGTCTCTTTCCAAAAAGCTCTCGCACTTGGGATGATGATAAATGGCGAACGGTCTTGACATTTCGTGCTATTATCAAAATGTTAAATTCTGTTATCGGTTGTTATTATTTACGTTTTATAAATAAAACAAGATGGTTTTCGGTGTAAATCAGACCCCTGTGACTGCCAGCTGGCCATTTGAAGTGATTGAACTGTAAAAACAAAAAAGGAAAACACCTAGTCAAGTGGGTCAAATAATCACAAATAAAACCAAAAAATGTGTTTGAAACTGTCGATTAATAACATTTATTTGGTGTCTTCATCCGTTTAGAGGATAATAGACAACTCTATATCTCAGTTTTGATAGAGAAAAAGGTTTTATTGTGACTTCGAACTGTGCGTATTTTTTTCGTAAATAAATTATGAAGTGAATTTTACGTGCATTCTGTGTTTGTGTAAAGTGTAAATTGTACATACATTTATCGTTTGTGTAAATATCTATTGAAAGTGAACAGTGTTTAGATAATTTCCAAACATTCTGAAGTTTATATTAGCTATTTGTGGCGATGTAAAACAAGCCACAAGCGGTCATTAGAGGCTTAACAATCGAGGATCGTTGCCAAAGAATCTTAAAAAAAGTATAGCCATTAACATTTTGGCGCCAATGAAAAAACAATTTTAAAAAGTTGGTTATTTTGTTGTGTGATGAATTATTTTGGAAATTAAAATGGTGACGATGAATTCATCGGAAAAGGCGGCATCTAAGGCCTGTCAGCAGGGGCCATCCAGGTAAGTTTCAGAAATAAGACTATAATTAGCAGAAAAAATACTATTAATATGCACTTCTAATTTACAAAAAAAAGTTTTACAAAGTTTTTATTTTTTCTGTTTTTTTTTTGTATCTTCTTCGTCTTGTGTACGGTAAGTGATATTAGAAAGTATGGTACAAAAAAAAAATATTCTTTCAGTCAGTAGCACAGTTTTAATTATTTAATTTATCTAGAAGACACACCACAGCGGCTTATTAAAAAAATGGCCACCATTCCTCCTATACCTAATTTGTTGTACGAATCATCATTAGTGCCAATTCGGGAAGCCTGCTCATTAAAATTTGTTATCAAAAATCATGTTATACAAAATATTAAGATTGTTAATATTTTTACCAATGAATCTTAAATTCGAAAAATTTATTTCTTATAGAACTTTTACAGACATTTCTGAATTGTCAAGAAGTTGGTCAGGCTGAATAATAAAATACATTTCCTTTCTTTTTTAATGAATCATGCTTTTATTAAAATGAAATAAGAAAATTAAGATTGCCTATCAACATTGAACAGGAATACAAAGTTTCATGTCCATGCTATCAACCATTGAGGAGTTGTCGGGTGAGAAAGCGATCCTGGCTGCAGGTCATGTCTGTCATAAAAATATATTGTCACCTGAACCAATGGCATCTGCAAAGTTTCAGCTCAATCGATTATATATATGATGCAAAAAAGGTTTTGTAACAATATTCTGATTTAAAAGAGTGTCCATGGAGTTTCTTGCCTGTTCTTCTCTATAGAGATTAGAGCTTTGGAATGAGCAACTACAGTACTTTCACAGTTCTTATACCTTGTGACTTTTCAACAATTCAAAAGGGCCTGTAACTGTTGCCTACTTCAAATAAATGCTTTGATTTTGATTTAGACCATGAGTACTATAGTTAAATATTTTCTAATTTAATTATACATGGTCTCAAATTTTATGTTTATATTTTCTTACTTTTAGTCTAATTTTTATCATTACTTTAGTTCTTTTTAGTCTGTAAATATATGTATATATAAAGTTGTAGATACAAAGGTTGTCTCGAAAAGATTGATCTTTTAGCGATAAGATCGCCCATTTAGTAAATTGTCTGCTTTTTATACCAACAATTTTATGTTAAATCAAAAATCAATCAAAATCAAAATATTTTAATTCACATGGGCCTAGAGCCCACTTATAAAACGTTGACAAAAAGGTGCGTGGTTCGGGTTGATCATTTCCTATGGAGAAGAACCAGCAAGAAACTCCATGATTTCTCATTTCAAATCATTTGGTTTTACAATATTATCATGTTACAACATTTTTTTGGGGGACAGCGTAGGCCCGACAATAAGTCGTTGCTTATTACACAAAAGATGTAGAACAAGATAAAAAGTTAACAAGCCGCTGGGCATCTACAAAGACTGCAATGTTCACACATTCACAAACAATCGTAAAAAATGTAGCCAATACTTGTTGCTAGTTTCACCAACAAAAATTCTTATCATTACATCCTGCTACGATTAATCATAGAGTAAGTTTTGTTGGAGATTCTACAATTCCATCCTGGAAGGGAAAACATTGCACAAACACTGACCACATTTTCAGTACATCATTCCGATCCTTACATATAAATTTTTCATTAAAAAAACAAATCTAAACATTTTGACTGTGAAGCTGTAGGTACTGCAAATTTGTAAAAAAAAAAATCCACTGAAAATTTCAAGAAACTTCTATGTACAGAACAGAATCTGAATAATAAAAATTGTTTAATGGACTCAGTAAAAATATAGCCTAATAAAATTTCGTCTATAAAAGAAAATGGCTGCAAGAAACTAAATGGATGCCTGACTTCAAATCTTGGTTGAGATCCTGTATCTTAGAAATCAGTTTACTTCCATGGACAAAATTAAATAGAGAAGTTTGGTTATTATAAAGAAATAATGTGACAATTCCAACACTGGTAGTAATTAGACTATAAAATGTAGATATTACACAGTAGAATGTTGTTAAGTACCAGGTAAAACGGGGTGAATCGCGACAAAACTTATAAAGGGCTTTTTAATATTGAATTAATATTTTATGTTGCCAACAGGGTCTCTAAATAATAAAGTATAAATAACATAGAGTACTTTTTGGTAACATATATCAATTCAACGTTAAAATCCCTATCATACGTGGAAATCATTTGTACAGTACAAACGATTCCCACGTATATCGGACGTTGATGTCCCTTCTACCCTGTAAAATAAAATTGGAAAGCCAGCTCAATTTTTAATTCATCCCAATATTGTTTCAGAGACAATTCAAAATGTATAAAAGAAGAAAAAGAAAAGGACAGGGACAAGAAGGAGAATCCGGTATCATTGCTGCCGCCGCAGGTACAAGCCCTGATGTCCACCATACCCTCGCCGGAGGAGTCACCTAACTACTTGGTCTACAAGAAGGTACATCTACAACATTAGTTTTGGTATATGTTTTTTCACGGGTGACAACTGACAACCAGCGCTGTGTTGTGGGCACAGCATCATGCTGAGTGGTAACCAGCTTGTCGCAGTCACAACGTGCAAGCTGTTAACTTTTTTCTTTTTTTGTTCCGTCCTGTTGAATTTATACTTTAATTTGTGTTTTATTGTTATTTTTTTTGTAATTTTGTATGATGCACGTCATGTGCCTGCGGCAAATAAATATTTTTTCTTTCTTTTTGTGCGAAACCTGAAACACGTGTCTAGTATTTTTATGTAAAGAATCTATGTACAAAATTTCAAAACTGTATCATGAAAAATCACAAAGTTATAAGCTTGTTCTGTTACCTGGTTGTCCGCACAAAAACGTGGTAACCACGCGGCGTGCCAGCGTGCGCGCCTCCAGCGTCGTCTTGAGCTCATTGATAATAATAATTTGGCAGTATGTACCTAAATGATTGCGATAGGTACTTAGTGTTGCTTGGTGTCCAACTTGTAGCCTTTTAAAATATTTTTGGGAAAAAATATTAAAATTCTTGGAATCGATTCAGTTACTTATTCTGAACGAACTATATTCTGGTTTCGCATATACTAAAAATAATGTTGTATACTTAATATTATAAAGCTGAAGAGTTTGTTTGTTTGGTTGAACGCGCTAATCTCAGGAACTACTGGTTCGATTTGTAAAATTCTTTTAGTGTTGGATAGCCCATTTATCGAGGAAGGCTATAGGCTAAATTTCACGCGGACGAGCTAGTATGTAACCTTTTGACCGCCATACTCACATACAGGGTTTAAACAGACCCTTCACATAACCGTCAACCAAGCATTCTGTACATCAAACTAAGTAACTTCACGCAAAAATTATTGCTGGGAAACGATTTTTTTTTTGGGGTCATAAAAATCATGTTTTACGGTAGGACTCGATGGAAAGCATTCAAAACATTGTGCTGATGGATGGATTAAATAGTAAGGGGGTCGTGGAGGTGTGTAAACTAAAAATCTTACATTTAAAAAAAAAACTTGTGAAAAAGTTGGAACTTTGACCCTCAATATCTCCGTAACTAGAAGGTTTCCAGGTACGGTTTAGAACAAAAAAAAGAGTAATAAAAACTATAACATATTAACATCCTAAAACTTAAAAAAAATATTTTATTAGGATATAAAATATTTTCCTGGATACCTCAATATTCCCATTACTCACATTAATGCAATACAATAATGCCTCACGCTGTTATATCTACATATCTCAGGCTTTAAAATAAGGTATAATTCTCGTTAATGTTCGCCGTGGGTATTTCCCTATTTAGGTCCCAATGTCCTTTGATCATGCGACAAAGTTACGAGTAAAGTTCTCGTGATGAGCTCACGAGGTCATGACTAAGACTTCCATTCAAATTTGAAATTAGTCAGTAAAGCCACAAATTAAAGCGTGGTTAAAACCACAATGATTACTCCATACTAATATTATAATGAGGAAAAAATTTTATGACTGCCTCATTGGTCTAGTGGTCGCAAGCACGACTGCTGAGCTTGATGTCCTGGGTTTGATTCCTGGGTCGGGCAAAGTGTTATTGGGATTTTTCCATCAGGAATTTCTCAGTAGGAGCCACGGTGTCTGGATTTGGGCCCGGTAGATTGCAATATGCTCGTCCCCTTATGGGACTTAAATATAACTGGCAAAATGTCGGTGTACTATTAGATACACTTCTGTCTAACCCTTCGGGGATTACAGGCGTGATGTTATGTTATGTAAAATGTGTTTGTAAGTTTGTATGTAGGGGGTAATATCCGGATCTTCTGATCCGATTCCGAAAAGTCTTTCATTAATGTAAAGCTACATGATCCTCGAGTGTCGCAAACTATATTTAAAGGGTTTCCGTGGGATAATGCCCGACAAAACGCAAGCGAAGCCACAGGCAAATAATAATTAATAAGTTTCACGTGTTAAAAACTGGGATAAATTAATCAGTGGTTATTTGATTTCAAAGTTACTAATGATTACTGTGAAAACAATGACGTTGAGGAAAAACTTTTTTGAAAAAATGGCTTGATTCCGCTTGTTTTTTATTTTTCCCTTTTTAGTTATATAATAATAATATAATTTATTTGCTCAGACAACAATGATCCACGGGTTAGTTACAAAAGCTTAAAAAACTATGTTAGTGTATTATATTACGCTCAAACAACAAACAAACATTACAACACAAATCATCGATGATGAATTATTCTTGCCTCACCAACACCTGCATGAAGTGGTTCATCATCGGTGAATCAAATTTGTCCATTAACATCTTCGGAATGCTATTAGGACTCGATCGCGATCTTTCTAATAGTGACGCCGTTTTCTTCCTCACCCTTGCGTAGAAGTCGTGAACACGCGCCTGAGCGAACATGTCAGAGGCACTACAGAAACGCGGTAGTCCTAAGAGCATTCTGAAACTGTTATTGTATTGGACCCTCAGGGCGTCCATTATTTTGCGCGTGTAGCTGGCCCACAGGCCACTTGTGTAGAAGGTCTGGCAGTGAGCCTTAAACAACGTTATTTTAACCGCCTTACTACAACACGCAAACCTGCGAACCAGCATATTGCCTCTCATAGCAAGAGCCCTGCGCTCACGTTCGATATCTTCATGATCTTTAAAGTCCTCCGTAACACAGTGCCCTAAGTACTTGGCTTGCTTCACCCGCTGTAGGGGCTGGCCATTGATATCCCACACAAATTGTTGTCATATATAAATGTTATAAACTGCTCAATTAAACATGGGACCAACAATTTATCTGGGACCCGGCCTAGTAATCACGGAAAAATCAGTGTAGGTATATAATTTAAAAAAAAGATGACGGCAGAATACTTAACCTCCTCTTTTTTAGAAGTCGGTTAAAAGGGGAAAAGTTACTATAATACAGTAATATGTTATCCTTATCCAACATAGTTGAGAAAAGGCTAGGCAGATGATGATGGTATTATTTTATATTATAAACTAGCGAGCTGCCCCTGCGTCGTACACCCGTGTAATCATCAAGATATAAATCACCCATCCACGGACCAACCTAGGCAAGCCCTGCTAAACCATGAAGATCGACCCGGTTTTGGCATTGCTGTTACATAAACATAACATCACGCCTGTAATCCCCGAAGGGTTAGGCAGAGATATACCTAAAGCACACCCTCATTTCGCCAGTTATATTTAAGTCCCATATAATAGGGGGCGAGCCTATTGTTTCAATCGGGCAGAAATCCAGGCTGCTACTGAGAAATTCCTAATGGAAAAACCCAATAACACATTGCCCGACCCGGGAATCGAACCCAGGACCTCAACCTCAGCAGTCGTGCTTGCGACTACTAGACTAATGACGCAGGCATTGATGTTACTTAGAACTTTACTATTCAATGTGACATTCTCATTAACAATGCAACAACGCACGCAATAAAATGCGCGGCGGATGAAGCTACTAATTGGAATGTTCCATTTCCGATGCAAAATAACTATGACAATAGTGTGTCTATTTCCTTGATGGCTATGCCCTGTTTTTGCCCGTGCAATACACTATTTATACAAGGTGTAAACGGACCCTTCACGAAGCCGTCAACCAAGCATTCTGTACATCAAACCATGGTATAATAATATACTTCGCCTGGCCCCGTAGCATGACCACCGTAGACAAGGATTTCCTTGACGAAAGAATCGACAAAATGACAGATTGTGTCGACACAATGACAGATTTCTTTGCACTATCTGTCATTTTGTCGATTCATCCGTCAAAGAAATCCTTGTCTACGGTGGTCATGCTACGGGGGCTGGTATTCTCTTCCCGTGACAGCTGGGTCACGTGATTGGCCAAAGAATACGTCATCAGTTGCGATGACACAATGACAGATTTCTTTGCACTATCTGTCATTTTGTCGATTCTTCCGTCAAAGAAATCCTTGTCTACGGTGGTCATGCTACGGGGGCTGGTATTCTCTTCCCGTGACAGCTGGGTCACGTGATTGGCCAAAGAATACGTCATCAGTTGCGATGCTGTCGATGTGTTGCCACGGTGTGTGATTGGATTACCCGAGCAAAATGCATTTTTTAATTTAACAAAGGAATTATGAATTAATAATTCAATATTTAAATTAATTTAAAACTAAAAAGAAGAATCACACGCGTTACTAAATAGTTAAGCTAGTTAGTAATTTATTTTATTTTCCTTCACTAAATGAGAGAGTCCCTAAATTTACTGAAAATGATAATCAATGGTAACACTTATCGTGACGTAGTCATGGACCATCGTGGGAAGAGAATACCAGTCGAAGTATATTATTATGACATGCATCAAAATAGGTAAATCTACGCATTGTTTTTTTCTGGAAAACGACTTGGGATGAATAATCACGTTTTACGGTAGGACTCATTCTAACGCACTCAAAACATTGTGTTGATGAAGGCAGGTACTTTTAAATCCATTAGACAACTTACGACCAGCCTCGGATTCGCACGGGCGCAATTTAGATGAAGAAAATGACAACTCCGCTAAACAAAAATAAAATAAAAAAAACAATTCTATCATACAAACTTTGTCCTGATAATTACGAATACAACAAAAAAAACCGGCCAAGTGCGACTTGGACTCGTGCATATGGACTTTCGTACCATTGCTGTAGGGAAGCCCCCTGAGGTGATGACGATTCCGTGCAGTACTTGTAGCTTGCTAAATATTGATGTACTGGACACCTCTGTCTATACCGGCTAAGTCAAGCAAATTAGTTAGATATACAGGGTGTAAACGGACCCTACACGTAGCCGTCAACCAAGCATTCTGTACACACGGCGGCACATGAAGCTGTACATTTCCAGTATAACTTGGCCTCGCTTTAAGTAGATTTTCTATACAATGAGAGATCCGCATAAACTGGTTTTGTATAGCTTGATTGGCCGTCGTGCATACATCAAACTAAGCAACCCTACGCAAAAATGATTGCTGGGAAACGACTTTTTTTGGGGTGAACAATCACGTTTTACGGTAGGACTCAATGTAACGCACTCAAAACATTGTACTGATGGATGCATTGAATAGTACGGATGTCGTGGAGGTATAAAGTAAAGTTATAACATTAAAAACTTCTGAAAAAGTTGGAACTTTGACCTCCAATATCTCCGCAACTAGAAGGTTTCCAGCAAAGATGTTATGGATATGATATTTCGGATCTGGATACGGATTTGGATATAGGAATAAAATTATATCGGTTTCGGATACGGTTTCGGATATGTAATTATTTAGGATTATCCGTTAGTTTCGGTTACGGATATTAGATTGAAGTAAAATATAAACACAAATAGTATGTAATGATTTGGCTTTATTTTTAGGTTTTATGTCTAGGTTATCATTTGGTATTATAAATCTTTCATATATGTAAGTAACTATCCGAAACTTGTGAAACGGATACGGTTACGGATATATTTTTATTTCGGATATCCTATAGTTTCGGTTATGGTTACGGAGCTCCATAACATCCCTGGTTGCCAGGTATGGTTTAGAACGGCGAGTTATGGGAGCTCGCCGTCCGGCCGTCTTATGACGACAGGCCGTGTCGACGGCGCGTTCGTGTTCCACGCGCGCCTCAAAGAGATGTCAGCAACCGCGTAGGGGTCCGCATGGGCCGATGCCTGCCAGGGCTGCGGGACTGTTCGAAAGAGATACCGCAACCCTGGAACACAAAGGGCAAAGAAGGAACATGGATGGGTTTTAGTCAGTACAAGTCTGACACTCCCTTCCGCTCCGCCCAGAGCGGGGGGGGGGGGGGGGGTCATTTGATGATATCAGACACTAAAAAAAAAGGTATGGTCTAGAACTCTAGAACAAAAAAAATAAAGCAATGACGGGGAGAACAAGTGCCTTTCGGTTTCGTGCGAGGTGTCCTAGTTTTATATACTACTTGTTTATACAATTTATAATATCAATAATTCAACATACTATTGTCTCAATAATGTGTGGCATATCTCTTCTTCTGTTTTAAAAACAAAATAGCATCAGTGTGGCCCAGCCTCTCGCGTTTGAAGGTTAGATTATTTGTTACTTTTAAATATTTGCAGAACAAAGGCCACTCGGGCCAATGATAAAATGGATATAATATACAACATTAGTCTTAGTATATGCGAAACCTGATACACGAGTCTAGTATTTTTATGTAAAGCATCTATGTACAAAATTTCAAAACTGTATCATGAAAAATCACAAAGTTATAAGCTTGTTCTATTACCTAGTAGTCCGCACAAAATCGTAGTCACCACGCAGCGCGCGCCTCCAGCGTCGTCTTGAGCTCATTGATAATAATAATTTGGCAGAAGGTACCTAAATTATTGCGATAGGTACTTAAAGTCGCTCGGTGTCTCAACTTTTAACTTTTTTTAAATAATTTTGGGAAAAAATATAACATGGTTTAAAAATTATTGGAATCGATTCAGTTGTTCATGTTGTATACATTTTTTTTACTAAATTATTTGTTATAGATTAGAAGTTTAACATACCAAATGGAATTTGGCTTTGCTTTATTTCACTGACATTATTTTAAAGCAATATAATGGATGTAAAAGTACCCGAAACCGAAAGACTCTTGTTCTCCCCGTTTGGGAACCTTCTAGTTCTGGAGATATTTCAGTTCTAACTTTTTAACAAGTTTTTTTGCTATCACTTTAAATACATCCACGACCTCCGTACTATTCAATGCATCTATCAGCACAATGTTTCGAGTGCGTTACATTGAGTCCTACCGTAAAACGTGATTTTGCATACGAAAAAAGTCAGTCGTTTCCCAGCAATAATTTTTGCGTAGAGTTACTTAGTTTGATGTACAGAATGCTTGGTATGTTTTCAGACTTTTTTTTAATAAACTAAACGTTTTGCAAATGGGTCGTTTTGCGTCAAAACCGTTTAAGGGAGCTCGCGCACTGCCACGACCACAACTTGTCGCAAGACCGGCCGCCATCTGGAACAACAACTGGTTCAAACAAATAAAAATGGATTTCTACACTCAGAAAATAGGTCCCCCGACCCTTGCTTGAGCCAGCCCGTGATGCTGAGCCAGTAGTTTTAAATCAGCCCCTAAATAATCTCACTCATATCCAGCCTGTCCCTTTGCTGTCCTCACCAGCGACGCCCTAAGCCAAGGCTCGTACCCCACAGGGGGTGCCCTTAGAGCGCTGTCGTTTAGTCTATAAGTTTTTTGCCCCTGGTTGGAGGCCTTACACACAAGGCACTCACAGGATAGTCCGGTTAAGCAGAAGCCACCTTCATAAGTTGCCTGACATGTCGCAGAAAATAAGCCTCAAAAGTGTGGTCCCCAACTCCCAAGACACTGAAAGCTGTATGGTTGACGAAGAACATTTCAAGAAGTGGTAACGTTGCTGGTTACAGATGGAGGCTATCATTGAGAAGATGCAAGATGAGAACACCGGTGTACCAGTCAGGACTGTCAAGAGCTTCATGACTAAGATACCTTCGGTAAGCACCTTTTATTTTATTCTGTCGAATAGGCAGTCGGTCCATGTGAAATGCTGGTATTTAGCTGCATCTGGTTGGACTGGAAGCCGACCTCGACATAGTTGGGAAATGGTAAGGCAGACGATGGTAGACTTAAACACTGAAGAGACCAGCGCGCGTAGCATGACTACCGTAGAAACGGGTTTTGTCGACGGAAGAATCGACAAAACGACAGATCTTTTGTTGATCTGTCATTTTAACAAAAAAACAATATTGTATGTGTTATGTTATTTAACATAGTTATATAAGATTTAGGACCACGCTAACGCATTAGGAATTTCCTGTAAGGTTAGTAGTGTTTGTGACAAATAAATAAATTTTCTCGATTCTTCCGTCGACAAAACCCGTTTCTACGGTGGTCATGCTACGCGAGCAGATACAGGGTGGAAGGGACACCGTAAATTACCGTTTTATTTTGTACGCTTATTTTAGTCCCCAAACACATGAATTTCAGCCGTTTGTGTATGTGAGTTTAAATGTTTGTAAACTCACCCACGATACAGGAGAAATTCCTAATGTGGGGCTGTAATTATAGCTCTCTAGCTGTATTCTATCACGCACGCGCAGACAGGTTGGTGGATCTCTTCGTTTTTTTTGTTCTGAGACACGCTGGTTTCGACAATGTTTTCCTTCACCGTTTTAAGAGCACAATGACTCGCATCCAGCGGTGACCGGTCGGTCAATGTCACTTGGCACTGGTGGCACTTTTAGGCCTATGTCCAGCAGTGGACGTGGTTCAGCTGAAATGATGATGATGATGATTTTTGATCCCTTCAAAATTAGCCATGTGTGTCCCGATGCAACTCTCCCTTAGTTAGTAGGGCGTGCACTTCGCTGCCCGTCGGCTTCGCTCGAACTGGGATATCGACGGTTGGAATATAAAATGTCGTTAGGGATATTGACTGTGCTGTTATTTTCTCAACTTTCGGCTAAGAGCCGAACGTTGCTCATCGTAGATGTTATGTTGTAGTCTTTCTGAGCAGCGGTGGCCCAGTGGTGTCGGCCCTGACTTACGAGCAGTAAGTCGTGAGTTCGAACCAAGGCAGGTGCATTACTTTGTGTAATTTATATCATCACTGATCCTCTCAAAAACGTTGAAGTAAAACATCGTGTGGAAACCGGCATGTCCTAGAACCAAAAATTCGAAGACATGTGACATCTACCAACCCGCAGTGGCCCGCGTGGTGGAGTACAGCCCTGAGCCCACTCCCATATAGAGGAGGCATGTGTCCCAGCATTGGGGAACATTTTAAGCTGATGTTTTAGACCAATGTTATTATTTTTTTTACAGGTATTTACCGGCACAGACCTCATAGCCTGGATAAACCGCCACATAAAAATGGACGAGCCCTGGGAGCCCGTGCATATGGCGCATCTGTTAGCAGCGCACGGGTACCTGTTCCCCATAGACGACCACAAGCTCACTGTCGCCAACGACAACACTTACTACCGGTAAGTGTTAATAGGTCTTTAACTAGCTGAAATTGCCTTTTTGTCTCACATTTTGTTCTGTTTGTAACTTTGACGTATAGTTATATTTTTTCCTAATTCCATTTTTATTTGAATTTCCTTTATTTATATTTTCTACAAATATTATAAGGTTTCTCGTATTTGGACTATTTGTATGTATTATAATATATATAACTAACTTAAAAATAAACTTAAAAAATGGCGTCAAAAAACTCCTCCTCAACGTAGTCAACTGGTAATGTACCCAAAAGACTGGCGGCGTTGCCACGTTGAATGGCAACGCTAAGCCTTTGGCCAAGGTAAAAGCCAGAAATATACAAATTATTTACATTTTTAAATATTCCTTAAGAAACAATATAAAAAACATTTAAAAATATAAAAAATTGTAGCCCACTGGTATTGGGAACAGGGTCCAAGCTACTGACGGTTAGGGCTCAAGAGAGAGGAACCTCCTAACAATACGAGCCGTGTCCAGGAGTATCGCTTTCTGAATCAAGCCCTTGATCCAGCTGCCTAACGAGAGCCTCCTCAGGTATTGGTCGAGGCTCTTGGCAATTAAGCCATGGGCTGAGACGACTATCGGCACAATGATCGCTGAGTCCACATGCCACATGTCGACAACCTCGCGAGCCAAGTCAAGATACTTGATTTTCTTATCTTTCTAGGCTTTTTTTTATTTTGGAATAATTGTATAATGACGTACCTTTTAGAGTTTAAAAACCGTACTAGTAGTTGCATATTACCTCATAGGGTATTGTGTCAAAACACCTGTTTCAATGTGCCGTCGGTTTCACTACTTCAAGTAGGTATATTTTGCCTGCCAGGGCTGCGGGACTGTTCGAAAGAGATACCGCGGCCCTGGAACACAAAGGGCAAAGAAGGAACATGGATGGGTTTTAGTCAGTACAAGTCTGACACTCCCTTCCACTCCGCCCAGAGTGGGGGGGGGGGGTCATTTGATGATTTCCCATCCTAAAAAGAAAAAAAAGTAGGTATATTTTTGTCATAGACTATGTGAGAATGAAAAATTTGAGAATTTAAAATACGCAGTGCAGCGCAGCTTTTTTCACTCTAACTATAGTTTGCAATTGCATCATAATCGGTTCAGACGTTTCCAAGAAAAATTAAAAAAATGATAGTATGGAAATTTCACTTTTCACGAAATCGTCCATACAAATCGGCAATTTCATACTTTAACCCCTAATATAATATCACATAGGAGGAACTGACCTAAACTGAGACAGGTTGACTGCCTCGATGGATGGACTGTGTGAAGGATGATATGGCACGAAAGGAGGTGACTGCTGAGATGACGAGTAATAGAGAAGTATGGAAGAAGAAGACATGCTGCGCCGACCACAAATGAATTGGGATAAGGGCAGGAGACTCATGATGATTAGTGGTGGTAGAGGTCTTACCTCATGCTCAGCAGTCGCGTCCTGGGTTCGTTTCCCGAGTCGGGCAAAGTGTTATTTGGTTTTTCCATCAGGAATTTCTCAGTAGCAGCCACGGAGTCTGGATTTGTGCCCGGTTGATGGCAATAGGCTCGTCCCCTATTACATGGGATTTATACATAACTGGCGAAATGTGGGTGTGCTATTAGATACATTTTAGCCTAACCATAGAGCGTTAACGACTTACGGCATTTCGTACAAACTTACAAGTCCTTTTTTTCCGAAATGACTGAACCGATTTTAATGAAACTCTATACGCATAAGCAGGATACATAAGTCTAAAAACATGACAGAGAAATGAAAGAAACAATATTTATTTGTCGCAGGGACATGACGTGCATACAAAATGATATAAATAAACAATAAACATACACACAACAAATATTGTAAATACAACAGGACGGAACAAAAACAGTAAACAGCTTGCTCGTCGTGACTACGACAAGCAGGTTACGTGGTAGGTACAGTGAGTGGAGTCAGCAACTCTGTATAATGCTGTGCTATGGGGGTCCCACAGCACAGCGCTGGTTTTCAGCAGCAATTCGGAGAGAAGAGACTAATTGATAATAAAATAGGGGGAATAGAGGCAAATTGGACAATATTTAGGAATGAAAACAAAGTAATTGGTTGATAAATAGGCTGAAAAAAAGAAAACCACAGATATAGATAGACCTAGATAACGCGAGAGCAACTACTTCGCGTGCCATATTATTATGTAGCTTACGTACAAAAATCGTAAGTGGCCAATTTCGAACTCAGTCTGCATCGGAGCATAGCGCTAGTCGGACGTCAGTGGGCGTCATGGCGGGGGGTAGGACGAGGGGGGCGCCGTCCGCGGCGGCGTCTTTGAATCGATTTGATTTTCCCATCACTAAATAGTGCTTGTGACGTCATAATAGGTAGTCAAAAAATGGCACGCTTGGTTTTCATACAGATCGTGATACTTGCGTTATCTAGGTCTATCTATATCTGTGGAGAAAACAGTTCTCGAAAAAGCGAAATAGGTTGTAAAACTAAAAAAATGGGGCGCAAAAGAGAGTGATAGAGTATGTTAACAAACTTGTCGCTGTCAAGGACGACAACATGCTCTATAGGTGAGAGTAGTGCACATGATATCGCTGTCTCATTCACACACCAACCGGCTCAGAGCTAACAGCGTGGATGTACCGCCACCTGAACCTAGATGAGGTCTAATGGCACGTTTACACGCTTGTCGAGGCTTGCCAAACGTCCACAAACACAAGCGTGTGAACGGGGTGTTGGGCTTGGCTTGCGTGAGCTTGAGTGAACTTGTCGCCGATCCAGACTAGGGTCGGTTTTTGAACACAGATCAAAGGAAGCTTGCGGCAAGCGCTTGCGACATATTTACACGTTGGCAAGTGAAGTTGCGTTCACAAGCTCGCACCGAACGGACGATTTTAATTTTACGCTACGATCATGAGTAGTAATTGGTCTGACGCCGAGATTATGGCCTTTCTCGAGGCCTATCAAAGTATACCGTGCATTTGGATTCCGAAGAACGGTAACCATAAAGACAAAAAGAAAGTTGCAGATGCTTGATCTCAACTTAGTAGTATATTATACAGACGTTTCTATGGATTTTTAACATCCACCATCTTCTCTGCCGAACTTTTCGCTTCCTTTGTTTTTGTTTATATTTTGAATAAAATATGTCAAACCAAAAAATAAAGCCGACACAACTTCAACGTCTACGTCTGCCATACTTGCCTGTCCGGAACATACTAACGCACTCGCAAGCGTGTAAATGGCATTCAAGCATTTGTAAAGGCTTGGAGCTTGTGGAGCTTCGCCAAGCCTCGGCAAGCGTATAAACGTGCCATAAAGTCCGGTCGCGGAGCAGGAAGAGATTCGTACAATGACCTCTTTGCCTACTGACAGTGGTCACAAACATTTTTGTATTAAGTAGGTTAGTACGGTTTATATGAAATATTTGAAGGATGAAAAAAAACTATTTAATATATTATTTATTTATTTATTTTATTTTATTTAACAGTTTATGTACACAATAAATACAGAAAAGAAGAAAGGAACAGAAAATAGTACAAAGGTGATGCTTATTTCTAAAGAAATTTCTTCCAGCATACCTGCGAAAGGAGATACTAAAAAAAGAGATGTAGACATAGTGTGTAAAAGAAGAAGAGAAAATGGAATACATAGAACATAAAGCAGAACTATTTAAACATAATAATACATATAAGAATATACTAACATACTTATAAATACAAAGACAAAACATAACAATACTGTAAATACAATAAATAAACTAATAATAAATACTTATGCAACTATGACGAAATGGAAAGATAATGTTCTTTCACTCCTCTTTTAAAAACTGCAAGAGTTTGGCAGTCCCTAATGTCATTTATTTTGTTTTTAGTATAGAAATCGAGTTACAATTTAGTAATTTAGTAGAAATAAAAAAAAAAAAAATTCAAAAATCAGAATTCGATTGCTCTGTATCGGAGTTACTACAAAGTGGAATACCTACTCGGTCAAAATGTATGGAACAGCTGATTTTTTTTTTAATAACCGATGAAAAATTTCTATGTGGCCGCTCAGAATGATGTACTGAATACGTGGTAACCGTTTTAGCGTCGGTGTCCCTTCCACCACGTAAAGGTAGACACTTCTACCTGTGACGTAACAAAAAGTAGGAAGCAAATGAGAAAACAGGGAACTAAAGAGACAATTTGGGTAAGAACTAGAGAGAAAACAGAGAAATAGAGTCATCATTTCAGCCGAAAGACGTCCACTGCTGGACTTAGGCCTCCCCCAAGGGGGGTTTTGCCATAATCGCCACGCTTGGCAGGCGGGTTGGCGATCGCAGTATGTTTGTTATAAAAAATCACAGAGAACGCTGCTGCCCATTCTCTGGTAAGTCCCTTAGTCGCCTCTTACGACACCCACGAGAAGATATGGGATGGTGCTATTCTTTACGTCCGGACACCATACAGAACAAAGAGAAATAGAGAAAGAGAAATAGAGTGGAATAGAGAGAAATCGGATGCAGAATAGAAAAATTGGTGAGAAATATTGGTTAAAGAATAAATTGTGTTCGATATAGGATACAAAAGAGAGAAATAGAGTATAATAGAAACATAGGGTGAGTAGTGCACACGATATCGCTGTCCCGTTCGCACTCAGCTAGTAGTTGGCGGAACGGAATGGCTACTGGAACAGGACTACCTACGAAAAGAATCCTTACTTAAGTACGTCTCCTAAGTACCTACATATGCCAAATCACACACAACACACCCACACGCACACTCCCACACCCACATCCCCACACACTCACACGCACACTCCCACACCCACATCCCCACACACACTCACACACACGCACACACACGCAGGCAGTCACACACTTCACGTATAAAACATTTGCTATTACTTAAATTAGCTTTATATTCATAATCGCTCAGGTAGATCGACAGTCTACTATTATACTAATATAGCATCACTTTTTAAGCTGAATCACTGTCTCTCAAGATACAGGTTTCCTAGTTTGAGAGGCAGGGTTTTCCATATTGTGTACAGATTTCAGTTTTAGTTTATATTGCATTGTGTTACTACCAAAGCTCATTTAAACTGTGTTTATATAAAACATGTTAAATCTGTATTTTTGTGAAATAAAGTTATTTATTTATTATTTTTTAATTGAGTAGTAGTTTTCCTATCGATATCTTAAATCCTAATTTTCTTGTTACAGATTCCAGACACCTTATTTTTGGCCATCTAACCAATGGGAACCGGAGAACACTGACTATGGTAAGTATCTTTACAATTAGCAGCAGTCTGTACAATAAAAACATAGAAACGGTGTAAATATAGAAACCTTTGTGCAAACTATAACACAAGCCGTTTGGGGTTGAAACTCTGGGGCCGTGGGGTCCGAGCGCTCATAGCCTGTTTAAGAAAATTTCGAAACGCCTAGTTGACGCTTCCCGTGACCCAAGGGCTGGCTTTTACCTTGGCCAGAGGCTAAGTGTTGCCATACAACGTGGCAACGCCGCTAGTCTCTTGGGCACATTACCAGCTGACAGCGTTGAGGAGGATTTTTTCGATGCCCTTTTATAGTTTGTTGTTAGTTTAATAATAGTTTTTAATTAATAATGTATATTGTCTGGACAATTAGAAATATCTAAAAGTGAATTCAACAGGATTTCGATACAGCCACATTGGTACAGTCCACGTCAACAACAATCTACATACAGGTCAGGAAAACTCGACCTAGTCCTTGAAAGGGGTTTTACTAGAGGTGCAACAAATTAAATCCACTTAACTAGGGGTTAAAACTGGCTAAACAAATAGTAAAAAAAAAACATTTCATTTATAAACACTGTTTTAAGCTTTCACGATTTACACTGAACTTATACTGTCACTTACGGGATAATAAAAGAGGGGGGGAGGGCTTAAACTAATGAACGATCACGGAAGATATCCACTGAAAGCTGAAAAATGGAGTGATCACTTAAAAAAATCTTAATCTCAGAAATAAAAGGTTTAGTAGCATTTTTAAAAAATTTGAGTAAATTATTGGAAAAAAAACTATCTAAAAACCATACCTATAGTTCCCAGAACATTCCCAGGTATGGTGTCAGAACAAAGAAATGATCACAATGACGGGACGGGGAGAACAAGTGCATTTCGACTTCGTTAAGGGTACTTTTACACCCTTTTTTAATAAAGGTTCTCTTATATAAAAGTTTTATTCGCAAAAAATACTCGTGATTGTTTCATGATCCTATCCCCCATCGTGATTGATCGTGATTTTTTTGACCCCCCTCCTCCTTATCCAACCTTTTTTGATTAAAGAACGACCCCTAATTTAAATTAACAATCACAAATAATTTTTTTAAATTGGTTTCAGCGGTATACCTGTGCAAGCGCACAATGCAGAACAAGGCACGTTTGGAGCTAGCTGACTACGAAGCCGAATCTCTTGCGCGACTACAGAAGATGTTCAGCCGGAAGTGGGAGTTCATATTCATGCAGGCCGAGGCTCAGAGCAAGGTATGGAAACTAGGCAGAGCTGTACCTAATAAAAAATAAAAAAATAAAAAATAAAATTAAACCGTATAAACAATTGTTGGTTGGCCAGAAATAATAAATTTTTTTGTTAGCCTGTTTGAGTGTCCCACTGCTGGGCAAAGGCTTCCCCTTTCTCCTTCCAAACCTCTCTGTCCTGTGCGATATCAGGCCATGGTCGCCCCGCAAACGAGATCATACAACGAGATCAATAATAAATAAATAATAATAATAATAGTATGTACACCTACATTTCGCTAGTTATATGTAAGTCCTATGTAATAGGAGACGCGCCTATTGCCATCAACCGGGCACAAATCCAGACTCCGCGGCTACTACTGAGAAATTCCTGATGGAAAAACGCAAACACTGCCCGACCCGGTAATATACAGTCGATAAAAGTGGCTCGAAAGTCTGACAACCAGACTTACTAAAGGGTATCGTATTACCCAGTACTAACTGGGTTATGGAGGTCAGATAGGCAGACGCTGTAAGGAAATACTGGCAGCTATTCAGCTGCATCCGGTTAGACTGGAAGCCGACCCCAACATAGTTAGTAAAAGGCAGGCAGATGATGATGTAATAGGGAAGGAGCCTGTTACCCTCAACCGGGCAAAATTCCAAGTTCCAATGAACTAAGAGGGTTGTATTCAAGATTTTAATGATTATTATTTTGTAAATACATGCCTATTATGGTCGCGAATCGTATTTTGCTTAACATACAACCTGACACTGACCTGTAAATTGAAATAATGAATTTCGCGAGCTACCCTGGCGCTTCCGCCTCAAACTAAAAGAATTTATTTCAATTAGACCATTACAGGCACTTTTGAATGTAAGAAAAACAAAAAAAGCGAAGCTACAGTCACAGACACAAGGCATAATAACTGTGAAAGTACTGTAGTTGCCACCTGTTACGTCAAACAACGCCATCTAGTGAGTTTTATCACGCAATCGATAAAACGATTGCGAGCGAGAACTTCCAAAAGCGTCCGCCCGCAGCGCCAGTGAATAAAAAACAGAGGACCGTGCGTACGTGACCAAAATATCTCGTAAAAATTGTAACAACGAGCATTAAACCTTTTAATTGGAATTTTCGAGTATTGAAGAAGCCCTGCCTGCCCCCTCTGCTCCCATAGCATGACCACCGTAGAAAAAGATTTCTTTGACGGAAGAATCGGCAAAATGACAGATTGTGTCGACACAATGACAGATTTCTTTGCACTATCTGTCATTTTGCCGGTTCTTACGTCAAAGAAATCCGTGTCTACGGTGGTCATGCTACGGGGGCTGTCTTCACTGCCAAAACACCACCTTAACACAAACAAGCATTAATTGCCACAAGCAATATTTTAAACAAAGAAGTTTACAAAGAATTCGAAGATTTATTAGTCTTATGTTTTTTCCAGGTTGACAAGAAACGCGATAAATTGGAGAGGAAAGTTCTGGATAGTCAGGAGCGAGCGTTCTGGGATGTTCACCGACCCATGGTAAGTACGAAATGATGGCTTATTGTTTACATACTGAAATAATTTATACTCCACTGAAAGGCAGGATTATTAACCTCTGGGTTACATTCAAACCGTAGACCCAAAATATCACTGACAGTCCCCGTGCAGAGCGTGCATGGAGGCGGAGGAAACGGTAGCGCATGTACTGCTCAAGTGCACCGGCGTCACCCAGACCCGCAAGGAGACTCTTGAACAACAAGATCCCTTGCGGATGTCCTGAGAAGACTGAGAAGATTGATCTGCTTCTGAAGGGAGGTGGGCTGGTTGGAGTAACGGCCACCATGACTCACGCACAATGTTCCACTTTAAGGACTAAGTGCGGAAACCAAAACCCTTTACATAGAACAGAATAAATAATAATCTTAAATATCTCCATTCCAGCCTAATTGCGTAAACACAACAGAGATCGACCCAAAGAAGTTATCTCGCATCAACGCGTTGAAAGCTAAGAGGCTGCGTCAATGCCAGGAGCTGATACTACAACACAATCTGAAGGTAAGCCTTCCATAACATCACGCTTGTACTCTGAGGGGGAAGACAGAGGTGTGTAGTATACCAAAACTCCAAACACCACACGGGTCTATCTTCAAAGTTATGCAGTGCTTACCTAGGTCGTCCCGTGGATGCGTGACCATCCGTTACATACCGAGTTTCCTCCGTGCCTCGGAAAGCACGTTAAGCCGTTGGTCCCGGCTGTCATTTGCAGATATTTAACAGTCGTTACAGGTAGTCAGTGGCTCGAAAGTCTGACAAAACCAGTCTTACCAAGGGGTGTCGTATTACTTAGTACTAACTGGGTTTTGGAGGTCAGATAGGCAGTCGGTCCATGTAAAATACTGGTATTGAGCTGCATCCGGTTAGACTGGAAGCCTTCACTTCCTTTTTTTATTTAATTGATTATAATTGTTAATTTTTGTTTCAAATGTTATGCTAAAAATTAATGATTTTGAATTGAATTGAATTATTTATTTATTTATTTGGATCTGCAACAAAAGATACAGTTATACAAAGGTTCTTTTTAGTGTGTTCCTTACAGGAGACCACAGCAGGCACATAAAATTATGTGTTAACACAGAAATAAATTAGAAAAAAAAAAGGAAAATAATATGAACTTATTTATCTTTTTCAGAATAACCCGATAGTGACGATCACAAATCCCCAGGAGAGTGAGGAAGAAATACAGAAGAAGAATGAGAATACTATCAAGGAGAACGGTAAGGGAAATCTTATACGGGGTGGAAGGGACATCAATGCACAAACGCATACCACATAATCACAATCAAAATCAATAATCATAATCATATCATAGATTTTTTTATGGGTCTTTAAAACAAAAAGCAGCCGTTCCATACAATTTGACCGTGTAGGTATTTCACTTTAGTACGAAAATGCTGTTTTTTTTTTTTTTATTATCTATGAAAAATTTCTATGAGCTTCTGGTTCGGAATATGTACTGAACATGTGGTAAAAGCTTGTGCGTCGATGGTATTATAAAGGGTGATTGGTAATTAGTGACTGATACTTAAACACGTGATTGTACTCATGATAACAAACAACTTTCCCAGAGAAACATTTTTTTTACTCATTCAATAGAATAGAATAGAATAGAATATATTTTATTGTAAAATATGAGTATACATCAAATAATATGTGCAAGGTCTTAAAAAATAACAGGTAGATCTACATGTTTTGCCATTTAAGGCGTACAAAACAACATATTTTTGGCTAAGAATAAACCAAAAAATTAAAAAAATTGAGTCTACACAGCAAACTATGATAATTAAAAAATAGAAAGTATTGATTTACAGATTTGGGGCTCAAATTGTGAAAATATCGTAATTACAGGAATCTATTTAATTAATTGCGGTCATTTAAAAAATCCGATATGGAATAATAGCAATGTTATCACAATAACACCACAGCGGTAAGAAATTCGCGCGCGCGCGCCTTTGACCTATCAGCTGTTAGCCGCTTGACGCTGTTCTGTTACTATCGTACCGTGCAACAGTGTACATGTGTAATCACTGGGCCGATTTACGTAATTTTTTAATATACCGACTGCCATAAAAAAAATGCTAAAAAGTAGAAAATAATTTTAATTTCGGAAGTCGGTGGCCGAAAATTCAATAATTCAAATAAAAATCACCGACTTCCCGAAGTAAAGTTATTTTCCACTTTTTGAGTGATTTTTTTTGGAAGTCGGTTGTTTTTTTTTTACAAGAAGGATTTTTACTTTTGAAAAGTTTCCCTCTAATTTGATACTATCCCTTTTACAAGAAAAAATTGTTCCCCAGGCGAGCCCTCCCAGGCCGACATCTCCGCGCCGTGCCTGCCCGGGCCGGCCAGCAAGGCGCCCAGCATGGAGCAGCAGATCGACAGCGCCAAGCGGCAGGTGTCCATGCTGCGCGCGCGCCTCGAGCGACGGAACGTGCGGCTCAGCAAAGTGCAGGACATGTGAGGAATCTTACAAATAAATAAAATTGAAGTGTCTATACAAAATTAGTTTTAGTATATGCGAAACCTGATACACGTGTCTAGTGTTTTTATATAAAAAATCTATGTACAAAATATCAAAACTGTATCATGAAAAATCACAAAGTTATAATCTTGTTCTGTTACCTGGTTGTCCGCAACAAAATCGTAGTCACCACGCAGCGCGCGCCTCCAGTGTCGTCTTGAGTTCATTGATAATAATAATTTGGCAGTAGGTACCTAAATTATTGCGATAGGTACTTAAAGTCGGTCGGTGTCCAACTTTTAACTTTTTTAAATATTTTTGGAAAAAAATATAACACGGTTTAAAAATTATTGGAATCGATTCAGTTACTTATTCTGAACCAACTATATTCAGGTTTCGCATATACTAAAAATAATGTTGTATAAGCTGTATATTGTAATTTGTGTGTATATCTTTTAATTTTGTGTGCAATAACAAATAAGACACATAAATATTTTTTTTAAAATTAACGCGGACGAAGGTCGCCGGCAACAGCTCATCTGAAATACATAACTCTTTAAGAATACTCTTTCAGATTAACCGTAGCCGTTGTTAGTCTATCTTACTCACTTTAACATAATTTTTTAAACCTATATTCTAACTACATATTATTATCCTCAGGATGATAGCGTACTGCGAGCAATACGCCGACTACGACGCGTTCTTCACTCCGCCGGAGTGGCCCAACCCCTGGCTTGGCGATTCATGTACTGATTTGTGGGACCAGGAGAAACAATGGTAATGTATACATTACATCAATGATATATAATACAAGGTGTAAACGGACCCTTCACGAAGCCGTCAACCAAGCATTCTGTACATCAAACTAAGTAACTCTACACAAAAATTATTACTGGAAAGCTACTTATTTTAGGGTGAAAAATCACGTTTTACGGTTGGACTCAATGTAACGCACTTGGGTGCGTTACATTGAGTGAGTATCTCCGTAACTAGAAGGTTCCCAGGTATGGTCTAGAACAAAAAAATGATCGCAAAATGAACCCTTTCGGCTTCGTTAAGGGTACTTTTACACCCAATAGTATTTCTCCTGTATCGTGGGTGCGTTTACAATCATTTAAACTCACATACACAAACAGCCAGACCCGGAACAACTACCTGTATGTCATACAAATATATGTTCCTTGCGGGGATCGAACCCGCAGGGCTGCGGGACTGTTCGAAAGAGATACCGCGGCCCTGGAACACAAAGGGCAAAGAAGGAACATGGATGGGTTTTAGTCAGTACAAGTCTGACACTCCCTTCCGCTCCGCCCAGAGGGGGGGGGGGTCATTTGATGCTATCCCATCAGAAAAAAAGGGGTCGAACCCGCGACACACAGCGTAGCAGACAATCGTGCATCATCATCATCATCTAACGAAAGACAATGGAGAAGTTTCCTTTTTTATTGATTAAGTTTAATCATTATAATAAGCATTAAAAAACGGCTATAAGAGTAGAGGAAGACCAAAGAAACGATGGATGGACTGTGTGAAGGATGATATGGCTAGAAAGTAGGTGTCTGATGAGATGACGAGTAATAGAGAAGTATGGAAGAAGAAGACATGCTGCGCCGACCACAAATGAATTGGGATAAGGGCAGGAGACTCATGATGATTAGTGTTGGTAGAGGTCTGACCTCATGCTCAGCAGAGTCTGGATTTTTACCCGGTTGATGGCAATAGGCTCGTCCCCTATTACATGGGATTTATACATAACTGGCGAAAAAAAAAAGGAAAACGTCATTAAAATTTCTCTAATAATGAAAGAGTCAACCTCGAGATCGACTATACGTTTTTTTATAAAAAAAATATGCTTCCAGTCTTCAATAACAGTTTATTTTTATTACAGCAAAGAGCCTCTCCCACTGCGCCGCGTCCGTCGCTGGTCGTTCTCCCTCCGCGAGCTGTTACAAGACAACGCGGGCAAGGAGCACTTCGCCAGGTTCCTGTCCAAGGAGTTCAGCGGAGAGAACCTCAAGTAAGTGAACTAATGCTGTCGGGTTTGACCGATAGGATTGCGTCAGTGTACTGCACTTCTGCGTCCTCTGCCTACCGGTTAATAAAATATCATCGGGTCAGAACTCTCGACTCGCCAATCTGCAAATCTCAAATTGTTGAGACAATTTGAGATTTGCACTCTAGGTCCGTGGGGACTTAGCGTTGCCATACAACGTGGCAACGCCGCCAGTCTTTTGGGTACATTACCAGTTGACTACGTTGAGGAGGAGTTTTTTGACACCATTTTTTAAGTTTATTTTTAAGTTAGTTAGTTAATATAGGTTATTTTAATTTATTAATGTATATAATATTTACTATTAATAATTAAATTATTTGAGATTGTGTGATTTCTTTTGGGTTTGATGTTTTTTTTTATTTTGGTTTGGTTTTGTTTGATTTTTAATGAAACTAAGAAAGAAAGAATAAAGTTTATTTGACGTCAGTTCATCAAACACACAGAATAAAGAAAAAAAAAGAAACAAAATAAAAAACAAATGACAAATAAAAAAAGAGAAAATAACTAGTTAGGTTAATTTTGCAGCAATTTTGTTTTTTGTAGTACAGTATATGACAAAAACTGCCAATATATCACATTGGTTAGGGCGTCCATTAATAACGTGAGGCGATTAAGGGAAGGAGGGGTTCGAGGCGAATGTCACCCAATCTCACGAGGGAGAGAGGGGGGCAAATATCACGTAATGTTTTTTTCCCGCAAATAACTGTAAAATTGCGAGAAAACTAGGTTTATTTAAGTAACAATGTTTCTCCATTTAAATATGGCTAAATTCTATACAAAAATATTAAATAATAAATATTCAAGGAATTTTTTTGAATAAATCCAACGCAATCAAGCACAGATTGACGTATTTACTCTAAAATACGCATTTTAAACGTTCGTTTCACGTGAGAATAGGGGGGGGGGGAGAGGGCCATGTCAAACTCAAACTCTTTATTGCATTCTTGTGTACATTTAGTTGTTACATATATGTAAGTAAGTTTCAACATGAGGCCGATAATAATTATTGTAACGACTATTTGTTTTTCCCCCAGATTCTGGCTAGCCGTACAAGAGCTGAAGTCGCTCCCCATCCGGCGCGTGGCGACTCGCGCTAAAGAGATCTGGAAGGAGTACCTCGCGAGCGACGCGCCCTCTCCCATCAACATCGACGCGGCCAGCAGGTACTCCACACTGATTCTTTAAATTGGTGGAACTTGAAGACTAAGGTTGTGAAGTTCCACCTACTAATTTTGAGAGAATTCACAGAGGTTAAGTTTCGCCTACTAATTTTGAGAAAATTTCACAAAGATGAAGTTTCCGAGTTAGGTAATTATCCCACGAGATAGTACTACCAGAATAAAAATGCATGCAAAAACTACTGACCGGATTTCGATGAAATTTGGCACACAGATAGTTTATAACCTGGATTAAACATAGGATACTTTTTATTTCGGTAGTACGGTCCCGTGGGACAATACCGAATTCCGCGCAGGCGAAATCGCGGGTATACGCTAGTTCATATTTTTTTATTTTATTTTTCTTTTTACAGGGAATTGACACGCCAGAAAGTAGAATCTGGTGCAGCTGACAGATATTGCTTCGACCAAGCTCAGGTACCTCACATTTTTTCTATTAACTGTGAAAAAGATATGTGCTCGTTATTTTTACGGAGTCGCGTCGCGTGCGGCGCACACGCAGTAGACTCAAACATGACGTAGTACGATATAGTGCTGCCCCGCCCATAGTAACGCCGCGCGCGTGAAATCGCGTTTGCGTAAACGCTCACATACATCGCCATTTTGGGAGCACGAAGAACAGGGTGTAAAGTTCTTCATCCCCCAAAGAAAAGGAAGGATCCTCCGAGCAGACGGGTGTTGTGTCTGGAGGGCTACTGCCCGACAGTTGTTGTCGGGTTTTTGTATACAACATTATTTTTAGTATATGCGAAACCTGAATGTAGTTTGTTCAGAATAAGTAACTGAATCGATTCCAATAATTTTTAAACCAAATATTTTAAAAAGTTAAAAGTTGAACACCGAGCGACTTTAAGTACCTATCGCAATAATTTAGGTACCTACTGCCAAATTATTATTATCAATGAGCTCAAGACGACGCTGGAGGCGCGCGCTGCGTGGTGACCGCGTTTTTGTGCGGATAACTAGGTTACAGAACAAGCTTATAACTTTGTGACTTTTCATGATACAGTTTTGAAATTTTGTACATAGATTCTGTACATAAAAATACTCGACGCGTGTATCAGGATTCCCATATACTAAAACTAATGTTGTATAGTCTTTAAGTCGCGAATAACTTGCGCGATGTAGGATTTAGGCGTATTTCGTAGTTTAGTTCATCGTCTGTGTCATAGTTGGCGCTGTAGTACCTTTTGTTCTATGTTGCTGTAGTACTCTTTGTAGCGCGTCTACACCATGTTTGAATTGAAATCATAAATAAATAAATATTAAATCATCGCTTCGCACAACTCGCCGCGTCTCCATAAATGAACCCTAAGCCTTTCAGAGACCGGTTGTGGGTCTAGATTAGAGGCATTTTAACATTTTTTTACCATATTTTCAGGCCCACGTATATCATCTGATGAAGTCAGACAGTTACTCTCGATATTTAAGATCTGAAATGTACAAAGACTATCTCAATGGATCCAAGAAAAAGGTACGTATATTATAGTTCTCTTCTTCAATTAGATTTTCTTTTTGCTCTAGTTTATTTTCTTCTGTATTTCGCCAGTTACGTAACATCTTCGTACATTGTATACAGGGTGTAAGGGACAGCCCTTCGCAAACTGACAGGGTGCTCCTTTAGCTCCTTATTTTGAATCATATTCCACCGGAATTTTTCTCAGGATTTTTTCTTTTTTCATCGTTTTATTCGTTTATTTCAATGTAAAATTACATTCTCTGTATGCAGCACTCCATTTATGTAAAAAATACGGCTAAAAAACCAATAATGAATGTTGAAATACTCTAACGAACGACTCGTGAAATCAGCTGTTCACTTCCTGCCTAGCTACAGAGTTCATCGAACTCGTCATCGCGCTTGCCGCTCGCTACGTGCGTTTGACCACGGTAACGATACATTGCGTATGAGGAAATAAAACTAATATAATTTTTGGATTAATTTCTTGTACCGGACATCTTAGTATGATATACTGAATTCACCACATCAGTTTGTGGAGGGCTGTCCCTTACACCCTGTATTTAAAACACAATAGTTTTATAATTTCATTCATAATAAATTGTCTTCTCATTTGAGTAAATAACTAGTTAATATATTTTGCTAATTCTAATATATTCATAACTCCATTTGTCACTTTCAAAAATTTCACAATTATTTTAAGTTTCATAACTTCATAATCATATCGTTTCAAAACTTCCGTACCCCATCAATTTCATAACTTTCCAGTCTGTCATTTCATTCATGCCACATTCTTGTAGAAATATCTAGTTGATTGAATAGCTCGTGGCTACATAATAACAGCCGCTCGGGTTAATCTTTAGGTTAAGCAGTGCTTTCCTAGGTTGACTTGTGGATGGGTGACCACCAGTTACATACCGAGTTTCCTCCGTGCCTCGGAAAGCACGTTAAGCCCTTGGTCCCGGCTGACCTTTGTAGATCTTTGACAGTCGTTACAGGTCACACAGTCAGTGGCCCAAAAAGTCTGACAACCAGTCTTACCAAAGGGTATCGTATTACCCAGTATTATCTGGGTTGTGGAGGTCAGATAGGCAGTCGTTCCATGTAAAATGCTGGTATTCAGCTGCATGCCGTTAGAATGGAAGCCGACCCCAGCATAGTTGAGAAAAGGCTAGGCAGATGACGATCTAGTTGATTTAGAATCTTTTCAAATCAATTGCATAACTTCTGCATAATATCATAACTCCAAAATTTCATTAGTATAAAATTATTTTAGAACTTATGTCACATTTATAATTTCTATGATTCTTTAGTTTTTTTTTTTGTCATGGCTGCTACTTTTCATTTTTATAGCTTTTAAAGCCTGGCCGGCCTAACATCCGCCATTTTCTTTTATTTTTAAAATAGCAGCCACTCATAAAACCTATATTAATCGATATCTGGCATCAATACAAACAAGTTTTGGATAAGGCAAAATGTTCTAAAGTGTCAAGTTTCTGATGGCATCTTCAGCACAACTTTGATAGCTTAAAACTCGCAAACGTGACGCTTTAGAAGATTTTGTCTCCTGATTTTGTTTCTTGCCCGTTCTTCTCCATAGAGATTACGTTAGGGAATGGGCAACTACAGTACTTTCACAGTTTTTATGCCTTGTGACTGGGACTGTAGGTACTTTTCATTCCTGCCAG
This sequence comes from Noctua fimbriata, assembly GCA_905163415.1. Lineage (NCBI taxonomy): Eukaryota > Metazoa > Arthropoda > Insecta > Lepidoptera > Noctuidae > Noctua > Noctua fimbriata. The sequence continues at coordinate 9,010,002 of LR990950.1, forward strand.
GGCTGCGGGACTGTTCGAAAGAGATACCGCGGCCCTGGAACATAAAGGGCAAAGAAGGAACATGGATGGGTTTTAGTCAGTACAAGTCTGAGACTCCCTTCCACTCCGCCCAGAGTGGGGGGGGGGGGGGGGTCATTTGATGATTTCCCCATTTTTTGCTACCGATTGATACAGGTTTTATTCGTGGCTAATCAAATCAAAGTTGTGCTGAAGATGCCATCAGTGAATGGACTTTAACTTTGATAGCTCATATCTCGTGACACTTTAGAACATTTGGTTCAGGTTTCAAAAATAGCGGAAGTTTTGCCATTTAATTCAAACCCATTTTAGTTTCATAACTTCCTAGATTTAAGACCTTTCTAGTTTCATAACTTCATTCATACGATCCTCTCATTTAGACAGCATTATTAACCAATTACTGCACATTCTCATTTTCAGAATTTCTCTTTTTTTTCTTTCAGACTTCAGTAAAAGGAATTCGTTCTATAGTATCGTTCACAGCCAGGAAAGAGACTTCAGCTAACTAAAAAGAAAAATAAGAGAGAGAGAAACAACCAAGAAGGTTTTAAATACAAATATTTAAAAAAAGAGTCTGCCGCTCCTAAAAAAAAAAAACAAAAACAAATCAAGGAGGTCTAAACACCGATGCAGAAAAAAAAACAAAAGACTACTTAACCAAGGAGGTTTGAACACACATGATATAGTTCTACAACTACCCGCACCGTGGCGCTAGTGTCGCAAGATTATTTCGATCTGGGAAAAAAACCAAGGAGTTCTTTAACACGCCGCTGTGGCGCTGGCGTCGCAACTTGTATTCTGACATTCACCCTAAGAAAAATTTACCATGGAGGCGACCAACGTACATCGACCAACAGAAATGGCTGCCAAGTGCTGAAAAATCGATCTAGAATAAAAAACTTAATACATTATCTGATAGAAATAGAACAGCGAACATTATGTGTGAGCGGGACAGCAATATGTAAGTGTACCCTTTCTATTTATTACCATATTTTCGTATAGTCGGTCTCGTAATTGCTGGTACCACTATTGACAAGACTTTCCAGTCTATTGAAACTTCACTAAGTTTGAAATTAATTAAAAGTCACATAGACAAATGAAGCTTGTTGTGTCATGACGTGTAATGGAGAATCAAGCGTTATTTAGCGAGAATCCATGACATTAATTAATGTTCTGCAAAATATTTAGTCAAAAAAGGTCTAGACAAGGGAGTTTAGCGATTTGTGGTGCAAGCTGGCCTTAATCTGTAAATGAGACTTAACCGTAGGGTGGTCAAGCAATTACCGTCCTTCCACAGTTATTTAATTCTGACAGCACGAACCCAACCTTATTGTAACGATAATAAAGTGCAACACTACACAAAAGCAACCTTATGCTTATGGGAATAAATATCACTTTAGTATTCAGAGTCATACAAAATTAGATGTAAAACAACAGAACAGAACTACGAGGTCGACTATCTATTGGTAATTCAAAACAAACTTTATGTTTGACGCATAAGGTTTGTTTCTACTTACAATTTGACAGGCACTCCTATATTGTTCTTCTATATGCCACTGCGGCGCTAGTGTGCTCTTTGTTTAGTTCCACCACCTGCCGTTGTGGCGCTAGTGGTTTTAAATTGATAATACTCATTGTATAATAGTAAGTTTTGATTAGTATTTTGATATTTTTTGTGTGGATATGTTGATAGGAATGTGTGTTACTGAGTAATTGAAAAAACACTTAGAAAATTTGTTTTTGATGTGAAATATCTATAAAGGGTGACTAGTAATTAGTGATCGATACTTAAACACGTGATTGTACTCATGATAACAAACAACTTTCCCAAAGAAACATTTTTTTCACTTTAATCACAATAACACAGCCGTATGAAATTCGGGCGCGCGCCTGTGACCTATCAGCTGTTATAGCCGCATGACGCCGTTCTGTCTCATTACTATATGGTACCGTCCTACAGTGCGTAGGGCAGAGCGCCCGCGCGGCGTGCCGTATGGCGAGCTTCTTGCCATCAAACGGGAACAAATCAGACCCCGTGGCTGCTACTGAGCTATTCCTAATGCAAAAACCCAATAACACCTTGCCCGACCTGAGAATCGAAGCCAGGACTTCATGCTCTGCAGTAGTGAACTGCGACGACTGGACCAACAAGATGGTCAGACGGTTGTTACATTATTTTGACTCAGTAAGACATTATTTCCATCAACATATTCTTTAAATAGACTTCTATCTACCTAATAATGTGTATTAGAAAAAGCATATAATTTAGAAAAATATATAAACTAAAAAACAGTCAAATCTTTTAGGCTTTCTATTCGGTCTGAAAACTCGAAATTTCGTCAGAACCGGTTTCTAAAACTCGCACTTGAAGTGAAGTATCACTTCATTTCAAGCTAAGATTTAAATCGTAAGACGTGCCCTTGCCTACTAAAGTTGGACACTGCCTACTAACTCTGAGAAGAGTGAGCTCTCACATCGCGCATGAAACGAAAGATACAATTTTTGGAACGAGTGAGCGAGACAATTTTATCCAAATGTCATTGTCAACAAAATAACAAAGAAAGAAAATTGTGTTTATTTGGTATAAAAACAAAAACACCTTAAAAATCATACAAATAAAAACAAACAAAACTAATCAAGCCAAAAGGGCCTCAGCTCAGCATAATGCCGTGTTAATGTTAGTGACCATGTCAGATTAAAAAATTAAGATCATTATTGTACATGAAATATCGAGTGTTCAGATCGATTTTCTTCCTGCATATTTCTTGAACTAAAAGACGGAAAGATTAATGTGGCAATTTTAAAAGGAAACATACGGATTTTTCACAAATACCCCCTTATTTTTTTAATACAAGCGACCCAACCCTGCTTCGGTTGCAATGACGAAATATCGAATATCTGGGAAAGAGATACAGCTATACAGGTCGCCTAGCGCCATCTCTTTCCCACACTGGAATTACTCCTGCTTTAAAACGTCATGGTCGGATACAGATAGACAGATACAGCTTCCGGAATTTTCTAAATTATGTTGATAACTGCATCCAAATCCGTTGTAGACAGACACGGAAAACGACGTATTATACAGGCTGTAACAAGACCCTTAACGAAGCCGTCAACCGTGCATTATGTATATCAAACTAAGTAACTTTACGCTAAAATTATCACTGGGAAACGACTTTTTTTTTTGGGGTGAAAAATCACGTATTACGGTAGGACTCAATGTAACGCACTCAAAACATTGTGCTGGTGGATGCATTGAATAGTACTAGTGTTTAAAAAATTGGTCAGTGACTCTGACTGCTATGCCGGAGGTCGTGGGTTCGATTCCCACCCAGGACAAATGTTTGTGTGATGAGCATGATCATTTGTTCTGTGTCTGGGTGTAATTTATCTATATATGTATGTATTTAGAAATATATAAGTATGTTTATCAGTTGTCTAGTACTCATAACACAAGCTCTGCTTAGCTTGAGACTAGACGGCGTTGTGTGATAGTTGTGGAATATTATTATTTAAAAAAAAAAAACTTGTGCAAAAGTTTGACTCCCAATATCTCCGTAACTAGAAGGTTCGAACAACTACCTTTCGGCTTCGTTAAGGGTCTTGTTACATCCTTTATGTAATAAACTGTTCTTCTAAAATAGGCAACGAATTCTCATGCGGTTTCAACCATCATTTACAGAAAAAAAACCGAAAAGTTTATGTGTACAATCTATTTTAACATTAAACTTACATATAATGAAAAAAAATATTCAATAAATTGTACAAAAAGGGTTGGGTTGCCACTGGAAAAAATATGGGGTGAATAAAATATAATATAAAACATCACACTAATAAGTCTTCTGTAGCTCTCTTTAGACAAAAAAAAAATAACACTATGTAAAATAATACATCAAATATTTATATATTTAAATTATATAAAAAATAAATGTGATTTGACGACGGTTTCGACAACCGTAGAAGCAATTGCAGTTGCCTGTCTTAATTAAAAAATAGTATTTGTTTGGTAAAACATCATTCGCATCGCGCACTGGATTTTTAACGCAATATTATAGACCGACCGCTTTAATAAGTCCTCCGCCTTGCCCCATCAAAGGCACATTAAACGTCCACAAAGTCCTAACAATATCCCACAGGTTACTACTTAAACTAACCATAATCCACGTATGTATTACTATACTAATTGAACCAATACGTGATCAACCTTCAGAATATTCCATTTAAATGCCTATGCAAGCCTTCGCGAGGAGTAATTAAAGCGGTCGGTCTATAAGCGTCGACGGTTGAAATTCTGACTGTCTCCTTTTTTTGACCTACCATGATGCGCTGTCTTGGATTCTCAATGCTCGGCTCAATACAGAGAGTTGAAAATCCAGTGCGCGATAAAAATCGTCCCTGCGAATCAGGGCTAACAGAGTTCTCACTGTGTCTTGATGATAATATATTCATACTTACATAACAGTACGCCTGTATTCCTTGATTGGGTAAGCAAAACTGGGGACCCCGCACTTCGCCGCAGTTATATTTCCTATGTTATTGGGGGCGAACCTATTGCTATAATAAGATCACGCCTGTAATCCCCGAAGGGTTAGGCAGAGGAGTACCTAATAGAACACCCACATTTCGCCAGTTATGTAAAAGAGGGCGAGCCTATTGCCATCAATCGGGCACTCCCTGGCTGCTACTGAGAAATTCGTGATAGAAAAACCCAATATCACTTTGCCCGACCCGGGCATCGAACCCAGGACCTCATGCTCAGCAGTCGCGCTTGCGACCACTAGACCAACGAGGCGGTCAAAAAACCCACCTATTGTCATCAAGCGGGCGCAAATCGAATATTTGTCGTCATGACACTGTGGAAATCTAAATACTTGTTTCTGTACAGCTAATTGAAGCAAATACAAAAATGAACCATACATCCATGAAGTTAAAGTTCATATTCTTATGAAACGCTCGATCACAGTTATAGGAATATGCACATTAACTTCTTACAAATACAGTTCATTTTCGTATGGAACGCCTATAGAAATCGCGTGTACGAGTTTCAAATGTAAGGAGGCTATAGGTCTTTTCGTTAATAAAAGACATAATGATGATATTACGAGACAGACAATTGTTATTGTGTGAGCTCTAAACTGCAATAATTAATATTATGTTAATAAGTAGTTATAAACAATTGTTCCTCAACAAAAATTGTGGAGATTGCAATTGATTGTGTATCTAAAACGCTTCTAGAACTTAGGACCCAAAATGGCTGCTTCGGCAGAATCATAACGGGATAATTGGAGTTCGAAATAAATAAATGTTAAACTCAAACTCAAAGCATTTATTTCAATAAGACCATTACAGGCACTTTTGAATGTCAGAAAAACAAAGAATTCGAAGCTACAGTCACAGACACAAGGCATAATAACTTGTGAAAGTACTGTAGTTGCACATTCCAAAGCTTAGATCTCAATTGAGAAGAATGGGCAAGAAACTCCATGGACACTCTTTTCAATGAAAATATTTTAATAATATGAATTCCTTTGCAATTCGTAAAATGGTCACAAGACAATTCATAATATTAACTGCGTCTGATCATTTTAAGAATTTTAACGTGATTCATATTATTATCCTATTAATTCTGCTATAGCGGCCAAATTAAGGCCCCAGTTCTACTTTCATATCAATCAATTGCAAATTCTCTAAAAACTAAAAAAAAATATTAAAAGGAACAATTTTTTTCTTTAAATTATCCCACAGAGACTAGCGCAGCCAAAGTTTTTCTTTAAAAAAAAAAAAAAACAATTTGACAAAAAAAGACTGTTTTAAAAAAGGATACTGCCCGTTTTTCGTTTTGAAAAAAAAAACTACTCATGTTTTTAAAAATTGAGTACCTATATAAAAATACTGTTGTAAATATGTCTTTATATATTTAGTTGTGTTTAGATTATAGGCGATACGGAATTTAATGTAAAAAAGGTTTTATGCAAGAGACGGTAATATTAAAAATAATCAAGGAATAGAGAAGTATGGAAGAAACAGACACGCTGCGCCGACCCCAAATAAGAGCAGGATTGAAAAATGATGATGATAGTGATGAATATACTGGAAACTGCCTCGTTGGTCTAGTGGTCGCAAGCGTGACTGCTAAGCATGAGGTCTTGGATTCGATTCCCAGCTCAGGCAAAGTGTTATTGGATTTTTTCATCAGAAATTTCTCTGTAGCAGCCACAGAGTCTGGATTTGTGCTCGGTTGATGGCAATAGGCTCGCCTCCCCCCTATTACCAAATTATGTAACATAACATCACGCCTGTAATCCACGAAGGATTAGGCAGAAGCGTACCTAATAGTGCACCTATATTTCGCCAGTTCCTTGTAATAGGGGCGAGGCTATTGCCAACAACCGGGCACAAATCCAGACACTGCCTGCTACTGAGAAATTCTTGATGGAAAAAACCAATAACACTTTGCCCGAAACGGGAATCGAACCCAGTACCTCATGCTCAGCAATCGCGCTTGTGACCACTAGATCAACGAGTCAGTATTATCTTCTCTTGTATAAAATAATCTAAGTATATAAAGTAGCTAACAGTCGCTTCCTTCAAAATATTGTTATATATTTGTGGTATCTTAAGGTTTTAGCTTCGACGTGACGACGACGATACGATTACGATTCGATCCGGTTTTTTCTCTCGTAACACTCAACTCTCAAACTCGAAGTATTTATTTCAATTAATCCATTTCAGTCCGTTAGTCAGAAAGTTGAAGCACGTTAAGCCGTGGGTTGCTGCTGTACACACGGCGGCACATGAAGCTGTACATTTCCAGTATTACTTGGCCTCGCTTTGTACAGATTTCCTATACAATGAGAGATCCGCGTAAACTGGTTTTGTAAAGCTTGACTGGCTGTCGTGCGTATGTAGGCGTAAAACTAGAAAATAATGGTTTACCTATGCTTGTATTTACTGAAGGGTTAGACAGAGGTGTACCTAATAGTACACCCACATTTCGCTAGTTAACATAAGTCCCATGTAATAGGGGTCAAGCCTATTGCCATCAACCGAAACAGAGATGGAACAGTCACGGAAAAAATATCGGGATAAATAGAATCGTACTTTTATCGTCGGCTCTAACACTAGTTTAAGTAGATTCACACTGAGGGCGAAAACATTTGAAAATTACTTTTAATTTTATATACAAAGAAAATAATGTTTCTTAAATGTTTTCTATATAAACTTGCTATTTCGATAATTAAAAAAAATATCCAGTTAGAAAAGTAACTGGGCTGACTGCCCTGAATACGAGGTGTAAACGGACCCTTCACGAAGCCATCAACCAAGAATTCTGTACATCAAAATAAGTAACTCTACGCAAAATTATTGCTGGGAAACGACTTTTTTTTCGGGGTGAAAAATCACGTTTTACGGTAGGACTCAATGTAACGCACTCAAAACATTGTGCTGATGGATGCATTGAATAGTACGGGAGTCGTGGAGGTATTTAAAGTAAAGTTATAACATTAAAAACTTGTATTAAAAAAAAAAAAACTGATTATAAAGTTGGAACTTTGACCCCCCAGTATCTCCGAAACTAGAAAGTTCCCAGGTATGCTCTACAACAAAAAAAAATATCGCAATGACGGGGAGAAAAAGTGCTTGTCAGCTTCGTTAAGGGTATATTTACACCCATTATTCTTAACGTACTTAGTACCTACCCAAATAGCCAAGAATGAAAGCTATTTATTTTCTTCTCAAAAGAGACATTAAAACAATATCGGTAAGATTTATTTTGCCATCTAAAAGATACCTGACCAACTGACCAAAGATTAAATACAACACAACCCACCGATTTTAAAAAGGACCAAATGTGTATTCTTATGTAAAATTACAGTTTAAAAATAGGAAACATTCGGCCGTAGGTCCCTAACATATTAAATCCACACCTCACACATAGAGGTGGCACCACAGATATAGATAGACCTAGATAACGCAAGTATCACGATCTGTATGAAAACCAAGCGTGCCATTATTTGACTACCTATTATGCACTAAGCACTATTTAGTGATGGGAAAATCAAATCGATTCAAAGACGCCGCCCCCCTCGTCCTACCCCCCGCCATGACGCCCACTGACGTCCGACTAGCGCTATGCTCCGATGCAGACTGAGTTCGAAATTGGCCACTTACGATTTTTGTACGTAAGCTAGGCACGCGAAGTAGTTGCTCTCGCGTTATCTAGGTCTATCTATATCTGTGGGTGGCACATTCTAGAAACCAGAACGTTAGGTTGTTTATTTCATACATCAATTCCCGCCTCTTTCTCATAGAAGGGACAATCTACAGAGGCCTTTGCTAATTCCATATGAAGGCCAGCACAAACGAGGAGAACTCGACAGGCCATTATACAGGGTGGTCCAAATAGTGACGTCATAAAAAAAAAAAGTTTCCTCACGCACAGGGGTTAACGAGAATACCCCATGTATGTTCCACGATTCTTGATAGTTTTCGAGTTGTAGCTTCTTGAAAATTGTATGGGAACCGCTTTAATACAAATTCTATCTCTATTTTTCACATTCTTTAACGTTAACTAGAGGATTTTTTTTTTCAAGTGTAACAAAAAGCCTTGTAAAAATAAAGATCGTTTTTTTAAAGCGGTTCTTTTTATGAAGTTACTATTTGTACAACTCAGTATCTTTACCCAACATAAATTCATACGTAACTAGTCGTAACAAGATACAGATATCCAGATTCAGCTTATTGGTTTTCCGACATTTCGGGTAGTGTCCTTTGGAATAACACAATCTAAATCCCCAATTCCCGCAGTGATAGCCTAGTGGTGTGACCGTCGGACTGTCAAGTCATAGGTCTCAAGTTCGAACCCAAGACACGCACCTCTGATTTTTCGGATCCATTTGCGTATTGTATAATTATCACAGGCTTCGGTGAAGGAAAACATCGTGAGGAAACCAGCATGCTTGAGAGATATTTCTCGACGGCGTGTAAAGCAAATTCAGTGGCCCCTGGCCGGCATAAAAACTGACACCAGGTTAGGCACTAACCACACAATAAAGAAAGTAGATATCCCCATTCTATCATCGGGCGAGCAGAGACACGGCGAAGCTTCACCGTTATATAGTTGAAGTTGCACGGACCCGAACAAAGCGTTCTGCTTCCACATTTATTGTGCGAACCGCCAGTCTTTGGAGCTCACTACTGGCTTCTCTGTTCCCTGATCATTATAATCTGTATCTATTCAAAGTTCGAGTGAATCGGTTTCTTCTAGGCAAGCGTGCTCCACCCTAGGCCGCGTCATCGCTTCACAGCAGGCGAGTTGAGGCCAAATGCAAGCCTATTTAGTATTAAAAGATAAAAGATTCCAGTGTTCAATGCCGCGAAGCGAAATCCCCTTCGACGCTTTGGGGCCGATATGTAACATTGGAATTTGTATCTTGTTATCACTAGCTACGTATGAATTTACGTTGGGTAAAGATAAAATGCCTTGCCGCGCCGTCCCTGACGTGCGCTCGCTTTATATCATCTTAGTCTTCCATATCTAGTCTTCGTTTAAATTCAAATGTTTCGCCCTCAGCGTAATACCATTGATGTTAGCAAATTATATTTAAATTAGGACGACATAAGGTAAAAATAATCTAGTGCTGTGGTTTGATAACAAGTATAATATAATAGACAAGACATTGTACACCAAAATTGAAATTGACCCGGGCATTTGGCGTGGTACAGTTTCAGCACATCAAAATAGTACAATCTGTCAAAATTCTTAATTACAGCATTAGGTTCATGGTTGATTGGGAAAATTTGATAGTTTCGGGTAGCTTGATATGCTGGCGTCTACTATCAAACCACAGTACTATATTATTTTTAATTAATGAATTCAGACTTCTCTCTATTTTTAATGATTACGACAAAAAAAAATACCAAAGTTATTATACTTTTATTAGAAAATTATTTTTTTATTATAATTTTTGTCTTTTTAGATGTAGTTTTCGTTGTTAAGTCAGGGTGCACAGTTTGCACAAAATCTCAAAGTAATATGTCAATGTAATCGCTAGAGTGCACAAATCTCGTATCCGTTAACGTAATTAATTGTCAGAATGCACAGTTAATTGTCAAAGGTGCACAAAATCTTGTGTTTATTTAAGATAGACTGTATTATTTTGTAAAAAGTTGTTAAAATTGCACTGATTAATAAAAGTATTGCACAATTTCGTCCACAAAAGACGTGCATTTGCGGCAAAAATCTAAAGAAAATTAAAGCTTACCATTGTTTAGTAAGGTTTACTTTTCTTATGCAAAGATCTTGAATAAAAAAGCAGTATTCATTTTAATTCTGAAAATAATTCGTTTATTTTTAAGTCCAATGTTCCATTTTAAGCAAGTCATGTTGTAAAACAATTTATTGATCAGTGCATTTTTATAAAGCTAGCATTTACGTCGCAAATTAAATTTAAACAAACAACAAAAAATGTATCTTACATCAATGTTTAGAATAAAAATAATACTTATATAATTCTGCAACATTGCACAAATTGCACAAAAAAACTCAAATTGCACAAAATTATGTTCTTCACTCATCATTACGCTTAGATGAATTTGTTTAAGAATTCTTAGTCTCAAAAAGCATTTCTTTTTCTTATTTTAAGACTATTTTTTAGTCGAAAGTAGTTTTTATGTAATTCGCGTTAATTATTAAATCCATATCTTTGAATCGTTGATTAAATATGGGATAGTTAGTTGTTTATTCAAGGCTTGTTAAGATTGCGTTAGAGTGGTCTAATTCACATTTTATTAAGAAACTAGCGACCCGGCTTCGCACAGCGCCATCTTTTGGTTCCAATACTATACTATATTCTAAGCCTCAAGCTGGAACCAACTATACAAGGTGTAAACGGACACTTCACGAAGCCGTCAACCAAGCATTCTGTACATCAAACTAAGTAAGTCTACGTAAAAATGATTGCTGGGATACGACTTTTTTTTGTTTATTTTTGTTTTACGGTAGGACTCAATGTAAAGCACTCAAAACATTGTGCTGATGAATGCATTGAATTGTACAAGGGTCGTGGAGGTATTATAAGTTGTGACATTACAAACTTGTATTAAAAAAAAAAACTTGTGATAGAGTTGCAACTTTGACCCCCAATATCTCCGTAACTAGAAAGTTCCCAGGTATGGTCTAGAACAAAAAAAAATATCGCAATGACGGGGAGAACAAGTGCCTGTCGGCTTCATTAAGGGTATTTTTCACACAATACATTAACAACATTTCCTTGAAATCGTTTGATGGGTTCAGCGACAGCGTTCACGAACATATTGACCCATGAATTGTATAAATTGTGGAGATAAAGGCACCTCCACAGCAGCCCACGGACACAGACAACTTCGCTTTGCATGAACACGTAGGCAGGATCGTCCACTGCGTCGAGCGGCCATACTCGCACGGATACGAAGCTAGCAAACAAATAAATCGCGCAGCTAATGCGGAAATCTGTCTGGGGGATCGCTATGGACTATCCCATTTATATGTTGATACAAAGTCAAGCTAAAACCGAAGTCAGATTCATTTTTTGTGGATTGCTGCATTTACGTCGAAATGTGAGTTAGACTATTATATCGCTTTCGTTCTCTATTTACGACTGTCATATATAATTGTAGAGAATTGATTTTATTGTGATTGTCAATTTTAAATTCAAAATTCAACCGGAAAAAAATTGGTCCCAAAAAGTGGTGTCAATTTTTTTCGGCTCACCGAGTCCAAAGATAAACATAAATTGACAATCGCAAATAAAAATATGTTAAAAGGTTGATATTTAATCAAAGATTAATAATTAAATACATAATTGTGTACCTATAGGCATGTACCAAAGTGTATTAAAGAAATAAATTATTTTAAAATGTATGTTTTTGTTGTTTCTTTTTATCTCAATTCCCCTTTTTGAACACCACACCGCTCCTGAAAGGTGAAGGTATTTTGGGTGTAACAGAAAGGGTGTAGTCATATAAAAGGATATGCTGCAGACCATCAAACTGAACAACTTTCTCCTTGGGTCCAATTTCGTAAATACGAAAAAAATATCAGCTATCCGATACATTTGGGTCGAGTAGGTATTGAAATTTTGTATCGGACAGCTGATACATTTTTTGCATTTTTGTCTGCAGCATATCCTTTCATATGACTATACCCTTTCTGTTACGACCTATATGACGCCTATATTTTGCTAAGTGTCATGTCTCCTGGCTGGAGGCAAGGCAATCACAGAACAGTCCAGTTAAGATTCCTCAGAGATTGACCTGCGAGATGCCATGTCAAAAAAAAAACATGTCTCATGTACTCAATACTTTTATTGCATTCCACATATAGGTACGTAATAGGGGTAAGCCTGCTTCTAGCTAATTAAATGCCTAGTATCTATCTCCCGGGTAGAAACATAATTCATTCATATCCACTGAACACAAGCTCTACACCACTATTTTTTAATTAGTACAAAAAAAATGGAGCTCTATCCGTACCCGTTACTGATCATATTTGTGTAATCAAAAGTAAAAAAAAACTAAATCCCAAAATTGTCCACGAAAATTTGTCATAACTGGTAAATTCATAATTGAATTAATCATTCATAACAATTACCACTAGAAAATACTACGCGCAGTGCTTTTCCATTCCTGTCGCCATTCATAGGTCCCGGTAAACTATATTTCCATAAATTGAGTGACATTTTGGGATATAAACAAACGCTTATAACTTTGCTGTTTATGAATATTATTTATTGAGACTTTACATTTATACAAGACCTTCTTTAATAAGTCCTTTAAGTATTTGTACTAATTAAAAAATAGTGGTGTATAGTTATTGCCGGGGTTGTTCATATTCATATCTGTGACGATATTACATCATCATCTGCCTAGCCTTTTCCCAACTATGTTAGGGTCGGCTTCCAGTCTAACCGGATGCAGCGGAATACCAGTATTTTGCCGTATGCCGATTGCCTATTTGGCCTCCACAACACAGTTAGTACTGGGTAATGCGATCAAGACTGGTTGGCAGACTTTTTGAGCCACTGACTACCTGTAATGACTGGCAAAGATCTACAAATGACAGCCGGGACCAACGGCTTACGTGCTTTCCGAGGTACGGAAGAATAATGTGTCAAATAAAATTAATACTGAACACACAATTTACAATTCTAAAACATAATGTGCTTAACATTAATTAACTAAATTATAATATTATTTTTATTGAGGTCAAATAAAACATAATAATTATTTGGTAAGATTACATTTTTCTATAATGCTCGTAAGTTGCCTATAATTTTTATGCGCGGTTCAGAATTTCAATATTAATTCTTCATATGTGTCATAGATGGCGCTTATAGTACTTTTTGTATCATGTTGCTGTAGTACCTTCTGTAATGCCGCTACAGCATAAATCGATAAATCCGTAAAAAAGGAGTCGAATTGTCTACTACAGAGGGGTGGAGGGTCATAGTCCTCCTTTCTCCCACACGCCCGGGACTTTTACACATATCAACTGTTCACATTGCAGTGTTAGACATTGGCCGGAAAGGCTTCTCATTGGCCACTAGGGGTGATACAACTTGGGAGACAGGTTCAGTTTCACATTTTAGTCATGGTAGCTATTATTCACATATAGCATATCGCTTCAACTAGGGGTGGGTTTAGAACAGCCCCACTCCTGACGACTACCTCACTGAGTAGACACGGACTCCCATATACAAACAGCGCGAATATCGTACTGGTGTTACAAGTTAAGAAAACTTTGATAGCGCGATTTAGGAATCCATTGTTCGGGACTTCGGGAGACGAAGGGTCTGTTTTTTGTCGCAGATCCTTTCATGGCCGATTCTTGCAGTTACATAGGGTCGTACATAAGTACTGTCTTTGGCATGGTATTTTTTATTCTTTGTGTTATGCATTAAAGTGCTTTTCTCTCTATTTTTAATCAGTGATTTTAAGCTTTCAGGGTTACCTAAACTTAATAGATTTTCAACTTTATCGCTAAAGCATTAGGTTCAAGGTTGATTGGGAAAATTTGAACTATCTAACCACAGTAAAATTTCTACTATCAAACCACAGTACTATATTATTTTTAATTAAAGAATTCAGACTTCTCTCTATTTTTAATGATTACGACAAAAAAAAATACCAAAGTTATTATACTTTTATTAGAAAATTATTTTTTTATTATAATTTTTGTCTTTTTAGATGTAGTTTTCGTTGTTAAGTCAGGGTGCACAGTTTGCACAAAATCTCAAAGTAATATGTCAATGTAATCGCTAGAGTGCACAAATCTCGTATCCGTTAACGTAATTAATTGTCAGAATGCACAGTTAATTGTCAAAGGTGCACAAAATCTTGTGTTTATTTAAGATAGACTGTATTATTTTGTAAAAAGTTGTTAAAATTGCACTGATCAATAAAAGTATTGCACAATTTCGTCCACAAAAGACGTGCATTTGCGGCAAAAATCTAAAGAAAATTAAAGCTTACCATTGTTTAGTAAGGTTTACTTTTCTTATGCAAAGATCTTGAATAAAAAAGCAGTATTCATTTTAATTCTGAAAATAATTCGTTTATTTTGAAGTCCAATGTTCCATTTTAAGCAAGTCATGTTGTAAAACAATTTATTGATCAGTGCATTTTTATAAAGCTAGCATTTACGTCGCAAATTAAATTTAAACAAACAACAAAAAATGTATCTTACATCAATGTTTAGAATAAAAATAATACTTATATAATTCTGCAACATTGCACAAATTGCACAAAAAAACTCAAATTGCACAAAATTATGTTCTTCACTCATCATTACGCTTAGATGAATTTGTTTAAGAATTCTTAGTCTCAAAAAGCATTTCTTTTTCTTATTTTTAGACTATTTTTTAGTCGAAAGTAGTTATTATGTAATTCGCGTTAATTATTAAATCCATATCTTTGAATCGTTGATTAAATATGGGATAGTTAGTTGTTTATTCAAGGCTTGTTAGGATTGCGTTAGAATGGTCTAAGTCACATTTTATTAAGAAACTAGCGACCCGGCTTCGCACAGCGCTATCTATTGGGTCTAATACTATTCCAAGCCTCAAGCTGGAACCAACTATACAAGGTGTAAACGGACACTTCACGAAGCCGTCAACCAAGCATTCTGTACATCAAACTAAGTAAGTCTACGCAAAAATTATTGCTGGGATACGACTTTTTTTTGTTTTTTTTTGTTTTACGGTAGGACTCAATGTAAAGCACTCAAAACATTGTGCTGATGAATGCATTGAATTGTACAAGGGTCGTGGAGGTATTATAAGGTGTGACATTACAAACTTGTATTAAAAAAAAAACTTCTGATAAAGTTGCAACTTTGACCCCCCAATATCTCCGTAACTAGAAAGTTCCCAGGTATGGTCTAGAACAAAAAAAAAATATCGCAATGACGGGGAGAACAAGTGCCTGTCGGCTTCATTAAGGGTATTTTTCACACAATCCATTAACAAAATTTCCTTGAAATCGTTTGATGGCTTCAGCGTTCACGAACATATTGACCCATGAATTGTATAAATTGTGGAGATAAAGGCACCTCCACAGCAGCCCACGGACAGAGACAGCTTCGCTTTGCATGAACACGTAGGCAGGATCGTCCACTGCGTCGAGCGGCCATACTCGCACGGATACGAAGCTAGCAAACAAATAAATCGCGCAGCTAATGCGGAAATCTGTCTGGGGGATCGCTATGGACTATCCCATTTATATGTTGATACAAAGTCAAGCTAAAACCGAAGTCAGATTCATTTTTTGTGGATTGCTGCATTTACGTCGAAATGTGAGTTAGACTATTATATCGCTTTCGTTCTCTATTTACGACTGTCAAATATAATTGTAGAGAATTGATTTTATTGTGATTGTCAATTTTAAATTCAAAAATCAACCGGAAAAAAATTGGTCCCAAAAAGTGGTGTCAATTTTTTTCGGCTCACCGAGTCCAAAGATAAACATAAATTGACAATCACAAATAAAAATATGTTAAAAGGTTGATATTTAATCAAAGATTAATAATTAAATACATAATTGTGTACCTATAGGCATGTACCAAAGTGTATTAAAGAAATAAATTATTTTAAAATGTATGTTTTTGTTGTTTCTTTTTATCTCAATTCCCCTTTTTGAACACCACAACGGTTCTCCTGAAAGGTGTAGGTATACTGAGTGTAATAGAAAGGGTGTAGTCATATAAAAGGATATGCTGCAGACCATCAAACTGAACAACTTTCTCCTTGGGTCCAATATCGTAAATGCAAAAAATTTATCAGCTGTCCGATACAAAATTTCAATGCCTACTCGACCCAAATGTATCGGATAGCTGATACTTTTTTTCGTATTTACGAAATTGGACCCAAGGAGAAAGTTGTTCAGTTTGATGGGCTGCAACATATCCTTTCATATGACTATACCCTTTCTGTTACACCATGTATAACGCCTATATTTTGCAGTCTCAAGTTCCCCGACTGGAGGCAAGGCAATCACAGAACAGTCCAGTTAAGATTCCTCAGAGATTGACTTGCGAGAAGCCATGTCAAAAAAAAAACAAGTCTCATGTACTCAATTCTTTTTTATTGCATTCCACATGTAGGTACTAGAGGGTAAGCCTGCTTCCAGCAAATTAAATGCCTAGTATCCATCACCCTGGTAGAACCATAATTCATTCATATCCACTGAACACAAGCTCTACACCACTATTTTTTAATTAGTACACAAAAAATGGAGCTCTATCCGTACCCGTTACTGATCATATTTGTGTAATCAAAAGTTAAAAAATACTAAATCCCAAAATTGTCCACGAAAATTTGTCATAACTGGTAAATTCATAATTGAATCAATCGATCATAACAATTACCACTAGAAAATACTACGCGCAGTGCTTTTCCATTCCTGTCGCCATTCATAGGTCCCGGTAAACTATATTTCCATAAATTAAGTGACATTTTGGGATATAAACAAACGCTTATAACTTTGCTGTTTATGAATATTATTTATTGAGACTTTACATATATACAAGACCTTCTTTAATAAGTCCTTTAAGTATTTGTACTAATTAAAAAATAGTGGTGTATAGTTATTGCCGGGGTTGTTCATATTCATATCTGTGACGATATTACATCATCATCTGCCTAGCCTTTTCCCAACTATGTTAGGGTCGGCTTCCAGTCTAACCGGATGCAGCGGAATACCAGTATTTTGCCGTATGCCGATTGCCTATTTGGCCTCCACAACACAGTTAGTACTGGGTAATGCGATACCCCTTGGTAAGACTGGTTGGCAGACTTTTTGAGCCACTGACTACCTGTAATGACTGGCAAAGATCTACAAATGACAGCCGGGACCAACGGCTTACGTGCTTTCCGAGGTACGGAAGAATAATGTGTCAAATAAAATTAATACTGAACACACAATTTACAATTCTAAAACATAATGTGCTTAACATTAATTAACTAAATTATAATATTAATTTTATTGAGATCAAATAAAACATAATAATTATTTGGTAAGATTACATTTTTCTATAATGCTCGTAAGTTGCCTATAATTTTTATGCGCGGTTCAGAATTTCAATATTAATTCTTCATATGTGTCATAGATGGCGCTATAGTACTTTTTGTATCATGTTGCTGTAGTACTTTCTGTAATGCCGCTACAGCATAAATCGATAAATCCGTAAAAAAGGAGTCGAATTGTCTACTACAGAGGGGTGGAGGGTCATAGTCCTCCTTTCTCCCACACGCCCGGGACTTTTACACATATCAACTGTTCACATTGCAGTGTTACACATTGGCCGGAAAGGCTTCTCATTGGCCACTAGGGGTGATACAACTTGGGAGACAGGTTCAGTTTCACATTTTAGTCATGGTAGCTATTATTCACATATAGCATATCGCTTCAACTAGGGGTGGGTTTAGAACAGCCCCACTCCTGACGACTACCTCACTGAGTAGACACGGACTCCCATATACAAACAGCGCGAATATCGTACTGGTGTTACAAGCTAAGAAAACTTTGATAGCGCGATTTAGGAATCCATTGTTCGGGACTTCGGGAGACGAAGGGTCTGTTTTTTGTCGCAGATCCTTTCATGGTCGATCCTTGCAGTTACATAGGGTCGTACATAAGTACTGTCTTTGGCATGGTATTTTTTATTCTTTGTGTTATGCATTAAAGTGCTTTTCTCTCTATTTTTAATCAGTGATTTTAAGCTTTCAGGGTTACCTAAACATTGTGATTTTGTTGTTCCGTAGTTTGTACTGCTACGAGCAAATCGTAGCGTGTGCGGCGTTCGCTTCTCACATTTCTAAGTTTTGATGTTTTTTTCATGTTGTGGTAAATAAACTTAAGTTTAAAAAATATATTGCTTAAACTCACGCCATTTTTCCATGGGGGTTGGTGGAAACTACAGAACGCCACTACATACTCATTTTTCCCCGTCTATGTTCATACATTTGGTCATACAAAACGCCGGTTACGAACGTCATCTGCCTAGCCTTTTCCCAACTATGTCGGGGTTGGCTTCCAATCGAACCGACACAGATGCAGGCTATTACCAGTATTTTACATGGAGCGGCTGCCTATCTGACTTCCACAACCCTGTTAGTACCGGTTAATACGATACCACTTGGTAAGACTAGTTGTCAGACTTCCGGGCCACTGACTACATGTAAAGATCTACTGACAAGTCAAATGACCGCCGGGACCAACGGGTCAACGTTCTTTCCTAGGCAAGGAGGAATTTCGTTATGTAATGGGTGGTCTCCCATCTACGGACCAACTTATCAAGCTCGGCTTAACCTGAAGATCGATCCGAGCGGCTGTTATTATTTAGCCACGAGCTTCTACTTCACGATGTCCCACTTCAGCGAATTATAAAGCGCATATTTGCCCAATCGTCGCGAAATAGATTTATTACATTGCAAAAAATATTGTATTATCTACACAGCTGTTTAACCTTTTACGTCGAATGAAATTAGGTTCCAATATCATGTTTCTTGGATTCATTTTTGATTTATTATTTCCATTCTCTTCTTCAACCTTTGGTCACTTAATGCTGAGTGTAAGTCTCTTCCAAATGTCTCCACTTTTGGCGGTTTTGTGTCATGGCTATCCAGTTTCAGGAAAAGAAATCAAGGTAGACATTTTCGAAGGTGGGAAGGCGAAATAAAGATCACATCAGGGAAAACTTGGACTAGGAGAACGCAAAATAGAACAGAGTGGAAAGAATTGGAGGAGGCCTTTGCCAAAGTTTGGTAAACAGACCGGGATGTCGGTGTCAACGACTCGCCGGAGTAGTTACTTTAAGATTTAAAGTAAATGTCAAAATTCTGTATCTGAATAAAGGCTTATTTTTCCTTTATTTATATTTTTACAAATTATTTACATTTTTAAATATACCTCAAAAACAATATAAAAAAAAACATTTAAAAATTTAAAAAAATGTAGCCCACCGGTATCGGGAACAGGGTCCAAGCTACCGGCAGTCAGGGCTCCAGAGAGAGGAACCTCCTAACAATACGAGCCGTGTCTAGGAGTACCGCTTTCTGAATCAAGCCCTTGATCCAGCTGCCTAACGAGAGCTTCCTCAGGTATTGGTCGAGGCTCTTGGCAATTAAGCCATGGGCTGATACGACTATCGGCACAATGATCGCCCCCGTCATTTGATGATGTCCAATCCGAAAAAAAAAGGGCAGGAGAATGACGATAGCTTCTTCTTCTAGGTCTTCGTCCATATTTCTCTTTTATTCGACATCTCAGCAGTCACCTCCTTTCTAGCCATATCATCCTTCACACAGTCCATCCATCGTTTCTTTGGTCTTCCCCAACTCTTACATTCATAATCAAAACTTTCCTCACGACATTATCCTCATTCCTTTGCATGACTGCACTATTCACGATACCGATTATAAAATAAAACGTGTGCTTTTTCGACGATAATTAATCATAATGACAAATATATTGTTACAAGGCTTTTGTTCAAAAATACTACGTCAGTATCATTGTTTTATCAAAGTTGGTCGTCTTTTGTAATATAGCGTTGATATTATTATAGTAGCAGGATATTACAGTTAGCTAGGGCACGCTGGCTTAGGTTGGTCCGTGGATGAGTGACCACTCATTACATACCGAGTTTCCTCCGTGCCTCAGAAAGCACGTTAAGCCGTTGGTTCCGGCTGTCATTTGTAGATCTTTGACAGTCGTTACAGGTAGTCAGTGGCTTGAAATTTTGACAACCAGTCTTACTAAGGGGTATAGTATTACCCAGTACTAACTGGGTTGTGGTGTTCAGATAGGCAGTCGCTCCATGTAAAAAACTGGTGTTTAGCTGCATCCGGTTAGACTGAAAGCCGACACCAACAAAGTTGAGAAAAGGCTAGGCAGATGATACTGTAACGTTTCCATTGCTGGAACACTGGCCTCTTTGTAACAGGGTGGGCTGTAAATCAACACGTGAGCCCAAAGCGGGTTGGTAGATGTCACTTTATACAAGGTGTAAACAGACCCTTCACGAAGCCGTCAACCAAGCATTCTGTACATCAAACTAAGTAACTTTACGAAAAAATATTGCTGGAAAACGACTTTTTTTGGAGTGAAAGATCGCGTTTTACGGTAGGACTCTTACATTAAAAACATGTATTTAAAAAAAACTTGTGAAAAAGTTGGAACTTTGACCCCCAATAAGGTTCCCAGTTCCCCCCCTAGAAGGTTCCCAGGTATGGTCTAGAACAAAAAAAATATCGCTAAGACGGGGATAACAAGTGCCTTTCGGCTTCGTTAAGGGTCTATTTACACCCTTTGTATCACAATTTAGATTGCCAACGACACGCTAAGGAGAAGACCAACTATTATCACATAAGCATTTAAATAATTATCCCTTAGTGTTGGTGAAAACGGCCCCAGGCCTTCAGTTATGGGTCACCGAATGTCGGTAAAAACGGGCATTAGGCATTCAATTAGATGTCACTTATTATTGTGCATAAAGATGATCTTCCTACTCCATGTAACGCCTACGCCGTGCCAAGGGCTGGAAGATGACAGCTGTCGTTTACTCAGCCCCTAAAGCTTGCAGTAGGTAGCCAAACAAAAATCTTTAAATAAATTAGGTACCACCAGTCCACCACGTCACTTAACACCAAATAAAACACTCGGTATTAATCAACGTAATTCAAAATGGCGTGTGCACAGCTGTTTTATATTTGCACAATAAATTATATAAATCTTGACAAATTAAATTTAACGCACAGTGGTTAGCAGATTCTTTTTATCTGTCCACTTGGAACAGTGTTCCAATTTAGTAATAATGCGTTTTTATGAAGGATTGATATTTGCTCTGTTACTTGTAAGTAGATATACGATATTCTATTTGTTTATTTAAGTGTGTGTGAATAGGCAGGCACCTACTTGTGTGTGGATACAGTGTGTAGTTTCAAGGGATATACTTTTTCGTGTGGTTAGTGCCTAAGTTGGTGTCAGAGTTTTTATGCCGCCCATGGGCCTCTGACTTGGCTTTACATGCCGTCGAGAAATATCTCTCAGGCATGCTGGTTTCCTCACGACGTTTTCCTTCACCGAAGCAAGTGATAATTATACAATGCGCACATGAATCCGAAAAATCAGAGGTGCGTGACTTGGGTTCGAACTCGAGACCTATAACTTGTTTCAAGGGACAGATAGATTATAGATAGTTTGAAAGTAATTGGTTTTTGAAATTGCTTAGATTTTTACGGTTTTCGTTATCGATATTAATTGTGGAGATCTTTTTATTTACATACATGGTTGTGAGAAAAATAATGTAATAAGTAAATGCGTGTGTAATACTTGCTGAAAAAGACAGTATAAGTATTTCAGTGATAGCCTAGTGATGTGACCGTCGGACTGTTAAGTTATAGGTCTCAACTTCGAACCCAAGACACGCACCTCTGATTCTACGGATTCATGTGCAGTACAGTATTTATAACTTGCTTCGGTTAAGGAAAACATCGGGAGGAAACCAGCATGCCTGATAATATTTCTCGATGACATGTAAAGCCAAGTCAGAGGCCCATGGGCGGCATAAAAACTCTGACACCAGGTTAGGCACGAACCACACGATAAAGAGATTGAACAAGGGACTGGCGGGCTATATTGTCATAGAAAATAATCTGAAAATAAAATTTGAAAATTCTGTGCTTTCAAAAGGCATTCCTTAATTCCGAGATGTTGTAGTGATGGTAGCTATGTTTTTGAATAAGAATAATATTTGTATCTAGACATGTTATCTTATTCTAAAAAGGTATTTTGAAAGGAATGTGGCAAATAACATCACTGATGTCTGTCAAAGATTATGGTTTTCCTTTTGGTAAATGTGTTTGACCTACATTTGAAAATGAGTGCTTAGAGTGATAAAGAAAACGGCACACACTTTGGAGTCCACCATTTATAAGGTAATACTAGAATTATTTAATAAGCGGTAAAGGCCTTTTGTGAAGCTGGCCCTCTATGCAAGTAACCATTTCTACTAAAAGCAGCCTTGCTAACTTAATTATTTTATAGGTGCCTGTAAATTCCTAACCCAACATAGTTTTGTACGTGTTTTTAACCTTTTGAACGCCAGAGCATAAAGGCACGCGCGTGCCCTCCACGCCAACCTACAATTTCACCGCAAATACCATAATATAAAAATGGCACAGTCAGTATTCTATAGACAAATAATATAATCACATTAAATATATGTACTCCGGCTTACCTCTTACAAAAATTGACCCTTCGCTACTGGTACGTATATGTGATATGGCGTTCAAAAGGCTTACCAGTTTACCAATATACGGGGTGTAAACGGACCCTTCACGAAGCCGTCAACCAAGCATTCTGTACATCAAACTAAGTAACTCTACGCAAAAATATTGCTTTTTGGGACGACTTTTTTTTTGGGGTGAAACATCACGTTTTACGGTAAGACTCAATGTAAAGCACTCAAATTGTGCTGGTGGATGGATTGAATAGAACGGGGGTCGTGGAGGTGTTTAAAGTAAAAATCTTACATTAAAAATATGTATAAAAAACTTGTGAAAAAGTTGGAACTTTGACCCTCGATATATCCCAGGTATGGTCTAGAACAAAACAATGATCCCCATGTCGGGGAGAACAAGTACCTTTCAGCTTCGATAAGGAATAGAATAGAATAGAATAATTTTTATTTGCTTAAAAACATGGTATAAAAAGATGGTAAAATACAAAAAAGAAAGAGCATACATGTTTTTGCTTAACAGTAATAAGCATGCAAAATTTTAGAATATTTAACATTTGTTGTCAAAGAAGTCTTTGACACTATAAAAACTGTGACTACACAACCATTCATGCAATTTATTTTTAAATAATCTCATATTTAGCGTTTATTTTCCCCTGTTTATGACAATGGCGTTCAAAATTCTAATTTACCAGTTTACCAATATAATTGTTCCAGGTCCAAGCGACACTAACAGCAGCCGAACAATCAGGTAAGAATACTTTTCTATTATTTGCTTATATCCTCTATCTTCAGTTCACTGTAGGTCTGCCACTTTTCAAGCTAATGCCTACTAGCTGGTATCGTATTACCCAGTCCATGTAAAATACTGGTATTCAGCTGCATCCGATTAGAATGGAAACCGACCCCAACATAGTTGGGAAAAAGCTAGGCAGATGATGATGAGTTAGAAGTACTAACGTTGAAAAGTGGCCGACCGTCAGTGAAATCGGTAGTACGACGCAGAATTAATTTTACTTCAGGTTTTCGAATATCTTGTGATTTTAAAATTTATTACACAAAGGAGTTACAACTCCTGCTTTAAGTTCGATACTATAAAAAAATCATAATGAATTGTCCATGCAGAGATGATTATCTTAACAAAAGATAGCCCGCTACGTGCATTGCTGTCGAGTAGACATTGTAACTTCGTAACCTTTTTTACTTTTTTAACAATTATTATCTTTGATGTCGTCATTTATTTATTAAAATGTCGAAGAACTAATTAGAGAAGAAGATTGCAATTTGCACAAACAAACACGTGCAAATTGCAATCTTCTTTCTTTAATTGTTAATTAGGTACTAACATAAGTAATCGGATGGACCTTTGAGTAAAATTGCTTTAACTTACTCAGATACAGTCTGCTTGTATGGGGTAACTCTACCTTCGTAAAAAAAGTATTTATAACACAAAAGAAATGTATCAGAGCCATTTATGGCGTTGGACCTCTCGATTCATGTAGACCTCTATTCAAAAAGTTGGGCTTACTTACTCTTACTAGCTTATACATTTTAGAAGTAGGGATGTTTGTTAAAAAACACCAAAACCTGTTCTCTAAAATAATTGAAATTAAAAAAAAAATCTGTAGAGATCCCACCAAACTGGCCATAAAAAGATGTAGAAGCACTCTCTTTCAATTGCTATAGCATGTCGGTCAAAATCTTTAATAAAATACCGAAACAAATCAGAGAACTACCAATTAATTATTTCAAAATGAAACTGAAGAAATGGCTCTTTAATAACGTGTTCTATACAATTAATGAGTTTTTGACTTATAAACCCATTTGTAATGGTTAAGTAGCTTTTGTTATATTTTATTGATGTTTTCTAGCCTTCTGTCTTCGTTATTTTTTTTTTCTAATTTTGTTACATTATCCTCACACGAGTATTTTTAATGTTTCTTAAATATTTTTTTTTTAACTAGTTACCTAAACTAAGAGTGCATTGTGTTAGGTAATTTAATTTTAAGTTTGCATGCTGAAGGAAGTCAGCGATATATGAGAAACCTTTTATTTATAAGACCGTCATGTACCATATTTCATGCAAAATAAAGAATCTTGAAACTTGAATTTATAAGTTAAGATTTCATAGTTTTCCTTTCATTTAATTTATGTTAAACTATGTTTCATGTTTGTTAGAGAGATTTCATTCTTATGATTGACTCTATCGATTGATGCCATAAAAGTACAGGGTGTTATTTTTCCGGATTTTAGATGGTGCGATTCCCGAGTGTGGTGACCGAATTTTCGGAAATCTTTTAACGCAGATTTGTTTATTTTTTAAAACGAAGGGATGTTTCCTTTGAGTAAAATTTGCTATCTAAAGTATTTAGAGTACTTTCCCTCCAGGTGATGTTGAAAATTCTACCATGTGTGTGTGTGTGTGTGTGTGGTTGGACATACTGCCATGGTCTTATGTTGGCTAACCAATTAATCTCCTTTCAGCCAACGATGACGAAAGAGCTCATCATCATCGCAGAGTTAGGAAGCATTCTCACGAACACGACTACGAATATACCTCTGAGGAGGAACGGGAGGAGTGGCAACAGCGACGGAAGCATCATAGGAGGAAAGAGGAGAGTAAGTCTTTGTAAATTATACAGGAGGTAAACGGACCCTTCACATAGCCGTCAACCAGGCATCACATCAAACTAAGTAACTTTACGCAAAAATTATTGCTGGGAAACTACTTCTTTTTTGGGGTGATATATCACGTTTTACAGTAGACCTTAATGTAACTCACTCAAAACATTGTGCTGATGGATGGATTGAAGAGTGCGGGGGTCGAGGAGGTGTTTAACAAATTTTGTTTGAGTAAAAAGTCATGTTCTGTATGGTGTCCGGACGTAAAGAATAGCACCATCCCATATCTTCCCGTGGGTGTCGTAAGAGGCGACTAAGGGACTTACCAGAGAATGGGCAGCAGCGTTCTCTGATTCTACAACAACCATACTGCGATCGCCAACCCGCCTGCCAAGCGTGGCGATTATGGCAAAACCCCCCTTCTTGGGGGAGGCCTATGTCCAGCAGTGGACTTTTCGGCTGAAATGATGATGAATGATGAAAAAGTCATAACATTAGCATCTAAAAATCTTATATTAAAAACATGTATTTAAAAAGTTGAAACTTTGACCCCCAATATCTCCGTAACTAGAAGAAACCCAGGTACCGTCAAACTAAGTAACCCTAAGCAAAAATAATTGCTGAGAAACGCTTTTTTTGGGGTTAGGTACACAGCGCAAAAATTTTAAACGAAATTTTTTGAACATAAAAATAATTTGATTTTTTTCTTGGGGTCGGCTTCCAGTCTAACCGGATGCAGCTGAATACCAGTACTTTACATGGAGCGACTGCCTATCTGACCTCCACAATCAAGTAACTGGGCGAAACTAAAAATTTCTTTGAATATTTTCAGGTGCAGATCATTTTTACATCTCTGATGAATTGAGACTGATCTTGGGATTCAGAAGTGAGTATATCATGGAATATAGTACTATGTCCTGTGGCGGACGTCTTTCGGGTGAAATAAAAGTGGTGTTAGGTGTGAAAGATTCGGGGTCAATACCCCGAATCTGTGTCATCATCATATACATATACATATATCGGTCATTGGACCGATATATGTATATTACTCTTAGCTGTGAAAAAAATTATCTAAGAATTATTAAGAAAAAATCTGTTTTTTTTTATTTGAATTTAGTATGTACCAAAATTATTTACAAACTACAAATGGATCTAAAATAATAATAAAATACAGGGTGTAAACAGACCCTTCACATAGCCGTCAACCAAGCATTCTGTACATCAAACTAAGTAACTTTACGCAAAAATTCTTGCTGGGAATCGACTATTTTTTGGGGTGGAAAATCACGTTTTACGGTAGGACTCGATGGAAAGCACTCAAGTCATTGTGCTGATGGATGGTTTGAATAGTACGGGGGTCGTGGAGGTGTGTAAAGTAAAAAAATTACATTAAAAACTTTAAAAAAAATGTGAAAAAGTTGTAACTTTGACCCCCAATATCTCCGTAACTAGAAGGTTCCCAGGTATGGTCTAGAACAAAAAAATGATCGCAAAGACAGGGAGAACAAGTGCCTTTCGGTTATGTTAAGGGTCTATTTACACTCTTTATGCACAAATATCAAAATGTTAAAAGTACCTAGTATAGAATTATTGTTAGATAATATAGGTGTACATACATATACGTACACAGTACATCATTGTGAATCTCAAACATATACAACATTATTTTTAGTATATGCGAAACCTGAATATAGTTTGTTCAGAATAAGTAACTGAATCGATTCCAATAATTTTTAAACCATGTTATATATATCCCTAACATATTAAAAAAAAGTTACAAGTTGGACACCGAGCGACATTAAGTACCTATCGCAATTATTTAGGTACATACTGCCAAATTATGTTTATCAATGAGCTCAAGACGACCCTGGAGGCCCGGCGCGGGCGCGTTGCGTGGTGACCAGGCTTTTGTGCGGACAACTAGGTAACAGAACAAGCTCATAACTTTGTGATTTTTCACGATACAGTTTTGAAATTTTGTACATAGATTCTTTACATAAAAATACTAGACACGTGTATCAGGTTTCGCATATACTAAAACTAATGTTGTATTTTTTTATCGATAATTAAAAAAAAAATCTGCTGTTTCCTACAAAACACGGAATGTATGCAACGTATCGGTCCACCTAGTCGGAGGCGTTCCTTCCATTTGACAAAAACTGAAATTTATTAATTTATTTTCACAGGTCACAAGGAAAGCAATGAACTGCTGCATCAATTGACTGGGCACCGTGGTAAGTTCTAACCAACTAGCTTTTACTTGCAGCTTTGCTCGCGTTATAGTCGGAAATTAACCCACGGGAAGGCTTTAAATATAGACTATGACACTCGGGGATAATTTAGCTTCCTGTTAGTGAAAGAATTTTCCTAACCGGATCAGTAATTTCGGAGATTACCCCCTACATACAAACATACAAACCTTACCTCTTACTTCATTATAACCCTTGTTGAGACGTCCAGTCTGGCTATATGTCAAATTTATCGTGTCTGTGTCTAGCTCCAGACTGGCGTAGGACAGGACTGGACTTATTTATTGACGTAAATTGTCTATGGAAACTGTATCTATGCCTTTCAAACTTGCACAGAGTATAGAAGACCGTACAAGAAAGATATATTGTCTCTGTCAAGTATTTCAAGTGAACGAACACCCGAGTTGCTGTCCAAAATTCCCTGTCTGTGTCTGGCTCCGGAGCGAAGCTCTATAGATTTTGACGTAAATTGTTTATGAAAAGTGTATATATATCGCTCAAACTTGCACAGAGTCTAGGAGACAGAACAAGAAAGATATATTTTCACTTTCAAGTATTTTTAAATGAATATATACCAGCAACGGAGCTGCCACCGGAGCTGACTGTCGAAGTTAGGTACTTTAAGAAGTAGGCTTTTTAATCAGATAACTATGTCAACTACCACCTGACGGCAGAGGATGCGATTCTTTTTTGACTAGGAGTTCATTTGAAGATTTTTATTAGATTGATAAAGTTTAATTATTTAAAAGATTCTTCATATTTTAGGAAAACCGACCATAATACTAATATTTACATGATTTAGGAAAAACGAAATTTTATCATCCTAGGGTAATTTACGAACCATCACATGTTGTATAATCCTCTTGAAAATAATTATATTTAAACTAACTATGCAGGGTGTAAGGGACAGCCCTCCGCAGACTGATGGGGTGAATTCAGTATATTATTTCACACTGAGATGACCGGTACAAGAAATTATTTCAGGAATGTTATGGGAATCCAATAAATTTGGTTTGTTTTATTTCCTCATACGCAAAGTGCCGTTACCGTGGCAAAAGGCACGTAGCGAACGGCAAGCGCGACGACGAGTTCGATGAACTCTGTAGGTAGGCAGGAAGTGAACAGCTGATTTCACGCGTCGTTCGTTAAAGTATTTCAACATCCATTGTTGGTTTTTTGATTTTAGACGTATTATTAACATAAATGGAGTGCTGCGTACAGAGAATTTTATGTTGAAATAAAGGAATTATAACTGACAAAACGATAAAAAAAATATTTTTTTTTTGAGAAAAATTCCACTGGAATATAATTCAAAATAAGGAGCTGAATGCACAATGTCAGTTTGCGGAGGGCTGTCCATTACACCCTGTATACATAATTAATTAAAAACTATAAAATAACGTAAAAAAATAAACTAACAACAAACTATAAAAGGGCATCAAAAACTCCTGCTCAACGCTGTCAGCTGGTAATGTGGCCAAGAGACTGGCGGCGTTGCCACGTTGTATGGCAACACTTAGCCTCTGGCCAAAGTAAAAGCCAGTCCTTAGGTTGTTGTTGCTATCGTGTGGTTAGTTCCTAACCTGGTGTCAGAGTTTTTATGCCGCCCATGGGCCTCTGACTTGGCTTTACATGCCGTCAAGAAATATCTCTCAGACATGCTGGTTTCCTCACGATGTTTTCCTTCACCGAAAAGCAAGTGATAATTATACTATACGCACATGAATCCGAAAAATCAGAGGTCACGGGAAGCGTCAACTAGGCGTTTCGAAATTTCCTTAGACAGGCTATGAGCACTCGGACCCCATGATGCCAGAAAGAAAAAAGAATAAGTAAACCTAGCAACCATCAGTGCCTGCCTTTTTCCAATTATGTTGAGGTCGGCTTCCCGTCTCACCGGAAGCAGCTGAATACCGATAATTTATAAGGAGCGAGCCTAATATCTTGGTAACAGTATATCTCTAGAATTAGAGACTGAACTAATTACATAGAATATGGTGATATTCACTTCCAAAGCGAAATAACCAATAACAATTAGATATAATAATCAAAATTAGCGATTATCGGATATTTAACTTTAAATGTTTGCCGATGAACTGTGTTTTAGTTTAAACAATTGTTTTATCGAGGACGAGCTACGTAGTGCCGACATCTGTGCAAATAATGTCAGGAACAATGCCTGTGTATTTTTGAGACTCCAAATGGCGGGAAAAAATATGAATTTGAGCTTTAGAGATACACTTCCGGAGGCCACCGCTACTGCCAACCACAGCAATAGCCATCAATATGCCCATCACATTTGCTGTTTGACAGACCACAACGATACTACAAGGTGTAAACCGATCCTTCACGAAGCCTTCAACCAAGCATTCATCATCATCATGATTTCAGCCGAAAGACGTCCACTGCTGGACATAGGCCTCCCCCAAGTGTCGCCATATTGACCGGTCCCGTGCAACTCGCATCCAGCGGATCACTGCAACCTTCACCAGGTCCGTCCACCTATTGGGAGGCCTTCCAACCCAACGTCTTTCGGTTCGCGGTCGCCATTCCAGAACTTTTCGGCCCCATCGGCCATCCGTTCTGCAAGCAATGTGCCACTTAAGTTTGGCTATTATTCGGGCTACGTCGGTAACCTTGGTTCTCTTGCGGAAGTCCTCATTTCTGATTTCATCACGCAAGGAAACTCCAAAAAAAAAACAAAGCTCTCTCCATTGCCCTTTGGGTGACTTTAAGCCTTCTGATAAGGCTACCAAGCATTCTGTACATCAAACTAAGTAACTCTACTCAAAAATTATTGCTGGGAAGCAACTTTTTTGGGTGATAAATCACGGTTTACGGTAGAACTCAACGTAACGCACTCAAAACATACATTGTGCTGATGGATGCATTGAATAGTACAGGGGTCATATTGTAACATTAAAAACTAGTAATAAAGTTGGAACTTCGACCTCTGTCTAAGATCTCCGTAAGTAGAAGGTTCCCAGGTATGGTCTAGAACAAAAAAAATATCGCAATGACGGGGACAACAAGTGCCTTTCGGCTTCGTTAAGGGTCTTTCTACACCTATTATGTAAAAACGCGAGGCAAATGATGATGTAACTCTATGAAAACGTCAACAGGCGGCAATTTCCCTATCTATAGAATCGCTTATTTTCATTGTTTCATAAAAACCAGTAGTGACACTGTCGTTTTGTTTAGCTGCCTTTGTGGCTTTCAGACCTGGACCATTGGTTCTATCCATGTCCGTCTAAAAATGAGAGTAAGTACCTATTTTAGTGTACAGGCTATATATATACAAGGCGGAGAAGACATGGACGCACAAACGATTACCACATATTCAGTACTTCATTCTGATACATAGGTTTTTATAATAACACAAAGGCACAAAAAATAATACGCTGGTGAAGCCACGTGTCGAAGCTAGTAGGTTTTATACTAGATAACGATGAACCTACAAGTAAAATTAAATAAATTAAACACTGTTTTAAGCTTTCACGGTTTACAACTAAACTAATACTGTCACTTACGCGATATCTTCCGTGATTGCTCATTATTATCACATTTAGGCAGATGTGTACCTAACCAGTACACGCACATTTCGCCAGTTATGTTTAAGTCCCAGTAATAGGGGCGACCCTATTGCCAACCGGGCACAAATCCAGATTCCGTGACTGCTACTGAGAAATTCGTGATGGAAAAACCCAATAACAATTTGTCCGACCCGGGAATCGAACCCAGGCCCTCATGCTTTGCTTGCGACCTCTATACCAACAAGGCAGTCGAGATTTTTTATCTTTTTAGAGTTCCGTAACCAACGGGACCCTATTAACAAGCCTCCGCTGTTAGTCCGTCCGTCTGTCTGTCAGCGGTTTATTTTTCTAAAATAAAAGTAACCTATGTTAGACCTTATAACATCAGCTATCTGCCAGTAAAAGTCGGTCCCGTCAAAATCGGTTCAGCCATTTCGGAGATTAGCTTAAACACACAGACAGACAAAAAAATGAAAACAATTTAGAGACAATTTTATTTATAGAAGAGTTAGGTAAACTTAAACGAACGAAATACATAATAACAAATACAGAAGGTTATCCACCTTTCAATACTTAAATAAAGACAGTTCCAAGCAAATATGCATAACAGCTATAATTTACATCATTGCATCTGTGCACTCAATTTTAACAATTAAATATTTCCACACAAAATATTGACATGTATTGAAAAAATATAATGAGTAATGTTGTTTTTTCGTCTGTTGTCGTTAACATGGGAACCAATATCTTGTACATTTAACAAGACTTGACCTCCATATTTGTGAGGAATCATCATCATCATCATCAACCACAACCAGACTTCGCCCACTACTGGGTATAGGTCTCTCTGAGCTTGTACCAAGCTTCATGTTCTTGTGCCAGCCTCATCCACGATATTCCCGGAATGGCCACAATGTCGTCTGCCCATCTCGTCGCTCCACGACCAACACTTCTCTTTGCATTAAGGACGCCACTCGGTTACAGCTTTACTCCACCTGCCATCACCTGCCCAACTCCATTAGAGTTCCAAAACGCGATATCCAATATCGAAGACCATCGTTCGTCTCTGGGTTTCAACGTTTGAACTCGGGACTTGGGGTACCCCGACTCTGGACAGGTTAGGTTCGGAGTAGATGGCGGGGTCTTGAGACCGAGTGAACTAAGACCCCGCCATCCCCTTCATGTTAGGTTTAAAACCCTGCAGACATTAACAGGAGCCCCGCGTTTCGTAGCGGGGCTACGTCGACCACGCCTTATTACAACATTTTGATATTTACCTTGATTTCTTGGTCTACTAGCTTTATGCCGAGCATGGAACATGGAATGAGAAATGACTAGCTTTAAATTTATAAACCATTTCTTTTTCAGATGAAGTATCTGCTGTTAAATACATCGAAAATATAACAGGACTTACAGGTAAGCAAAAATTGTTCAAATAGCCTCAATTTTTGACAGATACTTAAAAGAAGCTGCTGCATACCATTAGTTTACGTGGCGGTACTGCCAATCTGAACTACACAACCTCCAAAAACTCAACCCCCCCCCCCCAACTACTCAACCCCGCGGAAAAAGTGGCAATATTTCTACTTAAGGGGGAAACGCCAGGATAGCCAGCGAAATACAAATTTTAGTATTTCATGAAAAGTCATTCAATGCGATTAAATTAACTTGAGGGTTGTATTAAAAGACAAATACATTTATTTGGCACATGCCACAAGTGCACACAATATAAAACAAAAATAATACAATAAAAAAGAAAAAAAAAAACTTACATCTCAACAAAAAATGTAACACTGTGTGCTTCACGGCTGCGCCAAATAAGCCCAGTTCAGCTAGTGCCTGACTGGTTTTCAACTAGACCTGGATTAGAGAGGTTACAGATGTAAAATAGTTTTATATGTTGTGTCAAAGGTGGTGGTGAATAGGTACAGACGCCAGCACATGAAGCTACTACAGTCTGTCAAATTTCTTTAATAGATTTTCAACTTCATGGCTAAAACATTAAGTTCAAGGTTCATTGGGAAAATTTGACAGTTTCGGGTAGCTTGATGTGCTGGCGTCTATAACTACTTAAATTACTTTTTTATGTAAAAAAGCTATTTGTATTTATTATTTTATTTGACATGTTTATTGGATTTTGTGTAACATGATTTTAATTTTATTGAACAAATGAAACGAAATGCTAGACTAGAACTTTCAAACTTAAGTTTAATTAACATAATGTTTAAATGTGAAAGTTCCTAATGATCTCTGTAAGTCATAATTATTAGATAAATAATAATAGATACTCTGAAATATTAGTTTTAATTTATCTTGCTGCGCCCTAACAGGGTCATGTACTCACTAGTTTAAGCTTAGCGTGTAAAATTGGTTGTGTACATTGTGCATTAAAATAAATAAATATGTAAAAAAGATATGTGTACAAACTAATAAAAATAAACATACAATAATAAATTATTATTAACTAGCGACCCGCCCCGGCTTCGCACAGGTGCAATATATACATATAAACCTTCCTCTTGAATCACTCTATCTATTAAAAAAAACCGCATCAAAATCCGTTGCGTAGTTTCAAAGATTTAATATATATGCATACAAAGGGACATAGGGACAGAGAAAGCGACTTTGTTTTATACTATGTAGTGATATAAAATAGGGATGATTTTAATCATTATATTTCTGTAATGTACGTGTTAGCGATTCATATTTTAATCAACACACAACCTGATACTGTCCTGCAAATTACAAAACACGTAAGAATTTCGCGGGCTGCCTTAGCGCTTCCACCTTAAACCTGGATTATTTCATCTTCAGATCGTCATCATGTCTTCGACTTCCTGAAGAAATGCAAAGGTTCCAGGAGTTGGAAGCATGTGCTGGATTTCTTGAAGCTTATGGATGAGTCTCCTCGTAAGTATTTTTTTTACTTTTGATGGGAAATATTCAAATTTACAGCATAACATCACGGCTTGTAATCCCCGAAGGGTTAGGCAGAGGTGTACCTAATAGGGGGCGAGCCTATTACCACCAACCGGGCACAAATCCCGAATCCGTGGTTGCTACTGAGAAATTCCTGATGGAAAAACACAATAACATTTTGCCCGACCCGGGATCGAAACTAGAACCTCATGCTCAGCAGTCGCGCTTGCGACACTAGACAAACGAGTCA
Organism: Noctua fimbriata; assembly: GCA_905163415.1. Lineage (NCBI taxonomy): Eukaryota > Metazoa > Arthropoda > Insecta > Lepidoptera > Noctuidae > Noctua > Noctua fimbriata. The sequence goes on from LR990950.1 coordinate 9,044,367, forward strand.
GTCAGTTTCACATCATCATTTCAAATGTCTACGGTAAGTCGGACATGTTGATTCGGGTAGGGATGCTTCTAACACCACCAACTGCCATGGCTCACCTAGACACTACTGAACCGAAATGGAAGCTTGGCCGACTGCTGCAGGCACAACGTAAAGAAAATGGGGTACTCATATGCCACAATGTGACTCTGAAGTCATATGACAACCGATGCCTCACCTTTTGTTCTGGATTCTTTTCCTTCTCGACGTGTCGATGAAACTCAAATTGTCTTCTTTATCGTGTGGTTAGTGCCTAAACTGGTATCAGAGTTTTTATGCCGCCCATGGGCCTCTGACTTGGCTTTACACCCTGTCGAGAAATATCTCTCTGCCATTCTGCTGGTTTGGTTTCATCTCGATGTTTTCCTCCACCGGAGCAAGTGTTAATTATACAATACGCACATGAATCCGAAAAATCAGAGGTGCGTGTCTTGGGTTCGAACTCGAGGCCTATGACTTGGCAGTCCGACGGTCACACCACTAGGCTATCACTGCTTTAGCTCGCCGTCCGGCCGTCTTATGACGACAGGCCGTGTCGACGGCGCGTTCGTGTTCCACGCGCGCCTCAAAGAGATGTCAGCAACCGCGTAGGGGTCCGCACGGGCCGATGCCTGCCAGGGCTGCGGGACTGTTCAAAAGAGATACCGCGGCCCTGGAACACAAAGGGCAAGGAAGGAACATGGATGGGTTTTAGTCAGTACAAGTCTGACACTCCCTTCCGCTCCGCCCAGAGCGGGGGGGGGGGGTCATTTGATGATTTCCCATCCTAAAAAAAAAAGGCTATCACTGTTTCACTTGGCTCACGCTGTCGCTAGGCTCACGGCTCCCACGGAACATTTCACAGCACAGGTCTAACATTTGCTTCGATAAAATCCTAAAAGGTGCAGGCATTTGCTTGTGCATGATGTGCAGGACAGTAGGTGGGGCATATCGCAGGATAGTATTACAGGAAAGGTATTCTGCATTCTGGTCTCCTGCACTATGAAGGATCTATGCGAGGCCAATGCTAACTCTATTGACATGGCTGAATTCGGTACGACATAGAAGATCATCGTGTCATCATCATCTGCGAACTATGTTGGGGTCGGCTTCCAGTCTAACCGGATGCAGCTGAATACCAGTATTTTACATGGAGCGACTGCCTATCTGACCTTCACAACCCAGTTAGTACTAGGTACGATACCCCTTGTTGTACATCATCGTGTCTCATTTAAAATTAAATTTTTGCTTCCCTTTTTCAGACATCAGTATAATAGTGGAACTCCTGAGACAAATGACAAACGAAAATGGTAAGTACATTACAATGTTCATTCTACCCGGACCTACCCAGGCTTAGACGCGAATTATACAGAAACTGCGTAAGGTGAAGGCGCGGCGCAGGCGTGGAATTTATAAGGAAACGAAAGAACGGCGTGCCTGCACCGCGCCGCTTGAGTGTAATTCACGTCACGTCGCCTACATACATTTTGCATGAAAACGTTTTGAAGCGGCATCAAGCTTGTGCTGCGTCTGCGCCGCGCCTTCACCTTACGCCGTTTCTGTATAAATCGCGCCGTAGACAAGAAGTGTTCACTTTCGCTCGCGTTTAATTCTATAATCATAAGAAACACCATTGTTACAACCTTTTCGATAACTTATGACAGTGCCATACTTCTGAACATTCCATTCCACCATCATCTACCATCCTCAGAGCTCATATATTTTTTTCTGGGCGCTGAGTTAATATTCTACCCAGTTATCTAAATTATAATATAATAACGACTAAGCGAATACAGAGGCAAGTTTTTTTTTGTAAATTTTTTAACAAACGTGCAATGTTAACATAGTTTGTTTATTTAAATTTCAGACGTGCTAAAGGCGTTTGCTATTATGAAGCCGCTGATTGGCCACGACGATTTCGACGGCATTTTTGAGAGTCTCCAAAAGATATCAGGAGAAAAGGGTAAGCTTAATATTATATTTACATCGTCATCTACCTAGCCTTTTCCCAACTATGTTGAGGTCGGCTTCCAATCTAACCGGACGCAGCTGAATACCAGTATTTTACTTGGAGCGACTCCCTATCTGACCTCTACAACCCTGTTTGTTCTACATGAAATACATATAAGGTCTAACTATTCATACACGAAATATTTTAAGATTAACTTCTATAAGTCTTAAAGTCGCCATAGCAAGGAAAAAAAAAATATCTGAGTGTTTTTTTATTTACGAAATTATTACGTTTCTAAAAATTTTTGAACCTTTTTGCATAAAATCTTTACTTCCATATTCTAACAATGACACTAGACAAATACGACGTAGTAAACTAGCGTAATGGATGTTCAAAAATAAGGAGCTAGTATTTATTTTGTGGGTCAAGTAATTTTAAATTATTTATTTTTTATAAAAATATACTCGAATAAAAAAATAATCCTCTGAAATGGCTTCGTTATAGCCGTTAGATGATTCCCTGAAAATATTTCGTGTATGAATAGTTAGACCTTATATAAGACTGGTTGTCAGACTTTCTTTCAAGCTGCGGACTACCTGTAACGACCGTCAAAGATGTGTAAATCAAAAACTGCTGATTGTCGCCCACTGTTCTTCTCTTAGCGTGTCGATGGCAATCTAAATTGTGTCAGCCGCGAACTGAGCTACTAGTTTGGCGCTTTCGGTAGCGTCCATCAGTTCCTGTAGTGAACAAACAACAGGACACGCAGGACACGATATTAAGTGCCCCATCGTTTGTAGAGCAGCACCACATTTAAGCCCTTTATTAAGCACACGACGATTGGAAGAGACCAGACGATATGACTTTACTGCCTTGGAAGTTGGGTTAGCCTTTGGTGTGCCCTTGCGCAAGTGCTGAAAACCTCAAACGGCGCAGATACAATAACTTAATTGGTTTTTGACCCGTTTGGGGTTGAAACACTGGGGCCACGGGGTCAACTCGTCTGGTGACCAGCGCGCCAGGTCTATTTTTTGGCCAAAGAATCAGCATGGCCATCTAACGTGGTAATGCTGCCAGCCTTCTGGGCACTTTCCTCGTTGACAATGATGCAGACGAACTTTTTGGCGCCCTTTAATCCTCGCACTTACATATTTTTCGCATTTTACATATTTTTATTATTGTTTAGTTCTGTATAGTTATTAAATAATGTACTTATTGGGAGAGCAGCGGTGGCCCAGTACCAGTAACAGTAACTCGTGGGTTCGAACCCAGGCAGGCGCATTATTTTGTGTAATTTATTTCATCACCACTGCTCTCAAAAACGGTGAAGGAAAACATCGTGAGGAAACCGGCATGTCCTAGAACCAAAAATTCGAAGACATGTGACATCTACCAACACGCACTGGGCCCGCGTGGTGGATTATAGCCCAGCCCCTCTCATAGAGAGGAGGCCTGTGTCCCAGCAGTGGGAACATTATAGGCTGATTATGCTATGCTATTATGCTATGTACTTATTGTAAAAATGTTTTTTCATTAAAAGCAACTATTTGAAAAAATGATATATTTTGATTACGTATTATTTTCAGATCCACATCAGATAGCTGACTACTTCATGCATGTGGCTCATACTAATGGTAAGTTTATTTAATATTTGAGCGTACGTGCGGAACACATCTCGCTCTGAACGCTTCCTAAGCCGTTCTGCGCCGTTTCCGGCGCAAGTTGAACGGACGCAAGACCTCCCGTGGGGTCTCTCGGACCGTGAAACTGAACAACTTTTGTTCCACGAGTTCTAGAAATTCGCAAAAAAAAATAATTGTACGATATACAACATTATTTTTAGTATATGCGAAACCTGAATATAGTTTGTTTAGAATAAGTAACTGAATCGATTCCAATTATTTTTAAACCATGTTATATTTTTTCCCAAAACAATAAAAAAAAAGATAAAAGTTGGATACCGAGCGACTTTGAGTACCTATCGCAATAATTTAGGTACCTACTGCCAAATTATTATTATCAATGAGCTCAAGACGACGCTGGAGGCGCGCGCTACGTGGTGACCGTGTTTTTGTGCGGACAACTAGGTAACAGAACAAGCTTATAACTTTGTGATTTTTCATGATACAGTTTAGAAATTTTGTACATAGATTCTTTACATAAAATACTAGACACGTGTATCAGGTTTCGCATATACTAAAACTAATGTTGTATAGTAACTGACGCGAAAAAAATTAACTAACCCGCGATTATGGCGCTTGCAACAGCGTCGAAATATCGTGAGCTCAAAATAATGAACAATCACGGAAGATATCCCGTAAGTGACAGTATAAGTTTAGTTATAAACCAAATGTCATAAAACAAAATTTCTGTTTCGTGGGCTGAAACACCACACGAGAGATCTTCCGTTTGTTATGTTATACCCTGTTTTATATTGAAAGGCACGACCGGCGCCGGTCTCGCTGTAAAATAGGTCATAGTGTGAAGGGTTAATTAAACCAGGTATGGAATGCTTAGCAGGGAATAATTTGGCAACTCACCGAAAGCACTTCATTACACAAGTAACCAACCAGTTCCACGACCAGTGTTAGTAGATTTCTTTCACATTTTTGGGGGAGAAAAACGTTCTTGGGGAAATGAAATCCTTGGAAAAAATCTTCAAGATTTAATAGAATGTAAAAAAAAAGGCTAAGGCTGTCACCGAATGGTCCAAGAACACTCAAAAGAAACGTGGGTCGTCCGGCGGCGAGATGGGCAGACGACATAGTTGCCATCGGGGGAAAAACCTGGATGACGCTGGCACAGGAACGTGGGGATTGGCACGAGAAAAGAGAGGCCTAGACCCAGCAGTGGGTGAGTTCGGGCTGTGGATGATGATGATGAAAAAAAAAAAAACTCAGAAAATCAAGGGATCTATAACACAGTCACACAGACACAAAATTCGGTATCTAGCGCAGACAAATAAAAGGTTTATGTTTGCGTGTGACCCGTCCATTTTGAAAAACGTTGTTTTATATCTTGTCATTTGTATTTCGGTGAAAAAGAATAATTTCGGGAACGTTCAGAAACCTGGTGATAGCAACCCTGACAGCCTCATAAATTACTGACGCCTATGTCCATACAATGTTATTACAAATGATTTTTTTAATGTTATTCCAGGCGTGGAAGGTGTAAAGTTAGAAATAATGAAGCTTACAAATGGCGTCGGTCCAGCGGAGTTCCCGAAACTACTGAAAGTATTGCTGCCTGAAATTGGTAAGATATTTCTTTATACACAGTGTAACCGCCACCATACGCCATTCAGATCCAGCCTGTCCCTTTGCTGCCCTCCCCAGCAACGCCCTAAGCCGAGTCTCGTACCCCACAGGGGGTGCCCTTAGCGTGTTGTCGCTTAGTTTGTAAGTTTTTTGCCCCTGATTGGAGGCCTTACACTCAAGGCACCCACAGGATAGTCCGGTAAAGCAGAAGCCAGCCTTATAGGTTGAACTGCGAGAAGCCAATCACAAAAAAAAAACAAGTGCGTGTGAACTGAAGGACCACACTCGTTTTTCGCAAAATAGCAATTGTAGGATTTAGTAGAAGACTTAAAACAATTGTAGAACCAAATCTGGGAATTTGTATACAAATATATTAAAAACTACAGCCCTTAAAGTGTGGTCCCTCAGTCCTCACACGACATCAGAATTATGGAAAATTAAGGTTCTTAAGGCTCTATCTTCAAATTGCGACGACATTCTTTTACCATTTCTTTTTACAAAATGTATTTAGTCTTTTACTAAAACTTTATGTAGAAAAAGATAGATTTTATTTATTTGATTCGGTAATATTCACTAAAATATTTTTCTTTCGTGTGTGGTAGGAGGGACCACAGTTTAGTCGTTATATCTTTTTTATCTTTTAATCTTTGTGGTCTGTTATTTAGTAACTATCTTTACTAATTCTCTACTAAATATCTGTAGTCACAAAACCTTAATTTTCCACATACTTCCCGAGATCTGGCTGATGGCGTGTGAGGACTGAGGGACCACACTTTAAGGGCTGTAGTTTTTAATATATTTGTTTATGTATTCCCAGATTTGGTTCTACAATCGTTTTAAGTCTTCTACTAAATCCTACAATTGGTATTTTGCGAAAAACGAGTGTGGTCCCTCAGTTCACACCCATATAAAAAAACAAACATGCTTATTGCGACAGAGAATAAAACAAATGAAAGATATATGCTAAGAGCATGCTGGCCAGCTGGCCAAAAGTGCCACCGTGACGCGTCGGTATTCCTACGAAAGAAACAAAATGACGCGCGTATCAGTGCCCGCAGTCATTAACGAGGCTAAAAGGACATCGTCAAATAAACTCTTACCATGGATTGGAATGTGCTTAGCCCAAGCAGGGGCGTGCCGTTCATAGAGGCAATTAGGCCTAGCCTACTCTACCAACATTTATTATAAATATGTAATAAAATAATTCAAAATATAAAAAAAAGTTAAAACTCCTGTTAGAACACTTATAGCAACTTGTCGCGCCCGTGTGACGTAACTCAAACTCACACTATACTGTAAGGTAAGTTCGTAGTTACAAATTGTCAAGTCTGAGGCAAAAGTCTTAAAAAAAAAGTCATAAAGCCTACAAAACAATAAATTTTATTGAGAATTTTACGCACACTGTTGCATATTTTCGTGTGTATGAACAGCACACATGTATAGATTATGGGCGTAACTCCGTTCACTGTAGACACCACCATCACCACGAGTTATGATTGGCTAGCTAGATTTATGAATGAAGGATATTACAGCAGTGTTCCCAATTTGTGGGCATCTCTTTTTTTTTGGGTACCAGTGGCGGTGGCCTACCCTCCGTGAGGAACCACTGCACGCCACTGAGCCCAAGCATAAGTATATGCAGCCTGTAATGTTCCCACAGCTGGGACACAGGCCACGTGGGCCCAGTGCGGGTTGGTATTGGCCTAATGTAGAAAATTCTTGGAATTTAATACAAAAAGAAAGCAATAACATCATAATCCCCGAAGGGTTAGGCCGAGGTATACCTAATAGTACCTACTCCCTTATGTTTTAAGTTCCATATGAAAGGGGCCAAGCCAATCGCCATCAACCGGGCACAAATCCGGACTCCGTGACTGCTATTAAGAAATTCCTGATGTAAAAACCCAACAACACTGCCCGACTTGGGAATCGAACCCAAGACGTCATTCTCAGCAGTTGTGCATGCTAGACTAACGAAGTCTTTTAAATGAAGAAATATTTAATCAATTTTGTTTTTATCTTTTCACAGATATGAAAGGCGCCTTCAATCTTCTCATACTGGGCACAAGAACTGTGGGTACGTAATAACTAAAATACTCTGGACTTTGTCAACCTTTTGAACGCCATTGTCACATATACGTGACAAGCAAGCGCCCTGTACGCCAACGACACAAATATGTGACAAAAAATTCACAAAAACATTTTCATAATAAATATAAAAAAGTAAAAAATCTTTAAAAAAAAAATGCCATAACAAAGCTTCCCCACTTATATCAAAAAGTACTATTTCTGTGCACCATAAACTAACTTAAATTATTGCGTGCGCTCCCAACGAAAATGATTTCCGGATGAAGTAGAATTGTACGAGTACCTTGTAATACCTGAGTTTGTACACTTGTGCTGTAATGTGACTAAAATATTATATTTAACAAGAGTCGATACTAGTTTTATTATTTTTCAGATATCGGCGATGCTATTATTACACTCAATCATTTACTGAACACAAACTCATTGACGGAGAGCATCATCCTACTGAAAACTATTACAAAGCAGACACGTAAGTATAATATTCAGCTTCTTGAGTTATTATTATTTATTTGCCACCAATTATATCAAGTTAGCAACATTACAGACTCGTCCAATGCGATCAAGTCACAAAATATATCAACATAAAATATAAAACAAGTAAAATGACATCCAGTAAAAATATTAATACCTGCAAGGTGTAAACGGACCCTTCACGAAGCCGTCATCACCACCTACCTTTTCCCAACTATGATGGGGTCGGCTTCTAGTCTAATCGGATGCAGCTGAATACCAGTATTTTACATGAAGCGACTGCCTATCTGACCTCCACAACCCAGTTAGTACTGGGTAATACGATACCCCTTGGTAAGACTGGTTGTCAGACTTTCGGGCCACTGACTACCTAACGACTACAAATGACAGCCGGGACCAACGGCTTAACGTGCTTTCCAAGGCACGGAGTAAACTCGGTATGTAATGGGTGGTCACCCATCCAACCAACCTAGGCATGCACGGCTTAACCTAAAGATCGACCCGAGCGGCTGTTATTATTTAGCCACGAGCTCCTCACGAAGCCGCCAACCAAGCATTCTGTACATCAAACTAAGTAACTCTACGCAAAAATTATTGCTGGGAAACGACTTTTTTTTTTGGGGTGAAAAATCACGTTTTACGGAAGGACTCAATGTAACGCATTCAAAATATTGTGCTGATAGATGGATTGAATATTACGGGATTAGTGAAGGTATTTAAAGTAAAGTTATATTACAACATTAAAAACATGTATTTAAAAAAAAAAACTTGTGAAAAAGCTGGAACTTTGACCCTCCATATCTCCGTAACTAGAAGGTTCCCAGGTATGGTCTAGAAAAAAAAAATGATCGTAAAGACGGGGCGAACAAGTGCCTTTCGGCTTCGTTAAGGGTCTTTTTACACCCTTTATAATATTAATTAAACAGTTGCACACAATATAACTGACAAATGCTTGCACTGACTGGACAGGTCCACTCAAATCTGTGTGGTTCTTTCTTCAAAAGACTATCTCAGACACTAATCTGCATAGTCCTCATGTGAGTTGACCAAGATTACGTCTGGACCTTAAAAGAGACTTTGATCTCTGACTTTGTTTCCAATATTTCTTCTCAGAGTAGTCAGGTACGAAACACCGGCCTCATCAAATTTTAAAACAACCTAATGTGATGTGTAAAAATATTTTTTTAAACCAATTTACAAAAATAAAATGACCAGAAAAAAAGATAAAAGAAGGTACAAAAAAAAAGTAACAAAAAAAGTAAATAAGTCACACCTCTACAGATGAGGTGACTTTATTGTTAACATTCCACTGAGGTGGAGTCTGTCAGACGTCATTTAAATACCTAATAACACTTCGAATAAGTGCCGTAAATACTTTCATAATGCGTTCAGTAAAAAGTGGTTATTTTGAAATTACAAACAGACACTCCTATTTTATTTACTTGTATTGTTGTATACACCACTATTTTTTAATTAGTACAAATACTTAAAGGGCTTATTAGAGAAGGTCTTGTTATTATACATGTAAATTCTCAATAAATAATATTCATAAACAGCAAAGTTATAAGCGTTTGTTTATATCCCAAAATGTCACTCAATTTATGGAAATATAGTTTGCCGGGCCCTATGAATGGCGACTGGAATGGAAAAGCACTGCGTGTAGTATTTTCTAGTTATGAATTATGATTCAATTATGAATTTACCAGTTATGACAAATTTTCGTGGACAATTTTGGGATTTCGTTTTTTTTACTTTTGATTATACAAATATGATCAGTAACGGGTACGGATAGAGCTCCATTTTTTTGTACTATATAAAAATTGTGGTGTAGATAAAACTAATAATGATTTCTTGATATTTCAGAATTAAAATACGCATTGGAAGAGTTGACTCAATCGCTAAACCGAGGCAGTAAGTAAACTAAAACTAAAGTATTAAATGTAATATTATAACAAGATCTTAAAGGTGGAAAACGACAAAGACAGTACAAAAGTAAAAAATACCTTATCGCCATAGACATGCGGTTGACAGTCAGCTAATTTCAGAACCCAGGTACCGAGAGTAGAGCCTCTCTCGGAGGATTATGTTAATGTCATCACTCATCATCAAGCCTTTTCTTTACTACATAATATACTCTCTCACTATACTCCTTCTCATAGACAGGAGTGGTCCCAGCAGTGGGAACATTATAGGCTGATTATGTTATGTTATACTCCAGTAGGGATCTCTTAGCTGCCACGGTTTATTTTTATTTTTGAATAGTTGATATATCTTTTTACTCTGGACGCTCTTAACTTGCATGTCTTTCTACATCGTTCTCACAAATAATATTGTAATCTCAACATGAATGATGTAAAAATATTTTGATTTAAAAGAGTGTCCATGGAGTTTTTTGCCCGTTCTTCTCCACAGAGATCTACGCTTTGGAATGAGCAACTACAGTACTTTCACAAGTTATTATGCCTTGTGTCTGTGACTGTAGCTTCGCTAGTGCCTGTAATGGTTTATTTGAAATAAACGCTTTGAGTTTATACGGGACCACCAGATCGGCCAGCTCCAAGGATTCCAACAAGTACAGTGGAGCGCCTGCCTATCTGACCTCAGCAAACCAGTTGATGGGTGTTAGCAAGCAAGATGTTACCCTGATATGTTCATGCACAACACTGCCTCAAATTGGTTTTCTTAACATTTTTTTCTTCGTCGGTCGAGTGGTCGCAAGCGACTGCTGAGTCTGCCTGCTGCTGAGGTCCTGGGTTCGATTCCTGGGTCGGGTGAAGTGCTATTGGGGTTTTTCCATCAGGAATTTCTCAGTAGCAGCCACGGAGTCTGGATTCGTGACAGGTTGATGGCAATAGGCTCGCCCTCTATTACATGGAATTTAATCATAACTGGTGAAATGTGGGTGTACTATTAGGTACACCTCTGCCTAACCCTTCGGGGATTACTGACGTTATGTTATATTTTTCAGGTTTGAGGGTTATCATAGAAAATCTCTACAAGATAGGTGGTTGCGACAGCTTGCTGGAGGTTCAGGAGATCTTCAAAGATGTCTTCGGCACTGACAGTAAGTATTTGTACCGTTTGGAACCCAGTATGCGATAAGATTGGCTTAAGATGACACATCTTTGTGAAACACATTGACATTTGTACGTCATATTTGTAGTGGCACTACAAAGAGTACTACAGCAACATAGAACAAAAAGTGCTACAGCGCCATCTATGACACAGACGATGAACTAACATCAAATTCCTAACTGGCGATATTAAAGTTATCCGCGACTTCACAACACCGGGCGGAAAATCCTCCCTTTTCGGGGGATGAAGAACTGAACACCCTGTTCTTCATATCCCTGTAGCGGCAATACAAAGAGTACTACATCAACATAGAACAAAACGTACTACAGTGCCATCTATGACACAGACGATGAACTAAACATCGACATACGCCTAAAATCCTACATCGCGCAAGTAAAGTTGTCCACGACTACATAGAAGAACCCGACAACAACTGTCGGGCAGTAGCCCACCAGACACAACACCCGTCTGGTCGGAGGATCCTCCCTTTTCTATGGGGGATGAAGAACTTTACACCCTGTTCTTCATACCCCCAAATATTCATATTGCAGCAATCATTATTCTCCTGCCCTTATCACAATTCATTTGGGATCGGCGCAGCATGTCTTCTTCTTCCATACTTCTCTATTACTCGTCATCTCAGCAGTCACCTCCTTTCTAGCCATATCATCCTTTACACAGTTCATTCATATCGCCGTATTAAATATAGCCATTTCGTAGAAATTCTTAGGAATGATAAGTGAATCGAACCATCATCTGCCTATCCTTTTCCCAAGTATGTCGGGGTCGGCTTCCAGTCTAACCGGATGCAGCTGAATACCAGTATTTCACATGGAGCGACTGCCTATCTGACCTCTACAACCTAGTTAGTACTGAGTAATACGATACCCCTTGGTAAGACTGGTTGCCAGACTTTTCGGGCCACTGACTACCTGTTACGACTGTCAAAGATCTACAAATGATAGCCGGGACCAACGGCTTAACGTGCTTTCCGAGGCACGAAGGAAACACTGTACATTAATAAAATCCAATTATTTCCATCTTTCACAGACATAGTAAACATAATCAACAACATCAATAAGGTGACGAAGCGTCAGGATGCTCTATACTTCCTGAGTTCACTTCTCGACGTCACACAAACGACTAGCGTGAGACAAGCGTCAGCTGTCATCATGAGTCTGACAGCACAAGATAGTGAGTAACATAAATCTAGGAATATACATGCCAGTGCAACAAGGTATTTACAAAGCAGATGTGGTTGGCACCGCCGAAAGGGGACGCCCTAGAAGGACATAAACTGACCTTATAGGTGAGGTTCTTCAGAAAGGTCAGGTGTGTAGTATTAGCAACCAGTGTGCGTGTATGACCAGATGTATGAACGTGGACGAGGCGAAAGGAGTATGTAACGATCGTAGAATGTGTCGTTCTGTAGTTTTCTATGGGTAAGCACAACCGTCAGGGTGCTCTATGCTTCGTGAGCTCACTACTCGACTAGCGTCCGACAAGCGTCAGCTGTCATCATGAGTCTGACAGCCAAATATGGTGAGTAACACAACAGCACGGCTGTATTCTCTAGGGGTAGAGGCACACAGGTGAGGACGCCCTTTACTTCCTAAGCTCTACTCGAAGTCACACAAACAAGCGTCAGCTATCATCATGAGTCTGACAGTTAAAGACGGTGCGTAATATAACATTACGTCTGTATTCGCAAGGGCACAAGCGTCAGGACGCTCCATACTTATTACTTACTTACCGTTAGTAACGTTATTTTGTGTATTTTCAGTGACACTGTTTGATGTTTTGGAACAAATTCGCGTCAAATCGGGACACGAAGATATTATAGACTTCTTCAAGAGACTGATGTCAATCACGGGCACCAAGTGTGAGTATAATTATAGCGTTTTGAATAGCCCACAGAATGAAACGTGAAACTCCTTCGTCTTAGCGTGTCTATGACAATCTAAATTGCGTCAACCCAGAACTGAGCTACTAGTTTGACGCTTTCGGTAGCGTCCATCAGTTCAATAATCAAATAATCAAACGTGAATACGTAGGTTATGTCATTATGTGAAAATGATAGCCTTTTTTAATCATTGTAGCCTTTTTTCTTATTCTTCGCTTTTTAGTCTTTTTGAATTAATACATACTAACACAAACTCTGAAATAACACAACATCGGATAATTTATAAGCAACTGGGCGACCAAGCTCTGCTCGGGTGATAATGTAGAAAACGTATTTTCCCAGATATGAGACCTAGATAGATCGATTTTTCGCCCCAATTGCAACTTTCATCGAAATCGTTAGAGCCGTTTTCGAAAACGTGATTACAAATATATTTATAAATATTGCACATATAATAGTATAGGATAGGATAACGGCTAGGCTAGGCTTCTTTTATATTTGAGAGAGTGGACATCTACGCATTGGTAACATTCCAGGCTGATTATAAAATAAACCAATAGATGGCGCTTTTGGAAAGAAGCATTATGTCATTGACCTTTCACTCGGTTTGTTTATCAACACTATTTTTAATTCTGTTTTGTTTTCATACAACATTATGAACATTAGTACAGGATAGAATTGCTGCTAGGCTTGTCTAAGCTTCTATTATATTTGAGAGAGTGGACATCCCCACTTTTCGAAAATTCCAGGCTGATTGAAAAATACACCAATAGATGGCGTTTTTGGAAACAAGCATTATGTCATTGACCTTTCACTTGGTTTGTTTTCAAACAACACTGATGACTAAGAGATGCTTTACACTTAGTATACCTACAAGTTGTGATATTTATATTTCTTTTGTTTTCAGCTGTCCAAGAAGCATGGCAAGTTATGATCACTATTACTTCAATCAAAGGTAAGTCACCGGACAACTGCTTCAAATTGTTTAGCATTAATCCAACAACATCATTCTCCTGCCCTTGTTCCAATTCATTTGGTGTCGGTGCAGTACGTTTTTAGGGTTCTGTAACTCAAAAGGAAAAAGGAATCCTTATAGGATCACTTTGTTGTCCGTCTGTCTGTCAAGAACCTTTTTCTGAGCAACGCGTAATTGTATTTAAAAAAAAACTTGTGAAAAAGTTGGAAGTTTGACCCGCAATATATCCGTAACCAGAAAGTTCCCAGGTATGGTCTAGAATAAAAAAAATTATTGCAATGACGGCGAGAACAAGTGCCTTTCGGCTTCGTTAAGGGCGCGGGCCAGTGGACGGTGAGTCATGGGCTAGCTCGCCGCCGCCCGTTGTCTTATGACGACAGGCCGCGTCGACGGCGCGTTCGTGTTCCACGCGCGCCTCAAAGAGATGTCAGCAACCACGTAGGGGTCCGCACGGTCCGATGCCTGCCAGGACTGCGGGACTGTTCAAAAGAGATACCGCGGCCCTGGAACACAAAGGGCAAAGATATTTTTACACCCCTTATACTGATGCGTACGTTATATGCTGAATTATGCTATGCTCCTCTTCCAGATATCTTCGCATTCTTCGACAAAGTATACCAGTACACCGATGTGGAGATCATAGTGTTTCTGGAGACGTTGCTACGCGTCACCAATGCTACTAACATTAGGGTGGCTGCCTCTATGCTTAGCAAGATCTGTGGTGTTGATGGTAAGGACTAATATAAACTCAATTTTGTTAATGATAAAGTTCAAATTCTATTGTAACCAAATTTTTAACATCTGTATGCTCAGCATGTTCTGTGGATTTGATGGGGAGGTCTAGAATAAAATAAACTCAATGGTATCGAGTACAAAGTTCAAATTTCATTGCAATAAGGTTAGAGTCTCCGCCTCCATGTTCTAGCAAGATCTGTGGAGTTGATGGTAAGGACTAATATAAACTCAATGTTATACACGACTAAGTTCATATCTCATTGCAAATAAAATGTATAACATCCGTTATACATTTTATTTGCAATGAGATTACAATGAGATTACCGCGCATTATTGCTACCACTATGCTTAGCACGATCTGCGCCATCGATTTTATAAACTTAATAATATGAGTGACAAAGATCTAATTCCATTGCAAAACTAAAAATATGTAGGACCTTCTTGTGTACACTTATCATTGTTTATCTTTTTATGTAAATCGTCATAATTTTGTTCTTAAAATTTTGTATTTCACTTCCAGATTTCTTCGATATAATTCAGCTGCTATTTGATATTACTGAAATGGGTATGTTATATTTTGCGTAATTAGATTAACTACCTTTAAACTTACTAAAATGTAGAGCTTTCTAATACTAATTGTCTAGTGATCCGTTAATCGGATTATTACAAATTATATATATATTCAAATTCAAATTCAAAATCAAATATTTTTATTTGTAGAACATAGATAAACAAAAGTACAGATGTCAATATTAATAAAATGAGCGCTATGTCTTGCCTTCAACGGCGTACAAATATTCTAATTATAATTTCTTATGAGTAAAAAGTGAGTGAGTGTGTGTGTTCTTGTGTTTGTTTCTTATGGTTTCTTGTGATATTTTTTTTTTATTATTCATCCGCGTAGCGGACGATTAGCAACAGCCTTTCTAATAAATAACTTGTTATTCCAGACGTTGTGAAATTCTTCGAGAACATCATCACTATTAGCAAGGCGTTCTGTAAGTACCAAAACCTTTTGTTTTAACCCTCCTGAACTATTTTTATATAAGACAAGTAACGTTTCAGCTTAACACTCAGTTTCTCTAAAAAGCTTAGGGTGTTACCACACTAATCGATCGACATCGGTCGACGTTAATAGATTGGTGTGGTAGCTCTGGCTGACGTCGACTAATCCATTCTGCCATCGATCGACAGCATCGATGGACGATCGATCGATAGGTGCGGTAACACCCAAAGTGAAACTAAAGCAAATATTTTTTTTACTACACAGGATGATTTTTTAAACGTTGGCTATACTTAAGAAAACGAAAAAAAAAATATCAAAAAAATACCTGTATAATCTATGTCCGCCCCTTCCATACCTCGATGTTTCGATTTTTCAGAAAGGCTTTTATTTTATAGACAAAGGTTTTAAAAAAAAACTTTAAATTTAAACCACGGAATAGTATTATTAATTAAATTTTATTTATTTGTCAACAGATTTAGAAGAAGCAGTCTTTGTAACGGAAGATTACACTTCAACTGACAGTAAGCTACTTTTCACAATTTATTTCAATTTTAGAACGATGATAAATTCAGAAGTTGTATTACACTCGCGGACAAAGTATACGGGTATTACGATAAACTAAAATTACTCTTAAAATAATAGAGCTAGCGGCATGAATGAAACCGGATGTTGTAGATAGATAATTGACCATTTTATAAAATAACACCAAATTTTGGAAACGTTATTAGTTTGATCATCAAAATTATATAAAAAAAAGACAAAATATCAATAATTTTTACAAGATTTTAAATTACAAGGATTTTCGTCATCGACCTGAATTATTTGACCGTGAGTGTACTTATGAGTTATATCTGATCAAGCTTACACAAGTGATTAAACTACAATAACTAATCAAGCTACCCCTGTAAGTAATGCTAAAATGGTTTTATTTTTTTCAGATTTCATAGACGCCTTGAGAGATCTAAAGCGAGCGACTGGCCAGCCAAGTAAGTATTGCACATTTGTAATGAAAAATCTATATTTTTTTTTAAATCTCTTGCCCACATAGTGCAAACTTCTGTTGAGGTCAGATAGGCAGTCGCTCCGTGTAAAATACTGGTATCCAGCTGCATCCGGTTAGACAGGAAGCTGACCCCAACGTAGTTGGGAAAAGGCACTGAGACAGGTTTTTTTTTTCAAGACCTGATTTTTGTTGCAAGTGAACTTACATAATATTCCTTTTCTCTTATTTCTCAATAATAATTCAAACCAAACAAATATTTACTTAAATCTAGATATTTTAACTCCAAAATCTCTTTCCAGCCATACTCAAAGCCATTCACTACATAAAACAGAACAAACCACGCATAGAACGCTCAACAACATCCACATCAACGACTCCTAAACCTAGAACAACAACTGAAGAAGAAGAAGATGATGAATCTAATGAAGAAGAATATTACGATGATGAATATTATGAAAAAAGTACTGAGACGTCTACACCTCTTCCTCCTTGCTATGCCACTGCGGGAACTACTTCCACTACGTCAGAACCTTGTCGTTTCGCTAAAACTACCGACCAATCTAGTACTGCTGATCAATCTTCTACATCTGAACAAGCTACCACGGAAGATGAGGCTACTGCTACTGATCAGACTACCATTGTTGAGGTAGCTAATCCCACTGATCAAATTAATACAATTGATCGAACTACCGCTACTGATCAAGTATCTACCACTGATAAGTCTACGACCTCTGATCTATCTACGATTACTGATCAAGGTAGCACTACTAAACAAGAGACATCTAGTGAGGAAATTAGTACTACAGAGCAAGCTATTAATGAGCAACAAATTACGACCCTTGTGCAAGCTAGTGCTTCTACCGAGAAAGCTAGATCTTCTACCGATCAAGCTAGTACCGTTACTGATAAATTTACCACTGCCACAACAAAGCTTTTAACAACTGAACAAGCTAGTACTACTGATCAATCTTCCACAACTGAACAAATAAGTACAGAACAAACTACAACAGACCTACCGTCAAATGAACAACAAACAACAGAGGTACCTACAACTAAAGTACAAGCTAGTACGACTGCTGATCAGGTTATCACTACTGATCAAGCTACGACGGAACAAGCGACAACAGAGCCGCTAATAAATAAAACTAGTACTACCACTGACCAAGCCCAAGCTAGTATTGCTGATCATGGGAACACTCCTGATAAGGATGCTACTACTGCTGATCAGGTTTCCGCTACTGAGAAAGATAATACTTCTACCAATCAAGCTAGTTATATTACTAAGCAAGCTACAACAGAGCTACCAACAACTGACCAACCAACCACAGAAGGACTTAATACTGAACAAGCCAGTTTTACCACTTATCTAGCTATTACTACTACTGAACAAGCTTTCACTAACGACCGAGCTAACACCGCTGATCAGACTACCACTGCTGACAAAGCTACCACAGCTGATAAAATTACGACAGAGATACAAACAACCAAACAACAAGCTAGTACTACTACCGCGCAAGAAATAAAAACAACTGAGCAACCTTCCACTGCCGATAAAGCAACTGATCACACAACTACCGCTGATCAAGCTACTGCCGCTAATCAAGCTAGTACAACCGATTATCTTTCCATTTCTGTGAAAGATATTACTTCTACCGAGAAAGCTATCACTGCTGATCAGACAAAAACTGAAGAAATGACTACAATAGAATCAACCACAGCTGATCATGCTTATATAATTGATCGAAGTGCTAGTACTAAAGAAACTACAGAAATATTTTCGGAAGAAAACACTACCAAACAAATTACGACTGCTGATCAAATTTCCACTACTTACGAAGGTACCACAACTGATAAAATTACGACGAAGGAAGCCACAGCTTCCACAACAGATAAAGTTTTAATGACTGAGCAAGCAATCACTAACGAACAAGCAATTACTGTTGATCAAACTACTTCAGAACAAGCTTCAATAGAACAAGCTACCATAGAATTAAGGTCAACAGAACAAGCAGAGATAGAAGCAGCTACGACTGCGCAAATGACAAGAGATGAAACTATGACAGAGCAAGCGACGACAAAAGCAGCTATTACTGAAGCAGATACGACAGAAGCAGCCATTACTGAAGCGGCTTCGATAGATACAGCTTCGACAAAAACCCTGACAGAAGCAGCTTCGACAGATGCAGCCACAACAGAGCAAGCGACAATAGAAGAGACTTCATCAGAAAACGCAGCGACAGAGCAAGCGACAACAGAAGAGACTTCGTCAGAAAACGCAGCGACAGAGCAAGTGACGTCAGAAGAAGCTGCGGCAGAGCAAGTGACGTCAGAAGAGACTTCGTCAGAAGAAGCTGACTCAGAGCAAGCGACGTCAAAAGAGACTTCGTCAGAAGAAGTTTTGGCTGTGCAAGCGACGACAGAAGAGACTTCATCAGAAGAAGCTGCAGGAGAGCAAGCGACGACAGAAGATACTTCTTCTGAAGTAGCTACGACAGAGCAAGTGACGACAAAAGCTGCCACGACAGAAAAATCTGTCACAGAAGAAGCTACGACAGTAAAAGCTTCGACAGTAGCTGCTACTACTGAAGCAGCTACTACTGAAGTGGGTAGTACTGAAGCAGTTACTACTAAAGCCGCTACGACAAAAGCAGCTACGACAGAAAAAGATTTTACAAAAGTACCTACGATAAAACAAGCGACGACAGAAGCGATTACTACTGAAGTCACTATTGAAGGCGCTACGACAAAAGCAGCTACGACACAAGTGATTTCAGCCGATAAAACTGTGACAGAGCAAGCGTCGGCAGAAGAGACTTCGTCAGAAGAAGCTGCGACAGAGCAAGCGACGGCAGAAGAGACTTCGACAGAAGAAGCTGCAACAGAGCACGCAACCATAGAAAAGGCTTCGTCAGAAGAAACTACGGCAGAGCAAACTACGTCAGAAGAAGCTGCGTTGGAGCAAGCGACTTCAGAAGGCACTACTACTGAAGCGGGTTCTATTGAAGCGGGTGCTACTGAAGTGGGTTCTATTGAAGCGGGTACTACTGAAGCAGGTACTACTGTAGCAGCTACTACTGAAGCAGCTACTACTAAAGCAGCTACGACAGAAGCAGCAACGGCGGAAGAAGGTTTGACAAAAACAGCTACGACTGAGAAAATGACAACAGACGAATTTTTGACAAAGCAAGCAACGATAGAAGCAGCTACGGCAGAAGTACATACTACTGAGACAGCTACGACAGCGATACCTACGGCAGAGCAAGTAACGACAGAAACTTCTATGACAGTAAAGGATTTAACAGAAGTACCTACGACAAAGCAAGCGTCGACAGAAGCCACTACTACTGATGCAGCTACTACTAAAGGTGTTCCTACTGAAGCCGCTACGATAGAAGCTGAAACTACAGAAGCAGCTACGACAGAAGTGATTTCAACCGATAAAACAGCGACAAAGCAAGTGACGGCAGAAGTTACATCGTCAGAAAAAACTGCGACAAAGCAAGTGACGGCAGAAGTTACATCGTCAGAAAAAACTGCGACAGAGCAAGCAACGACAGAAGAGACTTCGTCAGAAAACATTAAGACAGAGCATGTGACGACGGAAGAGACTTCATCAGAAGAAACTGCGAAGGCAGAACTGACATCGTCAGAAGAAACTGCGACAGACCAAGCGATGACAGAAGAGACTTCGTCAAAGGAAGCTGCGACAGAGCATGTGACGACAGTTGTGACTTCAGGAACATCAGAAGATGCTAATACAACGGCAGTAACCACTGAACAACGTACAACTGAGCAACTACCAACAACAGAAGCTGCTAGTACAACAGCTAAAGAACCAAAAATCCAGCAAGCAACTTCTGAGTCAGCAACTACTGTGCAACCGACAACTGAACTAATATCCACAAAAACTGCTAGTTCAACAACTGAAATTATTTCTGAGCCACCAACAACTGAGGAAGTAACTGCGGAGTCAGTAACTACTGTGCACCCGACAACTCAGCAATCCAGTACTGTGTATCCGGCTACTGAGCTGTCAACAACAGAAACTGCTAGTTCAACGAGGGAACTCTCCACTGGAAAACTAACAACTGCGACAGAGCAAGCAACGACAGAAGAGGCTTCTTCAGATGAAGCTGCGACAGAGCAAGCTTCGTCAGAAGAAGCTGCGACAGTCCAAGCGATGGCCGGAAAGACGTCGTCAGAAGTGAGTTCGCCAGAAGAAGCTGCGACAGAAGTGACTTCGTCAGAGGAAGCTGCGACACGCCAAGTGACGACAGAAGAGACTTCGTCACAGCAAGCTACGTCAGGAGAAGCTGCAACAGCGCATGCGACGACTAAAGATACTTCGTCGGAAGAAACTGCGACGGCAGAAGAAGCTGCAACAGAGCAAGCGACGACAGAAGAGACTTCGTCAAAAGAAACTGAGACAAACCATGTGACGACGGAAAAGACTTTATCTGAAGAAACTGCGACGACAGTAATGACTTCGTCAGAAGAAGCTGCGACAGAGCATGCGACGACGGAAGAGACTTTATCTGAAGAAACTACCACGGCAGAAGAGACTTCGTCAGAAAAAGCTGCGACAGGGCAACTGACGACAAAAGATACTTCGTCAGAAGAAACTGCGACGGCAGAAGTGACTTCATCAGAAGAAGCTGCGACAGAGCATGCGACGACGGAAGAGACTTCGTCTGAGAAAGCTGCAACAGAGCAAGCGACGACCGCAGTGGCTTCAGAAACGTCACTAGCTGTTAGCTCAAGTGAGCTAACAACAACTAAAACTGCTAGTTCAACAACTGAAATAATTTCTGAGCCACCAACAACCAAGGTAGCAACTTCTGAGTCAGTAACTACAGTGCAACCGACAACTGAGTTGCCAACAAGTGAATCTGCTAGTTCCACAACAGAATTAACTACTAAACAACCAACAACAGAATCGAAAGAAGAAGATGAAGAACTGAGTACACAGACATCTGAACCGACCACTGAGCAATCCAGTACTGTGCATCCGACTACTGTGCTGGCAACAACAGAAGCTGCTAGTTTAAAGAGAGAACTCTCCACTGGAGAACCAACAACTGCGACAGAACAAGCGACGACAGAAGAGACTTCTTTAGATGAAACTGCGACAGATCAAGCTTCGTCAGAAGAATCTACGACAGACCAAGCGACGGCGGAAGATACTTCCACTGAAGAAGATTCGAGAAGGCAAGCAACGACAGAAGAGACTTCCACAGAAGAAGATTCGATAGAGCAAGCCACAACAGAAGAGGCTTCGTCAGAAGAAGTTGCGGCAGAGCAATCGTCGATAGAAGTGAGTTCGTCAGAAGAAGCTGCGACAGAGCAACTGACGGCAGAAGTGACTTCGTCAGAAAAAGCTGCCACGGAGCAAGTGACAGTAAAAGATACTAAATCAGAGGAAGTTGCAACAGAGCAAGCGACGACAATAGCGACTTCAGAAACATCAGAAGCTGCGAGTTCAACAACGGCAGTTACCACTGAACAACGAACAACTGAGCAACAACCAACAACAGTAGCTGTTAGTTCAACGACTGAAGAACCAAAAACCAAGCAAGCAACTACTGAGTCAGCAACGACCGTGCAACCGACAACTGAGTTTACAACTACAAAATCTGCTGGTTCAACAACTATAGTCATTTCTGAGCCACCAACAACTGAGAAAGCAACCTCTGAGTCAGTAGTTACAATGCAACCTACAACTGAGTTGTTGACAACTGAACCTGCTAGTTCAACAACTAAAATAATTTCTCAGCCACCAACAACTAACGTAGCAACTTCTGAGTCAGTAACTACAGTGCAACCGACAACTGAGTTGCCAACAAGTGAGTCTGCTAGTTCAACAACAGAACTAACTACTGAACAACCAACAACAGAATCGAAAGAAGAAGATGAAGAACTGAGTACACAGACATCGGAACCGACCAATGAGCAATCCAGTACTGTGCATCCGACTACTTTGCTGGCAACAACAGAAGTTGCTAGTTCAAAGAGGGAACTCTCCACTGGAGAACCAACAACTGCGACAGAACAAGCAACGACAGAAGAGACTTCTTCAGATGAAGATGCGACAGATCAAGCTTCGTCAGAAGAAGCTACGACAGACCAAGCGATGGCGAAAGAGACTTCCACAGAAGACAATTCGATAGAGCAAGCCACAATAGGAGAGGCTTCGTCAGAAGAAATTGCGGCAGAGCAAGCGTCGACAGAAGTGAGTTCGTCAGAAGAAGCTGCGACAGAACAAGTGACGATAGAAGTGTCTTTGTCAGAGGAAGTTGCGACAGAGCAAGCGACGGCAGAAGTGAGTTCGTCAGAAGAAGCTGCGACGGAGCAAGTGACAACAATAGCGACTTCAGAAACATCAGAAGCTGCGAGTTCAACAACGGCAGTTACTGAACAACGTACAACTGAGCAACAACCAACAACAGTAGCTGCTAGTTCAACAACTGAAGAACCAACAACCAAGCTAGCAACTTCTGAGTCAGCAACTACCGTGCAACCGACAACTGAATTTACAACTACAAAAACTGCTGGTTCAACAACTGAAGTAATTTCTGAACCACCAACAACTGAGAAAGCAACTTCTGAGTCAGAAACTACAATGCAACCGACAACTGAGCTGTTGACAACTGAACCTGCTAGTTCAACAACTAAAATAATTTCTCAGCCACCAACAACTAACGTAACAACTTCTGAGTCAGTAACTACAGTGCAACCGACAACTGAGTTGCCAACAAGTGAATCTGCTAGTTCCACAACAGAATTAACTACTAAACAACCAACAACAGAATCGAAAGAAGAAGATGAAGAACTGAGTACACAGACATCGGAACCGACCACTGAGCAAACCAGTACCGTGCATCCGACTACTGTGCTGGCAACAACAGAAACTGCTAGTTCAAAGAGGGAACTCTCCACTGGAGAACCAACAAATGCGACAGAACAAGCGTCGACAGAAGTGAGTTCGTCAGAAGAAGCTGCGACAGAACAAGTGACGATAGAAGTGACTTCGTCAGAAGAAGCTGCGACGGAGCAAGTGACGGCAGAAGATACTACATCAGAGGAAGCTGCAACAGAGCAAGCGACGACAATAGCGACTTCAGAAACATCAGAAGCTGTGAGTTCAACAACGGCAGTTACCACTGAACAAGGTAAAACTGCGCAACAACTAACAACTGTAGCTGCTAGTTCAACGACTGAAGAACCAATAACCAAGCAAGCAACTACTGTGCAACCGGCAACTGAGTTTACAACAATAAAAAATGCTGGTTCAACAACTGAAGTAATTTCTGAGCCACCAATAACTGTGAAAGCAACTTCTGAGTCAGTGACTACAGTGCAACCGACAACTGACTTGTCACCAACTGAACCTGCTAGTTCAACAACTAAAATAATTTCTGAGCCACCAACAACTAAGTTAGCAACTTCTGAGTCAGAAACTACAGTAAAACCGACAACTGAGTTGCCAACAAGTGAGTCTGCTAGTTCAACAACAGAACTAGCTACTGAACAACCAACAACAGAATCGAAAGAAGAAGATGAAGAACTGAGTACACAGACATCGGAACCGACCACTGAGCAATCCAGTACTGTGCATCCGACTACTGTGCTGGCAACAACAGAAACTGCTAGTTCAAAGAGGGAACTCTCCACTGGAGAACCAACAAATGCGACAGAACAAGAGTCGACAGAAGTGAGTTCGTCAGAAGAAGCTGCGACAGAACAAGTGACGATAGAAGTGACTTCGTCAGAAGAAGCTGCGACGGAGCAAGTGACGGCAGAAGATACTACATCAGAGGAAGCTGCAACAGAGCAAGCGTCGACAATAGCGACTTCAGAAACATCAGAAGCTGCGAGTTCAACAACGGCAGTTACCACTGAACAACGTAAAACTGAGCAACAACCAACAACAGTAGCTGCTAGTTCAACGACTGAAGAACCAATAACCAAGCAAGCAACTACTGAGTCAGTAACTACCGTGCAACCGACAACTGAGTTTACAACTACAAAATCTGCTGGTTCAACAACTATAGTCATTTCTGAGCCACCAACAACTGAGAAAGCAACTTCTGAGTCAGTAACTACAATGCAACCGACAACTGAGTTGTTGACAACTGAACCTGCTAGTTCAACAACTAAAATAATTTCTCAGCCACCAACAACTAACGTAGCAACTTCTGAGTCAGTAACTACAGTGCAACCGACAACTGAGTTGCCAACAAGTGAATCTGCTAGTGCCACAACAGAATTAACTACTGAACAACCAACAACAGAATCGAAAGAAGAAGATGAAGAACTGAGTACACAGACATTGGAACCGACCACTGAGCAATCCATTACTGTGCATCCGACTACTGTGCTGGCAACAACAGAAACTGCTAGTTCAAAGAGGGAACTCTCCACTGGAGAACCAACAAATGCGACAGAACAAGCGTCGACAGAAGTGAGTTCGTCAGAAGAAGCTGCGACAGAACAAGTGACGATAGAAGTGACTTCGTCAGAAGAAGCTGCGACGGAGCAAGTGACGGCAGAAGATACTACATCAGAGGAAGCTGCAACAGAGCAAGCGTCGACAATAGCGACTACAGAAACATCAGAAGCTGCGAGTTCAACAACGGCAGTTACCACTGAACAACGTAAAACTGAGCAACAACCAACAACAGTAGCTGCTAGTTCAACGACTGAAGAACCAATAACCAAGCAAGCAACTTCTGAGTCAGTCACTACAGTGAAACCGACAACTGAGTTGCCAACAAGTGAATCTGCTAATTCAACAACAGAACTAACTACTGAACAACCAACAACAGAATCGATAGAAGAAGATGAAGAACCGAGTACACAGACATCGGAAGAATGGATTGAATACGTAGATAGCAAACCAACCTCAGATGAATCAGAAGAATCTGTTGAAAACATTGATGGTGAGGCCAGTACTGAGAAATCAGAATCGGAAGAATGGCTGGAATACACAGATGGTAAAACAACTATTGAAATACCTACGTCAGAAGAAGATTTGAAACCTACTACTACTGAGAAACTTGAAATGGACCAATCAAGTGATGACAACATAGATGATGAGCCAACGGACAAACCTAAATCCGATGAATCGGTGGCAGAAGAAAGTCGGGAACCCTCTACTGAGAAATTTGAATCAGGAGAGGATAAAGAACCGGTTTCAGATAAACTTGATTCGAATGAAGATATAAAACCCACTACAGATGTAGCCCAAACTACAGATGTAGCACCCACTACATATGTAGCCCAAACTACAGATGTAGCACCCACTACAGATGTAGCCCAAACTACAGATGTAGCACCCACTACAGATGTAGCACCCACTACAGATGTTGCACCCACTATAGATAAACTCAAATCAGAAAAAGATTTTGAACCGACTTCCGAGAAATATGAATCAGGAGAGGAAAATTTAAAACCGACTACAGAGAAAATTACACCAAAAGAATCTATTCGAAACATAGATGAAGAACTAACTCAGAAATCTGATTCAGATTCATCCACACAGACATTTGAATCAACGGAAGAAGATGTAGAACTGAGTACTCAGAAATCTGAATCAGAAGAATCATTTGATGAAGAAAATGAAGAGCCTGCTACAGAGGCTTTAGAATCTGAAGAATGGCTTGAATGGGAAACTGATGAGGAACAGAATACAAACAAAATATTACCATCAGAATCACTGATAACTGAAACAACACCATACATTTTAGAAACGACGGTAACTACTCAATCAGGGCCTATAGATCAATCGACAGTAACAAAAATTATTTTAACTGAAACTACTTCATCAACTGCGCAAGAAACAACAGTAAGTTTAGAATCGATACAAACTACTCAATCAACTGAAGTGACAGGAGAAATCTTTTCAACTGAGAAACCAACTTCATCGCCACAAGAAGTTACAGAAACGCAGCAGCAAACATCAGAAAAATCGACTACCACAGAAGTTGTTACTTCAACAACAGAAGGTGTTACTGCAACAACAGGAGGTGTTACTGCAACCACAGAAGTTGTTTCTTCAACAACAAGTGTTGTATCTTCAACAACAGAAGGTGTTGCTTCAACAACAGGTGTTACTTCAACAGTAGAAGATGTGCCTAAAACAACAGAATATGTATCATCATCAACAACTGTAGCTATTACTTCAACAACAGAAGGTGTTACTGTAACAACTGGTGTTGTATCTTCAACAATAGAAGGTGGCACATCAACATTAGAAGGTGTTGCTTCTACAACAGGTGTTACTTCAACAATAGAAGATGTGCCTACAACAACAGAATATGTATCACCATCAACACCTGTAGCTATTACTTCAACAACAGAAGGTGTTACTGTAACAACAGATGTTGTATCTTCAACAACAGAAGGTGTTACTTCAACAACTGAAGGTGTATCTTCAACAACAGAAGGTTTTACTTCAACAACAGAGGGCGTTGCTTCAACTACAGAAGGTGTTGCTTCAACAACAGGTGTGACTTCAACAATAGAAGGCGTACCTTCAAAAACAGAGTATGTATCACCATCAACATCTGAAGCTATTACTTCAACAACAAAAGGTGTTGCTTTCACAACAAAAGGTCTATCTTCAACAACAGAACGTGTATCTTCAACAACAGAACGTGTATCTTCAACAACAGAAGGTGTTACTTCAACAACAGAATATGTTGCTTCAACAACAGAAGCTGTTACTTCAAAAACAGAAGGCGTATCTGCAACAACAAAAGGTGCTGCTTCAACAACAGAAGGATTAAGTTCAACAACTGGAGCTGTTACTTCAGCAACAGAAGGTATTACTGCAACAACAGAGAAATTAACAACACAACAATCTTCAACACCAACAACTGAGGAAGTAACAACGGAAGCTGTGGCTTCAACGATTAAGCAAACAACAGCAGAAGATGTAGTATCTACAACAGAACAAGGAAACAGAGAAGTAGTGCTCTCGACCAGAAGAGCAATTTCTTCCACAGCTGAAGAATTGACCACAGAAGGTACTCCTTTAACAACAACTGGTCAGTCAACAACAGAAAGTGTTGCATCAACAAATGAAGCTTTAAAAACCGAAGCTGTTACTGCAACAACAGAAGCGATAGCTTCAACAATTGACAAAGCAACAACAGAAGCAGTTGTATTAACAACTGAAAATGTTAATTCAACAACCACAGAACAAGCAACAACTTTATCAACAACAACTGCTCAAGAAATAATAATTGATGAATCAACTCAACACATACCATCTATTACAACAGAATTCACTTCATATAACTTAGAAGGTCATTCTCAAAGTGCTAGTGTACTAGAAACTGAGCGACCGATTTCTACAGAGCAAGTTAACACTGAGAAACTTTTGGTTGAGGAACCAATTTCTACAGAGCAAGGTGACACTGAAGGGCCGGTGGTTGAACAATCAAAATCTACGGTGCAACCAACTGTGCAACCATCTACAACTGAAGTTATTAAAACTGAACAATCAATTTCTTCAGAGCAAGCAAACACTGAAAAACCTTTCGTTAACCAACCAATATCTACGGAGCAATCAGCTGAGCAACCGTCTACGACTGATATTGTAAAAGAACCAACTACTCAACAACCAACCGCTTTGACTCACCCTAATTTACCCCAAACAGAATCATTTGACAATGTGTTTTTACCAGTTGGTTCAGAACAGCCTTTTGAAACTTCTACAGCTGATGTTGTCACTTGGGTACCTGAGGATTACGATTCGGAGGAAGAAGGATCTGGTGAAATTGATGATGAAGAGGCATCTGGTGCCATACCTGATGATGGCTATGGATCCGGAGAAGAACTGAAGGTTCTTATCCGGATAGATGATGATGAATTTAGTTCCGGGGAGGAACCTATAATAGATGATGGTGATGAATTGATTGATGACCAGTTCATACCAGTAAAGCCAAGTCAGAAAACAATTGTAGAAATAACGACAACTACTGAACAAGTTCCAATAGAAGTATCCACAACGACAGAAAATCTCACTGAGGAAGTAACAACCGTAATCACTACTGAGAAGGCAGTGACTGTGTTAGCTTCTACAACAGAAGATATAACTACTCAGCAACCTTCTACAGAGGAACCAGCGATAATAACGTTGGCTAATGAGAGCGTAACTACGAATGGTTGGTCTGTAACAGTAACCACTGACCAACAAATAACTGAACTGATGTCAGCAACTGAGAAGTTAACAACAGAAGTGCTTGCATCTGAACATCCAACGACTGTGCAAAAGACCACTGACCAACCTTCAACACCTAAGGCAGTAATAACTGAAATATCCACCGTAAAAACGACAGAACAATCTTCAACAATTGCAGAAGTAACAACCGATAGAGAAACAACTGAGGCATCAACTACTGAACAAGAAACAACTAAACTAGTTACAACGATAAAACCCCCTACAACAACACAACTAATAGAATCAACGGAATTACCGCCGATTGAGAAAGAAATGACCACTACTAAATCCGAAGAGATTGTAAAAACTACTGAGGAAGAAACGCACATTGAGGCAATAACAAAAACTCAGGGAACAGCCACTACTGATCTAGAATCAGCTCTATCTACTACTACAGTAAATGGGCCTAGTACAACTGAAATAGTTAGTACCACTACGGATGAAAAAACTTTGACGACAATAGAAGTGTTAGCTACTTCAGAAATACCAACTATTCAACAAAAATCGACTACTATTCAAACAGTAGATGACCAACCAACAACAACCGCAGAAGAATTAACGAATTTAGTCCGACAAGAAGAGAATTTAGAAAAAGCCGTAATTACTGAAGAAGCAACCACAAAACTATCCTCTTCTACAGAAGATTGGACAATTTCAGAAGGTACAACAACTGAAACACAGACTACGAATCAAGATAATACAGTAAAATCTACTTTTGCCACTGAAAAACAACTTGCAAATCAACATAATTCAGAAAAACCCACTTCTGACCTTTCTACAACAGAAGAATTTGTAACAACTACAACTAAACAACAAGAGACCAGCTCAACATATTTAGAAGCAACAACGTATGCAGCAGAACCAAAGCCACCAGGAGTGCAAGCTGTCAAGTTCGAAACTGAAGTACAAATGCCAAAAGCGGGAGGGAAGTTGTGTTTGAGCCAGGGTCGACAAGGTAAGTTTATTTTGTGATAACAAATTATTTTATTAGGAAGAAAGAAAATATATTTATTTGTCGCAGGGACATGACGTGCATACAAAATGATATAAAGTAAACAATAAACATACACACAACAAATATTTATAAATAGAACAGGACGGAACAAAAAACAGTAAACAGCTTGCACGTCGTGACTGCGACAAGCAAGTTACCACTCAGCATATTACTGTTGTCATGCCACTGCTGGGCAAAGACCTCTCCCAAAGACTTCCAAATCTTTCGATGCAGGGCCAATGTGGACCACTGGTAGTTGTTTTTGTCTAGCACGTCCCGCCATCTCCTACGAGGTCTGCCGCGCCTTCTGACTGGGTCAGTGCTGCACATTGTGGTTATTTAAACACACAGCATATTGGGCGTACAATTCTTTTGTAGGCTTCTTTATTATCCGTTTGTGTATTGCCGGTGTCCCTTCCACCCTGTATATGAGAACGATGTAGAAACATGTGCACATTAAGAGCGTCCAGAGGAAAAGATATTTTTTTCTTACTTTATAAACATTCATGATCTTATTTATAACAAAGCATCACTTTCTGTAATCCCTGAAGCTCAAAGGCAAAGGTGTGCCTACACCAACGTAGAGCCAGTTTTAAATAGTGTTATGTAATGGGGAGCGAGGCTCTTGCCATCAACCGGCCACGTTTCCAGACTCCAGACTGCTACTGCTTCCGAACCTCAAATTCAAATAATTTATTGTGGATCATAGGTTCATAAGATGTTGCGTTAAATACAGGTAAGTCTGCTATGTCCCGCCATTGAGGCATACAAAATTCATGTCACAACTAACAATAAATGTGTAGTTAAAAACTTAATATACAATACATCCAATTGTCATGCAATACGTTATGGTTAAATTAGTCAAATAGTAAAATATTTATGGCCAGTTACAAACTATTCATTCAATGGATTAGCTTCAATGTATTGTCATCTAGAAATTCTCTTATAGAGTAATAATATTTACTTATCAATAATTCGTGCAGTTGTTTTTGAAGGTAACCTTACCTTCAAAAACAACCAGGAGGACCAGGAGGTCCTGGTGGAAAAACCCCAATAACACTTTACCTGACCTGGGATCGGCATGATCTTATGTCATCATTTTCCTGCCTTCGTCCCAATTTACTTGAGATCGGCGCAGCATGTCGTCTTCCTTATATGCGTATTACTTGTCATCTCATCCGTATTAACTACGCAGAACTAACTGGGTTGTGGAGGTCAGATAGGCAGAAGCTCCATGTAAAATACTGGTATTCAGATGCATCCGGTAAGACTGGAAGCCGACCCCAATAAAAATCATACCATTTACCAAAATCTATACTAATATTATAAAGCTGAAGAGTTTGTTTGTTTGTTTGCTTGAACGCGCTAATCTTAGGAACTACTGGTTCGATTTGAAAAATTCTTTTAGTGTTGGATAGCCCATTTATCGAGGAAGGTTATAGGCTATAAAATTTTACGCGGACGAAGGTCGCGGGCAACAGCTAGTGTATTATAGACTTAAAAAGTATGGACATATTTAAATGTAATGTTAAAAAAAAATTGTTGGTAAAATCTTATTAATGAATATTCTTCTTGTTAATGAATATTTGTGTGACAAACTCTAAATAATGTTTATTACTTAAGTTTGACATAAATTGCGTATTTCACAATGATTAATTCTTGACATTTTAGCATAATAGATTAAACTTTGACATTATTTACTTTGACTTTAATTGACAATTTAATAGACATGTAATTTTGAACTATAATGTATTTAAATTTTTAATTTAGGGACTAACCACGTTCCGAACTAAATGTTGCATGCCTAGTGTAGAACATGGTGACACTAACAACTTTCCTGTTCTTCAAAAACCCATCTGTATAACTACCCATATTTGCAATAAATAATTTGAATTTGAAAATAGGTAATGGCAGGTAGATGATGATGATTTGACATCTCTTCAGACACCACTTTTCTAGCCATATCATCCTTCACACAACTTTTTTTGGTCTTCTACTCTAATAGCTATGGTAATGACATGATTTATAGGCCTTCCCCCAAGTGTCGCCACATTGACCGGTCCCGTGCGACTCGCATCCAGCGGATACCTGCAACCTTCACCAGGTCATCGGTCCACCTAGTGGGAGGCCTTCCAACGCAGCGTCTTCCGGTTCGCGGTCGCCACTGCAGAACTTTTCGGCCCCATCGGCCATCCGTTCTGCGAGAAATGTGCCCTGCCCACTGCCACTTAAGTTTGGCTATTGTTAAACTTATTATATTTTATTTTCGTTCCACAGAAATAATGAACGCTCTAGAAACGAATATGCGCCTCAAAATCCTGCTCCTACCTCAAGGCCCTGACGGCAAGAATTGCTATTGTACTTGTGACAACACCAGCCCCCCGGCCATCATTCCTTTGGATGAGTTACCACAAGATGAAGAAATTGAGGAATAGATATTGTTTAGAAATAAGATTTAAATATGTATTACTGTACTGCTTTTAAGAAATATATTTTTATGTATTGTTTTCGATGTTTTTTTTTTATTTACCTGACTCCTGTATTTTCGTGATTTTAATAAAGCAACTTGTATATTACACTTTGGCCGACCTGAGAATCGAACCCAGGACCTCATGCTCATCAGTCGCGTTTGCAAGTATCATGAAAATTTCCTTTCCTTTTTCCAACTATGTTGGGGTCGGCTTCCAGTCTAACCGGATGCAGCTGAATACCAGTATTTTACATGGAATTGATGATGATGATGATGCCATCTGGCCGATTTCGGCCACAGCGACTGCATTCGATGGCTTTCTAGGGAGGTTGTCGAGAGCTTTGGTATGCTGCTCTATCATATGCTTACATGGACTTACTGCCTATCAGACCACCACACCCCAGTTAGTACTGGGTCAGTAGCGAAGGGTCAATTTTTGTAAGAGGTAAACCGGAGTACAAATCTTCTTTTCGGGCCACTGACTACCTGCGCCCGTAGCATGACCACCGTGGACAAGGATTTCTTTAACGGAAGAATCGACAAAATGACAGATTGTGTCGACACAATGACAGATTTCTTTGCGCTATCTGTAATTTTGTCGATTCTTCCGTCAAAGAAATCCTTGTCTACGGTGGTCATTCTACGGGGGCTGTAACAACTGCCAAAGATCTACAAATGACAGCCGGGACCAATGATCCAGGACAGAAACATCAGTTGAAAATAAAACAACAATGTTAATAGTTATAAAATTAATTCATTTAATAAAATTTCATTGTAAAATGATTTCTCATTTGGAAATTATTCTTATATATCTTGATTTATCAATAGACCACATGTCACTTGTCATTCTTACACAATCGTTGGCAGACGCACAGTGCCTGGAACAGAAAGAAACCAAGAATTATAACATAACATCACGCCTGTAATCACCGAAGAGAGGTGGCAGATGAACCTATTGAGATCAACCGGGCACAAAACCAGACTCCGAGGCAGCTACTGGTAAATTCCTGATATAAAAACCCAATAACACTGGCCAACCTGGGAATCGAACCCAGAACCTCATACTTAGCCCATCTTTTTATTTTCTATTTTTTTTAGGATGGGAAATCATCAAATGACCCCCCCCCCCGCCCTCCCCCGCTCTGGGCGGAGCGGAAGGGTGTCAGACTTGTACTGACTAAAACCCATCCATGTTGCTTCTTTGCCCTTTGTGTTCCAGGGCCGCGGTATCTCTTTCGAACAGTCCCGCAGCCCTGGCAGGCATATGGTTTTTATTAAAATACTTTTAACAAATAAATCAATTACACAACTCATAGGCTCATTTTATCAACGTGGTTATAGTTGAAATACCAAAAACATAATTTTGATATTTTGCCAATTTTTTATCCATATTCAATGTTTATATTTATATTGAAAGCATGATGTCAATGTTGATGGATGGAGAGGGAAAGGAAGGCCACAGAAAAGATGGATGGATTGTGTGAGGAACGATATGAAAGAGAAAGGAGTAAATGATACTGTGTCGTCAAGGGAGAATGGAAGAAGAAAACGTGTTGTACCGACATCAAGTAGAAAACAAGGGCAGGAACATGATGATCCAATGTGTATATTTTTTTGAAGTTGAATGATAATATCTATTGTCTATAATCCTAATTATTGAGTCAGTCGGCTGATTTCTTGGATGACAGCCCAAATAGAAGTTGTATAGTGTGAATTCCTGACATCACTCGCCCGTGTTTGGATAGATCAGAGCTGAGGTATTTTGTTTACAACAACACGAAAAAAAAAACCCTATAATGAACACTAGCTGTTGCCCGCGAACTTCGTTCGCGTGAAATTATTATTAAAAAATATTACATCCATTTGAAGGAATTTTGCACGGAACACTAATTCTTATTCTAAAATAAAAGTAGTCTTAGTTACTAATTATAACTTCAGCTATCTGCCAGTGAAAGTCCCGTCAAAATCGGTTCAGGCGTTTCGGAGATTAGCCGGAACAGACAGACAGACAAAAATTGAAAAAAAAAAGTGTTTTTGTCATTAGTGCCGTATTTATTCTCACATGCATTCAGTAAAAAGCTGTTATTTTGATATTACAGACACTTCAATTTTATTTATTTGTATTGATGTATTGATACATTGATAGATATTTTCAATGCTTTTACAGCTAGTATGGTAAGATTTAAAAAAAAAGTAAAATCTGGAGAAAATTATTATGGACCAAGATTTCATGAACACTTTGTCCGACCTGGGAATTGAACCCTGGATCTCATGTTCAGCAGTAGCGCTTGCAACCACTAGGCCAATGAGGCAGTAACTGAAAAATACCTGATGGAATAATCCAATAACTCTGCCTGATATGGAAATTGAACCCAGAATCTCTCTGTGTGATTAATGCTCAATAGTTTAAATAATTTAAAAGGTCCAACATACCTCACTCAACAGCCGACGTTTCCATACTAACATAACTGGCCCCCATATTTTCTCTATGACGCGTAGAAACGACATGTTTCTTCGCTGTCTCCCCCTCTTCGATATCAGAGTCACAAACACCACATTTCAGACACCCAAAATGATAATACACATATTTGTTCCGAGCCAACATATTTATGTTATGCTTCAGCTCCAAGTAAAAGCGAAACACGCTCTCAATCGCCGGCTTTTCCTTAAAATGCCCAGCGTATACTAAGTGTGTTAAAAGGGATCTTATAGAGTTGAAAACTCCTTTGCATTCAACACAGGTGAAGCTAGCACCTTCACTGTGTAGGATATGATTTCCTTTCATATATACACTGATGATATCGCCCTTGTTCGAGTTGATTTTCGCTTCAGCGACCGCCGTTTGGTGGTCGATGTTGCTCAAAGCATGTTTCACAGCCTCGTTCATATCTTGGAAACTTACGTCACACACCAGGCATTTTAAGCCACTAATTTTGTTCGCAGCTAACAGCTCTTGATCAACCTCCTTGTACAAAGCAGAACGGATCAATTTCGACATTATTTCGAAATGGGAAGTGCTCTCGAAGTGCTCAACCATGGCGGAAATCGATGGGACGGCCACGAAATCCGGGCAGATGGTGCAAATGTAAAAATTGCCGAAGCTGGCGAAATATTCGGAGGGGCGGCAGTGATTCTTATAAAGCATCGAAAGTTTACGAGGAGCCGCGTTCCTCAAATGTTTCTTTTGGCGGATATGGTTGAAAAGAACCTGTCTAGGTCCTTTCAAAGTCATATCGCAACAGGTACAATAGTTCCCGATCTTTCCCGAAGGCTTGATAAAGTTTTCTATTATGACATGGTCACGGTTATTATGCGGTTTCCCGACGCTAGCTAAGTACTTAGTCCAGTTCAAATCTTTCGGCCCCCATTCCTCAGGGATCGTGCGATCGGGATCAGTCTCCTTCATACGGATGAAGAGCTCGTCAGAAAGCTTTGCAAGATGCTTCTCGTCAAGGATATGGAGAATAGAAGCTTCAGTAGAATCGATCGAAGCATTGCAAAGACGGCAATGCAATCCGTTAGGGGCAAAAGTGATATCATGGCTAAGAAGGAACTTTTCATTCATCTCCTTAATTTTCTCGATAGATGGTTCAGTCATTGAGAAAGAAATGCTCTTATCAGACTGTAAGATACAGGAAAGGTTGTGAATATGAGTTTCACTGAACACGTGGTTCAAAACACTATCATAATGGAATCGTAGAGTATAATACTCGCAGGCAATGCAAAAGAATGCAAGCTTCCCAGTTCTGTCGTCGATTAAAGACAACAACTTATGGTTGACAAGCAGCTTCACAATCGAGGCCTCAATAGGACCATAGTAACGATATTTCTTCGCCTGATTCTTCGGCTTTTCAGCAGCTTGCTCGTTCTCGTCATTGTCTATATTCTTGTTAGCATCGGCAGCGAAGTTTTGGTAAACATTATCTTTAATACTCATAATTATTGGTGCAACCGAAGACGTTTGCGTAGAAAAATCTACATTTGAGACATCAGAACATAACTTATCGTAGATTTCTTGGTAGAATTTTAGCGCAGCATCGACGCTAGCTTCCGAAGCGTCGGGGAGGTGTTTCATCAACGCTGTACTGAGTTTCGACGAGAAATTGCGTTCTAATCTCTCAACTGGTTTAGTAATGCTAAGTTCTTTGATCTTCGGCAAAAGAGTCTCTCCCATAGCGGAAAGACGTCGAGACATGTTCGGCAGGATAATAGGCTCTGCTACGTCAATGCTCTCTCGTCTCAATTTGGGCAAATGGGCATCAGAATTGAAGTGTTTCTGAAGCGATTCCATCAAGGGCTCTTCGTCATTCAATTCAATCTCTACATTGCAATCAGTGCAAATATGCACCTGCTTCGCGTCCTCAGAAGTAAAATTAAGCAATTCAGCTTTTAACAATTCAGGAACTTCGCTGACAGGAAGACTGTTGAACCTCTGTCTCTGGAGGTTCGACTTCTTCTCCGTTGTAAATATATATTCAACTTCGACATAATCTCTCTTTTGTAAATAAATCTTCTTGTGCGTGGAATCTAAGCTCCTTAGATAGGAGTGTAAGGTTTTGTTTTGCTGAGTCAGAGGGTGGTTAACAACGTTCTGGAAATGTCTAGCCAGACGTTTGATGTCCTCTGACTTTCTAAAGGATAGTACAGTGAGGTTTTCCATGATTGTGATGAACTTTCTGTCAATCCACAACTGAATTGCCTTTTATCTTGATAGCAAGAATATTGGCCGCGCTTATACAAGCTTATTATAACAGTTTTGTAGTTAATATGCTGTCTCGTTCTGCCCGTACTTTGCCGAATAGTAAATTTTGGATACCCAAAGAATGTTTGTTAAGATTTAGACGTGGAAATAAAATGGTGAATTTTTTGAGTTGATTATCACTGCATTTCAAGATCTGAAAAAAGAGAGAAAGGTATTCGTTATTATTGGCAGAGTGGGGCAAAAACTAATTGTGAAAACAATTAACAACTAACAATTAAATTGCCAAAGTTAGTTGCAACTAACAACTAAAATAATTAATTGTAATTGTAACGTATCGCAATTAACAATTAATTAATTGTGCTTGTAAAACTTTGCAATTACAATTAAATTAATTGTGCTTGTAAAAATTTGCAATTACAATTGATTAATTGTTAATTGTTTGATACACGTTTACAATTACAGTTAACAATTAATAAATGTCAGTAACTGAAAAACAAAATGCAAACAATAGAGCCTTCTCCTTTATTCTCAAAAGTATGTAAAGCCTGGATTTAAGCCAGAACATTACGTAAAAGTGTAGACTATGGACTCCTGCCATATTTACATTCATCAAATACGTAGTTAAATTAAATATTAATTGTTTAAAACAATTAATTTAATTGCAAATAAAATTTTAATTGCAATTGAATTAATTGTAAACCACAATTAACAGATTTAATTGCAATTGATTTTAATTGCATTTCACAATTAAAAAATAATTTAATTAATTTAATTGCAATTAATTTAGTTGAAATAAAAATTGTTATTGTTTGCCTCTACAATTAAAAAAATAATTCAATTGTGCCCAACACTGATTATTGGGTACAAGTTGCAATTGTTAGGTACTACCCATTTCATTGAGGGTCGATCTCTTTTGCACCTTATTACTTAGGTCATAAGGGTGAAAAATGGCAGACCGTTCATACATCGTTAGTGCAGACCATACGTAACATAAAAATCTATTAATCCTGTATTTCTTTGTTCGGGTTAGGCAGAGCCGAGGTGTATATATATAAAGAGTGTAACAAGACTCTTAACGAAGCCAAATAGCACTGCTTCTCCCCATCATTGCGATCATCTTTTTGTTTTAGACCATACATGGGAACCTTCTAGATACGGAGATATTGGGAGTCAAACTTCCAACTTTTTCACAAGTTTTTTTTTTTAAATACATGTTTTTAATGTAAGATTTTTACTTCAAACACCTCCACGACCCCCGTAATATTCAATCCATCCACCAGCACAATGTTTTGAGTGCGTTACATTGAGTCCTACCGTAAAACGTGATTTTTCACCGCAAAAAAAAAAGTCGTTTCCCAGCAATAATTTTTGCGTAAAGTTAAATAGTTTGATGTAAATAATGCTTGGTCGACGGCTTCGTGAAGGGTCTGTGTACAGCCTGTATTACACCCATGACCCACGTTTCGCAAGTTATGTTTAAAAATGTGTTATGTGTGTGGGCGATCATACACCGACGAATACAGAAACAACTATGGAGATAGTTGCTTCTAAGAACTTCCTGATGGAAAACCCCAATGGCACTTTGCCGACCCCATGCACAGCATTCGCACTTGCCACCAAACATAGTCAACAAAAACCTTTTATAACATTTTCTAAGCGTTTCGTCCAAAATAACCGAAACCGGTAAATTAATCATAAAAACCAAACAACAGTAGGTTTCTATGACATTTATTAGTGACTAGTGCTAATGCCCGCGGCTTTGCTCGTGTTATTGTCAGAAAATTTCCCACGGAAACGATTTAATTATAGTCTACTAGTTATTTCCCGCGACTTCGTTTGCGCGGAAATTTTGATGTGTATGTGTTAGAAAAAACTAGCCTTTGTGCTATTCCATCTCTGTGGCAAATTTTATCTTGATCCTGAAAGGATCCATTCTGACGTGATTGAGTAACAAACATCCATTCATCTATCTAAACTTTCGCGTTTATAATAATAGAAGACATGCGGAGATAATGTAGCTTCCCATTAACGACAGATTTTTTGGAATCGGATTAGGAGTTCCGAAGAATACCCCCCACATACAAACTAACAAACTTCATCTCTTTATAATATTAGTATAGAAGTGTAGATGGAGACACCATGACATTATTCTAACTCAGTGTGAAATAACAACAGTTATCCACTGTACATACGCCAGCACATAAAGCTACCCGAAACTGTCAAATTCTCCCAATCAACCTCGAACCTAATGCTTTAGCAATAAAGTTGAAAATCTATTAAAGAAATCTGACAGATGTGACAGTGCCTTGTGCTGGCGTATGTACGTTTAAAATTCACAATATTTTATTTATTCATGTATATTTGCTCAACGCATTTAAAGAGATAAAACCTGAACAATATTATGTATTCATTTTATATCGTATTGAGGAAAAAACAGCATCGATTTAAGGTAAAACAGGTCTATTATTGCAAAAACAAAGTGTATTTCAATATTGACAATGAAATAACTGTTCCGGAAGTCGACAGCCTCGTTGGTCCAGTGGTCGCAAGCACGGCTGTACAGCTTGAGGTCCTGGGTTCGATTGCCAAATCAGGTAGTGTTATTAGGTTTAGTAGCAGCCAGACTCCGTGTCTGAATTTGAGACCGGTTGATGGCAATAGACTCGCCCCCTATTACATGGAACTTAAACATAACTGGCGAAATGTGGGTGTGCACATCTGCCTAGCCATTTCCCAACTATGTTGTGATCGGCTTCCAATCTAACAGGATACAGCTGAACCAGTATTTTACATAGAGCGACTGCCTATCTGACCTCCACCAGTTAGTACTGAGTAATACGATATCTCTTGGTAATATTAGTTGTCAGACTTTCTGGCTTCTGACTACCAGTTCAATTTCGCCAGCTGCCTTACCGCTTCCTCCTTACGGTCTTTCCAAGGCACGAAGGAAACGCGGTATTTTATGAGTGGTCATCCATCTACGGACCAACCTAGACAAGCGCGGTTTAACCCGAAGATCAACCCCAGCGACTGTTATTATTTAGCCACGAGCTACGAGCTCCTCAGCATTGGGAACACTACAGGCTGATTATTCTATTTTTTTTTTCGATATGGCATCTCGCAGGTCAAGCTATGAGGCTGGATTCTGCTTAACCGGACTATCCTGTGGATGCCTTGAGAGTAAGATCTCCAGCCAGGGGCATGCAACTTATAAATTAAGCAACCGCGCGCTAAAGGCTCCCCCTTTGGGGTACGAGCCTCGGCTTGGGGCGTCGCTGGTGAGAGCAGCAAAGGGACAGACTGGATCTGAGTGAGACTATTTAGGGGCTGGTTTAGAACTACTGGCTCAGACTCGCGGGCTGGGCCGAGCTAGGGTCCGGAGGGCTGATTATGCCATGATTGTCTCATCACATAAATAATGACTTCTCTATATAGCTGAACAAATAAACAGAATGTGTCGAGAATCTAGTTTGCATTTAATATGATTTTCCTTGTATATAAACCTCGCAGATTCCCTGAACGATGAATAAATTTGCTGTAAATGCAGTGCGGATAATACAAGCTTCCGAGCGGAGCGGGGCGTAATAAATAAGGACACAGACGACATGGATCGATTCGTAATGTCCTTCAAAGAGGTCGGCTGCGTAGTATTCGCCGTACGTAGCCAAAACCAGCCAAGTGTGAGTTGGACTGGCGCATGAATCACCATCGTAGTAGCAGACCCCCTTTAAATTTGTTGCTATAGCGGCAACAGAAATATATTATAATCTGTGAAAATTTGAACTGTCTGCCTATTACGGCTCATGAGATACAGCCCGCTGACTGACAAACGGACGGATGAACGGACGAACAGCGGAGGCTTAGTAATAGGGTCCCGTTGGTATATCCTTCGGGTACGGAACCCTGAAGTATAAAAATTAAATGACTATAAGGCTAATTATACTGGATAGGCGGAGTTCATGGCGGAAACTTCATGTACAGTGCACGAGGGCATCATCTCCCTAGCCTTTTCCCAACTATATTTGGGTCGGCTTCCAATCTAACCGGATGCAACTGAATACCAGTAGTTTACACTGCCTATCTGACCTCCACAACCCAGTTAGTAATGGGTAATACGATACCCCTTGGTAGTCAGTGGCCCGAAATTCTGACAACTAGTCTTTGTCAGAATTTCGGGCCACTGACTACCTGTAACAACTGTCAAAGATCTACAAATGACAGCCGGGACCAACGCTTTCCGTGCTTTCCGAAGCACGGAGGAAACTCGGTATGTAAGGGGTGGTACCCATTCACGAACCAACCTAGGCAAGCATAGCTTAACCTAAAGATCGATACGAGCGGCTGTTATTATTTAGCCACGACATCCTCAATACCGTAGTTTAATAGGTACGAGGCCAATATCGACAGAAAGCCCTATTACGTGACTTGAGAGCTTTATAAGTCTTCAAAGCCTCCATATTGTTAATTCTCACTTCCTATCCTAACTGGTCCTAATCCTAACTATCCTAATCCTAACTAATATCACACTATTATTATAAATGTGTGTGTATGGTTGTTACTCCTTCACGCTCAAACGGCTTAACGGATTTGGATGAAATTTGGTATCCAGATTATATTCTGGATTAACACATAGGCTACTTTTGACTCCGGAAATAGTAGGTAGGTAGCAGGTAGGTAGTAGGTAGGTACTAGGTAGGTGGAAGGTAGGGCAGGGTACAGTTAGTTATATTATAAATACGAAATAAGTTTACCTTTTCACGCCAAAACCACTGAACCGATCATCGTGAAATTTTGCATATACGTTGTCAGGTCTACAGAAACGGACATAGGGTACCTTTCATCACGAAAAAAAGTACTGTACCCGAGGAAAACAACAGTAACGGTCTTATGATAATAGATGGCGCCACATGACTTTCGAATCATGATTGAATATAACAATTCGGGTTATATAAGCAGAGTACAACCCGGAATTATTGTCAAATTCTATATTAACAAGAGCGAAGCCGCGGGCAAAACTTAGTGGATTTATAAAAGAGAGACAAAACAAAAGGCGTAGGCAAGAATCGTAGCAGGTATCGATCTGTATTTTCTGCCTACCCCCATTGGAAAAAAGGGTGAGTTTATTGTATGTAGTTAAATGGGAACTCGACGAACTTCGAGAGAAAGCCGTGTCACGTGACCTATTACTTTACAAGCCCCTACAATGCGGTCACCCGGATAGCGAGACCGTGGGAGGATGCCCGCATTGCCAGTCTGTGGGTGGACGCCCACGTGGCTTTTCAACTATTGATATTTCATATTGTAGGTTGAATGTCAATCCGAAAATGGGTGTCCCCAGAATCCTAGCTCACGTATAGGGGTCCTTTTATGTATCAGTTTTTTTTATTACCGTGCTCTTGCTTTTGCCTTCGGGTTCGCTTGCGTTATAATCTGTACTAATATTTTAGAGAGGTAAAATTTGTTTGTAAGTTTGTATGTAGGGGATAATCTCCAGAACTAATGATCCTTTTTAAATATTTTTTTTCACTGGTAGAAAGCAACATTATTCGTGTGTGCTATGGGCTATAAACTATATTTATATCACGCATATTTATTCACGGTAGTAGGGACAATTGCTAATTACAAGCTTCTATTTGTATATGTATGTCACAGTCAAAACAGTTAATCAGTCAAAACTACTTTTGACCGCTGTTAATCAGTCAAAACTAGTTTTGACCGCTGTTAATCAGTCAAAACTAGTTTTGACCGCTGTTAATCAGTCAAAACTAGTTTTGACCGCTGTTAATCAGTAAAAACTAGTTTTGACCGCTGTTAATCAGTCAAAATTAGTTTTGACCGCTGTTAATCAGTCAAAACTAGTTTTGACCGCTGTTAATCAGTCAAAACCACTTTTGACCGCTGTTAATCAGTCAAAACTAGTTTTGACCGCTGTTAATCAGTCAAAACTACTTTAGACCGCTGTTAATCAGTCAAAACCACATTTGATCGGTGAAGACTATTTTAACAATAACATTTACTTAGAAACTTATTAGGTTGTAAGGTTTTTTATTGTGACCCTTTGCAAAAAAATATGTTGTAGTAATTCTAGGACTAAGTAATTACAACGTTCTGAAAGAACATATTTTAAATGGAGAAAACGCATCTTGCTCCATCGTCGACCTCATCTCTGTCCTCAGGACTAGATTGAGGTCAAGAGTAAGCCCATACAGAAAAAAAAAAAAAACATAATAAGGATTTTGACTGACACCAGTCAAAAGTAGTTTTGACTGATTAACAGTTTTGACTGCAACATATTTATCTACTCAGTTACAAGTTATTTGCGTTGACCAGTTACATTGATTTGAGTAAATAAACAGATTACAATGTAGACATATTTGGTATGTCGAGATAATATATCTTAGGTATGTCATGTCGTACAAGCAAAATCAAAACTAAAAGCTGGTTGTCACCAAAATAATAAATATCGTCACGTCGAAATTCGAAAACGCACAAAGGTTTTCGATATTGGAAATCGCTTTACGGAACTCAATTGGAGTTGAGCAGGACACTTGGCAAGGCGCAGTGATAACAGGTGGACTAAGGCTGTCACCGAATGGCGTCCAAGAACTGGCAAAAGAAACGTGGGTCGTCCGGCGGCGAGATGGGCAGACGACATAGTTGCCATCGGGGGAAAACCTGGATGAGGCTGGCACAGGAACGTGGAGATTGGCACAAGAGAGGCCTATACCCAGCAGTGGGTGAGTTCGGGCTGTGCATGATAATCCGTGTTTAAAATGTTTCTAATCTTGTGTGCGCTGGTGCAAAATAAATCGATTTCCAGGTGTGATGG
Source organism: Noctua fimbriata (assembly GCA_905163415.1). Classification (NCBI taxonomy): domain Eukaryota; kingdom Metazoa; phylum Arthropoda; class Insecta; order Lepidoptera; family Noctuidae; genus Noctua; species Noctua fimbriata. Next base: position 9,088,068 of record LR990950.1, read on the forward strand.
TAAACTATTGAAAGTTTCTACCATCAATATAAGCATAGCTATTACAAACAACGAAGTCGCGGGCGACGTGCTAATCGAAATAAATCCTATGCGAGCGTGAAACGTTTTAAATTTAGCCAAAGACTTTCGAGGAAAATCAATCTCACCTGCCTAAACTTTTCCCGACTTAAGACTGGAAGCCGATCCCAACTGCTTCCAGTCTAACCGGATGCAGCTGAATACCGATATTTTACATGGGGCGACTGCAAATCAGACCTCCACAACGCAGTTAGTACTGGGTAACACGATACCCCTTGGTAAAACTGGTTGTCAAACTTTCAGGTCACTGAATACTTGTAACGACTATCAAAGGTCTACAAATGACAGACGAGACCAACAGCTTAACGTGCTTTCCGAGGCACGGAGGAAATTCAGTACGTAATGGGTGGTCACCCATCCACGGACCAACCTAGGCAGGCGCGGCTTAACCTGGAGATCGACCCGAGTGGCTGTTATTAATTAGCCACGAGCCCCTGCCGGCATGTGTCGGGCCGAGCAACTGTAACGCATCTCTTAGTCATCAGTGTTGTATGAAAACAAACCAGAATTAAAAATAGTGTTGATAAACAAACCGAGTGAAAGGTCAATGACATCATAAACTGAAATAACTGTTTTATGAATCAGTTTTTAATACATTTTACCTTTGACATGCATGTAACAATAAATTATAATTGATTAATTGTCTAATAACAGTATCATTAATAGACATTATTTACTCGAACTTGACTTTTTATTATTATTTAGACTAGAAACGGGATATTTACCATGTTATGTCCCGTTTCTAGTCTAAATAATAATGTTATTGACCATGATAGTTTAAAATCTTATATGACATTTTATTGTATAAATTCAGACTTATTACTAAAAAAATGAATAGATTTGTACACCAATTTCATTGGTCGGACATAGAGCTCGACTAAATTGAATACATAAGACCTTTATTGTAATACCTATGTTCACAAATAAAGTTTGATTGATTGATTGATTGTTTTAATGCTTCTTTCGAAAAACGCCATCTATTGGTGTATTTTGTAATCAGCCTGGAATGTTTCTAATTTGGGGATGTCCACTCTCTCTAATTTAAAAGAAGCCTAGCCTAGCCGTAATCCTGTCTTATATTATTAAAATGAGCAATATATTTGTAATCAAGTTCTCGAAAACGGCTCTAACGATTTCGAAAAGTTGCAATATGCGGTTTTACGGGGTCGGAAAATCGATCTAGCTAGGTCAAACGAATGTTTCCACATATAATTATGAAATTATTTCTGGGAACATTCGCTTTCTCTATTTTTTTACTCGAGCAGAGCTCAGTATACTTTCATATGCGTTCAGTAAAAAACTGTTATTTTGAAATTACAAACAGACACTTCTATTTTATTTAGTTAAATAGATTTGATAAATATAAATGACTAACAAAACTGTTTAGCAAGGAAAGAAACTAACTTGATTACATTTTCTGCCAAAAGCAGTGGCTGTAGTTACCTTATTTTATACAGGGTGTAAACAGACCCTTCACATAACCGTCAACCAAGCATTCTGTACATCAAACTAAGTAACATTACGCAAAAATTATTGCTGGGAAACACTTTTTTTTCGGCGTTAAAAATCACGTTTTACGGTAGGACTCGATGGAAAGCATTCAAAGCATTGTGCTGATGGATGGATTGAATAGTACGGGGGTCGTGGAGGTGTGTAAAGTAAAAATCTTACATTAAAAACATGTATTTAAAAAAAAAACTTGTTAAAAAGTTGGAACTTTGACCCCCAATATCTCCGTAACTAGAAGGTTCCCAGGTATGGTCTAGAACAAAAAAATGATCGCAATGACGGGGAGAACAAGTGCCTTTCGGATATGTTAAGGGTCTATTTACACCCTTTATAGCGGAACTAATATTAAGCCAGTATTGAACGAAGGGAAGCTCGTGGCTAAATAATAACAGCCGCGTGCTTCCTCCGTGCCTCGGAAACCACGTTAAGCCGTTAATCCCGGCTGTCATCTGTAGATCTTTGACAGTCTTTACAGGTAGTCATGTGAAGGATGATATGGCTAGAAAGGAGCTGACTGCTGAGATGACGAGTAATAGAGAAGTATGGGAGAAGAAGACATGCTGCGCTGACCACAAATAAATTGGGATGAGGGTAGGTTGAATGATGATGTAGACTTATTTGGTATAGCTGGAGGCATTTGAGTGTACAATACACTTCTCTGCCTTCCATTTGTTCAATCATCATCTGCCTAGCCTTTTCCCAAATATGTTGGGGTCGGCTTCCAGTCTAATCGGATGCAGCTGAATACCAGTATTTTACATGGAGCGACTGCCTATCTGACCTCCACAACCCAGTTAGTACTGGATAATACGATACCCCTTAGTAAGACTGGTTGTCAGACTTTCGGGCCACTACCTGTAATAACGGTCAAAGATCTACATTAAAAAATTGATTGAATGATGTCAAAGCCAGAAATGCTTTAATTCAACATCATCATGCCTTGAAATCTCCAAATGGTTAGGCAGAGGTATAACTAATAGCAGACCCATATTTCACTAGTTATGGCTTGTCCCATGTAATAGGTAACCAGCCTATTGCTATACATATGCTACTGAGAAATTTATGATGGGGAAACTCAAGAATGCTGCACTCATACTCATCATTATGCTTGCGATCACTAGACCAACTAGGCTGTCAAAGGTTGATGATATTGACGGATAAAATGAATCACCAATATGTAAACCGGACTGAACAAAATGGATGACAATGAGGAATAAATAACACTGTTCTACATTTTTTGTGTAGTAAGCAATGACTGTGGGGCATACGCTGTCCCCCTATACTTAAGTACAAATGCTGTATCCATGATAATATTGTAACACTAAATGATTTAAAAAAGTAACCATGGAGTTTCTTGCCGGTTCTTCTCCATAGGACTCGACCAACCCGAACCGTGCACCTTTATGTCGACGTTTTAAAGTCCTATGTGAAATAAAATATTTTGATTTTGAAAATCTAGGCCTATGTGAAATAAAATATTTTGATTTTGACTGCGTGACACGATTTCGGCACCCGAAAAACTAATTGCTATTATAGTTTTCTATTAGTCATAGTTTGTAAGCAGTGGATGTCTTTTGTTTCTATCTCATCTTGTTTTTAAGGTACATGCCGATAACTTTTTTTAAACGACCCTCATATTGTCCATATTAGTAATTGAGAAAATAGGTCTATTTCTCGTTCATCTTTGACATTACCTGTTTGTGAGTGGAATAATACAGTTTTAAAGATAAATACAAAACAAGTTAAGTGACCCAAAGTTGAAAGAAGGTATTTTTATTGGTCCACAAATACGCCTATTAATAAACTACATGACAAAGAACTATGCGTATGGACATCATTAAAAGCCGTGATGAAAGGTTATTTAGGAAATCATAGAGCCGAGAATGCAGAACTCTTGGTGAACAATTTGTTAAGAGCAGACAAAAAGATGGGTTGCCGAATGTCGCTAAAAATTCACTTGCTCCATTCCCATTTCTCTTTCTTCCCTTCAAATCTTGGAGCAGTGAGTGATAAACAATGGGGAACAATTTCATCAGGATGTGAAAAGGCTTGAGGAATGGTTTCCAGGTCGTTGGGACGCAGCTATGTTGGGAGATTACTGTTGGCTTTTAAAGCGAGAAGATACTACCATATATATACCATAGATAAGAGAAAAAGTTAAATATTTTTAATTTAACGTTTATTTTGTATTTTATTGTGTGCTAATGTATTAATAATAAGTTTTGTTGGCAGTTTTATTCGAATTATTGGTAAATTTAATAAAGCACACTTGAATACGGTATTTTCTTTTTTTTAATTGTGTTGCTGTATCTAAAAAACAGTATGTGATAGAAAAAAGTACTTATGTGGTCTTAATAAGTGATGTATATGAATAAATAAACTGGAAAAATTTAAGTGGGTACTTAATATTTTTTGAAATTTGTAATGCAGTGTAATTATTATGAAGTTTTTCTAACTGGAATGGAGCAAATATGGGCTAGTTACTTGAAAATCAATAAAAATATAAGATAGTAGATAAAAATAATCTCCTAGTAATAAAAAAGATATCCATTAAGCTATCCTGCCCAAATATTGAATTAGGAAGGCTAACATAGACTTTCCACAGACCACTATGTGGAGTTTTTTAATGAATAAGGTTAGGCAGAGGAAACATTTCACTCTGCCTGTAACACCTCCTGGAGCTATTTAAATTTATAATGTCATAGAATGTTGTAGATCTAATACCATGGCTTCTTCATAAATAATTTACAACAATGCCTTTATATGTTAATCTCTACAGCAAAATCATCTGAATATCACTTTCGTTAGATTCGAAGACAAGGGATTCTTGATTTATAATGCCCATAATTTTAAATAAACAACGATTTAGCATAGGATACTAATGGGTAGAGATAGATCTAGAAAAATCAGGAAAAATACAGTTTATGTGATCTCTTTAAATGCGGCTATTAGACAACCATAGATTATAAATACATAAGATAGTTTAGGTGAATAACATTGTAATGATTATACCTACATATCTACACCTAGATAAAAATATTCACACACTAAGAGTAAGATATTTAAAACAACAATAAAATTTAAGTAATAATAACGAATACCTTAACACAAACTTCTTAAAACCACTAATAAAAAAACACTTCGAAAAAAACACGAAAAATTTTAAGGTTATAATGATGAGGCATAATGACAAAAATATGTTTTTTATGTAAACAATTTATCGGGAATGTAGAAAATATGTTTAAATTTACCTGAAAATCTTGATTTTGTGCATGGCAGCGCGGTGCAGCCTATATTTTTTTATTTAGTACGGGCAAAAACTGACAGCCTGTGGTGACATGACAGACTAGAATTTTTTGACGTTACGAACGTGATCCAATGCAGGGGGTTTGGGGTGGTCAGGTTATTGTGGTTTGCCTCAAACAAGGGTAAAGTAGTGTAACATAAGAACAGTAAGCTTAAAAATTATACGGTTTCAGGCGATACGGCTTGTGTCAACGGACACGCGAGCGCATCACTTATTTCCTTCACGTGAGCACCATCACTCCGCAAGTTTCGTTGCGGTGACTTGTGGCATGCTTTAAATAAATTAATTCATGAAATCGTTTTTTCTGCAGTTGTTGTCGCAAGATTTGTGACGCTTGTTTTCATGCGTCTTGCGTCTTTTTAGACAGTCATGTTGTACCTATACTTATGGCTGGAAGTGACAAATAATATAAAAAATGTATGGAAGAAGATATGCTGCGCCAACCCCAAATAAATTGGGATATGGGCTGCGGGATGATGACCCATACCTGCAGTTGGACCAATCATATCTTGGGTCACATTATTATAATAGAGCGTGTTCTGATACTCGCAGTTCAAGTTATTTCACTATTTTGGCGCGTGGCCATGTTCGGAACTAACAGCGCCATCTTATTTTTAAATATAATTTGTCAAAGACCCATGAAACACTATACCAATATACCCATTAAAATAATGTTCCAAGAAAAATAAATTATTTTCAAAAAGAGAAACCCAAGAGAAATCTACCTAAAAATGACCAGGCTTAAAACTAAATCTCCCCACAACTCCCCGGCACAGATAATAATCACTGCGCGTCATTTTGAGCTACGTGTCGCGTAACGAAGCTAAGTAAACAATAAGAAAAATAATCACAAAGTTATTTACGTCATAAATTAGCCATGATATTTATATTGGATGACCTTGTGAGCAGAAGATGGTTTATTTACCGATGATTAATACATTAAACACATGTCTTGTAATTACAATGTTGTTTTTCTTTTGTCTTGTATTTTTTTTGTAGGACACGGTGTCACAATTTGAAAAATGTCATTCATTGCTTTGTTTTCATTTACCGTTAAGATTGTTACTAAGCATTAGCGAGTTGTTATTGAATAACTGGTTTTCTTATGTTGTTGATCCACATTCATACTCAAAAATTTGTCGTGAAGAAAGTTTTAGTATGACTGTATAGACGGTTATAAGAGTAGAGGAAGATCAAAGAAAAATGAATGGACTGTATATGGGTCAGCGCAGACAGAGAGGAATAATCCCCGCGCGGTCTCGGGCATTTTCTTTACGGTTCGCGTATGATTCCCGCGTATCTTCGAGGAAGCGCGAGCATTTTTTGTCAGGTTAAAGTATTTATGCATTTTATTGTAATAATTTTAAATTTTATTTTCAAGTGCGTTAATAAAATCCTCTCCGCTGCGCTCCGTTCTGTCTGCGCTGACCCTAAGGCGAGAAAGTCGTTGTCCCATGGGCCCGTACTACCTAGATAAAAAGTAGGTCTTTAAATCCGTTCAGTAGTTTTTTTGTGATTTAGTAACAAACAGCCATATTTCTATCCTCTCAAACTTTCGCATTTACTACAAATACGAATAGTAAAGATGACAATTAAGGTTCACGACACATAACAGTAACAATCGACGGCGTTCAAAGGTCCTTGTGCTATTTTAAATGGACCAACATAATGAACGCCGTCGATCAATGTATAATTGTGACCATAATAGAGAAGTATGGAAAAAGAAGACATGTTGCGCCAACCAGAAATACCATGGTATTGGAGAATTAAAATGGTCTTTAAGTCTTCGCATGTACAGAAATACCGCAGATAAAAACTGATGTGGCGGGTTTATTTTAAAGTGGTTCGTTAAGGTAATAAACAGTAGTTGGGTGGATTAATTCTTGTCTAAAATAAGTAGTCCCTTTTGTAGATAATAAAAAGATCTGTGAGAGGTCATGTTTTGAGATAAAACATGATTGTTTGTCTTTTATGGGGTCCAAGTCCATGAGTCTTTTTATTCCTTTTTTCTGAGTCTGTCGCTCCGATGCAGTGTTGAGAATCAAACAAGGATTTCAAACCAAATCAAACTTAGACTCACTCATACGCGCGGACGCAGTCTGCGTTCGCGCGGTGGGAGGGGTCAACTACAGCCCAAGAAAGAGTTGGGAAAGGGTTACTTAGTTTAAGATTCCTTTTATTTATAGGGTTCCGTCCCGAAGGGTAACCAACGAGACCCTATTACTAAGCCTCCTATGTGCGTCGGTTCGTCCTTCTGTCTGTCAGCTGGCTATATCTCATGATCTATAATTGATAGACAGTTAAAATTTTCACAGAATTTGTATTTCTGTTGCCGCTATAGCAACAAATATTAAAAATAAATAAAAATTTAAGGGGGCTCCCCTGCTACGATGTTACAGAACCCTTCATGAGTGAATCCGACTCGCACTTAGCCGGTTTTTTCTCCTGTCTGCAACTGCAACCTGCAAGACGAAGTGGGGAGTGTACCTAATTTATATTGTGGACGCACAACGACCAATCATCATCATCATCTCAGCCGAAAGACGTCCACTGCTGGACATAGGCCTCCCCCAAGTGTCGCCACATTGACCGGTCCCGTGCGACTCGCATCCAGCGGATCTCTGCAACCTTCACCAGATCATCGGTCCAATCAAGCTATACAAAAATAGTTTATGCGGATCTCTCATTTTACGAAAAGAAGGGAGACTTGAAATATATAGTTTGATGTGTGGCCATGTGTACCAACACTACACACAAGTGTATCTTCTGGCGCTAGAAACAGGCCCCTCCTACATATTGTTGGCGTTTCACTTCAGTCAGTGGGGGTCGGGCGTCAGAGCTCTGCAATGTGGTGATCATTTCTAAATGCTTTAAAAAAAAATCAAAGTCACTAAGTTTTCTGTTCGCAGGTAATAAAGGCATACTGCATGGCATATCATATCTATTATTAACATAGAAAGAGAAAAACCTTCTCACCAAGAAATAATAGCAGTTTCCACTCATCATCAACATTTCAGCCGAAAGACGTCCTTCCAACGCAGCGTCTTACGGTTCGCGGTCGCCACTCCAGAACTTTTCGGCCCCATCGGCCATCCGTTCTGCGAGCAATGTGCCTTGCCCACTGCCAATTAAGTTTAGCTATTCTTCGGGCTACGTCGGTAACCTTAGTTCTCTTGCGGATGTCCTCATTTCTGATTTGATCACGCAAGGAAACTCCGAGCATAGACCTCTCCATTACCCTTTGAGTGACTTTAAGCCTTCTGATGAGGCCTATTGTGAGCGACCACGTTTCGGTCCCTTATGTAATCACTGGCAACACGCACTGGTCATAGACTTTGGTCTTGAGACACTGCGGTAAGTTGGACGAGAAGATACCACGAGCATTGTACTGAGGTCCTCCATGGTCTCAGCCATGACCACTATATCGTCGGCAAACCGAAGGTGAGAGATGTACTCGCCATTGACGTTGATGCCTAGCCCTCTCCAGCCCATAACCTTGAAGACATCCTCCAGTGCAGCGGTGAACAGTTTCGGAGATATGATGTCTCCCTGTCTCACACCTCGCTGCAGAAGGATAGGTTCCGAGGTCTGGTCCTGAACTGGTTAGACTGACATGGTGGCTTTTTTGTACAGACAGCAAAGCTAAATAGTTTACATCGCACACAGCGGTAACAGTCATTGTACGTGCCGATAATGTTCGTACAGCCGCTCATTATCATTGTGTGCGTATACGTAGTCTACCCTTCACGGGGTTTATTTTTTTTATCTTTAACCTTGTAGGGTACAAGGGAAAAATAAAAAAACGGGTTTACAATAAGGCCAACATTTTATACAAGTGTAACATGGTCACCATAGCTGATTGGTGTAAGCGCTTGCGTCAGTTAGTAACCTAAGCTTAACGATGTGAGTTCGATCCCAGGTGAGGAGTAGTTATATTTGCTGTTTTTTACTTTTTGTTCTTTATTAAATTAATTTTGTGACCAATAAAATCACTCAAGCAAAAAGTAAAAAGGTAATTAAATAAAACCAATAAAATAATTTGATTTTTTATTAGATAAACATTAGGTTTGAAAGGACCTTTGCCTTCCTTACATTGGTTGTTTTAAGGTTCAATTTGGTGGGAGTTGTATGTTAGCAAAAAAAAAACTTGTGTGGCTGATACAATGATTTAATACGAACTGGTTTTAAACATATATAGGCTATAGCTATCCATACTAGACATTCGAATGAGTAAAATACTGTTGTTTACCAGTTTTATTGACAAAGGCAAAGTTTTTTGTTGGACTAAGGATGGACGCATAATTTGTCAAAGTAGCAGGTATATAAATTGAATCAAAGTAAAATTAGAGGTGAAGTGAATCAACATGTTAGATAGTAAGAAATTATGACAACTTCTAACCGCATAACAATAACATCACTTCACCATACTTTCAATACTTTACGAGTTGTGGTTTTAAAAAGAGGATTAGAGGAGGAGATTATTAACATCTATACCTAATTGTTGCTAAGGTTTATATTTGTTTACATTCGCTTAACAAATACGAACATTATTTGCATAAAAATAAGATTCATATTCGCGTACTAATTAAAATAAATTCGACTATAATGAGTCTGTAAACCCTCGTTTTCTATTACTTCTTGTAACCTTCACTTCATCCTGTTAACCATATTCGCGCATATGTTTAGTAACATTTACGCCTACGCTTCCTGTGCTCGCGCTTTTTGAAGAAGGAGTTCATCATATAGAGGCCCTCCTTCTCCATAAAACTAGCCAGTTGGTGACCCCGGTGGTTCCAACGTCCAACCCCAAATTGCCCCACCTGCAGCTCATCCCCGTCTCGTTTGCCCAGTTTCGCGTTGAAGTCCCCCATGACAACAGTGAAGTGAGTTTTGAAACCATGCAGGGCTTTGGAAATATCCTCATACATGGTCTCCGCTCCGTCGTCGGGGTGTGCCGAGATCGGGGTGTAGACCTGTATGACTTTCAGCGAATATCTTGAGGATATTCTGAGTACAAGGTACGCCACCCTCGTCGACACACTCTCGATCTTCACGACGTTATTCTCGAGGGACTTGTGGACGATAAACCCAACACCACCCTTGGACTGCCGGTCACCCTCTCGGAAAACGAGCAGGTTGCCGGATTTCAGGATTATCGTGTCCTCCCCCTCTCTTCGGACTTCAGATAATCCCACAATACTCCATCGCAGCCTACTCAATTCCCCTTCGAATTCCGTTATCTTCTCGTCGGGCCGGAGTGTACGCTTGTTATATGTTGCCAGGTCAAGTCGTCGGTATAGGCAGCCTGATCCCTTCCAGAGAATCTTCGCACCCCTTGCCACGCCGTAACCTCAACCGCTACCATATTCAAGGGTAGACGGGCTGCCGGGTACTAGGGGCCATTTTTGTGTTGCACTCATCATTCGGGGAGTTTTGCCATAATCGCCACGCTTGGCAGGTGGGTTGGCGATCGCAGTACGATTGTTACAAAACGCACAGAGAACGCTGCTGCCCATTCTCTGGTAAGTCCCTTAGTCGCCTCTTACGACACCCCACGGGAAGATATGGGAAGGTGCTATTCTTTACACCACACGCAGTTTCCACTGTGATTGTGATTTTGATTTTACATGTAGCATCTCTAACCTCTATTTAGTTTACTTTGTTTATGGTTTTGTTTGCATGACAGGCGCTTGTCAAAATAATTAATCTTTCTTTCTTTCGATGGTGAAAATGGAGCTAATTTACTGGAAATACATGCTATGGTGACTTCAAAACCACAATAATGTCTACGGAAGAGCAGCACGAGGAAGTGGTGGAGGCGTTAGACGAAGAGTTCATAGAAAACTATAACACGGACGTCGATACGACGACATGCACGATTTGTCAAGCAGAATTTCTTGATCCCGATGATTTATCCGTACATTTACACCACATACATAAAACAACTACTACCGGTTCAAAGCTGTGTTATTTCTGTACACATAAATACACGGATTTGATTGAATTTGCTGAACATTTTCGAGACAAACACTTGACAAGTTTATTTTACTGTCTTCACTGCTTACGTGCTTTTTCTGACGAGGATGAGCACAGGGTGCATGAAAAGAAGCATACACGTAGCTTCAAGTCTGCACATTGTTGCTGTCAATGCCCTGAGAAGTTTGGCAACACACGTGACTTGAAAATACATGATATTGAAAATCATCACAACAATGACGATGGTGTGATGATGCAGGTTCTTCTTCCATACCTGTCAGGCGTTTTAAACGTCAAAGCTGAGACGGTCTTACTCTCACTACGCAGAGACACCGTCTACATCTGTGTGTCCTGTAGTTACTCCACATCAAGCATAAAACATTTTATTGAGCATTCAAAAACTAAAAAGTGCAAGACGTTAGTTTGCGAAAGATGTTCTAATGTATACAAGAAGAGATACTCCTTGAATGTGCACATATCAAAGCACTGTGGGAAGAATTATAGTAATTCTTCACGAATTGAGTGCCCTGATTGTAAGCTAGTCTTCAACAAGTTTACTTTTAGGGAACATAAGAAGGCTTGCAAAGTGATTAAATGTTACACTTGCAATACTTACTATGATACGATGTATGAGCTGTCGGAACATCAGTCAACAGAGCATCCGCTTTCCGTTGAACTGAAAGCGTGCAAGTTTTGTTGGAAGCAGTGCGTTGGGAGTGTTGCATTACAGAAGCATATGGACAGATCTCATAAAGATGAACTGCACTTGTATAAATACTTGTGCGTTTATTGCAAGACTCCTTATAAGCACCCACAGAAACTCTTTGGTCATTTCTTCACAAAACACAAGGGTATTGAGCCTTATACATGCAGGATTTGTTCCAAAAAGTTCCGCTTACGCAAGAGGTTTACTCTCCACATTAAACTAGAACATGACTGCGTCGGTTTTGTAGAATTTGATGAAAATTTCAATGTATTTTTCACAGACAAGAAATCACAGAACCCGTTTGTTCCTAAAAGTGTATATGATGATGAGCAGAAGAAAGATGCTGCTCTTGGTAAGATTGAGGATTCTAACATTAGCTTACTAAACTCGGAGATGAGTGTGACAGAGACTGAGGGGAATCAAACTGAAGTAGAAACGCTACCAAAGCAGACTTTAAAGCGTAAAAGAGGACCGAAGATACGTAAAAAGGAGCCAATGGAGACTATAATGGTAGACTCTTCAGATGATGAATCTCTTTTAGTTGTAAAGAAAAGGGTGTTAAAACAGCAGAAAGCTGTACAAAGTAAATTTACTAGCAAGTTGACAAAGAAACAAATTGTTAATAATAAAAAGAGGTTCACATGCAATGTTTGCAATAAATATTGCTATACATACCAGAATTTCAATCATCACATAACTTTACATTCAAAGAAAGACTACAAAAAATGTATCAAATGTTCTAAATTCTTTCGGAGCAAAGAAAAATTGAATCAACATATGCAGTCACATCATTTATCGTCAAAATTGACGGACACACTAAAATACATGTTGGAAAAACGTAAAAAAGGCGAGAGTATCACTTCAGACTTACCAATGTCAGAAAAATTCAGACGGACAATCAAGAAGGTTGAATTTGAGGAAATCCGGTCAACCGCAAAGATCACAGAGGTTGATAACACTCTCTCGGTCCAAAAGTTTATAGAAAACTTTACACCTGAAGCAGAAAATAAGATGGACAAAATAATCAACCATTCAGTCACTTTAAAACTAGTGGAAGGCGTCCACAGAGAACCTGCAATAAAAATGACTAAATTTGAAACCAAACCTGTGCCTACAACTACAAAATTAGCAATGCCTGTCAAATTCAAGTCCAGTCAATGTGAAAAAACTCCCGCTAGCATCCGATTAGTGCAGCCAATACCTGTAGTTCATGAGAGTAGCCAAGAAAGTGAATACCAGAATGATGATGATGAGAATTACAACTACATGGACCGCAATGATTCAATACCGGAAGTTGCAGAGGAAGTAATGTTAGAGGAGACGCCAAGAGTAACTCATATTCCTCACAAAATTGTAATACCGAAGTTACCTGCTGAGTATAAAGACTTGAGAATAGCACACTTGCTACCGCAAGCACCATTCTACAAGATTGTCAAAGTAAATGATGTTTTGGAACAACAAGATAAAAGACTAACTAATGAAAAGAATAGTAATCAAAATATAGATATTAAATTGCCCGATGGTACAAAATTGGTGAACACAAATCCCTTAGCTCATCTGCTTGGTAAGACTCCGATTGAGAAAGTTTTGGAACCTATGAAAAATAAGTATTACAAGGCTAAAGTCAGGGACTTTCATGGGATGCTGGCTGAAGCTCTGATTAATTTGGAGAGACCTACTAAGAAGAAAAGGGAGTTGAGGGTTGAAGCTACTGGGTCTGGAGCAGTGAATCAGTTGGAAGATTAGTACAAAGATATTACAGGCTTACCGCTTAAGGTAGCCTGCGAAATTCAAATTTTCTTACGTTTTTTGCAATTTGCAGGTCAGTGTCAGGTTGTATGTTGATGAAAATGTGATTCGCTCAAGTAACACATAATTATAATCATTAAAATCATCAATACAACCTTTTTAGTTATAGCACAGTCAGTTATAGCATAGTCGCAGGCTACCCTAGCCTGGATTGGCTTAAGATGGTGCCGTCTAAGTTGGCAACGTCACTGATATCTGTCAAATATTTCGCTATTTTGATCATGTAATCAATATTATTGAATGAAATTATGAATAAAGCTGTTGCACGCCACCTTCGTCCGCGCGAAATTATAATTATTATAAAAATATGAATTGCCTATTTGAATCGGATTTTATTAACAACTTCAAAGGTTTTCCTTTTTTTTGCACGGTACCCTAACCGTTTTCTATACAAATAAATATACTGGACGTTTCTGTTTGTGATTTCAAAATAACAGCTTTTTCTGAATGCTTATGAAAGTAAACTTATCGAATTATAACAAGAAACTTTATTTTTAATTTTTGTCTGTCGGTCTGAGCTGATGTTATAAGGAGTAACTTACTTTTATTTTAGAAAAAGGATAAGGGTTGCGTGCAGACAAAAAGCCATTGAAATTGTTAATAAAATCCGATTCAAATAGAGAAGTAATATTTTTATAATCATTTCATGCGGACAAAGGTCACAGGTATCAGTTAGTTTAGTGACACTAAACAAATTCAATATATTCCAAAATTATGTTAATTTATTTCCTGTTTAACCTTTTAACCGCCATAGTCACATATACGTGACAAGCAAGGGGGTCCTGTACGCCAAACGACACAAATATGTGACAAAATAGTAGGTGAAATCTCTGGCGGTCAAAAGGTTAAACTTACAATCTAAAATTAGAAAAATACATTTGTCTCTGATATCATTTGACAGATTTATTTTTCCTATATTAATTATCTTTAATTTATATTATATCTATATGAGATCACAGAAAAATTATTAACATTGTAACATAAAATTTGGACCGAAACAACAAAAAAAATCTTTTATTAACCTGTGTCAGTCGCGTCGCGCACAAAACACGTCCTTATCTCTCTGCGCTGGCGCGCAAACTAGAGTTAGCAGCGATACGCGCAACTATAATCCATTCCATTATAACTATAATCCAATTTCGGAGGGTACCTAAAGTTCTAAAACTGGTGGATAGTTCAAAAATATGTTTCAAATCAAATCAAATCAAATCATTTTATTTGCATAATATGGGTTTTACAGGAGATGTTACATTGTTTGTTGTTTCACCATACTCAGCCTATATATAAGCATGCAAAATTTGGTTAATCTTACACTTATGTTAAAGTCCTTTTATTTTACATATTTCTAAAACGAGGGTAGATGGAAGCCACGGTATCCCGCGAAATTCAAATTTTCTGACGTTTGCAGTTTGCATGTCAGTGTCAGGTTGTATATTGATTAAAATATGATTCGCGACCGTAACAAACTACATGGTTTTATAGTTTTTAAACTATCATGGTCACTAACATTATTACAAAAAAAACGAACAAGAAAGAGGGTAGACCGATTTGTCTGCTCATAAACACCCACCCGCAATAACTTCAGTTTATCCGTGATCATGGTGCTTGCAACAGCGCCGAAATATCGGGAACTCGACAAAAGCAGTAAACATGGTAAATATCCCGTTTCCTGTCTAACTAATTATGGTTTTACAGAGTTATAATAATTAAAATATTCAATATAATCCTCTAAGTTCATCTAATCGTATTGAATGACTATTTCATGGAAAAGTATGTAAGAAAATTTGAATTTCACAGGATACCCTTGCGCTTCCACTTTAAAGTTAAAATTAAGGTTATTCATATTTAGTAAAAGCACGGTAATAATATCTACAGTACTGTATCTTCATACAAACGGTCGGAACGCGAGTCATACCTACACGCCTCGAGTCTGGTACCCACTTGGTACCCAAGAAGTCACGAATGCGCCGCACTGACGAACGAACGTTGTGTTGGTTTTGTAAGTAGTAAGCGTGCGATTTGTGAATAAATGATTGAAATAAGAATTTGTTATTTCGTAATTTGTTTATTTTTTAATAGGTAGGCATTTCGCTTTTTCCACCGAGTAAAATACCTGGATTCATTAATAAATAAGTGGATAGGATGAAAAAAGTGACACACAAATAATTTATGTACCTAAGCTCGCGTTAAAAAAAGTCTCGAATTTATAATTTTTAGTAAATCTACTAATAAAAAGACACAACTTGTATTTTTCATTGAACACTTCTTATTTAATTCACAACTAACTTCATTTTTTAAATAAAAAATATAATATTTACAATCACAAAACTAAAAAGAAACTCAACTAAGTAGATGAAATTAAAATACTATAAGCGCGGCAGCCCTGTCACTTGCGAACGTACCGCCCGACTGTAGGTAATGATTTCAAGGACAGGGCCGAGTCACAATACTGTATATATTTATACTGTGGTAATAGGCTCGCCTCAGTAGACATCTCTGCATTGAACGTCGGGCAATACAGACGTATCATCATCATTTCAGCCGAAAGACGTCCACTGCTGGACATAGGCCTCCCCCAAGTGTCGCCACATTGACCGGTCCCGTGCGACTAGCATCCAGCGGATCCCTGCAACCTTCACCAGGTCATCGATCAACCTAGTGGAAGAAAAAAAAAATACTTGACTTTATACAGACTTATAAAGTTAAGTAATTTTGTTTAAGTTTTAGTCGATCGGTTTTTTAAGGACGATCTAAAAAGAAATCATTGTAATTTGATAATTGTACGAACTGAGGCATTGACTGCTCGCGTATTTTGTGACTCTTTCAGGAACTATTTTAAATTGTGTTTTGATTAAATAATTAATGTTCGATTAAAACGTTATATTTACCATGTTTTTATTTCTTTTGATTGTCGCGCTTGCGACCATTAGACAGTGATCGCAAGCGCGACTGCTGACTGTGAGGTCCTGGGGTCGATTGGGTTTTTCCACCAGGCAGATATGTATCTAGTAGGACACGCACGCAGCATATCGCCTCGTGAGTCTACTGGTCGCAACAACGACTGCTGATCATAAGGTCCTGGGGTCAATATCAGAGTTGAGCAAAGTGTTATTAAGGATCGAGTGACGTATTACCCAGTTCTAACTGGTTGTGGAGGTCAGATAGGCAGTCGCTCTATGTAAAATAATGGTATTCAGCTGCATCCGGTCAGACTGGTAGCCGACCCCAACATAGTTGGGAAGCAGCTTCGTTCGGATTTGGTTGTGGAGGTCAGATAGGCAGTCGCTCCATGTAAAATACTGGTATTCAGCTGCATCCGGTCAGACTTGAAGCCGACCCCAACATAGTTGGGAAGCAGCTTCGTTCGGATTTGGTTGTGGAGGTCAGATAGGAAGTCGCTCTATGTTAAATACTGGTATTCAGATGCATCCGGTCAGACTGGAAGCCGACCCCAACATAGTTAGGAAGCAGCTTTGTTCGGAATTGGTTGTGGAGGTCAGATAGACAGTCGCTCCATATAAAATACTGGTGTTCAGCTGCAGCCGGTCAGATTGGAAGCCGACCCCAACATAGTTGAGAAGCAGCTCCGTTCGGATTTGGTTGTGGAGGTCAGATAGGCAATCGCTCCATGTAAAATACTGGTATTCAGTTGCATCCGGTCAGACTGGAAGCCGACCCGAACATTGTTGGGAAGCAGCTTCGTTCGGATTTGGTTGTGGAGGTCAGATAGGCAGTCGCTCCATATAAAATACTGGTATTTAGCTCCATCCGGTCAGACTGGAAGCCGACCCCAACATAGTTGGGAATTAACTTCGTTCGGATTTGGTTGTGGAGGTCAGATAGGCAATCGCTCCATGTAAAATACTGGTATTCAGTTGCATCCGGTCAGACTGGAAGCCGACCCCAACATAGTTGGGAATTAACTTCGTTCGGATTTGGTTGTGGAGGTCAGATAGGCAATCGCTCCATGTAAAATACTGGTATTCAGTTGCATCCGGTCAGACTGGAAGCAGACCCCAACATTGTTGGGAAGCAGCTTCGTTCGGATTTGGTTGTGGAGGTCAGATAGGCAGTCGCTCCATGTAAAATACTGGTATTCAGCTGCATCCGGTCAGACTGGAAGCCGACCCCAACATAGTTGGGAAGCAACTTCGTTCGGATTTCACGGTTTGAAAAAACATCGCGATTTCTTTCGCGTGTGTAACCAACACCTTCAGAATGCTAAGAGAACACGAACCTTCTAGAATTTGTTCATATCCTCCACCCTGGCCTCAGGACCGACCTGATAGGTCCTGATGGGACCGACCTCAGATACGGAAGTAGTTGTTACAAGAGTGTTCTTATTCGATAGATGAGTTCTTTCAAAAGTGTCCCTGTTAATTTAATACATTAAAGCATATACATATTTAGTGATAAGTAGATTCATAAATCTGACAAAATGTAGTTACCTAGGTTCTTAATTAATATCTCAAGTGTAAAAACTTGTAGGTACTACTGCATGCTATACAACATAGAAACATTATTTTAAGTGTATGCGAAACTTGAATATAGTTTCTTCAGAATAAGTAACTGAATCGATTCCAATAATTTTTAAACCATGTTATATTTTGTCCCAAAAATATTTAAAAAAAGTTACAAGTTGGACACCGAGCGACATTAAGTACTTATCGCAATAATTTAGGTACCTACTGCCAAATTATTATTATCAATGGGTTCAAGACGCGCTGCGTGGTGACCATGTTTTTGTACGGACAACCAGGTAACAGAACAATCTTATAACTTTGTGATTTTTTATGATAGTTTTGAAATTTTGTACATAGATTCTGTACATAAAAAATACTCGTGTTTCAGGTTTCGCATATACTAAAACTAATGTTTTATAAGAACTTCATGTACCTACCATATTTGATGCAATAAATGAATCGAATTGAATACAATAAAACAGCAAAAAATAATTAAAAATAATCTTTATTTAATTGAAAACCGTTTACTTAATGTCTTAAAAATATTAACAATTACACACCTACAAATATTTGGGAGTCCCAACGACGTTCTCATCAATATCGACGAAACAATAACTCAATGATATTGACTCGAGAAGACTCGTTTGAGCTCTTACAAAAATGTCCTATTTTATTACTGCTTACAGTTACAAGGACCTTTTGGCGTGTGAATAGGAACAGGGGGCGTTGTTGGTAAACTTACTAATAATCGCTCGTTTGCGACATGACACAAATCATTTAGATGTTTCGATGTTGCTTGTTGTTGAGCATCGTCGGGGATAGTGCAAATCCGCGAATCTACCATACGTAAAGTGCGCGTATCTGCACTACGTGTAGGTTTACAGGGGAAGGTTATAAGTTTATATATTTTTTTATTTCAACGTTTTTGACTTCATTTTAACATGAACAGTAACAATTCATGTGTTCTATGTATGGTTAACAGTAGAAATCTATTAAATTATTCATTAATTTAGTCGCTACGACAATGCGTTATTGAAATTGGCTACATTTTTCAGATCCGCGAAATTATCCAATGCTAGTTCCGCGGATTTGCACTATCGCCGACGATATAAAATTAACGAAAGTAAGTATTAAATTAAGTAACGAAATACGTAAAATAAACCTTAAATCTTTTGATAAAAGGTTTGGTTTTTCTGCAAAAAAAACTCTTAATGAAAATATATTTAGTCTGAATTTAAAAAAAAAACACGCTGTCCTGTATTTCTTATTTTTCAAGTTATGTCATTATCGTCGCAAACAAGCGATAAGTGACATCATTTCGTGAAATCGTATCGAAAAAAAAAAAACCAACATGGCGGCGTCAGTATGAATAAAGGCCACGCGCCAGATGATCCTTGCACAACCATGTTTTGTTTTATATCTATGAAATAAAACTAATTTAAAGCATTGCTATCTTTTACTTACAACATACGATACCTAACATAATTTTCTTCGCATCGCGCTATTAGTACACTGTTTCGGGGCGTAATAGTTTGTGCATCGATGTCCCTTCCACCCTGTAAGCAAGATGGAATGGGACACCGACGCTAAAACGGTTACCACGTATTCAGTACATCATTCTGAACCCCACATAGAAATATTTCATCGGTAATTTAAAAAAAAAAAACCAGCTGTTTCCAAAAAAACTGCAATACCCACCAGTGGCGAAGGTTCCATATAACTCAATATCTACGCAAAAAAAACAAAAAACTGCAATATCTACCTACACGGTCAAAATGTATGGAACAGCTTCGATTCGATTTTTTAGATTTTTTCCATCATTTTCAGAGTAGTCGTGATAAATTTAACAATTTTTTTTTTCTGTTATTGTACCTAATTTGTCATATCTTATTTACTTTTGTCTCTTTCTAGTTGTATGCTAAGAAAGAGATAGCAATACTATAAATTAAGTTCAGTAATTATAGCCAAGAATATCATTACTAATGTCATATAAATAAAGTACCTACATCAAGCTACTACAATCTGTCAAATAACTTTAATAGATTTTCAACTTCATCGCTAAAGCATTAGCTTCAACCTGCTCAGGTGGAGATTCATTAATGACTGCCCTGGAGTGTAAATGTGGTGCTGTTCCACAAACGATGGGGCACTTAATATCGTGTCCTGCGTGTCCTGTTGTTTGTTCACTACAGGAACTGATGGACGCTACCGAAAGCGCCAAACTAGTAGCTCAGTTCGGGGCTGACACAATTTAGATTGCCATCGACATGCTAAGAATAGGTTCAAGGTTGATTGGGAAAATTTGACAGTTGTGTATAGCTTGATGTGCTGGCGTCTGTACATACATACTTACATTTATTCATTGTTTGTGCTCCTATTGTGTCCAAAGATAAATGTGTTTTATTTCTTTCCTTGTAAAGCTTATACGGGATGGAAGGCACACCGACGCATCAACGCTTGCCACGTATTCAGTACATCATTCTGAGTCCACAGAGACAGTTCCATACATATTGACCGTGTAGGTATTACACTTTTGTAGGAAACATGTTTATTTCTTAAATTACCGACATGATACGAAAATACATAGACTTTTTAACCGGTAATTATTAAAAAAACAGCCGTCCCATACATTTTGACCGTGTACCAGTAGCGAAGGGTCAATTTTTGTAAGAGGTAAGCCGGAGTACATATATTTACTGTATAGAATAATATTGGCTATAGAATAGTGACTCGGCCATTTTTCAAAGGGAAGCAGGTAGGAATCGCGTTGTATGGAACCTTCGCCACTGCAGTTTTGTAGGAAACAGCTGTATTTTTAAATTACCGATGAATAATTTCTATGTGGGGGGCTCAGCATGATGTACTGAATACGTGGTAACCGTTTCAGCGTCGGTGTCCCTTCCACCATGTATTTGCTCTTTATTTATTTATAATTCGTTGGCTTTACTAGTTTATTCACCCAGTCCGTAGGTAATTCTTTTAACAAGAAATTGCAGTCAGCAAGGAAGATCTACTAACATTCAAGGAGACATTTAATTTAAACAAAACCATTCGATTTGCAACATTTCGTCAATTTCGATTTAAAAAAACAAAAATATTATTTCATTAAATTATGATTAAACTTTCGTTGCTGACTGTACATTACAACAAACTTTAGATTTATACATTGATTTAGGACAAACTTGGTCACGTGACACAAATAAATTAAAATAATCCTAATTTTCTCAAATATGTTATAATCCGGCGTAACATACGGCCTCTTAAAGGACATTGGCAAAAATCGGCCCATTCCCATTTCTTGCACTGAGAACACCAAGAAAACGCCTAATTTTATGTATATTACTTGTGCTAAAGTAAATATTGTTCGTATTATTCTTATTTTTTATGTGTATCCTGCCTATCCTAACCTATGGCGCTCAGACTTGGGCTTTGACTGAAGCTCAGAAGTCCAAACTCAAGGTTTGCCAAAGAGCGATGGAACGTAGCATTCTAAAAATAAAACTCTCCGATCGAATGCGCATCACCTTAATACGGTCTAAAACAGGCATAGCCGATGTTGGCGACAAATCTGCGAAGCTGAAATGGGACTGGGCGGGTCACGTTTTAAGGATGAACCCGGACAGATGGGCGAAGATAGTCACACAGTGGGTGCCAGAAGACGGCCGTCGTAACCGAGGCAGGCCCAAGACACGCTGGCGTGACGATCTGAACTCATTCTTAACGGATTAGTCGGAGAGCGTAAATTGTAAGCAGGATTGGAAAGCCATGGGGGAGGCCTTTGCCCGGCAGTGGGACAGAACAGGCTGATATAAAAAAAAAAATGTTATTTTTTTAAATATTTAGCCAAGTTAAGACACTACACATTTTTATATAATAATGATAATGTGTTTATTTAATCAATTAATGTTACCTCCAATCGCCTGAAACACAGGATTACCTAGTTCAGGCACAAATCATGGGTGAACTTGACTTAGATTTAAGAAAAACTGTAAACGTTGTACCTCATATTTTTGAATAAATTTTATTATTATTTTTATCGTTGTTTGTAAAAAGTCTGAAAACCATGGGGTAATGTGTTTTTATCGACCTTATTTTTTTATTTCTAAACGTTTTCTTGCATATCTTTATGTGTTAGACCAAGAGGCTAGATGCCATCCTTGCTCTAACTGGGCCGGTCTTACTATGGGTGTTTGCCAATCTCCTTTTGCCAAAATGACATTGTATTATTTTTCTACTTCATGACTATAAAATCTTCAACTTACAAAGATCCAATCTTACTTTTTAATATTTGTCTATGTCGTGGCCAGATCTTAGAATTGACCACTTCATAATGTGGAACCTAAGAGTAGAGGAAGACCAAAGAAACGATGGATGAACTGTGTGTGGCTAGAAAGGAGGTGACTGCTGAGATGACGAGTAATAGAGAAGTATGGGAGTAGAAGACATGCTGCGCCGACCACAACTATATTATAATAATATAAATAATAAAATCTTTATTAACAGGTGGTTGTTCAAACATCAGTGTAGCCCTGGCTCTTGTACTAGGATTCCCTGTATCGCAAGAGCCAGACCTCTCAATTCACAGGGAACATATAAAAAACGATAGACACAAAAAAAAAAAAAAAAATATGGGATACACTGTAAGATATGGCATGCATTAAAAGTGTATATTGGGATATGGGGAGAATAATATTCATGTGGAACTTAGCATAATCTCTCCAAGTCATCATCATCTCCCTGTCCTTGTCCCATTCTACTCGGGGTCGGCACAACACGTTTTCTTCTTCCATTCTCCCCTGTGAGACGTCACAGCATCATTTACTCGCTTCTCTTTCATATCATTCCTCACACAATCCTTGATCATTTCTTTAGCCTTCCTCTCCCTCTCCATCCATCAACATTCATGTCCATCACTCTTTTAATTACATGCGTTTCATCCCTCATTACATGTCCATACCAAGACAAACGACTTCCTTTCAATTTTTCTTTAACAGGCGCCACTTTCACACACTATGGGACAGCCCTCCGCAAACTGATAGGGTGCATTCAACTCCTTATTTTGAATCATATTCCACCGCAATTTTTCTCAAGAAAATTACCATTTTAATTTATCGTTTTTTCAGTTACTATTCTTTTATTTGAAGGTAAAATTAGATTCTCTGTACGCAGCACTCCGTTGAAATACTCTAACAAACGAGGCGTGAAATCAGCTGTTCACTTCCTGTTTAGTACGTTCATCGAACTCGTCGTCGCGTTTGCCATTCGCTACGTGCGTTTTGCCACGGTAACGATACATTGCGTTTGAGGAAATAAAACAAATCAAAGTTATTTGATTCCCATAACATTCCTGAAACAATTTCTTGTACCGGTCATCTTAGTATGATATACTGAATTCACCACATCAGTCTGCAGAGGGCTGTCCCTTACACCCTGTGTACTCATTCCTTACTTTATCCATTCTCTCTCCACATCATGAAGTCATCAATTCCAAGATCTGGCCACGACAGTTTTATCAAGTTAACTGCAAGATAATTTACACGGATCTTATACAGAACTAATGAACCAAAAATGTCTTATTTAACTTAAAATTCATCGAGACATATTGAAACACAGCCTGTATTTACAATTTTGCACTAAAAACACATCACATTGGTTTTGATAATGTACCTTCTAACATTAAATTTGGTATTCGAAAGTTTTACATCATAAAATGAACGCCAGAGCATTAACGCACGCGCGTGCCCTCCACGCCAAGCCACAATTTCACCGCAAATTCTATCTATATCTGTGGCAAATACCTTTATTTCGTGTACGTGCACCGCATTTTTTGTCACATATTTGTGTCGGTGGCGTACAGGGCACGCGGTTGCTTGTCACGTATATGTGACAATGGTGTTCAAAAGCTTAAAGTTGGTAAGACCCGATTTTTTTGTGGAACGTCTATGTTAAATTAAAGTTCTGAAGACCACGCAACTACAGACCGCACAATACAGCCTAAATCGCTATAACACAGACCGCAGCGAATCGACTGGTTTATATAGAGTGACAGGTAATTTAGTGACCGATACTTAAACACGTGATTGTACTCATGATAACAAACAACTTTCCCAAAGAAACATTTTTTTTATATTCATTCATTTTAATCACAATAACACAACAGCCGTATGAAATTCGCGCGTGTGCTCTGCCTACCCGCTGTAGTACGGTACCACAGTAATGAGACGGAACGGCGTCATGTGGCTAACAGCTGATAGGTCACAGGCGCGCGCGAGCTAATTTCATACGGCCCGCTGTTGTGTTATTGTGATAACATTGAATGAGTATTAAAAATAAATGTTTCTTTGGGAAAGTTGTTTGTTATCATGAGTACAATCACGTGTTTAAGTATCGCTCACTAATTACCAGTCACCCTATATGTAACTCTATGACAGACGCTACAGGCGCAGTGTCCGGACAGACGACAGTTGGTCGTCTTTATCTCTTAGCATGTAAGAGGCCAGTAGTTTAAACTATGCTCCATTTATATATAACACTAGCTGTTGTACAACCCCGACCTTCGATCACGTGAAATTCTTATTAAAAAAATATTTTACTGTTATTGAATTGGATTTTTTACCAATTTCAAGGGTTTTTTTTCCAAGGAACCCAAATATATTTTTTAAATAAAAGTAGCCAAAGTTATTCCTTATAATATCAGCTATGTACCAGTAAAAGTCCAGTCAAAATCGGTCCAGCCGTTTCGGAGATCAACCGCAACAAACAGACATACAGTAGTTACTTAGTTTGATGTACAGAATGCTTGGTTGACGGCTTCGTGAAGGATCTGTTTTTACCTTGTATTTATGTGTATTTAATGAATGAATCTTTACGATCAATAAAGACAAAATTATAAGAAATGGCTCAAAAGTTATTCGTGTTTGAATGGGTCACTTTAGCTCAATCTATACTAATATTATAAAGCTGAAGAGTTTGTTTGTTTGGTTGAACAATCTCAGGTACTACTGGTTCGAATTAAAAAATTCTTTTAGTGTTTAATAGTCCATTTATCGAGGAAGGCTATAGGTTATATAACGCCACGCTACGACCAATAGGAGCCGAGCAAAAAAGAAGACGGGTGAAACCGCGGGCCACAGCTAGTAATATTATAAAGAAGTGATTTTTTTTTTGTTTGCAGGGGGGGGGGGGGTATTCGGAATAAAGGCTCTGATTCCGAATTTAAAAAAAAATCTTTCATTAACGCGAAGCTACATTATCCCATAGTGTCATAGGCTACATTTAAAACGTCCCCATGGGTTAATTTCCGTACAGAACGGGAGTGAATTCGCGAGCAAAAGCTAGTGTTATAATAAACAGAGCATAGACAACTTGTTCTACAGAGTTTTATCGTGAGTATACTTGGGTGTCGCACTAGCTGGCAACAGCGCGCGAGGAGGGAGGACTCACTGCCGACACGCCGCAGGACTCAGCCGCGCGGGACGCTAGGAGGGTGCTTATCTGTAATGAAGGAAATAATATTATGATTTGCTTGATTGTTAGTTAATAATAATAAGTTTATTTATTGCTCCTTAAAAACATAACACATTGGACAGTATTTAAATGCAGTTAGGATGAAGCACAAAGAATAATATGAGCAACTGCGCCTGAGCTAGGCTGAGCCTGTATTTCAGGTCACAGTTCTCTTCCCAGATTTGTGAGCTGTATTAACAGTGGTTGGACATTTCAGTGTATCGCTTTTATTATCCAGAAATAATAAATCAGATCAAATTAGTTTTTAAAAATGAAATTTCAAAAAGTTGGTTTGATGTGTGTTGTGTTTGTGTGTATTTTGTGGTGATTGTGAGTGTTGTGTTGTGCTGTGGGTGAGGGTGTGTGTTTTTGAGTTGTGTGTGTAGTGTTTGTATGGACGGGTGTTGGGATTATTATTTTATCTTAAAGTTTTAAGAAGATCCTCAGTAGTTTGGTAATTAGTTACTAAAAAAGAAATCAATCATCAAAAATCAAAGCATTTATTTCAAGTAGGCCAGTTACAGGCACTTTTGAGCTGTCGAAACAAAGACAACAATGTAATGTAGCTACAGTCCCAGTCACAAGGCATAAAAACTGTGAAAGTACTGTAGTTGCACATTCCCTAACGTAGATCTCTGTGGAGAAGAACGGGTAAGAAACTTCAAGTTAAAGTTTTACCTTTACACTAACTTGAAATCTGTATAATTCATTCGTGATGCATGATAAATTTTTTGAGGAAAGTCTACCATTAGTGAAGGCACAGTTGGCGCTGTGACTGAGCGATTGGCTGCTGCACTGCGTGTCGCAGGTGCCTTGTTGCCGGCGGTGTATATATCCTGCACAGTTGATGTGTTACCTTATGACTAGCCGCGTAGGTAGTGTCGGGCGGCAACCTGAGCGCGCGCAGCAGCGCCGCCAGGTGCGCGGGCGGCTCGCCGGCCGCCAGCGTGCACTGCACCAGGCGCGCGCCCATCTCGGCGCGGGCGAAGCGGGCGCTCGCGCTCCTGGGGAGGGAGAGGGGATGTAGTAGGGAAGTATTAACCTTTTGACCGCCATATGCGTACGTATGTAACAATAAGGGGCCAAGAATTGATCCCTGAGGGACCCCGGAGGTAGCAAGAAAGGTGTCAGAATGATACCCATTAAAATAATTGTTACAGGTTTGGAAATGGAATCTAGAAGTCCACTTTAGAAAGCATGCAGGTATCCCGTCAGGCCCTGGGCCTTTAGTAATGTCCAACAGCTGTAACTGTTTGCGAACCAAAGGGTCGCTGAAATGTAAGCTATAGAGGGAGGTGTGGGTAGCGTCAGATTGATCAGGTGTCGGGCACCAGCCGGGTGTTAGACTAGTCGGTTCATACACTGATTGAAAGAAATCAGAGAAAAGGTTACATATTTTGTTAGGATCAGTAGATACATCAGTTTTATAAAACATACGACGCAAAGCATACGGGCCTTGCCCCATCAAAGGCACATTAAGCGTCCACAAAGTCCTAACAATATCCCACAGGTTATTTGCTTTAAATAACCATAATCCACGTTGGCATTACGATGCTAATTGAACCAATACGTGATCAACCTTTGGAATATTCCATTTAAATTGATACCTTCGCCAGGACACATTAAAGCGGTCTTTAATAAACAAATATACCCACACACACACACAACCACGCCCCCACACACACTCAAACGCTCGAATGCACATTCACATACCTCCACCCCCTATTTCTAATTTAATTTTGTTTCATCCTGACTGTTTTTTTTTTAATTTGTTCTAATTTTATTTTACTACAATGTTTATTTTAAAATTAATGTTGTTTTTAACTCAATTTTTAAAGTTTCAATCCTGATTTTATTCGAATTTTGTTTTTGATTTAAAAAGATTCTTTAACTTGGTTTTAGTCTAATTTTTCTAATTATAATATTAATGCGTAATTAAATGTTTTAATGTTTAATGTTAACTTATTACGCTTAATTTTAGGTGAAATAATTTTGTTACTTTTTGCTGCATAAAACTTGCCCTATTGTTATCTAAATGGAAGAAGTCACTGGCTCCTGAAATACAGGTACTCTAACCTAGCTCTGGAGCCAGGGTCTCACATTTTTCTGTACCCTGTTTTTATGGTAATAAAGAAATTTATTATTATTATTTATTATTATTAAATATACTATGAAATAGACAGACAAATAAATGTGTGCCAATGTGTTTGTCTCATAGTGTTGTTGGTGGTGTGTTTAACTTAGAGCCAATATTTTTCGTATGGACCTCATGCTTAAAATTATTCATATTCCTAACGACATACACATTTTCATAGGCTGATCAGAGCTGAGTCAGCTCATACTGGAATGATATGTAGCAATGTGCACTATCCCATTTTACTATACACTCTCATTAATTAATAACTGTCGTATGACCTAAATTCACTTGTAAAATTGCGAATAGTAAATTATTTTTTAAATATCACTTACTTAGGTTGCAGCCCTCCTAAGGCGCGACACGCGGCTGCGACTTTCGGTCGCAACGCTTCTAGTCGCGCGTGTATGCTCGATCTGTCGCGTTGTGCTTCCGCTGACGATACTAGGCCTCGGATCTGAAATAAAAAAATATATAAATATTGGCTGGTGAAACTCCGCAACGTAAGCATAATCAGCCTATAATGTTCCCAATGCTGGGAGGCAGAGGCCTCCTCTCTATGAGAGGGAATGGGCTATAATCCACCACGCGGGCCCAGTGCGGATTGGTAGATGACACATGTCTTCGAATTTTTGGTTCTAGGACATCGGTTTCCTTAAACAGTTTTAGAGCAGTGGAATGATGCGTGTCTAAATACGTGGTAAGGGTTTATGCGTCGATGTCTGTCTAATTATAAAGGGTGTAACAAGCAGGGACGGTTACCGTTACCACAAAAATATCGGTAAAATTACCAAAACCTTAACGTTTTGGTAAGTTAACTTTTAACGTTAAAAATATCGTTAAATCATAGGAATTACCGGTATTTAAATAGCGTTACCAATAGCGTTATTTCGCTAAAAACTAACAATATCTGGTGTGACGTTGCCAAACCCGAACGCGCGCCGCGAGTCCTTTCGTTCGGCTCTTCTAATCGGAGCGGCAACAGCTAGCATTTTACGACGATCGGACAAATGCCTACGAAAACGCGACGACTCGCGCGTTTTTCGTTTTATAAGACCAGACGTCACGCAAACATGGCGTACGCCAAATACATCTATTTGTTTTGTTTTCTAATATTAGTTGTTTTTGTAAAGAATATTATTATGGGCCGAAAGAAGTGCAACAAAGTATTAAAGGGTGTAAATAGACCCATAACATAGCCGAAAGACACTTGTTCTGCCCTGGGAATCTTCTAGTTACGGAGATATTGGGGGTCAAAGTTCCAACTTTTTCACAAGTTTTTTTTTAAATACATGTTTTTAATGTAAGATTTTTACTTTACACACCTCCACGACCCCCGTACTATTCAATCCATTCCTCAGCACAATGCTTTGAGTGATTTCCATCGAGTCCTACCGTAAAACGTGATCTTTCACCGCAAAAAAAAATTGATTCGAGAGTTTGATGTACAGAATGCTTGGTTGACGGCTATGTGAAGAGTCTGTTTACACCCTGTATATATAAAATTAAAAAAAAAAATGTGGATCATACGAAACGGGGCACTATGAAAAAAAGACTTAGAAAAATTTCACCATGATCCATCGCCTAATTAAAATATTTTTTTAATAATAGATGTATTAGTGTACAGGTGCAGCGCAAAAAGAAAAAAAATAATCTACCCATTATGCGACGAACCCAACTCGCTTACAAAATAATATTTTTAAAATACCTACGTATAGGTATGGTTAGAATGCGGCACGGCGCTTCCATACAATACGGTCTGCGCATGAGAGAGACGAAATAACAACAACATATCGGACCCTCTCGCACGATTAGCAGCGTTCAACTTCTAATAGTTCAAAGTCCAAACAGTCGAGCTTGATGAGCGGCCGTGTGTACTAACAAGATGCTAGACTCCCCACCGACATCGTTAGAAAGAGATAGGCGAATAAATTACCGGTATACGTATTGTTACTTTTACCGATACTAATATTAGTTATTAGATAACGTTAACGGACTTACGTGTATCGTTATAAATATCGTTACTTTTTTATCGTTAACATAACGGTAATCGGTAACGTTAAGAAAAAAAAGTAACGGTAATTCAGTCCCTGGTAACAAGAGCCTTAACGAAGCTGAAAGCTTACCCTCCGGGGATTCCAGGCGTGAAGTTATGTTACTTCTCCAGACGCGCTTCTTTACAAAAAGCTGTGCTTAATACTAAAACTAGTGTCCTTACCTCATCACAAACATGTAGATAGGCGTGTAGCGCCTGTCCGCCGTTCTCCCAGCCGCTAACCTCGTGACGTTTCGCGGCTTCGTTCATTTTCTCTAGGAGCGGTGCTATGCTTTGTAGGTCATCTGTAATATGAAAAAGGACTTTAATATTATTTGTAGAGAGTTCTCATTTGACCCGTTTACCACCAAAACCTATTCTGAATGTTAACGTTTTTAAATGATTTATTTCTTTCCAGTGTCTAATCTGGTATTAGAGTGTATAAAATCCTTATTGTATCTTTTTAATGGGAACACGCAAATATTCCGAATTTCGATGTTCCGATTTTCAAAAGTCCGAATTTCATAATACCCAAGAATTATAATGTCTGTTATTAAAAATCACGAAATTTATTTTACCGAAAGTCGTAAATCCGATTTTTTTGTTATTCGATTTTCATATGTCCGAAGAATCAAATGCTCGATGGGTTGTCGGTCCGAAAAACGACATTCCGATTGTCAATACTTCGAATAAACTGCTAAAATTAGGGTGTCTGATTGTGATTCAATTGGTACTTCCTTTCTTCTCCTAAAATTGTTAGTCCTAAAACTTTTGCTAAAAATGAGGTTTTCGTGACAGAAACGAATCGCTGTAAATCCGACTCCACGTAGTCTTGTCTGCCCTAACCCTAGAGTGAAATTTAAGCCCGCGTAGGCGTAAAACACATCTGCGACGATATGCACGCGTGGGACCGCCGGAGCCCCGCAGCGCCGGAGCCGTGACAGAAACCATGCCTGCTGCATGTTGCATGCATGCTCGCTTGCATGCTGCATGCTGGCTTGCATGCTGCATGTTCGCTTGCATGCATGGTGTATGCATGTTTGACGTCAAACGTATTTATCTTCTACTTCAAATAAAACTACACAATAAGAGTGAACTATCTCAAAACAAGTCGGTAAAGAAAAAACATTCCCCGCTGCCATATAACTCGTATCTACCTAACGCCTGAGAGAAGTTCATAGCAAAAAAAAAGAAAAAAAAAGTCTTTTATGTGTTTATTTGTCTTCATATTCAGTTTTACAAGGCGTTTTTATTTCGGAATTCTAATTAATCGGTATTTTAATAATCGGAATTTGTATTTTTGATATTTTGTATTATCATTAAGTTGGACTTTTTGTTATTCGATCTATTGAAACTCGGTATTTTGAGAATAGTAATTATGAACGTTAGGAATATTGAAATTGCGTAATTTAAAAAATAGGATAAATGATAAATCGGAGTTGTTATATTCGGAATTTTGACCCATTCGCAATTATGAAAATCGGTATTTTAAAATTCGGATTTGTGACTATCGGAATAAAGTTTTTCGTATTTATGTAGTGTCCCCTTTTTTAATGCAAAGTGCATTGAATTTTTATCGTGTTAGTGATCCTAAGATTTCTACAACTTTTTCTGTTGTTACTTGTGAGATCTAGATTATAATGATCGGGGAACAGAGGAAGCCGGCTGCGAATTCCCAAGTCTGGCGCTTCGCACAATAAATGTGACAGCATTGGAGTTTGTTCGTATCCGTGTAACTTCAAGTATACACCACTATTTTTTAATTAGTACAAAAAAAAATGGAGCTCTATCCGTACCCGTTACTGATCATATTTGTGTAATCAAAAGTCAAAAAAAAACGAAATCACAAAATTGTCCACGAAAATTTGTCATAACTGGTAAATTCATAATTGAATCAATCATTCATAACAATTACCACTAGAAAATACTACGCGCAGTGCTTCTCCATTCCTGTCGCCATTCATAGGTCCCGGCAAACTATATTTCCATAAATTGAGTGACATTTTGGGATATAAACAAACGCTTATAACTTTGCTGCTTATGAATATTATTTATTGAGACTTTACATATATAGTAACAAGACCTTCTCTAATAAGCCCTTTAAGTATTTGTACTAATTAAAAAATAGTGGTGTATAAGGTCTATCTTTTCATACACGAAATATTTTAAGAGTAACTTCTATAAGTCGTAAAGTCGCCATAGCAACGGAAAAAAAAATTATCTGAGTGGTTTTGTTTTTACAAAATTAGTATAATATTCTAAAATTTCTTGAGTTTTTTTTCATAAAACCGTTACTCCCTATTCTAACAATGACAGTAGGTACATATGACGTAGTAAACTAGCGTAATGGACGTTGAAAAATAAAGGAGCCAGTATTTATTTTGTGAGTCAAGTAATTTTAAATTATTAAATTTTTATAAAAATATACTTAGATAAAAAAATCCCTTGAAATGGCTTCGCTATAGCCGTTAGATGATTCTCTGTAAATGTTTCGTATATGTTTTGCGTTTCGTTAGTTTTTTCCCAAAAATATTTAAAAAAGTTAAAAGCTGGACACCGAGCGACATTAAGTACCTATTGCAATAATTTAAGTACCTACTGCCAAATTATTATTATCAATGAGCTCAAGACGACGCTGGAGGCGCGCGCTGCGTGGTGACCACGTTTTTGTGAGGACAACGAGGTAACAGAACAAGCTTATAACTTTGTGATTTTTCATGATACAGTTTTGAAATTTTGTAAATAGATTCTTTACATAAAAATACTAGACACGTGTATCAGGTTTCGCATATACTAAAACTAATGTTGTATAACAGTGACGCTTCGCTTCGCTCGTTACTAACGTAGTAGACCAATTTATTGACACATTACCTGCTAACACAGCTTCAGGCAGTAATTCTTCTAACAACACTTTGTGTGCGGCGTTCCACTGTCCCGCACCCACTAGGTGTTCAGCCTCTATCGCGGGTAAGCGCTGGAACAAAATATAAAATATTCAGTTCTTTTAGTTCTCGCCTTTTTACAAAACAAGACATAAGGCTCGAATTTTCTTTAGTAAGTGGGGGGTGAATGTGGTAGCTAAATAATAACAGCCGCTCCTCGGGTTGATCTTTAGGTTAAACCACGCTTGCCTAGGTTGATCCGTGGATGGGTGACCACCAGACAGTTACATACCGAGTTTCCTTCGTGCCTCGAAAAGCACGTTATGCCGTTGGTCCCGGCTGTCATTTGTAGATCTTTCGACAGTCGTTACAGGCAGTTAGTGGCTCAGTCAGTACTAACTGGGTTGTGGAGGTCAGATAGGCAGTCGTTCCATTGAAAATACTGGTATTCAGCTGTATCCGGTTAGACCCTAAGCCGACCCCAACATAGTTGGGAAAAGGCAATCAGGTGATGATGATGAAGTGCGGGTGAATTTATATCTTTTGTAAACTGTTGTGTTAGCCTAACACAACATTTTATTGTGTTTTCCGTGCATTTTGTTTAATACTAGTAAGTGGAGTGAAGGATGTATTGATTTGCATAATTATTTAAAAAAAGATAGGGGCGTAGATTTAATTTATAAATGAGTTGATTTTTTCACTGATTTTTAACCCGTAGTCAACTTATTACTTCTGTTTAGATCGTCAGTAAATCGTGATTTAAACCTTGAATAAAGTGGTGAGTTCTTGTATTTGTTACTTTTATTTTTACAGGCTTATTTTCAATGTTTTTTTTACATAAATTGTAAATCATATTTTTTTATGTATCTGTTTGCGTGGCCTACTCCGTGGAGAACCACTGCACGCCACTGGTGTGGCTCATTTACGGACACGCAGCACGTAGTGCGGCGCGCGGTGCAAGCGCCGCCGGGCACTTGCGGCGCGATACAAAAGACAGTTAAGATATTTCTCACCTCATATTTAGCCCTATGCGCCTGAGCTAACAGCAGCCACTGCTCCGGCACTCGCAGTCGTCTGATCAATTCCAGTCGCGCCTTCAACTCTGCTGTCTCCGCTTTGGCGGGCGCGTGGCGTGATAGTACACCGCGGACCAGGTGGCCGCGACTGTGAATAAAAAAAAGGAGAACAATTTAGAGTTATCGTTAAAAAAATCCTCGTTGGTGGCAAGCGCGAATGCTGAGCATGAGGTTCAGGGTTCGATTCTCGGGTCGGGCAAAGTGTTATTGGGATTTTCCATCAGGAATTTTCAGAGTCATAAGTAGTAGAATCTCTGATTGTAATAACATTGGAAGCTATTAACGTCTAAGATACAGGATCAGCTTAGTTTAGACGTTAGAGTTCATTTCGATCTGTTTATTTACTGTACTTGTGACAATATTGTGATAAATGTAAAATGTATTTCCTGTTTTTCTCAAACACCACACCACCTCACTTTCACACTCACCCACACACTCACTCATTATACACATACCACACGAACATGCGCGAACTGGCCTTTTTCTACATTACGCTCATTTATCTGCAGAGCTGTTTGTATAATTGTCTACATTTCAATTACCTATTTAATGACAAGTGGAAGTGCGGGGTCTCCTAATACAAGCAATCCCTTGCTTAAAAGGTGATCTCCAATAACATGTATCGAAATGCCTATTGAAATTGAAATAAACGTTTTTATTTATTTTTATTTTTTCAATAAAGGTAATTATACAGTTAATGAGAGAGCAGCGGTGGCCCAGTGGCGGCGGTCCCAACTTACGAGCAGTAAGTTGTGGGTTCGAACCCCGGCAGGCGCATTACTTTGTGTAATATATTTCATCACCACTGCTCTCAAAACGGTGAAGGAAAACATCGTGAGGAAACCGGCATGTCCTAGAAGCAAAAATTCGAAGACATGTGACATCTACCAACCCGCACTGGGCCCGCGTGGTGAATTATAGCCCATTCCCTCTCATAGAGAGGAGGTCTGTGTCCCAGCAGTGGGAACATTTTAGGCTGATTATGATGATGATACAGTTAATGTATACTCACGCTATATCATCAGGGTGGTAGGACAGAGCTTGTACAGCTAGATGCCACTCGCCGCTCGCTTCCAGCTGGTCAGCTATACCGGTGATGCTCTCTACCGACGGATTGCCGAACCAGGTGCCCAGGAGGAAACTGGAGGAGAAATATATGGTTAGTTAATGATATATTATGTTTATTCTGTAAAAATTGTTTTTAAACTAAAATTCCCATGAATATTTTGAAGACAGTCCACTCCCCCCGCCGCCCGTGCCAGCGGTACTGACCTTGTATGGTATAATAATATACTTCGCCTGGTATTCTCTTCTGCTGGCTCACGTGATTAGTCAAAGAATACGTCACCTGCCCCCGTAGCATGACCACCGTAGACAAGGATTTCTTTGACGGAAGAATCGACAAAATGACAGATTGTGTCGACAAAATGACCGATTTCTTTGCACTATCTGTCATTTTGTTGATTCTTCCTTCAAAGAAATCCTTGTCTACGGTGGTCATGCTACGGGGGCAGTAGACAAAAATTTTATAGAATTTCGTTTCATATAATATTATCATTTCATAGAATACTCAATACGCAGAATACTTACTTCGAAAAAAATTAAATCGTAGATATTTGTTACAAAAAAAAATATGTTTCGATATTCATATCATAGAATAAAAAATCAAATCAAATATTCTTTATACTCATACTGTTTAAGTTAATATATTAATTATTACCAAGAAAAACATCGAGTGACAGTTTCTAAATGTTTCAATTCATACCTTTCACAAAATGCATACCCTCCTATAAAATAAGAACACCGCGTTCACAAAAACAATACGGGTAATCTTGTTATTATCATTAATAGTGACTTAATATACACGTAGGTACTGTGTTTATTTGGCGGTTCATAATTGTTGAAAGTGCCCTAATTTTATTACTGCGACCAGTTTCGACGTAGCTGGTTACAGTTCTAACCTAACCTAACTCAACGTCAAGGTCATCATCTGCCGAGCCTTTTCCCAACTATATTGGGGTCGGCTTCCACTCTAACCGGATGCAGCTGAATACCAGTATTTTACATGGAGCGACTGCCTATCTGACCTCCACAACCCAGTTAGTACTGGGTAATACGATACCCCTTGGTAAGACAGGTTGTCATACTTTTTGGGCCACTGACTTCCTAACGACTGTCAAAGATCTACAAATGACAGCCGGGACCAACGGCTTAACGTGCTTTCCGAGGCACGGAGGAAACTCGGTATGTAATGGACGGTCACCCATCCACAGACCAACCTAGGCAAGCGCGGCTTAACCTAAAGATTGACCCGAGCGGCTGTTATTATTTAGCCACGAGCTCCTCTACGTCAAGGTAAATTATCAAAATATTGTAGTTGTTGTGTTGTTTGTTGTTGTTGTTGTTGTGTTGTGTGTATGTTGTATTGTTGTTGTGTTGTGTGTATGTTGTATTGTTGTTGTGTGTTGTATTGTATTGTTGTTGTGTGTTGTATTGTATTGTTTGGCGCAGTCGACGGGTAGCCCCGCTACGATAGATATACGTCATTGGACTGTGTGTATATTTATTTATAAAATTATGGATAGCATAACTTCAACTTTTACATTTTCGTTGAAATAAAATACCATGGAAAAATACACCAAACATAATTCTACAGTTTGATAACTTAATGATAAGTTTGTTAAATAAAAAAATGTGATTATAAAATTCGTTGAATTGTATTTCTATGAAATATGTTTCATTCAAGTAAATAGTTGTCAAAACAATAATATTGGAAATAAAAATACAAGAACCAAATATCATCATCATTCAACCTCTCCTCACACACTTCATTTACACACATCACCTACACACTTCACTGGACACTTTACCTACTTCACACATATTACACTACACCATTTCTAATTTTAATTTTTCTTTTAACGTTAATTATGTTTAAATTGTCTGCTTTTTTCCCTTTTGCAATTAACCAGTTGTCTGAGTTACATTAGCTATTGTATTGTATTAAACTACATTTAATTCGAGGTGAGAGCCTGGGGATCCGTCACACAGGGTCTCCTAGTACGGACGCCAGTCTCTCACAAAGGAGCATATACTATGCATTTTGTTAAAATGTTATTCTTACAATTATATTTATTATAACTATGTGAACCTTTGTGAAGAGAGAAAATAAACATCATCATCATCATCATCATTTCAGCCGAAAGACGTCCACTGCTGGACATAGGCCTCCCCAAGGGGGGTTTTGCCATAATCGCCACGCTTGGCAGGCGGGTTGACGATCGCAGTATGTTTGTTATAAAAAATCACAGAGAACGCTGCTGCCCATTCTCTGGTAAGTCCCTTAGTCGCCTCTTACGACACCCACGGGAAGATATGGGATGGTGCTATTCTTTACGTCCGGACACCATACAGAACGTAAATAAACATATTGTATTGTATATGAAACATTTTCGGTGAAACGAAATTCTATGAGATTTCTGTCTGAGAAACCAGGTCAAGGACCGCATCGCAACGGTGTCCACGATTGCGATGCGGATAATCTCTATTTCAAACATTTCCGTCA
Organism: Noctua fimbriata; assembly: GCA_905163415.1. Classification (NCBI taxonomy): domain Eukaryota; kingdom Metazoa; phylum Arthropoda; class Insecta; order Lepidoptera; family Noctuidae; genus Noctua; species Noctua fimbriata. Next base: position 9,125,114 of record LR990950.1, read on the forward strand.
ACGCTTCCAACAGCAGATGGGACCTTTTTTTCACACATAACTAATAATTCATTCGTTGAAAATTCTGCCGTCGCAGCGAATTCATTCTATGATGTGCGTTCACCATGAAGAAATTACCACGACTACTGACTACATGTAAGCAGACCGAACACGGCAACCATAGCTTATTTAGCCAGGAGTCCTCTAAACGCAGGTGATGCTGACTGTGGCGAGTAGGCAAGTCAACTCGCACACTAGAACGCAGCACCAAAAATCACGCCACCTTTTAAGCCCCGCCTCTGTGGTAAGGATTTCAACTAGGTGTGCGTAGCGAGGCGCACACTCGGCGATTCCCTTGTCTCGGATGTCGACGCACACACGGAGGCCGTTCACGACGACGTTGACGTAGTTTGTTTACATGGGAGTATAAATGTTGGTATCTTGATGGGACTGATACTCATTTCGGCTTTGTTCGCCCGCTTATACAATTGTTATTTTGCCAAAATTATAAGTTCATATTATTAAGCTTATTCGCCTTTTACTATCGGTCATCTGCACCCCGACAAGTACCTACCTACCTGCTTACCAACTTGCTAGTGCTCGCACAGCAAGTGGCCCAGTTAGCGTTCACCATCACACACGCACAGCCACTTCAGACTAATAGTAACTCACCATAGACTATAATCCATGGGGTCGGGCGTGTAGCCGGCAGGTCGTAGCTTCGGGCGCGAGTTGAATGCGCGCGCGCGGATTAGCTCGTATCGCAAGTCTAGTACGCGACGCTGTTTGCCATTCTGTAAAAAAGAAACCATACATTATATTAGAAGCAAGAAAGTAAAATGATTATTTGCTGAAGTAACATAACATAACATTCATTTATTTTCAGGCAACTTTGGCCCTTAGATATACGGGGTGGAAGGGACACGAATACGATTACCACGTCATCATCATCATTCTCTTGCCCTTATCCCAATTCATTTGGGGTCGGCGCAGCATGTCTTCTTCTTCCATACTTCTCTATTACTCGTCATCTCATCAGACACCTCCTTTCTTGCCATATCAATACTGTTACCATATATGCTGTTTAATACAAAAGTGCAATACCGATACGGTCAAAATGTATGGAACAGTCTCCGAATGATGTACTGAATGACCCTCACACCCTGTATACCACAGATATAGATAGACCTAGATAACGCAAGTATCACGATCTGTATGAAAACCAAGCGTGCCATTTTTTGACTACCTATTATGACGTCACAAGCACTATTTAGTGATGGGAAAATCAAATCGATTCAAAGACGCCGCCGCGGACGGCGCCTCCCTCCATGACGCCCACTGACGTCCGACTAGCGCTATGCTCCGATGCAGACTGAGTTCGAAATTGGCCACTTACGATTTTTGTACGTAAGCTACATAATAATATGGCACACGAAGTAGTTGCTCTCGCGTTATCTAGGTCTATCTATATCTGTGCTGTATACCTATCAGACGAACATAAATATGATAAAATGCAAAATTGTGTTAGTAAATAGAACCTTAAAGTATATTATTTAGACTAGAAACGGGATATTTATCATGTTTACTGTTTTAATTGTGTTCCCGATATTTCGGCGCTGTTGCAAGCACCATGATCACGGATAAACTGAAGTTATTGCGGGTGGGTGTTTATGAGCAGACAAACAAGAAAGAGGGTAGACCGATTTGTCAGCTCATAAACACTAATCAAGGTGCTTGCAACAACACCGAAATATCGGGAACTCAAAACAATCAATCATCATCATTTCAGCCGAAAGACGTCCACTGCTGGACATAGGCCTCCCCCAAGTGTCGCCACATTGACCGGTCCCGTGCGACTCGCATCCAGCGGATCCCTGCAACCTTCACCAGGTCATCGGTCCACCTAGTGGGAGGCCTTCCAACGCAGCGTCTTCCGGTTCGCGGTCGCCACTCCAGAACTTTTCGGCCCCATCGGCCATCCGTTCTGCGAGCAATGTGCCCTGCCCACTGCCACTTCAGTTTGGCTATTCTTCGAGCTACGTCGGTAACCTTGGTTCTCTTGCAGATGTCCTCATTTCAAAAACAATCAATAAACATAGTAAATATCCCGTTTCTAGTCTAAATAATAATGATAGTTTAAAATCTTATATCCTTAAAACTATGTTAGTCACAACCGGTACCAAGTGAGAGGAACGTCATCTACCTAGCCTTTTCCCAATTACGTCGGGATCAGCTTCCTGTCTTCGGATGCAGCCGAATACCAGCATTTTACATGGAGCGACTGTCTATCTGACCTGTCACACCCCTGTTAGTACTGGGTACTACGATACCCCTTGGTAAGACTGGTTGTCAGACTTTCGGGCCACTGACTACCTGTAACGACTGTCAAAGATATACAAATGACAGCCGGAACCAACGGCTTAACGTGCTTTCCGAGGCGCGGAGGAAACTCGTTATGTAATGGATTGCCTCCCATCCACAAGCCAACCCTGGCCACCGCTGCTTAACCTTGAAGAGCGACCACTAGACTACCGAGTACTTACATTAACAACAGTGACGTCATAGGTGCTGACGTACGGCGGCAGAGGCAGTCTCATGCACATCTCGTCGCTCTCAATCAGAGATAGGTCTACGTCGTCGTCGCCATTTTGGGTCTCGTTGGAGAAGAAGCTCTCGTAGGTGCGCATTACCTGCTCAAGGGATGGTATGTGCGAGCAGAGGTATCTGTGGAAGAAAAAACAAGAAAACCATTAACTTTAAAATCTTAACGACTCGAGGTGGAAGGGACACCGATGCACAAACGTCTATCACGTGTTCAGTACATCATTCTGAACCCCCCCACAATAAAATAATATTTCTGGTTCTAGGACATGCCGGTTTCCTCACGTTGTTTTCCTTCACCGTTTTGAGAGTAGTGGTGATGAAATACATTACACAAAGTAATGCTCCTGGGTTCGAACCCACGACTTACTGCTCGGGGCCGCCAACACTGCTCCATTTACGTTGAGTAAAGAAAAAATGCGCTGCTCTACCGTCACCGGTGGTCGGCGCTGGCCTTTAGGTCCTCAAATCTTGCATTAGTGGCCCGAATATCTGACAACCAGTCCTATTAACAAACAAGGGGTACCGTATTACCCAGTACTAACTCTTCTACCCACTTCCCTAGCACTAGCATGCAGCTCTCTCAACCAATCAGTCTCCAACAGTGTGTCTCTGGGCATGCTTTGCCCACGTTGCCCAGCGGTGGGACTGTATTATTGGGCAAGTCTCCCACTTACCTAGCAGTAGCATGCAGGACTCTCAACCAGTCGGTCTCCAGCAGCTTATCTCTGGGCGAGCTTTGCCCAGCGATGAGATGGAGCGTTGCTAAGCGGTGGGACGATATGAGAGTGTCGGCGCCGCACTCGCGCCAGAGTGAAAGTTGGCGGGTTATAAGGGAACGGAATGTTGGGTCGCCTGTGGACAACATGATAGAAAATATGTATTAAAAAATAAGTAAATATAGGGGTCGAGAGATGTTATGGATATGATATTTCGGATCTGGATACAGATATGTATATAAGGTCTAACTATTCATCCACGAAATATTTTAAGAGTAACTTTTATAAGTCGTAAAGTCGCCAGAGCAACGAAAAAAAATTTATCTGAGTGTTTTTTTTTTACTAAAAAATTATAATTCTAAAAAATTATTTGAGATTTTTGCATAAAACCTTTACTCCAATATTCTAACAATGACAGTAGGTAAATACGACGTAGTAAACTAGCGTAATGGATGTTCAAAAATAAGGAGCTAGTATTTATTTTGTGGGTCAAGTAATTTTAAATTATTTATTTTTTATAACTCATATATACTCAGATAAAAAAAAACAATCCCTTGAAATGGCTTCGTTATAGCCGTTAGATGATTGCCTGAAAATATTTCGTGTATGAATAGTTAGACCTTATATAGGAATAAAATTATATCAGTTTCGGATACGGTTACGGATATGTAATTATTTCGGATTATCCGTTACGTTTCGGATAGTTTCGGCTCCGGATATTAGATTGAAGTAAAATATAAACACAAATAGTATGTAATAATTTGGTTTTATTTATAGGTTTTATCTAATCTAGGTTTATAATCAAAAATAACAAACAAACTGCAAGATTCACGTGGCGCGCGAGCGTTGAAACAAAAACCCGTCGAAACGTGTCGTTTTATTTAGACTCCGCCCTTATACAAAACTATCCGAAACTTGTGAAACGGATACGGATGTATTTTTTTTTCGGATATCCGATAGTTTTGGTTACGGTTACGGAGCTCCATAACATTCCTAATAGGGGTGAACATGACCAGATATCGCACCAGATAGAGAGGTTTGGAAGGAGAAAGGGGAGGCCTTTCCCAGCAGTGGGACACTTGATAGTCTAACAAAATAAAAGTAGGATTTTAGGAGTGAGTTAGTTTGATTGGTTGGGTTGGGTTTGTTGGTCGGTTGGTTGGTTGGGTTAGGTTTTTGGTTGGGTTGGGTTTGTTGGTTGGTTGGGTTAGGTTTTTGGTTGGATTGGTTGTTTGGGGTTTTCATAGGTTGACCTGCGAGATGCCATGTCGAAAAAAAAATGTTTTTTTTTTTGTGTAACTTACCAGCAGCTTGAGCAATGAGTACAGCCATGTTCAGGTCGCCGTGCTCCTTGGCCACCTTGCACGCCTCCAGTATACGCCCGCCGAGCAACAGGGTCCAGATGCGCGCGCTGTGACCGTCTGCCTCTGTGGGACAAATATACTGATTAATATAAAAGGTAAACAAAGAGTCTACAATGCCAATGGTCTCAAACGAAATTTTTTTTTTTTTCAGAACCAAATTTTCATAAAAATAAAATAAGGGATTTTTTTTTTATAAATAAGACGTTGCCCGTCACTAGAAATTTCTCCTGTATCATGTGTGCGTTTACAAACATTTAAACTCACACACACAAACATTCAGAGCCGGAACAACTACCTGTAGATGATACAAATATTTATCCCGTGCGGGGAGCGAATCCGCGACACGCAGTTATTGGGTAAGTATTCTGATTTGAAGAGTGTCCATGGAGTTTCTTGCCCGTTCTTCTCCATAGAGATCTACGTTAGGGAATGGGCACCTACAGTACTTTCACAGTTTTTATGCCTTGTGACTGGGACTGTAGCTACATTACATTGTTGTCTTTGTTTCGACAATTCAAAAGTGCCTGTAACTGGCCTACTTGAAATAAATGCTTTGATTTTGATTTTGCAGCGCAGCAGACAATTACTCAGCCACTACACCAACCGTGTCGTCACACGTCGAAATCATTTTAACTTGTGTTTTTAATTACGGAAAATTATTCATCTGGTCTGTTGAGGGTATAGAAAAATGGGCGATTTACAAAAAATTTTAAACTATCATGGTCACTAACATTATTATATAGACTAGAAACGGGATATTTACCATGTTTACTGTTTTTGTCAAGTTCCCGATATTTCGGCGCTGTTGCAAGCACCATGATCACGGATAAACTAAACAAAAACAAACTCGACAAAAACAGTAAACATGGTAAATATCCCGTTTCCTGTCTAAGTAATAATTTACAAAAGGGAACTTATTTGACGAACCACCTAGTGACGCCACTGAAGGATACATCTAATTGATGACTACACAAACTTATAACACCACTTCAAAAACTCACCCTTATACCTCCACGACCCTCACACTATTCAATGATACCACAGACAACCACAGCCAAATTACTTTAAAAATTCTATCTCTAGTTTTTTTCCTATTGATGCAAAATACTTACCAATTCCAAAACTTTGCGTTAGGTTAAGTGCGTTTAAATAATAATTATTAATACAAATTACGTAAAAAATCTTTGGTAAACCACACATACCTAGATAATTAATTTTCGAAAAAACAATAAAATTAAAACTTTACAGTATATTGAAATTTTCAAATAAGAACTTGTGTTAATTAATAGGGGTCTATTTTTAGACTTCGTCGACCCCCAAAATCGATTTTCGTTTATGTCGACCCCTAGAAAACCGATTCCGACCCCAAGGGGTCGATTTCGACTAATTTGGGAATCCCTGGTTTACACCCTATACAACATTAGTTTTAGTATATGCGAAACCTGAAACACGGGTCTAGTATTTTTATGTAAAGAATCTATTTACAAAATTTCAAAACTGTATCATGAAAAATCACAGTTATAAGCTTGTTCTGTTACCTGGTTGTCCGCACAAAAACGTGGTCATCACGCGGCGCGTACGCGTGCGCGCCTCCAGCGTCGTCTTGAGCTCATTGATAATAATAATTTAGCAGTAGGTACCTAAATGATTGCGATAGGTACTTAAAGTCGCTCGGTGTCCAACTTGTAACTTTTTTAAAATATTTTTGCGACAAAATATAACATGGTTTAAAAGTGATTGGAATCGATTGAGTTACTTATTCTGAACAAACTATATTCAGGTTTCGCATATACTAAAAATTATGTAGTATAATAGGCTGATAAACACATTACCCGCCCTCAGTCCAGCCATGAGTATATGTATGGAATAACTAAGTTTTGTTGTCCTTACCATCCTCTTTCTCTCCGAGTGTAAGTTTCGACAAGTCTTCGTCGGTAGCTTCCGCGACGGCCGTCTTGAGCCAATCCAGGAACTTTCTGTGTCGGTTCACTGTCGATAGTGGGTCTGTTGCGGGTACTCCTGCAATTTAAAAAGATAAATTATAAAAGCGAAAAAAAAATATCGGCCAAGTGCGAGGCGGCCTCGCGCATGAAGGGTTCCGTACCATCAAATTCAAATTCAAATATTTTTATTTCTAGAACACAGGTAAACAAAAGTACAGATGTCAATATTAATAAAAATGAGCGCTATGTCTTGCCGTCAACGGTGTACAAATATTCTAATTATAATTTCATAGGGGTAATTAATAAAAATAACAAAAATAATAATAATTCTTGGGACCTCTTTGGAGAAACCGAAGGTTTTGTCTGTGCAATTATGGATGAAGTTATGATGACGAATAACTACCGGAGATTTATTGTGAAGGACGGTACGGTTGACATATGTCGGGCATGCCACCGTCCGGGAGAATCAATCCGTCACATTGTCTCCGGGTGTTCTCGTCTGGCTAACGGAGAGTACTGGTACGGAAGTGCCGTACTATAAATATGTGCCCGACCCAGTTCTCGAAAATGGCAGTATCACATTGTACTAGGATCAATCCATCATCACTGACAGGACTTTTGTAGCCAATAAGCCTGATATAGTGGTGGTGGATTGATCAGAGCGGCGCGCAATGATTGTTGACATAACGGTATCGCATGATGAGAACCTCGTGAAAGCCGAGAAAGATAAGAAAATCAAGTATCTTGACTTGGCTCGCGAGGTTGTCGACATGTGGGATGTGGACTCAGCGATCATAGTGCCGATAGTCGTATCAGCCCATGGCTTAATTGCCAAGAGCCTCGACCAATACCTGAGGAGGCTCTGGTTAGGCAGCTGGATCAAGGGCTTGATTCAGTGCGCGGTACTCCTGGACACGGCTCGTATTGTTAGGAGGTTCCTCTCTCTGGAGCCCTGACCGCCGGTAGCTTGGACCCGATACCGGTGGGCTACAATTTTTTATATTTTCAGCAACCACGGAGTCTGGATTTGTGCCCGGTTGATGGCAACAGGCTCGCCCCCTATTACATGGGACTTAAAACATAACTGGCGATCTGAAGGTGTACTATAACCCTTCGAGGATTACAGGCGTAAAAATACAAATCTTCTAATAAAAAAACAGGTTCGAGATTAAAATAAAAATTATTTATCTAAACAAGGAGTATTCTTGAAAGAGTGACTCACCATCATTTTCAAGATCAGCTCCCCACAGCGCGTCGCACAGCTGCCATACTTCGGAGCAATAAGAGCCTGATACTCCAAACTGTGGACAAATAAACTGTTGTTCAAAACAGGGTGTAAACAGACCCTTCACATAGCCGTCAACCAAGCATTCTGTACATCAAACTAAGTAACTTTACGCAAAAATTATTGCTGGGAAACGGACTTTTTTTGTGGGGTGAAAAATCACGTTTTACGGTAGGTGTATTTAAAAAAAAAAACTTGTAAAAAAGTTGGAACTTTGACCCCCAATATCTCCGTAACTAGAAGGTTCCCAGGTATGGTCTAGAACAAAAAAATGATCGCAAAGACGGGGAGAACAAGTGCCTTTCGGCTTCGTTAAGGGAACTTTTACACCACAAGGGATAGACAGATGTGTATTGAACACTTATTAATCATTTTATTTCGGACATTTTACATCCACATATTGTTAGTAAACATAAAACTTTAAAAACTATGTTAGTAAAACATGTAGGCAAGATAGGTAAAACATGAACGGACAATCAAATTTCCCCGCAATGACCTTCAGGAGACTGTTCAAACTACCCCGGACCCTCTGCAGCAGCGACGCGGCACGCTTACGTCAGATCGCTGGCAAGCTACCAGTGTGCGCATCAGCAAACATTCCCGCCGCACTGCACAAGCGTGGCAGCCCCAACAGCATCCTGAACGCATTGTTATATTGAACAAGAAGAGCATTGATGGCTTTCTGCGTACAGCTTGTCCAGAGCTTACACGTGTACAATGTCTGACAATATGCTTTAAAAAGCGTCACTTTCACTTCACACGTGCAACGAGCAAACCTACGGACAAGCATGTTGCATGTTGTTAATAATGTGACAGTGGGAGCTAACGGCTTCGTGAATTCGAAGGGCCGGTGGGGTCTCAGTATGAAATAGATGGTCACCTATCCACGTACCGACCTCGCCAAAGCTTAACACCACGCGCTATCTCGTTGATAACTCAGTTTTACGTGTTGCTGGTGCCACCACGAACTAAAATAAGACCTCGCTAGTAAGACCATAGTAATAATGCACTTAGCCCGAGCCGGGCATCGGACCTACCTTATATCTCGAGGACTGAGTGTGAGCGTCTCTACTGTACTGCGTCAGCACCTCGCGTCTGTCGCGCGCACTCTGCGACAAAGCTAGTCTTGCGCATTGTGAGTCGTCCGTCTGAGTGAATGTCGAATATTCTAGAAGAGTTGCCAGGTGTTTCTTGAGGACTTCCTGTAGAAAAAAAAATAAGCAACAGTTAAAAAAAAGAAGTATCATTGTACATTCTAACATATGGTGCACAGACTTGGTCTTTGACTAACGTCCAGAAGTCCAAACTCAAGGTTTGCTAACGAGCGATGGAGCGCAGCATACTGAATGTAAAAATAACTGACCGGATAAGAAACACCACACTGCGCTCCAGAACGCAAATGGCCGACGTAGCTTATAAAGCTGCGAGACTAAAATGGGACTGGGCAGGCCATGTCTGCCGGATGCCGGGCACAGCTGTGGGCCCGAATATCGCAAGACTGGAGTCCTGAAACAGCTAGACGGGGTCGCGGCAGACCGAAGAGAAGATGGCGGGACGTCTTCCTCGCGAATTGGCGAGAAGAAGCAAACCATCGTCCAGAAGTGGAAGGAATGGGGGGAGGCCTTTGCTCAGGAGTAGGACAATACGGGTTAAATAAAAAAATCATTAGATGTGATCTAAGAAAACTTAAGATTCAAGTCTTTCGCTATAGTCATCGCTCGAGAGAAGAAAATCCGGGCTACTAAAAATATCCTGTGGCCAGGTGAGAGGCCTGTCTTGAGCAAACATTATACAGGGTGTAAACGGACCCTTCACGAAGCCATCAACCAAGCATTCTGTACATAAAACTAAGTAACTTTACGCAAAAATTATTGCTGGGAAACGACTTATTTTGGGGTGAAAAATCACGTTTTACGGTAGGACTCGCTGGAACGCACTCAAAGCATTGTGCTGATGGATGGATTGAATAGTATGGGGGTCGTGGAGGTGTTTAAAGTAGAAATCTTTCATTAAAAACATGTATTTAAAAAAGAAACTTGTGAAAAAGTTAGAACTTTGACCCCCAATATCTCCGTAACTAGAAGGTTCCCAGGTATGGACTAGAACAAAAAAATATTCGCAAAGACGGGGAGAACAAGTGCCTTTCGGCTTCGTTAAGGGTATATTTACACACTTTAGATTAATTATGCATTTTCAATAACTAACCAGCATGCCATCGTTTTTCTCAGGCTGTCCCACCGCCATTCTCACCAGCAACGGTTCGGACCAGTCGTTGGCCGATCTACCGCGCACGTATTTACCGAGCTCAGATAGTTCTGCGACTGTGGGAAACAATAAATGATATTATTATGAATACATGGAAACAAAACCTCTTCATTAGTTTGTATTTGCCATAGATGTATACAACATTAGTTTTAGTATATGCGAAACCTGATACACGTGTCTAGTATTTTTATGTAAAGAATCTATGTACAAAATTTCAAAACTGTATCATGAAAAAATCACAAAGTTATAAGCTTGTTCTGATACCTAGTTACCTATCGCAATCATTTAGGTACCTACTGCCAAATTAGTATTATCAATGAGCTCAAGACGACGCTGGAGGCGCGCGAGCGGCGGCGCCCCATGGTGACCACGATTTTGTGCGGACAACTAGGTAACAGAACAAGCTTATAACTTTGTGATTTTTCGTGATACAGTTTTGAAATTTTGTACATACATTCTTTACATAAAAATACTAGACACGTGTTTCAGGTTTTAGATATACTAAAACTTATGTTGTATATAAACCTTCCTCTTGAAACAGTCTGTCTATTACTGACAACCGTATCAAAATCCGTTGCGTAGTTTTAAAGATCTAAGCATACATAGGGACAGACAGACAGCGGGAAGCGACTTTGTTTACATAGTATGCTATGTAGTGATACATACAGCACACATAACACACAGCAAACTAAAGCACGTTAAGCCGTTGGTCCCGGTTGTCATTTACAGGTCTTTGAAAATCGTAACAGGTAGTCAGAAGTCTGACAATCAGTCGCTCCATGTAAAATTAAATTTAAAATTTAAAAAACCCTCATCGCCACACAGAAAAGCGAACAAACATTTGAATAGTCAATAAAATGGCTACACTGATTTTGATAAAACATGTCTTATTGTAATATACACATCATGCACTTTAATCTATACTAATATTATAAAGCTGAAGAGTTTGTTTGTTTGTTTGTTTGCTTGAACGCGCTAATCTAAATTTTTCAAATCGAACTACTGGTTCGATTTGAAAAATTCTTTTAGTGTTGGATAGCCCATTTATCGAGGAAGGTTATAGGCTATAAAATTTTACGCGGACGAAGGTCGCGGGCAACAGCTAGTTTGTTATAACAAGTTGCCAAAGTCAGTTGTAAAACTGACCGATGGAAAATTCAAAAACTACATCAAACATGTCCTTATTAAAAAAGCATATTACAAAATCAAGGACTACGTTGAAGATAAAGAAGTTTGGCTTTAGTTCCTTCTGCGCATGCGGCTTCCCTGGTAGCTCATAAACGGCACAAATATGTGGATGTCTCTAACTATTCTCAATCTCATTTTTTCTCCTCTTTCGAATCAGATTTTCACAATAATTTTCAAATCATTTATACATCTTTTGCTCAGAATAGTTACAGCACTGATAACAATATTTGTGTCACTTGTTTAATTTAGTACTTTACAATTCTTTTTTTACCTTTGTATAGATTCTTTTTATCAAGTGTTTGTGAATGTGTGAACATTGTAGGCTTTGTAGATTCCCAGCTGCTTGTTAACTTTTTATTTTGTTCTACATTTTTTGTGTATTAAGCAACGACTTATTGTCGGTCCTACGCTGTCCCCCCATATTTAAGTACAAATGCTGTATCCATGATAATATTGTAACACCAAATGATTTGAAAAGAGTAACCATGGAGTTTCTTGCCGGTTCTTCTCCATAGGAAACGACCAACCCGAACCGTACACCTTTTTTTCGACGTTTTATAAGTGCCTATCTAGGCCTATGTGAAATAAAATATTTTGATTTTGATACCCCACTTGGGTATATCAAAAATCATTCATATATTTGAAAATATTCGATTTTTCATACCCACTTTCATTCCCCATAACTAGTAAATGGCTGCACCGATTTTGATAAGAACCATCGCCAAGATCCAAACCGGTTCACTCGTTTAAGAGCTACGGTGCCAGACAGACAGACACACACACACACAGACATGCACACACACACGCACGCACACACACACAAATTGCAGTCAACCTTAAAACACCCCTCTTTTTGCGTCGAGGGTTAAAAATACTGGTATTCAGCAGTATCCGGTTTGACTGGAAGCCAACCTTTAGTACTGCATAATACGATACCCCTGAGTTGGGCTGGTTGACAGACTTTTTGGCCACCTGAGTCAAAGATCTACAAATGACAGCCGGGACCAAAAAGCTTTTGGTCCCGGCTGTCATTTGCTTTCCGAGACACGGAGGAATCTCGGTATGTACGAACCAACCTAGGCAAGCAAGGCTTAACCTTGAAGATCGTCCCATCATCATCATCATTTCGGCCGAAAGACGTCCACTGTTGGATATAGGCTTCCCCCAAGTGCCGCCACATTGACCGGTCCCGTGCGACTCGCATCCAGCGGATCCCTGCAACCTTCACCAGGTCATCGTTCCACCTAGTGGGAGGCCTTCCAATGCAACGTCTTCCGGTCGGCGGTCGCACTCCAGAACTTTTGGGAGAAGATCGTCCCCTGCGGCTGTTATTATGTAGCCACGAGCTCCTCTAGGTCCAGACGTTCCATAGAGAGATAGTGGTACTTGCATCTTGGTAAATCATCGTGGAAAGCAAACGTGTTGGCCGGACCGAAGCCAACGCGCGAGTGGCGAGCGCGAGTGGCAGACCGACATGTCTGATATCTAGGCCACGTCGAGACGACCTGTCATCTTATACCTATCCTTTTCCCAATTATGTTAGGGTCGGCTGGCAGTCTAACCAGCTGCTGTTGAATACCAGTATTTTACATGGAGCGACTGCCTATCTGACCTCGACAACCCAGTCAGTACTGAGTAACGACTGTCAAAGATCTACAAATGCAACCGGGACCAACGGCTTAACGTGCTTTCTGAGACAAGGAGGGAACTAGGTATGTAATGGGTGGTCACCCATCCACGGACCGACCTAGGCGAGCGTCTAGACGACCTGCGGGAGATAGTAATACTTACATCTAGGTAGTTCATTGACCGAATCGTATGACGTGGCGAAAGCAAACGTGTTGGCAGGACCGAAGCCAACGCGCGAGTGGCGAGCGCGGCAGACCGACATGTCTGATATGTAGGCCGCGTCGAGACGACCTGTGGAAGAATAAAATTACAAAACCATGGCAATATAACGTCGAACTTAATGAAAAAGACAGGCGCACAGGAATGAGTGGGATTAGGCGCACAATGCCACATTCTCAAAATGACATATTGAAATTTCGTAAAATGTCACATTCTCAAATTGTCATATTCCGAAAACGCCACATCGCAAAACGTCACATTAGCAAAACGCCATTTTCACTAAATGTCATTTTCGCAAAATGCCTTATCGTAAAATACCATTTTCGCACAATTTCAAATAATCGAAATGTCACTTGGGACATAGTTTTTTTTTAATATTTAGACTTTAAATTATTTAAACGTTAATTTATTTTATGTTAAAATAAATGAAAATGAATAAATAATGTGATTAAATACGTAATTAAATTAGTTTTATTTTTTATTCATAAATCATCGGCTCAGAAGTCACTAAGTAAGTGGCTTTAACTTTTAAGAATGTGTCATTTTGAGAATGTGTTATTTTGAGGAAAGACGATTTGCGAATGTGTCATTTTGCTAATGTGGCATATTGAGAAATGACATTTTGCGAATGTGTCATTTTGCGTCAATATGTCATTTTGCGAATGTGGCATTGTGCGCCTAATCCAATGAGTGGGCAAGACGATTCCTTCTGTAGATTGCACTTAATGGTCGTTAGTGTCAAAACACTACAAATCAAAATTTTTACTGATTATAAAATAAACTTTACAACTCGGCGTATACAGGGTATAACTGAAGGCTGCGGGACTGTTCGAAAGAGATACCGCGGCCCTTGAACACAAAGGGCAAATAAGGAACATGGATGGATTCTAGTCAGTACAAGTCTGACACTCCCTTCCGCTCCGCCCAGAGCGGGGGGGGGGGGGGTCATTTGATGATATCCCATGCATAAAAAAAAAAGGTATAACTGAAAGGGTATAGTCATATGAGAGGATATGCTGCAGACCATCAAACTGAACAACTTTTTCCTTGGGTCCAATATCGTAAATGCGAAAAAATTATCAACTGCCCCATACAAAATTTCAATACATACTCGACCCAATTGTATAATGACTAGACCCAAATATAATGTACTGTGATCTAGATATTTCAAGTAGAACTTACCAGCAATAGTCTGCCTGAAGGGCGGCACTTTTCTGTGGTATTTCAGGACTATTGTGTGTGGTCGGACGATTAGAGGCTTCATCGGCGTTTCTGTGGACAATAATATAATAAATTGTTAATATCTGTGTTAATAAACTTGAAATTCACGGTCTTTTTCTCATTATCATATTTTTTTATAAACAAAAATGCGAGCTGTGTCTCGTACAGCTCGCATTGTTAGGAGGTTCCTCTCTGGAGCCCTGACCGCAAAAAAGCATTAAATATTTGATTTTAACCATTGAAAAGGCCTATTCTTCATTTGTCTTACATACACATTTTTTATAATTTTTAATTATTCCTAAAAATAAAAATAGTGGTCTGCCGGTGTCGGGAGCAGGGTCCAAGCTACCGGTGGTTAGGGCTCCAGAGACAGGAACCTCCTCCCAATACGAGCCGTATCGAGGAGTACTAACTTCTGATTCAGGCCCTTGATCCAACCGCCTAAGAACAGCCTCGATAGATGTTCATCGGTTTTACAGATGAACATCTATCGAGGAGAAGTGTTTTGAAGGATAATTATTTAGAGCAGTCAGTCTTACCTTCGGTGTGTGTAGCTTCAATCTCGGATATCTGCAGATCCTCTCTCATGGCGGAGGGAGGCTGTGATGGCACAGATAGTAAGGGTGCTGATACGGGAACGAGCTGGTCCCCCGTTGATACTGAGGCGTCGTCTTCCATTTCTGTGAAGGACAAAAGTTTATGTTGACAAGACAAATAGAGGGTGTAAAAAGCCCATGTTGCAACGTTTTCACAAGTTTTTTTTATACTAGTTTTTAAGGTTATAACTTCACTTTAAATACTTCTATGACCCGTTTACTGCATCAGCACAATGTTTTGAATGTGTTACATTGAGTCCTGTCGTAAAATGTGATTTTTCACCCCAAAAAATACTATACTCCTAGCACAGGTATTTCTTTTAATTAAAAGGAGGTCTCTATGTAAGATTTACTGTAAAAGTTGTACAAGATTCTCCATTAAACCATTATTATTATTAAAAAAAAAAGTCGTTTCTCAGCAATATTTTTTGGGTAGAGTTACTTAGTTTGATGTACAGAATGCTTGGTTGACGGCTTCGGGAAGGGTCTGTTTACACCTTGTATAGCGACAAAGATTAATATCACTTGTAAAATCGAGGGCTTATGTACAACCTCTTTATTTTAAACGTTTATTTAGGTTACTAATGTAATGATGATCAATATTGTACGGTGGTACGGAACCCATCGTAAGCGACTACAACTCTAACATATCCGGTTATTTTTTACAATCACTGAACACAACGCAATGCTTAGAATCTAGCAGAGCGTTTATTTGACGCGCTGAGGTGCGCTCTTTAGTACAATAAAAAAAAAGTAATTAAATCTGAATATATAAAAGAAAGTCGTGTTAGTTTGACTATTTATAACTCAAGAACGGCTTTACCGATATGGCTGAAAATTGGTGAGGAGGTAGCTTAGAGCCAGGAGACGGACATAGGATACTATGGTAGGGTACGTAGGTAGGTAGGTAGGGTAGGTAGGATAGGTAGGTAGGGTAGGTAGGGTAGGTAGGGTAGGTAGGGTAGGTAGGGTAGGTAGGGTAGGTACGGTAGAATAGGTAGGTAGGGTAGGTTGAGTAGGTTAAAAAAGGTGCATTGCAACGCATGCCGGGCACAGCTAGTTAAATATATAATGAATTTTTAAAATGCATGATTTTGTGCCTAAAATTACCACCATTTCCGTAAAATCAATAAACTTTTAAAACGTGACAACACATCTACGGCATTAGTATGTTCGTTCGTGAATTGTTTGTTTTATGACTTCATTACCCGAGAAGCTACCGAAATGCCCCTTCTTCTTCTTAGCGTGTCGATGGCAAATTTTTAGTTAAATATGTTTGGCCCAAAATTCAGCTATGCGAACTCCGCTCGCTGTAGCAGTCATAAGATCGTCAAGTGCGCAGGTGTTAGGGCATGCAGCGCAAGATGGAAGATGGGCCATTGTCTGTGGAGACACGCCGCATACACATTTGAGATCTGAGCCGTCCATGAACCCCCATCTGAAGAGATTATCTTTGCTACGGCCGACCTGGGTTCGGAGTCTATTCAGAGATTTCCAAGTCGGCCACGGCAAAGCATGCCCAGGTGGAAGACTTTCAGACGGCTCGATGAAGCCGTCAGGGGGCTTAAACAGCTCTCGCCAGAGATAACATCTCGCTGTGGAGGCATTCCTATTAGGCGGACTAGTTGGGTTGCCATATCAGTTTCCTCATTTTAGTACATTTTTATTTAATTTTTATCGGGGTATTTTTTTTACTTGTTATCCAAAAATGATTGCATAAATAGCATCTAATTTCAATACCTAATAATACTCTCACTGATCGGACAGGTTTTTTTAACATATTGTATACATACCGGTATCAGCGTACAGGGAAGCTTTCATCAGCTGCACGTTATGGCTTTGACGATGTTCTAGACGAGCCAATTCGCTGGTAGGACTCTTTACGCCGTAGGCTGGAACAAACAATAAACATTAAAACTATCATCACGTCTTTATGCCACAAAGAGGTAGGCAGAGGTGTCTAGTAGTGACGAAGGTTCCATACAACTCGATTCCTACCGGCTTCCCTTTGAAAACTGGCACAGTCAGTCTTTTATAGACAAATAATAAAATCACATTAAAGATAACTTGATTATTATACTATTACGGCTTATCTCTTATAAAAATTGACCCTTCGCTACTGGTGTCTAGTACACCTACATTTCACCGGTTAAGTTCGAGTCCCATGTAATACAGGGCTAACCTATTGCTTATTTAAAATATAAAAAGGCACGATTGGCGTAGTGACTGAGCGATTGGCTACTGCGCTGCGTGTCGCGAGTTCGAGTCCCGCACGGAACTAATATCCGTATGGCCTACAGGTAGTTGTTCCGGGTCTAGCTGTTTGCTTGATTAAATCTTTGTAAACGCTCCCACGATACAGGAGAAATTCCTAGTGTAGGGCTACGTTTTCTTTTAAAATAGAAAAGAAAGAGAAAATCCTGTAATACATAAATAACATGTAATAGGGAGCGAGCCTATTTGTCATCCATAATACCGGATACGAATTTAAATCCAGATTGCTACTGACCTTTGTTATCTAAATACAGGCTCTGTGACTCCGTATTATCTTCAGTGGTGTCCATCTCGAAGGCTGTAACAAAGAAGTACATCACTACATAGTATAAAACAAAGTCGCTTTCTCTGTCCCTATGTCCCTTTGTATGCTTAAATCTTTGAAACTACGCAACGGATTTTGATGCGGTTTTATTTAATAGATAGAGTGATTCAAGAGGAAGGTTTATATGTATATATTGCACCTGTGCGAAGCCGGGGCGGGTCGCTAGTTTAAAAATAAGAAAAAAAAAACTGTTATAATCTGTGCATAGATTTTCTACACTGGTCGTAAAAAAAAAAACAATCCTCCTTCGTATGTTTACAAGCTTGTTATAAAAAAATTATGCAATAATATAACTTGTCAGCGAGGAATTTGAATGAATGAATGATATATTTATTTGCAAGAATATAGTTAGCTAACATAAGTTCTTAAGATCTATGGGTTTCACTATATTCGGTATTTCAGCCGTCATCATCATTCTCTTGCCCTTATCCCAATTCATTTGTGGTCGGCGCAGCATGTCTTCTTCTTCCATACCTCTCTATTACTCGTCATCTCATCAGACACCTCCTTTCTTGCCATATCATTCTTTATACAGTCCATTTCGCTATTTCAGCCGTACAAATATTAAAGATTTTATATCTTGGTTATATTTATAGCATGCAGTACACATTTAGTAATTAGCAATAATATAAAATACTAATAATAAAAACAAACAGTTTTTCTTACTTTTTACAGGACCATAATCAATATGTATTATTTTAATTAGATAAGTTATTTACTAGATATTTGTTTAAGGGATCTTAGATAATAGTTAAGTACAAGCACTTGAGTGAGATACAGGTTTATTCTTAGTTCAGGTAGAATCCAATTATTGTATACCTGTATTTTTTAAGGCCACATTGTAAATATTTTTGTATTTCAATTATTTCAATAAACAATTTCAATAATTTCATAATTTAAATTTAGATTCAAACTCAAAGCAATTATTTCAATTGGATTTGATTACAATGCAATTAAAATTAAATACAATTCAGTTTGAAAAAACTGTTGCCGTCGCGCTGCGTCAAGCCTGCCCCCGTAGGGTGCGATAGGGACAGCTGCAGCACAGACCGATTTTAACACAAAAATTTTGACAAGATCGACGTTTCGTATTACCCTTTTTTTGTTTTCTCCTCGAAAACTGAGCCGATTCAATTATTTTCGACATTTAAATTTTAAGAAAGAGTACGTCTAGGTTCCTATCAATTACTTTTATATTAAAAACTTTTTGAACTTGTCTGGTAATCCTCTAATCACGGCCATAAAAATGGGGCATTTTTTTTCATCATCATCATCCACAGCCCGACTTCACCCACTGTACAGGCCTCGCTTTGTTTGTGCCAAGCTCCACGCTCTTGTGCCAGCCTCATCCAGGATATTGCCGCAATGGTAAAAATGTCGTAAAATTAATCAAAATTAATTTACTTATTACAAAAATGTCAACAACAAATCTTGATTTAATGAAAAAAAAAAAAAATATTGCTCTAGCTAGAGGCATTATTCGGGAAGAAAAAAAAAAAGGACTACAATTGTATGTAGATCTCAGCCCCTGTTCCCTCTTAAGGTTTATTCATTTCATTCTCATCAAAATTTAGATAAGATTCCGTCACAATCACAGATATAGATAGACCTAGATAACGCAAGTATCACGATCTGTATGAAAACCAAGCGTGCCATTTTTTGACTACCTATTATGACGTCACAAGCACTATTTAGTGATGGGAAAATCAAACCGATTCAAAGACGCCGCCACGGACGGCGCCCCCCTCGTCCTACCCCTCGCCATGACGCCCACTGACGTCCGACTAGCGCTATGCTCCGATGCAGACTGAGTTCGAAATTGGCCACTTACGATTTTTGTACGTAAGCTACATAATAATATGGCACGCGAAGTAGTTGGTCTCGCGTTATCTAGGTCTATCTATATCTGTGGTCACAAAGGTATAAGTGACAGAGACAACGTATTTTTGACAGTAGCCTAGTCAGCAGTACCAAGGCGAATAACCTTTCAATTGACCTGACATAAGTAGGTCAAGGTCATTTAGTAGGTGACGGCCAGGCGCGGTCCCAAGGGGGGGTGTCACAGGGGTCATGACCCCCCGCCAAAATCCTAGCCCTTGATTGTTTTGTTTATTTAAATCCAGAGATAGTTGATATAATTTCGTTTTCTAAAAGTTGCAGATAAGAGTTTAACCAAATCGGTCCCCAACCAAATTCCTGGCTATGGCTCTTGTGACCCCCCCCCCCCCCCCAAAGACTTAGGTTGGGACCGCGCCTGTTGACGTTGACCTGAATATAGCTTGTTCAGAATAAATAACTGAATCGATTCCAATAATTTTTAAACCATGTTATTTTTTTTCCCAAAAATATTTAAAAAAGTTAAAAGTTGGATACTGAGCGACTTTAAGCACCTATCGCAATAATTTAGGTACCTACTGCCAAATTATTATTATCAATGAGCTCAAGACGACGCTGGAGGCGCGCACTGCTTGGTGACCGCGTTTTTGTGCGGACAACTAGGTAACAGAACAAGCTTATAACTTTGTGATTTTTCATGATACAGTTTTGAAATTTTGTACATAGATTCTTTACATAAAAATACTAGACACGTGTATCAGGTTTCGCATATACTATTATTATTATATTATAAGCCTATGTTGTCCCAGTGCAGGGCAAAGGCCTCCCTTCTCTCCTTCCACATTTCGCGGTCTAGTGTGATTGTAGGCATATACTAAAAACTAATTTTGTATACTATATTATACTTATGTTTATTCATACTTATGACGATTCTGGTGAGTGTAACCTTTTAATGCCGCTTTCTATGACCACGCGTTCATGTGTATATGGGAAATAAGCCTAAATGCCACCATACGTGGTCTTTTTTACATTTAGCTATAACTTGTGACACTTTTTCGCCCCCATCTAAAACAGTAGGATGTGGAGAAGGGTCGGATGTTTTAAGGTACAGGATTATGGTATTTTGAATTTCAGAAAGTTCGATATTTAGCCTAATTTCATTAAAATAGAACTGGGGCTGTTGCTGTACTACTATCTACTAAGTCCATAACATCACGCCTGTAATCCCCGAAGGGTTAGGCAAATGTGTGCCTAATAGTACACCCACATTTCGCCAGTTATGTTTAAGTCCCATGTATTAGGGGGCGAGCCTATTGCCATCCACCGGGCACAAATCAAGACTCCGTGGCTGCTACTGACAAATTCCGGATGGAATAACCCAATAACCATTTGCTCGACCCGGTAATCGAACCCGAAACTTCTGCAATCGCGCTTGCGACCACTCGACCAATGAGGCAGTCCCTATCTATTACTCAATTATAAAATCGACGACGGGACTACTGTAGCAGTAAATTTTTGCTCTGGACTAGCTTCGGCGGTCGCGAGTCTGAGCCTCGCGGGGCCTGCGAGCGGTTTACCTAAACTGCTCGATATACGCCCACAACCCAGGCGATGAATCTGCTAAACGCCCTGATTGCTCAGTGACCGGATCTTGATATGTTTATGAGCAAAACTATGCTTAATTATTGCGTAAAGTTCAACTGAATTGTATTTTCTGAGCTAGTTGTGTGATTTGGTGCAAACTGTAAGTGCAGCAAGTAACTGTTAGTTGATTTTGGGTTAAATCTTAATCTGACCAAAAATCCCTAACGCTTCTGGCTGATATAGCTTCGAGCATGGCTTAAGACGGCCGGAACGATCATCCATTATATGGTGGACTGCCTGATTGTCTCACAAAAATAAGAAATGCGTAACCTGTGCAGTCTACCTCGAAAAAGGGATCTTTATTGTCGTAGCAATAAGGACAATAGTTGCAGCTGATTTAGCTTACTATACAACTGGGTAGGCAGTCACGCGGCTAACAGCTGATAGGTCATAGGCGGGCGCGCGTGAATTTCACGTGGTTGTTGTGTTATTTTGATAACACAACAACTATGAATATAAAAACAATGTTTCTTTGGGAAAGTTGTTTGTTATCATGAGTACAATCACGTGTATAAGTATCGGTCACTAATTACCAGTCACCCTCTATTTAAAAGCTTGTTTTTTTACTATAAACTTGTTTATATGATATAATGAAGGTTTTTGATAGTAGGACATTCTTCAATGATTTAGTTTATTTATTTTCTTTTATCAACTCAATATTTTATTTGAAATCTCAATACAAATTAATAATAATTATAGTTATTTTCTAGAATAATATGATTATATTAAAATTACAATATTTTTCTTATAGTCAATGTACTTTTTTAAATATATTTTTAAGTACTAACTATACTAACTAATTTAAATTTAGCAAACTTTAATTTATATTTGGTCATACAGTAATAAATATAATGCATATATCTACTTAAAATATTTACTTAAATATATCACATTAGGACAGGATTTTTGGTAAGGCAAAGGACATAAAAATATCTACAATATAATAAACAAAAATAAAATAAATAAATATAAAATGATTACAGGAACGCGATTTATACCAATAACGTGAGATATACAGAAAATATTTTCCTAAAAATATCTTCAAAATTTATTTATCAATAAATAATATAATTAGTATTTATAATATTTTAAACAATAATTAATATTTTTACTATGTTAGGATGATAGATGAAATCCAAGGAAGAATATATGTGTACCATTAAACTTAATGATCTAAGTAAACTATTACAATAAAAAAAATACAAAACCGAATTGATAGGCATAAGTGGAAAGAGTGAAGGGAGGCCTTTGCCCTGCAGTGGGACACAAATGGCTGATAATAATAATAATAACCGAATTGAGGACCTACTCCTTTTTGAAGAAAGTCGGTTAAAAAGAATAGAGAGTGGGATACTTTAGTCCAACTGTGGGACAGTCCAGGACAGTGATAACAATCATGATTACTTTTCTCTTTATGTAATTACAAATTTGTGTTGTCTAACACTACATAGTATAAAACAAAGTCGCTTCCCGCTGTCTGTCCCTATGTATGCTTAGATCTTTAAAATTACGCAACGGATTTTGATGCGGTTTTCAGTAATAGATAGAGTGATTCAAGAGGAAGGTTTATATATATATATTGCATCCGTGCGAAGTCGGGGCGGGTCGCTAGTTCAAAATAATCTAAACCCAGTAAAAAACAAAAAGCAGAATACCAAAGAAACTATAACTACTATCAATAATGCAGTAATTAAATACATATTAGTACAAAGCATTGCTTTAGCCACTCTATTCTGTAGTACATATTCCTCGTTGTACGGCGCTGACGGCATCTCTGGGTCGATTCGTACCCCATTGGGGTTCAATGGTACCCCACTGGGGTTATGTGGTACCCCAATGGGGTGGTATTGTACCCCTCGATAGGGTTCGTAAGTCGGGTTAAATCGGTACGTCGGTTGTCGGTTGCCTGTTGGGTTGGGGGAATCAAACTGTTTCAATTAGTATGGTATTTCGATTATTTTATATTTTCGGTCTAGTGGTGGCAAGTGCTGCTGGTAAGTACGAAGTCTTTCTTTTTTTTTCGGATGGGAAATCATCAAATGACCCCCCGCTCTGGGCGGAGCGGAAGGGAGCGTCAGACTTGTACTGACTAAAACCCATCCATGTTCCTTCTTTGCCCTTTATGTTCCAGGGCCGCGGTATCTCTTTCTCTCAGTCCCGCAGCCCTGGCAGGCATCGGCCCGTGCGGACCCCTACGTGGTTGCTGACATCTCTTTGAGGCGCGCGTGGAACACGAACGCGCCGTCGACACGGCCTGTCGTCATAAGACGGAGTATGATATTTCGATTATTTTATATTTTCGGTCTAGTGGTCGCAAGTGGTCCTGCTAAACACGAGGCCTTGGGCACGATTCCCAAGTTTGGCAGTGTTGTTACGTTTTACAGAAGAAATTTCACAGTAGCATCTGGTGTTTGGATTTGAGCAGAGTTGGCAATACGCTTGCCCCCAAGTGCATGGGGAAGAATCGTAACGTAACTGGCGAAAGCTGGGTGTGCTAGAGGCAATACAGCGCTCACTGACGGCCGACCATTTTCCACCCTTATACGCTGAGTAATAAGGTTGAAAAGCGGTCAACCGTCAGTGAGAACGGTAGTACATCTCTACCTACCCCTTCGCTGTGTCCCTAATATTATGTTTTGTATTGTTGTAATTTATTAGAACTGCGGACTATCGCTCGAGATGAGAGCAGCGGTGGCCCAGTGGTGGCAACCCCGACTTACGAACAGTAAGTCGCGGGTTCGAACCCAGGCAGGCGCATTACTTTGTGTAATTTATTTCATCACCACTGCTCTCAAAACGGTGAAGGAAAACATCGTGAGGAAACCGGCATGTCCTAGAACCAAAAATTCGAAGACATGTGACATCTACCAACTCGCACTGGGCCCGCGTGGTGGATTATAGCCCATTCCCTCTCATAGAGAGGAGGCCTGAGTCCCAGCAGTGGGAACATTATAGGCTGATTATGCTATGCTATGCGGACTATCGTTCCACAACTCGCGTCGCAGTGACACACAGCATGTATCTTTCATTTGTCTATACCCGCGGTCGATTGAGCGTGGAGCTCGTTGCCACGCAGCGGAGTAGTCTACATACCTTTGGCGGCTCCATTGAGCAGGTTCAGCGAGGTCTGCTGCATCGCGAACAGGTTGTCTTCTGGCACTAGCCCTGCTGATGTGCCGAGGCCGCCTAACCCGCCTAGGCCTGTTGAAGGAGTTGGTACGGGCTGCTTGGGGGCTGTGGGATGAGAACAGTTTTGTTAGACAAGTCTGGTGAGGGTCATTTGTTTTTATTTGGCACAAGCCCGTCACACTATTCCAACCCACTGCAACTCCTGTGCGCCAGAATCAACAGTGGCGACCACCAGAACAGCGCCGAGACAATGAAGCTCGACGAAGTCCCAGAGAAACGATTTAACTGTCTTGGATCCCGCAACGTAATTAATCAGAAAAGTATAGCGGAGGAGTCGGAAAATTTTCCACTTCTCTCCATATCAGCAGGAGACAGAACGAAACAAGGCCAATAGGCACAAAGGAACGTGATCACGTGACTGGTAAGGGTATAATTTAAGCAAAGCTGTAATACAAAGGTAACTAAAACACCAACTAGGCTTTTTTTTTGTTAATTCAAACGTGTTGGGGTTGTCACTGACCACTATAGTCCACCTTCGCTGCTGTGGGCCGCTATGACTCACTATGACTTGTATTGGCCACTATGGCCCACGGTGATGAGTGAGTCAGTGAAGCCCGCTGTTACATCTGTGGCCCAATGTAAGTGCGACAGGCTACGATAGCCCCTATGCTATTAAGGGCCATTAAGGCCACCATGGCTCACCATGTCATGGTCTATATTGTCTGCCAGTTTGATGTAAACTACTATGGCCCGTCATATTGACGTGGGCCACTATGTTCCACCTTGCCAAAGTGGGCCAATATAGCCTACCAGATCACAGTGAACCAATATGGCCCACTGTAGGCGGTTTTATCTATAATGATACTCACCAGGTGCCGCGCTAGTCTGCAGTGACTGTGTCTGGAGCTGCCTCTTCATCAGCTGCGGCACATCCTCGTCTTCATCAGAGTCCGTGAGCCCGTATTTACTGAAGTGCTCGACGCGGAACACCCAGCTTCCAGTCTGGGGCCGGTATTCGATGAACTTGGTGTTGTGTTTATCGCAAACGCGACGGAGTTTGGTTTCGTATTCCATTTTTAGGAGTCTGTGGAGAAGGAGGTGATGTTAGAAAGTTTCTCAAAATAATGAGGCCTGACTAATCTATCTTTAAGTCTATAAAAGATGCTGATAACTAGGTCTACGTAGCTGACTACGCAGACTATATCAGTGATAAGGATGTTTGTTACTCTTTCAAGCCTAAACTACTGAACGGATTTGAATGAAATTTGGCACACAGATAGTTTATAACCTGGATTAAAACATGGGATACTTTTTATCGAGAGAGCGGCTCCGACTTACGAACAGTAAGTCGTATTACTTTGTGTAATTTATTTCATCACCACTGCTCTCAAAACGGTGAAGGGAAACATCGTGAGGAAACCGGCATGCTGTAGAACCAAGAATTAGAAGACATGTGACATCTACCAACCCGCATTGGTCCGCGTGGATTCCATCCCCATACCTATTCCCTCTAATAGAGAGGAGACCTGGTACCCAGAAGTGGGAACCACAGATATAGATAGACCTAGATAACGCAAGTATCACGATCTGTATGAAAACCAAGCGTGCCATTTTTTGACTTTGACTACCTATTATGACGTCACAAGCACTATTTAGTGATGGGAAAATCAAATCGATTCAAAGACGCCGCCGCGGACGGCGCCC
This sequence comes from Noctua fimbriata, assembly GCA_905163415.1. Lineage (NCBI taxonomy): Eukaryota > Metazoa > Arthropoda > Insecta > Lepidoptera > Noctuidae > Noctua > Noctua fimbriata. The sequence goes on from LR990950.1 coordinate 9,151,035, forward strand.
CCCTCGTCCTACCCCCCGCCATGACGCCCACTGACGTCCGACTAGCGCTATGCTCCGATGCAGACTGAGCGCGAAATTGGCCACTTACGATTTTTGTACGTAAGCTAGGCACGCGAAGTAGTTGCTCTCGCGTTATCTAGGTCTATCTATATCTGTGGTGGGAACATTATAGGCTGGTTATGCTATACTTTTTATCCCGGTGGTACGATCCCATGGGACAATCATCGACCTCCACGCGGGCGAAGCCCCGACATTAGCTAGTTTTCACTAAACTGGCGGGTTTGCCTAATCCTTGAAGGACACAGACGTGATGTTATCTTACCTCTCAGGTTCTGTGATGGCTCTCTTCTCGCTCTTGTCTCTGGGCCACACTCTGTCCAGAGTGACGATTGCGCGTCTGTTCAGACCCTCCCCTAGGGGGGGTTTAGCTGACTCCTCGGGGTACACTATTACTTCTTTGTTGAGGAAGTGTACTGGAAAGAGAAAAAATTGTTATAAATTAAGTACTGTTAAAAGTACCTATTATGGGGTATGCCTTAATTGAATGTTTTCATGTTCGAAATCTTATACAACACACAATTCTTTTAATCTACATCGGTTTATTTTAAATTAAATCGATATGAATTTTTTTTAGGTATCAAATTTGAGAAAAGCAACAATAGTTTATAACTTAAGATTTTTCTTTTTTGCCACATTCATTTAAAAATGCAAAGCCACGTAGTCTGGATTTGCGCCCGGTTGATGGCAATAAGGTCGCTCTCTATTACATGGGACTTTAAGATAACTGGCGAAATGTGGGTGTACTATTAGGTAAACCTCTGCCTAACCTTTCGGGGATTACAGGCGTGATGTTATGTTATGTAGTTTAGTTTATGTCCATAAAACTTATGATTTTACTATTATGCCACATTTTGTATTAACTATAAGTTAGGTAATGCACCTGTTTGTTTCTCAAATAAATTACAGTAAAATACTATACATTCTAGCTCTTCTGTATCGTGTGGTTAGTGCCTAACCTGGTGTCAGAGTTTTTATGCCGCCCATGGGCCTCTGACTTGGCTTTACATGCCGTCGAGAAATATCTCTCAGGCATGCTGGTTTCCTTCACCGAAGCAAGTGATAATTACACAATACGCACATGAATCAGAAAAATCAGAGGTGCGTGTCTTGGGTACTAACTTGAGACCTATGACTTGGCAGTCCGACGGTCACATCACTAGGCTATCACTGCTTTAAATCTAGCTCTAGTTTTAATATCTAGCTGTTAAAATATGATAACGTACCCAAACTATCCAGATCCATGCCGGCGACGTCGATCTCGCAGTCATAGAAGACATTCCCGTAGTTCTTGCGACCGATCGTCAGATGCGGCACCACGCAGGAGCCGTCTGGACGTATGTAAGCTGAGGAAGAGAGTGTTTATTAGTATACATAGTCTATAATATGCAGCAGATTGCAAAAATATCCTTGCATTGTATAGATTCCATATGTTAGTATTATATAATTGCATATCACATGTGTGAGTACTATGTACTGTAAGACTTCAATTTACATTTTGTTATCTTTCATTGACTTGAATGTACCCACAGATATAGATAGACCTAGATAACGCAAGAGCAACTACTTCGCGTGCCATATTATTATGTAGCTTACGTACAAAAATCGTAAGTGGCCAACTTCGAACTCAGTCTGCATCAGAGCATAGCGCTAGTCGGACGTCAGTGGGCGTCATGGCGGGGGGTAGGACGAGGGGGGCGCCGTCCGCGGCGGCGTCTTTGAATCGATTTGATTTTCCCATCACTAAATAGTGCTTGTGACGTCATAATAGATAGTCAAAAAATGGCACGCTTGGTTTTCATACAGATCGTGATACTTGCGTTATCTAGGTCTATCTATATCTGTGAATGTACCCATGCTCACTCAAATATCTCGCTGATGATGGCGGGCGTGTCGGATCATTTAGTTCCCTCCGCATCACATGCCCATACCACGACAACCGATTACCACACAACTTTTCAGTCACCAGCACCACTTTCAGACTTACTCTTGACTCCAGAACTAATGATCCAATTCAAAAAATTCTTTCACTGGCAGAAAGCTACATTATTCGTGGGTGCTAACACACTAATATTAAAAAAGCGAAACTTTGTATGTGTGTATGTTTGTTACTCCTTCACGCTCAAACGGCTTAACGTATTTGGATGAAATTTGGTATTAAGATAGCTTATATTCTGGATTAACACATAGGCTACTATTAATCCCGGAAATAGTAGGGAGGTAGCAGTGGCGAAGGTTCCTTACAACCCGATGCTTACCGGCTTCCTTTTGAAAAATGGCACACTCAGTATTCTATAGCCAATAATATATTATACAGAAAAGATATTTATTTATTTATCGACTTACATCTACCATTACAGATAATCAATGCGGTAAATGTGCCTTAATGCATCCTTAACTTAATTTTTACTTATAACTAATATCTATAACTAGTTACAAATAAAGCATTCCTTGCATGTACTCCGATATAAGATATGTTACCTTTTACAAAAATTGACCCTTCGCTACTGGGAGGGAGGTAGGTGTAGAGTAGTAAAAACACAAGGAGTAGGTAGAAAAGGCTGCATTGCAACGCATGCTGGGTACAGCTAGTAGGCTATAAATTACATTTATAAGCATGCATATTAGCCGAAATATCACAATTGTTGCGGACGAAGTCGCGGGCGAAGTAATCACTACATAGTATAAAACAAAGTCGCTTTCTCTGTCCCTATGTCCCTTTGTATGCTTAAATCTTTAAAACTACGCAACGGATTTTGATGCGGTTTTTTTTAATAGATAGAGTGATTCAAGAGGAAGGTTTATATGTATATATTGCACCTGTGCGAAGCCGGGGCGGGTCGCTAGTAGTCAATAATACAAACAAATGATATCAGAGTGTACTCACCAAGCATCTCATCCAGGCTGGGTATGGTGTAGTACCCGGGCCGGGTCAGCGCCACGCCCGTCGGGTGCGGGGGCGCCTCGCGAGGTGCCACGTGCTCCTCTTCAGATACTGTTGAAGGTATACTCAGGTTAGATTGTGAAATGGTGTTTGGATTAAAAGTCAAGTGAATATCTCTGGCAAATTATGATAGTAATATTGTTGTAAATTACGCAATGATGATTGGAATACATTTTAAATAATGAGATTGACTGTTCTGATCCCCTGCATAATGCCATGTCCCCCAAGGATCAGTCAGGTAATCCGCATATATCCATTCTTTTTTCCTCATCTCATTACAGGCAAAACTTATTTATAGGTTGACTGGTAATTAGTGACCTATACTTAAACACGTGATTTTACTCATGATAAACAACTTTCTCAAAGAAACATTTTTTTTATAGTCATTCACCTTTATCACAACGCGCGCGCACGAATTTCATACAGCTGTAGTATTATTACACAACAGCTGTATGAAATTCGTGTGCGCGCGCCTGTAACCTATCAGCTGTTAGCTGTCTGTTCTGTCTCATTACTATCGTACCGTGCAACAGTGGGTAGGCAGAGTTACACGGCACACAGCTGATAGGTAAAATGGCGGCATGATGGTAGACGCGAATTTCATACGGGTGTTGTGTTATTGTGATAACATTGAATGAGTATAAAAAAATGTTTCTTTGGAAAATTTGTTTGTTATCATAAGTACAATCACGCGTTTAAGTATCGGTCACTAATTACCAGTCACCCTATATGGTGCGAGCGAATAAGGACTTTAATTCCTTTGTCAAGAGTTCTCATTTGACCCATTAACCATCAAAACCCTGCACGCACTCGCGGCTGAATTCTACTTTTTTAAGAGCGCGTAGTGCTTTTTTATCCCATGCCATTAGTGCCTAATCTGGTGTCAGAGCGTAAAGACTAAAAATAATCCGATTTCAAAATATCTAAAAATATACTAAAATAAAATGGAAAATAACAGTAGCATGATACGGAATGACCCCTAAAGACTGGTGTTAGATGTACTCCCAAGACTTGCGACATATAATAAAAGCTGCATGTTTATGTGTGTCCAGCCCCCGTAGCATGACCGCCGTAGACAAGGATTTCTTTGACGGAAGAATCGACAAAATGACAGATTGTGTCGACACAATGACATTTCTTTGCACTATCTGTCATTTTGTCGATTCTTCCGTCAAAGAAATCCTTGTCTACGGTGGTCATGCTACGGGGGCTGGTATACAATAGAATACCAAATGAATTGAAAACATTTAATACAAGATTGTTCAAAACTAAATTATACAAATGGCTATCTGCTAATAGTTTTTAGTATTACGGAGTTCCTGGAACATTAAATCACATGATCACTGATTGTTTCTTTATGCATGTAAAGGAGATGTTTCTAAATGTATGGAGCCCCGGCCAGGTCTTTGTACACTATACTCAAAACTGGGGAAACACACATAAAACAGTTTTCAACTATCCAATTACTTTATGGGCATTACATGGCTCAAATCCCAAAAACAGCGTATGTTCAAAGAAATTTTTTGATGAATCCCTTCGTGCGTTTTCCGTGTAAAAAAAGTATGTTATAGTTAAGTTCATCAAAAATAAATTGTATTGTTTAAAATTTTAATAAACCTTCTCAATTTTTTTTGGTTAATCGTAGAAAATAGGTCCTTTTTCAACCTTAATTGTAAATTATCTCTGTAACGGCTGAATAGATCGGCATGAATTTTGTAACAACAAATACGTAATGATATACTTAACAATCTGTATTGTTTTTTTTCTGTTATTTCTTTTAACATTTTTAAATAATAAATAAAAACCGAAATTTTGCGAAATGTGCGGGGCAAGTCAACAAAAACCAGTACAGGGATCAAATCATCAAGGTCATCGAGCAATGTAATGCCCTTAAGTTGGCTTTGTTTTGGCACAAGAATATACACTTGAAATTACAACACACAACAAAAACCCGTCATGGCGGTAAGCTGTCATGTTCGATTGATTATTGACGTTTGACATGTTTATTTCTGTCATATTACATTGTAAAAGAAAATTACAACGTTAGTCATTTAAATTAAATAAAAACTGAAAAAACCTAAAGCGAGGTTGTTAAAAATAACTCAAGGAATTCAAACAAACCGAACATCAAAACACGATCCACAACGAAAGCGACTGAAGTGACAGTAGAGAGTTCACGATCTATGATCAATGATCGATCTATGGTTTAATGTCAATGTTTTTTAACCATAGAGTACCTAAATTGGTGAGACTATTTATAATAATTGATAAAAATATGAAATGATTACAAGAAAACTATGCATTTAAGCTATTTATCTGTATTTTTCCCGAATTCCACAGATTTTTCTCGATTTTTCGAGGTACTGTACACATACTGGGCCCGATTTGAAACATCTCCTTTGCACGCTTGTATCTATTAAGCAAAACATGTTTGTTCACATTATTAACACTACCATCTTTTATACCATGGTTTTAGCAAATAAATGATATTCTATTCTATAATGAATCTACATCATCATCATCATCTGCCTGCCTTTTCCCAACTATGTTAGGGTCGGCTTCCAGTCTAACCGGTTGCAGCTGAATACCAGTATTTTACATGGAGCGACTGCCCATCTAACAAAACTACAAAAATTAACGTAAAATAACCATATAATCCACCAATCTGATGAGCTATCTTCTCACAGCGCGAACACCCCGCCTGTTCGCCCCAGCGGTGTCGGCAGAACTGTAGCCGGTCTGCACTGCTGCCACACAGCGAGCTCACTGGGAGGGGAGGCAGGGAGTTAGGGGTAGGAGATGGAGTTTATACTGAGGGTGAGGTGGGCATTAGGAGTGTATAACTGACCGGACTGGGTACAGGTGGGCAGCAAAATCGAGAGTATAATGGGCATAACAGTACCCTTAGCCGAAAGGCACTTGTTCTCCCCAAGGTAAGGTCTAGAACAAAAAAATGGCCGCAATGACGGCCATTTTTTTGTTCTAGACCTTACCTGTGAATCTTCTAGTTACGTGATATTGATATGTTATAATTTTAGTTTAAATATCTCCAACTACCATGTTTTAGTAATATTCCCCAACATAATTCAGCAATCATTCATCACCTTTTTGGCAATATTTCGCGACCCTTTAAGGCTCTATATTTCCCGACATATACAACATTATTTTTAGTATATGCGAAACCTGAATATAGTTTGTTCAGAATAAGTAACTGAATCGATTCCAATAATTTTTAAACCATGTTATATTTTTTCCCAAAACTATTTAAAAAAGTTAAAAGTTGGACACCGAGCGACTTTGAGTACCTATCGCAATAATTTAGGTACCTACTGTCAAATTATTATTATCAATGAGCTCAAGACGACGCTGGAGGCGCGCGCTGCGTGGTGACCGCTTTTTTGTGCGGACAACTAGGTAACAGAACAAGCTTATAACTTTGTGATTTTTCATGACACAGTTTTGAAATTTTGTACATAGATTCTTTACATAAAAATACTAGACACGTGTATCAGGTGTCGCATATACTAAAATTATTGTTGTATACAATTTTTTTCCGCTGCAGTTTGGCAATATTTCCTACCATGTTTTAGTAATATTCCCCAACATAATTCAGCAATCATTCATCACCTTTTTGGCAATATTTCGCGACCCTTTAAGACAATATTTCCCGACATTTGTAGACAATTTTAACCGCAGTAATTTATTATTTAGACTAGAAACGGGATATTTATCATGTTTACTGTTTTTGTTTATCCGTGATCATGGCGCTTGCAACAGCGCCGAAATATCGCGAACTCAACAAAAACAGTAAACATGGTAAATATCCCGTTTCTAGTCTGAATAATAATATTAGTGACCATGATAGTTTAAAATCTTATATCGCAGTAATTTGGCTATATTTTCTACACTTTTTTGTCAATATTCTCCATTACACTTAGCTACATTTTCTTTAACTATAATATCTACTTACAGGAAAGCGTATCAATATTCTCCTTGTCGTGCGAGCGGTCGGATCTCACAGCGAGTTCCCGGACCGAGTTCTCGGCTGAATCGGGGTTGTTGACCTGCGGGGGCCGGAGGGGCTTCGTGGTGAGCCAGCTGGCGCGACGCTCTGACACCTGGGCTTGGATGTCTTTTTCTGGAAGAGAAGATGCTGGTTAAAATCTCTGGTAGTATGGCTAAATGAATAATGTAACATCACGTCTCATCAGCCTAGCCTTTTTCCAACTATGTTGGATTCGGCTTACAGTCTAACCGGATGCAGCTGAATACCAGTATTTTACATGGAGCGACTGCCTATCAGACCTCCACGACCCAGTTAGCAGTACTAACTATATACCCCTTGGTAAGACTGGTTGTCCGACTTTCGGTCCACTGACTACCTGAAACGACTGTCAAAGATCACAGCCGGGACGGCTTAACTTGCTTTCCGAGGCACAGAAGAAACTCGGTATGTAATAGGCGGTCACCCATCCACGGACCAACCTAGACAAGCGCGGCTTAACCTTAACATCAACCCGAGCGGCTGTTATTATTTAGCCACGAGCTCCTCTTGAGACATCACGTCTGTCGAGTCTAAAAGGGATAGGACCAGACGTATAGTACAGCCACATAGCTATGTTCAAGACCCCCGTGCGATTGATATACGTTGTAAGAATAATTGTGGTATCCTTTTTCGCGTCGGTGTCCCTTCCAGCCCGTATTGTATTGAATAAAAAAAAACCTTTTGAAGGCGCGACTACGACTACAAACGCCATCTATCGACGCACCGGGACATCATATTTTAATTTACGAATGAGGGCTCGCCAACGTCGGTGACCAATCACAGCACGCGTTTGTTCTCATTTAATTCATCGTAAAGGTTCAATCTGTTTTAAAAATGATTACCTGATACACCCTGCTTGTAAAAAGACGAATTAAAATACTATAACCAAAATTCCATAAAACGATCATTGAAAAGCACCTGCCTCACGTTCCTGCACACCTTTTTTCATTCGTCGTTACTCACATTTTAAGCAACGTTAAACTCATAAGTAACATAACGAACTATCTCAAGTAATAATATGTTACTGACCTAAGTTGGGGTACAGTCGGGGCGTTGGCTCTCCATCAATTGGTTTCTCCTTGTCATTCCAAGGCAGTTTCGAAGAGCTTAACCTGTAAAATACACATTATATTCAATCTATTCTGGGGCAACCTATTCTTGATAAAATTTAAGTATAGGTCCCATTGAAACTTGGGAAGTGTACCATTTGAAACAAAATAATAATTTTCCAAATCAGTTCAGGCGTCAGGGGAAAAAAAAAAAAAAGATTCTGACGAATTGAGAACCTCCTCCTTTTTAGAAGTCGGTTAAAAACGTTACTCACCAACTGCCATGTCTGTCGGAGCCAGAGCTAATATCAGCTTCTGCAAAGAAAATTAACAAAATATTAACATGAGGATTTTAATTTTAATTTTTAGAGCAGCGGTGGCCCAGTGGTGGCGGCCCCGACTTACGAACAGTAAGTCGTGGGTTCGAACCCAGCCAGGCGCATTACTTTGTGTAATTTATTTCATTACCACTGCTCTCAAAACGGTGAAGGAAAACATCGTGAGGAAACCGGCATGTCCTAGAACCAAAAATTCGAAGACATGTGACATCTACCAACCCGCACTGGGCCCGCGTGGTGGCTTATAACCCATTCCCTCTCATAGAGAGGAGGCCTGTGTCCCAGCAGTGGGAACATTATAGGCTGATGATGATGATGATGATGATTTTAATGTTTGAAGTTTAGCTTTGTAGATCGTTGTCTCATCTGTTCATCTGACACTTCGATTCTAATTCAAAGATCGCGTCATTCAAGGTGACTGGTAATTAGTGGCCGACACTTTTTCTCAAAGAAAAATTTATCCGCGCGCGCGCGCCTTTGGCCTCTCTGTCTAATTACTCGTACCGTGCAACAATGGGTAGGCAGAGCACAGTGGGAGACAGAACGGCATCACGCGGCTAACAGATGATAGGTCACAATTTCGCGCGCGAATTTCATACGGCTGTTATTTTTGTGATAAAAGTGAACGAGTATAAAAAAGGGTTCCTTTGGGTAAGTTATTTGTTATCATGAGTATAATCACGTGTTTGAGTAATGATCACTAATTACCAGTCACCCTATATAGCTGCTATATGGAATACTCACGTCTCGCAGCCGAAGTGTTCTTTAACGAAACATACTCGTCCTGTCTTCGGTCAACTTCGTCCATGTTCGGCTGCTGATCGGTAGATATCTCTCTGTTGGGCAGACCGCCGTTCGATTGGGGATGTTCTTCTAGAGATCTGCAATAAAAAATATAAATATTGTATTTTGTTACTGGATGGGAAATAAGCCTTATGGTTGCATAAGTATTTACTTAAACTCTACTTGCTTTAACTTGTCTATACAGGGTGTAAACAGACCTTTCACGATGCCGTCAACCAAGCGTTCTGCACATCAAACTAAGTAACTTTAAGGACTCGATGGAACGCACTCAAAGCATTGTGCTGATGGATGGATTGAATAGTACGGGAGCCGTAGATGTGTTTAACGTTAAAATCTTACATTAAAAACATGTATTAAAAAAAAACTTGTGAAAAAGTTGGAACTTTGACTTCTTTTCTAACTTGACTTGTTTTTTAATTATTTGTTGTTTTTGTAAAGAATATTATTATGGGCCGAAAGAAGTGCAACAAAGTATATAAAGGGTGTAAATAGACCCTTAACATAGCCGAAAGACACTTGTTCTCCCCGTGTTTGCGATATTTTTTTTGTTCTAGACCATACCTGGGAACCTTCTAGTTACGAACATATTGGGGAATATGTTGACGGGGAGAACAAGTGCCTTTCGGCTTCGTTAAGGGTCTTTACACCCTTTATATACAAATGTAAGTCGTTTATAACGTGTAAGTAACATTCAACCATGAGATGATAAATAACGAGATCGACGGCGATCAGCGCTGTCAGTTGTGACTGATCATCTCTTGGTTGTTTGAATTAATTATAGTTTTACTATGGACACTTTTAACGTGCACATCTTGCTACATCGTTCTCACATAATGTACCATCTCAACATGAATGATGAAACCAAGGTTTTGTAAAAGTATTCTGATTTAAAAGAGTGTCCATGAAGTTTCTTGCCCATTCTTCTCCATAGAGATCTACGCTAGGGAATGAGCAACTACAGTACTTTCACAGTATTTATGCCTTGTGACTGGGACTGTAGCTACATTACATTGTTGTCTTTGTTTCGACAATTCAAAAGTGTCTGTTACCGGCCTCATCATCTGCCTAGCCTTTTCCCAACTATGTTGGGGTCGGCTTCCAGTCTAACCGGATGCAGCTGAATACCAGTATTTTACATGGAGCGACTGCCTATCTGACCTCCACAACCCAGTTAGTACTAGGTAATATGAAATCCCTTGGTAAGACTGGTTGTCAATCTTTTGGGCCACTGACTACCTGTAAAGTGTCTACCGTTGCTTCATGCAAAATACTGGTATTCAGCTATATCCGGTAAGACTGGAAGGCGACCCTATCATGGTTGGGAAAAGGCTAGGCAGATTATCGAGCAGTATTTCACCAGTACAAAATCACATATTTTTTACGTCCTAATAAAATAAATGCTAGTCTAACTACTAACTAACCTGCCAGTGTCGTTGTTATGGTCCACGGAGTCGTGATGGCTGTCATTCGGCTGACTAGGTCGCAGCACGAGACGCTTGCGCGACGGCTTCAGACACAGCTTGTCTTCCAGACTAGCATCCGATTCTTCTAGACCGTCGAACAGAGATTTCTGTGAAAGAAACTGCATTATTATTTGTGTTCATTTAATGTTTAGCACATAGAATTTCAGACAGAAAAAAAAGTTAAAAACGTCTGACACCCAGTCTTACAAAGGGGTATCGTATTACCCAGTACTAACTGGTTGTGGAGGTCAGATAGGCAGTCGCTCCATGTAAAATTTCTGGAATTCTGGAAGTCGACCAAAACATAGTTGGGAAAAGGCTAGGCAGATGAACAAACATTCTGTAATTCATTCTTCAAGCAATTATTTCTGCGTGGAGATCTGTACATCAAATTAATTACTTATTTTGATGTACAGATCTCCACGCAGAAATAATTGCTGGAAAATGATTTTGTGGGGTTTAAAAATCACGTTTTACGGTAGGACTCTATGGAACGCACTCAAAGCATTGTGCTAATCTCCGTAACTAGAAAGTTCCCAGGTAAAGTCCAAGACAAAAAAAAAATATCGCAATGACAGGGGAACAAGTGCCTTTCAGTTTCGTTAAGGGTACTATTACACCCATTATACAGACCCTACCTTGTCATCTCGCGTCGTTCTAGGAGTAACAGTGAGACGCAACGCATTAGGCGACGACACACGGTAGGCGGAGCTGTTGCAACTGTCTAGTACTGCCTTTACAGCCGCAGGATTAGTTGGTTTCAGGACGTCTTCGGCTGTTGTTGCTGTGGAACGAAAGCGGGGATGAGTACGTTATGATTTAAAACATATTTGGTGTAAACAGACCTATCACTGGAGGTAAATAATAACAGTATTTCATTTCATTTATTTCATGTAACAATTGTTACATTGTATCGAAATGTTTCAAAAATTATAAAAATTTACAGTAGCAATTTTTATCCTTTATTCGTATTTACACATATAATTTACATTTTTAAATATTTCTTTACAAAGTAATATAAACAAAAACATTTAAAAATATAAAAAAATAGTAGCCCACCGGCATCGGGAACAGGGTCCGAGCTATCGGTGGTCAGGGCTCTTGAGAGAGAAACCTCCTCACAATGCGAGCCGTATCGAGGAGTACTGCCTGAATCAGGCCCTTGATCCAACCGCCTAAGGCGAGCCTCGAAAGATGGTCGTCGAGGCTCTTGGCTAACAATTTTATTGACCTTTCTGATTATATTGATTTAAGTTGTAAATCGACTTTAGTTGAGCTTGCCTAGGCTGGTCCGTGGATGGGTACACATACCGAGTTTAATCCATGCCTTGAAAAGCACGCTAAGCCGTTAGTCCCGGATGTCATTTGTAGATCTTTGACAGTCAGTTACAAGTAGTCAGTGGCCCGAAAGTCTGACAACCAGTCTCACCAAGGGGTATCGCATTACCCAGTACTAACTGGGTTGTGGAGGTCAGATAGGCAGTCGCTCCATGTAACATACTGGTATTCAGATGCATCCGGTTAGACTGGAAGCCGACCCAACACAGTTGGGAACAGGCTAGGTCAATGATTGTTATTACTGTTTTCCTCAAATACAAATATGTTTTTCTAAGTTGATAAAGTTAATTTTACAATGACCAGAACTAGATTCTAATATTTACATACTCTTTTAGTATGGGTATTCTTTTCTTATTTATATTATATTCAACAAAGCACGCTCTCAATACTGCCGTCGTAAGAAAAAAGGGCGCAACTAACATTTTTGTCAAAATTGAGTTATATACATATTTAGAATCAGAAAAAAACGGCACATCTACTCATTTTTTTATAGAATTTTATCTTCAAGGAATTCGGAGATACAGTAGGCTCAAAAGGCACAAATGAGACTAATATTCATGTTTTATAGAATGAAAAGGCACATTTATTTACCATTATATTGAAAAGGCACAAATACGTAGATGTGACTATTACTTCATACAGATTTTTACTAAAAACTACTTTGAAAAGGCACACTTACAACATAACATAAAGAAAACCAATAAAAACTTTAAAGTCGATTTTCTCCATATTTATAAAATGTTAGTTGTGCTTTTTTTCATTATGACGGCAGAATATCAGACTTTAGGATACTGTGCTTTTTCCCAATGTTGTTTGTTGTTGTTGTGTTGTGTTGTTATGTTGTTGTTGTATGTTGTGTTGTTGTTGTTTTTTGTTTGTTTGTGTGTTTGTGTTTGTTTTGTTTGTTTGTGTTTTGTTTTGTGTTTGTTTGTTTGTTTTGTTTTTTGTTGTTGTTGTTTGTGTGTTTTGTTTTGTTTGTTTGTTGTTGTTGGTCATGTTATCACTTAAAAATTTTGACTAAATTTGTAAACAATGTGTCAACAATACCACATTATTTTGCACTGTATTCATTTCGTTCTTTTAGCAAGTTTCTAGTTAACCTAGCTTTGTCAATGCCTTGAAACTCTGTTATTGGCTTAAGAGATAATTGTCATCATCTCGCTGTCAATGTTCAGTGTATGCAGACTTTAAGATGCTAGTTACTTTGTCGCAACTGCATTGAGCTGTTCATTGATAGTGGGGTGAAATTTCACTTAAAATGTCATATTAATAATAAGCTGTTGAGATTCTAATAAATAAATAAATAAGTAAAATAAATAGAAACTTATTGAAAAAATCATTTACACTATTACTTAGACAGGAAACGGGATATTTACCATGTTAAATATCCCGTTAACATGGTAAATATCCCGTTAACATGGTAAATATCCCGTTAACATGGTAAATATCCCGTTTCCTGTCTAAGTAATAATGTTAGTGACCATGATAGTTTAAAATCATTTACACTATTGAAGTTTTACTGCAAATTGAACTCTATGTGCCGGTTGTAACATTATGTCTTTCAAAAACTTGTAGAAACAGTTCAAATACTCACATGAATCCGGCAACAGATCCTTGAAGAGCGGTGAGTCGCCGTAAGGCCTGGCTGCCAGCGTTAGTATCTGCTCGTGAACATTGCCACCAGCTGACGAACCAGACAGGCTGTTGCTGTAACAAAAATGATTGTATTAGTACATAACATCACGCCTGTAATCTCCGTAGAGTTAGGCAGATGTGTACCTGGACATTTTTATGCACAACCAATGTTGTTGACACGAGCTTACCTCTTTTTTTTTGTATGTAGATCTATTTCTCATATTTAAGTATCTATTCACCACCACCTTTGACACAAAATATAAAACTGCTTCACATCCGTAACCTCACTAATCCAGGTCCAGTTGAAAACCAGCGTCGGGCACTAGTTGTCCGGCATTTTGCTGAACTGGGCCTATTTGGCGCAGCCGTGAAACACACAGTGTCACACTATTCTATTTTTTTTTGTTTAGATTTAAGTTTTTTTTTTTATACTGTGTGGATTTGTGGCATGTGCCAAATAAGTGTATTTTCTTTCTTTCTTTACCTAATAGTAAACCCATATTTCTCCTGTTAAGTCCCATGCAGTGGAGAGCCTAGGGATGAAAATTACCGCAAGTTATGGCAAGCCGGCTGTCTGTCTGTATGAAGAGTCATGGAAACCTTAAAATTATGACGAGTTATGGGCAAGCCAAGCTTTTCGATTTATATGAGGGTACCGCCACTGGTCCCATGTAATAGGGGGCGAGCTTATTGCCATCAACCGGGCGCAAATCCAGACTCCGTGGCTGCTACTGAGAAATTCCTGATGGAAAAACGCAATAACACTTTGCGCGACCTGGGAATCGAACCCAGGACCTCATGCTCAGCAGTCGCGCTTGCGACCACACCAACGAGGCAGTCGATTGTATTTGTACATGTTGGGTGAATGTTTAATGGGGACCTATTGATCGGGCTTTAGCTACTATTCCGATGAATGCCTTTAAGACGATCAGAAGCAAATAAGGCTCGTGGCTAAATAATAAAAGCCGCAAGGATCATAATCAAGGATCTTCAAGGTAAAGCCGCGCTTCCCAAGGTCGGTTTGTGGATGGGTGACCATCATAGATACTGAGTTCCCGCCGTACCTCGGAAGGCACATCAAGATGTTGGTACCGGCTGTCATTTGTAGATCTCTGACAGTCGTTACAGGTAGTCAGTGGCCCGAAAGTCTGACAGCCAGTCTTACCAAGGGGTATCGGTAACCCAGTACTAACTGGGTTGTGGAGGTCAGATAGGCAGTCGATCCATGTAAAATACTCGTATTTAGCTGTATCCGGTTAGACTGGAAGCCAACCCCAATAAAGTTAGGAAAAGGCTAGAAGCAGGCAGAAGAAAATAAAATGCATATGTGTGTACTTACTTCATCCCCGCATTAGGGTTGGTGAGCATACTGCCCATGCCCATACCCAGCCCGCCGCCCAGAGTACTGTTGTTGCCAAACATACCGCCGCCTAAGCCACCGTCGAGACCTGTCAACCAAAAATTGTATAATTAAGAAACGTTTTGCAAATTCACGTGTTGTTCGTGTTACAAGATATAAATTTCGCAAATAGATTTATAACAAACACTTGCAAATCTCGGATCCGGTCATTAGTACGCACATAAAATGAATCGCAAGTGCACCGGTGGTGACATCACGCGACCTACTTATAAGTCTACCCACACCACAGCGCGCTTCTACAGAGCACTGATGTTCAGCTCGAGGCGAGGGCGACAGTCAATGTCTGATCGCGCCGGAGTTGAGACGTCTTGGAATTGTACCCGATTCATTGTGCCCCGTGTCATTGTGATAAGTTGCAATCTCAAGTAATTCTTTAGGTTTTCTAGAAACTGTATATCGCACCCAGTATATTTTCATAGCACGAAACCCATCTTCTGCTCACATGATGTACGAGCCTAACGGAATAAATCCTGACATATGTATGTTAACAGTGACACGGGGTCGCGGTAGACCACGAAGGAGATGGCGGGACGACCTGGATGTCTTCCTTGAGAATTGGAAAGAAGTAGCACAGAAGCGCGAGCTTTGGAAGGAGTGGAGGGAGGCCTTTGCCCAGCAGTGGGACAATATGGGCTAGCTATAATAATGTATGTTAGCTATTTTAATACTCACCAGTCTTGAAATTGTTATTCTGAGGTTGGTTGAACATCGTAGCTCCGAAAGCGGTCGCTGCAGGCTTAGTTTGAAATGTGTTTGTGCCTAAGCCGCCGCCTAGACCTGTACCTGTGAATGACAAGAGGTTTAATAGAATAAAGGCGCAAACCCACCGCGGCGTACGGGTAGGCTACGCACGTGTGTTAAGCTTCGCTTTGCAAGAAAATTTATGTGATTGTGTCCACTGCATATTACGGACACGCTATGCATTAAATGACATCATTAGTACCGCTGTAACTCTGTTAACGCCTTGTACGCTGTGCACGCGGTACACGCTACACACGAATATGAACCCACGACTATGCCGCGGTGGGCCACGCACGCTACGTTGTGGGTTTGTAGCGTGTACTGCAGTGAAAACGTAGACCCACGTTGTCAAAAATTAATCCACGCAGCTAAATGCGCTGCGTTTGTTTTTTTTTTAGAATTGGAAATCATCAAATGACCCTCCCCCGCTCTGGGCGGAGCGGAAGGGAGTGTCAGACTTGTACTGACTAAACCCCATCCATGTTCCTTCTTAGCCCTTTGTGTTCCAGGGCCGCGGTATCTCTTTCTCTCAGTCCCGCAGCCCTGGCAGGCATCGGCCCGTGCGGAGCCCTACGTGGTTGCTGACATCTCTTTGAGGCGCGCGTGGAACACGAACGCGAATGCGCCGCGTGCCCGTGCACGGCGTGTACTGCGGTGGGTTTGCGCCTTAAATGTGTGTCGCAATGTACCGACTCCTATCTTGTCCTCATTGCCCCAAAACGCGAAGTCAAAGTGACTTCTACACTGTCACCATGAAAGTAACGAAGTTTCAGACAGATACTATTAAAATTACTGTTGTGTCAGCTACACAAATAAGTGTACATACACCTAACCTGACTGGGTCCGCGGATTACAGCCCTCCTTCCTGTGTGAACTCTAGTGCAGGTTGGTAGATATCATATCGTCGGGGATACTGCAAATCCGCGAATCAAAAATCTACCATACGTAAAGTGCGCGTATCTGCACTACGTGTAGGTTTACAGGGGAAGGTAATAAGTTTATTTTTTTGTTTTATTTCAACGATTTTTGACCTCATTTTTACATGAATAGTAACAATACATGTGTTCTATGTATTGTTAACAGTAGAAATCTATTAAATCCATTAATTTAGTCGCTACGACAATGCGTAATTGAAATTGGCTACATTTGTCTATTGTATTGTCTGTTGTATTTTTTATTTGTATTTGTAATAAGAGAATAATATGCCAACATTAGTTATTATGAATATATAGTTACCTAGCAAAATAATGGCTAAAATAGAAATGTTTTAATCTGTATAATTGTAAAAGAAAAACCAAATTTGTACACCTCACATGGTAAAACATGTCCGGACCTACCCTACCCTACTCACTAAGATCTTGCATCCTCAATTTGTGTCATCATCATTCATCATCATTCTCTTGCCCTTATCCCAATTCATTTGTGGTCGGCGCAGCATGTCTTCTTCTTCCATACTTCTCTATTACTCGTCATCTCATCCGACACCTCCTTTCTTGCCATATCATTCTTTATACAGTCCATCCATCGTTTCTTTGTGTGTAAACGCATATTTTTAACAAATAAATTATCTTTATCTTTGTCAGATACGCGGAATTATCCAATGTCTTTGAATTTTCGACTATTAAACAAGCAACTCTGACGGAAAGAGCCGACAATGCCCGAAGCTGATATTGAGATACAGTACACTCACCCATGCCAGCCTGCTGTGTGTTGAATCCAAATGTGGGCGCTGAGGTGGGCTTGCCGAAGGCCTGCTGGCCTCCGAAAAGACCGCCCGCGCTAGAGGTCGTGGTGCCGAAGGCTCCCGTCGTCATTGAGCCGAAAGCTGAAAAGAATATCGGATATTATTATCTTATTCAAATTGTGAGAGTAGGGGCAGACCAAAGAAACGATGGATGGGTGACCACCACAGATATAGATAGACCTAGATAACGCGAGAGCAACTACTTCGCGTGTCTAGCTTACGTACAAAAATCGTAAGTGGCCAATTTCGAACTCAGTCTGCATCGGAGCATAGCGCTAGTCGGACGTCAGTGGGCGTCATGGCGGGGGGGACGCCGTCCGCGGCGGCGTCTTTGAATCGGTTTGATTTTCCCATCACTAAATAGTGCTTGTGACGTCATAATAGGTAGTCAATAAATGGCACGCTTGGTTTTCATACAGATCGTGATACTTGCGTTATCTAGGTCTATCTATATCTGTGGTGACCACCTATTACATACTAGGTTTCTTCCGTGCTTCGGAAAGCACGTTAAGCCGTTGGTTTCGGCTTTTATTGGGACAAGCCTGACACACTATTCCACCCACTACAACTCTTGTGCAGAATCAACAGTCGCGACCACCAGAAAAGCGCCGAGACAATGAAGCTCGACGAAGTCCCAGAGAAACAATTTGTCTGTCTTGGATCCCGCATTGAAATTAATCAGAAATGAATAGCGGAGGAGTAGGAAAACCATAATTTCCACGTCCCTCCATATCAGCAGGAGACAGAACGAAACAAGGCCAAGGCGTTGGCTAGGTGTGAGTTGGTCCCGGCTGTCATTTGTAGATCTTTGACAGTCGTTACAGGTAGTCAGTGGCCTGAAAGTCTGACAACTAGTCTTACCAAGGGGTACTGTATGACCCAGTATTAACTGGGTTGTGGAGCTCAGACAGGCAGTCGCTCTATGTAAAATACTGGAATTCAGCTGCATCCGGTAAGCCTGGAAACCGACCCCAACATAGTTGGAAAAAGGCTAGGCAGATGACCTATCAGCTGTCTATCAATGCAGGTCATCCAGGAAGTTGTAGATGATGATGATGTAAGTGCACTGACCAGGAGCCTGTGTGCCGAAGGTAGGCGCCTGTGTCTTGGCCCCGAACACCCCGCTGGAGCCGAAGGCCCCGAAGCCGGTGCTGGCGGGCGGCGCGCCGAAGCCGGTGGTGGCGGGCTTGGCGCCGCCGAACAGCAGCCCGCCTGCTTGTTGCTGACGGGAGATCATAACATATAACATCACGCCTCTCATTCAGAAATAGTGAGGCAGAGGTGTTCACGAGAAATAATATAAGTATTCAATTTCAAAAGCGATATTTTTTAGTTGTTTTCCCGCCGCTGAACAATTTGCCATCAAACGCGTAGCATGACGACCGTACAGATCAACAAAAGAAATCTGTCATCTTGTCGATTCTTCCGTGGACAAAACCCGTTTCTACGGTGGTCAAGCTACGCGTGCAGTAAGGACTATAAAAGCGTAGAATAAAAGTAAAAATATGAAAATGTTTTAAGATAATTAAGAACATCTTCATCAACTCGAAAGCGTGAGAAAAAATAGTAATTCACTCGACGTTAACGCGTAGGTGTATGTACTACTCGTACCGCACGCAACGCGCGGCCGATAGAGACGGGCGATTCATAAATGTTCAAAGCAAAATAAGCTCTCGCGTATAGTGATACGACATAAACTATCCAGTAGGCAGCAATACAAAGAAACTACGCGCACTGTGCGAAGCAATCGCGAGGTATTACTATTGGATCGTAGTCGCTTTCGAGTTTTGTATCTGTTAATTTTTCTTTCTCATATTTTATCTTTCTATAAACCTATTATATAACCAAGACAACTCACCTGATTCTGTGTGGTAGCCCCAAACCCAAATGTAGAGGTGTTGGTACCAAAGGTAGGCGCTTGAGACTGAGTGGTAGCCGCGCCGAACAGTCCTGTTCCACCTGCAACAAAAAATACACTGTTATAAACATCTTCTTCGTCATTCCCTCAATGCTGAGGACCACGACCACATATGACACGGCTCCAAGTCATGCGGTCTTCTCCAGTGTGAATCTCTATGTACAGGCTGCCTCCAATAGGCTTCTTGGTCGCGTCTGACCATCTTGCAGGTGCAAGGCAATATCATAAGCCTGATTTTCTATCATGGTCACTAACATTATTATTTAGACTAGAAACGGGATATTTACCATGTTTACTGTTTTTGCGAGTGACAGTGGTAGCGGTACTGAGTGCAAAAAATGAACAAGAAAGAGGGTAGACCGATTTGTCTGCTCATAAACACCCACCCGCAATAACTTCATGGTGCTTGCAACAGCGCCGAAATATCGGGAACTCAAAACCAACAGTAAACATGGTAAATATCCCGTTTCTAATGTTAATAATAATCATAAGCCTGTCCAGTCGAACGCATAATATGTCCGAGGCCGAGGGCACGCTCCAGGCAGATTTTGGGAAGCCATTTGATGATGTTGAGCTCCTATAAATATTTGTAATCACGTTCTCGAAAACGGCTCTAATAATTTCGATGAAAGTTGCAATGTAGTTGTTTACTGGGGCGAAAATCATCAACAGCATCATTCTCTTGCCCTTATCCCAATTTATTTGTGGTCGGCGCAGCATGTCTTCTTCTTCCATACTTCTCTATTACTCGTCATCTCATCAGACACCTACTTTCTTGCCATACCATTCTTTATACAGTCCATACATCGTTTCTTTGGTCTTCCTCTACTCATTCCACATTCATACTCAAAACTTTCCTCACAACATTTTCCTCATTCGTCCGCATCACATGCCCATACCACGACAACCGATTACCACACAACTTTTCAGTCACCGGCGCCACTTTCAGACTTCCTCTTATATACTCATTTCTTATTTCATCCATTCGCGTAACACCACACATTCCCAAAATTCGTTTTCTCTATTTTCACACGAGCAGAAATCAGTCAATCAGGTACTAAAGCTGTTCAGTTCTCACCTGTGGTAGGAGCAGCTCCAAACGCCGGTTTGTTAGCTCCAAAGAGCCCCGTAGTATTTGTGCTTTGTGCATTGTTGGCGAAGGAGAACGACGAGGGCTGCGCGGCGAAGCTTCCCGTACCGCCTAGGCCTCCGCCCCCGAACACTGAGGGCGCGCTCGTTGTCGCTGGTTGCCCGAATGCTGTGGAGAAAACTCTTATTTGTTAAGATGTTCTATCGTAAATATATTATGAATGCGAAACTACACTTAAACTTTTTTTTTATACTAAATTGGCTTACTCTTGACCTCAATCTAGTCCTGAGGACAGAGATGAGGTCGACGATGGAACGAGCTAACCCAAAAGAAGCCTATTAACTCGCGACTTAAATAGATTAGGGTCATATGAACTTGGGAACACCGACGCAGGCAGGGAATTCCACTCCTTGGCTGTGCGCATAATAAAAACTAATGAAAATATTGTTATGTGAGATTTTATATCTCACATATTTTCGGTAAGTGTTGGTGCGTCAGTGTCCCTTCCACCGTCTGTAATGTACCGTACATAATGCTGCTTTACATCCTAGATATTTTATTAACAACATTATAAAATACAGGTACACCTGGCAATCCTGATGTTCTTCAGAAGGTCAGGCGCGCAACCAGCGTGCGTAAGGATTGTAGCAGGTGGTTTTCTGTAGTTTCTGTGTACTCCCTCTTTTTTTTTCGGAAGGGTAATCATCAAATGACCCCCCCGCCTCGCTCTGGGCGGAGCGGAAGGGAGTGTCAGACTTGTACTGACTAAAACCAACCCATGTTACTTCTTTGCCCTTTGTGTTCCAGGGCCGCGGTATCTCTTTCGAACAGTCCCGCAGCCCTGGCAGGCATCTCCCTGTGTTAAAAATGTGATGTTATGTTACTTACAAGTATTCCCAAAGAGCGGTTTATTTTCAGTCTGCTGCTGGAATCCACCAAACACTCCGCTGGTGTTGCCTTTCCTACCAGCCACGTAGTCTTCAAGACGAAGCTCTTCTAACGACTTGTTTTCATATTCCTGGAGACAAAAATACAATATTAAATACAGAGTGTAAACAGACCCTTCACATAGCCGTCAACCAAGCATTCTGTACATCAAACTAAGTAACTTTACGCAAAAATTATTGCTGGAAAACGACTTTTTTTTTGGAGTGAAAAATCACGATTTACGGTAGGACTCGATGAAACTCAAAGCATTGTGCTGATGGATGGATTGAATAGTAGGGGGGTCGTGGAGGTGTGTAAAGTAAAAATGTTACATTAAAAACACATATTAAAAAAAAAAACTTGTGAAAAAGTTGGAACTTTGACCCCCAATATCTCCGTAACTAGAAGGTTCCCAGGTATGATCTAGAACAAAAAAAAATATCGCAAAGACGGGGAGAACAAGTGCCTCTCGGTTATGTTAAGGGTCTATTTACACCCTTTATAAAGAAAATAGTGCTATATTAAATATTAGGGGCAAAATATTCCCTGATCGATTTGGACAATATTCCCATACTAACAAAGTTGCATGTTTGTCGGTCTTTTACAGATTGTACTTCGGTGAGTGTGCCCAAGAGCTCCACGAGCTCATCACCATCTCCCGTCTTCTATCAGCCCCCGTAGCATGACCACCGTAGACAAGGCTTTCTTTGACGGAATAATCGACAAAATGACAGATTGTGTCGACACAATGACAGATTTCTTTGCACTATCTGTCAGTTTGTCGATTCTTCCGTCAAAGAAAGCCTTGTCAGGTTATCACCCATACCTTGTCGATGTTCCACACATTCGCACGAAGCGCTTTGCTACATCATTTATTATGCTCACAGCCAAGGAGTGGAATTCCCCGCCAGTGTTGGGGTTCCCAAGTTCATATGACCCCAATCTATTCAAGTCGCGAGTTAATATGCCTCTTTTGGGTTAGCTCGTTCCATCGTCAACCTCAGGACAAGATTGAGGTCAACAGTAGGCCCCAGTAGCGAAGGGTCAATGTTTGTAAGGTAAGCCAGATTACATTAAACAACATACAATACATACACACACACACTCACATATTGTACATTTTTATTTAATTATATTTGTCTATAGAACACTGATTGTGCCACTTTTCAAAGGGAAGCCTGTTGGAATCGTCTTAAATGGAACCTTCGCCACTGGTAGGCCCATTTAATATTTAAAAAAACTAGCAATATTCTCTACCTTCATGCAAGTAATACAATGATGCTTGATGTTGACACTCTGCGACGTGCCTGACTTCACGACCACGTCTGTGCCGACCACCGGGTTGTACTTCACGTGCGCTGTGCCTGCTTGTTGCTGTTGTTGCTGCCCGAATGCACCTGCTGGAGAGAAACCTTGTTAAAATGTAGGGAAAAAAAGTTTGTAATTCAGTTGCAAGATTTATTTATCTACACTAATATTATAAAGCTGAAGAGTTTGTTTGTTTGTTTGCTTGAACGCGCTAATCTCAGGAACTACTGGTCCGAATTGAAAAATTCTTTTAGTGTTTGATAGCCCATTTATCGAGGAAGGCTATAGGCTACATAACATCACGCTACGACCAATAGGAGCGGAGCATTTATGAAAAAGATTGCAAAAACGGGAAAATCCAAACGCAGACGAAGTTGCGCGGGTCAGCTAGTATTTAATAAGTTCAGTTGCAAGATTTGTTTAATAACAGCCGCTCGGGTCGATTTTTAGGTTAAGCCGTGCCATGGGTGATCGCCCATTACATACCGAGTTTCCTGCGTGCCTCGGAAAGTACATTAAGCCGTTGGTCCCGGTTGTTATCTGTAGATCTTTGTCAGCACAGTAGTCCGTGGACCAAAAAATCTTACCAAGGGGTATCATATTGGACAGTACTAACTGGGTTATGGAGGTCAGATAAGCAGTCGCTCCAAGTATAATACTGGTATTCAGTTGCATTCGGTTAGACTGGAATTCGACCCTAACACAGTTGGGAAAAGGCTAGGCAGATGATGAAGTTATTACTTGAAGTCTACTTTAACATATCTATACAACATTAGTTTTAGTATATGCGAAACCTGATACACCTGTCTAGTATTTTTATGTAAAGAATCTATGTACAAAATTTCA
Organism: Noctua fimbriata; assembly: GCA_905163415.1. Taxonomy (NCBI): domain Eukaryota; kingdom Metazoa; phylum Arthropoda; class Insecta; order Lepidoptera; family Noctuidae; genus Noctua; species Noctua fimbriata. The sequence continues at coordinate 9,174,702 of LR990950.1, forward strand.
AAACTGTATCATGAAAAATCGCAAAGTTATAAGCTTGTTCTGTTACCTAGTTGTCCGCACAAAAACGCGGTCACCACGCAGAGCGCGCCTCCAGCATCGTCTTAAGCTCATTGATAATAATAATTTGGCAGTAGGTACCTAAATTATTGCGATAGGTACTCAAAGTCGCTCGGTATCCAACTTTCAACTTTTTTTAATATTTTTGGGAAAAAATATAACATGGTTTAAAAATTATTAGAATTGGTTCAATTACTTATTCTGAACAAGCTATATTCAGGTTTCGCATATACTAAAAATAATGTTGTAGATACCGGGATTACTGTCTTCCTTACCAGTGTTGGTGGAGAAAAGGCCGCCACCTCCAAGAGTGTTGGTCTGTTGTCCAAACAGACCGGTTCCCGTGGCTGGAGTAGTGCCGAATAGACTGCCGGTCGTAGCTCCAGTTGTGGTTGTGCCGCCGAACCCGAAACCTGGTGAAGATATACATTTAGTTAAAAGTGAATTGGATGAATGAAGATTATAAAATATCCTTACTTTGTATAGATTCCATATGTTAGTATTATATAATTGCATATCACATGTGTGAGTACTATGTACTGTAAGGCTACAATTTGCATTTTGCCATCTTTCATTGACTTTAATGTGACTTGGTGGCTGAGAGAATGTCATGCTCACTCAAATGTCTCGCTGATGGTGGCGGGTGTGTCGGGTCATTTAGTTCCCTTCAATATGGTTGAGTTAAATGGTGCTGATACATGCGTCATGTTCGTCAACGGGCGCTGTCAGTTGCGACTGGTCATCTCTTAGCTGATTTTTTTTTTTTCTTTCTGTTTACTTTATTTTTCATTGTTGTTTTTATCTTTTACTCCGGACGCTCTTAACGTGCACGTCTTTCTACATCGTTCTCATATATATGTATAATCTCAAAATGCACGATGTAACCAGGATTTTGTAAGAATATTTTGATTTAAAAGAGTGTCCATGGAGTTTCTTGCCCATTCTTCTCCATAGAGATCTACGCTTTGGAATTTGCAACTACAGTACTTTCTCAAGTTATTATGCCTTGTGACTGTGACTGTAGTTTCGATTTTTTTGTTTTATTTGACATTCAAAAGTGCCTGTGATGGTCTAATTGAAATAAATGCTTTTAATTGAGTTGAATGATGTATTCAAGATTTTGATTTAAAAGAGTGTCCAAGGAGTTCTTGCCCCTTCTCCTCCATAAATTATAATCATTTCTGGGCAAAGTCCTCCCCCAATTCCTTCCATGAGCTCTTTTCCCGTACCTCCACGTACCAGCCCTCGCGATACGCGTCCAGATCGTATCGCCACCTCTTTCTGGGTCGGCTTCAGCGGTGCCAACCTACCCATCGTGTGGAGACTTTTGCCCAGCGGTCATCGTGCATGCGGCTAACGTGACATCCCATTTTAGACCAGCAGCCTTCTTGCCAACGTCCACCCGTTTTGGAGGGCAGCGTGGTGTTTCGAACCCTGTCTGGTCTTTTGACACCCAGAATGCTGCGTTCCAATGCCATTTGGCAAACTCCAAGGCGGAACTTCTGAACCTCGGTGAGTGACCAGGTCCGAGCACCGTAGGATAAGAGGGCAGGATGCACATGTCCATGAGATTGCGCTTCAGGGAGATCGGAAGATCACCCTTCATTAGCGTCTTCATGGACCAGCTTTTCCAGGCGTTTTTGATTCGGCGATCGATTTCTTATTCTTGCTGTTTTCGAAAAATACTAACTGGCCCAGATATACTCATCGACCAGATGCGATAATACAACCATTTAAAATTTTAAACCATAAGGAACTGGGTGTAAAGTTTATTTTTCTTTCTGGTGGGCTACTGCCGAGGTTTTGTAATGTCGCAAACGACTCTGCTTTTGCATGACATCATGATGCTTAGTTTGGATGTAGCGTTATACAGTTTGTAGCATAATAAACGCAAGACCTCTCGTGTGGTATGACAGACCACGAAACGGAACAAATTTTTTTTGGAGGACTTTTAAAAATTCATAACTTTTTCTCAGTTTTGCCATACATGTAAATCAGCTGATCGCGCCAGTTCCTATACTAAATACTTTTTGTTTGCGAATTTCAAGAACTCGTAGAACAAAACTGTTCAGTTTCATGGTCTGAGAGACCACACGGGAGGTCTTGCGTTCATTATGTAGATACCGCTGCATCTAGACCGTTAAAATCTAGACTCACCAGTAGGCTTAGCCCCAAACGCCGTCTGGTTATGCGTAGTCCCGAACAAGCCGCCGCCGACAGTCGAAGTGTTGCCGAACAGGCCTCCGGTCGCGGCCGGCTGCGCAGCGCCGAAGCCGAAGCCCGAGGTGCTGGCTCCGAAGCCAGCCGTCGATGTGGAGGCCGTTGAACCGCCGAATAGACCTCCGGTTGTGTTGGTTGTGCCGAATAGACCTGGATCGGTGCAATGACGATTTTAACTATAGAAGGTATTTTAAGATACTTCGGCATAAGCCTAGCTCATGGATCTATGAAAGAAGGTTGAGAAACGCCATCCAGTAAACATGATAATATACATACCGCCACCAGTAGTAGGTTGCGTCGCTGTGGCAGCCCCGAACGCGGGCGGAGCGCCAAACGCGCTGGTCCCAGTCGTGGGCTTGAAGCCCCCGAAGGGCGAAGCTGTCGCTGTCCCCGAGTTGAAGGAACCTGAGAAAATTGAAAAAGGTTTTATTAAAACGAAATAAAATGATGTGCGTAATTTTTTTAAGATACATCTACAACATTAGTTTTAGTATATGCGAAATCTGAGACACGTGTCTAGTATTTTTATGTAAAGAATCTATGTACAAAATTTCAATACTGTATCATGAAAAATCACAAATTTATAAGCTTGTTCTGTTCTCTGACTGTCCGTACAAAAACGTGGTCAACACGCGCCGCCGCCACGCACGCGCCTCCAGCGTCGTCTTGAGCTCATTGATAATAATAATTTGGCAGTAGGTACCTAAATGATTGCGATTGGTACTTAGTGTCGCTCGGTGTCCAACTTGTAACATTTTAAAAATATTTTTGGGACAAAATATAACATGGTTTAAAAATGATTGGAATCGATTCAGTTACATATTCTGAACAAACTATATTCAGGTTTCGCATATACTAAAAATAATGTTGTATAAGGCGATTTCTTTTAAACTAGATTGCGCCGGGTTTTCCTCTACGACTGATCTCTGAGTCTTTTTACCCGACTGCCAAGGAAAGGTTATGTTTTTCGCGCGTATCTTGATGTCTCTTTGTTTGTTTTTCGTAAATTTCATTATTATCTTTGTGTAACAGGATCGATTGGCATAAAAAACAAAAAATCTGTGCATTGGCCATTTTCTTGCTAACTGTACATTTTTTTAAAGATCTGTGAATGGTGAGAGCAGCGGTGGCCCAGTGGTGGCGGTCCCGACTTACGAGCAGTAAGTCGTGGGTTCGAACCCAAGCAGGCGCATTACTTTGTGTAATTTATTTCATCACCACTGCTCTCAAAACAGTGAAGGAAAACATCGTGAGGAAACCGGTATGTCCTAGAACCAAAAATTCGAAGACATGTGACATCTAAAAACCCGCACTGGGCCCGCGTGGTGGCTTATAGCCCATTCCCTCTCATAGAGAGGAGGCCTGTGTCCCAGCAGTGGGAACATTATAGGCTGACTATGACTATGTGAATGGTGATCAAAATTTAACGAAAAATAATGGATAGTCTCGTAAGACCATTTTCGCGTAGCTGAAACGGTTAAGGTAGTTCCCCTTACCGTCCCGTTGAACATCATCATTCATCATCATTTCAGCCGAAAGACGTCCACTGCTGGACTTAGGCCTCCCCCAAGAAGGGGGGTTTTGCCATAATCGCCACGCTTGGCAGGCGGGTTGGCGATCGCAGTACGGTTGTTAAAAAATCACAGAAAACGCTGCTGCCCATTCTCTGGTAAGTCCCTTAGTCGCCTCTTACGACACCCACGGGAAGATATGGGATGGTGCTATTCTTTACTTCCGGACACCATACAGAACGTTGAACATATCCACCCTGTATTGTATTGAAACTTCGTGCTACGCTAAGTCAAGGTCAGAATGTTACCACTGACACGGGATCGGCTGTTCTCAGCTTATACCAATGACGCATCATCATCTTCCTGCGCTTGTCACATGTTCCTTGGAGTCAGCGCAATACGTTTTTGTCTTCCAATGACGCATCACAATAATTATTTATCAGCAAATTCAATAAGACTGCTTTGTTTACATCATTATCAATAAATCGATAATAAACAACATTTGACATGTATTTTTCCTGTATGTAAGACACATGTTCATCTTATCTTTGACATGTATTTAATCTAAACAATATCAGCAATTATGTGATGTCATAATAGATTAAATACATCACGCCTGTAATCCCCGAGGTAATAGGCAGAGGTGTGTGGGACATTCACACTTCCTAGTAATAGGGCAAGTCTATTGACATCAGCCAGATACAAATCCAAACTCCGGGACATTATTGAAAAATTCCAGATAAAAAAGACCCAAAAACACTTTATCCAACATGAGAATCGAACCTGAGCGAAAGTTGAACTGTGAGCATGGGGGGGGTCTTACGCTGACTAGTCGCCATCAACCCCTAGATCAAAGAGGTAGGCACAGCATCAAATAATCATGCATAAGCTGTAACGTGTCAAAATTTCCGACCACCGGTATCGGGAGCAAGGTCCAAGCTAGCGGGTCAGGGCTCCAGAGAGAGGAACCTCCTAACAATACGAACCGTGTCCACGAATATCGCTTTCTGAATCAAACCCTTGATCCGGCTGCCTAAAGAGAGCCTCGTCAGGTATTGGTCCAGGCTCTTGGCAATTAAGCCATTGGCTGCAACGACTATCGACAATGATCGCTGACTCCATATCCCAGATGTCGACAACTTCACGAGCCAAGTCAAGATACTTATCTTTCTCGGCTTTGAGGCCTTTGCCCAGCAGTGGGACAATATACAGGGTGTAAACAGACCCTTCACGAAGTCGTCAATCAAGCATTCTATACATCAAACTAAGTAACTTTACGCAAAAATTATTGCTGGGAATCGACTTTCTTTTTTTGGGTTTAAATATCACGTTTTACGGTAAGTCTCGATGAAAAGCACTCAAAGCATTGTGCTGATGGATGGATTGAATAGTACGGGGGTCGTGGAGGTGTGTAAAGTAAAAATCTTACATTCAAAATATGTATTTTAAAAAAACTTGTGAAAAAGTTAGAACTTTGACCCCCAATATCTCCGTAACTAGAAGGTTCCCAGGTATGGTCTAGAACAAAAAAATGATCGCAAAGACGGGGAGAACCCTTTCGGTTATGTTAAGGGTCTATTTACACCCTTTAGGTAAATTAAAAAAAAAAGCTGTAATGTGCTCTATTCCCACTACAGGGACGCACTTCCTCTTTATGATAAGGAGAGAGCCATAACACCACGCGGACAAAATATTTATCAAAACCATTTTCCTCAACACACGGTAATCGAACTTATATACTGCAGTCCGGATTCCCCGCCGCTACGTCACAGTTCTAAGTAAACAAAAATGACTCACACACGCAAATATTTGCATGTATGAGTCACCTGTGTTTTCAAACGTCATGGAACATTTTCTTTAACTGCGCAAATTGTAATATTATATTATGACCCCAATCTATTTAAATCGCGAGTTAATAGGCTTCTTTTGGGTTAGCTCGTTCCATCGTCGACCTCATCTCTGTCCTCAGGACTAGATTGAGGTCAAGAGTAAGCACATACAGAATAAAAAAATAAAAAATTGAATTGCGTCACAAGATTTTAAAATGTTTTTTTTTTTTTTTTGTAATTGGCATCTCGCAGGTGAATCTATGAAGCTGGCTTCTGCTTAACCGGACTATCCTGTGGGTGCCTTGAGTGTAAGGCCTCCAGCCAGGGGCTTTTCAGATGATGATGAGGACCGGATTTTATAGGTTTCGATTTACGAGTCTTAGATTCGATCCCAGACGGCCACTGCCACAATTTATTTTATCACCACAGCTTTTAAAATGGCTCACGAAAACATCGTGAGGAAATCGACCAAACCGCAGAGTGCCCACGTGGTAGATTAAGTCCCACTTTTTTTCACAGACACGAAGTCATGTCCCAGCAATCAGAATGTGATTATGCCCCCTCTGAAGACTGTTAGAGATAGCGGGTAGGGGGCAATGGATCTCTTCAAAGTTCGAATTGGTTTCTTCTAGGCAAGCTTGCACCACCCTAGGCTGCATCATCGCTTCACATCAGGCGTGTTGCGGCCAAACGCAAGCCTATTTAGTCATCATCTGCTTAGCCTTTTCCCAACTATGTTGGGGTCGGTTTCCAGTCTAACCGAATGCAACAGAATACCAGTATTCTACTTGGAGCGACTGCCTATCTGACCTCCACAACCCAGTTAGTACTGAGTCATAATATACCCCTTGGTAAGACTGGCTGTCAGACTTTTTGGGTCATTTGCTACCTAACGACTGTCAAAGATCTACAAATGACATCCGGGACCAACGGCTTAAAGTGCTTTCCGAGGCACGGAGGAATCTCGGTATGTAATGGGCGGTCACCCATCCACAGACCAACCTAGGCAAGCATGGCGTAACCTAAAGATCGACCCGAGCGGCTGTTTTAAAAAAATAAAAATACATGGGCCGAAATTCATCACGCAGGCCCATAGCGGGTTGGTGGACACAATATTGTGTATGAATTTTCCGGTTTTGAACATGGCACAGCTCTGAAATTGACCAAAGACTTGAAGCTATCATCAGTACTTACCGAAGTTGGCCGTAGTGGAGCCAAAAGCCGGTTTTTGAAACATTTTCACGAGTTTTTCTTACTGGTTTTGCTTATAATTCACTTTTCACTTCTCTTACAACTAGGTTAGAGTTTCACCATCATTTTCTGTAACAAATGAAAATTATAATAATTACTACCATAATATTTAATCATCATGAGAATGCTAAGGGGGATGTGTGGTGTTACGCGAATGGATAAAATAAGGAACGAGTACATAAGAGGAAGTCTGAAAGTGGCGCCGGTCACTGAAAAGTTGTGTGGTAATCGCTTGTCGTGGTTTTGAATATGACTGTGGATGGGTATAAGAGTAGAGGAAGACCAAAGAAATGATGGATGGACTGTGTGAAGAACAAAATGGCATGAAAAGAGGTCTCTGATGAGATGACGAGTAATAGAGAAGTATGGGACAAGGGCAAGAGAATGATGATATGACCTTAATATATAACCATCATGTGCTTAACCTTTTCTCAACTATGTTGCTTCCAGTCTAAACGGATGCAGCTGAATACCAGTATTTTACATGGAGCGACTGCTGTTTGCTGTTACATGGCGACCTATGCCAGTATGGGTGGTCTGTTGGACCGCACCACGCAGATACGGTTACAGAGACTGCAAGCGATAGAATTCCTGTCCCGATGCACTTCTTTAAGACTTTTAAGAGCTTAATGTTTCATTACGATTTCGATTCGCATCTATTATTTCCGCGCGGACGTTTTTCTCCAGTAAAATGGGGTCTTCGACCCCATGAGGAGGAAGTGGTGAGAGCCTTGACGGCATCTGGATCTGGGGTGAATTCGGCGGCTATTGGGAAACTACGAGACCATACATCCACTACAAACTACATCTTGGCAGAGTCACCATATAAGATGGTTGTTAGTTGAGACAAACAAACGTAATTAGACCTAACAACAACCCTCTGGTAAGACTGGTTGTCACACTTTCGGCCCATTGAATACCTGTAACGACTGTCAAAGACCTACAAATGACAGCTGGGACTAACGGCTTAACGTGCTTTCTGAGGCACTGAGGAAACTCGGTATGTAATGGGTGGTCACCCATGTAAAAACCAACCTAGGCAAGCGAGGCTTAACCTGAAGATTGATCCGAACGGCTGTTATTATTTAGCCGCGAGCTCCTTAAGAGCGTTTATACAGAAAGTGGGCAATTGTTAATATAGGTTACATGTGTAGTAACATAAATATGGAATAGATAGTGTATAAATGCATTTCTAAGTATTGTGCTAATTTAAGAATCTCTAGTTAAGCCTGGCATGTAACTATTTTTTGCCCCTAACAAATAAAATAAAAATAAAATAGCATCGCCAACAATGAAACTCTTTAGAAACAAGAATTTGTGTGTGTCACGCTCTAATTCATTTCGGGGTTTACAAGGAAGAATCGACTCCTCCTATTGTTGAAGTCGGTTAAAATGTAGCCTGTTACCCGGGCCATAATAACAAATCGATTGACAGCTTATTCATCAAAATCGGATGAATAGTTTAGGCGCTACGGAGGAACATACGTAACTATAAACGTAAATACATACATAGACTGCTAAAATCATAACCCTTCCTTTTGGCTTCGCCGTAATCGGGTAAAAACCGAAAACGTTATTTGGCAAGACCCGGGATTCGAACACAGGATCCTAATGAATGATCTGACAAATACTAAAATGTAGACATGACGTGGCTAGGGGCACGGCAAGGTGACACGCGAGTACTCTTTGTGCTTCCTTATACGTACTACCGAATTTACTGACGCACGACCACTTTTCGATCTTATTACTAAGTCATAAGGGCGAAAACTGGCAGACCGTCATTGAACTAGGTATTAGTACAGTCAGGCGCACCAATATGTATACACTTTCCTAAATTTTAAAGCAATTTTCGCGAGAAATAACGATTGTAACTTGGAGATAGGATCTTTTTCATAAAAAATATGAGTTCCAAAATACTATGTTCGTATCTGTCTAGCCTTTTCCCAACTATGTTGGAGTCGGCTTCCAGTCTAACCGGATGCAGCTGAATATCCGTATTTTACATGGAGCGACTTCCTAACTGACCTCCACAACCCTGATAGTACTAGCTAACACGATACCCCTTGGTAAGACTGGTTGTCAGACTTTTATGTTCGTAACAACATGAAATTTTAATCAGAACAGTAGGAGGAAAACACTTTTAAAAGTTGTTATATGTTTACATATTGTGATATACTAATAAACGTAGCGTGACGCTTTACGGTTACGTTTAGACTAGTCCTCACTTATCCCGAGTGGCGAGTGCACGTACCCTTAAAGTAGTTCATCTACTTACTGATAATTTGGTGGTTTTATTGTAAACCCTAACTAGTGTTTCTAGTGAACACTACATTGGCGACGAGTAAAAGCGCAGTAAGTGAAATTATGTACTTGCTTACGGAAATTGGTCAGCAACAAAATTCTGAAAAAATTACAAAAAAAAAAAAAAAGAAAAAAGTTCTGAAAAAAAACAAAACTGAAAAAAGTGACTGTGATCTCAGTGAAAATTAGTAACAAGCCTTTATCATAACATCACGCCTGTAATCCCGACGGTGATTTAAGTGAAATTGGGTGTCAAACATCATCATAAAATTATGCCTGTAATCACTATGGTGATATTATATATTATATATTGGATTAGGCATAGTGTACCTGTTAGGTACTCCAACATTTCGCTCGTTATGTTTAAGTCCCAAGTACTTAATAGGGGCAAACCAATTACAATAGCGAAATTCAGTATTAATGATGATTTGTTTCCGTAATTATGTTTACTTTGTAAATATTTAACTAAAAATTACCTAGGTCTCGAAAAGATCGCTTTTAGCGATAAGACCGCCCATGTTGTCACCCTATGGGAAATGTTTTCTTGTATAAATGTTACTTGTATGGTGTACATAATAAAGAATATTCTATTCTAGGATACATGAAACTTTTCTAAAATACATTATTACGTACTTGCAATACAAAATAATTATGTATAATATAAAATAATACAGTATTTAATGAATACTGTTTATTTCCTCAATTGTGTTATATTTTGATCAACAATTGTTATTAGGTAAATTGTTACTTATATAATATCCTATGTGCGATCTGCGTCTGCGATAAGCTGAGGGATGTGCAGCATGGATCGATGAACTGAGTATACGTCACTAAATGTCACTCGTAAACAGAACCGAATGTTGAAATGAAGTTACGAAATTTTGATAAGTCTCTGTATTTCTCTGACTTTAATTAAATGGTACAAAAAGAAAAAAAAAAAAGATGAAATACCTAGTACCTACATATTGTTGACCAAATCCGTTTGCAAACAACATTATCGAAAGACAAATTCTGACAAATTCGATAAAAAAATATTTAAAAAATGTACCTACGAGATGAATTTCTCGTAAATACCAGTTTGAATCGGAATTTATTTTCGATCAAAACATGATGTATCGAAAGAAATCTTCGATAAAATCAATGTGCCTACGAGAACATTTTCTCGTAAATTCCAGTTTTAACCAAGTGCCCCTTCGACAACCTCGAAGTAATGGAAATAAATTTTACTTTATCTATCGTAAAAACCAAATAAAATAAAATAATGGTAGAAAATGCCTATGGCATTAAGTCCGCCTCTGTACTTTGTGCTGGATGTGTTAAATAAATAAATAACACGTGCCTATTGAAATAAATTTCGATCAAAATCTAATGTGCCTACGAGAACGTTTCTGGTAAATGTTCCTATTAAAAAAAATATATCTAAAACGAATCTACCTACGAGAACATTTTCTCGTAAATTCCAGTTCGATAATTTCGAAGGAATGAAGGTAATATAATTATCACCTCACCTATGGTTAAAACTGAACAAGTATCATGAAATCTGTTAAGGCTAATGATTTTGACTAAATCTAAAATGTGTTTTGTGCTGTCAACAAAATAAGAAATAAATACGATGCAATTCGATTACTTTTATTGTGAATCGGATCGAAGCCGTTCAATACGATCCTAGAATCGTATCGCGTGGTTACGATTCAGATAATCCAAAGTATCGATGCAAGTATCATACATCCCTAGCTCCGACGTGTATTAAAATTATAAGTGGCCGCTTTGCTTAGTTAACACTTAACGGGGACTTATAAAGAAACCCTTGGTGAGACTTGCAAGCTACAGTTTGTTTAAGTGCTATGTTATCAGAACTCACAGAACTCTTTGTTATTGGCCGGATACGACCAATAAATTTGTTTCTTTCTTTGTTAAAGCCAAAATAATAAGTTAAGCGATTTGCTTATTTTAACTTCAAAAACTTTATTGTACATATGTTTTGGTAAAAATAATAAGAATTTGTCGAGACAACCTTGAAATCATTTTACTAATATAGTGTTTACCTCGACTTAATTAAGAAACGTTATTTTGATTCTCGGTGATACAGCAAGAATCGAAAATAATAACAAGAGTTTTCTATCTTAAAACTGTAAAAAGGCCGTTAAACAAATACACAATAGAGTCAGAGTACAAAATGCAACAACTACCTAGCCTAAAATTGACAACAAATGAAACCAAATATCTCACTAGAGAGGTTAATCTTTGGTGCCGATATGGCAGTAAAGATCACAAATAATAGTCAGTGGCTGAAGCCCTGCAAACTATACAATTCGCATAAAAGATGGCAAAAGGTCATAACCAGAACCATTGCAAAACAAGGTCCAATAAAAGAAAAAGTGTTTACCTCTGGTCGGCCAAAACGTAAATCGTGAAAATGGTTTACCTCTCGTCAAATAACTAGAGTATAATCTCTCGTCAAAAAACTAGAGTAGAATCAATAATGCCAAAAGATGAGGTTAACATGAAAACGATCATTGAATCTAACTGTAGATTTAAATGATAAAAGACAAAAAATAAAGTCATGAATTTTGACCACGAAGCAAAACTTAAAGTCTACAACCAACAAACGACTCCAAGTAGAACATTGATGGGTCGCTAAATGGTTCATTTTATTTCATTCTCGAGTAAAAAGGTGTTAAGTCAATAACAAAGTTCAAAGATGTAAAATTAAAAATTACTAATTATGAAACAATTTCTCTAGTTGTCAGCTTTATAGATGAGTTCCAATTCATTTGGAGCAAAGAAAAATAATAAATAAGACGAACTGGTAAAATGACATCATTAAACCTGGAAGTAAACCATATTCTTGGGTTTATCTGATGGTACCGAATTTAAAGCCTAATGATGAGAAACATATTTGCTTGTATATGCGTGCTGCGAACGGAGCTATTATTATAAAAAAACATCACTTGCCCACTATAGAGCAATATTTCAAAATTGGTGCAACGCATTTTATCACGTTGAAAATAATATAAAATCTCAACGTTAGTTACAAGCAAGAGCTTTAACGGTTTATGCGAACAAGTTGTCATCTGTATAGACGACATTAAAGTATTAAGAGTGTAGAAAAATGATTTACTACACAAAAAACAGATTTTGTTAAATAAATTCTAAAACCGTTTAGTTTCTGAGATTTTGTTATCAGACATTAGACCACTTGAGAAGTACATTAAAAGCGATCGAAACATTTAGACCACTCGAGAAGTTCAAAATTTACTACAAATAATAGAGTCAAAATTTACAGCTAGTTTTGCATTTTGACAAAAAGAACAAACAAAAAAAAAAAATGTCTATAACATTTACTTGACAATATGTGGGAAAGAAAAGTACTGTTTTAAATATTATAAAACTATCTGATTAAGTTGGCTACACGAGCACAATGTTTATTCAAAGTGCAATAAAAGTGAACAGATATAATAAAAAGTAAAATTGACCACAGATAAACAAGTGGCCAATAATATTTATTGAAATGTTCAAGTACACAATGTCGGTTTACGTCTGACAACAATCCAAAAACAACCATAACACAATCAGAATAAAGATCACTGTTATTGGACAGACTTGTCAGTGGCTGCAATCGAACAGCAACCTTACTTCAATGGGAATAAAGATCATTGTCATTTTAAAAGTGATGCCCAATCGTAAACGTACTATGAGAGAACAGTAGTTTGTACTGAACATTGTTGCTCGGGCAAAGATTTATACCTCCCGAATTAAATTCATACTTTTGGCTACTATGACCCAAAATATCAAAGCCAAATAACATATTCTGTTAGTTAAAGGACTGTACTAAGTCAGTATAACAACAAATATTATCCTGTCCTTCGGAAACAAGAGTCTGGTAGACGTTGAAAAAACATTACTGTCAGACCAAAAACAACCATTTGCTTGGGATGAATATATGAACTTTTCACGGATCATAAGCATTACCCTTAGCCTAGGTTATATCTCGCACAAAATGTAAAGTTTGAGAGTGACCTAAGGGACTTTGAAAGGCAAGCATAAAAAGAACCTGGTCCATATTATCCTTAAAATGATTATTGCAGCATTGAATAATAAGTTTTAAAAAAAAAAACGCTGCAATATAAATAAAAACATGAACTTTAGTAACATGAAACTCATGAAACCGTTTTAAAGAGCAACCAAACTCTTAATATCACTAATTTGAAAACAAAATAATGCCTGAGTGGAAGCATTGTCGGCCTGAGTGGAAGCATTGTCGATTAGGAAATTGAAGACTAGACTACATACTAAGGCCGATATAGGTAAAGTAAGACACCGTAAATAGGTTTAGTCTCAAGACCAAACCCTCTAGTATAGTTAAAAGGCGTGAACTTCCTTCAGAAGCTTGTAGGAATAAAGCTTTAATTTTTGAATCCACTGCCAAGTGGAGATTATCTTTTCGTGATTATCGACAATTACAGTCGATACAAAGAGATTGGAGATTGAAATGTAAATTATTCTTTCTCTCTACATATACAGGACACGGTAAAGGTATTGAGATCTTTTCTTAAACCGGAATCCTGCAAGTATAAAATCTGAGTTCGACAGACAACTTAGTCTCAAGAATTGGAGAGATTCTGTATAAAAAAGGAATAAACAAAGTTCTTTACTAGCCAAAGAGTACTTACTCAACAAAGAGCTAAGATACAAGGTCGTCTTCTAGACAAAGAGTACTTACTCAACAAAGAGCTAAGATACAAGTTCCTCTACTAGACAGTACTTACCAAAGAGCAGGGATATCCTTCAACAATTGAAAATTAATCAATGCGAAAATCAGCCTGAAAGGGTGATTTTTTATAGTACTTAAAGATGTATATTAATGATGTACACCTCAACTACACAGAAAAACGAAAAAAAAAACACCATCAGAGCTGTTTCATGCAAGACCGTTTAGAGGTAAAGTGGAGATAAATAACCATAAAGAGATCTCGAAGTTGATACAACCATTCAAAAGTTGGACAGATTTGACCAGAAACGGCTTTTGTCACCCAAAGCAGATAAGCGGAGATAGCAGAAAAGTTACACATTGAGAATTGGGATTGGAGAAAAAGTACATGTAGAGAACATGATGAACGAAAATAATATACCTCCGTAATTTAATCCACACTGCAGCGTACTGAAACATAAGGTATGCCGAAACTGGTCAAGACTACCGACACATGACGAAGATCATGTAACACCTAAAGAAGGTATAAATAAGAGTAATTAAAACTGGTCAATTGAAACTTATCGATCACAAAACGTAAGATACTTACCGTATTTTAAAGTTAAGCATAATGCAATTAAGTAAGTTTAATGCTAAATAGTGCAGGTACTGAAAGTACCTAAAATGTAATTAAATTCTAAATAGAAATATTGTCATTGTACTTTAAATTAATGAATGACTGAATTCTAAATGATGCTAAATATTGTAACTATTGTACTTAAAACTAATTTTATTAAAAAGTTAAAGAAACAATGTATATGCCTACAATATTTGCACCTGACTTATGTCTATTAACATTATTAATTTATCTGAAATTGTTTAAATTTTTATATAGTGTACCTATGTTAGCATAATTGATATTATATGGTAACATATAAAAGTAATTGTATTCCAGATATGTAAACTTAACATTATAACTATTACACCAATTAATATAACCTACACATTTTTGTAAAACATTTTAAAAGAGTAAGTATGGAGTTTCTTCCCCATTCTTCTCCATACAAACTACCTTAGCGAATGGGAAAATAAAATGAACTCATTTCCTAAAGTGACCTCTAATGGTCTAATTGAAATAAATATTTTCATATAAAAAGGAAGAGATGTGATATACTAATAAACGTAGCGTGACGCTTTACGGTTACGTTTAGACTAGTCCTCACTTATCCCGAGTGGCGAGTGCACGTACCCTTAAAGTAGTTCATCTACTTACTGATAATTTGGTGGTTTTATTGTAAACCCTAACTAGTGTTTCTAGTGAACACTACACATATTGTTGTTCGTAACTGTACATATGACGTCACATCGATCGATGTATTATGGCTTATATATTTAGTGAATATTTACTAAGCTTCGTATTACAGAATGACACTTGAGACGCAAGCATTGCTAAAAATTGGATTCAAGCTATTTGATTGGTATGAAACTAATTCTAAATAATGCTTGAGTCTTGATTTTGTTTTATTATTAATTTAATAATGTCGTAGAACCAAAAATTCGAAGACATGTGACATTTACCAACCCGCACTGGGCCCGCGTGGTGGATTATAGCCCATTCCCTCTCATAGAGAGGAGGCCTGTGTCCCAGTAGTGGGAACATAGACTGATTATGCTTATAACAATTTTGTTTTGTGCTGTACGACACAAATAACTACTTTTTCTTTAGTTTTCTATCTGTAACACGGGCTTAAGCTCAATACGCGAATCTTGTGTTCAATATCCGAGTCCGAGTGACTGAGTTTTCCAATTTTTTATTTTTTTTTAAACTTTTCCCATCACTAGGATTTTTCCTGTATCGTGGGTGCGTTTACAAACATTTAAACTCACATGCACAAACAGCCAGACCCGGAACAATTACTTGTAGGCCATACAAATATTTGTTCCGTACGGGGATCGAACCCGCGACATGTAGCGCAGCAGCCAATCGCTCAGCCACTGCCCCAACCGTGCCGTCAAATTGAAAAACTCAATAACACTTTGCCCTACCTGGGCTACGAACCCAGGATCTGGGCCACTAGGCCAATGAGGTGGTCTATCTTTTTAACAAAAGTTCTACCTTATTTTGCTTAAGGAAACTTCTTATTTTTTTGTTTTTCCTTAAATTAGATCTCGATGACTAAAATGACCACATATTCAGGTTATTCTACTTTTGGAAAGTGTTATTGGATTTTTCCAGTAGGAATTCTTAGACTACTAAGAATTCCGTCTGAAAAACCCCAATAACACTGACGGCATGGAGTTCGGCTGTGTGTCAATAGGCTCGTCTACGCTCGCTAGGCTCTATTACTTAAAGCATAACTAGCGAAAATATGTAGGTGTATTATGGTACACCTCTGCCTAACCCTTCCGGGATTATAGACGTGATGTTATGTCTAGTGCAAAGCTAGGCACGGAGCTTGGCTGTGTGGCAATAGGCACGTCTAGGAACGCTAGGCTCTATTACGTCACAACTCCCATTAAAACTTAACTGGTGAAAATATTTGGGAGTATTATAGTACACCTCTGCCTTACCCCTGGGGGATTATAGGCGTGATGTTGTCTAGCTCAAAGCTGGTCAAATAGAGTTGTAAAACCTCTATATGACCTAGTTTTGAACAAAGATCTACAGTTACAAAACTGTCCATCAATAGATGACTCAAGTTCTGAACGAGGGCAATGAGCTTGTATGTGTAGATATGTACGAAATACGACTAAGTATATAATACAGATAAATATGATAAAATATATAAAATGGTTTTACGAAGTATAAATAAACCACAGAAAACTTGAAAACAAGTAATAAATTGTATGTCATTATTATGTACAACATTTCTATGGGAGCCTAATGTTGGCCCCATAAAAAAGTTGCTCAAAATAATTAGAACAAACCCGTTTCCAGGTGTTATGTTATTTAAATTACACCTAGTTTAAACTATAAATAAATAAACTAAAATATACTATGAAGATTGAATAAAATGACTTACTTGAAGATTACATAACAATAAAAGTTATGATTTTAAAATAATATATAAAAACTGAACAATATTTAAATATTATATTAACTTTTTTTTTATAAACAAAACTTTTTTTTTTTCAATGTACTTTTTTTTTTTTTGAATAAAGAACTTCTTTTTTCAACTTTTTTTTTTTGCAACAATACTTTTTTCGCAATATTTTTTTTTAAATGTGTTGTGTGTACGTCGAAAATATAATGGCGTATAATTTCAACCTCATACAACGATGTTTTTTGTAAAATCGACCAGCATCACAGAGTGACTAGGTCGGACTGAACAAAATGTACGTCAGGCAGCCTTTTTATATGAGCCAGTTTTCTCTTGCAATGCAATGTTATGCAATATGCCAAGGGAGGTGTGCAAAAAAGATAAAATATGACGAAACCTCTATTTTGGATGTTGATTAATTTATTTATTTCGGATTATACGTAAAAATATAACATCACGCCTGTAATCCCCGAAAGGTTAGGTAGAGGTGTACCTATAGTACATCCACATTTCGCCAGTTATGTTAAAGTCCCATGTAATAGGGAGCGAGCCTATTGTCGACCAGGCACAGATCCAGTCTCTGTGGCTGCTACTAAGAAATTCCTAATGGAAAACCCAATAACACTGCCTGATCTGTGAATCAAACCAAAGACCTCAGCAGTCGCGATTGTGACCACTAGACCAGCAAGGGAATCAATTCTAGATTCGTCTTTTTTTTAAATAAAGATGCAAAGGATCTTCTTAGTGAAATCTGAAGATTTTTGTTAAAAGAGAAAGTATGAGTATAAAATATATTGCATACGTAAGTATTGCACAATGTTTCGTAAACATTGTGCAATCGTTTCCGAGAATTTTATATACCTATTATATAATCTGTGTTTACAAACATTGAATTTCGGTTCAAGGTTTTTCCTTCTTTGTTTTAGTAACGATCTAAAATACAGGGTGTAAACAGACCCTTCACATAGCCGTCAACCAAGCATTCTGTACTTCAAACTAAGTAACTTTACGCAAAAATTATTGCTGGGAAACGACTTTTTTTTTGGGGTGAAAAATCACGTTTTACGGTAGGACTCGATGGAACGCACTCAAAGCATTGTGGTGATGGATGAATTGAATAGTACGGTCGTGGAGGTGTTTAAAGTAAAAATCTTACATTAAAAACATATATTTAAAAAAAAAAAACTTGTGAAAAAGTTGGAACTTTGACCCCCAATATGTCCGTAACTAGAAGGTTCCCAGGTATGGTCTAGAAGAAAAAAATATCGCAAAGACGGGGAGAACAAGTGCCTTTCGGCTTCGTTAAGGGCCTTGTTACACTTTTTTTATACAGTCCTAGTCTTTACCCGCAGCTTCACCTGCATGGACATCGAAACGAATGCAGGCTATAGCCACCCTGCTCTATTCTAAATTAAAAGAATTTTGATAACATATAAGGACTGGTCACCTCTGCCGCATGCCCAATGAGCTGTGGGCCAAAATAACCACTTTCTGGAGCCCTGACACAGCGAGAAGGCGTCGCGGCAACTCGTAGAAGATGGCGGGACGAGCTGGACAAGACTAGCGACCCACAGTGGCCCACATTAGCCCTGGATCGTAACAACTGGAAGTCATGGGGAGAGGCATTGGCCCAGCAGTGGGATGACGCAGGCTAACAGTATCAGTGTCAGTAGTATAAGTGATTTCGGAGATTGCCTCCTACATTCCAACTTTACTTCTTTTTATTTTTCGTGTAGAGTTATTATGTAAGTCTATGGTGAAAGCGACTGGCCTTGGAGGTTGTTCGCGAAATTCAAATTCTCTTACATTTTAGCGGTTTACATTATGCATGATCAAAATGTGATATAATGTCACGGGTGTGTTTGAGAGGAGGGGGGGCAGATACATTGTGTAACCATTCGCGTCAACCAAGAATTCTGTACATCAAACTAGTAACTCTAATTAATGTATCTACCTATATACTTTTGTTGTTAAATGTATGTACTGTTGGCGTTCCTATTTTAAATAAATAAATAAACTGCGCAAAAATGATTGCTGGGAAACGACTTTTTTTTGGGGGTGAAAAATCACGCTTTGTGGTGGGACTTAATGTAACGCACTCAAAACAATGAGGAGCTCGTGGCTAAATAATAACAGCTGCTCGGGCCAATCTTTAGGTTAAGCTGTGCTTGCCTAGGTTGGTCTGTGGATGGGTGACCGCCCATTACATATTGACTTTCCTCCGTGCCTCGGAAAGTAGGTTAAGCCGTTGGTCCCGGGTGTCATTTGTAGATCTTTGACAGTCATTAGGCAGTCAGTGGTCCAAACAGTCTGACAACCAGCTGTTATTTTTTAGCAACGAGCTTCCTCAAGTTCAAGTAATTATTTATGCAATAGATAAGAATTTCAACAAAGTAAGAACCGTCAAAGAAGCAAAGCTAAGAATTCTAACTTTTGACGGTTCTAACTTCAAGGAATTACTAAACTACAGTATAAAACAGTCCCGGCTGTCATTTGTAGATTTTTGACAGTCGTTACAGGTAGTCAGTGGCCCAAAAAGTCTGACAACCAGTCTTACCAAGGGGTACTGTATTACCCAGTACTAACTGGGTTGTGGAGGTCAGATAGGCAGTCGCTCCATGTAAAATACTGGTATTCAGCTGCATCCGGTTAGACTGGAAGCCTTTTCCCAACATAGTCGGGAAAAGGCTAGGCTGATGATGATGAGACAACACAATGTGCTTTTTATTCTTCTTTACGTGTCGATGAACTCAATTTGTGTTAGACCTGTATGTGACTGAAGCTCAAACATTGTGCTCATGGATGCATTGAATAGTACAGACAAGGATTTCTTTGACAGAAGAATCAACACAATGACAGATTTCTTTGCACTATCTGTCATTTTGTTGATACTTCCATCAAAGAAATCCTTGTCTATGGTGGAAATGCTACGGGGGCATAGGTCATGAAAACTGATAACCTCGTCGGAGGTAAAATTATCATTAAGAACCTGTTTTTAAACAAAAACTTGTGAAAAAGTTGGAACTTTCACCTCCAATTATACGCAACAAAAAGATTCCCAGGTATGGTCCAGAACAAAAAATAACCAAAATGACAGTGATAACAAGTGCCTTTCGGCTTCCAAGGTTTAAAGCATTGTCGATGCTGCCACATGCGATAGCACTCCTGCGCCATGTATCGCTCTAGCAAATGATGGGTCTGAGCGATGGTCAGATAGACTACAAATGACACCCGGGACCAACAGCTTAACATGGCACTGACCACCAGTCACTTACAATTTCCAAGCATTTACCATTTCTATGAATTTGTCAGTCCATAGTCAGTTCTATGAGGCCATTACATAGTAGTGGGACAGTATTATATGATATAGTAATGATGTTTCAACTGCCTCATTGGTATTGGTTGCAAGCCCAAGCTCAGCATGTGGTCCAGGGTTGGTTTCCCAGGTTGGCAGTGTTATTTAGTTTTACCATCAGGAATTTCTCAATAGCGGCCATCGAGTCTTAGATTTGTGCCCAGTTGATGGCAATGGGCTCGCCCCTTATTACATGGGACTTTAACATAACTAGTGAAATGTGGGTGAACTATTAGGTACACCTCTGCCTAACCCTTTGTGGATAACAGGCATGATGCACTAACACACAGACCATACATTTTAGCTTTTGGGAACCTCTGGTTGTCTGCTGACCACAGGTTGTTGGGAACCAATGACATTATATCTGAGTGAAGTATGTTCATGTGCCTAGCCTCTTCCCAAAATATGTTAGGGTCGGCTTCCAGTCTAGGTGGATGATGGTACCTGAATACCAGTATTATACATGGATCAACAACCTGGGTAAAGTATGGGTTGGAGTGTACATAACGGGGCAATGAGGTTTTCAGGTTTCTGTCTGTTTTCAGACAGTGTCTAAAAAAAGTGTTAGATGCAAGAGCGAGCGAAGTGAGCTCGGGATTTGGGGCACCCCGAAATCAGGTTACTTTAAACCCTGCAGACAGAAGTAGGAGTCCCGCGTAGCAGGGCTACGTCGACTTTTACATAGTGCCCCGTTTCGTATCCACTGACCAAAGTATGTTCAATAATCATATTAATATTACAATGTGGTAATAATCATTCTCCTGCTCTTATCCCAATTTATTTGGGGTTGGTGTAGCATGTGTTCTTCCATACTTCTCTATTACTCGTCATATCAGCAGTCACCTTTTCTAGCCATATCATCCTTCACACAGTCCATTCAACGTTTCTGTAGTCTTCCTCTACTCTTATAGCCACTACTATCACTACATTTTTTACATTCCACTGCATCACATGTCCATACCACAATAACCGATTGCCACACAACATGAAAAAACACTGTCTGTATGTTAGTGAACTTTACACATTGTGACAGCTTAATGGATTTGACCAAGAACTGGGTTAGGGCGTCATATACTTTTTAGCTTGGTGTTACATGCCTATTGTATAATTCCCGACCTCACAGGGGCGAAAACGCGGGAAAAATATAGTAATGAATAAATAAGTATTATTCTTGGAGTTAATGAGCAAATGGTAGTTTTAGCGCGAAAACAAAACTATATCAGGA
This sequence comes from Noctua fimbriata, assembly GCA_905163415.1. Lineage (NCBI taxonomy): Eukaryota > Metazoa > Arthropoda > Insecta > Lepidoptera > Noctuidae > Noctua > Noctua fimbriata. The sequence continues at coordinate 9,196,182 of LR990950.1, forward strand.
TTTGAGTTTCAAATTAGGTCAATGCCAAATAATAAGCAAATCTGAAGTTTCTAATATAACCTTAGTTTTGAAGTTACTAACTTTTAAGTTCGATTGTATTCCAATTTTTACAAATTTGAAACTTGATCAAAATATCACTGCAATTTTAATAGCCAAAATGTTTGTATGTAATAATTTTGATAATTAATGAAGTAAGTATGACAAGAATTTATTCAGACATTCCAAAATATGACATATTAGGCGACCAAATTTAACGCAGTGGAGGTCGGACGAAAATTTTAAAAGGAATCTTAGATAGTCGAATTTTATTCAATAAGTAAGGTTATAAAAATATTTTTTACCTCAGACATGTACTTATGTGGTTTAAATTTCTTGGAATACCTACATTAACATTGAATAGAAAGTAAACTTTGCAGTCATGACAAGAAAAAAGTGTGCAGTCCAAAAGGCGGTTACACCATTCAAATCCGCAGGTTTATACAAACAGACGCAGTTTTCAGTTGAAAAACACAATACTTACATGAAACAATACACTGAAAACGCGGAATCGGCATGCGCCGACACTTTTTTGATGAAATAATATTAGAAACACAGTTATTTTAGCACTATTCTGCAAAATTCAGCGGAATAAACACAACGCAAAGTCGCAAAACCATTGCACATTGACAAGCCACCCACAGACAATGTAGAATTCTTACCTCTCGGAATCACAGAGATGTTTTTGGTAAGTTTGTCTATGGTGTGTGTGCGTAATTAATCGACTAAATTGTTTGGCCAGATTCGAACAATATTTCCTAAAAAATTGAAACAAGTGAGCCACATGCATAATCTGCTTTACCTGAGGGCGGAAAGTGCCGCTAAGGAAGGCGCCCCAGTTAGAGATGACGAGATGACAGAAAGGCACATTATGAATGTTGGTTCCAGGTGGCTCAGGATACTCGGAAGCGAGGCCTTTGTTTAGAAGTGTGACATCATCATCTGCCGAGCCTTTTCCCAACTATATTGGGGTCGGCTTCCAGTCTAACCGGATGCAGCTGAATACCAGTACTTTACATGGAGCGACTGCCTATCTGACCTCCATAACCCAGTTAGTACTGGGTAATACGATACCCTCTGGTAAGACTGTGACATTCATAGCAAATGAAAAATCACTCACTATCGCAATTTAGTCGATTTTCATTACCTTGAAGTTTTTTTTTTAAATTGATTTTTAGCTGTGATTTTCCCATTTTTCGTCTATGGTATCATTTCTAATGGCGGAAAAGCGGCAATCGTCGTCATAGTTATTGAATTACATAGAAATGCTACAATGTCGAAAATGGATCGCCAGTTGAATTCTAAAAAGGACAAGGAGACGATTTATGAGATATACAGAGCATGTCGCCTGTGTGGAGCCGGTGCCGGCTACAAAATGCCGATTATTCAGAACGTCGTCGACCTGGATGACACTGATGTCGAATTGAAGCAAAAAGTACGCGATTGTGTACAAATTGAGGTAATTATAACAAAAATACTTGATTATTTATTAATCTACTTACATTACTCACCATATGGAACCTAATTCAAGCTATCCGAACCTTATTTTACTGTAAATAAATGCGTTCCAATTTTTTTGTTTGTTGTCAAACAAATGAGTGAAAGTTTCCCTGAATTGGTTATTATCTTCTCTAAACGATGATAAATTACTGTAAAATACAGTTAGGGTATTTAGGAAATGTACTTATTTGATATATTTCTTGTTATTCTTCCAGTAGGAAAACCCATTAAAATCCACTTGGAAAATAGGTTATGTTAGACTTGCCCATGAAATTTTCCATGGCTTTTTTTATGGCATGGTTTTTCATATGTAGTCGTGATCCTCAGCGGTGAGGGGACGACTAAGAGGAGGAGGAGAGATGAAATTTTACTATTGAAACAAAAATGCATGCTAATATTAAAAATTAAGTAACTTGTGACTGTCTATTACCTTTCGTTAACTGAACGGATTTCAATATAATTCGGCACACATGTAGATGACCTGGGTAGATAATACTTTTTATCCCGATAGATGTTTATAGATTTGTAGATGCGCTACATTTTGGCATTATAAAAGCTGAAAGCAAATTCACTTTTAAAAGAAAAGTGCGTAACGACTATTTAAGTCAGAATAAATAGCTCTCTCTATTAGAAGTCAAGTCATACTAATTATTGTTAGGTTTCTCGTTTTTTATTTTGGTATTTGTTAAAATATAGTTATATATAATTTATTTTATTTGTATATGTGTATTAGTATCATTATAAGTGCCTATATAAATTTTCGAAAGCAGGAAGTTATTTTTAAATATTTATTTTGTACCCTATCACAATGTTTTCTTATTTAAACCAAAGGTTGACTGGTAGAGAATGCCTTGTGGCATTAAGTCTGCCTATGTACCACTATTGTACATGAAGTTTAAATAAATAAATGTTTGCACAGTTTTACTTCCAATGTTGGCGAAGCTGTGGAAATATGTTAGTTCTTTGTTAAATAGGAATGAACTGCACTAGTTAATATAACATCACACAGTTCAGTTATCGCCAAAGTGTTATTCAGAGGTGATCCATTGAATACCTACATTTTGCTGGTTAGATTGTCAACTATGTGCTAGACTAGGCTAATACTGAGAGATACCTGATGAAAAAATCCAATAATAATTTAATAATATTTTCCAAAACTAAGGATTATAATCCCAGGGTTGTTTTGGATGTAATCAGTGGCGAAGGTTCCATACAACTCGATTCCTACCGGATTCCCTTTGAAAAATGGCACAGTCAGTATTCTAGATTGACTGCTGCGCTGCGTGTCGCAGGTTCGATTCCCGCACGGAACAAATATTTGTATATACAGGTAGTTGTTCCAGGTCTGGCTGTTTGTGTATGTGAGTTTAAATGTTTGTAAACGCATCCACGATACAGGAGAAATTCCTAGAGTGGAGCAACGTTTTTTTAAAAAAAATCACATTCAAGATAATGTACTCCGGCTTACCTCCTACAAAAATTGACCCTTCGCTACTGGTAGGGATTGTTGTTGTGTGTGTGTTGTTTTTGTTGAGAATGCCTTGTGGCATTAAGTCCTATGTACCACTCTTGTACATGAAGTTTAAATAAATAAATAAATTGTATGCCGAAACATGAATCCGAAAACCAAACAAAAGTTATCTAAAGAAAAAACTCATGATGTTGTGGATCCGCATTCCGGCAGTATAACAGGATTGCGATCCCCGTTCCTAAAGTTATAGCCCGGGTCTCATGCTACCTCCTCATATTATTTCCCTGATAGATGGCTAATTCAGTTGATAATATTTTTTTTTTTTTTTTTTAATCAGCCTGTTCTGTCCCACTGCTGGGCAAAGGCCTTAATTATTTTATTTTAGTTAAAAATTCTGTTATACATTTTGCTTTGTTTTTTAGTGGTAGATTATTTTCATAATGTCATATCGTTCTAAATAATTTATATCAACCTATGTTATTCTTCTTCTTAGCGTTTCGATGGCAATCTAAATTGTGTCAGAACTGAGCTACTTGTTTGACACTTTTGGTAGTGTCCATCAGTTCCTGTAGTGAACAAACAGCCACACTAATAAATTAGTTCTAAGATATAAGGCGCACTGACTGGACAGGTCCACTCAAATCTGTGTTTTTCTTTAATGATAGCCACATTATCAAATTTCTATACATATAATTACGAATATTGTTTATTATAAGCATTATAACTATATTATATACATTAATAGATTAAAATAACCTATATTAACTAACTAACTTAAAAATAAACTTAAAAAATGGCGTCAAAAAACTCCTCCTCAACGTAGTCAACTGGTAATGTACCCAAAAGACTGGCGGCGTTGCCACGTTGTATGGCAACGCTAAGCCTTTGGCCAAGGTAAAAGCCAGCCCTTGGGTCACGGGAAGAGTCAACTAAACGTTTAGAAATGTCCTTGAAAAGGCTGTGAGCACTCGGACCCCACGGACCTAGAGTTTCAACCCCAAACGGCTCGAAAATATAGTTACCAATAAGGTTACTATATTTACGCCGCTTGAGGTTCTCTGCAGCCGCAGCCGCAGCACCAGCACAGCACGATGAGCTAGGAAGATGGGATGGCGCAAGAGTATCGACACAAGTTGCATCCCACACTAAAGGCCTACCCATCCTCCATGGAAACAAAGACATGCCGTCCGGTCTCTTGCCATCGTCGCGTGCCAAGCCATTTGGTTCTAATAAAGCTGGAACGCCGACGGTGACAAGAGCTCGACGGATGATATCATTTAAGTTCGCGTGCCGTGCAAAGCGGCCCGCACTTCGGCTGCATGAAAGGCCGTGGTGTCCAAGGCTGTTGACAGCTTCACCACAGTGACAGCGATGAGGAGAAAAACAAGGGGCGTCTAGGCGTAGAAATTTTTTATTATCAAATTAGGTCTTAAGATATCAGGTCAAGAATATATTATCACTTGCTTCGGTGAAGGAAAACATTGTGAGGAAACCAGCATGCTTGAGAGATATTTCTCGCCAGCATGAAAAGCCAAGTCAGTGGTCCATGGGCAGGATAAAAACCTTTGACACCAGGTTAGGCACCTAACCACACAATAAAGAAGTAGAAGAAAAGGTCAAGAATATTTTAAACTGACAAATGCATCCACTGATTGGGCAGGCCACTCAAATCTGTCTTGTTTTTTAATAATAGTTGATAGTTAATAATTGTTTGTTTGTTTGTTTGTTTGTTTGTTTGCTTGCTTGAACGCGCTAATCTCAGGAACTACTGGTTCGATTTGAAAAATTCTTTTAGTGTTAGATAGCCCATTTATCGATGAAGGTTACAGGCTATAAAATTTTACGCGGACGAAGGTCGCGGGCAACAGCTAGTTTTAAATAAATAAATATCGCCACTACCACTGCGTCGTCGGTGGCAGCGAAGCAAAGATCAATTCAGGTACATGATTTTGGACACAGAGGACAGGACAGGAGGTGGAGCATAGTTTACGATGCAGTTCCACGTCCACACCGCGCTGCCGTTCTCAATCATTAATCTGAATTATCCTCATATGACTTTGACCAAGATTATGACTCGTATTACAGAACGTCACTTAAAACTCAAGCATTACTCAAAACTAAACTTTGACATGCTTTTTACTGAATAAATATCATCACTTTCATCGGCCTAGCCTTTTCCCAACTATGTTGGGGTCGGCTTCCAGTCTAACCAGATGCAGCTGAATACCAGTATTTTATACTAGCTGACCCGCGCAACTTCGTCTGCGTTTGGATTTTCCCCGTTTTTGCAATCTTTTTTCATAAATGCTCCGCTCCTATTGGTCGTAGCGTGATGTTATGTAGCCTATAGCCTTCCTCGATAAATGGGCTATCAAACACTAAAATATTTTTTTCAATTCAGACCAGTAGTTTCTGAGATTAGCGCGTTCAAGCAAACAAACAAACTCTTCAGCTTTATAATATTAGTATAGATAGAGCGACTGCCTATCTGAACTCCACAACCCAGTTAGTGTTAATTAATCTTTCAATTCCAGGTACACCAAGATGATAAGATGCCTCCCCTTATCTGTGAGCTCTGTGTGGACAAGGTGAACGACTTCTATGAGTTCTTGGAGATGTGCCGGCAGACCAACAAGCGGACGAGGTTGCGGCTCGGCCTGCCACCACAGTCCATGCCTAGAGGAGCGGTAAGCATATAATCATCATCATCAAACATTGAGGTTACGTTGGGTGTACTGATACTGTTAGCCTGCGTCATCCCACTGCTGGGCAAAGGCCTCTCCCCATGAGTTCCAGTTGCTACGATCCAGGGATAATGTGGGTCACTGGTCATTTGTTTCGTCCAGCTCATACCGCCATCTTCTACGAGGTCTGCCGCGACGCCTTCTGACTATGTCAGGGCTCCAGAAAGTGATTATTTTGGCCCACAACTCATTGGGCATGCGGCAGACGTGTCCAGTCCAGTCCAACTTCAGCTTGGGTTTATATAACGAAATTCGTATATTTCTTCTTCATAAGGTTGAAGTGCCAGGATATTCCCCGAAATTAAAATTTTGTTACTTTTTTTTGCATTTATCGGGTCGGTGTCAGGTATCGTCTACGAGGTCTGTCGCGACCCCTTTTGGCTGTGTCAGGGCTCATTAACACTGCATGATGATTTTCTCTAATATTTGTTGTGATGACTTAATTGTATTCGCGCTTCTGACCACAAAACCAGTGGAGCAATTTTATTCACCCAACACTGCGGCAATTTTAGACTTACTAGGAAACACTTGAGTGTAAAACTTAATACAATTATTTAATATAAGATTTTGCTTTGTGTCAAAACCAGTGATCTTTATTGTTATTGCAATAAGGTTGCAAAAAGGATTGACAAATGGAGACATATGTTATGCTCGCAATCTGACACTTCACTCTGATTATCAGTGGAAATATTCATGGTACTTTAGTAATAGAAAATATACCCTAAACTTCTTGAAATAAAGTTCATTTTGAAGATGTTCACTTGCTCCTAAGTATCTATTGAATCATTTGTTCAAGTGCAGTTTCATTTTATATTGATTCTTCCTTATTAGTATTTAAGGTTCGTAGCGAGTGACATTCTGTAAAAAAGTACCTTTTTAAACACTGTTTTAAGCTTTCACGGTTTAAAAACTTATACTGTCACTTACGGGATATCTTCTGTGATTGTTCATTATTTTGAGCTCCCGATATTTCGACGCTGTTGCAAGCGCCATGATCGCGGGTTGACTGGAGAATGCGGGTAGATGGTAAATAAACTGTTAGGTGCAGACAAATCTGTCTACCCTCTTTCTTAGTCTTTTGCTACGCGCACTACTGGAACTCGACACTAAGTTACGGCAAAACACACTCACAGTATCACCAGGTTTTGTGAAGTCCTTATTACGATGCCGGCGAACAATCACGGAAGATATCCCGTAAGTGACAGTATAAGTTTTAGTACCTTTTGGTTAGTCCATGTTCATACATCTGGCCATACACGCCAACTGCTCGCGAGTGCTATGTATCTGCGATACGATTGATTTAATCAAAGAAACCAGTGATGAGCATAATTAGACCTAAACCTACCTACGAAAAATCATATTCAAACATGAATGACAAAATTTGGGTCGTTGTGCGCAAGGTTAGTGAATGAAGACTTATTTAGCTTCCTTCAATCCCAAGACATTGTCGCAGGGCAAACCGACAAACGACAACCTACATCTGTCTGGACCTACGCTTCGTCTAAGTGTGAAAGCGTGACTAATAAACAAACAGACAGGATATTAATTGGAAATAGTAAACTAAGCATTATTCATTATCTCAAACACCACACAACCTCACCCACACACTCACTCATTATACACATACCACACGAACATGCGCGAACTGGCCTTTTTCTACATTACGCTCATTTATCTGCAGAGCTGTTTGTATAATTGTCTACATTTCAATTACCTATTTAATGACTAGTGGAAGTGCGGGGTCTCCTAATACAAGCAATCCCTTGCTTAAAAGGTGATCTCCAATAACATGTATCGAAATGCCTATTGAAATTGAAATAAACGTTTTTATTTTTTATTATTTATTATGACATAAAAAGATCAGCCAAATAAAGCCAATTTATACATTTCAGTCATATTAAAAAGATTTTTCTGTGTTTTATTTCAATTTAAAGTTCTCTGCTTCTAAATACAATATGTTATTAACACTCGGAATCCACTAAACAAAAATATGCTTTAATTTTTCAGCCGGATGCTGGTGAATGTATCCTCGGTCTAACAGAGCCGGTGTATGTGAATGAGGACTCTGATGGAGAGCCACTGTCCAAGCAGAAGAAGATGAATCCCAAGGTCAAAGTCAAGCCTGAACCGGAGTTAAAAGTCCAGGTATGTTCAAGTTCAAGAAAATTGTAAAGAAACGAAATATTTCCTCCAATACTCTTAAATTGCAAATTCGTTCAGGCGTATGCTTGCACACTTCGAAAGAGACTGTACTCTATAAGAGTATACTGTACTAGTTTGTGTTATCTGGAATAATGTACAATCACCAGCACATCAAGTTGTACCAAGTTGCACCAGCACATCAAGTTGTACCAAGTTGCACCAGCACATCAAGTTGTACCAAGTTGCACCAGCACATCAAGTTGTACCAAGTTGAACCAGCACATCAAGTTGTACCAAGTTGCACCAGCACATCAAGTTGTACCAAGTTGCATCAGCACAGCAATTTGACGGCATGGTTGGCGCAGTGGCTGCGCTGCGTGTCGCGGGTTCGATCCCCGCACGGAACAAATATTTGTATGATCTACACGTAGTTGTTCCGGGTCTGGCTGTTTGTGTATGTGAGTTTAAATGTTTGTAAACGCACCCACGATACAGGAGAAATTCCTAGAGTGGGGAAACGTCTTTTTAAAAAATAAAATAAAAAATTACCACAAACTGATATGATCTCCATATGATTTTAAACCATAAATGTTGAAGGTTAAGTTCAAAATCGAATGAGGATATTTGACAGTTTGTGGTAACTTGATGCGGTAACTGTACCTTTTAAATGGTGAAAGAATTTTCGAAATTGCTTCCGTGGCTCCGCACACATACAAACTCACAAAATTCGCACGATTATTCCTTTATTTTTTATACATATAATTTTCATTTTTAAATATTTCTATACAAAGTAATATAAAAAATAGTAGCCCACCGGCATTGGGAATAGGGTCCGAGCTACCGGTGGTCAGGGCTCTTGAGAGAGGAACCTCCTAACGATACGCGCCGTGTCCAGAAGTACTGCTTTCTGAATCAAGCCCTTGATCCAGCTGCCAAGCGAGAGCCTCCTCAGTTGTTGGTCGAGGCTATTGGCTATTAAGCCATTGGCCGACACGACTATCGGCACAATGACATGAATGGCATTATTGTTAGGTGCTACGGAACCCTGGGTACGAGTCCGACTCGCAGCTTGGCCGGTTTTTTAACAACTAGTTTTTGCCCGCGGCTTCGCTCGCTTTAATTTAGAAATTTACAATCAATTCGGGATGTACTCTGCTTGTAATAATATAATTCAATCATGATTCGAAAGACACGTGGCGCCATCTATTATCATAAGAACGTTACTGTTGTTTTCCTCGGGAACAGTAGTTTTTTTCGGGATGAAAGGTACCCTATGTCCGTTTCTGTACACCTGACAACGTATATGCAAAATTTCAGAATGATCGGTTCAGTGGTTTAGGCGTGAAAAGGTAACAAACAAACTTACTTTATATTCTTGTATTATTTATGTTAATAAACACATCTTTCCTTCTTGCAGTTGGAGAACAGGATACTGACCGAGTCCCGGGCCAGTCGCTTCAGTAAGCGTGCTGCAACGCCGCCCAGAATCACGCGTCATCGGACTATCTCGAAAGATGAAAATGTGTCGCTCAGTCGCTTGAAGGTAAGAGAGCGAGGAAATATATTTATTGAGGACTTTAATACCGCGTCGGTCCGCAGCGTATCTCGTTGTAATACCGTAAAGAGCGGCTAGTCTTTAAGCGCAGGCCACACCGCTAGCTAGCGAGCGAGCGAGCGAACCGGGCGGGCATCGTTTCATCTCTTTTCATACTTTGGTTCACACCGCGAACTACCGACCTAAGCTATGTCAGCGATACAAACGATGCGAACGAAATATCCGACGATGCCAGCGATGCTATTCGTGCCTCGCCGGAACGCTCCCCTCGTCCTCCCGCCCGCCCCCTCGCTCACCCGTCCGTCCGTAGTTTTCGGTGTGAACCCACATAGTTTAGCTCGCCATATCTTAGTGTAGTTTATACAACATTATTTTTAGTATATGCGAAACCTGAATATAGTTTGTTCAGAATAAGTAACTGAATCGATTCCAATAATTTTTAAACCATGTTATATTTTTTCCCAAAAATATTTTAAAAAGTTAAAAGTTGGATACCGAGCGACTTTGAGTACCTATCGCAATAATTTAGGTACCTACTGCCAAATTATTATTATCAATGAGCTCAAGACGACGCTGGAGGCGTGCGCTGCGTGGTGACCGCGTTTTTGTGCGGACAACTAGGTAACAGAACAAGCTTATAACTTTGTGATTTTTCATGATACAGTTTTGAAATTTTGAACATAGATTCTTTACATAAAAATACTAGACACGTGTATCAGGTTTCGCATATACTAAAACTAATGTTGTATAGTTTTATTGTGTATAAAATAAAAAAAATAATGAGTTTAATGTTTTGTAAACGCACCCATGACACAGGAGAAATTCCTAGTGTGGGGCATAGTTAAAAAAAAAAGATTTTCATCCGTTTTTTCAAATGCTACTTACTTTTATACACATATTTTTATATTACAGGATACGAAATCGCAGAAGGCGGCTCCTAAATCGATATTAAAGAAAGATACGAAGGTAAAAAAATATTCTTTTTAAAAAGTTCTATGTGAAAAGGTCATCATCTGCCTTTTTCCCCAACTATGTTGGGATCGACTTCCAGTCTAACCGGATACTACTGAATAACAGTATTTTACATGGAGCGACTGCCTATCTGACCTACACAATCCAGTTAGTACTAGGTAATACGATACTCCTTGGTAAGACTGGTTGTCAGACTTTCGGTCCACTAACCTGTAACGACTGTCAAAGATCTACAAATGACTGCCGGCACTAACGGCTTAACGTGATTTTCGATTTACGGAGGAGACTGTATGTAATAGCTGGTCACCCATCCACGGACCAACTTAGGTAAGCACGGCTTAACCGTAAGATCGACAAGCGCCTGTTATTATTTAGCCGAGAGCAGCGGTGGCCCAGTGGTGGCAGCCCCGACTTACGAACAGTAAGTCGCGGGTTCGAACCCAGGCAGGCGCATTACTTTGTGTAATTTATTTCATCACCACTGCTCTCAAAACGGTGAAGGAAAACATCGTGAGGAAACCGGCATGTCCTAGAACCAAAAATTCGAAGACATGTGACATCTACCAACCCGCACTGGGCCCGCGTGGTGGATTATAGCCCACTCCCTCTCATAGAGAGGAGGCCTGTGTCCCAGCAGTGGGAACATTATAGGCTGATTATGAGCTCCTCTTTACATTAAAAGATATATCTACACAATATGCAGTCCTAAATGTGACGTGTGTGTGTGTGTGTGAGCTTTCAGGAACCTGTTGACCTGCAAATTGCAAAAAACCCAAGAAAATTTGAGCTTAACGGGCTACCCTGGTGCTTCTGTCTTCTTCCGGGGCAGCCAGGGGCGTAAAGCACACATTAGTTTCGCCATTAATTTTTTTTGCCCGACTGCGGGTTACATCCGTAATCCGGAGGGTCCGGTGGGTGTACATCATCATTCTCTTGCCCTTATCCCAATATATTTGTGGTCGGCGCAGCATGTCTTCTTCTTCCATACTTCTCTATTACTCGTCATCTCATCAGACATCTCCTTTCTTGCCATATCATTCTTCACACAGTCCATTCATCGTTTCTTTGGTCTTCCTCTACTCATATATACCCATCCACATTCATACTCAAAACTTTCCTCACAACATTTTTCTCATTCCTCCGCATCACATGTCCATACCACGACAACCGATTACCACACAACTTTTCAGTCACCGGCGCCACTTTCAGACTTCCTCTTATATGCTCATTTCTTATTTTATCCGTTCGCGTAACACCACACATTCCCCTTAGCATTCTCATCTCCGCCACATGCAAATGCAATTTCATTCATCCCTTTTGTGGCCCAACATTCTGATCCATATAAGACAGCAGGTCTAACCATTGTTTTATAAATCTTAACAATACACCCGTACGTAAAGAATAGCACCATCCCATATCTTCCCGTGGGTGTCGTAAGAGGCGACTAAGGGACTTACCAGAGAATGGGCAGCAGCGTTCTCTGTGTTTTATAACAACCATACTGCGATCGCCAACCCGCCTGCCAAGCGTGGCGATTATGGCAAAACCCCCCTTCTTGGGGGAGGCCTAAGTCCAGCAGTGGACGTCTTTCGGCTGAAATGATGATGATGAACAATACACCCATATTCGACAGTTATGTTTAAGTCCCATGTAATAGAGGGCGACCCTATTGCCATTAACCGGTCTCAAATCAGTTCTCCGTGACTGCTACTAAATCTACTGCTAAATTCCTGATGGATAAACCCACTGCTCCACCTGAAAATAGAACCCAGGACCTCATCCTCAGGAATCGCTCGGCGACCACTAAACCAACGAGACAGTATGTCTATATTTTTAATATTATAGTGTGTAATTGTTTACAGAATGAAGACAAGTCATTGCTAACGTCGCGCCTGAAACGTACCAGAGATAAGGAGCCCGCACCTAGCAAGAGAGTCAAGTATGTACCTTCTAGTATAACATAGACAAGCTGTTGCTCGCAACCTTCGGCCGCGTGAAAAAAGCCTTTCACCTGGGCATGCTTTGCCGTGGCCGACTTGGAAATCTCTGAATAGACTCCGAACCCAAGTCGGCCGTAGCAAAGATAATCTCTTCAGATGGGGGTTCATGGACGGCTCAGATGAGGATCGTCCGGAGGACACGGTGCAGCACACTGTGGAGGTCTGCCCCGCTTGGGCGGAGCAGCGCCGTGTCCTCGTAGTGGCGATCGGCGGCGGCGACCTCTCGCGCCCGGCCCTGGTTCAAGCCATGGTCCGGAGCGAGAGGGAATGGGAAGCCGTCACCTCCTTCTGCGAAGCAGTCATGCTGGTGAAGGAGGTGGCGGAACGTGAGAGGGAAAGAGCCTCACGTCCCAGCCGCCGCGGGAGACGCCCTGGGCGTCGGGGGTCACGTGGTGGCCCCCGGCCACCGTAGGCGCGGGCCTGTGGATGGCGAGTTATGGGCTAGCTCGCCGTCCAGCCGTCTTATGACGACAGGCCGTGTCGACGGCGCGTTCGTGTTCCACGCGCGCCTCAAAGAGATGTCAGCAACCACGTAGGGGTCCGCACGGGCCGATGCCTGCCAGGGCTGCGGGACTGTTCGAAAGAGATACCGCGGCCCTGGAACACAAAGGGCAAAGAAGGAACATGGATGGGTTTTAGTCAGTACAAGTCTGACACTCCCTCCCGCTCTGCCCAGAGCGGGGGGGGTCATTTGATGATTTCCCATCCCAAAAAAAAAAAAAAAAAAATGGACGGCTCAGATCTCAAATGTGTATGCGGCGTGTCTCCACAGACAATGGCCCATCTTCTATCTTGCGCTGCATGCCCTAACACCTGCGCACTTGACGATCTTATGACTGCTACAGCGAGCGGAGTTCGCATAGCTGAATTTTGGGCCAAACATATTTAATTAAAAATTTGCCATCGACACGCTAAGAAGAAGAATTATTATTTAAAAAATACTAGCAACCCGCCCTTGCTTCGCACAGCGCCACCTATCGGGTCCAAAACTATATCTAATGTAGCCTTTATATTAAGTTAAGGGCATTACATTGCTCGATGACCTTGATGATTTGATCCCTGTACTGGTTTTTGTTGACTTGCGGGTGCGGGTACATTTCGCAAAATTTCGGTTTTTATTTATTATTTAAAAATATTAAAAGAAATAACAGAAAAAAAACAATACAGATTGTTAAGTATATCATTACGTATTTGTTGTTACAAAATTCATGCCGATCTATTCAGCCGTTACAGATATAATTTACAATTAAGGTTGAAAAAGAACCTATTTTCTACGATTAACCAAAAAAAATTGAGAAGGTTTATTAAAATTTTAAACAATACAATTTATTTGTGATGAACTTAACTATAACATACTTTTTTTACACGGAAAACGCACGAAGGGATTCATCAACAAATTTCTTTGAACATACGCTGTTTTTGGGATTTGAGCCATGTAATGCCCTTAAGCATCTAGCAGTAGAGCGGTGAAAACTGCTTTCAAATCCATGCAGTAGTTTTTGCGTGATGCGCGTATAAACATACAGACAGACAGACAAAAATTGTTTTGGCTTGTGTTGTTCTAAGACACCCCATATATATATTTTTTTTCAATACCTTGAATGTACAGACATTGGACTGTTACAATTTTATTATATGTATAGATTTCTTCCCAATTTGAATCGGATATTCTGTGTCAAAGATCTACAAATGACAGCAGGGCAGAGATCAACAGCTTAACGTGTTTTCCGAGGTATGATCATTGGATGCTATATGTCTACGATTTTTTGGCTACCGTTTAATACTGTTCCATAGCCAACTACAGTTTGAGGCGAATCATATTTCAGCTGCATTCGGTTAGACAGGAAAGTCATGATGTGATGAGCTAATGACGGCACGGTTGGCGCAGTGGCTGAGCGATTGACTGCTGCGCTTCTGGTCGCGGGTTCGATTCCCGCACAGAACAAATATATGTATGGCCTACGTGTATGTGAATTTAAATGTTTGTAAACGCACCCACGATACAGGAGAAATTCCTGGTGTGGGGAAACTTTTTTTTTTTTAAGAATTAATGATAATGAACATATATCATTGATTACATAACATCACGCTTGTAATCTCCTAAGGGTTAGGCAGATATGTACCTAATAGTACGCCCACATTTCGCCAGTTATGTAATAGGGGGCGAGCCTATTGCCACCAATCGGGCACAAATCCAGATCCGTGGCTGCTACTGAGAAATTCCTAATAATGCCATGTCCGACTTGTGAATCGAACCCAGGATCACGTGCTCAGCAGTCGCGCTTGCGACCACTAGACCAATGAGGCAGTAATTATTGATTATTCTTATCAAAACATAAAAAAATCATCTTTTCCTCTCTTTCCCACAGAATCGCAACACGAACATCAGCGACATCTTCACCGCAGACCCCCAAATCATCCCCGAAGACATCCCCGCGCTCGTCCGGCCGGCCCGCCAGCAAGGCGAAGCCGCCCTCCCCGCCCTCCCCGCCGCGCCTGTACAAGTGCGCCGTGTGCGGGCAGGCCAACAAGACGGTGCAGGCTAACATCAGCCATTTGAGGACGCATACAGCCGGCTTCACTAGTCCCAAGTGAGTACTAGAAAGTTCAAGATACAGGAAGTTTCGCTAGCTAATTTTATTGTACAGCTGAATTTATTTTGACCTTATACAGAGTGCAAACGGCCCCTTCACGAAGCCGTCAACCAAGCATTCTGTACATCAAACTAAGTAACTTTACGCAAAAAATATTGCTGGGAAATAACTTTTTTTTTTTGTGTAAAAATCACGTTTTACGGTAGAACTCAATGTGACGCACTCAAAACATTGTGCTGATGGATGCATTGAATAGTACGGGAGTCGTGGAGGTATTTAAAGTAAAGTTATCACATTAAAAACTTGTATTAAAATATCCGCACTGGGCTTGCATGGTGGATTATAGCCCATTCCCTCTCATAGAGAGGAGGCCTTGTCCCCTGTGTCCCAGCAGTGGGAACATTATGGGCTGATTATGCATTAAAATATCTCCGTAACTAGAAAGTTCCCATGTATAGTCAAGAACAAAAAAATATCGCAATGATGGTGCAAACAAATACCTTTCAGCTTCATTGGGGGTATTTTTACATTCATTTTATTTAATTGTGTGATACTAAACATCAAACTGGACAACTTTCTACATATAACGAAAATCGTAATCACGAAAAGTGTGTTAAATTAACCTACGCTGATTTCGAGACTTATTTTCGTTACCATATTGACTTTTTTTTTTTGGATATTATTTGTCCATGTCTTCGGATTTCTATTAATTTATGTGTGGCAATGGGTGTTATTTACCTGAAATAAATGAATTTATTTTCCTTTATTCATTTTATATACTTATTTTACATATTTTTAAATATTTCTTTAAAAAAACCATAGAAAAACATTTAAAAATATAAAAAATAGTGGTCCGACGGTATCGGGAGCAGGATCCAAGCTACCGGTGGTTAGGGCTCCAGAGACAGGAACCTCCTCACAATACGAGCCGTATCGAGGAGTACTGCCTGAATCAGGCCCTTGATCCAACCGCCTAAGGAGACCCTCGAAAGATGGTCGTCGAGGCTCTTGGCTATAAGGCCATTGGCCGTCACGACGATCGGCACAATGATAGCCGAGTTCACATTCCACATGTCGACAACCTCGTGTGCCAAGTCGAGATATTTTATTTGTTTCTCTTTCTCAGCTTTCACGAGGTTATTTATTATTTTTGAGATGCAGAAGCATCATTTTTAACCCCCGATGCAAAAAGAGGAGTGTTATAAGTTTGACCGCAATGTGTGTGTCTGTCTGGCACCGTAGCTCTTAAATGAGTAAACCGATTTGGATGCAGTTTGTTTTATTTAAAAAGCTAGTTTCTTGTCAATAGTTCTTAGATACGTTTTATCAAAATCGGTGCAGCCATTTACTAGATATGGGCGATGAAAGTGGTGATGAATAATCAAATGTTTTCAAATGTACCCAAGTGGGGTATCGAATGAAAGGGCATGATGTGCATATTACAATTAGACATTTTTTATCAAAACCGGCTCAGCCATTTTATTGACTTTTCAAATGTTTGTTCGCTTTTCTCCCTTTGCGATGGGAGTTTTTTAAATTTTAAATTTATTTTTTTATTATAAACATACGAAACGTGGTCGCTCACAATGGGCGTCATCAGAAGGCTTAAAGTCACCCAAAGGGCAATGGAGAGGGCTATGCTCGGAGTTTCCTTGCGTGATCAAATCAGAAATGAGGACATCCGCAAGAGAACCAAGGTAACCGACGTAGCTCGAAGAATAGCCAAACAGTGGGCAGGGCACATTGCTCGCAGAACGGATGGCCGATGGGGCCGAAAAGTTCTGGAGTGGCGACCGCGAACCGGAAGACGCTGCGTTGGAAGGCCTCCCACTAGGTGGACCGATGACCTGGTGAAGGTTGCAGGGATCCGCTGGATGCGAGTCGCACGGGACCGGTCAATGTGGCGACACTTGGGGGAGGCCTATGATGATGATGATAATTATAAAAATGTTTTTCTTGCTCACAGGTTAGCATGCAACCCCTGCGGCCTCTGGTTTCTATCTGCAGACGAAGCCACGACGCATCACAAGCAACACAGAAACAAATCCAAACCATACACCTGCAGAAGATGTGAGACCGACTTCAGACAAATATCAAGTTATGACGAGTAAGTAGAAGATATTCAATCTACATAATAAAAATATTGGAAAGCTTCGTTGCAAGAGCGACTGCTGAACATGAGCTCCTGGGTACGATTCACAGGTCGGACAAAGTGTTATTGGGTTTTTCTCTATAGCAGCCATGGTGTCTGGATTTTAGCCTGGTTGAGCAATAGGCTCGCCCCACAGATATAGATAGACCTAGATAACGCAAGTATCACGATCTGTATGAAAACCAAGCGTGCCATTTTTTGACTACCTATTATGACGTCACAAGCACTATTTAGTGATGGGAAAATCAAATCGATTCAAAGACGCCGCCCTCGTCCTACCCCCCGCCATGACGCCCACTGACGTCCGACTAGCGCTATGCTCCGATGCAGACTGAGTTCGAAATTGGCCACTTACGATTTTTGTACGTAAGCTACATAATAATATGGCACGCGAAGTAGTTGCTCTCGCGTTATCTAGGTCTATCTATATCTGTGGCTCGCCCCCTATTACATGGAACTTAAACATAACTGGCGAAATGTGGGTGTACTATTAGGTACACCTCTGCCCCACCCTTCGGGGATTACAGGCTTGATGTTGTGTTATATTTCTAAATAAAGAGTGTAACAAGACCTTAAACAAACCCGAAAGGCACTTCTTCTCCCCGTCATTGCGATTTTGTTTTGTTCTAGACCATACCTGGGAATCTTCTAGTTATGGAGATATTGGGGGTCAAAGTTCCAACTTTTTCACAAGTTTTTTTAAATACATGTTTTTAAACTTTAAACATCTCCACCCACAATATTTTGAGTGCGTTACATTGAGTCCTACCGTAAAACGTGATTATTTACCCCAAAAAAAAAGTCGTTACCCAGCAATCATTTTTGCGTAGAGTTACTTAATTTGATGTACAGAATGTTTGGTTGACGGCTATGTGAAGGGTCTGTTTATACCCTGTTTAGTATTTGTCTGTATATTTTCAGACACTTTGACAACAATCAATGCATACCATTCGACGAGGTACCCGACGTCAAATGCGAAATTTGCTGGCATTTATTCGCGACAACCAAGCTACTAGATGACCACAAGTGTCTGGGAGAAGACCATAGGCCTGGAGGTGAGTCTCCTTCTATCTTTATAGCATTCGATGGCAAAAGTTCAAAAATACATCAAAATTCATGAAAGTCAAGATGACGGTACCCCACCAGGTTTTTCGAATATCATGTGAATAGGATTTAATACAATATTTCTATTATTTCATACTTTCATAATAAAATTCTACACTCATAAAACTTCAAAATAGTCTACAAAGAAAGTGGTCCTGCTATTTTGATATCAAAATGGCGTGACCACTATTCAGTTAATGAAAAACACATGGCGTGATCTTAAACTGAACACATCAAACTTTAATACTATATAGTACGATTACGTTTGAATCTTATTATACTTTTGAAACTATAATTTCAAAAAAGTGTTCATTGTATTTACATTTGAAAAGGGCCTGAAGAAAAAGTATCATTTTAAGCCAAGTATAATTTTATGGCAATTTATTTAGGCGATTAGTTAGTTAACTAAAACTAAACGCCGAAATAACCGTCTAATATTTTTCTTGTGCAAAAAAAATTTAAACGTGCCGTTTTTTTCGGTACAGGCAAATGCAGTAAGTGCAGAAGAACTTACGCTCTGCTGAGGAATTTGAAGAAGCACGAACTAACTTGCACTGCTAAGAAAAAAGGTAATGTTTTGATCTTTGGAAAATGAAGTATTCATCATCATCATTTCAGCCGAAAGACGTCCACTGCTGGACATAGGCCTCCTCCAAGTGTCGCCACATTGACCGGTCCCGTGCGACTCGCATCCAGCGGATCCCTGCAACCTTCACCAGGTCATCGGTCCACCTAGTGGGAGGCCCTTCCAACGCAGCGTCTTCCGGTTCGCGGTCGCCACTCCAGAACTTTTCGGCCCCATCGGCCATCCGTTCTGCGAGCAATGTGCCCTGCCCACTGCCACTTAAGTTTGGCTATTCTTCTAGCTACGTCGGTTACCTTGGTTCTCTTGCGGATGTCCTCATTTCTGATTTGATCACGCAAGGAAACTCCGAGCATAGCCCTCTCCATTGCACTTTGGGTGACTTTAAGCCTTCTGATGAGGCCCATTGTGAGCGACCACGTTTCGGTCCCGTATGTAATCACTGGCAACACACTCTGGTCATAGACTTTCGTCTTGATACACTGCGGTAAGTTGGACGAGAAGATACCACGCAACTTCCCGAATGGTGCTTAGCCGAGTCGGATTCGACGATTGACCTCTTTGAATGAAGTATTGGTGCCTTGTTGTGCATAAATATCTTTAGGCTATTGCTATTTTTTCTCATTATCATGAACCAAGAATGTGACGAATATTGACAAATTAACGCAGTTCGAAGTTCTAGGCATAAACTTCGAGTGGTATCCGAAACAGCACGCGTAGCATGACCACCGTAGAATCGGATTTTGTCGACGGAAGAATCGACTTAATGACAGATTTCTTTTGTTGATCTGTCATTTTGTCGATTCTTCCGTCGACGAAACCCGATTCTACGGTGCAGGGAAGAAAATTCCGCAGCCCCATTCCTTTCATTTCCTTAATCGTGTGGTTAGTTCCTAACCTGGTGTCTGAGATTTTTCTTGCTTTTGGCCTCTGACTTGGCTTTACATGCCGTCGAGAAATGTCTCTCAGGCATGCTGGTTTCCTCACGATGTTTTCCTTCACCGAAGCAAGTGATAATTATACAACACGCACTTGAATCCGAAAAATCACTTGGCAGTCCGACGGTCATACCAATAGGCTATCAGTGCTTATCCTTCATTCATATTCATTTATTCATCAAATATAAGCTAACAGTTTACACCAAATCGCTTATATCTATTCTAATACTACAAAATTACATCAATCATTTTAATTAAAACTTCTTAAAATATACATTAACAACCGGAGTAACATAAAATTTGTAAACAAAAGAACAACCTTAAACAGACAACAACAATTACAATTAATAACTATTTCTTCATATTTAAATAAATATGCACATGTTTAGCGATTGTCCATTGAGAGTCAAAAATAAATCTGCCTCAGGAATATATTTTAGAAAATCATTTATTAACTTAATTGCTCTAGCAGTGGGAGTGTTGTTGGTTCGGGGAGCACGCCATGCAGGCGGGTAGCAGAGGAGTCTATGTTGTCGTCTTACAACGCCACGCATGTACTGGTCAGGAACATAAAAATTGATTGACTCTCGTAGAACAGGACTATCTATCTTACTTACTAATATTAAATAATAATTAATTACATGTGTGGATTCTCGCCTGAATTTGAGTGTGTCTAAACCCACCATTCCTGACACGAACAAAGAAGGATATAGAAAGGGGTTATATCCATATTGACGTTTGTATAGGTATCTACAGAATTTACGTTGAATTTTTTCTATCATGATAGTGTACAATGACTCTTGAGGACTCCAAACTATTGCATTATATTCTAATTTACTACGGACATAGGCATTGCATATTTGTTTTATAGCTTGAGTGTTCTTAAACTGAGATGATAATCTAATGATGAAACCAAGACATTTATTAGCGTCTTTGCAAGTTTTAAGAATATGCTCCTGAAAATTTAATTTGCTATCCATTATTACTCCCAAAAAAAGGGAAGATCCTCCGACCACACGAATGCTGTGTCTGTGTGCCAAATTTCAAATTTCCGTTATGGCGTGTTAAATACCTGGTTGACCGAGCTCAACTCGCGTGAAAATAGACAAAACGAATTTTCACAGATATGAGAATAAACTAGCAGCGGCGAAGGGTCAAAATTGTACCAGGGGTTGTCGAAGTAAAACAAGAGTATTATTATTGTAAATTTTGTTTTTCGTCACACCCGTTTTCTATTTTCTCATTTCGTTATCAGCGACCCTGTAAACCATCAAAATGACACCCATGACGAAAAAACCGAAAATTTTTATCGGCGCCATCTTTAATTTTAATTTCGACCTCATTTTCGTTATCTGCGACCCCGAAAACCACGAAAATGATACCCATGACGAAAAACAAGAAATTTTCTGCGTCGGTGTCCCTTCGACCTGTAAAAAACAAATATTGCTCATTTAACAGTGTAGGATATGGAATAGACAGCTAGAAGTGTCTACTATCACATTTATATCATAGTTTTTTTCTGATAAATATTATTATTTCCTTTATTTATTTATATACAAATTAATTACATTTTTAAATATTCCTTACAAAAAACAATAATAAACAAAACATTTAAATATATAAAAAATTGTAGCCCACCGGTATCGGGAACAGGGTCCAAGCTACCGGCGGTCAGGGCTCCAGAGAGAGGAACCTCCTAACAATACGAGCCGTGTCCAGGAGTACCGCGCACTGAATCAAGCCCTTGATCCAGCTGCCTAACGAGAGCCTCCTCAGGTATTAGTCGAGGCTCTTGGCAATTAAGCCATGGGCTGATACGACTATCGGCACAATGATCGCTGAGTCCACATCCCACATGACGACAAATAAAAAAATAAAAATAAATATTATTATAATCTCCTTTATTCATCTTTATACTTATTTTAAATATTTTTAAACATTTAAAAAAAAAAACCATATAAAAAAAACATTTAAAAATATAAAAAATAGTGGTCCGCCGGTGCCGGGAGCAGGGTCCAAGCTACCGGTGGTTAGGGCTCCAGAGACAGGAATCTCCTCACAATACGAGCCGTGTCTAGGAGTACCGCGCACTGAATCAAGCCCTTGATCCAGCTGCCTAACGAGAGCCTCCTCAGGTATTGGTCGAGGCTCTTGGCAATTAAGCCATGGGCTGATACAACTATCGGCACAATGATCGCTGAGTCCACATCCCACATGTCGACAAATAAAAAAATAAAAATAAATATTATTATTATCTCCTTTATTCATCTTTATACTTATTTTAAATATTTTTAAACATTTAAAAAAAAAAACCATATAAAAAAAACATTTAAAAATATAAAAAATAGTGGTCCGCCGGTGCCGGGAGCAGGGTCCAAGCTACCGGTGGTTAGGGCTCCAGAGACAGGAATCTCCTCACAATACGAGCCGTGTCTAGGAGTACCGCGCACTGAATCAAGCCCTTGATCCAGCTGCCTAACGAGAGCCTCCTCAGGTATTGGTCGAGGCTCTTGGCAATTAAGCCATGGGCTGATACAACTATCGGCACAATGATCGCTGAGTCCACATCCCACATGTAGACAAATAAAAAAATAAAAATAAATATTATTATTATCTCCTTTATTCATCTTTATACTTATTTTAAATATTTTTAAACATTTAAAAAAAAAAACCATATAAAAAAACATTTAAAAATATAAAAAATAGTGGTCCGCCGGTAGCGGGAGCAGGGTCCAAGCTACCGGTGGTTAGGGCTCCAGAGACAGGAACCTCCTCACACTACGAGCCGTATCGAGGAGTACTGCCTTCTGAATCAATTATTATTATAAAGTAAATCTTCATATCTTTTCCAGGTGAACTAACAGTAGACCCAGTATTACTAGGCAAGTTGAAACCTATTCAAATACGAGTGTCGCGCTGCGATTCGCTGCTAACGAACCTCAAGCAAGAACATTATGATGTGTCCAATGTAACTGCGGTAAGTACCATTAATATCTATAATTCTATACTATATTTAATATTATAAAGAGGTAATGTTTGAATGTAGGGGGTAACTTCGGAACTACTGATCGGATTCTGAATATTCAAATACAATTTTAGTTTTAGTATATGCGAAACCTGAAACACGTGTCTAGTATTTTTATGTAAAGAATCTATGTACAAAATTTCAAAACTGTATCATGGAAAATCACAAAGTTATAAGCTTGTTCTGTTACCTAGTTGTCCGCACAAAAACGCGGTCACTACGCAGCGCGCGCCTCCAGCATCGTCTTGAGCTCATTGATAATAATAATTTGGCAGTAGGTATCTAAATTATTGCGATAGGTACTTAATGTCGCTCGGTGTCCAACTTGTAACTTTTTTTTTAATTTTTGGGACAAAATATAACATGGTTTCAAAATTATTGGAATCGATTCAGTTAATTATTCTGAACAAACTATTTTCAGGTTTCGCATATACTAAAAATAATGTTGTATAGGGTGACTAGTAATTAGTGACCAATACTTAAACACGTGATTGTACTCATGATAACAAACAACTTTCCCAAAGAAACATATTTTTTTATAGTAATTCACTTTTTTTACAATAACACAGCAGCCGTATGAAATTCGCGCGCGCGCGCCTGTGATCTATCAGCCGTTAGCCGCATGACGCTGTTCTATCTCATTACTATTGTACCGTGCAACAGTGAGTATGCAGAATCACGCGGTTAACAGCTGATAGGTCACAGGCACGCGCGCCCTAATTTCATACGGCTGTTCCCGCGACTTCGCTCTCGTATATATCCTTTGACTCTCGGGTATAATGTAGCTTCCAATCAATGAAATAATTTTCGGAATCAGACCAGTAGTTCCAAAGATTAGCCCCGACATCCAAACTTATGAACTTTATCTCTTTATATTTTACGGATGATGAAAAGTAGATGTCGTGATAAAAAATTAAAAGAGTATTCTTAGATGGTTTGAGTGAAAGGCGACTAACAAAAGGTATTTACAAGGCAGATGTGAGTGGCAACACCGCTCTAGAAGGACATACACTGACCTTATAGGTGAGGTTCTTCAGACAGGTCAGGTGCGTAGTACTCGCAACCGGCGGGCGTGTATGACCAGATGTATGAACGTAGACGAGGCTAAAGGAGTATGTAAGGATCGTAGCAGGTGGCGTTCTGTGGTTTCTGTCTACTCTTCTGGGGAAAAAGTATGAGATTTATGTCATTTTACGGGTCTTTATTTATTGATTTATTATTTATTTATTTATTGGATCTCCAACAGAAACTACAGTATACATTAAACAGGGACAGGTACAAGTGTGCGCTTCCAATTATAAGAGACCACATCATTCACTTATAATCTTCTTTATCTTTCTTATAAATATAAAGGGTGTAAAACACCCTTAACGAAGCCCAGAGGCACTTGTACTTACCGTCATTGCGATATTTTTTAAAAAATTACCTAGACTTGGGGATCTAATTACATAGTTTTAGAAGATAAAAACTAGGTCTTTTTAAATATGAAATGGGCCTACTCTTGACCTCAATCTTGTCCTGAGGACAGAGATGAGGTCGACGATGGAAGCTAACCCAAAAGAAGCCTCTTAACTCGCGACTTAAACAGATTGGGGTCATATGAACTTGGGAACACCGATACTGTATCGGTCAGGTCAAGGCCCCTCGCACTCCTCCGCTGTCCTAAGCAAATGCAAGATATCTCCTCTCCTCTGCTCATCAGTTTCCACTAAAGCTAAGCGGCGAAGAAAAGCGTAAATAACGTAATTCTATTGTGCACCGGAAGACGTTCCGTTGGAAGGCCTCCCACTAGGTGAACCGATGACCTGGTGAAGGTTGCGGGAATCCGCTGGATGCGAGTCGCACGGGACCGGTCAATGTGGCGACACTTGGGGGAGGCCTATGTCCAGCAGCGGACGTCTTTCGGCTGAAATGATGATGATGATGCTTGTTATCTAAAACACACACCTCTCTTATCGTCTCGTCTCCGCTTCGGTGGAGTCCTTCCCTAAACCTAAACCGATTTTTCACACCAAAACAAGAGTCGTTTCCCAGCAATAATTTTTGCGTAGAGTTACTTAGTTTGATGTACAGAATGCTTGGTTGGCTTCGCGAAGGGTCCGTTTACACCCTTGATGTCTTTAACTCAGTATCTGATATTGATGAACGTTTTCAGCATGACTGATTTGTGGGATGACTGACATTTGAATGTCATATATTAAAGGTAAAATTCCGGGCTACACGTATGTTCGGGTCGGTATTTGTCGGCACAGCTATTTTAGTAGAATGCGTTTCAACTAAGAATAGGAATGTTCTTGCGCCATATTATGTCGTGATAGCTGTCAGCAAAACAGATAATTTTAATAATAAAAACTTTAGTGCCAAAAAGAATACAAAATACATTTTTGCACAAAAAATAACCAACTTCCCAAAAACACTTCAAGTCTAAAATTACTTTCGGAAGTTGGTGACGACAAAGTCAATGTATCAAACAAAAACAATGACTTCCGAAAGTAATTTTAGACTTTTTTTGGAATTCGGTTATTTTTTTGTGTTGTCATAAACATAGACGTAGAAGAAGGAATACGTATTATAGAAGATAACTCATAAACTACCAAAGTTGAGTTAATATAATGAATATGGGTCCACAACGCGAGATTCCTCTACCAAATGAAAAAATAATCACAAAAATTGTAATCATTTTTGTAGTTATCACAGAGAAATCGGTGTACATACAAACTTGAACAAAAAAAAAAACAAAAATAACCGCGTCTTTTTTTTAGAAGTCGATTAAAAAGGTTTTAAAAAACGGACGGAAGCCAAGACAGCATAAATATTTAATTACAGGAATAAGAAAAAAAATAGTACACGGATTATAATCTAAAACAATTTTATGAAATATAATAAACACATCAAGTTCACTGACGTTCCTATTCTTATTTGAATCGCGTTATTATAACTTCAGGTCGGCTTTTTGTTCAAAAAATTGTACCGAACCGAATGTACCGACCCGAACGAACGTGTAGCACGTCTCTTTAATAAGATCTCCTCATAAAACCCCTTTTGTTTGTTATATTATTTCTAAGTGTAATATTTTATTTAACTAATTTTAAATTTTAACTAGCTGTGCTGTGACCTTCGTCCGCGTATAATTGTTGACAATTTCAAGGGTTTTAATTTTATTTCTCGGAAACCTAATCCTTTTTCTTAAATAAAAGTAGCCAAGTTGATAACATCAGCTATCTGCCAGTAAAAGTCCCGTCAAAATAGGTCCAGCCTTTTCGGAGATTAGCCGGTACAAACAGACAAAGTTGAAAAAAAAATTTTTTTGTTATAATTGACATCTACAACATTATTTATAGTATATGCGAAACCTGAATATAGTTTGTTCAGAATAAGTAACTGAATCGATTCCAATAATTTTTAAACCATGTTATATTTTTCCCAAAAATATTAAAAAAAGTTAAAAGTTGGATACCGAGCGACTTTGAGTACCCATCGCAATAATTTAGGTACCTACTGCCAAATTATTATTATCAATGAGCTCAAGACGACGCTGGAGGCGCGCGCTGCGTTGTGACCGCGTTTTTGTGCGGACAACTAGGTAACAGAACAAGCTTATAACTTTGTGATTTTTCATGATACAGTTTTGAAATTTTGTGCATAGATTCTTTACACAAAAATACTAGACCCGTGTTTCAGGTTTCGCATATACTAAAACTAATGTTGTATATTTTCATACTAGCTGTTGCCCGCGTCCACGTAAAATTTTATAGCCTATAACCTTCCTCGATAAATGGGCTATCCAACACTAAAAGAATTTTCCAAATCGAACCAGTAGTTCCTGAGATTAGCGCGTTCAAGCAAACAAACAAACTCTTCAGCTTTATAATATTAGTATAGATATGGCTTAGGATTTTAATTTTTTTGCAGGAAACCCTAATCTTTTTTCTAAAATAAAAGTAATCAGGAATTTCTCCATAGTACCTACGGAGTCTAGATTTGTGCCCGGTTGATAGCGATAAGGTCGCCCCCTATTACATGGGACTTAAACATAACTGGCGAAATGTGGGTGTACGCACAACGGCCAATCAAGCTTTACAAAACCAGTTTATGCGGATCTCTCATTGTATAGGAAATCTATCAATCAATCAATCATTTTATTATCAGGCAACTGAGGCCCATAGATAAAAATACACAAAATAATCTTATAAAATAATAAACTAATACATATAAAAAAAAAACCTTATTTAACTAAAACTAGACACGAATCGTTGACGGCGTCGTGTTCAGCTGCGTGGTGTCGCGTAACCGTCCTCGGAATCGTCGGTATACGACACCTTTCGGCCAAAAGTCCTCTTTCAAGAAGGTATACAAAGCGAGGCCAATTATACTGGAAATGTATAGCTTCATGTGCCGCCGTGTGTACTATTAGGTACTCCTTTGCCTAACCCTGCCGGGACTATTCTATTTTTGGAACGAAAACTCCTTACTAGATTTCGACCGTCACGACACGGCTGTGGTATGTTTAGGGGTATGAGGAACAGATGTAAAACCTCATCCCCTCCTTGAAAGGGGAGGATCCTCCGACCAGACGGGTGTTGTGTCTGGTAGCCTACTGCCCGACACTTGTCGGGTTTTTTTCTTTATGGTTTATCTCGCCGAGAACTCTATTTGCGCGATGCAGGAATTTGTTTTTTAGTTCTTCATTGATGTCATAGATGGCGCTAGTGTAATTTTTATATGTTTTATCTATGCCGCTATTTATGTGTTTGTATGTTTACTAGCGCATGTCTATGTATCTATACAAGGTGTAAACGGACCCTTCACGAAGCCGTCAACCAAGCATTATGTACATCAAGCTAAGTAACTCTACGCAAAAATGATAGCTGGGAAACGACTTTTTTTTTGGGGTGAAAAATTACGTTTTACGGTAGGACTGAATGTGACGCACTCAAAACATTGTGATTTTTCTTCTTTACGTGTCGATAAACTCAATTTGTGTTAGATCAGTATGTGACTCCAAATCAAACATTGTGCTGATGGATGCATTGAATAGTCAAAGGGAATGGACGTATTTAAAGCAAAGATATAATTAAAAACTAGTATTTTTTTTTCAAACAGACCAAAAAATATTTCGCAATGACGAGGAGAAAATGAATTCGGCTTCGTTAAGGGTCTTTTTACACCCATTATACTACTGAAGTGTTGATGTGCAGCGCGGCGTGCGTGTTTTCTGTATCCTTATTGCTAACTTTTGTACTGATAAGTTTTTTATTTGTCCACAGGATTTCGGCCTAGACAAAAACTGCGTCTATCCATACATTTCCTCAGTTTCGAGGCTCAGAATTAAATCGGACCCCGATGGGCTGGACCGTATGGTGGACATTCAAGATGAAATTAAAGACGAATTCTATATCGAAGAAGATTACATCCATTGGGACTCAGAAAATACTGATTCAGACGAAGAAGAATGCAGTTTACTTCTAGTCCCTAAGAAGAAAAACATAGATACTCTAGCAAATCTCACTCTAAAAACTCTCTTCTCCAAGAAATGTTTAGGTAAGGTCCCCAAGAGGAAAAGAAGAGTAAAACAAGAGAAGAATATGTTTGATTCTCTTCTGGCTGAGACAGAAGATGACGTGACCCATGATATCAACAGTATTATTGATAATTTGGGTGATGATGATGACTTTGATGGTCAGAAGGCTGATGAGGAAAGTCGGAAAGATGAAGGTCAAAGTCAGAGGGGTGATGATAAAGAATTGAATGATTCAGACAAAAGTATGGATGTCAGTGATGGTAAAAATACTAATGTTGATGACAACGACATTGTTGATACTGACAAAGTTGATGTCAATGATAGTTCAGAGAAAAATGAACATAATGATGTTAAAAGTGACGTAATTGACAGTTCTAATGAGAAAAATGACATTTGTGATGTTAAAGTGTCAAAACAAAAAGAAAAAGACATTAGCAGTGCGTCTAAAAACTTTAATAGTGTGTGCAATGATACGGAAGGTTCAAATAATAATTTAAGTAGTAATAATGAAAATAATAGTGTAGACGATAAGATTAACAATGGTACTATTAATATTAACAATCTAAGCTTCGATTATGATGATGGTGGAGTTATAAGTAAAAAGGTAAATGATATATCGTCATCAGATAGTAAAGATGAAAACCAAAATGACGGTTTTGAGACAACTGAGTCAAAAAGTAGCGAAAGCGTCAAAATTGATTATGAAAATAGTCAAGATTCTAATTCTGTTGGTGGTGGTAGCGACAGCTTACTAAATAACACTCAAAGCGAAAGAGAAACTATCGATGATAAAATTAATATCGATAACTCTACAACACTATCAGAACAAAATTCAGATACAACGAAATCTCAATCAATTGATAATCTAAGTCAGGATACGGAAATGACAGAGTTAGAAGATGACAGCAGTCAGAATGATGATAAACAGACAGATTTTAGTCAAAACACTGATAGTATAAATGAAAATGATTACAAAAATGCCATCAGTGTCATAGTGAACAGCGGAAAAAGTAAAATCTTGACAGATTCTGAGGAATTAGAAGAAAATTCTAAACTAATGGCAGCTTTGGATGCTCAGATCGGCGAGAGTAACGATAATTCTCGAGACGTTATCAATGAGAATTCTCGAGGACAGATTAATGATAATTTTAATGATAAGATAGCGCTAGAGGATTTGATTTCGGGTAAAAATAGTGACATTGATATGATTCCTGAAGAATTTAATTTCGATGCTTGAGTGTAAAATTGTTCGTTATTGAGTAAATGTTGTCTAGTACTGAGTATTCACTCAATATGTTGAAGAATTATTGCAGGTCACAATGCACAAATAATCTTATGTAACTCTTACGAAACAGCAGTAGTTGCCTGACTTGGTAGTTGAGAGGTTCGAACCCGGGCAGGTAGTTTTTGTTATTTATTTCATCACCATTGCTCACAAAGGAAAACTTCGTGAGGCAACCGGCATGTCCTAGAACCAAAAATTCGAAGACATGTGACATCTACCAACCAGCACTGGACCCGCGTGGTGAATTACTCTTTGCTAAATAATAAAAGCCGCTCGGATCAATTTTCAGATGCAGCCGCGCTTGCCTAGGTTGGTCTGTGGATGGGTAACCGCCCATTATATACCGAGTTTCCTCTCCGTGCCGTTGGTCCCGGCTGTCATTTGTAGATCTTTGACAGTCGCTACAAGTAGTCAGTGGCCCGAAAGTCTGACAACCAGCCTTAGCGAGAAGTATCGTATTGCCCAGCACTAACTGGGTTGTGGAGGTCAGATAGGCAGTCGCTCCATGTAAAATACTGGTATTCGGCTGCTTCCGGTTAGGAAGCCGAACCCAACATAGTTGGGAAAAGGCTAGGCAGATGATGAGTTAGGAGGAGCCATGTGTCCCAGCAGTGGGGAATTATGGGCTGGGCTGGTTGGTGGGCTATCTAGCGAACTGCTTCTGTGGACATTTCCGTCTGTTGCCCTTTTCATACAATAACCTGCTTCAGTAGAAATCAACACGGCAACAATTGCAGTTTATATAGAGTTGCAAAGAATCCTGTTGTGTGGTTGCTGTCTGTCGTTGCGGTTGAGTGAGTGTCGTTGCGGTTGAGTGAATGTCGTTGCGGTTGAGTGAGTGTGGTTACGGTAGAGCGAGTGTCGTTGTGATTGAGTGAGTGTCGTTGCGGTAGAGTGAGTGTCGTTGTGATTGAGTGAGTGTCGTTGCAGTTGAGTGAGTGCCGTTGCGGGGTTGCCTTTGGAGTTGTAGCATCAGTGATTTTTTTTAGAATGGGTTTTGCGCTTAAAACATGTTGGTTCATGTAAAGGTGGGCCTTAACGCCATCGATTTAATAGAAAAATTAAAGCATGTTTGAATTTATGCTTTAAATAAATGCTTGTAAAGTACACAATTTCTTTTCTTCGAAAAGATTCACATTTTTTTTTGTAAATTCTTCTTCAATAGTCATTTATTTTTGATATATGTCATTACGTTTTTACAAAAATGTTTGAATAATCCGCCATTTTATTATTCAAAATTGCGGCCACGCTTTCTACGCAAATTTTGCGTTGATAGTATTGTATTTTATTGATTTAAGTGAAGAAAACAATTACATGCATATTCTCTAATGTCACAAATAAATTACTATAAAAATTACCAAGTATCTAGAGTTAAATTATGTAACGAAAATCCTTGGACGTAAAATTGGAAATGACAGCTAACTATGAGGTCAATGGTCAGTGCAATCACGGGAAATTTTGAAATGTTTTTGTTTTATCGTCATTACATATCTCTAACCCACACGTGTTTGGAGTTCCGCTGGTTAATTTAATTTGGTTCTATATAATCTTAACTAATATTATAAATGCGAAAGTAAGTTTGTTTGTTACCTTTTCACGCCTAAACCACTGAATCGATCATCCTGAAATTTTGCATAAACGTTGTCAGGTGTACAGAAACTGACATAGGGTACCTTTCAATCCAAAAAAAGTACTTTTTTCCGAGGAAAACAACAATAACGTTCGAATAGATGGCGCCACGTGTCTTTCGAATCATGATTGAATTTTTACACGGACAGAGTACAACCCGAATTGATTGTTAAATACTAAATTAACGCGAGCGTAGCCGCGGGCAACACTTTGTTTAAAATAAAGATAAGTCTTAGTACGAATTATTTTGGGAAATTAAACATCATACTACTAGTTAGTGAGTCGTCATAGACCTGCTTATCCGATTTATAGAGGGTGACTGAATTTGGTGACTGTATTTAGTGACCGATACTTATGAACGTTAACGTCTTACTTCATTTCATACATACATATAAGTGATTTTTTTTTCGAAATGACTGAACCGATTTTAATGAAACTTCGTACGCATAAGCAGAATACATAAGTCTAAAAACTAGACGGAGGAAATTTTCGAAAAATAGTGTTACAGCTGAATTACACCGATTTTAGATTTTCCATAGAGACAGAAATTTCCAATTATCTTTTTTTTTTTAAAGTTCATATAATTAAACGACTTGTATTTACGTTCGTCAAAATAATTCGTGCTTTGCCTCAAAGACTATATTTTAAACAAATAATGTTTCTGAACGAAAAAGAATGATAATATTATATTTTTGTTACAAGTTTTTTAGTTCTATTGTGAGTTGACTGTTCGCAGCTTCTTTTGCAATATGTTTTGTCTATTCTTACAATTTAATATTAAATTAAGGTTGTATGTGTTGATTATTATATGTATACAACTCTATTTTTAGTATATGCGAAACCAGAATATAGTTTGTTCTGAATCGATTCCAATAATTTTTAAACCATGTTATATTTTTTCCCAAAATATTTAAAAAAGTTAAAAGTTGTTTAGCGAGCGACTTTGAGTACCTATCGCAATAATTTAGGTACCTACTGCCAAATTATTATTATCAATAAGCTCAAGACGACGCTGGAGGCGTGCGCTGCGTGGTGACCACATTTTTGTGCGGACAACTAGGTAACAGAACAGGCTTATAACTTTGTGATTTTTCATGATACAGTTTTGAATTTTGTACATAGATTCTTTACATAAAAATACTAGACACGTGTATCAGGTTTCGCATATACTAAAACGAATGTTGTATATTATACAGCGATTTACCAACCTGCATCCGTCATGGATGTGATTCTTCATGTCATGCGTAACAACTATCGAAGCTCATAACCGATTCTTGACAGAAAAAACAAAGACTTATAAAACAGTAGACATAAAAGGGGAGTCGTTATTTTTTATTTATAAATAATTATAACAGTTTTTATCAAATCAATTTTTAATAATTTAAAATAATAATTCAAAACAATAGAGGGTGTAAATAGACCCTTAACATAGCCGAAAGGCACTTGTTATCCCCGTCTTTACGATCATTTTTTTGTTGTAGTCCATGCCTGGGAACCTTCAAGTTACGTAGATATTGGGGGTCAAAGTTCCAACTTTTTCACAACTTTTTTTTTTTTTAATACATGTTTTTAATGTAAGATTTTTACTTTACACACCTCCACGACCCCCGTACTATTCAATCCATCCATCAGCACAATGCTTTGAGTGGTTTCCATCGAGTCCTACCGTAAAACGTGATTTTCCACCCCAAAAAATAAGTCAATTCCCAGCAATAATTTTTGCGTAAAGTTACTTAGTTTGATGTACAGAATACTTGGTTGACGGCTATGTGAAGGGTCTGTTTACACCCTGTATAATATCCTGTGTTATTCACTCCAAAACGTCCGATTAGCTTGGATGCCAACGACCACACACACGCTGCGCATGTCTTTTATAAGCACTTTGCTACTGGTGGGGCGTCAATAGTGAGTCGCGCCGCATGACTAGCTCGTGACGTTTCGTTGCACGTACGCTCTGCGCGATATTGATGTATCGTTTTTTACGGTGTAATAGTTGCGCCAATAGACATACTATTTCAATGCATGTATGAAAAGCATTTTTTTTAACACCCTTTAATTAGCTTTACCTGTTATTAACTATGTAAAAAATCGAGTTAAATTTGACTATCTTCCCAGTTTCCAATTGAGTTGAAAATTTGCATACATGTTTAGTTTGAATGACAATGAATGATTAGCTAACTGACGTTATTCTAAATCCAAAATGGCGGTTTCCTAAAGATGGCGGACTAGTTAATTTGTAAGCATTACCATGATATCGGTATCAAATGAAAGGGTTTGCTGAGAAGAACACGAGAAATAAAATGACGTAACTATAAAGCGTGTTTATTTTAGTTTTTTTTTTAATTATAATATTTTATTCATAAATCGGTTATGAGTTTCTTTGGGAAAGTTGTTTAATATAACGGGTAGATTCACCTCCTTGAAAGATACAGGTAACTAAATAGCCATCCTGTATAACGCCGATTGGTGTACTCTTGCAGGCGTAGGTTTACAAATGAACCTTTTGAACGCCAGAGCAGCACAGCGCACATGTTGTCACATATTTGTGTCGTTTGTCGTACAGTGCAGGCGTTTCCTTGTCACGTATATGTGACAATGGCGTTCAAAATGTTAATTACGTAGGGATTGAAAGAGAAAAACTAATGCTATTTGCCCCAAATTATTCGTTACAAATTTCAAAGACTAAGGAAGCGCACCCATTGATAATAAACTGTAATACTAACTAAAAAATGCATGGTGAAATTGCCGAGTAATAATTTATTACACAAGTTTAGAAAAAAAGCAATTTTTTTTTTTGTTTTATTTTACTTAATTACATATTGAAATACATAAGTCAGTGAAGTTTTGCCAATTATTTAAATACAACATTACTTTTAGTATATGCGACACCTGAAACACGTGTCTAGTATTTTTATGTAAAGAATCTATGTACATAATTTCAAAACTGTATCATGAAAAACCACAAAGTTATAAGCTTGTTCTATTACCTGGCTGTCCGCACAAAAACGTGGTCACCACGCGGCGTGCCCGCGCACTTGCCTCCAACGTCGTCTTGAGCTCATTGATAATAATAATCTGGCAGTAGGTACCTAAATGATTGCGATAGGTACTTAGTGTCGCTCGGTATCCAACTTGTAGCCTTTTTTAAATATTTTTGGGACAAAATGTAACATTGTTTATAAATTATTGGACTCGATTCAGTTACTTATTCTGAACAAACTATATTCAGGTTTCGCATATACTAAAAATAATGTTGTATACAACCTTTATATTTTTGTTTCCCTGTTGCTAACATGTTTGCTGCAACACAAAAACATGTTGACAACTTTGTTTCACAATGTATATTTGTTGAGCTTTTTAGTTATCTCTTTCTTCAAGTTTTTACATTTCTTTCTAGAGATTCGTCTCTAATTCTGTATAAGAAATATTTCTTAGAATTCTGTCGGCTAGTAGTAGCGAAGCACGATATTTCTTGGCAAACAAATAACAACACTACGTCTCTTAAAATATAGTCGAAAATCAAATAAGCCCTCTCATTGTTGGTACACATGTGTGGATACATTCCGAAACTGTTTTAAACTCTGTTAACCTAATTATGTACGGTTGAAATTTGCTTGTTAATATTTTATCGAGTGTTTTGATATTAACAGTATAGCTCTGTCCGCGTTGATGCTCTTACACCAATGATTTCTAACGTTATTTTGGAGAACACAAGGTTGTTATTTGTTTGCCAGTGCCCGCTTCGCTTGCCCTGGCCCCATCGGTTTAGAGATTCTCTAAGCTATTATTATATAAATTTAGTAAGTTAGATTAAGGCTATATTAATGTACTATTTTTTGTAAATATGAAAATAATTATAATGTTTCGTAAAGAGTATCCTTTTATTTTATACCTACAATACAAAGTATCATTGAAGTGCGATAAATTCCTGATTTTAATAGTAATGGTTTTATCTGTACACAAAAAACAACCAAATAACAATTTAGTAACCGAAGATTAAGTTGTACAACAGAGATATAAAGGGTGTAACAAGACTCTTAACGAAGCCGAAAGGCACTTATTCTCCCCGTCATTGCGATCATTTTTTTTGTTCTAGACCATACCTGGGAACCGGTAGTTACGGAGATATTGGGGGTCAAAGTTTCAACTTTTTTCACAAGTTTTCTAAAAAATAATACTTTTTAAGGTTGTAACCTTACTTTAATTACCTCCATGACCCATTACTATTCAAAGCATCCACCAGCACCAATTTTTGAGTGCGTTACATTGAGAGTTACTTAGTTTGATGTACAGAATGCTTGGTTGACGGCTTCGTGAAGGGTCTGTTTACATCTTGTATGTAGTTTAGAGACGAAGGAAGCCTGTCTTAGGGTTTCAATCTTTTGACCGAAAGAGCATAAACGCACGCGCGTGCCCTCCACGTCAAGCCACAATTTCACCTACCATTTTGTCACATATTTGTGTCGTTGGGCGTTCAGGGCACGCGCTTGCTGTCACGTATATGTGACAGTGGCGTTCAAAAGGTTAATAAAAAATAAATTCTGCGCTCGCGCATTCTCGGACACGTGTGAGGAGACGCTTTGTCAGGTAAGGTCAGGATATCCCAGGACATTCAAACTTTCTTATGTTTTTTTGCAATTTGCAGGTCAGTGTCAGGTTGTATGTTGAACAAAATATGATTCGCTACCGTAACACGTTTGTATTTACAGAATTAAAATAATCAATACAAACTTTAAGTTCATTTACATGCAAATTGCGAAAAATGTAAGAAAATTTGAATTTCGCGGGCTACCTTAGCTCATCCTCCTTTCTGATATTTCCTTTACTCGGTGACATCATAAGAAACAAGAAAGAAAGAAAAAGTATTTATTTGTCGCAGGGACATGACGTGCATCAAAAAAATGACAAAAAATTAAACATTAAACTATAAATTCAACAGGACAGAACAAAAAAAGAAAAAACTTAACAGCTTGTACGTCGTGACTGCGACAAGCAGGTTACCACTCAGCATGATGCTGTGCTACTTCATAAAGTGCACGAGGACCCCTGTCTGGGGGCCTTACACCCACAGGATTGTCCGGTCAAGCAGAAGCCAGCTTCATAGGTTGACCTGCGAGAAGCCAATCAAAAAAAAGTGCACGAGGTCACAGTATAAATATATACAGTATTGTGACTCGAACCCTTGAAATAATTACCTACAGCCGGGCGGTACGTTCGCAAGCGACAGGGCTGCCGCGCTTAAAGTATTTTAATTTCATCTACTTAGTCGAGTTTATTTTTAGTTTTGAGATTGTAAATATATTTTTTTTAATTTAAAATGAAGTTAGTTGTGAATGAAATCAATAAAAAATACAAGTTGTGTCTTTTGATTAGTAGATTTAATATAAATTTGAGACTTTAACGCGAGCGTAGGTACCTAAGTACTTGTTCACGTTGGAACGCGCGGGCGCGGTGGCGGGTGCGGTCGCGAAGACGTGGCGGGTTCGTGTTCACATTGGCCGCCAGGCGTTTGCGCGGGTGTGACGTGTTGTTAGAGATTGACGTTTCTAGCGACAAGTTCATACTGGTTGAACTTACCTGACGTCGCGAGTGAATCGCGCGCTCCGCCGCTAGTTCGACGTGAACACACACAAACATCTCACGCGTTTGATATTGACGCGAGCGGCGCGCGCGCGCCAGTCGCTAGCTTGCCCGCTACTTACACCGCACGTGCGTTTCGTACGTGAACACTTGGATATTACGCCATATGTTTGATATTTCGTGACCGCGCCCGCCACCGCGCCCGCGAGTCAACGTGAACAAGTACTTAATCACTTGTGTGTCACTTTTTTCACCCAATCCACTTATTTTTTAATTAATCCAGGTATTTAACTCGGTGGAAAAAGAGAAATACCTACCTATTAAAAAATAAACAAATTACGAAATAATAAATTCTTATTTCAATCAAATATTCACAAATCGCTCGCTTACTACTTACAAAACCATCACAACGTTCGTTTGTCAGTGCGGCGCATTCGTGACTTCTTGGGTACTAAGTGGGTACCAGACTCGAGGCGTGTAGGTATGACTCGCGTTCCGACCGTTTGTATGAAGATACAGTACTGTAGATAACCCTTGTATTGTTGACAGCTCCAATTTGGCTTTATGTCAAAATATACGTGTCTGTGTCGCGCTCCGAGTTGGAGCTAAACTGGACTGGAATTATTTATTGACGTAAATTGCCTATGGAAACTGTATCTATGCCGTTTAAACTTGCACATAGTATAGAAGACCGTACAAGAAAGATATATTGTCTCTGTCAAGTATTTCAAGTGAACGAACATCCGAGTTGCTGTCCAAAATTTCCCTGTCTGTGTCTGGCTCCGGAGCTGAGCTCTATAGATTTTGACGCAAATTGCTTATGAATAGTGTATATATCTCGCTCAAACTTGCACAGAGTCTAGGAGACAGAACAAGAAAGATATATTGTCACTGTCGAGTATTTTCAAATGAATACCGTGACGAGGTTCTCCACTTGTTGAAAACGGACCCTTAGAATCTAAAATACAGTGACAAAAATCCTTCAAGATAGAAATCCTCATTTTCACTTTACATGACCTGTCTCGTCGGTCTGGTCGCAAGCGTGACTGCTTAGCATGAGGTCCTGTGTTCACATTCCCTGGTCGGGCAATGTGTTATAGAATTTTTCCATCAGGGAAATCTTTGTAGCAGCTACGGAGTTTGGATTTTTGCCCGCTTGATGGCAATAGGCTCGCCCCATAAAACATAACTGGCGAAATGTGGGTGTAAATGTACCTACTATGATGCGTAATTCTTTTGGTATTGTGGCCGTGCTATAAATCGCTACGAAATTGCTAGTTAAAACTGGTAGCAATAAATTTAATAATAAAAATATATTTTATTATTCTTTCAAAGTTATCGATAAGGAGATGGAATGTACTGTGTACCAGAATTTTGTTTTCTCTTATGTGAGTGAATTCATTTTAAATACATATTTTTTTTAATAAAAAGAGACTGCGTATTTACAAACTAAAACAGATTTTTTTTTTAAATATATGAAACAAGGTGCACTTGGGGAGAGGTGGTCAGGTTATATATCGCCTCCTTACATGGATGACTTAAAAATATTTGCTCCCAGAAGTTTACGACTGCGCCATCAGGATGGAATTTAAAGTGAAATGTTTGACATCCAATAACATAAAATATCTGACCCGAACCCTCTAGGCGTCGATCACAGGGTGGCTGGTCGCAGCTGCATGTGAGTTGCCGAGAATCGAGCTGAGTGGCGTGCGATCGGGGAGGCCTTTGTCCAGATGTGGACTGCTGGAGGCTGATTATGATGACGAGTCGTCAAAGAGCAGCACTGAAAGCTAGAAGGCCTATAGCATAAGCATAATCAACCTATAATGTTCCCACGGCTGAGACACAGGCCTTCTCTCCATGAGAGGGATTGGGCTATAATTCACCACGCGAGGCCAGTGCGGGTTGGTAGATGTCGCATGTCTTAGAAGTTTTTCCTTCACCGTTTGACCGCTTGCCTGCGCTCGAACCCACGACTTATTGCTCGTAAGTCGGGGCCGCCACCACTGGGCCACCGCTGCTCCTAAGAAGGTTTATAACATTGATAAATATAAAGCTTTTCCAGGTACCATTCCAATAATAAAAGCAACGGGCATTAATATAGATGGGCTGATAAACTTCGATAAAAACTGGAGTTATGCATACCACGTCCATGAAATGCAAGAAAATGCCTTTCGGGAACAAAATAATGATCTAGCGGATCAGATGCAAGAAGTTGCAGACCTACTGAGCGCAGCTCAGGAGAGACTACCAAATGTATCATCTGAACTCCGCCAAGATGAATATCAGGATGATTTAATAACTACTAGACCCTATTTAAGTCAAAGCAATGAAGCACATATTCACAGTACCAACAAACCCAAGGACGTCGGAAATAGGAGGTCTCCAAAATTATCAGAACATAGCATACATAACAATGATTCGGACTACATAAGTCATTTAGAAAAAGATACTAATGTAGTTAACGACGAAACAACCAAAGCGCCTGAAAAAATACAAGAAAAATCAGATAAAACTGATTCAGGTTATAGTTATTCTACTAAACGTGTAAGTAAGGGTCATAACACAAAACTTATTAAAAAAAAAGTTGAAGATCGATCAGCTATCGATTCTGGACGGAATATATTAGATTACAACATTCAAAAGACATTTCCGAAAGAGCTAAGTAAACAGTTTAAAAAAGATCTACCTCATACTACGACTACCATCGGAACGGACGGAACATTCTTAGCGAATCTAGACAAAAATATTACTGATTTCAACCAATACATATATAATGCTACTAAAAAAATCTTCGCTAAAGTAAAAAAAAAAACTGTCCAGGATCGTATAAAGGCGTCAATAGATCAGTTAGAGAAAACCTACAAAGTCAAGTTCAATATATTCCTGAGAGATACAGCCAAAAAAAATATCAAGACCAGATTGGGAATGCAGGAAATAATTTTAAATTCCATCGCCATATCTACTAGTTTTCTTAATAGGTTATCGAATTTCTTAGTCAATGACATATCCTTGAGACATGACACAGAAACGGTAAAAACATTCAAAAAATTGGTAGAAACTTCGGAAATACTTGAACTAGCAGCACACGCTTGCAAAACATTCGGCATATGCCGCTCTAAATCTCGCTTCTCTGTATTCTTAACCAACGTTTTGGGTACAATACTGTCATATGACGACGGAAAATTCAAAGAAACTATAGATGCCATCACTGAAGAACTAAAGTACACTGATTTTAGAGCTCTAGAGCCTAATGCACAGCGAAAATTAAAATCAGCCATTGACATTATTCAACAGGTGGATGTGCAACAAGCGAAGGTAGTTGTTGCCATATTGAAAAATACAATTGCGAATAAAAACAAGCCGATTGATATGAAACCTAGCAGGCCCCTTACTGTGAACTTTACATTGGCTCTGTTCGAAATCATTGATCTGTTAGACACCAAAATTGTTAACCACTACTACAATAACACTTCTAATTGGGCTGTCATTGAGAACAGTTTCAAAAAGTTCGGGGTTAGTAAGATCGATCATATCCAAATCACATTAGGATCATTTGTCAATTATGTTAAAAAGAATATTAACACCTTAGATCAAGCAAGCCGGGCAATTCTCCTAAAAAATGTTGTTACTGTTCTCAAATCAATATCAATATAAAGAAAAAACGAAAATTACGAAAAAGATGAAAAAAAGAGACAAAATAACAAACAAGAATATAAATATTCTTCCTGTTATATTGTTTTTTTTTGTGGACCCCTGAGTCAAGTGTCGACGCTATTGACCGTTGAGAAGTTACCAAACAACAGTACCAAAGCTGTGTGCAAAATTTCAGGTCAATCGGTTGGTGGGAAATGGTTTTAAATTCAGTTGCAAGATTTGACCAATACGGTTCTCTATTGTGTTCCCTAAGTTTTTTATCCATAAATAATCTAAAGTGCCATTTTTTTTTGTCCTAATCTTCATTTATCCGAATGATGACTTACCCGAACTTAATATCACATGACATAAATTGAAATCCCTAAATACAATATGCCCTTAATCCGTTGGTCATAAATATTACAAGCAATAATATACAAAAGACGGTATTTTGCACCATGACGTCGTCTCCCCAACGCGCCGGCGCGCGGCGTTGAGCGGATGACGTCATGATCTAAAAATTTATTTATTTAAATGCCTTAAACTATCATTACAGGTCTATAACCTAATGCAATAGTCAAGTCACACACACACAATATTAAAATTAAAGCACAACACATCTCATTGTTTATAGCACAGTGTAAACAAAAGTACTTTTGCGAATTCACCCCAGTAACATGTAAATATATCTATTTCGACCTGAATGTTTTGTGAAATTGATGGTACGAATTGCTCAAGTTAGAGGGGTTTTGGCCAGCAAGTTGGTCCTAGCTGAAGGAACGACCAGCAGCGGCGGGGACCGTCGCCTCCACACATAATGGTCGGGAACGCACAAGTGCAACCGCTGCAACACTATCGGGTTGTGTTCTATGCCTCGGAGCAGTCTCACCATGTACGACACTATTGTAAATTCCCGTCGTACCCCGAGTTGATTGTACCCCACCATACCCAGTATAAATAGTGTGGGGTACATCAAAGGGTAAAATGGGTATACCCCATACAGTTTCCTGTACAGGTGGCGCGTGAAATTGTTTTAGACTCGCTCCAACATCAATGAGTACTTCGCCTCATGTGGAGCATATGACAGCACTTTGTTCCCGATGACTAATGCGTCATACAGAACTCTGACGGCCGTAATGCTGGTAAAGTCTCGCGTCTACCTCAGAACAAACCCCAAGTTTCTGAACGCCTTTTTGCAAATCTTAGTTATATGACCGCGAAACGTCAATTCAGGAGTGAGAACAAACCCTAAATCCCGTACCTGCGTGACTCGTTGCATCGGTACTGCAACCACTTCGTACTCGTAGAGTAGAGGTGCTCGCGCGCGGGTGAAACTTATCACCGAGCACTTGGATACGTTGAAGTAGAGCCTGTTCTCATGACTCCATTTCACGATCCTATCAATGTCCTCCTGCAAACGCCTGCAATCAGACTCCGTCCTGACCTCAAACAGCAACTTGAGGTCATCTGCGAATAACAAACAAGTTCCATTTTTGACGACTTCAGGTAATTTTTTTATCATTATTATAAATTCCGAAGGCCCCATGTTGCTGTCTTGACTCACCCCGGACCAGGTGTAATACGGATCGGATTCGCAGCCGTTGTAGTCAACGTATTGCTGTCTGTCATGCATATAGCTGGCTAAGAACTGCAATAGATGTGGTGTGCAACCGATTTCTGCTAACTTACGTAATAATATGTCATTATCGACGGTGTCGAACGCTTTCTTGAAGTCAAAATAAGCAACGTTAACCTGCACACCAGCATCCACCGCTGGCACTACCTGTGACATGAAGTTAAGGAGATTGGTGGCAGTGCTACGCCCCGGTCGGATCCCGTGCTGCGCATCCGATAGCTG
Source organism: Noctua fimbriata (assembly GCA_905163415.1). NCBI lineage: Eukaryota > Metazoa > Arthropoda > Insecta > Lepidoptera > Noctuidae > Noctua > Noctua fimbriata. Next base: position 9,238,507 of record LR990950.1, read on the forward strand.
AGCGCGGACCTGTTCCTGTATGCTGCGCTGGATGGCGGACTCGAAAACCTTGGTCTATCCACTGATGTCCGATCCTGCCTTACCTTTGGGGACTGGAATGACACGCGTTATCTTCCATCGAGTTGGAAACGTTGCTGATTGGAGACATGTAATAAATATATAGTACAGAGGTTCCGCTAATACCCTACTACAATCCCTGAATAGGAAGGCTGGTATTCCATCCGGGCCTGCTGAACGCTTCGGTTTTAGGCGCTCGAGTGCCTCTGTAACGTCCTTAATTCTCAGCGAGCCTAGTTGCACGTGCGACCCACTCATGGCCCCTGCCGCCTTCGCCGCGGCCGTCTGTGGGTCAAGTTGTGGTGGTTCCCTAGCGTACACCGACTCGAAAAACATAGCAAATTGCTTGGCACATTCAAGATCCGTTAGGTATTGACCATCCTTAATAATAGTTTGTCGGTTCGCTGTGCTTTTCTTAGATCGTATATATTGACAGAATGACTTTGGATCTTTCGCAAACTAACATTGTGTTTTAGCTAGATGTCGTTTGTGTGCAGTGTGAATATTGTTTTTAATAACAGAAAAACAGTTAAATCCTTTGTTTCCTTGAACGTCTTGTGAAGTCTAGCTTTGGTTTTTAGATCTTGTATTATTACTCTCGTGTACCAATTAGGGTAAACGTACCGCGACTTCACACTATGATTTTTCATGGGGACACATTCATCTAAAATGCTGTTAATTTTACTGTAGAAGAAGTTTAATATATCTTCCAAGTCGTGTATCTCGTATATATTATTCCGTTACAATTAACAAAGAATAAAGCAACTGATAATTTGCCTTATAAAAGTTCCATTGCGGTCTATTACTGAGTGCGCCTGCACCAGCGCGCGAGTCGGTATCGGCGGTGGATAATGTATAATAATAAACTAATGTCCGCGGTATGAAGGGCGCGCGCGGGCTCTAGGCTCACGCTCACTTCGAGCGGCGGGTGATGCACATCGACAGGCACGAGTGGCACGTCCGCCGCAACTACTGACACCTTCCCTCCAAATCCTGAACTCAACACCAAATCTAATTGACGACCTAAACAATTGGGTACATTATTACATTGAGTGAATTCGCAAAAGGACAAGAAACATTCATGATAATTAGTCACATTTGTAGGACACGAATGTAAATTAAAATCACCTAACACAATTATTTGATTAAATTTAGTACACAGTTTTTCTATTACTGCAAACAGCATCATGTAATCAATTTCAGAGCTACCCGGGGGAATATAAATAACAGAACACAGAAATAAAAATCTACTATTTAAATGTACCGTCGCACAAACCATTTCGAAAATGCAGGTATCTATCGATATGTCGGGCACAAGTACCTTCCGCAGCTCGAACCGGTGTGTGGCCACAACCTCCACGCCACCCTGCTTTCGCCCATCCGCTCGATCGCTACGAAGTATACTGTATCCCGGTGGGACAATTTCAGAATCTTGAATGGAGTCATTGCAACCCGATTCAGTAATTGCAAATAAGTCCGAATTTAATGAATCTATGTTATTTCTCAAAATTGTCCAACTTAGTTCGGAGCCCTCTAACATTTTCGTAAAAAAAATCAATGGTACTACTTTGATGTCTTTTTAGTAAGGTTCCGAAACCAAATCCACTCGTTGAATTCAGCGTTTATGGGCCATATTTCCGTTTGGTTCAATTTATCAAACCACTGTTCTGGTACTCCAATTACAAACGACGTGTAATCTTGCTCAGTTTTATGCTTTATTTTATCCACTTTTACAGGTAAATCTGGCCCACATATACATTTCACGTGATTAGTGATTGAATCGAGAGTGGTTTCTGGGTGTAATCGCCAAACAGGCAAGTGTTTTTTCCGTTCCGTGGCTTGCAAAGCTTTCACCTCGGTATTTGTTCCCAAGTTGACATCCTTTGGCTGCCTGTTAACTTTTTTATAGCGTACAGACGTCCAACCAGATTGATCATCTTCCATCTCAACGATACTTGCTTCTAGATTGGTAATAGCCGAAGTCGTTGCCGGCAGCTTTGGTTACCTTTTGCTGTTTGGTGTTGGTGCGTCGTATTTGTTGTAATGTAGGTGACTTCTTAGACATATCGTCGCTAGATTTGTTCTGTTGACAGACGATTTCTGCAAAAGTGGATGACTGACCGACTATCTCCTCTGTAGTGTATTGAGTTCGTTTGTCCTGGATCAATTTAGCATCAACCTTTTCTTCGACTGCCCGAATTATTTTAACTATGTTATCTAAATCGGCTTTTGTTTGAGAAAATTGATCCAACAAGAGTGCTATTGTATTTGCTTGGCTATCCATTCGAGCCATCATATCGACTCAAAACTCCTCAGTTCTTCCAGTAGTACCGTATCAGTATCCATACAACAAGCCTTACTTCCCCTCTGAGTATTTACGTAATCGTGGGTTATGGTGGTACAATATTCCCTCGAACTGGAGTTTCGTTGTTCCCTCTCTTAGGATTTGAGCATACACATTTTTCATTGTATGCTTGCGTAAATGCCTCAAAACACAACCGTATCTATTTCAAGACAAGCCAAGTGGTATTGCATTTTGCACTTGAACATTCCATATAAAAGTTTGTTATGCTTACACATCACGCGCCGCGTTAGACATTTCTGTTTTGCTACCCTACCCTGCTATTTGAATTTTTCAAATCACAGGCGTAACTGCTGCACTAGGCGCCGTTCACTGTAGCGCGAGACGAATTGAGGACTGTCAGAGCCCCAAAAAGTCTGACAACCAGTCTTACCAAGGGGTATCGTATTACCCAGTACTAACTGGGTTGTATTCAAATCAAATCAAATCAAATCAAATCATCTTTATTGTGGACTATAGGTATACATCATAAATACAGGTCTTAAATAATTAAATTAAGTTCAGCTATGTCCCGCCGTTGAGGCATACAATAATAAAATACAAATCAGAAGTTAAAACACAATTAGTCATATTAATCTCGATACATTATTAAAATATTCCAAATTATAAATACATACAAGTTCAATTTTAAGTCATATTACAAAAAAGAGGAAAGACACAAGCAATTTAAATGGTATTCAAATTCAATTCACAATATTATCATACGTATGGAGTACGTACATACGTTGTGGAGGTCAGATAGGCAGTCGCTCCATGTAAAATACTGGTATTCAGCTGCATCCGGTTAGACTGGAAGCCAACCCCAATATAGTTGGGAAAAGGCTAGGCAGATGATAAGAGAAGAGGACTGTCAGATGCGACGACTTATGAGACTCGCGCGCTACGCGTATTTTACGTTACACACCCACTTTCTGTCACAAATATCGTCGTCGCTCCGCCGGCCTTCGGCCTACGCTCCTCACGCCAGCTAGCAAGACTTTTAGGATAATTTTAAGAAAAATTGCTGACTACCCATGCGTTGCGGTAATCAAATCAAATAAAATTCTTTATTGACATAATAGGTTACAGAAACTTGTTTGAAGCCTCTAACTCCTGAACTAGGTGTACCTGAATGTCAGGAGTCAGCGCCCTCCCCCATTTTATTTGGCTTAGATACTAATGTCAACATAGGCATAGATAAACATGTGCTACAAAAACACTATTTTATAAGAAGAGACAAGTTAAAATAAAGTAAAAACAAAAACAGAAATGCAGAGTATGATAAAATATGAAATAATACACATTATAAAATACAATACTTAAGACATATGACTTTAGGGGATTCAATTATTATAGTAGGTACTCGATAGTATTATTATGTCAGAATAATTTAGAAGTAAACTAGTTACTGAAGTTTATAGTAAACGTATTATGTATAATGATTTTCGGACAAACAATTTTAGGAGAAGAAATGGAGTACCGACCAATATACAACAATATTTTTAATATATGCGAAACTAGAATATAGTTTGTTCAGAATATGTAACTGAATCGATTCCAATAATTTTTAAACCATGAGGGTACACGGGTAAAGATAAAAAAAATAAACCCCGTGAAGGGTAGACTACGTATACGCACACAATGATAATGAGCGGCTGTACGAATACTACCGGCTCGTACAATGACTGTTACCGCTGTGTGCGATGTAAACTAATTAGCTTGGTTTGCTGTACATCAAACTAAGTAACTTTATGCAAAAATTTTTTGGGGTGAAAAATCACGTTTTACGGTAGGACTCAATGCAACGCACTCAAAACATTGTGCTGATGGATGGATTGAATAGAACGGGGATCGTGGGGGTGGTTAATGTAAAAATCTGACATTAAAAACATGTATTAAAAAAAAAAACGTTTTGAAAAAGTTGAAACTTTGACCCCCAATATCTCCGTAACTAGAAGGTTCCCAGGTATGGTCGAGAACAAAAAAAATATCGCAAAGATGAGGAGAACAAGTGCCTTTCGGCTATGTTAAGGGTCTATTTACACCCTTTATGATGCGGGACCGTAACACGTATGTAGTCACAAAATTAAAACCATTAAAATCTTACTCTAACTCTCTCTTACTGTAACTCTGTAAACCCATATTTGTTACGGTCGTGAATCATATCTTAATCAACATACAACCGGACACTGACCTGTAAATTGCTAAAAACTTAAGAAAATTTTAATTTCACGGGTTACCCTGGCGTGTCCACCTTAAATGCAGTATTATTAACCATTTGTGTCCCACTGCAGGGCAAAGGCCGCCCTTTCCTCCTTCCACTTATCCAGTGCTGTTGTTTGCCAATCTTTTTGAAAAGAGTCGAGCTCGTCCCGCCATCTCCTTCTGGGCCTACCGCGTTGCCGTTTGCTGCTATTTGGGACCCATTGCAAATGCAATAGCCATTTCAAAAATATTAGCACCTTGAATTGGTTAGATTATCCATACTTGTTTATGTAGGAGTAGAACTTTCTAATTTTGAAGAGATATTTGAAAAGTCTAGGAACTAAACGAAAATTTCAGATCTCCACTCCAGCCCCCGTAGCATGACCACCACAGACAAGGATTTCTTTGACGGAAGAATCGACAAAATGACAGATAGTGCAAAGAAATCTGTCATTGTGTTGACACAATCTGTCATTTTGTCGATTCTTCCGTCAAAGAAATCCTTGCCTAAGGGTGGTCATGCTACGGGGGCAGTATAACAGTTGAAGAAAGAAGATTGCAATACACGTGTTTGTTTGTGCAAACTGCAATCTTCTTATCTAAATAGTTCTTCGACATTTTAGTAAATAATTGACGTCAAAGATAATTGTTCATTAGGTACTAACATAAGTAATCGGATGGACCTTTGAGTAAAAGTGCTTTATCTTATCCTATTGAATTTATAAGTGAAGATTTCATGTTTTTTTTTTCATTTAGTTTATCATTTTTGTTAGAGAGATTTGATCCATATGATTGACCCTATTGATTGATGTCATAAAAGCAGAGGCTGTAATTTTTTGGAATTTTAGTCGATTAGATTTCCGAGTGTGGTAAGAGAATTTTCGAAAATTTTTGAACGCTGATTTGTTTCTTTTTAAAAATAAAGAAATGTTTCCTTTGAGTAAAATATGCTATCTCCAGTATTTAGAGTACTTTCCCTCCAGGTGAGGTTCAAAAATTGCACCTTGTATATGAGGTCTATCTTTTCATACACGAAATATTTTAAGAGTAACTTCTATAAGTCGTAAAGTCGCCATAGCAACGAAAAAAAAAATAACTGAGTGTTTTTTTTACGAAATTATTATAATTCTAAAATTTTTTTGAGACTTTTTGCATAAAACCTTTACTCCCATATTCAAACAATGACAGTAGGTAAATACGACGTCATGGATGCGTTATGCGTTGCGTAATGGATGTTTAAAAATTAGGTGCCAGTATTTTTTTTGGGTCAAGTAATTTTAAATTATTTATTTTTTATAAAAATATACTCAAATAAAAATAAAACCCTTGAAATGGCTTCGTTATAGCCGTTGGATGATTCTCTGAAAATATTTCGTGTATGAATAGTTAGACCTTATATTATGTCATCATCATCACCATCATAATTTTGGCCGAAAGACGTCCACTACTGGACATAGGCCTATGTGTCATGAAAGAACTTAAAACGTTCTTTGAGATAAGGGGGCGTTGTGGGATTAAACAGAATACTGCGTACAGAGTAATGATAAAATATGCGCATATTCAGAATTACGTGCTAAATCCTTATGCTTGAAATTCACCGCTTCAGACAATCATTACAGTGCAGGGTGCAAGGGACATCGACATAAAAACGGTTACAGCGTATTTAGTACCTCTTTTTTTCCTTTATTTATATTTTTACAACTTATTTACATTTTTAAATATTCCTTAAAAAACAATATCAAAAAAAAACATTTAAAAATATAAAACATTGTAGCCCACCGGTATCGGGAACAGGATCCAGAGAACCTCCTAACAATACGAGCCGTGTCTAGGAGTACCTCTTTCTGAATCAAGCCCTTGATTCAGCTGCCTAACGAGAGCCTCCTCAGGTATTGGTCGAGGCTCTTGGCAATTAAGCCATGGGCTGATACGACTATCTGCTCAATGATCGCTGTGTTCACATCACACATGTCGACAACCTCGAGAGCCAAGTCAAGATTTAGTACCTACATCGTTATGAACCCACGTAGAAACTTTTCATCGATAATTAAAGGAATACATGGTTAACGTTTGTGCGTCGGTTTCCCTTCCACCTTGTATTAAGACGGGAAGCTTGATGAGTTTTGCTTTAATTGTGCGTATCGTATGATTATCACTTGCTTCGGTGAAGGAAAACATCGTGAGGCACCAGCATGCCTGAGAGATATTTTTTGACGCCATGTAAAGCCAAGTCTTAGAGGCCTATGGGTGGCATAAAATCTCTCACACCAGGTTAGGCACTAACCCCACGTTAAAGAAGAACAAGATTGCACTTTTGTAGGAAACAGCTGTTTTTATTTTTATATAAGGTCTATCTTTTCATACACGAAATATTTTAAGAGTAACTTCTATAAGTCGTAAAGTCGTCAAAGCAACGAAAAAAAAATATCTGAGTGTTTTTGTTTTTACGAAATTATTATAATTCTAAAAATTTTTGAGACTTTTTGCATAAAACCTTTACTCCCATAATTATAACAATGACATTAGGTAAATACGACGTAGTAAACTAGCGTAATGGATGTTCAAAAATAAGGAGCCAGTATTTATTTTGTGGGTCAAGTGATTTTAAATTATATATTTTTATAAAAAAATATTTAGATAAAAAATAAAAACCCCTTGAAATGAATTCGTTATAGCCGTTAGATGATTCTCTGAAAATATTTCGTGTATGAATAGTTATACCTTATATTACTTACCGATGAAAAATTTCTATGTGGCCAGGGAATGATTTAGGTACTGAATACGTGAACGGTGTCCCTTCCACCATAATCATAATTTATTTCTTAACATAGGTATAAATTACAGATCTTATGTTTGATGAGCAGAGTACTATGTTATGCCAGGAGGTGTACAAATATGGTGTGTAAATCTAGCTGAGGATTACAAATTATTTACTAAAATATTTGAAAATAATGCATAATTATAGTATTAATTTTACAATTACCTACATATTATTTCCTGTATGGTGTCCGGACGTAAAGAATAGCACCATCCCATATCTTCCCGTGGGTGTCGTAAGAGGCGACTAAGGGACTTACCAGAGAATGGGCAGCAGCGTTCTCTGTGTTTTATAACACCATACTGCGATCGCCAACCCGCCTGCCAAGCGTGGCGATTATGGCAAAACCCCCCCCTTCTTGGGGGAGGCCTATGTCCAGCAGTGGACGTCTTTCGGCTGAAATGATGATGACATATTATTTAATGCTCTAATTATATCAGACCTAAATGCTAAATTATTAAAATGTCAAAAATCTATGGCAAAATAATTAAAATGTCAAACTTATTAAATGTCAATATTAATATTAGTCACAATTTATCTCAAACCTCAATATTTGTAATTCATAATTAATTCGTCATTTAGGTATTCGTCGATAGTATAATAACATGTGTCAATTAATTGACACATGTTAAAAAAAAAAATGAAAAAAAAATTAAATTGTTCTTAAGAACAATTTCATTTTTTTTCTATTGATATGATATTTTTTTTATAAGTCGGAAAGCATATGGTTTGGGAGCCATACATTACTCAACATAAACAACTTACGCTATTATATTCCGGCGATAAGAACTAACGTTGCATCTCAATATTCAATCAAAATACCGTGTTTGTTTTCGAAAAGTTAATTTGTAAGCGACAGAATTTTCCACGTTCATTGTATAACATTTGTTACATTGTGGTACATGCATGACTTAGGAGATTACTATAACTAAAAATATACTGACTAGTAGTGAGCTAGTGATTCGTCCCTTCTTCGCATTCTATTTTAGCTTTGACAAAACAATGAGACTTCTTTATAATGATACAGGATTTAAACGGACCCTTCACGAAGCCGTCAACCAAGCATTCTGTTCATCAAACTACGTAACTTAACGCAAAAATTATTGCTGGGAAACGACTTTTTTTTTAGGGTGTAAAATCACGTTTTACGGTAGGACTCGATGGAAAGCACTCAAAGCATTGTGCTGATGGATTGACTGAATAGTACGGGGTCGTGGAGGTGTTTAAAGTAAAGATCTTACATTAAAAACATGTATTTAAAAAAAACTTGCGAAAAGGTTGGAACTTTGACCCCCAATATCTCCGTAACTAGAAGGTTCCCAGGTATGGTCTAGAACAAAAAAATGATCGCAAAGACGGGGAGAACAGGTGCCTTTCGGCTTCGTTAAGGGTCTATTTACACCCTTTATGTATATTTAAATTATTTATATTTATTTCCAACCCGCCTGCCAAGCGTGGCGATTATGGCAAAACCCCCCTTCTTGGGGGAGGCTTATGTCCAGCAGTGGACGTCTTTCGGCTGAAATGATGTATATTTAAATCTTTTGAAGGAACACTGTTTTAAGCTTTCACGGTTTACAACTAAACTTGTACTGTCACTTACGGGATATCTTCCGTGATTGTTCATTTTTTTGAGCTCCCGATATTACATATTTATTATTATATTTTTTTTGTTTTTTTTTTTTTCTTGTTTTTTTTTTTTTTTTGTTTACCGCATTCTCCAGTCAACCCGCGATCATGGCGCTTGCAACAGCGCCGAAATATCGGGAGCTCAAAACAATGAACAATCACGGAAGATATCCCGTAAGTGACAGTACAAGTTTCTTTTGAAGGAACGGCTCGTGGCTAAATTATAACAGCCACATGGGTCGATCTTCAAGGATAAGCAGTGCTTGTCGAGGTCGATGACCATCATTACGTACCAAGGTCCCTCAATGCCCTCGAAAAGAACACTAAGCCGTTGGTCCCGGCTGTCATTTGTAGATCTTTGACAGTTGGTACAGGTAGTCAGTGGCCCGAAAGTCTCACAACCAGTCTTACCAAGAGTTATCGTATTAAGTTACTGAGTTGAGGAGGTTGGATTTGATAGGTAGTCGCTCCATGTAAAAAACCTAGTATTCAGCTGCATCCAGTTAGACTGGAAGCCACTCCTAATATAGAACTTGGGAAAAGGCTGGACATATGATAAGTAGGATGGGCGTAAAAAAAAAGACATTGCTTTTAGAACGAAAAGTGAACACTTCCAAATGTTTGTATTTACTGTTATCCCAGGATATGTAGGTAGGCATGGTAAACAAAAAAAAAAAAACGAACAATTACTACTGTCAAATGCCTGACTATGAATTGAGAAAGCTAATTACTGACTTTAAGACCGGCACTGCACCAATACCTAATGAAAATAAAAAGGATTAAAACCTCATGCACGTACAGCGGACAGTATAACAAGAAGTTGTGTGGTATACAACAACTAAAAAACCCGACTACTGAAAAATCACGCTCTAATTAAATTCAGGGTTTTACAAGGTAAAATCGATACCTCCTATTGTTGAAGTCGGTTAAAATGTAGCCTATGTTACCCGGGTCAAAATAACGAATCGATTGACACCTTATTTATCAAAATCGGATGAATAGTTTAGGCGCTACGGAGGAACATACGTAAGTACAAACATACATACATAGACTGCTAAAATCTTAACCCTTCCTTTTGACTTCGCCGTAGTCGGTTATTATGAACCTTCAACCACGTGGAAAGAACATACTCGTAATAAAATAATTATCCTACTAGCTTAAGAAGTACTACAGCAACATAGTACAAAAAGTACTACAGCGCCATCTGCGACACAAAGGAAGGACTAACATCACAAGTTTGAATCGCGCTATTAAAGTTATACGCGATTTAATAGACTACATTAGAAAACCCGACAACAGCTGTCGGGAGCCCACCAGACACAACAACCGGTCTGGTCGTAGGATCCTCCCTTTTCCTCTTCTATAATTAGCCGACCTAGGGCATCAGTTTCACTGGCGATGATAAGCGAGAAGAAACTCAAAACGTGTATATGTAAACGACCTAAGATTTAGATAGATAGATATACAACATTATTTTTAGTATATGCGAAACCTGAATATAGTTTGTTCAGAATAAGTAACTGAATCGATTCCAATAATTTTTAAAACATGTTATATTTTGTACCATAAATATTTTTTAAAAAGTTACAAGTTGAGCACCGAGCCACATTAAGTACCTATCGCAATCATTTAGGTACCTACTGCCAAATTATTATTATCAATGAGCTCAAGACGACGCTGGAGGCGCGCGGTGCTTGGTGACCAGGTTTCGCATATACTAAAACTAATGTTGTATATCTGTGGTGAGGAACAACTGAACAAGCAACGAGAGTTTGTAACAAGTATTCGTACGGATAGTTTTGTCGCTGGGCTATACCTAAGCGAGTACTACAAGCGATTACTCGCGCCCTGTCACTTGCTGGAATACGTACGTACTCTAAAGCTCCATAATTAAAGCACGCTTCGCTTTTCTTGGTTGCTTTTACGTTATCTTAGTACAATCAATGACAGCTGAAGCGATTCGAGCCATATGTATGCAGTTCTTGAGCGAGCAAATAGTCGATAGCAATTCGCTTTCTAGTCAGCTGTGTGACCGTTTCCTACGCATTGTGTGTCAAGAGTTTAATTCGACATACTTAGAACTTAATATCGATTATCGACTCAGACCCATGTACAGTGGAGTACACAATTTAAATAACAGTTTTACCTCTGAAAATTCGTGTCAACCGGTGCTCCCTACAGGCAAGTAAACATGAGTTTCAATGTTCTACAATTGTTGTCACAAGGAAAATCGAAAAAAGAAAAAAAAAAGAAAATGACACATGTTTTAAAATGATTAAAACTCGGAAATTCTGTGTTGACGATTGTACTTAATCAGGTACGATTTGATTGTGCGATGTTTTTCAAAATTGGCAACATTTCGAGTTTACGAAACGCATTTTCTTTGATTTAGTTAGTTTTTGTAAATAGCCATGGATAGTTTAAGAAATTATTTTGTAAAAATGCTGCGGATATTTATATTCAGTAAGTTAAAGTTTTATGTATTAATATTTAAACAGAGAGAGAGGTACGCACATTATTTACACATTACAAATAAAGGGTCGCAGCCGAAAGTACTTGTTCTCCCCGTCTTTACGATATTTTTTTTTGTTCTAACCTTCTAGTTACGGAGATATTGGGGGTCAAAGTTCCAAGTTTTGATTTTTAAATACTCAGTACTGAATTCTTTATTGCATTCCACAAAGTAGGCTTAGGTGGTAGACATTTTTTAAAAGAATCCCTGTCGGGACCCTTTCGGGCACCGCAAAAAATAGAAAATGATATGTGGAGATGAGGACTTACCATTTAAGTATTTTATAATCTAACTTATTCTGAAAACATTTTTATTTAATCTATATTTTTCATGGATTTATCATTTAAATATTCGTTGACACTGTAGTAACATTTGCTTAATTAGTAGTTTTTATAATTTATTCGTGAATAGATGGATTTTTTTTTTCTTATTGATTCGAGTAACATATTTTTATTGACATAACCAGAAGGCTTGTTGAATGTAGTTTTAAGCAGGATGTATCTTGTTTGTATGTCTTCTCGTTTAAGCAGGATGTTGGTAGGTTGAGTCGCGTTTTGTGTCGGAGTGTGTATCTTGTTTGTATGTCTTCTCGTTTAAGCAGGATGTTGGTAGGTTGAGTCGCGTTTTGTGTCGGAGTGTGTATCTTGTTTGTATGTCTTCTCGTTTAAGCAGGATGTTGGTAGGTTGAGTCGCGTTTTGTGTCGGAGTGTGTATCTTGTTTTGTATGTCTTCTCGTTTATTGTAAAAGTCTTGGTCTTTGTGAGCGAATTTGCATATTTCAAGTATATATATACAAGGTCGAGTTAATATATTTAGTTTTATACTATTTATTTAAACTTCATGTACAATAGTGGTACATAGGTGGACTTAACGCCACATGGCATTCTCTACCAGTCAACCAGTCAGTGTAGTGTAGCGTCAGTGTCAGTATTATCATTGAAATTTCATCACTGATGAGTAAGAGTATGATAATTAAGTTGACATCACTTAAAAATCCCTAGCGATGCCGTGCCATCAGTGTGTGCCGGGCCTTAAAGGGAATCCGTGAAGCTCGTCCTTGTATTTAAAAAAAATCTTACTTTTTGTTGGCAAATTGTGGTGCTGTTTATCTTGTAGATACCGTTACGTTGATTACAATTCACTTCATGGCACGGCTTATGTCTAAGTCCCATGAAATAGGGGGCGAGCCTGTCACCCATCAACCGGACACAAATCCAGACTCCGTGGCTGCTACTAAGAAATTTCTGTTGGAAATACCTAATAACACTTTCCCCCAACCGGGAATATAACCCAGGACCTCATGCTCAGCAGTCGCGCTTACGACCACTAGACCAACGAGGCAGTTTCCATAAAGTATCTTCATAAAGGCCTTGGAAGGCCTCCCACTAGGTGGACCGATGACCTGGTGAAGGTTGCAGGGATCCGCTGGATGCGAGTCGCACGGGACCGGTCAATGTGGCGACACTTGGGGGAGGCCTATGTCCAGCAGTGGACGTCTTTCGGCTGAAATGATGATGATGATGATGATCTTCATAAAAATATTTTCTCAAACAATGTCCATAATTTCCAGACATCGTTCTACACACTGCTGCCAGTGCCATGGAATATGGCTACGAAAAGGGCCTGGACGATCAGGGATTCACCCAATACGGCCGCCAGTCCAAACAGATACCTTACGATCAAATACTCTCCAACCTTCACTCATTATACAAAGAGAGAACTTCAGACAATAATGACAACAACAAAAGTGTTGATGATTACAATGAATTGAATTTTAAACCTAAATATCAATTTGACGAAGTTTTATCCGAAGTCAGAGCCGCATTAGCCGAAATAAGAGAACAATTGATAAAATTCAGTAATGATGGCGTCTTGACAGCTGAAGTACCTGTTATTAAATCCGAAAAGAGGTATAAAAGAGATGTAGACGATGATATAAAAGCAAATATAACGACTACCGAAAAAACCGATACAACAGAAGTTACTACGACGGAAAAACCTGAAACAGTTACTGAACCAGTTGAAGTATTGCCAGTTAAAAACGAAAGTTCTGTGAAAAGGGAAAATGTAGAGTTACCAATAACAGAGTTACCAGATAATGACGTTGTAAATACGACTGAAACGCCTTTAAATGGTAGACGAATGCTTTCCTTGATGGCTCCACCACCAGAATATCAAACCACAACATCCAGAGTCAAAGACAAATTACTTTCATACCTACAAGATACTTTTAATGAAGTTGAAAGAAAAATAAAACCGTTGACAAATATCAAAATCGCGTTATCCAATGATGATCACTACCGAATCGGGTACATCATAGCCACAATTGACACTTTAGAAGTGAATTTGAAGAAGTTGAAAAACGATATGAATTTGCATCAACATATCTGGGACGATGAGAAAATTTTAGACTTGTTTGATAAAATAAAAGCGACTAATAATGTAGCTACGACTCTGATAGAGTCTTTGAAAAGATTTTTACCTAGGAAATAAGTTGTTTTTTTAGTTGTTATTAAATAATAAAGCTTATGATTATGATTGAAAACGCAACTTGCATTATTTAAAAAATTATAGAAGTCAACGTAACAATAAAAATATATATTTCCCTGACAGCAGTAGAACTACTTTGTTTAGCAATAGTATATTTTGGATAGCACCTCGACTTTATAACCATTTACCAAAATGTATTATAGACTTAAAAAGTATGGACATATTTAAATGTAATAATGTTAAAAAAATGTTATTTGTAAAATCTAATTATAGTGTTAATGAATATTTGTGTGACAAACTCTAGATAATGTTTATTACTTAAGTTTGACATAAATTGCGTATTTCACAATGATTAATTCTTGACATTTTAGCATAATAGATTAACTTTGACATTATTACTTTGACTTTAATTGACAATTTAATAGACATGTAATTTTGAACTCATGTATTTAAATTTTTAATTTAGGGACTAACCACGTTCCGAACTAAATGTTGCATGCCTAGTGCAGAATATGGTGACACTAACAACTTTCCTGTTCTTCAAAAACCCACCTGTATAGCTACCCATAATTGCAATAACTGAATTTGAATTTGAATTGACAAGGAAGAATGGAAGAAAAAAATGTGTTGCGCCGATCCCAAATAACACAGGACAGGCGCAGGAAGATGATGATGAAATAATAAAGCTTATTTTCAATTATTTATCTTTGTTTTCATTCCGTTTCGATTTAAGGGAGGTTACAATGACTCCAGTGTGGGAAAGAGAGAGAGCTATACAGGACGTCTAGCGCCATCTTTTAAAGTTTCGGCAACCCGTACGAACTTATTAAAATTTGCACCTGTATTTCGTGCATTAAGAATACTAAATAGTGTCTCTCGGCGATTGGACATATTTTCTTGCTCTTTGGCGGAATTCCAGAAGATGGCTCTTGGTACGTTGTCTACTGTCTAACTTGTGCTTCTACTCTGACCCGTTACTGGAGACTGGATAATTTGCAATATATGACTACTTTGTTAGCTTGGGTCTTACCTGCCCCCGTAGCATGACCACCGTAGACAAGGATTTCTTTGACGGAAGTATCGACAAAATGACAGATAGTGGAAAGAAATCTGTCATTGTGTCGACACAATCTGTCATTTTGTCGATTCTTCCATCAAAGACATCCTTGTCTACGGTGGTCATGCTCCGGGGGCTGTAAAAACAAATGTGTGTGTTAAGGAATAACGACGACTTTGCATAGTCCGTCAAACGACACCCGCAGACCACCGCACACTGATCACAGCTTGCTTCTGTCTCCGCTGTGCGCTGCCGCCGAGTGCAGATTGCCTCTGTGTCAGGATTAAAATATGATTCGCGACAACAAACAACAAACAACAAGCAACAATTATTGCAAAAAAAGTAAGAAAATTTGAATGTCGTGGGATACCCTAGTGCGTCCACTTTAAGGCACTACCTCGAAAATAAATCGTAGCTCGACTGATCTACTAAGCGAGCGAAAGTGATGTAATTAATTACTTTTGAAACACAAAAGAAGAGATGGCTATAACGTGCGTGCGCTCTGAATAAAACGACGTGTGTGCCAAAACGAATTTACTACTTTTTAACAAAATAAACGAATTAAATTTAAAACTACTTTGAGTAAACTTTGATATGATAATTCTCTATGTTTTAAAGTAAATTCCATTGAATAACTCTTAAGCGTTACGCCGTGGTGTCGAAAAAAGTAAAAAATAGAAATAACTTTGCATTATTTTTGTATCGAGAAAAATTCATTGACTCGTGTATTCCTTTAACATGATACTAGACCAAAGAGTCAAAAAATATATACCAACATGTTATATCCCTATTCCTCATACTTAAGGGCATTACATGGCTCAAATCCCAAAAACAGCGTATGTTCAAAGAAATTTGTTGATGAATCCCTTCGTGCGTTTTCCGTGTAAAAAAAGTATGTTATAGTTAAGTTCATCACAAATAAATTGTATTGTTTAAAATTTTAATAAACCTTCTCAATTTTTTTTGGTTAATCGTAGAAAATAGGTCCTTTTTCAACCTTAATTGTAAATTATATCTGTAACGGCTGAATAGATCGGCATGAATTTTGTAACAACAAATACGTAATGATATACTTAACAATCTGTATTGTTTTTTTTCTGTTATTTCTTTTAATATTTTTAAATAATAAGTAAAAACCGAAATTTTGCGAAATGTGCGGGGCAAGTCAACAAAAACCAGTACAGGGATGAAATCATCAAGGTCATCGAGCAATGTAATGCCCTTAACAAGTTACACGAAATAGAAAAAACACATTTTTCAATATATCACCTTGACAAATTGAAGAAAACAATGTAGTTTTTAATATACAACATTAGTTTTAGTATATGCGAAACCGGATACACGTGTCTAGTATTTTTATGTAAAGAATCTCTGAACAAAATTTCAAAACTGTACCATGAAAAATCACAAAGTTATAAGCTTGTTCTGTTACTTAGTTGTCCGCACAAAAACGCGGTCACCACGCAGCGCGCGCCTCCAGCATCGTCTTGAGCTCATTGATAATAATAATTTGGCAGTAGGTACCTAAATTATTGCGATAGGTACTCAAAGTCACTCGGTATCCAACTTTTAACTTTTTTAAATATTTTTGGGAAAAAAAATATAATATGGTTTAAAAATTATTGGAATCGATTCAGTTACTTATTCTGAAAAAACTATATTCAGGTTTCGCATATAAATAATGTTGTTTAATAGAGATTTAATAACTAGAAATATTTATATTACAAAAAATATTGCAACGGTCGGTTTTTCGACACCACGGCGTAACGACTAAAAGGTACATAAACGAATTTACTTTAAAAGATAGAGAATTATCGTAAAAAAATAATAATGTCTATTCAGGGTGTAAGCAGACCCTTCACATAGCCGTCAACTAAGCATTATGGACATCAAACTAAGTAACTTTACGCAAAAAATATTGCTGGGAAACTTTTTTTTTGGGGTGAAAAATCACGTTATAGGGTAGGAATCAATGTAAATTATTCAAAACATTGTGCTGATGGATGGATTGAATAGTACGGGGGGCGCGCAGGTGTTTAAAGTAAAGTTCTTACATTAAAAACATGTATTTAAAACAAAAACTTGTGAAAAAATTCGAACTTTGACCCCCAATATCTCCGTAACTAGAAGGTTCCCAGGTATGGTCTAGAACAAAAAAATGATCGCAAAGACGGGGAGAACAAGTGCCTTTCGGCTTCGTTAAGCACCCTTTATGATAAGGCGGTTTTAAATTGAATAATAGTAAATATAAAAGGGTAAGAAAAATAAACACATTCTAAATAAAAGTTTTTATTTTAAATTATCAGTCTATCATTTAACAACATGAAGCCTCAACATTAATATATTTTTAATTCAAATAATAACTTAATGTTTGTACTTAATAATTAAGTAATTCTGTACTTTCGAAAAGTACATTTTATTTTTATACATACGAGTACACACGGCAGCACATAAAGCTGTACATTTCCAGTATAACTTGGCTTCGCTTTGTATAGATTTCCTATACAAAGAGAGATCGCATAAACTGGTTTTGTATAGCTTGATTGGCCGTCGTGCGTACATATAACTATGGTCGTTTAAGTTCTAACACACTCCACGTAAGTCAATTTTTGGCGATTTTTGATGCCGTTTACTAGAGAATCGAAAGACTCGTTGTTTCAGACAATAACAGAAACAAGCAACGACTTTATCTAATTTTAAGTGAACACAAATAGCAATAACAAGCAGTGATAGCCTAGTGGTGTGACCGTCGGAGTGCCAAGTCATAGGTCTCGAGTTCGAACCCAAGACACGCACCTCTGATTTTTCGGATTCATGTGCGTATTGTATAATTATCACTTGC
The DNA here is from genome assembly GCA_905163415.1 of Noctua fimbriata. Classification (NCBI taxonomy): domain Eukaryota; kingdom Metazoa; phylum Arthropoda; class Insecta; order Lepidoptera; family Noctuidae; genus Noctua; species Noctua fimbriata. The sequence goes on from LR990950.1 coordinate 9,256,458, forward strand.
TTCGGTGAAGGAAAACATCGTGAGGAAACCAGCATGCCTGAGAGATATTTCTCGACGGCATGTTAAGCCAAGTCAGAGGCCCATGGGCGGCATAAAAACTCTGACACCAGGTAGGAACTAACCACACGATAAAGAAAGAAAGAAGTGAACACAAATTATAAAATGGTATTGTACCTAGGTATAATTATGCAGTTTTTCTCTCTCCTCTAAAGCTGCTATTTTTGACTTACGTTGTGTTAGAACTTCAACGACATAATCTTCTAGTAAAGATTCGGTCAAATACTAACGGTCAGATTGCGAACTGAGGCTCACGAGCGCGCGGTGTAAACACGTCAATTTTTGAATCGAAAATACAAGTATCCTATAGCATTTGAGTTAAATTCTTTGCGACAAGCACAATCAGTATCATCCACAGATATGTTCATAAGTTATTAAAATATTAAATGTGAACTGAGTTTTTTAATTTTAAAATCTATATATATATGTTACATTCACACCGCGCGTTCGTGCCTCTGGTTGCGGAAACCAGACACCACGGATAAGGTACATTATCCGTCAGAGTCCGATGTCTTTCCGCCACTCCGCAATCTGTCCAAAGAGTTTGACCGAACATTTACTAAGGTCCTGAGTTCAATTCTCAGGCGAGACAAAGCATTAGAGAGTATTTTCCAATAGGAAATCCTCAGTTCCGGCCCCTAGCTTTGTGTATCGATAAGAAATTATCATTGTGCAAAGAAAATTTCTTATAAATAACGAAAAAATAACCTTAAATATAGCTTTACAAAATAAAATTCTAAAAACTTAACAATTAACTACCAACTTAAAGATGTTAACAACAATGTTACCAGTGTAATAAAAATTCTACTGTTTCAGTAGTTTTCTTTCTCAGAATCTGTAAAATGTGAGAAAGATTCAATTACTGATTACTGGTAAGCCGTTAATTTACTGGCTTTATTTTATAGGGAAATTCGTTCATAATATTATACTGGGATTCTATCTTAAGATACTTATTTAATTTTACTATTTGTGCGATCTCGTCATCCTCTGTTAGATGTTGAAGATTTTCGGTGCGATTGGAGAATTGTATCTACAACTACGGACGCGGCGTTCACTTTACTGCATCTGTAAAGAAAAAAGTACATAATATTACATAAAGTCTCTCTCGTTCTTTTAGTGGTCGCAAGCGCGATTGCTGAGCATGGAACGAGCATGAGGACCGTTTCTGAGGTTTGGAAAAGAGTTACAAGGTTTTTTCAACTGGAATTTCAGTAACATCTCGGAGTCTGGGTTTGTGGCTGGTTATAATAACATAGGACTTCCAATTAACATGAAAAATATTTAATTGACACAATAAATGGGGTTAAAAAAATTATATGAAGCCTCTGAAACCCAAACTAGGTAGAAAACCTGAATGTCAATGTCGCTGTAGTCAGCGTCTCAGTCCAATACCATTTTTTATGCCAAACACTAAACTAAAACCAGATTTATGTTAGCTAATTTAAAAGAAAAGAGCGTTGAAATTTGGACACTACATCCATCCCCGACAATTTTTTTAGAAAAAAGGCGTGATATTGTTACGTTTTTGGTGGTCCATTTCAATCATGTATTTTTTCAGGCTGTTCATCATCATCATCATCATTTCAGCCGAAAGACGTCCACTGCTGGACATAGGCCTCCCGCAAGTGTCGCCACATTGACCGGTCCCGTGCGACTCGCATCCAGCGGATCCCTGCAACCTTCACCAGGTCATCGGTCCACCTAGTGGGAGGCCTTCCAACGCAGCGTCTTCCGGTTCGCGGTCGCCACTCCAGAACTTTCAGGCTGTTATGGTCGACTATTTAAAGGACTGTCCTCAGACGGTATAGAAGTAGACATGGACAAGCTGAAGGAGTAAGAGAGAACGTTGACGTGCAGTGGGACGCTTTTAGCTAAAAAAACAACGTCTGTCTTAAAAATACTAACGAGAGAAACAAAACAAGACTTACCTAGGAAACATATCATTGCACTTCAGCTCAGTCCAGCCAGTCAGTACTTCGTATAACATTGTGTCAAGTGCCTTATTTGCTGCTAATTCCCCAGTCAGCATTCTGAGAGCCACGCTGAAATGGTAGAATAAATGTTAATTTTATATAATTAAATATGCACGCATTGTCTGGTCCAGTGGTGGGAAGCGCAGCAGAATAGGGTCTGATCCTAAGTGGGGTTGTGTTACTGGGTTTTACATCAGGAATTTCTCGGTAGCAACTTGGAGTCTGAATTAGAGCCTTTTTCTATTTGATGTTGGACGTGGAATTGCGGGCATCAGCCCGTTATACAATACAATACAGGAGACTTAAACTTAACTGACAAAATTTGAATGTCAAGGCAACCGTACATCTAAGGTAGGTAGTATATTTGATATTGACAGCTGTACGTTTATACTATTAGGGCTGTTTCTGTAATTCTGATGTTACAACTGACATTAGCTTTACTGTGCTAATGCATTAATTTTCTGCCCTCATCTCGGAGAATACAGAGCAATGTTGAGTTTATTAAACTACGTTTGGAGTTGAGCTGGTCTGGCTTATAGTGAGTCTCCATAGAATAAGAGGCCAGCTTATACTGGTTATGTTGCCACTGACGTGTGCCCTGACATACTTAATAAAACATAATGAAAAGAAATACGAACCCATTAATCCTAGCCATGGTCCCATAAGGAGGATTCAACTTAGTAGTAGCCACCAAATTCCTACAATACAGCAACCACACACAATCCAACTCGGTATAAAAACTATCATTATTGTTGGCAGCACCATGCGTACTGTCAAATGACGTTTGTAGGTGATTTAGCGCGTGTGTGTTGGCGTCAAGATTGCGTGACAGTTGGTTCTGTATGTTGGTAGCTTGCTGTTCTTTATTCGAGATTTGGTTGAGGATGTTTCTGTAAAACAAAATAGAAATAATATTGAAATTATGTTTGAAAGTAATCATTTCTCCCAGACGATTACTTATAAACTTTAATACCAGCGTCTGTGTTCCTAGCATGATTGACTGTGTGATATCGAGCTTTAGAAAAAGACTTACCCATTTATCTGTAGGTACTTTAATATTATAAAGGTGTAAGGTTTGTAAGTTTCAAAACTAGTTCATTAATAAAGGGCTTGGAAGATTTTTGTATAAAGCCTGGCCGGCCTAACTTTCGCCATTTTGTTTTTCGAATTGGCGGCCATACAAAAAAACCTTTGATAGCTTATATCTCGAAAACATGACACTTTAGAATATTTTGTCTCATATAAATCTTGTTTTTAGTGATGCCAACTATCGATTGGTACAGGTTTTATGCATGGCTGATCAAATCAAAGTTGTGCTGAAGATGCCATCAGTGAATGGACTTTAACTTTGATAGCTCATATCTCGGAAAAGTGACACTTTAGAACATTTGTTCTCTTATAAATCTTGTTTGTATTGATGCCAGCTATCGATTAATATAAGTTTTATACATGGCCGCAACTTTGAAAAAATAAATAAAAGTAAGGCCGGCCATAAAATTCAAACCCCTTTAAATCAATGGACAAAAACAAACTTCTTCGACCAAAGATAAGATACAGGCAGGACTTTTGCTAAATGCAACTTACTTGGTGTTCTTATAAGCTCTGCCAAGATGTATGGCAGCGCGCGCAGTGCTCATGCCGACTTCCATAATATTTTCTAGAAGGTTCTTCCCGATGTCTATATCATCTTGGCGAGGATTCAAGCGTTTTCTAGCGGCAAAAATAAAAATAATGTTACACTATTACTTAGACAGGAAACGGGATATTTACCATGTTTACTATTTTTGTCGAGTTCCCGATATTTCGGCGCTGTTGCAAGCACCATGATCACGGATAAACTGAAGTTATTGCGGGTGGGTGTTTATGAGCAGACAAATCGGTCTACCCTCTTTCTTGTTCGTTTTTTGCACTCAGTACCGCTACCACTGTCACTCGCAACTCGATTCTGTTCCCGACATACGAAACTCACTGTGTCCGCTCGCGAACTTTTTTCCGCACTTTTTCGCTTTTTACACAGCTGGACCACTAGCCACTTGCCGCTTGTTACACTAGCCAGAGGAGTTAGTTAGAGGGGCGTTAGGTATGCCTTTTCGCATAAAAAAACTACTCCTTTTTTAAGGTGTCCGTATCGGAAGGGGAACCAATAGCACCCTATTACTAAGCCCCCGCTGTTGGTCCGTCTGTCTGTCAGCGGGCTGTATCTCATGATCCGTAATAGATAGACAGTTAAAATTTTCACAGAATGTAATTAAATCAAAATTTAAAAAAATAATTTAAATTTAAGTGGGTTCCCCTACTACGATGGTACGTTCGACTGATTCGACCCGCACTTGGCCGGTATTTTTTATAGGTGCGCTTATTAATTCTGAGATTTCTACGACAAGAAATTTCTCAGTGCTGGAGAAGTACTAGATATGTGCCTAATTGACGGCAACGTCGGATCCTGAGTTTTCTCCATCAGGAATTTCACAGTCACGGCCCAGAGTCTGAAGTTGCACCTGGCATTTAAACTTATCAGAAGAAATGTGGGTCTAGTACACACACACCTTTTCGAGAATATAGACGTGATGTTATGTTATATACTTACAAAAACAGAGATCCATCATGGACCACTTCATTCTGCTTTGTCTCCACTTTGCTGGGGTCCAGGAACAGCGCGTTGAACGCAAATACATCTGGGTCTTTCATCATCTTTGTTCTAGCCATCTCCTGGAAATGTTGGCATAGAATTAGCACACTTAAATCAAATATCATATACTTAGGTATTCAAATTAGTTTGAGGAACGCCTTTTTTTTAAAGAAGCCCTTCACGACTTCCTAGTGTTTTAGCTGTGGAGAATAAGTAATGAAACAAACACCTCATGCATCAACAAGTCTGTCTTTTAAGTAAGAAGGACTTAATGATCGTTATTATCATCCATATCCCAACTTCAGCTACCGGACATAGATAGGTCTCCTAAACCTTTTAGTACAGTCATTTGGTTCTAAAAAACGCGGTTGTCTAGAAATTCCATCAGCCATTTGAGACGGAATGGAGACATTATTAAAAAAATGCTTTTAGGCGCCATTTTTCCAATATGGCGGCGCGAGCGGCCATTTTCAAAACGCCCGGAAAACTTTCCAGGCAACCTCGTTTTTCCTCGGTTTTTGTGCCCGCGTGTAACTATTACATCCCACTCTCTCACAGAGAAGAAACCTAAATCCTAGCTGTAAAACAAACCTTTTACAACATTAGTTTTAGTATTTATGCGAAACCTGAAACACGTGTCTAGTATTTTTATGTAAAGAATCTATGTACAAAATTTCAAAATTGTATCATGAAAAATCACAAAGTTATAAGCTTGTTCTGTTACCTGGTTCTCCGCACAAAAGCGTGGTAACCACGCAACGCGCCCGCTCGTGGGCCTCCAGCGTCGTCTTGATAATAGAGCTCATTGATAATAATAATTTAGCAGTAGGTACCTAAATTATTGCGATAGGTACTTAATGTCGCTCGGTTTCCAACTTGTAACTTTTTTTAAATATTTTTGGGACAATACATATATAACATAGTTTAAAAATGATTGGAATCGATTCAGTTAATTATTCTCAACAAACTATACGCAAGTTTCGCATATACTAAAAATAATGTTGTATACTGATTACATAAGAAAAATATAACCTTATAGGTAGGCCACACGCACCTGATTCTCCCACGCCATCAGCTGAATATTATGCAGCAACATAACATCTAACGTCAATATTCCAAACGACAGCAGATCAGTACTATTCGTCACTATGACCTTCCTACTCGAATTGTAATGCGTATAATTATCTCCGAAATACATATCTCTGAGCTTGTGCATGACGATGGTCACATTTCCTTCAACAAGACTTTCATTTAACGCTTTCAGGAGACTTCCGAAGTCACTGTCTTTTCTAGTTTCGTTGGTTTGGAGTTCAGGGTCTGATGAGACCCATTCGTGCAGTTCTTGAACCTTTTCTATGAGGTAAGAGGTCATGGTGTTGCTTTGCATGTAGTCATCATAGAGATTTTCGTCGTTGTAAAAGTAGTCGTCCTTCGCTGGAAAGGCAATAGAGCTGAGATTATAATGATTGCTTCGTTGAAGTAGTTTCTGAGTTCTAAAGATCAGGAAAAGAGTAACTTGGTTTATCCATAATTATTATACTTTGACAGTCGTCAGTAGCCCGAAAATCTGACAACCTGTCTTACCAAAGGTTATCGGTCCGATACGCAGTCGCTCCATGTCACATACTGGTATTCAGCTGCATCCGGTTAGAATGGAACCCAACCCCAATATGGTTTGGAAAAGGCTAGGCAGATGATAATAAAAATTTCCAAAAGCAGACTAGATTAGGAACCGATATTGCAAAGGCTAATGGCTATCCTGGTTATGCGATTTATAGTCAAAATTTACTCAAGGAGTAGAAAAGATTGGATTGCATGAGGAAAGGGGCTTATGAATGTAAAGTGAATGCTAGCTTGACGGTTTACAGGGAAGAATGGAAGATAAAACAGGATAAGTTTTGAGCTGACCCCTAATGATATAGAAAAAGTTAACAATTTGTACATGACCCTTCAGAAGATTCTGAAAATCCTGGTCAGAGAGTCATCATAGGGCCTCCACACTATTCCCAAACCACTGTAACTCCTGTGCGCCAGAATCAACAGTGGCGACCACCAGAAAAGCGCCGAGACAATGAAGCTCGACGAAGTCCCAGTGAAACAATTTAACTGTCTTGGAACCCGCAACGAAATTAATCAGAAATAGCGGAGGAGTAGGAAAAACATAACTTCCAGTTATAGGGGCGGGTTACTTAAGAAAAATACTTTGGCTTTTAATTATACGCACCATACATAAGATTACATAAGAGGAAGTCTGAAAGTGGCGCCAGTGACTGAAAAGTTGTGTGATAATGGGTTGTCGTGGTATGGCCATGTGATACGGAATTGGGAAAATGAGGAAAATGTCGTGAGGAAAGTTTTGAGTATGAATGTGAATGGGTATAAGAGTAGAGGAAGACGATGGATGGACTGTGTGAAGGATGATATGGCACGAAAGGAGGTGTCTGATGAGATGACGAGTAAAAGAGAACTATGGGAGAAGACATGCTGCGCCGAGACCAAATTAATTGGGACAAGAGTATACGCACCATCCATATATCCGTAAGGTATTTCCAAATCCATATTCTTCCCAAAGCCGGGCAAAATTGGCTTGAAATTCGGAACGTAATCTTCTACTATTTTCATCTTAGTTTCATTTACTTTAACTTTTTCCACCATAGCTTCGTGAACAGAACTTTCCTTCATTTCTTCAACTTTTGTATTAAAATCTTCTTCGTCCTGAACGCTATCTATGTCAGCCTTATCTTTCTTCTTGATATTCCTCTCTTCGTGTTTAATTTCGTCGTGTAAAGGATGTATTTGAGTCTTAGATATAAGATTCTTGTGTTCTCTATTTGAAACTATGTTTTTGAAAATGGATAGTTTTTCTAGAATAACGTTTTCTTCTGTTTCGTCTGAGTCTGGGGTGAAGTCTGTTGTTTTTGGGTATTGTGGAGAGTGTATTGGTTGCTGGAAAAGATAAAAGATATCATTAATATCAAGAATTTATAGAAAAAAGCTAAATGGGTTTCAAACGAACAGTTCTTCGGAAGTACCATTTAAAATCAGATTAAATTGCTTACAATCTGGTCATTAGTAGTCATGGTAATTTAGTAATTATGAGATTTCTCGTATTTTGTACTATTTTTATGTATTATAATATGTTATATTAGTTTATTTTAATTTATCTGTATATTATTTGTATTAGTATGTACCTATTTATGTAACTATATCAATTTATGTTAACAATGTATTTTTCTTATATTTTTTTTGTACTCTATCACAGTGCTGTCCTATTTGACCCAAAGGTTGACTGGAGAATGCTTTGTGACATAAAGTCCGCCTATGTACCACTCTTGTACATGAAGTTGCAATAAACAAATAAAAAGTTTTGATTCACATGTTGTAGATAGTGTTTTGTTTGCAGCTTTCGTGAAACGAAACGCATTCATTTGTTTGTGACGCTACAGTATTGAATGAAATATTTAGCATGACCCGTGACGTTATTTAGAAGCCTCTTTTTGTTTATCTCTTGCCAGGCAAGGGATCTACGACTGGTCCACATGTTTCCTAGCGTAGTATCTTGTATCCTGGCTTAGATATTAGCCGGAGGAAATAGTTTACAGGGAGCTGTCGATGTGGCAATCTTGGCTCCCCAGCAGTAATCGACTTCAATGACAGATTTCTTTGCACTATCTGTCATTTTGTCGATTCTTCCGTCAAAGAAATCCTTGTCTACGGTGGTCATGCTACGGGGGAAGAGTCGACCAAACTTGTACTGAAGATTTAAGAAGATTGAAGAGGGCTGGCCCTTTTTATTGGCCAAAGAATCAGCTTTGCCATACAACGTGGCAATGCTGCCAGCCTTCTGGGCACTTTTAATGTTGACAGCGATTTGAACGAATTTATTGACGCCCTGTAATTTTTTTCTCATTTTGATACTATACTTGTACATGTTTTTATTATTATTTTAGATCTATTTGTAGATTTTTAGTATATGCGAAACCTGAATATAGTTTGTTCATAATAAGTAACTAAATCGATTCCAATAATTTTTAAACCATATTATATTTTTACCACAAATATTAACCAAAAGTTACAAGTTGGACACCAATCGACATTAAGTACCTATCGCAATAATTTAGGTATCTACTGCCAAATTATTATTATCAATGAGCTTAAGAAGACGCAGGAGGCGCGCGCGTGGCGGCGCCGCGTGGTGACCACGTTTTTGTACGGACAACCAGGTAACAGAACATTATAACTTTGTGATTTTTCATGATACAATTTTGAAATTTTGTACATAGATTCTTTACATAAAAATATTAGACACGTGTTTCAGGTTTTGCATATACTAATACTAATGTTGTATATCCATGAAAATAGTTGAAAAAAGATTTACAGTTAAACGATCAGGGTACTATAAGCAGAAGTAATTCCAGTGTGGGAAAGAGACAGAGCTATACAGGTCGTCTAGCGCCATCTCTTTCCCACACTGGAATTACTCCTGCATTAAGACCTCATGGTAGGCCTTCAAGGCTTAGTTTTTCCCAACCATATTTCCATTGTTACTTTCGGCTGAATCAAGATGATGTAAAATAGAACAAAAACTCTATAATCACCGGCGACTGAAAGACTTCTCGTGTGGTGAAGGCATCAGATGTCCCCCACTTGGTGATCACCACGGTAGCAAGGACCAGGGCGGCGCAGACGGCGAAGCACGAGGCGCTGGCGATGATCCACACCTTTAGCGGGACCTGGAAATGAAAGGAGGTACAACTAAGACATCTATTATTAGAAAAAAAATATTATACTATTGACGAATTCCTTAATGATAAATTGTAAGAATTATTGACATTGATATTTATTTAATTTTGACATTGATTTTTATTTAATTTTGACATTGATATTTATTTAATTTTGACATTGTACTATTATCTTTATTCCATTAATTATTTATAAGTATACTCAATTGTTAATGTTTTGCTTGTTTTTTTCTGTTTTAAGTTATGTTGTTTTTTGTTGCAATTATTTTATTTTAAAATGTTGATTAATCTTCTTTTTTATAATAATTACTAATTATGTGAAAGAGTGTACACCTTTAAGGTAAATTTTTGAGGAACTAACTATTTATTATTAAGATCTCATGTAAAATGTACCAAAAATCGCACCAATAAATAAATTAACTAAATACCAGCCACTGAAGACTTTGAACAAAAAAGTTTTGTTTTTATTATATCCTTTTTATTGGTTGTAAGTATCCCACACAAAGTCTTGTCATAAATTAATTTTACACTCGTCGTGCTGTGCTGGCACTGCCGCTGCGGCTGCAGAGAACCTCTAGCGGCGTAAATATAGAAACCTTTGTGGTAACTATATTTTCGAACCCTTTGGGGTTGAAAATCTGAGGCCGTGGGGTCCGAGTGCTCATAGCCTGTTTAAGGAAATTTCGAAACGCCTAGTTGACGCTTCCTGTGACCCAAGGGCTGGCTTTAATCTTGGCCAGAGGCTAAGTGCTGCCATACAACGTGGCAACGCCACCAGTCTCATGGGCACATTACCAGCTGACAGCGTTGAGGTGTTTTTCGATGCGATTTTATTGTTTGTTGTTAATTTATTTAATAGTTTTTAAATATTATTATATGTAGTTAGTTAACTCTTCTTAAATAAAGGTACTTAATTGTTTTAGAAACCTCAAAAAAAAATACATTTAAACTAGAAGTTATTAAGGGATCATCATGTCATCAACATGGCCAAGAAGAAAAAAAAGAATCACGTAAATCGGCCCAGTAATCACGGAGTAATCGGTGTTACGGTGTACAGACACCAGGACATCAAGCTACTACATCATCATCTGCCTAGCCTTTTCCCAACCAAGTTGGGGTCGGCTTCCAGACCTCCACAACCCAGTTAGTACTGGGTAATACGATACCCTGGTTGTCAGACTTTTGAGCCACTGACTACCTGTAACGACTGTCAAAGATCTACAAATAACAGCCGGGACCAACGGCTTAACGTGCTTTGCGAGGCACGGAGGAAACTCGGTATGTAACTGGTGGTCCCAATAAATGGCAGATGCATTACTTTGCGTAATTTATTTCATCGCCACTGCTCTCAAAACTGTGAAGCACAAATCGTGAGGAAACCGCCATGTCATAGAACCAAACATTCGAAGACATGTGATATAGCTACCAACGCGCACTGGGCCCGCGTGGTGGATTACACCTTACAGCCATATGACAACCCATTCCCACTCATAGAGAGGAAGCCTGTGTCCCAGCAGTGGGAACATTATGGACTGGTTATACTCAGTGATGGCTGGATCAGACATAACGCCTCATCATCAGGTCCCTTGTCCCATGTTACTTAGGGTCGGCGCAACACGTTTTTTTCTTCCATTCTCCCCTGTCAACCGTCACGCTATCATTTGCTCCTTTTTCTTTCATATCATTCCTCACACAATCCATCCATCGTTTCCTTGGTCTTCGTCTCCCTCTCCAACCATCGATATTTATATCAGACATAAAGTCTACCTGCTTGCCTGCCTCGTTGGTCGCAAGCGGGACTGGTGAGCAAGAGGTCCGTCCTTGATTAGTGCCAGGTTGATGGCAATAAACTCGCTCCCTATTACATAGGAAGGACTTAAACATAACTGGTGAAATGTGGGTGTACCAGTGGCGAAGGTTCCATAGAACTAGATTCCTACCGGCTTCCCTTTGAAAATGGCACAGTCAGTATTCTATAGACAAATAATATAATCACATTAAAGATATGTACCTCTTACAAAAATAGACCCTTCGCTACTGGGATGTACTATTAGGTCCTCCTCTGTCTCACCCTTCTGGGATTACAGGCGTGATGTAATGTTTGTTATAAAGCCTACCCTATTTGCGTAAAATACTTTCCCTCACGACTCACAAATCAACTTCATTATTATATATTGCTTCATTCAACGGAAACCACTTAAGTATGTGTGTGGTTTATTTCGATTAGTCCAAATGAAAAGCATACCATTGTGAATCTGTTACGCAATTACTTCTAAGATTTCCACATGATGTCTTCCTTCGTTGTATGTCAGTAGTGTCCAGCCCCCGTAGCATGACCACCGTAGACAAGGATTTCTTTGACAGAAGAATGGACAAAATGACAGATTGTGTCGATACAATGACAGATTTCTTTGCACTATCTGTCATTTTGTCGATTCTTCCGTCAAAGAAATCCTTGTCTACGGTGGTCATGCTACGGGGGCTGGATAGACTTAAAACGTTAAGTTAGAGAAACAGGCGTTACTTTACGGAAATACATGACATTAAGGTTTTGCAATAGTACATTTTGATATAAGTGGGGAAATTTTGTTATTGTATTCGAGGTGGAATTAACACCCGAGCTGCAGGTGAGGGTGTTATGTAGACGGAACTGCAGTAACAAATCCCCATGCGTATCAAACGACGTTTTTCAATAAACTTTCGAAGAAATAAAATATTACAACGGAAAGTATTTTTATCAGGAATTATTAGGAAACTATGATTTAATTTGCTTTGCTTTCGCCAGGTTGAAGAAGAAGCAAAGATAATGATGCCGCTAAACAGCCTAATATGAAAATTTTTTAATTCAAATATTTTTGAATTTAGAACACAAATAAATGTTAATTTGTTCATAAAAGTAAATATTTGTTTTAAATAATCATGTTTATCTATGATATTCTATTTATAAACACAATTTAAATTCTCAAAAAATATTTAGGCCGTAAAGGCGCATTCTTTAAAAAAAAAAAACTATCACCGCCGCCTATAGTCATAGAACCCATTTGGACTTAGTATAAGTATCTGTGGAAATTTTTATTGCCGCACGTGTGCGGAAAAATATTAAAAATCCACGTGTGTGAAATACATTGCATATTGAACTTAATCGTAGTGCGATAAGAATCATCAAATGACCCCCCCCCCCCCTACCCCGCTCTGGGCGGAAAGGAAGGGAGTGTCAGACTTGTACTGACTAAAACCCATCCATGTTCCTTCTTTGCCTTTTGTGTTCCAGGGCCGCGGTATCTCTTTCGAACAGTCCCGCAGCAAGTCAACACCTCCTAAGGCCCGTGCAGGGGCGAAGCACGTGTCAAGTTTGGGTGCATGATATGCTAATTATTATTGCTTTTCCTGCATGTGCACTTAAGCAATTTCTCCAGGATCGCGTGCATGATTTCGGACACATACATCGATACTACACAATAGATTACACAAACAGCCAGACCCGGAACAAAAATGTTTAAATGTCTGTAGGTCATAAGTACAAATGTCTATCGGTGTGGTAATCTTAAAACCGGTCAATATACCACGGAATAGTGTTCTAAGAAAATTCTTACAAAACTGCTTCGTAGATCTCTAGAGGCGTTTATCTTATGCGAAAATCTGACTCTCCAAATGTGAGGTGTGTGGCAAGATAGAGGATGCACAGCATTTCGACGGCACGGGGCTGAGCGATTGACTGCTGCGCTTCGTTTTCCGGGTCTGGCTGTTTGCGTATGTGAGTTTAAATGTTTGTAAACGCACCCACGATACAGGAGAAATTCCTAGCGTGGGCCAAGAAGTTAAAAAAAAAAAAAAAATTGTTGGTGGAATGTGTCCGATATACTAATAAGAGAAACGCAGTCATCAACGCGTTGAAATTAAGCCTACCTCCAAAGCAGCAAAAATATTACACACTTTTTTAGTAGATAAGGGATTACATTAAGTTCATTCGGTTTGAGGTTTTTTTATAAGCTAAATTAGTTTAGGAAGTAAGACAATATTTGTAAAAGTACGGTAGGATTGACATCGTCGCAATTGTGAACAAAAATCCCTTAATAAAAAAGACTAAAAAAAAATCCCTGACCTGTCAAATACCTGTACCTACTTTCATAGCAAATAAAATTCTGATTCTGATTCTGAAAAATCTTTAGAAGTCCCAAGCGCAACTGTTGAGTATGAGGTCCTCCTGCATTGGTTCGGTCCCCAATTCGAGCAAGTGTTGTTTATTATTTGAAATCACTGCAGCTGCAGGCCAGATTATAATACGTTTGTCCTGGTTACGAGTTTTGAACATAAAGTTGTGCTTCTAAATAAAACTTTAAATGATTAAAACGTGATGCTGGGAGGGGTACCCTAAAATCTCACGTCGTGTTACCAAGAGGGTGAGGGGCTATAAAAGCGGCCTTAAAACTTCGCGTGATTGCAGGATGTCCCCCAGCTATTCACCACCGCTTAGTGAAAGTTGTCGAAGTGTTTCAGTTTCTCAGCATAAACACCCCAAAGTTGGCCATTTAACGCAAAAATCACGGTCGAAATGTAATAGGCCTCTTAAAACCAGAATATTCTAAATTGTACTTTAATGTTTTCCAAACTTACTGTAGTTTTATCCGGAACACGGTGTATGACAGTTGGTCTCGGCGGCAGAGGTCGGCGCGCATTTGGCATGCGTTCGGGGACACTCGGGAAAGTTCGGCTCCAGTCGGTCGTCATCGTGGCGCGACTGTCGCACGAAGTTGAAGATGGCGGCCGTTTTTCATATTCGTATTGAAACATTTTCTGAAACAATTGAATAAAGAACGTTGTTTTAAAATTATGAATTCCTTTTGTGGTGTCAAGCGCGACCTGCCTGTTTTGAATTTGAATCGCAGATTGGCAAAAATGTTGAAAGAAAGAAAATACATTTATTTGGCACATGCCACAAGCGCACATAGTAAAAAAACTTAAATCTAAATAGAATAATGTGAGGCCCAGTTCAGCAAAATGCCGGACAACTAGTGCCCAACGCTGGTTTTCAACTGGACCTCAATCAGTGAGGTTACGTAGGTATGTGAAGCAGTTTTAGAACAATGGTTGTGTTGAATAGGTACTTAAATATGTGAAATAGATCTGTATACAAAAAAAATAAAAACAATAAATTATTAGTAAAATAAACTAGAGTGACTCAACGGAAGTGCAAAACGAAAAAAAATATTTAAGAAAACAGATAAATCATACATAAATGGGACGGACAGATGATAAAAGACAATGTTCTTGGGTTTATCCATCAGGAATATTCCAGTAATGGCGTGTTACACACTTGTTTATGTCGGGTTGATTCGGCGAGATTCGCCGTGGCCGCGGGGCATTACATACAACATTATTTTTAGTATATGCGAAACCTGAATATAGTTTGTTCAGAATAAGTATTTGAATCGATTCCAATAAATTTATACCATGTTATATTTTTTCCAAAAAATATTAAAAAAAGTTAAAAGTTGGATACCGAGCGACTTTGAGTACATATCGCAATAATTTAGGTACCTACTGTCAAATTATTATTATCAATGAGCTCAAGACGAAGCTTAAGGCGCGCGCTGCGTGGTGACCGCGTTTTTGTGCGGACAACTAGGTAACAGAACAAGCTTATAACTTGAGATTTTTCATGATTTGAAATTTGTACATAGATTCTTTACATAAAAATACTAGACACGTGTATCAGGTTTCGCATATACTAAAACTAATGTTGTATAACTTTGACAGTCGCCTATCAGGCGAAAGCTGAGTGCCGCAGAAGTTGGATGACTGTTCTTCAATCACTTGCCTACCACTCTGCTCCTCGCCGTCGAGGCCCGTCGCGACAACCCGCCCCATGCCGTCACCGACCCTTGCTCGAGCCAGCCTGCGTGGCTGAGCCTGTAGTCCAAAATCAGTCCCCAAATAATGACACCACCCAGATCCAGCCTGTCCCTTTGCTGTCCTCCACCAGCGACGCCCTAAGCCGAGTCTCGTACCCCACAGGGGGTGCCTTTAGCGTGTAGTCGCTTAGTTTGTAAGTTTTTTTGCCCTGGCTGGAGGCCTTACACTCAAGGCACCCAAAGGATAGTCTGGTTAAACAGACGACAACCTCCTAGGTTGAATTACGAGATGCCATTCACAAAAAAAAAACCACTTTCTGCGACTAAAAGTACTTGATGTAATGTTATATCTTTTGTTGGAGGTCACTCGGATCATGATGGTAGTCATTATTAACGAATCGAGCACGCGCGTAACCGTTCGCGACATCAAGTGTAGACTTACAACGAACCTGCAACGATCACAGTCCTCCAACGTAGTGGAAATCGGTATGTGTTTGTCAAAAAACCGATAATTGGCCGAGCACGAGCCAGACGCTTGAGATGCACTCTTTCAACAGCTCGAGACTCATAAGTCGGAGCAAACTACGCGAATGCTCGGCTCGGTTACCATAGACACACGAATCAAATCAAATCATTAAATAATGAATGGATTAATGTCTCATCACATTCTACCACATGGGCGTCCAAATGTTAAATATACATTGGTGATTCTTAATTTGTAATTTAAATTAAAAAAGGAATGTCACAAATGAAATAATATAAATAATAATTGAATTAAATTACAATGTCAGTGTCATTTATCCAGCCAAATCTAACTCTCTAATTGTTTTATTTGATTTTATTGTAAATTTGAGGGGCTCTGCAGATTATGCTTTTATATTAAGCAGAATATGATTTTATAATAAGAGCTGTAATGGCTCTGCGTCCGTGTAACATGTAATTTCGCCTGCACCATAGGATACCGTCACTAATGGACAATAACAAACCACACATCTCAGATGAATTGCTTTCCCAGAGCCAGTCAGAGTAATGTCGTCCCAATGTAGATCATTGTCTAGATTATCTCAAGACAATTCAATGGTACATTTTCAGGGCAGAGGAATCTTTCAAACACATTTATAATACGAAATAGGCTTGCGTTTGGCCGCAACTCGACTGATGTGAAGCGATGACGCGCGCCTAGAACCAACCGATTCACTCGAACTTTAAGGAGATCTAGATTATTATGATCGAGGAACAGAGAAGCCGGCAGTGGAGAAATACATGAAGGAATGTATTACGAATTATAAACAACTAGTGACCCGCCTTGGCTTCGCACAGGTGCAATATACAACATTAGTTTTAGTATATGCGAAACCTGATACACATGTCTAGTATTTTTATTTAAAGAAGATTCTTTAATTTCTTTCTTTTTTTTCTTTTCTTTTTTCTTTAATTTTGTACCTACACAGATGTGTAGGTACAAAATTTCAAAACTGTGTCATGAAAAATCACAAAGTTATAAGCTTGTTCTGTTACCTAGTTATCCGCACAAAAACGTGGTCACCACGCAGCGCGCGCCTCCAGCGTTGTCTTGAGCTCATTGATAATAATAATTTGGCAGTAGGTACCTAAATTATTGCGATAGGTACTCAAACTCGCTCGGTGTCCAACTTTTAACATTTTTAAATATTTTTGGGAAAAAATATAACATGGTTTAAAAATTATTGGAATCGATTCAGTTACTTATTCTGAACAAACTATATTCAGGTTTCGCATATACTAAAAATAATGTTGTGTACATATCAACCTTCCTCTTGAACCACTCTATCTATTGCTGAAAACTGCATTAAAATCCGTTGCGTAGTTTTAAAGATCTAAGCATACATAGGGAGAGACAGACAGCGGGAAGCCATTTTGTTTTATACTATGCAGTGAAGTTACGTGGACTTTATGGTGCTCGGAGGAGCTCGTGGCTAAATAATAACATCTGCTCGGGTCGTTCTTTAGGTTAAGCCGCGCTTGCCTGGGTTGGTCCGTCGATGAGTGGCCACCCAGAACATACCGAGTTTCCTCCGTGCCTCGGAAAGCACGTTAACCCGTTGGTCCCGGCTGTCATTTTTGTAGAACTTTGACAGTCGTTACGGGTAGTCAGTGGCCCGAAAGTCTAACTACCAGTCTAGTATTACCTAATACTAACTGGGTTGTAGAGATCAGATAGACAGTCGCTCCATGTAAAATACTGGTATTCAGCAGCATCCGGATAGACTGGAAGCCGACCCCAATATAGTTGGGAAACAACTAGGTAGATGATGACGTACGTATAGACTAAAAGGTACGTATTTTCATGGCCTTCACTTAGTTTGTCTTTTATATTAAATCCATGGACGTAATCTGTCACAGATACTTATATACTTACTAAGTACTTATGTAAGATCATTTTACCATGAAATCGTATCTACCTGCGTGAGAAACGGTAAAGATAGGATGTCTCTTTCTGCTGGGTTTCAAACCTTATTTTACTATGCCGTAAGGCTGGACGTTTTAATATACTTATTATACACCTTCTTATGGAGGACAAGACATTACGTGGCTTATGTGCAATAGATCTGCGTTTATATACTGAGGAGGAATGAGGAGCATTGTCATCATCATCTGCCTAGCCTTTTCCCAACTATGTTGAGGTCGTCTTCCAGTCTAACAGAATGCAGCTGAATACATTTTACACGGAGCGACTGCCGATCTGACCTCCACAACCCAGTTAGTACTGGGTAATACGGTACCCCTTGGTAAGATTGTATGTCAGACTTTCGGGCCACTGATTTCCTGTAACTACTGTCGTACTTAACGTGATTTCTGAGGCACAGAGGAAACTTGGTATGTAAAGGGTGGTCACCCATCCACGGACTGACCTACCTTTAACTTACTATGCTATAACGGTAGGAGGTAGGTAAATCTTCCCTTTTCTTTCGTCTTCCCTTCTTTCTGACCGTTATTCTAACAGGCAGGCTTAATAAGAGGTACTGTATTACCCACTTGTGTAGTACAGATAGGCAGACGCTTACTCCATGTAAAATACTGGTATTCAGCTGCATTCGATTAGACTAGAGGTCGGCTACCACAACGTAGTTGCTAAAGACCACTTTCACAAGACAGGTTGTTAGACTTTCAGGCCACAGACTACCTGTAACTACTGTCAAAGATCTACAAATGACAGCCGGGACCAACGTCTTAACGTGCTTTGCGAGGCACGGAGGAAATTCGGTATGTAATGGTTGGTCACCTGTCCACGGACCAATCTCGCCAAACGTTGCTTGACCTCCAAGATCGATCTGTCCATCGTTAGTGTATTTTGTTTTGTGTATGTATGCATGAATCCTAATATTCAGCTGTATTTGATTAGACTGAAAGCCGTCCCCAATATACATAGTTGGGAAAAGGCTAATGGTATAATAATATACTTCGCCTGGTATTCTCTTCCCACGATGGCCCAAGACTACGTCACGATAAGTGTTACCATTGATTGTCCTTTTCAGTTTTAGGGACTCTCATTTAGTGAATGAAAACAAAATAAATTACTAACTAGCTTAACTATTTAGTAACTCGTGTGATTCATCTATTAAGTTTTAAATTAATTTAAATATTTAATTATTAGTTCATAATTGCTTTGTTAAGTTAAAAAATGCATTTTGCTCGGGTAATTCAATCACACACCGCGGCAACACATCGACAGCATCGCAACTGATTACGTATTCTTGGGTCAATCACGTGACCCAGCTGTCACGGGAAGAGAATACCAGGCGAAGTATATTATTATGTACCATGTATGTAGGTACGTTTTTTTCTTTTTTTTTTGTTACAGCACCATGCTGAAATAGGTCTTATTTTCAATTTTTTCTTGTTTACTCTTTTATAAAATTTTGTTTTATTATTAATATTTATGTTTTGTTCTATACGAGACAAATAAATATTTTTTTCTTTATGATAACTCGACAATTTACTCGAAATGTACCCAAGTCAACGAACTCTACCGGATACGAGACGACAGATAATATCATTAAAGTATGGCCGCTAAACAGAGCGTGTAGAAGAGCTCTAATGTTACTAGTGCAGTAAGTAGCACGTGAGATCTTTGAGTTAGTGAATTATAGATGACAATGTACCTTGAAATAATAGTTTTGATGGTACGGTATGTAGGGCAAGACGGGGTAATGGAAACCACTAAAGGTGGAGTGCCAGGGTAGCCCGCGAAATTCAAATTTTCTTACGTGTTTTGTTTTTTTCTTTAGTTTTCATTTTTTCTTTTTTTCTTTGTTGTTCCGGGTCTGGCTGTTTGTGTATGTGAATTTAAATGTTTTAAACGCACCCACGATACAGGAGAAATTGCTGTAGTGCGAGGCAACGACTTTTTTTATAAATAAAATAAAAATTGCCTGTCAGTGTCAAGTTATATGTTGATTAAAATATGATTCGCGGCCGTAAAACGTATGTATTTATACAGGGTATTTGGTTAAACGTGGGCAATACTGGGAGTGAAGTACTCATAAATATGAGCAACTCTTACTATGGGGCTAACTATGAAATATGACTACTCGGTCATGGGGACCGAGTGCGCGGAAATCTCTCGCCGACTGGTCGACACTTCGCGTGACCAGAGGGCTGGCTCTTTCTTTGGCCAAAGAATTAGCATTGCTATTCAGCGTGGCAATGCTGCCAGTCTTCTGGGCACGTTTCCAGATGACAGCGATGCGGAGGAATACTTTGACGCCTGAGTGTCCTATTGTCGTCGTTGTTTAGATGTTTATATTTTCTTACTTTTAGTCTTATTTTTATCATTACTTTAGTTCTTTTTAGTCTGTAAATATATGAAATATGATACAAAAAATCTGCTGTTGCCTACATTTTTTCGAGTTATGCGACCAATAATGTGAGGATCAGCTGATATTTTTTTCGCGATTTCTTGGTCGGTCCCATAGTAAAAGTTCCTTATTTTAATGAGTACTACACGCCCCTAAAGTATTGCCTAAGTTTAAAAAAACACCTTGTAGAATTGTAGTAATTAAAATCATCGACACAACCCTCTAAGTTCATTTAACACCATTCAATTCAATTCATTTATTATTCATTAACAATTAATATTGTGTTGAACATTACATATTAAATAAAATTATCGCATGCAGAAACGACATTTAAAAGCCTATTAAAATTGAGTGAGATGTCTCGTTCAAGAGTCATTTAAAATATGTCAACAAATAAATACAATTTCAAATTCAATGTCAAAATATAATGTCAAATTCTATGTCAAAATATAATGTCAAATTCAATGTCAAAGTGATGAGCATAGTGCTGAAGTCAAAAAATAATTCAAATTAAAGCTTGTTTACTGCTACCATTTTAAGTGACTAATTTTCATTATTATATATATTATATTATTATATTTTCATTATTATTTAACACCATTGAATGGACTTTTTCATGAAATAGTTAATTTGTAAGCCCGCGAAATGTGAAATATGATTCATATTTCACATTTCGCGGGCTACCTGGCGCTTTCACCTACAGCGAGAATTCCTACCGTTTACGCCTGTTTACAAAAGAAAAAAAAAGAAACGTGTGTCGTCCGGCGGCGAGATGGGCAGACGACATAGTTGCCATCGGGGGAAACACCTGGATGGGGCTGGCACAGGACCGTGGGGATTGGCACGAGAAAAGAGAGGCCTATACCCAGCAGTGGGTGAGTTCGGGCTGTGGATGATGATGATGATGACGCCTGTCTTCCCCGAAGGGTTAGGCAGAGGTGTACCTAATAGTACACCAACATTTCACCGGCTATGTTTAAGTTCCATAATAGGGGCGAGTCTATTGCTATGAACTACCCAAATCCAGACTCGGTGGCAACCACTGAGAAATTACTGATGGAAAACCTCAATAATACTTTGCCCGGCTTGGGAATCGTACCGAGGACCTGGGAATATTCCTCTCAATAACACAAGGTGTGAAGTGATTACATACGGGACCGAAACGTGGTCGCTCACAATGGGCGTCATCAGAAGGCTTAAAGTCACCCAAATGCAATGGAGAGGGCTATGCTCGCAGTTTCCTTGCGTGATCAAATCAGAAATGAGGACATGCGCAAGAGAACCAAGGTTACCGACGTAGCCCGAAGAATTGCCAAGTGGCAGTGGGCAGGGCACAGAACGGATGGTCGAAGGGGCCGAAAAGTTAGTTCTGGAGTGGCGACCGTGTACCGGAAGACTTTGCGTTGGAAGGCCTCCCACTAGGTCACTGACGTGGTGAAGGTTGCAGGGATCCGCTGGATGCGAGTCGCACGGGACCGGTCTATGTGGCGACACTTGGGGGAGGCCTATGTCCAGCAGTGGACGTCTTTCGGCTGAAATGATGAATGATTATAACTCAAGGTCAGGTTATATTATATAAGACGTGTAACTAGATTACCCCGAACCTCACGTCTACAGTCCATGCACAGTTAATTTACCGCTAGCTAAGCTAAGATGTGAATGATTCTCCGTAGACCATTTTTTTTCTTGCACAGACAAGGCATCTCGCAGGTAAACCTATGAGGCTGGCTTCTGCTTAACCGGACTATCCTGTGGGTGCCTTGAGTGTAAGGCCTCCAGCCAGAGACAAAAATCTTATAAACTAAGCGACAGCGAGCTAAGGGCACCCCCTGTGGGGTATGAGCCTCGGCTGAGGTCGTCGCTAGGGAGGGCAGCAAAGGGACAGGCTGGATTTGAATGATGCACAGACCTCATGTCAGTGAACATTATAGCTACCGGTAATTAGAATGCGACAGGACTGTAACAATCTTTATTCAATGCATTTAAGTTTCGAATGTCAAACGAAAATTCAAAATGGCTTCCGTTCTCAAGAAATGGGAGACAATGGAGTTTATAGTTATCAGTTTTGATAATTATTCTCAATTTATACTTATCTTCGCGAAATCTTAGAGTATTGTTCTTCATTTTGTGAATTCTCGCGTAATGATTCAATACAGCGGAAGTCTTAGCCAAAATGACGTTTAAAACAAAAGGCTGGATGAGGTTTCTATAAAAATAAGCATCTCAGTTTACGTTTTTTTTTGTTATGTTTTTGTTATATTTTTATAAGAGTGTACATATATTGTTAAATAAATAAATGAGGTAAAACCTAAGGCTTTAAAACCACTGAGTAATACCTAAGATTTATTAAGTTCTTTTAAAAGTCCGTTCTTAGATGTATTCTTAAGAGGCAGAAGTAATGAAACAATACAGTTTTGTCTAAACACAGAACAGTATTGTACGTACCAAAGAAAATATTATTATATCAGGTCGGAAGAAAATATTATTCTTTACAAGTTACCTTGTACCTACTCTATCCAAGATAACATTTATACAACATTATTTTTAGTATATGCGAAACCTGAATATAGTTTGTTCAGAATAAGTAACTGAATCGATTCCAATTATTTTTGAACCATGCTATATTTAGTCCAAATTCAAATCCAATTTTTTTTTTTAATTTTCAATTTGGTCTCCGAGCGGTATTAAGTACCTATCGCAATCTTAGGTACCTACGGCCAAATAAATATTATCAATGAACTCACGACGACGCTGGAGGTGCGCGCGCGGGCGCGCTGCGTGGTGACCACGCTTTTGTGCGGACAACTAGATAACAGAACAAGCTTATAACTTTGTGATTTTTCATGATACAGTTTTGAAATTTTGTACATAAAAATACTTAAAATACTATTTATAGATTCTTTACATAAAAATACTAACATATAACATAACATGTGTTTCAGGTTTCGCATATAGAATAGAATAGAAAGTTTTTATTTCAGACCAGGGTCCATAGGGTTAGTAACAATTTTACTTAACTTCTAGTGTTAGTAGGTTACAGACACAGATGAAAATATACAAGTTAAAATACAGCATGGAGCCGCATCCACCTTCGCAACATCGGGGAATCCCACCGATCTGCGAACACACCGAGAATACTGTTGGTGCTGCCGCGAACACGAGTCATCAGGGATGCACATCTATTTCTAATAATGGCGGCCAAACCATCAATATTATTATCTGCAAACATCCCTGACGCCAGTGGCGTGCAGTGGTCCTCCTCGGAGGGTAGGCTAGTAACTTTGAATAACTGCCTTTGTGTTTTATAAGCCAAAACATAATAAAACTTGTATTATTTCAAAATTTAAAGCGATGACCCTATGTTTTTTTGAACGTAAATTATAGCCTTATTCAGTAGGCATCAAATAACATCATAATAGTGGCCATTCTTCACACAAAATTTGAACTAAAGGTATTAATAACATCGCGTTGACTAAATTTCTAGTCAAAACAAATACCTACACTACGTAAGCAAATCATTACACACCTTCGAACTTTTAACTAAATGGTATGGAATGAATTGGTACTAAATCGTTTGTTATTAATCACGCTTTTTTTTTTATTCACAATGACTAAGTACAAACTAGCAATTTACCTAAAATAGTTATATCACGTTTTTATTAATTTAAAGATTTTTCTGACAAAATTATAAACTAACTATTGATTTAATCATTCAATTTACAAATCGATTCGAAATTCACATGTATCATTCGAAAGGCCGTAAAAACAGGAACAAAAAGGTATATAATATTATTTACCAAACAAATAACAAACTCCTACAACTATCACTTCAAAACACAACCACAGAAAAAATAAACAGCTAATTGGAAACAACGCCATCTGCCTAAAATATGAGGTACTTCAATGGCTTTCTATCAGTACAAGAACGAAGGATGTCGCTTCGTTAGAAAAATTCTAAAAAATAACACAGAGTGCGCTGTCAACAAAAAAAAAAGTAATAATAAAATTGGGCGTTGAGCAGTTAAGCTTTTTCGTTCCGGTCCCAATTTTGGCACTTGGGCGTGTGGGCAGGTATTAAACAAAATGCACGGAAAACAATATAATTTATTTGTGTGTAAAATAGAAGCGCTTACCCACACAGCCAGCTTAAATGTTGCATAATATTTTGAAGATTGAAATGACGAGTACGAGGTGAATTATCATATTTTTGGATTAACTCTCGTAATTCGGGTATACATCTATCTTCAGACACCACATGAATCTTATCATTAAACGATAATTGCGAAAACTTATTGCTTTTAACTTCTAACACACGTAATCACCACACACTTCACAACAGAATACCATCTTTAAGTGTAAATGTACTTAACAAATAATATTTACATGAATGTACGTTTCAAAACGAATGACTTATAAGTTATAACTTAAGTTAGATATAAAAACATTCATGATTGATTATAATTTGCTTGTCACATGAAACAATATGGCTACTAAAAATTTTTCTGACATAAGTGACAGACGATAGTAACGGTGGTGTTGTCATAATTTTTTTCCAAACTCCCCAAAAATCAAAGCGAAAAATAAAATTAATGTAGTTTTTAATTATTTTTATAGGGCTTTTGCAATTCTTATAAATACAATTTATCATTTTTGTGGAAAGTATAAATTCGACAATAGCTTCATGTTCTTTTAATTGTATCTAGTAGTCATTAAGGAAACTATCGTGTCTGTCTCTTTTGCTCAAATTCCCCACAAAACGGGGAAATGTCCACAAATTGGGAACACTGCTCTAATATTTTTTCATTCAATAATCTAGCTAGCCAATCATAACTCGTGGTGATCGTCTACAGTGAACGGAGTTACGCCCATAATCTACACATGTGTGCCGTTCCTACACACGGTAATATGTAATAGTGTGCGTAAAATTATGAATGAAATATATTGTTTTATAGGCTTTCTGACGTCTAGCCTCAGAATTGACAATTTGTAGCTACGAACTTACCTTACAGTATAGTGTGAGTTTGAGTTACGTCACACGGGCGCGACAAGTTGCTATAAGTGTTCTAACAGGAGTTTTAAGGTTTTTTTTAATATTTTGTATTATTTTATTACAAACTTATAATAAATGCATTTGGCGTTGTTGGTAGGGTAGGCTAGGCCTAATAGCCTGTAAGGTATGCACGCCCCTGCCTGACGCACTACTACGCCACGGCAGCCGCAGCAGCACTCTCAGTGCATTATTGTATTGAACGCGTAGGTCGCTGTATGTCCGCTGAGTAAAGTTGACCCACGGCTGGCCAGGCTGCACGTGTCGAAGGACTGGCAGTAAGCTTTGAAAAGCGTTACTTTAACTGACTTCACGTGTAGAAGGACTGGCAGTAAGCTTTGAAAATCGTTACTTTAACTGGCTTCGTACAACGTGCAAACCTGCGAGCCAGCATGTTACAACGGACAGCCAGCGACCTACGTTCCCTTTCAATGAAAAACACAAAACAAAAAAAAACACACAAAAACATAGCAAAGCATAGCATATACTAAAACTAATGTTGTATACAGAGTGGAAGGGACATCCACTCACAAAAGGTTACACGTGCGTGGATGTCCCTGATCCAGATCATGGGCTACCTGTGTGCTAAATTCATCGAAATCGTTTTGCCAGGATAATTATTACAATACGGGGTGGATGGGATACCGACGAGAAAAAGGTTCCGTTACAGCACATCATTCTGAGCCAGCCACATAGAAATTTCTTATATGGTTATTAAAATAAAAATCTGCTGTTTCCTACAAAAGTTCTTTTGTTTTTAATAACCGATGAAAAATTTCTTTGCAATTTGTGGCAGTGGGTAGGGCACATTGCTCGCAGGACGGATGGCCGATGGGGTCGAAAAGTTCTGGAGTGGCGACCGCGAACCGGAATTTAGAATTATAATAATTTCGTAAAAAAAAAACACTCAGATATTTTTTTTTTCCGTTGCTATGGCGACTTTACGACTTATAGAAGTTACTCTTAAAATATTTCGTGTATGAAAAGATAGACCTTATATGTGTATAAGGTCTAACTATTCATACACGAAATATTTTCAGAGAATCATCTAACGGCTATAACGAAGCCATTTCAAGGGATTTTTTGTATTTAACTGAGTATATTTTTATAAAAAATAAATAATTTAAAATTACTTGACCCACAAAATAAATATCGGCTCCTTATTTTTGAACATCCATTAGATTAGTTTATTACGTCGTATTTACATTCTGTCATTGTTAGAACATGGAAGTAAAGGTTTTATGCAAAAAGTCTCAAAAAATTTTAGAATTATAATAATTTCGTAAAAAAAAACACTCAGATAATTTTTTTTTCGTTGCTATGACGACTTTACAACTTATAGAAGTTACTCTTAAAATATTTCGTGTATGAAAAGATAGACCTTAAACAACATTATTTTTAGTATATGCGAAACCTGAATATAGTTAGTTCAGAATAAGTAACTGAATCGATTCCAATCATTTTTCAACCATGTTATATTTTTCCCAAAAATATTTAAAAAAGTTAAAAGTTGGACACCGAGCAACATTAAGTACCTATCGCAATAATTTAGGTACCTACTGCCAAATTATTATTATCAATGACCTCAAGACGACGCTGGAGGCGCGCGCTGCGTGGTGACCACGATTTTGTGCTTACAACTAGGTAACTGAACGAGCTTGTAACTTTGTGATGTTTCATGACATAGTTTTGAAATTTTGTACATTGATTCTTTACATAAAAATACTAGACATGTGTATCAGGTTTCGCATATACTAAAACTAATGTTGTATATTGCACCCGTACGAAGCCGGCGCGGGTCGCTAGTACCTTTTATAAATCAAAGAAGTTAATATGTCTACTCTTTATGAGAAACGTTAGTTTTAACATTCTCTTTTGACCTCTTAAAAGTATGTATGATTACGATTGATAAAATGACTAAATAAATTAATCAATAACACACACGCACGCTAGACATATTGGCAACATATTTATTGTCTTAGTGAGCAGTTCTGGCCTCGTGGTAAAGGCCCAGACTTACGAGGTGTAGGTCATGGGTTCGAACCCAAGCTGTCGCATTACTTTGTGTAATGTATTTCATCACCGCTGGTCTCACAACTTCATCAAATCAAAAATCTTTTATACATCTTTTGCTCAGAATAGTTACAGCACTGATAACAATATTTGTGTCACTTGTTTAATTTAGTACTTTTTTTTTTATGTTTGTATAGATTCTTTTTTATCGATTGTTTGTGAATGTGTGAACATTGTAGGCTTTGTAGATTCCCAGCTGCTTGTTAACTTTTTATTTTGTTCTACATTTTTGTGTAGTAAGCAACGACTTATTGTCGGGCCTACGCTGTCCCCCCATACTTAAGTACAAATGCTGTATCCATTATATTATTGTAACACCAACTGATTTGAAAAGAGTAACTATGGAGTTTCTTGCCGGTTCTTCTCCATATGAAACGACCAACCCGAACCGTGCACCTTTTTGTCGACGTTTTAAAAGTGCCCATCTAGGCCTATGTGAAATAAAATATTTTGATTTTGATTTTGATTTTTGAACATCATCTACCAGGAACGGAGGCACCTAGGAAGCCGATTCCTGCTGGCTTACCTTCAGGAACAAAACACACGTAGTGTCTACAACATCTGCCTGCCTTTTCCCAACTATGTTGGGGTCGGCTTCCAGTCTATACGGATGCAGCTGAACCATAGTATTTTACATGGAGCGACTGCCTATCTGACCTCCATAACCCAGTTAGTACTGGGTAATACGGTACCCCTTGGTAAGACTGGTTGTCAGACTTTCGGGCCACTGATTTCCTGTAACTACTGTCGTGCTTAACGTGATTTCCGAGGCACAGAGGAAACTCGGTATGTAAAGGGTGGTCACCCATCCACGGACCAACCTAGGCAAGCGTGGCTTAACCTGAAGATCGATCCGAGCGGCTGTTATTATTAAGCCACGAGCTCCTCTAAATAAAATGCTATTGGGTATTTAATAAAATGATGATGGCATTTGAGCAGACAGAAATACAGAATTTTAATCATTAAAATCATCAATACAACAACTATTTCATGAAAAAGTCATTCAATGAGGTTTAATGAACTTAGAGGGTTGTATTACATCATGGGCGTACCCACGGTGGGGCAAAGTGGGGCACTTTCCCCACCCTGCTCTCTGACCCGAAGCTAAGAATTTTTAGGCAAAATTAATATAATGACAAAATTAAATATGTATTAATTTGGGTATTTTATCATTTTTCACATTAAAATAAAAAACTTGGTTAAGGTCAACAATGACAGAAAACGTCTTGTCGGCCTTTGTGTGATGAGTGTGCATAGAAAGAGTGTTCTGGAAGCAAAACATACATTTGAAAAAGAAATTTTAGCTAGATTTAGCCAAAACCCTCGTAGGTTATTATTGAAATAAGGTGTAGTGCAGTCAATAAAACGTATCAGTCAGTAAATAAACGTATTTTTAATTTCCTACTACTTAGTTTATTTATTTCTGCCCCATCCCTTAAAAAATGCTGTGTACGCGCATGAACTACATACGTGTGAATCAACATGCAACCTGACACTGACCAGCAAATTGAAAAAAACGTAAGAAAATTTGAATTTCGAGGGCCATCCTGGCGCTTTCACCTGAACGCAGTTTGTATATTCTCATCCCACGATGGCCAAGACTACGTCACGATAAGTGTTACCATGGATTGTCCTGTTCAGTAAATTTAGGGTCTTTCTCTTTTAGCGAATGAAAATAAAATAAATTACTAACTAGCTTAAATATTTAGTAACTTGTGTGATTCATCTATTTAGTTTTAAATTAATTTACATATTGAATTATTAGATCATAATTGCATTAATTAGTAATAGTAATAAGTAATTCTTTCGCACACCGTGGCAACACATCGACCGCATCGCAACTGATGACGTAATCATTGACCAATCACGTGACCCGACTGTCACGGGAAGAGAATACCAGGCGAAGTATATTATTATACCATGGTAGTTTTTATGTGTATATAAGTCGACTACCTCAATACATTTTTTCAGCAGGAAAAACAATTAAAAGTAAACATTTGACTCACTGCTTACTTCATAATAGAAATTCACTAATTTGAATAACAAATGAAGAACGATTTAAATTCGAAATGGCAATACATTTGAACCTTACTCGCCTATATGCATTAATTGAAGTCTTTCACGTATCATTACGCTTGTAATCCCAGAAGTATTAGGCAGGTGTGTATCTACAGGGTGTAAACCGACAGTCAATCAAACATTCTGTACATCAAACTAAGTAACTTTACGCAAAAATTATTGCTGGGAATCGACTTTTTTTGGGGTAAAAAATCACGTCTTAGGGTACGTTGTAGAGACTCGATGGAAAGCACTCAAAGCATTGTGCTGATGGATGGATTGAATAGTACGGGGTCGTGGAGGTGTGTGCATTACATTGAGTCCTACCGTAAAACGTGATTTTTATCCCCAAATAAAAAAGGCATTTCTCAGCAATATTTTTTGCGTAAAGTTACTTAGTTTGATGTACAGAATGCTTGGTTGACGGCTATGTGAAGGGTCTGTTTACACCTTGTATTTATATCATGCATAATAGTCGAGCTATCACAATTTTTGCGGACAAAGTCGCGGGCGAAGTCCTAGTTGTATTATAGCATAGTTGACCTCGTAATTGCTTTGCCAGTTTTAACAGCAATACCCAGCAAATTATAACCTTACTAGTTTAAGCCCACAGCTTTCAATTTTAAGTGTTCAAATAAGTTTTGGTTTCCAGCACCGAAGGTTCGGTTCTGTTTCGGTCTGACACGAAATAAATAGACAGGCAGTTAAACCTTTACATTTACAGACATGGCCGCTGAATGCGTTGAGTGTACACCCTATTAAAAAGAATTCCTGATCTTCTTTTTTTCTTTATCGTGTGGTTAGTGCCTAACCTAGTGTCAGAGTTTCTATGCCACCCATGGGCCTCTTACTTGGCTTTACATGCCGTCGAGAAATATCTCTCAGGCATGCTGGTTTCCTCACGATGTTTTCCTTCACCGAAGCAAGTGATAGTTATACAATACGCACATGAATCCGAATAATCAGAGGTGCGTGTCTTTGGTTCGAACTCGAGGCCTATGACTTGGCAGTCCGACGGTCACACCACTAGGAAAATTGCTGCAAATCCTGATGGATACCACTATAATAATTGATCTAATCTGTGAATGAAACAGTCGCGCTTACCAGCACCAGACCTACGAGGCAGCTCAGTCATTCGCGACTCAAGAACATGTAACAGGTAATCATGACATAATGCCTAAGACTATAAGGAAGTATCGCAATCGTAAGTTCATAACGAACGCAGTGGTTGTGTTGTAACTACGGAGAAACAGTTATAAATGTTATAATACACCGTGTTTCGGACGATATACATAAACTTCGACTATGTTCAGACCACGGATATAATTTTTCATTTTGGACACTAATGAATTTACTCTCGGGTTCCTCTCGTACGTGCAAATGAAATGCAAATAGCATTTGATAATTAATTTGCACTAAGCGGCAACCCTTTCTTACTGCATAGCTCAATTAAATTTAATTAAATGAAATCACAAATATCTTTGTAACGAAGCCTTTTTAAGTACTACTTCCTTTGTAAGATTTAATTTGTAAAAGCTATAGAAGCGTTTGCCAAAGTTTATGGATAACGTGAAGAACACGGTGTATATTAATAAAATAACGTTTGTAAGTTGGTTGATTTGCTTTGCCGTTTCGTCCATTGTCGAAACGGTAAATCCTGGCGAAAAACATTTCACTTTTATCAGAACTCATTCAAGTTTTATTAATTTAATAATAAAAAAATGAATTTCCTCCTTTAATTTCAAAAAAAGGAATAAATGTGAAGGCATGACCGCACAAAATTCGAAAGCGAACGGAGGATGCGCCGGGGTAGCCTGAGAAAATCTTTTCTTACGTTTTTACAATGTATTTTTCATGAAAAAGTCATTCAATGGGATCAAATGAACATAGAGGGTTGTATTACTGATTTTAAGTCTGTAAAGCCATATTTGTGACGGCCACGAATCATATTTTAATCTACATACAATCTGACACTGACCTGTAAATTGAAAAATGAAAAAAAAATTGACAATCGCGGGATACCAGAAAAAAAAAAAACATTAACCACTAATGGTGTTCCAAAAACGGTCGGTAAAAAAAAAGAATCCAGTAACACTACGATTAATAAAAATGACGTCTCTTGTCTATTGTTTGAATACTTAAATTGTTCTTGCCCTTTACAGTTCATTGTCGCGTGATATTTTAACACGTTTATCGTTGTACAGTGAAGGGCAAAAATATGTACCTAATAGAGGTTGTCGACGCAGTTAAATTATTCAGTAGCGTTCCTCGTAGGTACCTATCTATTCAATTGAGGTTACAATTCAGAAAAATAAAAAACTTTTTTGCAAAAACAAAACAATCGGCTTACAAAAAACAACATTAGGAAGTGGAAAATCACTTTTTTGTAATAGTCATTGAATGGATTTAACTGAGCTTAGAGGGTTGTATTGATGATTTTAATTATTGTAATTCTGTAACTACATACGTGTTACGATCGCGAATCATATTTTATTCAATACTAGCGACCCGCCCCGGCTTCGCACAGGTGCAATATTTACATATAAACCTTCCTCTTGAATCACTCTATCTATTAAAAAAAACCGCATCAAAATCCGTTGCGTAGTTTCAAAGATTTAAGCATACAAAGGGACATAGGGACAGAGAAAGCGACTTTGTTTTATACTATGTAGTGATACAGCCTGACCTGACCAGCAAATTGCAAAAAAAACGTTAAAGAACATTTGAATTTTGCTTTTTTCGAGAAAATCCTTTTTGAATTTCACTAAGCATTAACATATTTTTACTGTTGACTACGCGAGGTATGTGTCATTATTCAAATTGAGACTGCTATTATCGCAATTAATTATAAAATGATAGAGCTATTTATTATAACAGTACAAAAGCAACTTATACTGTCACTTACGGGATATCTTCATTATTTTGAACTCCCGATATTTCGACGCTGTTGCAAGCGCCATGATCGCGGGTTGACAGCGCCGAAATATCGGGAGCTCAAAATAATGAACAATGACGGAAGATATCCCGTAAGTGGCAGTATAAGTTTAGTTGTAAACCGTGAAAGCTTAAAACAGTGTTAGTATAAAATAAATCATCATACATACAGTTATGTTTAAGTCCCATGTAATAGGGGGCGAGTCTATTGCCATCAACCTGACACAAATCCAGAGGCTGTGGTCGCTACTGAGAAACTATGAATCCTACCGCAAACCGGACCACACAACGCTTGGCGGGCAAATAGGAAATAAGCGCATTTAAATATTTACTTACATAGTTATGTATGTAGAGAGCCTACCGTTACCGTGGCACAGCTTATATTACAGAAAGCCTCGGAAACTTGTATCTTTTTGCCGTTATGTCAAAGTAGGGGGACAAAGCGATATTCGCGCCATAAGCAAGCAAAACTTACTAAGCTTTCGATATTTGCACTGACTGCCTCATTGGTCAATTCAAAGAGATAAAGACCCAGTTTCTGTACCTACTTATTTCAAGTTGAAAACTTGTCAAACTCAGGTACTTCATTAAACACTGTTTTAAACTTTCACGGTTTACAACTAAACTAATACTGTCACTTACGGGATATCGTCCGTAATTGTCCATTATATTGTTATTATTATCGGGAGCTCAAAATAATGGACGATCACGGAAGATATCCCATAAGTGACAGTATTAGTTTAGTTGTAAACCGTGAAAGTTCTCATGAAACTCCTGAATGCCAGAATCAACAGCGGCGACCACCAGAAAAGATCCAGGACAATGAAGCTTGATGAAGTCCCCGAGAAACAATTTATTATACACTGGTAGTACGGTGGTGGCCCTGACCATACATCTGGACCCTGTTTAATAAAGCTGACAATCCGACAAGTCCGACATATATCAAAAAGTGACAATTCGATAATTTTTCTGTTTAATAAAACTTACAAGCGACAAAATTGTCATGGTGGAAAATTCACAAATATGACGAATTGTCGCGAAAATCCGACATTTTTGTTTAATAAAACTTTAAGCGACAAGTGACAATTTGTCGTAAAAAACTTGTCAAATCTGCTTTATTAAACAGAAAATTTTCATGACATATTGACATATTTGTAGAATTGTCCGACAATTCTGACAGGAGCTTTACCCTCTGTCGCGAAATCATATTTTGAATTTTGAAGGTGTAAGAAACTGTTTTTAAAGGTTTATTACAAAAAAAAATGGTACTTACATCGAGCAGTGAGAGTAGTGATGATGAATTCTTGGGACAAATACAAACGAGGAGGCAACGACGATCATTTAAAAGCAGAATCAATTTCTCCAACTCAATTACAGATTTCTGCTTTAAAGAAGAATTTCGGGTATGTAAAACTACCGTAGAATATTTAATTGATAAAATTGGTCATCGACTTGAACACGTTACAACGACATAATTGTCACTACAATCCGACAATTGTCAGAAATATTTAGACCGTGGTTTTCTGACATAATATGTCGAGTTTTACTAAACGCGTTTTTACATGACAAATATATCAAGATTTCATCTGTCGATTTTTGACATATTTGTCACTTTTATTAAACAGCTTAAGCGCGACAATTCTACAATTTTGTCTTTTTTTGACACATATGTCGAATTGTCAGCTTTATTAAACGGGGCCCTGGTAGTACGGTGGGCCCTTGACCATACCCCTGGTGGTACTATGGGCAGACCCACTATACCAAGCGAGTTTTACTTGCCTAAGCCCTTTAATAAAGACTAATTTAAAAAAATATAAAGACGAATTGACACTATTCCTCCTTAGTACAAGAATTTGAAAAATTCCAGAATTGTCCCAAAGATTTTTAAAGTAAAAAGAGAGCGTCTCATTCTAAAAGCCAAAAAGTCAGCAACAGAATTGATTTCACATCACTTTGTGACGAATTAAACACCAACACCTCCTACTTTTCGCCCGAAATCGAAAAACCCCAAAAAGAGAATATACTTTATTGTTCGTCAGAATAGCTAGTTCTACCAACAAAATTTTATTCGCTGTTCAAACTAACATGACACATTTGATAATAGCAATACAATAACCTTTAATAATAATCTTTATTCCACCAAAAAAATGATACAATAACATATTAGCAGAAGTAAGAGGCTTAGTATAGTAGTTTTTAACATGGAATACTCTGATGCGGAAAACTAGGACGGATCCTGTGTCTCGGCAAAAAGCGCCATATCATAACACATTTCATTTATAATATTTACTCCAAACACAAGGAGAGGGTAATGTTTTTAAAGTCCGTCAAAAAGAACATCATCTGTGTAGCCTTCTCCCAACTTTGTTGGGGTCAGCTTCCAGTCTAACCGGATGCAGCTGAATGACAGTATTTGACATGGAGCGACTGCCTATCTGACCTCCACAACCCACTTAGTACTGGGTAATAGGTACGAGACCCCTTATCAAGACTGGTTGGACTACATGTAACAACTGTCAAAGATCTACAAATGACAGCAGGGACCAACGGCTTAACTAAAATGCTTTCCGAAGCACGGAGGAAACTCGGTATGTACTGGGCTGTCACCCATTCACAGACCAACGCGTCTCTTATTTTTTAGCCACGAGCTATTCCGTCAAAAAGAGAGCACCTCATCTAAAAGTGCTAAATGCCAAAAGGTCAGGTTGTTTGGCAACAATAGGTATTGAGATCACACTGTGTTAACTGGTGAAAGGAGTTAGCAAATCTCTGTGAATTGAATGTCGCTTAGAACTTGTTTGATGTTCAATTTAAAGGTAAGGTCTAATGACCTAAGTAATATTAGGTACGGGAGAAAGTGCTTAAGTGTGTCAACAAAATTCTTACATTAATTGAGGACGGGTTGACAGATATGGCAGATTTTTTTAAATTGTATTCGTGATTTTATTTTTTTGTTAACCGCATTACTCATTTTCTTGATTAAAAATTCCAACCGTGCGCATGGCAGGTTGTAAGTACTTAGGTGTGTTTTGTCGTAACTGTTCGTTTTGTTTTACGCAACATTATATACAGACTCCAGCACATCAAGTTAGTACAATCTGTCAAAGGCGAATGCCGATTTTAGGCCCAAAAATGCCCAAGAAATTTGTTTTATTAAAAAAACTCATGTAAATACGTAATTAACTCTGCTATTCACGACGCGATAGAAGTAGGAAACATATTTGAAAAAATAAAAAATATTGAAACATAACGAAATTCTGTATCTGTGGCTGTACTGAATAAAATGGAATTACGTTTTTTTTTGTGCAAATAGATAATCTCAGTTTCATTTAAATAGAATCCTAAACCTTAGTAGCGAAAAATTTAAGATTTGCTGCAAAAAAATAACTTAAGCGTTTGCACATAGATATTTGTACTATACTTATGCATTTTATGTATTAAATATACATTTACAATCGACTTACAATACATAATATAATTAATTCAATGATCTACATGACGTAATGCGCCGAAAGAAAAAAAAAAAATTAAAAAAGAATAGGTATCTTATAATTTGGAACTCTCAGTTTTTTCAACAATTTTATTTTATTAATAAATTATTTGTGATGTACACTAATATATTAGCATTCGGTGTTACATGTGGGCAACAAAACTATGATAAACTAGCTGTGCTTCGCAACGTTCGTCCGAATGAAATTATTATTAAAAAAAATATGACTTCTTTATTTGAATCGTATTTTGTTCAAAATTTCAAGTGTTTTAATTTTTCGAGTGTTTTTTTTTTTGTTTTGTTCTTTTTCTAACAAAAAAATAGCCTAAGTTACTTCTTGTAACGTCAGCTATCTGTCTGTAAAAGCCCTGTGCCCCTGTCAAAATCAGTCCAGCCATTTTGGAGATGGACGAACTTTTTGACGCTCTTTAATGCTTTTCTTCTTTTTTATATATGTACATATTTTTAGGCATGTATTTAACGCGGCGACAAACTAATCTGATTTAGGGTTTTAAAAATAATTAAAATGGGTAGCAAAAGTAATAGGTTGGCAGCTACAATTAATCACTAGATTGTAGATAAGGCGTAGTCGACGTAGCCTCAATGCGCGGGGCTCCTATTTCTGGGTTTAAAGTAACCTAAAACGAAGGGGATTCCGGGGTCTTAGTTCGCTCATTTCGCTCGCTCACTAGACCCCGCCATCCCCTTCGAACCTAACCTGTCCGAGTCATAGCATAGTCATATAGTCTAGCCTTCGCTCGCTCTTGCTTCCTATATTCTCCTTGCCGCAATGACCGGATGAATAGTTACTTTCTTGGTACAATAGTCGCCCATTCAGTATATTGGTCGCCAATTAAATTTTTATTCGCCCGATTAATAATTTCCCATATTTTTATTATTTTAACAACATCTATTTATTTTCAGTCTACTTTGGCACATAGAATTATATACCTTACAGACTTACATACATATGATAAACACACGTATTGTGTTATTGTTTTGTGTGAGTTTGGATTTAGATAATTATGTAAACAGGAAGATGAGAATTTCAATGATTTTATTCTATTGATGGTATTTTATTTATTTATTTATTTAAACTTCATGCACAAGAGTGGTACATAGGCGGATTTAATGCCACAAGGCATTCTCTACCAGTCAACCTTTGGGTCAAATAGGACAGCATTGATAGAGTACAAAAAAAAAAATAAGAAAAATACCGTTTTGTTAACATAAAATTAATATACATACTAATACTCATATATAAGGGCTAACTATTCATGCACGAAATATTTTCAGAGAATCATCTAAGGGGGCGTCCATAAATTACGTGAGATGTTTAAGGGGGGGAGGGGGTCGAGTCAAATCTCATCTAATCTTACGTTGGAGAGAGGGGGGGTCTCGGCAAATATCACGCAATTTTTTTTCTGATTGAAACAAAAAAAAATATACTATTTTGGTCCATTTAATCCAGATTATACATGCTTAAGAATTAATCTTAAACGTATATCGCAATACGATTAAGATCATTCACTAATTCGTTGGAAAGAACTCTCAGCAATATTGATTACTAGTCGTAAATAAAAGTACGAAGTAAATTTTTTTTTCTTTTTACAATAACAATCCAACGCGTTTACATAAGAAACCCACATTTTGAAAAATCTCACGTGAGATTGGGGGATGGGGGAGGGGGTTGAATAAAATCTCACGACATCTCACCAGGGTGGGAGGGAGGGACAGAAAATTTAAAAAAACACCTCACGTAATTTATGGACGCCCCCTAACGGCTATGACGAAGCCATTACAAGGGATTTATTTTTATCTGAGCATATTTTTATAAAAAATAAATAATTTAAAATTACTTGACCCACAAAATAAATACTTACTCCTTATTTTTAAACATCCATTTCGCTAGTTTACTACGTCGTATTTACCTACTGTCATTGTTAGAACACGGGAGTAAAGGTTTTATGCAAAAAGCCTCAAACAATTTTAGAATTATAATAATTTTTTAAAAACAAAAACACTCAAATAATTTTTTTTTCGTTCCTCTGGCGACTTTACGACTTATAGTTACTCTTAAAATATTTCGTGTATGAAAAGATATACCTTATATATATACAGTAAAATGGTATGTGTTACCTACGGTCGCAAATCAGTCAATCACCAACATAAAATTCGATACTAATCTGCAAATTGCAAAAGACTTAAGAATATTTGAAATCCGCGGACTATGCTGACGGTTTCAACCTAAAATTAAATTGTCTTCCATAAACACATACAAAACAAAAGGGACATAAAAACTCACCTTTTCACCAGACGACGACGTAAAAAATAACTTTTATTTGAAACCAAAACTGTCACAAACTACTAAATGGAACACGGAAATGGAGAAATCACATCTAATAAATCAATTTTTCAATGAACTGTATCAATAAAACAACTATTAAATTAAGTTACAAATATTTTTACGACGCGCGCGCGAAATTTACAAGCGTGCGCTCACCTTGCGATATGAATTGGTACTAAAATGTGAACAGTTATTTCGCATTTTGTCTGTATGTGCCGGCGAAAGTAGTGTACGCTGTTCGAGCTAAAAGACTTTGCAATGCTTGCGTTTAAAATAATGACTATTTAACATAACATCACGCCTGTTTAGGTGAAGAGGTGGGTAGAGGCATGATAACGGTGTCTACTCGTAAGAGTGCTAATCACATTGTTGTCGGGATGATTCGGCATTGTTCGGCACATTCAGCATTGAAGTCGAATATATGATGTAGGTCGAATATGTTTGGAAAAATCTCGGTTGTGTTACCTCAAATTCTGCAAAGCGGCCAAGCCGAACTGAATATATTATGATTAATTATGCAAGAAAAGAAGGAGGTGCTCGTGGCTAAATAATAACAGAATAAAGCCGCGCTTGCCTAGTTACCGGAAATGTATGAAACCTAGGAAATGTACACAATTCCTAAGAAATATATACAATTCCGAGCCTGCTTAGGAAATGTTCAAAATAATGTTTCAAAGATTTCTTTAACACACATTTCGTGTGAAATGTATGTATTTTCTAGGAATTATATGCAATTCCGAGATGATAGAAATATATAAAAACGAATTTACGCTGTGAATAAAATCAAGTCAAGGTAAATATCAAAATGTTGTAATAAGGCGTAGACCCGCTGCGCGGGGTTCCTATTTCTGTCTGCGGGGTTTAAAGGAACCTAACCTAACACGAAGGGAATGGCGGGGTATTAGTTCGCTCGCTCTCAAGACCCCGCCATCCCCTTCGAACTTAACCTGTCCGGAGTCGGGGCGCCCCAAGTCCCGAGCCCGCTTCGCTCGCTCTTGCATCCTAAGATTCCTTACCACAATGCCTTGTTTATGTTGGTGTGGTGTATTAGGGTAACATAAAAAAATAGTACGATAGCCGTTCTCGATTGTGTATAGTCGCCCCTCCCACCGCCATCCCCGCTGTACTTGAGAACATCATGAATGTAATACATTTGCGATCGCTATTTAGGAAATGTATAGATTTCCTAGGAACAGTGCATATTACAAAATATATCATAGATTTTCTATCTATTTTAGGAATTGTATGCAATGACGGATAACATACTTTTCCATTAACATATGCACTTCATGTCAAAATAAATATAGAACACAAAAAAAAAAACAAACAAATATTTTTTTCATTCTTCACATAATTGTTTGTTTTCCCTAAGTAAATAAATAAACTTGTGCACTACGATATTTCTTATGTCTATGGCTAGGACATCATAGACTAACCGTATTAGTGATGATTTCAGAAAGGTCAAGTGCGTAATTATGCCTGGGGCATTAAAATTCCGCCATAAGAAGGAAGGCTAATGTCACAATGGAATCCAGTGTATATTCTTGCAGAATACCTAAATGGCATGACTCAAAGCAGATTTTTTTTTTAGTAGCTCATACTGTCCCACGGGCAAATGCCTCCCCCAATTCCTTCCATGTGCTCTTTGACTGTGCCTCCTCGAACCAGCCTTCGCGGTAAGCGTCCAGCCCCCGTAGCAAGACCACTGTAGACAAGGATTTCTTTGACGGAAGAATCGACAAAATGACAGATTGAGTCGACACAATGACAGATTTCTTTGCACTATCTGTCATTTTGTCGATTCTTCCGTCAAAGAAATCCTTGTCTACGGTGGTCATGCTACGGGGGCAGATCGTCTCGCCACCTCTTTCTGGGCCGGCCTCGGCGGCGCCGTCCGTGAAATGCAGATTAGATTTTGGAAAAAGATCTTTAATTACATGTATCCATTTCTTTACCTGAAACAAAATAAAATACAACTATTACTAATGACTAAATCTAAATACAAGTCTCAATCAAATGTAAATGTAACAACATGAAATTTTAATCAGAACAGTAGGAGAAAATTACTTTCAAAAGTTGTTAAGTGTTTACATTTTGGTGCTCGTGACTGTACTATTAGATACACCACTCTGCCTAACCTTTCGGGGGTTACAGGTGTAATATTATTTAATTTTTGGTGATACATATGTCACCTTAAACTTTTATAAACCGTTAGATATAATCTATCTCACGAGATTGTAAACTGTCGAAAAATTGTGAACTGTAACATACTGCTTACAATTTTTCGGTAGATTATAATCTATCGTAGTGAAACCGTCAAATTGTGAAATAGCGTGCGACGGAACGCACCTCGCTCGCTGATTGGTTGAACGTCATGTGCCCCATATACAACATTATTTTTAGTATATGCGAAACCTCAATATAATTTGTTCAAGTGACTGAATCGATTCCAATAATTTTTAAAACATGTTATATTTTTTCCTAAAAATATTTAAAAAAGTTAAAAGTTGGATACCGAGCGACTATACTATCGCAATAATGTAGCTACCTACTGGCAAATTATTATTATCAATGAGCTCAAGACGACGCTAGAGGCGCGCGCTGCGTGATGACCGCGTTTTTGTGCGGACAACTAGGTAACAGAACAAGCTTATAACTTTGCGATTTTTCATGATACAGTTTTGAAATTTTGTATATAGATTCGTTACATAAAAATACTAGACACGTGTATCAGGTTTCGCATAATTATACTAAAATTAATGTTGTATTTGTTTCATAATTCGCTTGTTGTCGAATGTAAACAAACAGTGTTTTTGATGGACAGGTTCTAACGGTTAAATAATAACAATCTTAATGTAAATTTAGATAAAACCGATGTTATGTCATAAACAAAGAATTAATCAAGATAAACTTAATATTAAATACGCTGACAAAACTATAGAAGAAACAAAGCACACAAAAAAAATAGACTATCTTCACTCCTTTCAAAAAAGTGTCTCAGATGCTGCGTTCGCCGAAGAATAAATTTCCGCTGGAAAAGCCCTGTGTTTATAAAGTAGACTGCAGTTGCGGCAAGTCTTATATCGGTCAGACGAAACGTACGGTAGCTTGTCGAATATCGGAACATATCAGGGCGGTGAAGAACAACGACACCCAAAAATCGGCCATAGCTCAACATCTCCTGGAATCAGGATCGAACCACTGGATTGAGTTACATAACCCTCAGGTCATCTCGACAGAACGCCACTATATTCCTAGACTGGTTAGAGAAGCCATTGAGATTACCAAATATAGAAACTTCGACCGGGAAGATGGGTTTCAACTGTCGATAGCTTGGAACCCAGTGGTTCAGCTGTGTAAAAAGCGGAAAAGTGCGGAAAAAAGTTCGCGAGCGGACACAGTGAGTTTCGTGTGTCAGGAACAGAATCGAGTTGCGAGTGACAGTGGTAGCGGTACTGAGTGCAAAAAACGAACAAGAAAGAGGGTAGACCGATTTATCTGCTCATAAACACCCACCCGCAATAACTTCAGTTTATCCGTGAATATTATCTGTGTCCGTGATCATGGTGCTTGCAACAACGGCGAAATATCGGGAACACAACAAAAACAGTAAACATGGTAAATATCCCGTTTCTAGTCTAAATAATAAAGCACACAAAGTTCCTGGGACTCTATATAGACGAGAATATGAAATGGAGTAAACACATTGAACATATAATAAAAAGACTAAATCAGTTCCAGTACGCTCTGTATAATCTCAGTAAAATAGCAAGTCGCGAAACCGTACTAACAGCATATCATGCATACGTGTCTTCTACATTACTCTATGGCATAATGTTCTGGGGAAATTCATCAGATAGGGAGCTAGTGTTTAAGGCACAAAAAAAGTGTTTAAGAGCAGTGTGCCAAATAAAAACTACTGATAGTTGTAGACCACACTTCATTGACCTAAGAATAAGGACTTTTCCATCGCTATACGTATTTGAAGTAGCAATGTTCGTTAAAAAACACTTAAATTTATTTGAAACCTTAACTAGTAAACGTCACCGGGACAAAATTCACGCTATGCCTCATAAGACAGCATTATACGCTAAAAGCTTTATGGGAATGGCTCCAAAAATCTATAATATATATATAGATACCCACGACTATAAGAGTTGAGAATGATGTTAACAAATTCAAAAGAATGCCAACAGACTTTATGATTAAAAAAGCGTACTATTCCATTGGTGAATTCTTAACAGACAATTTAAATAAATAATAATTATGTATGTCTTTGTGTGAGTCAAATGTCCGATTTATTTAAGCTAAATTCTATCTAAGGGTGATTAATAGTATGTGATTAATAGTATTTTATTTAATTTGAATGATTTATGGTATTTAATTTAATTCGAATAATATATATATTTTTTTTTAATTTGTTTTTTCATCATCATCATCATCATCTCAGCCGAAAGACGTCCACTGCTGGATATAGGCCTCCCCCAAGAAGGGGGGTTTTGCCATAATCGCCACGCTTGGCAGGCGGGTTGGCGATCGCAGTATGGTTGTTATAAAAACACAGAGAACGCTGCTGCCCATTCTCTGGTAAGTCCCTTAGTCGCCTCTTACGACACCCACGGGAAGATATGGGATGGTGCTATTCTTTACGTCCGGACACCATACAGAACAATTTGTTTTTTAAGTATCCGAAATTTGTATGCCTATAAGGTTAAACATAGCGATCTTGAAATTCGAATTAGATCTTATTATATTGTACCTATGTTTCACAAATAAATAATTTGAATCTAAATATTATCAAATCTCATCTATCATTGTAAATATACACACACCCACATCCCGCCCACATAGTTTCTTTCACACACCCATAGACACTACACTAGATGTCATGTATTATCTTTATTTTTTTTTTGTTCCCTGGTTTGGAACTATTGTGGAGACCAGAGACCTATAGATATTATTACCGTGCCTAATGTGATGTAATGTACTGACAAAATGACAGATAGTGCAAAGAAATCTGTCATTGTGTCGACATAATCTGTCATTTTGTCGATTCTTCCGTCAAAGAAATTGTTGTCTACGGTGGTCATGCTACGGGGGCTGAAGTACTTTATATGCAATAAATATAATGAAGTACAATAAATGGGTTTGAATTTAACGGCCGGCCTTCTGCCATTTTAAAAAGCTATCAAAGTTGTGTTGAAGATGCCATCATTGAATGGACTTTAACTTTTATAGCTCATATCTCGAAAACGTGACACTTTAGAACATTTTGTTTCATACAAAACTTGTTTATATTGATAACGACTATCGATTAATATAGGTGTTATGCGTAGCCGAAACTTTGACAAAAAATTAAATCATCAATCAAAGCATTTATTTCAATTAGGCCAGTTACAGGCACTTTTGAACTGTCGAAACAAAGACAACAATGAAATGTATCTACAGTCCTAGTCACAAGCCATAAGATAGTGGAAGTTAGGCCGGCCCGGCTTGATTCAAAAATTTTCAAAGCCCTTTATTTTGTACTTGTAATCGGCTTGCATGTATGAACAGATATATGAACTTGGACGAGGTGAAAGTAATATGTAAGGATCGTAGCCGGTGGTCTTCTGTAGTTTCTGCCTACCCCCATTGGGAAGAAGGCGTAAGTTTATGTATGTATGGCTAGGCTTCGCAGAGATTTTCCATGACCGAAATTCGGTCAGGACTTCAGGAGTATTTACCTTTTGACCGCCATAACATAAAAGCACGCGCGTTGTCCTCCACGCCAAGCCACCATTTCACCTACCATTTTGTCATTTTGTTTGGCGTACAAGGCACGCGCTTGCTCGTCACGTATATGTGACAATGGCGTTCAAAGGTGCAAGGGATATAATACAAAAAAACAACATATTTGTCAAAGACTTGCTTTATTTATTCTTATTTCATTTACACATTCAGAAGTTCAAAATATTTTAAACATCCATAATATGTCTACACAAAAACATGGAAATCAGATGCTTAAACACCTAATCAAACGGACTATTTTGTATTGAATTTGTAGCAATATAAAAGCATGTACCTATTCTAGTTTCCCTACAATTTTATTTATAGAAAAAAGTTATTTTTTATCAAGATTTTTTCATTAGCAACCCACAGCCTGGGCCACGCGGGGCCAGGCGGTGTAAGTCCCATGTAATAGTGAGCGAGCCTATTGAGGCTCGCCCACTATTACATGGGACTTAAACATAACGAAATGTGGGTGTACTTAACAATCCCCCCCCCCCACCTCCTCACCCTTTAGGGTTTACAAGCGTGATATTATATTTTATCAACTTTTTTATTGATACAAAGTCAAGAACTACACATATTATATTGAATTTTAAATGTGATATGATATTAAAACATCTAGATGATTGATATTGGAATATTATTTTGTATTTGATATAATTATTCAATTAATCATATTATAAGAAAAAACACAGAAAAACTACATACCGAATTGACTGACAATTGTAAACTACACACTGATTTGATAGACAATTCTTGCTATGAAAATCATTTATCTATTAGAGATTACCGTGCTATGTATAGCCAGGGAAATTAATTGCTAAATAAATTGACATCCTATACGTCAATTTGTCGTGTTGTAGTTATTAATGTCATATAAAATAAATGTGTTCATTCTGAAAGTTGGCAACGTCGCATACAACTGTCAAATATATCGCTGTTATGTTTTTTTTTTTTAATATTGGTAAATGATAATGGAATATCGATCTGTTGCATTTAAA
This sequence comes from Noctua fimbriata, assembly GCA_905163415.1. NCBI lineage: Eukaryota > Metazoa > Arthropoda > Insecta > Lepidoptera > Noctuidae > Noctua > Noctua fimbriata. Next base: position 9,301,271 of record LR990950.1, read on the forward strand.
TATTGATTATAAATTGCAATAACTAATATACGAGTTAGTTATACTGAATATTTAGTATAAGGTGCCAAAAAAAACACTTTGAATTATTTCAAATGTATAGCCTAGCATATATTGAAGGCTAAGGTCTGAATTGGCTAGTTTTCATATACCAATTATATTATAGCCTTCGCAAGTTCTTATTTTATTCTTCCGAAATTTTGGCTTGCTGGTAGAAACCAGCCATCGAACATAGGGCTCTTCACGTGTTCTGTGCGACACGTTATGCAGTGTTATTGTTATACTTGGTCAACATTTTAGAGCAACACAGAGCGATATCTCATCATTGCAATCAATAATATTTATTAAATAATCAAAACAATCGTGAAATCTATAACCCTTTTATGTTCTCAATGTTTTTATTAGTGAAACAGAAATAAACCCGCTATCAATACTTATAAAATCGTTTGTCCTGACTATCAATGCACAGCTCAAACAAGTAGACGAATCGAGCTTAAATTTAACACACAGATAGCTATTATGTCGTAGACATCTGCTTAGTTTTTTTTTTTAGAAAATTCAACACCTAAGCGGGTGAATAAGGGTTGAAAGTTTGTATGGAAATCCGTCACTGAGCAAAGCTGGTGTGGGTCGGATTTTATACAGCTGTAATTTGTACATGCAGACAATTGAAGATAGTAGTCAATTTGCTTAATAATTAATATCCCTGATTTAACGGCCAAAGGTACCTTTTCTATTACCAGACTTACTACGTCAAGTTTACACAAATTGGTTTCAAGTGTTAGTAGCCAAACTCGTGTAAACAGACTCTCTAGGGTGTGCTCTCACTACAAATACCGGCGCGCCCACGTATGCCTTCACACTTTAAAAAGATATTTACATCTTGTTACTCTACAAAATACCTAACTTTTTGTACAGTTAGGACAAAAATATGTAGACATACCAATTATGTTTTGCCTTAAACATTGACCTATACTCATAGACATTTTAACATTTAAAAAAAATTTAAAGTGTTCATGGAGTGTCTTGCCCGTTCTTGTCCATAGAGATCGATGTTTTGGAATTTGGAACAAAATGGCGCTATGTTTTTGTTTTTGTATGACCGACATCTTGACAATCCAAAAGTAACTATATTATTTGGAATAGATGCTTTGAGTTTGGCTTTAGAATTTATTTAATGCAATTTTTCGTAAAATATCGTTTTGTTGAAATGTGAGAAAATGAGATATGGACAACAACCACAATTCAATAATTTAGGTGAAAATACAATTCTGGTATTCTGCTGCATGCGGTAAACTGCAGCCGAACACAACATAGTCGAATAAATGCTAGGCCAATAAAGACTTCAAAAAGAAAACGATGTCGTATTTTATTGATTCACAAAGTGAATACATATTTTCGTCCTCAACTGTCTCACTACAAAGTACCCTAAACATTTTCTTACATTTTACAGGTATTTGTAGCGCTTTATACAAAATTTTAATTTTGCCTTTGTACCCTATACTGCCGTCATAATGAAAAAAGGCACAACTAACATTTTATAAATATGGAGAAAATCGACTTTAAAGTTTATGACTTTTCTTTATGTTATGTTGTAAGTGTGCCTTTTCAAAGTAGTTTTTAGTAAAAATCTGTATGAAGTAATAGTCACATCTACGTATTTGTGCCTTTTCAATATAATGGTAAATAAATGTGCCTTTTCATTCTATAAAATATGAATATTAGTATCATTTGTGCCTTTTGAGCCTACTGTATCTCCGAATTCCTTGAAGATAAAATTCTATAAAAAATTGAGTAAATGTGCCTTTTTTCTGATTCTAAATATGTATATAACTCAATTTTGACAAAAATGTTAGTTGTGCCCTTTTTTCTTACGACGGCAGTATACCCGCTAAGATAATTCTTGGAAACAAATCGAAGTTTTTTAGGCGTTTGGCACACACGTTCAGGTATTCAAGAGATCTTGCAAGATCTTATTATTTTGCGAAATCTCGCAAAGTTATTTTTGTATGTAGCCTGGCTTGCCTAACTTCCGAAACTTTATTTTCAATATAGCAGCCTCGCATAAAACCTGTATGACTCGATAGCTGTATTTTAAACACATAAAATTTGTATGGGACCAAAATTTTCGTCGTTTCTGAAATATAAGCTATCAAAGTTACAATCTTCGCCATCAGTACTAATTTGATAAATTATATTTCGGAAATGTGAAGCTTTAGACAATTTTGTCTCATACAGTACTTGTTTCTATTGATGCTAGCTTTAATTAGGAAATGGGCGAGATCGTAATTTTGAAAAAAAAAAATACCGTCATTTAGGCAGGCCTCGAATATTACTCCTTTAGAAAACCTATGAACAGTGTAAATTATGGTTATTTTAGTACATTACAATTATATGAAATGAAGCTCAAAAGTTCCCAATTGTTCCTCACAATAAGGTTTTCGACGACTTAATAGATATCGCTGAACCTCAAAGTCATTCAGAGTTTCGTGAACTAACCACGTTCTACTTTTTTTTGCAATTTTCCATAGAATTATCTCAACAAGTTCACCTACAAGTATAACTTTCGTATTGCTACCAAAATCTGTATTACAATATTACTATTAGATTATATTTGAGTTTAGTTCTGCCAAAAGGTACTAACCCACATCAAAATATCATACATTTTTACGAAGTAATTGTAAAGAATTTTGATAAACGCTGATTGCTTTTAAATGTGTTGTAAGCATTCTTTTTATATGTATATGAGTTAGATTTCGTAGAGCTCGTGGCTAAATAGTAACAGCCAAATGCGGCGTCTCTCGATCTTCAGGTGAAGACCGACATTCTGTGTAGGTATTGCACTTTTGTAGGAAATAACTGATTTTTCTTTTTATCGATGAATAATTTCTCTAGTGGGGGGAGGGGGGCAGAATGATGTACTGAATACGAGGTAACCGTTTGAGTCGATGCACCCTGTACGTATTTAAGTGCATAAATAAAAAAAATGTGGGTTGGCTCTTTTTGGCAAAACTAAGTCCGTTTATAAGTTCTATGTTTTACAAACCTTTTAAAAAGATTAATACATACATGAAACACTGATAAAAATGCCTTCTCTTTAGTTTTCTTCATACAAACCTTATGTACATCCTTTTTTATCAAAATCTCATACCAAACTTATTCCTAACAATTTATTTGTAGGGCTACGAATTACATCTAACTCTTACTTAGAGTGAAGTCTCTTAATGTTAACGTCATCGGTCGTATATAGGATGACTGGTAATTAGTGACCGATACTTAAACACGTGATTGTACTTATGATAACAAACAACTTTCCCAAAGAAACATTTTTTAGACTCATTCACTTTTATCACAGTAAAACTTACGAAGCGGGCTTGCGCGCGGGTGCTGTGCCTACCCGCAGTTGCACGATACGATAGTCATGAGACAGAACGACGTCACGCGGCTAACAGCTGATAGGTCACAAGCGCGCGCGCGTTTCATACGGTTATGGTGTTATTGTGATAAAAGTGAATGAGTATAAAAAAAATGTTTGTTATCATGAGTACAACCACGTGTTTAAGTCGCCCTATATAGTGCTGCAATATTTTGACCCGTGGCCATAATCGGAACTAATGCCGCCGCTATGGGTTTTCAATACAATTTCCATGGTCAATTTTACATATATTTACCAAAAGACCCACGTTGTCGTACGCAGCGTCAAGATGCTTGCTATGGAGAAATATCACTGAAACTTAGAAATACTCTGTGAAATTTCTCTGAACGCCATATGTCACCGCTCGCATTTAATATTAGACTTCACCCTTCTGCCTCCAAATTTACTCGAATTTTGATGTATTGACGATCAATAAGTAATCGAGTAAATGTTGACTCGATAGTGTTTGAACAGGGGGTCTAAAATAGCCGCATTAGCAGAATTATAACAGGATAATATTATTAAAATTCTTAAAATGGTCACAAACGTTGTTAATAATAATATTATGAATTTTCACTCTGTGACCATTTTACGAATTTTAACTTCATTCTTAATATTATGCAATTATAAAATCTGCTACAGCGGCCATTTTAGACCCCCAAAAGCTGTCGAATAAATCGTGTCGTGTGCATGTCGAAAAAATCGAGTAAATCTATATAGGCACCTTTACATTCTCATTTGTAGCGTATTCACTACAAATCCCTTTTACTGTGTTTTACACTCCTTATATACTGTAGCGCCTAACAAATCACATTATAATTTGTTTTTTTTTTAAATTTAAATTACTAAAATTGTATCCTTACTTAACAGAGATCTGAGAAAATCGTAGGCTTTTACATAATGCAATAAATACAATGGCAACATTATGGGTTTTAATCTTATTTAACAAGGTCAAATAAAATTTGATAGCGAAACTTCGCATACTAAAATTTAATTTGTTAATTTACTTGCAGTATTTATTAAATGGCTTTACAGAAGGTGTCTGATGAGATGACGAGTTATAGAGAAGTATCGAAGAAGCAGACATGCTACACCTACCACAAATAAATTGGAATAAGGGCAGGAGAATGCTAACATGAATGATTTGTTTAAAAAAAATATATTGTGTGAACGGTCTTTTTACTGATAGGTATACTTCAAGTCACCACGTCACTGAAAAAAAAAACACTTGTTTTATCGTGATTTGACACCCGTAACGTCTGCGAAGTAACGCTAGCTAATTTGAAATGACCCCTGTGTAGCCCTGATTTTAGAACAGTACTCAAGCATTGATCAACACGTCTTGCCAAGGAGTCAGTAATAGGTTTGTGGAGGAGATAAGCAGTCGCTCCATGTATCATACTGGTATTCAGCTGGATCCGGTTAGATTGGAAGCCGACCCCCACTTAACTAGGCAGATTAAGGCCACAGATATAGATATACCTAGATAACGCAAGTATCAAGATCCGTATGAAAACCAAGCGTGCCATTTTTTGACTACCTATTATGACGTCATCAGCACTATTTAGTTACTATACATAATAGACCACATTTTTGTTCTTAAACGTCTAGAATTAAGTTTTTGAGTTGTAACGTAGTTTCAAACAAATTAGCTTGCTGCGACAGTAGCCACGTTAAGCATAAAATGCTTAAGCCGGGCACGCGAAGTTTAAATGATCATAAAAGCCACTCACAACCGGCGTGCGTGTATGACCAGATGTAAAAACGTGGACAAAGCTAAGTGACTATGTAAGAATCGTATCAATATTAGTGTTCTAGTGTTTCTACCCACATGAGAACCTTTTCACCCACGTAATAATTGATTATACTAACATAGGGTTAAGGAATACTAACAAAGGGGAGTGCCCACATGTAAGACCGAATGCTATTATTAGTATACACCACAAATATTTATTGATAAAAGAAAATTATTGAAAAAATCACGAGTTTATAAAATTATAAGATTTATTTTTCGATAGGCGCAATATGTCGATCAAAAATATAAACTTATTATATCATGTATTGTAAGTCGATTGTAAATGTGTATTTAATACATAAAATGCATTGGAATTTCTTTACAGAAAAGGACAAATAAGTAATGTGCAAATATATGTGAAAGCTTAGGTTAATTTTTTGCAACAAATCTTTAATTTTTCGCTTTTAAGTTTTAGGATTCTATTTAAATGAAACTGAGATTTTCTATTTGCACAAAAAAACGTAAGTCTACTTTATTCAGTACAACCACAGATGCAGAATTTCGTTATTGTTTCAATATTTTTTATTTTTTCAAATATGTTTCCAACTTCTATCGCGTCGTGAATAGCAGAGTTAATTACGTAAAATTTATATAAGATTTTTTTAATAAAACTCTCTTGGGCATTCTTGGGCCTAAAATCGGCATTCCCCTTTATGGGTTATCTACCTGAATTAAAGATGAATAAATATGTTGAAAACTGGTCGACCCTCGGTGGACTCAGGAATATGTATGATCAAATGCTTGAGCTTTATTCTTGAATAGGAACGTTTGTTGGCTATTGGCCGTAGAGGATGATAATGGCAGGAGCCCAGAGGGTTGTCCAGCAAGCATATACAGCATGAAAACTTGATAGCTGAGATTTATTAAAACCCACAATATTTTGGAGAAGTTTTATCCGTTTAAGTCGTTTTCGTTTAAGCCCCGTACATCATCTGCTTAGCCTTTTCCCAACTATGTTGGAGTCGGCTTCCAGACTAAATCTGATGCAGCTGAATGCGACTGCCTATCTGAGCTCCACAACCCAGTTAGCACTGGGTAATACGGTACCCCTTGGTAAGACTGGTTGTAAGACTTGTCAGGCCCTGTACGATGAGAGGAAAATCAACGTTGCTGAAGAGCCTGTTGCTATTATTTTGACCCTTTTTAAAAACTGTGGGCCCCTGCCCGAAGAGTTGCTGTCCTAAACTTCCAGAAGGATAGTTTTAGCGTTCTCACACGCCATATCTACACAGCTATCACAGTTTGTAGGGGGTTATCTTCGGAACTGCTGATCCGATTCCGAACATTATTTCACCAACGCGAAGCTACATAATCCCCGAATGTCATAAGCTACATTTCAAATGTTCTTGTGGGTTAATTTTCCGCGAGCAAAAGCTAGTGCTGAATATGCTTGCTGTTGCTGAAAAACGCTCTGAGCCCCTACCAGCAAGACCTACAAATAGTTATTTCATCCGTCTATTTGTGCGACACCTTATTTTCTATAAACGCACTTACAATTACAACACACAAAATAATCTAAGGTCGAGATCTTTAAACGTTACTTAGCATGTACTTTCACTGTTGCACATCTGTCAAATTACAAGTGTTAAATAGCGATGGAACATGAAACATGTCTCAGGCTACGTATGCTCTGGCAGATGCCTTGCTTAGCCCAGATCCTAGCGAGTAGCGAAGCGAAACGAACCTTCTACAATTTTCGTATCCGACCGCAATGCGCGCTTGACGCCATCACTAGCAAGTAACCAAATGTTAGGTCACTAAGCATAGCAGTGATAGCCTCGTGGTGTGACCGTCGGACTGACGAGTCATAGGTCTCGAGTTCGAACCCAAAACGTGCACCTTTGATTTTTCTGCGTATTGTATATATCAGTAGGTTCGGTGAAGGAAAACATCGTGAAAAAGCCAGCATGCCTGAGAGATAGGTATTTCTCCACGGCATCGAAGCCTAAGTGAGAACAGGTGCTAAGTAACGTCTATAGATTTCGGCCTAAAGCACAGATGAATTGAAAAAATATTTTTCCAAGTGTGTCAATTCGAAAAGAAAACTACATATCAAAGATGACAACAACTAAATTTTGAGATATTTTTTTTTTATAGTTTTAAAAAATCACATACTTATTCATAATTAAAGAAGAATTTCAAGTAATATTAAGTTCATTTTCTGTGTTAAGGAGGTCAGAGAGGTAATTGCTCCATGTAAAATACTGGTATTCAGCTGCATCCGGTTAGACTGGAAGCCGACCCCAAAATAGTTGGGCGAAGGCAGGCAGATGGGGATGATTAAGAAAATTTCAATGATGGGCCAAAATAATATGCCATCTGAAGTTAAGCTGTTACCGCCAAATATGCAAGACCTAGTGGATTTTGTCGAGGTGGTGCCAACATTCCAAACAAAAAAAAATCAGCAACAGTAGGCAATGCTTAAGTTTATTTAGGCAATAATCGAAGTGTCTCCTAATGTTTGTAGTAATATGGACAACTTTATCATTGGCTAAGTATGAGAGAAAAAAATACTTTCTTTTTTTAGTATGTTATCGCCAAAATGTAATGCAGCAAGCGTGGTGATCAATGCCCATTTGGTAACTCCATAGAGGCTGTTGTAACTTGAGAAAAAAACCTTAATATTATTTGAAATTCGAACACACCTTAGAAACTAAACTACAATACATTTAAATACTAATACTAAATTCATTAAATAGACACACACACGTTATGTTCAATTTCATGCGAAAATTAAATAAGATACCCCATTAAATTAAATTAATCATTAAAAAAAGTTAAAGCATGCAGAATCATTTGTAAAAGAATCAATTTACTTTTTGTAGACAAATGGATATACAGCGTGGAATGGACATTGAAGCACAAACGGTTACCACGTGTTCAGTACATCATTCCAAACCCTCTCACTTAGGTAATTAATTTAACTTTTTGAACGCCACAGCATAAACGCACGCGCGTACCCTCCACGCCAACCCACAAATTCACCGCAAATACCTACAAAAAGAATGGGGATTCCAAACTATTTGCAGCGCACATTTTTTGTCACTTATTTGTGTCGCTGGCGTGGCACGCACTGGCTTGTCACGTGTATGTGACAATGGCGTTCCAAAGATTAAAATAAACAGCAGATTTTTTTTTTTAATTACCTTTTTAAAATTCCTATGTGGAGGGTTCGGAATGATGTACTGAACACGTGGAAACCGATTTTTTTTTAAGAATTAAATTTAAATTTTATTTTGTGCGTCGATGTCGCTTCCACCCTGTATATTTCGCTCTTTATATAACAGGAGCTTAGTTCTGCAAAAGTGTACCAACCCACATAAAAAGTTTTGCTATTTTCAGAACTAAATGCAATAATTTAAGATAGTTAAGTCTTTCGGCTTCGTTAGTGGTATTTTTCACCCATTATGTATTTTTTTTTGAGCAATATTTTTTTTTAAACCGAATTAATGAGATTGTGGGTTAGCTCTTTTTCGCAGAACTACGGCCAGTGCCAAAAAAAGGATCAAAACCTAATAGGACAAAAAATAGGAAACGTCCTCTTTCATAATTGCAAATCTACAGAAAAATCTTCATAGTAATTTTAGTGAATTTAGAAAATAAAATAGTTTTAGGCCAAATACTTTTCAAATAGACTTGCTGCACTGACCCCAAATGAATCGGGATAAGGGCAGGAGAATTACGACTTTTTATTACGATTTATTTTCATTATTTTTAAGAATAAATGTACCTATCATTAAATTCTTTAATAATAAGTGATTAACAACATATTTGTAATAATTCTGCAAAATAGAACACCATTGAAAATATAACAACGAAAAAGTTATTTTTTTAAATAAACCTGGCGATTATATTATTCTTTGACACTCAATAGCATATTATAGAGTTAAAATTATACTTATCAGCAGCGACTATATCTGACATCTAAGTCGACTTGATTATTATTAAATTAGCAATTAGCAATCCGACATTATGAAAATTTAATTTTGACATATTTTTTTTTTTACGAGAATTTGACCCTGACTATCGGAGATTTAATAAATATCCGATAATTTAGAATCCGAGCTGCGATATCCGAGATTTTAAACATTCGAGAGCAGAACTTGTTATCAGTATCTGACACGTTCTATCCTTAAATCCTTTTTTTTATAAATACTCGACACTTACAAGTATAATTTTTATAAGTATCCGACTTTTGGTATTCTCATATCCGAGTTGTTCGTACACATCGCACCGACACTTAATTAAAAACTCGACATATCCGAAAATTTTGATGTAACCATATCCAAAATTGAAATTAAAATATCCGAATTTACGTCAAACGCCCAAATTCGCTGAAAATCACATCACAATCTGGCCTGACGGCTTTGAACAACTCGACACCTCTTGGTGTGACACTAGTTTCAGTGAAATCAATGTGGAGTAAGTGTGGTGCAGCCGTTACTAGATGTTCAAGGCTCCTATCGGTGATATTTCTGTATCCAGTCACTGATAGAATCCTCAAATTAGACCTATCTGGCCGGCTTCCGGAATCAGAGCCTGTATGTATGCCATGCCTCCCAATATGGACGTAGTTCACGTTTTCATTGATCGCCCTACCGAAGCGAAGGAGAGCAGAATCGGAGACCAAATGATATCCAACATGGCTGCCGATATGAATAGTTGACTGCCTGTTTATGTCTACATCTATATGCATTATAGGACGTAGGTCATGTCTTCGGAAGCGAACGCAGCCTGGCCTAGGCCGGTTGTTCTCGGGTTCCACAATTTCCTCTAGTCTAAGTCTAGGACATATTTCAGGGTTGAAAGGAGGGAATAAGACAGGCATGTTATCCATATCTTCATCTTCGTTAACTTCAATGCGACGGCGTTTCGCCATGTCTATGGCTTCTCGAAGACTGATGCGGCGTTTTGTACCTTCCCCGGCGTTCGCTGGACCCGGTTGAGGGTTTGAGGGTCCCTGGCGAGGGTTTGAAGGACCTGCTTGGTTAGAAGGTCCAGCTTGTGGGTTCGTGGAACTCTTGCCGGAGTTCGAGGGACCCTTTTGTGAGTTTGAAGTACCCGGTTTTGGATTTTTGAGATTGGATCCCTGTGGGTCTTCTCGCGGGTCCGAAGGTACCGGCCTAGGAACAGCGGGGCCTGGTCTTGGATTCTCGGGGCCCGGGCGAGGTTCTTCAAGCACATGTTCCCGTTGCGTAGGCCTTGGGTTCCCAATAGCAGGGAGGATATCAATGGAGCCACATCTTATAGGCCCTATTCTTCGGTAAGAGGGTGGGATTGCAAATCCTCGATAGTTTGCTGGACCGGGTTGCGGTTCTGGCAGGATAGGTTCTGGTAGAATACCTTCAGGGCCTCTTTCTCCTGGTCTAGGCGCACGCGGCTGCGCAGGTATGTTTTGTTCTTCTCCAACATCTTCTTCTCTCATAAATGGGAATCTTTCTTCTAGTTGGCGGTTCGCGTTTGGCTGGATGACGATTATGCTGTGGAGGAAATAAAGTGATGTTAGTTTGCTATTGCTGTGCAGTTTCTGTGGATTATTCGCAAAGAGTTTTGCACTTGGTCGATAATGTTCTCTGTTAACTTCTTAGACTTATGTATCCTGCTTATGTGTATGAAGTTTCATTAAAATCGGTTTGTCATTTCGAAAAAAAAGGACTGGAAAGTTTATATGAAATGCCGTAAGTCGTTAACTTTCTTAAGTGTTTTCCATACACAGCACCGTTTAACTAGCCTGAATTGTAAATTGCAAAAAAAACCTAAGAAAAATCGAATTTCGCGGGGTACCCTGGCGCCTCCCCCTTAAATGTACCTACATAATGTACAATCTCAACATAAATGATGTAACCAAGGTATTGTAAAAGTATTCTGATTTAAAAGAGTGTCCATGGAGTTTCTTGCCCGTTCTTCTCCATAGAGATCTACGTTAGGGAATGGGCAACTACAGTACTTTCACAGTTTTTATGCCTTGTGACTGGGACTGTAGCTACTTTGCATTGTTGTCTTTGTTTCAAAAGTGCCTGTAACTGGTCTATTTGCAATAAATGCTTTGATTTTGATTTTAAAGGCGTATTTTACTGACCGACCTACGGGTCCTACAATCTTTTGTGCGTTCCTACCGCTTTTAGTAATGCAACAGACTTCTGCAACTGCAAAAGTTCTGCACGTTTTTAGACATCCATTTTTGTTTTCGCTACTTTTAAACTGAACACTTCTTTAACCTTTCACGGTTTAAAACTACTAAACTACTTTTATACTGTCACTTACGGGATATCTTCCGTGATTATCAATTATTTTGAACTACCAATATTTCGAAGATGTTGCAAGCGCCATGATCGCAGGATGACTGGAGAATGCGAGTGGATGGAAAATAAAAATAATCAGTTGTCCCATACAAAATTTCAATACCTACTCGACCCAAATGTATGGGACAGCTAATATTTTTTTCGCATTTACGATATTGGACCCAAGGAGAAAGTTGTTCAGTTCGATGGTCTGCAGCATATCCTTTCATATGACTATACCCTTTCTGTTACACCCTGTATATAATCACGGAAGATATCCCGTGACAGTATAAGTTAAGGGGAAGCGCGCGGCGGAGGTCGCGCGTGGGTCGCTCTGTGGTACAGTACGACGCGCGGAAGATGAATTCCGTTACATGATACTTCTATTGCATCACTAGACCCGCTTCCTCGTCTGCGATGGGACAGGTTAACTTCAACTCACCGGCGTTCATGTGACCACCACGGGTTGTTGAGCAGGTTGTCGCCGGAGCGTTCGTTGTCTGGCTCCTCGTCCTTCTCATCTTCTTCCTCTTCCGGTTCCGGGCTCTTGATCTTGTAGTACTCTGGTTCCTGTAACAAAACATGCCAGAGTTATGACGAAATTTGGATAAAAAGAAATTATATTAATAATTAAAATTATATTAATTGAACTTATATTAGTAATTATATTTATTCTTTTGTTTTTCCGTTTTTAGTTGTAATATCCTATACATTTTTTTCCTGTGCATTAAATTTACACGTTTAATGATACATGTCATAGTAATAAGCTTATTCCCAATAAAACAGAACTTAGGCGTAATTTGGGGGTATTATACCCCCTCAAAGCAAACAGGCGTAATGTTATGTTATGCTATTGTGTAAACGATACATATCCAAGCGATTACAGTAATTACGACAGCCTTGCTATCTATTATTGAAGAGTTCCATCGCATATCTCCGAAGATCAGCATCAGATCTTCACCAAATTTAAACGGGACCACCACGAAATAATACTCTTAGAATCAGCCAAATCGGCCCACAATTGGCGGAGAAATCGGTGGACATACATAAAATATATACTGAATCGGACCTAGAACCGCCTCCTTTTGCAAGTCGGTTAAAAGGGACATAACCAATTGATAAATGACCCAGGATAAAGGAACCGGCTACTTGTTCTTCCCGGCTAAAACACCAGGAAGTGGTACAGGTCGGTCGTTTTGGGGGACTGTTTTGTGTAATTATTACGTTCAAAAAATGATTTGGTGATGTTCAACCTAATCGGAATGAATGACTGATACAAATGGAAATGGATGATGGATGGATGGTGGATGGAATGGAATTCGGAGTTTATCCCTTTTATCCCCTAATGTACTCAAGTCTGTTCGTCCTGGGCATGGTTGGGTACACTGGCAGTAAGAAGGGACGTGGCGCTAGTCAAGTACGTGGCGAGTGTACTGCTAGGGTTACTGCACCACCCCGAGGTGCTGGCTGCGCTGGGCCCGAGCGCGCCGGATGGGTGCGTGGGAGCGCGTCGCCGCCCCGCACTGTTGGACGTGCCAGCGGCTAGGACTAACCTGCTCAAGTTTACCCCTATGTCGCGAGCCGCACGTATTATTAATATCATAACGGTATCGGAAGATATGTTTGGGTAAAACCTGCCGAGATTTGTTCAAAGGGCATAAATAATAATTAAAAGGGGTGTCCAACTATGAGCTTGGGCATGTTTAAGTATGTGTTTGTTGTATAGCTATTATAATTTTTAATATTTTTTTAAATGTAATTTTACTGTTTATATTGTTTTATTTTATGTTGTAGCATCGTATTGGACTTGGTCTGTAATGTTGCTATAATTAGTGGTAAATAAATAATAAATAAATGTACGAAAGACGAATAAAACATGTATACAACTTGACGCGGCCCGAAGGTCTGACAATCGGTCTTATTTCAGGTTATCATAATACCCAGTAAATGGTTTGTGGAGGTCAGATAGGAAGTCGGCACATTTAAAATACTGGTCTTCAGCTGCATCCGGTTAGACTGGAAGCCGACCTCAACATTGAAGAAGTCATGAGGAAAGTTTTGAGTATGAATGTGGATGGCTATAAGAGTAGAGGAAACGATAGATGGACTGTGTGAACGATGATATGGCTAGAAAGGAGGTGAATGCTGAGATGACAAGTATGGAAGAAGAAGACATGCTGCACCGACCATAAATAAATTGGACAAGAGAATGTGATGTTGCTCCATGTAAAATACTGCATGCTGTATGCTGCAGGCAAATGGCTACACCGACTCACCTCAATCTCCCAGGTGTCTAGCTCGTTGAACTCAGTCTGGGTGTCGCTCCAGGAGTGTGTGTGCTCCGTCACGGTGTTGAAGTCTTCTGGCGGCGCCACGTACAGCTCCTCCAGGCAGGGCAGCCAGCCCAGAGCCGAGACCTCTGAGTCGGCGAGGGGGGAGCCGCGGACGTCAAAGACCTGGAAAGAATATTAGTCTAGTTAAATCGGCTAATATGCATGATATAAATATGTCGGATCCGGTCATTAGTATGAATTTGGAATGAATCGCAAGCACGCCAGTGGTGACATCACGCGACCTACTTACAAGTCCACCCACACCACAGCGTGCTTCTACGCCGAGATGTTTTAAGCTCGTGGCGAGGACGACATTGAGTGTCTGATCGCAGCGGATTTGAGACGTCCTGGAACTGTAGCCTATTCATTGCGCTCAGTGTTATTGTATCAAGTTGTAATTTCAAGTAATTTGTTAGTTTAATAGAAACAATGTATCGCAACCAGTGTTTTCATTCACGAAACCCATCTTATTCTGCCCACATGATGTACGTAGCTTTCTATCAATGAAAAAAAAATTGAATTGAGTTATTAGTTCTGGAAATTACCCCCCACACACAAACTTACAAATAAAGACCGAATTCTTAGCCGTCGTAATACTTTTTAAAACTTACACATTGTCCAAAAATCACTTACTCGGTCAAACGCCTGCAGTCTCTCATGTGCAACTCGGTCAGACCGGGCAACTGAGTCTTACTTCGATTTACCCTAAGGTTCCTGAGCCCGTATCGGGTCACGAGCGATGCATAAGCCTCACACTCGGTTAAATGCCTGCAGTCTCTTGAGCAGTTTAGTCTTACTTCGACTTACCCTAAGTTTCCTGAATCCGTATCGGGTCGCGAGCGACGCGTAAGCAACACACTCGGTCAGACGCTTGCAGTCTCTCATGTACAGCTCGGTCAGATTGGGCAGCTTGCTCAGCGGCATGAGGGAGGCTGGTTCGAACCAATCGCATTCGGAGACGTCGAGGTACTGGAACAATAAAATAACAAACAGGGTGTAAACGGACACTTCACGAAGCCGTCAACCAAGCATTCTGTACATCAAACTAAGTCATCATCATCATCATCATTTCAGCCGAAAGACGCCCCCAAGTGTCGCCACATTGACCGGTCCCGTGCGACTCGCATCCAGCGGATCCCTGCAACCTTCACCAGGTCATCGGTCCACCTAGTGGGAGGCCTTCCAACGCAGCGTCTTCTGGTTCGCGGTCGCCACTCCAGAACTTTTCGGCCCCATCGGCCATCCGTTCTGCGAGCAATGTGCCCTGCCCACTACCACTTAAGTTTGGCTATTCTTCGAGCTACGTCAGTAACCTTGGTTCTCTTGCGGATGTCCTCATTTGTGATTTGATCACGCAAGGAAACTCCGAGCGTAGCCCTCTCCATTGCCCTTTGGGTGACTTGTAAGCCTTCTGATGAGGCCCATTGTGAGCGACCAAGTTTCGGTCCCGTATGTAATCACTGGCAACTGGCCTACTTGAAATAAATGCTTTGATTTGATTTGAATGAAACAAAATGATAGACTTACCTCCAATTCAGGCAAGCGCTCCTGCACTTTCCCCAGGTATGATGTGTTCAGCGGTAGATTGTAACATCTAGATCCACGCAGAGACAGCTGCTTGAGATGTAGTGGAAAATGACGGAGATTGGTCTGTGGGACAAAAATAAGGATGGTAATATGTTTTGTTTTAAGTCAAAAACACTACTATTAACTATGGGGGGAAAAAAAAGGTTTTAAGTTAAAAAAAAAAACTAAAAAACACGCTTGACGAGAGTGACGTCATTTAATTTCTCGTATTTTTCTCGGCAAACCTTTGCTTTTGATACCCATATCATGGAAATGAAAATCAAGAAATCCGCCATATTGGATTTAGAGTGACGCCACTTAGCTAACCATGCATTGTCATCCAAACTAAACAATTATGCAAAATTTCAGCTCAATCGGAAAGCGGGAAGTGAGTCAAATTTAACTTCTAAGATTTTTTACATTTGTTATATATAAGTGAAGCTAATAAAAGCTTGTTAAAAACCTAACATCTCGTATATTCCCAAAGAGATTAGGCAAAGATAATCCCTATTCATAACTTTTTTTTTTTTAGCTTTACCATACCAACGCATTTCTAGTAGAAACGCGTTTTGTCGACGGAATAACCGACAAAATGACAGATCAACAAAATAAATCTGTCATTTTGTCGATTCTTCCGTCGACAAAACCCGTTTCTACGATGGTCATGCTACGCGGGCTGGTAGATAAGCTGATCGAATCAGTTCCTCTATGGCAAGTCCATTTTTGTGAAAATTTCTAAACTCGTTGAACAAAAGTTGTTCAGTTTCATGGTCCGAGAGACCACACGGGAGGTCTTGCGTTTATTATGTTACACCTTGTATATCAGTAACAGTCCAAAATACATCATCGTCAACATCATCATTTCAGCCGAAAGACGTCCACTGCTGGACATAGGCCTCCCCAAGTGTCGCCACATTGACCGGTCCCGTGCGACTCGCATCCAGCGGATCCCTGCAACCTTCACCAGGTCATCGGTCCACCTAGTGGGAGGATAAAATACATACCATTTTATAATCCAAGTTGCAGTACTCAAGCGCCAAAGAAGTAAGATTCGAGCAAGTCTTTCTTAGCTGTCTCATCAAATTGGTTGTTAAAGTGAACTGAGGTCCCTTGCAGTCATCGGTATAGTCATGTTCAAATAGATAGGGATAATCGCTCTCTTCATCCATCTTTGTTTCATTATTCTCTTGGTTTTGGTTTGAATTGCTCGTGGTATGGCCTGATTTGCCTGGCTTTTGGTCTGATATGCCTGGCTTCTGGTCTGATATGCCTGGCTTCTGGTCTGATATGCCTGGCTTCTGGTCGGATTTGCCTGGCTTCTCGGCCGAATTGCTCGAGTGTTGGTCTGATGTGCCTGGCTTTTCGGCAGACTTACTCGAGCTTTGATCTGATGTGCCTGGCTTTTCGGCCGACTTGCTCGAGTGTTGGTCTGATTTGCCTGGCTTTTCGGCCGACTTGCTCGAGTTTGGATCTGATTTGCCCGGCATTTCGGCCGACTTGCTCGAGTGTTGGTCTGTTTTGGCTGAATTTTGACCGGAGCTACTCGGACCCGCATTTTCTAGGGCAGAGCTTTGATGGTCCAAAGCTCTAAAAAAATCCAGGTCTTGCTGGTATGTGGTAGTGCTAGTGGAAGCCGCTCGAGCTTTGGCAGCAGCGGCTTCAATCTCGGCTTTCGCTTTCTTGCTGTCCGCTTCCGCCTTGTCTGGCCAGCGAGGGGAGACCGTGTATCTGCTGAATACACATTAGTGTTAGATGCGAATAGATTTTGTTTTAAAAAAGCCTTGTATTACTAGGGCGCAAATGTGGCTTCTAAATGTACTTTCGCCAAAGATTCACAAAAAAAAACACGTCAAATCGAGATAAAAATTTGAACTTTGCGCTTGTAAAATACGCGTTATACGGACCATCCTGATCACAGATATAGATAGACCTAGATAACGCGAGAGCAACTACTTCGCGTGCCATATTATTATGTAGCTTACGTACAAAAATCGTAAGTGGCCAATTTCGAAATCAGTCTGCATCGGAGCATAGCGCTAGTCGGACGTCAGTGGGCGTCATGGCGGGGGGTAGGACGAGGGGGGCGCCGTCCGCGGCGGCGTCTTTGAATCGGTTTGATTTTCCCATCACTAAATAGTGCTTGTGACGTCATAATAGGTAGTCAAAAAATGGCACGCTTGGTTTTCATACAGATCGTGATACTTGCGTTATCTAGGTCTATCTATATCTGTGATCCTGATACATACGGGGTGACAGAGATATCGACGCACAAACGCTTACCACGTATTCAGTACATCATCCCGAAAACAGCTGTTTCTTACAAAAGTGCAGCAGATTTTTTTTATTATTTTCTAATTAGCAGCCACACATTAAACCTATATTAATCAATAGCTAGCATCAATACAAATAAGTTTTGTTTCTGACAAAGTCTTCTAAAGTGTCACGTTTTCAAGATTTATGTCAAAGTTGCCAATCTTCGCCATCAGTACAATTTTGATTTTATTAGCCACTCATAAAACCTGTATGAATGAATAGCTAGCATCAATATACACAAGTATTGTATGGGAGAAAATCTTCTTAAGCGTCACGTTTCCGAGATAGAAGTCTCCAAAGTTAACACAACTTATAAGTTTTTAAACTATCATGGTCACTAACATTACTCATCACTCATCACACGCTCTCTCTCTCTCTCTCTTTCACTCTCTCTTTTTCACTCTCTCTCACTCACTTTCTCTATAACTCTCTCTCTCACTCTCTCTTTTTCACTCTCTCACTCTCTCTCTTTTTAACTCTCTCTCTTTAACTCTCACTCAAAACAATCAGTATACATGGTAAATATCCCGTTTCTATTGTTAATGTTAACACAACTTTATAGCTTATATTTCGGAAATGTGACGCTCTAGAAGATTTTGTCTCATTCATAACTTGTTTATATTTATTCATTAATATAGGTTTTACGCGTGGTCCCTATTTTGTGAATAAAATGGCTGAAGTTAAGAAGGCCATGCTTCATACAAAAAATATCCAATCCCTTTTTTGCCTCCAGCCAGTATTTTGAACGGATTAGGTAGGTAGGATCAGCTTATCTTAAGTACCAAAAAGCTGCTTTTGCTGTCCCAATACAATAGTATTAAAAACCAAACTCGGCAGAGACGTATTTTTTTTGTAACGATCTTTAATCTTTTGAACACCAGAGCATAAACGCACGCGCGTGCCCTCCACGCCAAACCACAATTTCACCTACCATTTTGCTACATATTTGTGTCGTTGGACGTACAGGGCACGCGCTTGCTTGTCACGTATATGTGACAATGGCGTTCAAAAGGTAAAATACCAAAAATCAATCTCATGACCACTGATGATCAGAAACGAAAAATATAATTAAGAAAAATCATTACCCTCTTTTGGGCCCAGCCGCAGTCAGATGGAAAAAAAATATCTATTAGCAGTTTTTCTTAATAATTACACATACGTACATGATTTACCAGTAAAAGATTTAAAAAAAAACTTGGGAGACAATTTTATTAGTGTTCGACCGAATTGCGTTTACAGTTTTATAACAAACTGCTAATTAGAATTTAATGGCTGAAAAAATAAAGGAATTTTTCCTTTGAGTAAATTTGCTATCTCCAGTATTTAGAGTACTTTCCCTCCAGGTGATGTTGAAAAATACCATTCTGTATATGATTAGCTAAATAAATAAGGAAATCTCTCACCGACTTCGCGTGACCAGCCCCCGTAGCATGACCACCGTAGACACAATCAGTCATTTTGTCGATTCTTCCGTCAAAGAAATCCTTGTCTACGGTGGTCATGCTACGGGGGCTGATAGTGCAAAGAAATCTGTCATTGTGTCGACACAATCAGTCATTTTGTCGATTCTTCCGTCAAAGAAATCCTTGTCTACGGTGGTCATGCTACGGGGGCTGATAGTGCAAAGAAATCTGTCATTGTGTCGACACAATCAGTCATTTTGTCGATTCTTCCGTCAAAGAAATCCTTGTCTACGGTGGTCATGCTACGGGGGCTGATAGTGCAAAGAAATCTGTCATTGTGTCGACACAATCAGTCATTTTGTCGATTCTTCCGTCAAAGAAATCCTTGTCTACGGTGGTCATGCTACGGGGGCTGATAGTGCAAAGAAATCTGTCATTGTGTCGACACAATCAGTCATTTTGTCGATTCTTCCGTCAAAGAAATCCTTGTCTACGGTGGTCATGCTACGGGGGCTGATAGTGCAAAGAAATCTGTCATTGTGTCGACACAATCAGTCATTTTGTCGATTCTTCCGTCAAAGAAATCCTTGTCTACGGTGGTCATGCTACGGGGGCTGATAGTGCAAAGAAATCTGTCATTGTGTCGACACAATCAGTCATTTTGTCGATTCTTCCGTCAAAGAAATCCTTGTCTACGGTGGTCATGCTACGGGGGCTGATAGTGCAAAGAAATCTGTCATTGTGACGACACAATCTGTCATTTTGTCGATTCTTCCGTCAAAGAAATCCTTGTCTACGGTGGTCATGCTACGGGGGCTGATAGTGCAAAGAAATCTGTCATTGTGACGACACAATCTGTCATTTTGTCGATTCTTCCGTCAAAGAAATTCTTGTCTACGGTGGTCATGCTACGGGGGCTGATAGTGCAAAGAAATCTGTCATTGTGTCGACACAATCAGTCATTTTGTCGATTCTTCCGTCAAAGAAATCCTTGTCTACGGTGGTCATGCTACGGGGGCTGATAGTGCAAAGAAATCTGTCATTGTGTCGACACAATCTGTCATTTTGTCGATTCTTCCGTCAAAGAAATTCTTGTCTACGGTGGTCATGCTACGGGGGCTGATAGTGCAAAGAAATCTGTCATTGTGACGACACAATCTGTCATTTTGTCGATTCTTCCGTCAAAGAAATTCTTGTCTACGGTGGTCATGCTACGGGGGTCTGATAGTGTAAAGAAATCTGTCATTGTGTCGACCCAATCTGTCATTATGACGCCTAAGTGTCCTATTGTTGTCGTTGTATAAAGGATGTAACAAGACCCTTAACGAAGCCGAAAGGCACTTGTTCTCCTCGTCATTGCGATATTTTTTTTTGTACTAGACCATACCTGGGAACCTTCTACTTACGGAGATATTGGAGGTCAAAGTTACAACTTTTTCATATTTTTTTTTAAACTACATAAAATGTTTTTACTATTTTAACTTTACTTAAAATACCTCCATGGCACCTTTACTATTCAATGCTAGCATCAGCACAATGTTTTGAGTGCGTAACATTGAGTTTTAAAGAAAAACGTGACCCAAAAAAAAAATCCCAGCTATAATTGGACGTAGTTAAGCGAAAAGGATCCAATCCACAACATGGCCAAAATTGATTTAGTGCATCACGTCATGTACCTGCGGCAAATAAATATATTTTCTTTCTTTCTTTATTTCATCAAACTGATGAAGAATATCAACACTTATTCATTTGGGTTGGTCGTAGGTTAGGTCTTTTTTACTAGCTGATAGTATTTTTTGGCCATGTTGTGGATTGGATCCTTTTCGCTTAACTACGTCCAATTTTTGCGTAGAGTTACTTAGTTTGATGTACAGAATGCTTGGTTGACGGCTATGTGAAGGGTCCGTTAACACCTTGTATGTACTTATTTTTAGTCATAATTTTTATTATTAGTTTAGTTCTACATATAATATACATAATAAAATAGCTAAAACTTACGCTTGATAGCGACGATAGCTCTGTTCAGCCAGATTAGCCAGTATGATATCTCTTCTTTATCCGATTAAAATAAGCATGTAAGGAACGAAAAATACAATGTTTTCTTCTTCTAATTTCATTTTGGACAGTCAGGGACAATAATTCATTTTTACAGCTTCATTTCACAAATGTACAGAAGCGGCCATAATGCCATGAGCATTTGCAACCCTGAGACCGTCAAAAACTGTCATTTGACTTTACTGAAAATGTATGTTGATTGTCAATCTCAATGTGCTAACCAATTATTTTCTCTGACTGTACATTGTATTTGTACATTGTGTCTGACATCGCAAAAAGTCAAAAAACAAAAGAATACGATTAGTAATCAAGCAAGCTATGATAGTATTATGATTACGGATGAAAATATTAACATAACATCACGCCTGTTATGCCCGAAGGGTTTGGCAAAGGAGTACCTAAGAGTGTTCCCACATTAAAGGGACTACGCGCACTACAAGGCCACGACTTTTGGCCACAGAAGCTTCGACCACGGGGCCTAAAACGGCCGCATTAGCAAAATCATATAACATAATAAATTGCCAAATTAAAAAAAAAATATATGCAACATAATTTTTAGTATATGCGAAACCTGAAAATAGTTTGTTCAGAATAAGTAACTGAATCGATTCCAATAATTTTTAAACCATGTTATATTTTGTACCAAAAATATTAAAAAAAAGTTACAAGTTGGACAACGAGCGACATTAAGTACCTATCGCAATAATTTAGGTGCCTACTGCCAAATTATTATTATCACGCGCGCGCTGCGTGGTGACCACGTTTTTGTGCGGACAACCAGGTAACAGAACAAGCTTATAACTTGACATGATACAGTTTTGAAACTTTGTACATAGATTCTTTACATAAAAATACAAGACACGTGTCAGGTTTCGTATATACTAAAACTAATGTTGTATAAGAGATATTATATTAAATTTAATAAAAATATCTCGACTTGGCACACGAGGTTGTCGACATGTGGAATGTGAACTCGGCTATCATTGTGCCGATTGTCGTGACGGCTCTACGACTCTCCTCGACGACCGTCTTTCGAGGCTCTCCTTAGGCGATTGGATCAAGGGCTTAATTCAGAAGGCAGTACTTCTTGATACGGCTCGTATTGTGAGGAGGTTGCTGTCTCTGGAGCCCTAACCACCGGTAGCTTGGACCCTGCTCCCGGCACCGGCATGAAAAGGAACAGTTGAATCACAAAGGATTGTCAACTTACCGTGGCAGATGAGGGTACCACATGCGGAGTAGGAAGTGTTCCACGTCCACGCCTTCCTGAGAGCCAATACAGGTTCCACGGATGAAATCTGTTGAAAACAAGTACTGTTAATAAACAAAAATAATACAAAATGAAATTATACGGGCTTGGGGGTATGAAGAACAGGGTGTTAAGTTCTTCATCCCCCCTAGAAAAGGGAGGATTCTCCGACCAGACGGGTGTTGTGTCTGGTGGGCTACTGCCCGACAGTTGATGTCGGGTTCTGTCGCGGATAACTTGCGCGATGTAGGATTTAGGAGTATTCCGATGTTTAGTTCATCGTCTGTGTCATAGATGGCGCTGTAGTACGTTTTGTTCTATGTTGTTATAATACTCTTTGTAGTGCCGCTACATGGGTATGAAGAACAGGTGGTTGTAAAGTTCTTCATCCCCCATAGAAAAGGCGGGATCCTCCGACCAGACGGGTGTTGTGAAGTCGCGTATAACTTTAATATTGAAATTTGATGTTAGTTCTTTATTTGTGGCATAGATGGCGCTGTAGTATGTTTTTTATTATGTTGCTGTAGTGCTGTTTTAGTGTCGCTACAAAATCTCATGCCTAGCCTTTTCCCGACTTTGCGTAAAACGTGATGTTTTCACATCAAAATAAAACCCGGCCAAGTGCTAGTCGGATTGGCGCATGAAGGGTTTCGTACCATCATACTAGGGGAGCTCCCTTAAATTTTTAATTATTTTTTTGTTGTTATATTGGCAACAGAAATACACATTCTGTGAAAATTTCAACTGTCTACCTATTACGGAACATGAGATACAGCCCTTTTTTGTTGTTATAGCGGCATCAGAAATACACATTCTGTGAAAATTTCAACTTTCTACCTATTACGCATCATGAGATACAGCCCTTTTTTGTTGTTATAGCGGCATCAGAAATACACATCCTGTGAAAATTTCAACTTTCTACCTATTACGCATCATGAGATACAGCCCTTTTTTGTTGTTATAGCGGCATCAGAAATACACATTCTGTGAAAATTTCAACTTTCTACCTATTACGCATCATGAGATACAGCCCTTTTTTGTTGTTATAGCGGCATCAGAAATACACATCCTGTGAAAATTTCAACTTTCTACCTATTACGCATCATGAGATACAGCCCTTTTTTGTTGTTATAGCGGCATCAGAAATACACATTCTGTGAAAATTTCAACTGTCTACCTATTACGGACCATGAGATACAGCCCTTTTTTGTTGTTATAGCGGCATCAGAAATACACAATCTGTGAAAATTTCAACTTTCTACCTATTACGCATCATGAGATACAGCCCGCTGACAGACGGACGAACAGATAGCGGAGCCTTAGTAATAAGGTCCCGTTGGCACCCTTACTGGACGGAACTCTAAATAAATTCCGCATTATATGCTTGACCTTCTGTAGCCCCATATTCAACCAAATTCATTATTAAAGGACCTCTTTTAATGATACATTCCTGTTTAGGTATTGAGCTCTATACTGCCGTCGTAAGAAAAAAGGGTACAACTAACATTTTTGTCAAAATTGAGTTATATACATATTTAGAATAAAAAAAAAATGCACATCTACTCAATTTTTTATAGAATTTTATCTTCAAGGAATTCGGAGATACAGTAGGCTCAAAAGGCACACATGAGACTAATATTCATGTTTTATAGAATGAAAAGGCACATTTATTTACCATTATATTGAAAAGTCACAAATACGTAGATGTGACTATTACTTCATACAGATTTTTACTAAAAACTACTTTGAAAAGGCACACTTACAACATAACATAAAGAAAAGTCATAAACTTTAAAGTCGATTTTCTCCATATTTATAAAATGTTAGTTGTGCCTTTTTTCATTATGACGGCAGTATAATTCACAATTTAAATTGAAAAAAAAATCTTTTGATCGAAACTCACCCTGATCGGATTCTACTGGCCAGTGTAAGTCTTGAACGCCGAGACATCTGTGAATAAAACAATATCAATTAGCAACTTGAAGAAAGTAACAAAATCTATACAGGATGGCTATTTAGTTACCTGCATCCTTCACGTGGCTAAATAATAATAGCCGTTCGGGTCGATCTTCACGTTAAGCCGCGCTTGTCTGTTGGTCCGTGGATGGGTGACCACCCATTTGTAGATCTTTGTCTATCTGACCTCCACAACCCAGTTAGTACTGGGTAATACGATACCCCTTGGTAAGATTAGTTGTCAGACTTTCAGGCCACTGACTACCTGTAATTGACAGCCGGGACCCACGGCTTTACGAGCTTTCCGTGGCACGGAGGAAACTCGATATAAAGGGTGTAAATAGACCCTTAACATAGCCGAAATGCACTTGTTCTCCCCGTCTTTGCGATCAGTTTTTTGTTCTAGACCATACCTGGGAACCTTCTAGTTACGGAGATATTGAGGGTCAAACTTATTCACAAGTTTTTTTTTTAAATACATGTTTTTAATGTAAGATTTTTACTTTACACACCTCCACGACCCCCGTATATTCAATCCATCCATCAGCACAATTCTTTGTGTGCTTTCCATCGAGTCCTACCGTAAAACGTGAATTTTCACCCCAAAAAAAAAATCGATTCAAAGCAATAATTTTTGCGTAAATTTACTTAGTTTGATGTACAGAATGCTTGGTTGACGGCTTCGTTAAGGGTATGAAGAAGAAGGCTTTACAAAGCTGTTCTAAAACTGAAGCGTCTGATTACACCCTGTATAATGGGCGCGGCTTAACCTAAAGATCGACCCGAGTGGCTGTTATTATTTAGCCACGAGCTCTGATTAGATTAGTATTAATGGCTAATCATATCATAATCTCTTTATTTCAGAATAAAATTCCATAATTATATGTTAGTGCATGATCACTTAAAAACTATGTTAGCGTACAAATAGAAATATGTTAGTAACATAAAACTTAACAACTACGTTAGTAGACATCAACTACATAGTATAAAACAAAGTGGCTTCCCGCTGTCTACCTGTCCCTCTGATGGTTAGATCTTTAAAACTACGCAACGGATTTTGATGCGGTTTTCAGTAATAGATAAGAGTGATTCAAGAGGAAAGGGTGTAAATAGACCCTTAACATAGCCGAAAGGCACTTGTTCTCCC